>CM072997.1:28828779-30078779 GCA_037038555.1 Rhynchonycteris naso | reverse complement strand
ATGTGTTAGGAACAGTGAAAGGCACTTTACTAATGTCTTCCCATTGAATTATTCCAACAACTTAATGAGATGGGCACCGCCATGTTCATTTTTCAGTGAAGAAAGTCACATTAAAATGAGATTAAGGTGGGCCCTAATCTGACTCATATCCTTCTAGAAAGAAGATATTTGGACATAGATATGTACGCCCGGGGAACACCATTAGTCAAATCTCCAACGATCAGTGTTTCTCTTTATCACAGTGGATATATGGTATAAAAACAAGCGTTCAGGATGTCTCCCAAAACAAGGTGCTTCACTGTGCTTAATATTGCTTATTAACATTATTATCTTCTATAACACTTACTTTTAGCCCAAATGAAACAAAAATGCACAGAATTTTAAGATAGTCCAGAAGGTGTTAGTGAAATTATTCTGTTCCTTCATTCTTTTTAGCACTAAGCAATATTCTATTGTCTGCATGTATCACAGTTTATTTAATTATTCATCTATTGAAAGACATCTTGTTGCTTCCAAATTTTTGGCAATTAAGAATAAATTGCTGTAAAAATCCATGTGCAGGTGCTGTGGGGACATAAGTTTTCAATTTATTTAGGTCAATACCAAGTAATATGACTGCTGAATTGTATGGTAAGAGTATGTTTAGTTTTTGTAAGAAACCACTAAGCTGTTTCCCGAAGTGCTGTACCATTTTTACTTTCCCACCAGTGATGAGTAAGAGTTTCTGTTGCACCACATCTTTGTCAGAAGTGGTGTAACTGGTGTTTTATATTTGGGCCAATTCTAATAGATGTGTAGTGGTTTCTCATTGTTGTTTCTGTTCCTTCATCCTACTCAGTGCACATATACTAAATGGAGCCAATGTCCAAGAGTAAGAGAAGAAGATATTTTTATTTTTATGTAACAATTTTTCTTTCCAGCATACCACCAGCATATGGCCATTCTTGGGTCATCACAACTTCTTTTTATAGAAGGTAAACTGATTCTAACAATAGCTCTGCAATGATAAGAGAGAACACTGGGACCAACTTATTGTAGGAATGGAGTTAGCTATATAGGAGACTTACAGGGTAGATGGATAGGTTGGCCCATAAGAAATATACCTGTCAGCATAGAAACATCACATAAGAGCAGGTGTGGGATTCTGACTCAGGATGTGGTTTATTATTTTAGAGTAAGACAGGACACAGACTTCCTAAGTTCAAATGTCACCACTAGCACCCCACCACTAATAGCTATGTGACCTTGGGTAAGTTACTTAACCTCTCTATGTCTCAGTTCCAGACTTGTATATGTAGTCTCCCCTCAACAACTTTACTTACACATCACAGTTTAAATGTCAAAAAAACAGACTCTTCATTTCCACAAATTTGGTCTTGCCCCAGTTTTCCACAACTCAATAAAAAGAAACTTCCTTCTACCAAAATCAGCTTGGAGTTATCTTTGGCTCTTATATTATCTCTCATACACATTTAGTGTATCAGCAAAATCCTTTTGGCTCAACCTTAAGAATACATCCCCAAACTGACTTCTCTCACCACTTCTATTCCTTCTACCATAGTTCATCATCATCTCTCATCTGAGCTATTACAATAACCTCCAATATGGCCTCTCTGTTCCCACCCATGTCCCCTCACAGTCCCTTCTCCTCAGAACATCTAGAATATTCCTTTCAAGTCCAAGTCATAATATGCCATACCTCTGCTCAAACAACTTCAATAACTTTCCATCTGAGAGTAAAATTTAAAATCCTCACTATGACCTACAAGTCCCTCCCAGGTGATACCCTACTATTTCTTTAACTTTAAATCCTACTCTTCTCCCCTTTGTTCCTTCTACTCCAGCAACACTGACCAACTTACAATTCCTAGAACAAACTAAGAAAGCTATTCACTCTAACTTGAACTTTCTTTCTTCAGATATTTATAAGGCTATCTCCCTTCCTTCAAAGTTCTGCTCAAATGTCACCTTGTTAGAGAGACTTCCCTGACTCTCCTACATAAAACATCACCTCTTTGCTCAGTACTCCCAATCTTCTCTCTTTGTGCTTCCTAGTATTCCATCTGATGAATACCTGTTTGTTTACTCACTGTCTATATCCCCTCACTGCATGGTAATCTACAGGACAGGAGAAACTTTATTTCGTTTGTTCATTGCTGTTCTCCCATTTTCTAGAACAACAGATGCTCATTGTTTGTTGAATGACGGAATGAATGGATATGAAACAATGGGATAATAAATATGAAAATACAAAAAGAATGAGATCATAATAGTACCTACAACCTAGGTCTGTATACATTTTAAATAAGATAATAGATGTAAAATGCTTAGAGCATAAGCTCAATAAACATTAACTATTAATGTTAATATTAATCAAACTTGTTTTGATATCCAAGAGTTTGATGTAGTGGTAGGGGCAAATCTTAAGGTATTGGGAAAATCAAAGGCTGTTTTGTTGCAACACATTTAGTTTAAGAACTATCCATCAAAGATAAAGAAGGACTCAGTAGGTGGCTTTCGGGTCTGGAATTGAATCCAAACTGAGAAAAAATAGACCTATTAAGATGAAGTTGTTGGTCAGAGCCCCAGAAAAGCTCAGGACAATGGTTCTAGAGCAAGCACCAGTCCCATTGATATTAAAGAATGGGATGAGGTAACAATTATTGCTGTGCACTCCAGAGGGCATTCCGTATTACTTGCTTAGCATCCCTTTCAATTTCTGGGGAATGAAAGGGCAAAAGTTTTATAGGCAGATCCTCTCCAAAATATTGGGCAAGGCAGCAGACATGCCAGGTCTTGAGTGCATCACGTTCAGGGCTGCAACACTGAAAGAGAAGGTGAGTGGAAAGGCAAAAAGTGTGGCCAACAGGGAGAGCTTGTGGAAGAAGAGTCAGAGGGTCCCTCCATGAGAGGAAAACTCAGGAACGTGAAGGGGCACGATGGCAGGTATATTAGTTTGCTAAGCTGCAGAACAAATTACCACAAATTGGGTGGCTACGACAAGAGAAATTATCTCAGAGTTGTGGACCCTAGAAGTCTGAGGTCAAGGTGCCAAGGTGCTTGTTCCTTCTGAGGTCTGTGAAGGAAAATCTGTTCATGCTCCTCCCTCAGCTTTTGGTGGTTTGCTGACACTCTTTGACCTTCCTTGGCGAGTAGACATGTCACCCAACCTCGGCCTCCATCGCCATGCACTGCTGTAACAGTGATTGACACTGGATTTTACCGGAGCTGTTTTACCCCAGAACAGAATACAGTGTTTGTAGAGGATTTTGAGTTCCTCCAACCCAGTGCCCTCATATTACAGATGAGAGAACTGAGGACAGATGATGGTGGCAGGGTTGGAGGCAGAGTCCAGACTCCTACCATGGATAGCCATGCTGTGCTGAGGAGATTATGGACGGCCTTTTCACTAGAAGCTGTGCTTGTTGCTAGCAGGGCCTTGTTTCATTAATTCCCCATCTACTCCTTTATCAGGCTTAATGACATGTCTGGATTATCACCACTATTTCTGTGCTCCTGATACCTTATTGCTCTTAAAAGTTGTTGGACATGTTCTGAATAGGTAAATCATACTGAAAAATAATACCTCAAAATCACTTTGTAGTTTCTCTGAACCGGTCATGTGGACTTCGCCCCTGAGTGTCCCAGTCTGCCAAGTTTCAGACAGCCTGCTCTCCTGATCCATCTAGTTCATTATGACATAAGTATTCAGAGGCTCAACTTCGTTTCAGCCCATCAAGAGTTTATGTTCTATGAGTTTGAGATCAACTTCTTCCCTATTACACTTAATGTGAAAAAGTGCCAGTGGAAATAAAAGATCTCATACATCTAAATGATTTAAATTAAGTAAAATAAAATTTTCGACTCTTTTGAATTAGGCCATTAAAACTATAGCTTAGTCTAAGTACAGTATTAATGAGCGTTATCGCAAGCAGAGTATTAATTTTGCATTTCCTGACATAAAAATTTAAAACATGCAATTTTAACTTTGCTTTAGGTAATATTTTGTATTCCCTTGACTTTTATTTGGGGACATCAGATATTAGGGTTAAAAAATGGGATATGTTCAAAATTGGATGCATTGAGCCCTTATTTAGAGATATACTACCCTCTCATCTAGATGGTATATTGTATAGGTTTAAACCAGATCTAGAAGTTTGTGGCATTTCATACCATGGAAGCATTAGGGGTGAAAGTATAAATGAAGCAGATCCTTTAAGTCACTTTAAAATTGACTAAAGAATGGTTTAGGAAAGAGAGGCAAGGGTACCAAGATTGTAGTGGCATCCTTATGACAAATGGGACCCCTAGTGTTTGGTTGGGGAGCCTAGTCACACCCCAATGTGAATGGGGTTCAAATGCTGGCATGGTCGGTCAGGCATCCCTTCACCAGGGCAGCTGCTCTAATGCTGATAAGTCATGTGTAAGACTCTGTATGTGGACTCTGCAGCGTTTTGCAGAGTTCCTAAGACTGTGGGAAGACTGTCCTCACCAGGACAGGCGATTTGAGACGTCTCATGACTTTCTATTGGCTGTACATACCACTAATCACATCAAATCAGAGGTGTAAGATTACACACCAGAGGCCTTTCCAGCCACCAGAAGACCCCAGTCCAGCCATTGCTATTGGAACAATGGCCATTTTCTTTAATCAGGCAATCCAATTAGCCACACACAAGTTAGGAAGCTGATGTACCTAAAGCAATTTGCCTGCAAAAAAATTTGAAACCTCCCATATGAATTTGCAATCAAGAAAAACCTTTCTATTTCATTCTTTTTTGTTGTTGTTGTTAAACTGAAAGTTGGATACAAGACAGAATAAAGCAAACATTTCCAACTTCAAGTGTTGCCTTAGAGATTCCAAAGTATCAGCCAGCATTTTGTTTGAATAAGTTGTTAGTGAGAGAGAAACACAGAGGATAAGATTTGTAGTTTAATTGCATCATGTTCTCTAACAAGAGATGGCAAATATAGTATTTGATAAAAAGTAGGATGTCTTATTTCCATTGTTACCTAGTCTTGCAATGAAAGGTTGCTTGTCATAGCCAGCAGCATTGTCAGTGACAAAAGAGTAAAGTTAACCCTTGTTTTTCTGATTGTTGCAGCACCCAGCTTCTCAAGCAAAAGAATAATAATAATTAGGAGGCTTCATGGAAGAGCACTGACGCCTGCTTATTTCTCTGTTTAGTCCATGCATTGTTCTTTACCATGCAAATCACTTTGGATTTTAGGATCCTCACATCTCCAACTCTTCATCAGAAAGAAAATCCTATTGCTTCTCTTGTAAGCTTTCCCTATTTGATTTATATAATGTCCGAGATGGAAGAGTTTTTAGAGTGAAATCCAAACTTTATTTTATAAATGAAGATTCTGTGATCCAGGAGGTAAATGTTGTATTTAAGATTACACAACTAGTTTTTATAAGACTAGGGATTAAGTTTTAGAGTGCCTAAATCCACAGCCTGCGCTTTATAACACTGCCATGAATCAAACTGGAAAATTGGTCAGGGATGAGGGCACAGTTTCCAGGAGTATTTATAGACATCTCTATGAAGCATAAGGAAGCATTTTTCAAGGTCTTAGGCAGGATGGCATCATAGCCTCAGGTATGAGATCTTTAAACAGCAGAAAGAAAAGTGATTTCCTCATTTAGGTAGTCCAGGGATAGCTTAAATGTGTACTTCAATAAGGAAGGCAGTCTGTTCAGAAAGAAGCGTCTGGTATGGAAATAAAGGGAAAGAGTATGTATAGCTCTTTGTCAAATTTGGGCTAGAAGTGTGAGACTTGAAGTAATCTCCATTACTTTACAGGATTAAGTCAGAAATAGTGAGCAGGGACTGGCTATCCCACAGCTCTAAGACAAGTTGTGGGTTGTATAAACATACACACACATGGATTTTTTGATATACACTAAACATCAAAAAATAAAGAGAAATAGAAGTATATACCATGCAGTTATGCTGTACTGGATTTTATCAACTCGGTTAAGGGTCAGAATTATGTTCCTCAAAATTCCCTTGCCTATATAGTTCTAAGTCAGGGTTGATCAGAAAGAAAAAAACTTGTGTGAATTTGAAAGCAGAAATGTAGCAGAGCCAAAATCTCCTAAAAGGTTGTCATGGTCAGATACTTTGACCATCAGACAAGAGGTTCCTGATGGACCCAGCATCTCCTCAGGTCTGTGTCCAGTTTGTGATCTGACCAACAGTGACCTCAGGTCTGCCACCAAGAGCTTGACTGCAGATGCATAGAGGTGACAGCTACACTGAAGCAATAGCTTCCCAGAAGTGGTAGTTTTCGTGGCTCTCTCCATAAACTTCTTCTATCAGGTCTCATTCTAGTGGCCAGACATATTCTCATCTCCTCCTCCTCTATTTCCTCCTCTGTGGTGCAGATATTGATAGTGAGGGAGGATATTTTAAAGTTGTAAAATAATATAAGAAGAAAATAGAAGTGAAGCAGAAATCATTACTGTGAATATCTCGGGTATTTCCATCAAGTCTATTTTCTATGTCACACACACACACACACACACACACACACACACTTTTGTTGCTTTTACGTTTTGCACATTGGAGTTAGATTGTATATTCCTTTTTTACATATTCCCTTTTTCATTTAACACTATTATCAATATATTATTCTTAAACATACTTTAAAAGAGTGTTTTATCATATTGTAAGACATAATTCACTTAAGCAATTCCCTAATGTTGGACATTTAGGCTGCTTCCTTTTATCCCTTTGCTGTTATACATAATGTTATAATAAACATCCTTTTCCATAAATATGTGTGTGTCTTCTTGTCATAGTCTTGGGATAAATCCTGAGAAATGGAATTTCTGAGAAAAGCTATGACTTTTTCAAGACTCTTCAATGTTGTCTTCTACAAAGGTGTATCCAGCTATACTTTCATCAGCAGGGCAGCAGGGTATATGTGGGTCTGATTTTATTTTCAAAATTGCTAAAGTTGGTGGTAAACATTTACTTTAATTTTCTCATGATAGTATGAAACACTAGGGAAATGAAGGAAATGTTTTAGCCCCCAAACTCAATTCTAAAAAAACAAGAATTAGGCATATAATAATAATGGTCACTATTATTTGACAGTACTTTTGTAAGGGTACTAAGTAGAGAATGTCATAATAAGAAGACTGTTCATAACTTCAGAGGATAGAGTTGAAGAGGGTAAAAAGGGAAGGAAGTTATTGATGAGTGGTCAGAAAAATCTAGAGCAGCTCTGGCTGGTTGGCTCAGTGGTAGAGCATCAGCCCAGCATGTGGATATCCTGTGTTTGATTCCTGGTCAGGGCACACAAGAGAAGCAACCATTTGCTTCTCCATCCCTTCCCCTTCTCCTTCTCTCTCTTTCTCCTCTCTTCCCTTCCCATAACCATGGCTCAATTGGTTCTAGCACATAGGCCTTGTGTGCTGAGGAAGGCTTGTGGAGCCTCCGTCTCAGGCACTAAAAATCACTCGCTTGTCATCATGGCCCCAGACCAGCAAAGCATTAGTCCCAGACAGGGGTTGCCGGGTGGATCCTGATTGGGGCATATGCTGGTGTCTGTCTCTCTATCTCCCCACCCTCTCATTTGGAAAAGAAGGAGAAAAAAAGAAAAAGAAAAGAGAAATCTAGATCATCACAAGCATTCTGAGTTTACATTTTAGACTACAGAAGTGCCTTGGTAAGGAATCCTCATATGTGTTTATACTGAGAAGGAGAAGATGGATATAGTTCTTAGGCATCTAAAAGGGCTTTCACATGGCTGAGAGACTGGAAGTGATTCTGGCCAGATTGCAGATCTAGGATCTGTGGAGAAAGAGAAAGGAAGTGGATAGATTTAAACTCTGAAAATCCTTTTCAAAAAAGTAGAGCAATTTCTGAATGGAATAAACTCTGTATGACTCAGAGGTCCCCCAAAAGAAGGGCTTACTATAAAGAACAGATAACTAAGAGGGGCTCTGTTTGGTAAAGATATTGGACGGGTAGGACAACTGGGTCTGTGGGTTATCTTAGCTTAGGAGAACTGGAACACTAGAAAGAAAAGCACAGCAGTTTCTTTAAGAAAATAAACTTTGTTTCAAAGAAAAAAAAATGAATTATCTATACATATGAGAAATCCAGAGACCAATATGAGCTGCTAATGAACATGATAGCAACAGCTAGCATTTATTTTATTCTTATTACTTTTGAGACACTGTTCTAAATTTATTATGAGCATTGTCTCATTTTGTTTTCATAACAACCTTTGGGTGGTACCACAAATAGTAGGAGAAATAATGCTCCCCTCTTCCAAAGATATCTCTGGACTTACAACTATGCTAATTTACATGGAAAAGAAACTTTAGAGCTGTGATTAAGTTAAGGATCTCACATGAGGAGATTAACCTCGGTTAGATGAGTGGGCCCACATAATCACAGTGTCCTATAGGTAAGAGAGGCAGGAAGGTAAGAGTTTGATTAGAATATGTGACAACAAAAGCAGAGGTCAGGGTGATGTGTTTGCTGATTTTGGAGATGGAAGGAGGCTATGAATCAAGGCGTTGGACAGCTTCTAGAACTGGAAGAAGGTAACGAAGTGGATTCTCCCTTAAAGCCTTCAGTGCAATGCAGCCCTGTAGATACTTTGACTAGCCGTCAGACCTTTGACTTTTGACCCTGAGAATTGTAAGATGATACGTAAGTATGTGTTGTCTTAAGCCACTGAGTTGGTAGCGGTTTATTACAGCAGCAGTAGGAATCTAGTACAGGTGGTCGCTTTTATCTTTCCCATTTTTCAGATGAAAAAGTTGACGTACAAGTAGGTAAAGAGATTTTCCAAGGACCTTACCACTAGTAATTAACAATAAACTGTCCAGCTCTGAAAGCACATGGAGATAAAAAGATTTCTTTTTTTTTTTTTACATTTATTTATCAATTTGAAAGAGAGAGATTTGTTGTTCCACTGAGTTGTGCTTTCATTAGTTGCTTCTTGTATGTGCCCTGATCTGGGATCGAACCCACAACCTTGGCATATCCTGACAATGCTATAACCAACTGAGTATCTGGCTAGGGCCAGAGATAAAAACATTCCTGTTTATGTTTTTCTTCTGTGAGCATTCTGAAGGCCTCAGTAACAAAGTCCTTATGAGATCTCTTGAATTCACTTTATAATCAGATGAAGAGTAAACATAAGATTATTTTATGGGTCAGACCCAGATTAATCAAGTCCAGTTTTCTCTCTGTCTCTCTCTGTGGAATATACTGTAAAATCTTTATAGTCCTTTTTAATCCATTTATGGATCTTATATTAACAGATTTAAAATAAATATCTTTACTCTTGCTGTATAAGATAGAGCTCTCTATTGTTATACTTAAATGTATTCCTTGAAAATTCAGTGTGTATCTCTAAGTACCTTAGTGTTTCATGAATAAATCAGTGTTCAGTTTACACACCGACATATTTTACAGACTGAATATCCTGATAGTTCCTTTTTTTTTTCATATAGTGTCCTCCCATTGCCATAACAGTGTGCTACTCTGAGCTATTTCTAGCCTTTATTCCCCCCAAAGATTGGGGGGAGGGAGGGTTAAACCAACAGAAATAATGACTTGTTTAACTTATGCTGGATGTCACTAGCAAATCCAAGAATGAGGTCCAAGGTTTCTGATTCTTGCTTAATTATCCAAATCCCAGTCACAAGTATTCTATTATGAAAATGTTCTTTTGGTTTAATTGTTTGGCAGTACACTACTAGAGGAATCCAAAAATTTCAAATGTCAATAGCCTTGGTATTCAATGGCAGAGAAATACCTTTCGAAATAAATGGAAATTCATGTTGGGATATCATTGTAGACTATCAAAACATGATGAGGAAGGAAATGTTTCTGCTGGTGAAGAAAGCCATTTAATCACTCAACTGGCCAGGAAAATGCAAGGAAAGAGTGTATATATTAAATAACTATTTTTTCTATTGTTGGGGATAATATCTAAGGCATACAATAACTGAGAGTTTCCGATATTATGTGAGAAAATATATTTTTTATTTCTCTCAATGTTTTTACATTGCTCTCTCTTTTCTGCTGGCTAAAGGAGTTGAATATCATACAAACAAAATTTCAGTCAAGTGAAGATGAAAAAAAACAGTGTTGTTGCAGGGACATTTAAAAAATCAATACAGTTTATAAGTATTTATTGAATGCCCAATATGTTCCAGTTACCAAGTTAGTTTCTGGGGACATAGAGTAGATAAAACACAAATTTTACCTGCATTAGATAACCTCTTTTGGTTACAAGTGATCAAAAATCTAACTCAAAATGTCTTGAGCAAAAATTCCATTTAGTAGCTCATATGACTTACAGTTTAGGGCACTGGTTGACCATGTTTAGAAAGTGATGTCACTAGGTCCCAGCTTCTCTTTTTTTATCACTTAGCTCTGCTTTTTAATATGTTGACTCTATTTTTAAGGCAGGATTTTGTGGTGCAAGATGGTTGTCACTGATCCAGAACATCAAATGTGAAAGATAAAGAATTTCATAATATCCAATTGGCTATCCTTGAGCTATATATTTATTCTGAAGAATGTGACACTTTGATTAATTCAGTTTTAGTTCCACCAAACAATGTGGGCTCTATAGGAGAAAGTGATTTCTTAAAGGGAAATTGGAAAATTGTTACCATAGGATGCATGGATATTGAACACAAGATTTCCATTTTACTCTCTTTGAGGAGCAAACATTCTGGTAGACATCATTTTCCCGTCATTTTCATTGCTCTCCAACAAGAAAACAGTATAGCACAAGCGAGAGCCAGAGACAAGAAAGTTTATGGTGATGTACAGCAATTTAGAGATTTATCAGTAGATTGCCATTTGCTGATTGGAGACATCCCAGGTGAACACACAACAGAAATCATGAATGTTATAATTGTTTTCATCATCCCACCAGAACTATGTTCATCAAGGACTTCTTGTCTAGTTCATTTGTACAAATATCTCTTTGCCTGCTATTGTCCACCTTCCTGACTTCTCAATTTTTAAAAAAATACACATTTTATACTTTTCCTCACTCTTCTGCTTCTCTCTCCCCTCCAGCTTGTAGTCATACTGCATGCCTAAATTTTATAGAGCAGAAGAATTTTCAACAAATTAGAGTGTATGGTTTGTTCTTTTGTTTTAATTCTTGAGAACATTTCAGGAGACAAGCTGTACAAAATATCTGATGCACCTCAAAGCTATAATATATTATCAGGCTTGAAATTCTAATAAGAGTCTATGGAAAGAACAGTTTTTGAAAAATAGTGAGGTGAAGTAGGATAAAAGAAGCAAATTTTGAAGAGATGTGAAAGGTGATCCAAAAAAATGGTTACAGTTTAATAATACCAGGGCAGTCCATTAGAAGAAAGAAAGAAAAATGTATTTAAGAGTCAACTGGGACACTTGAGTCAACATTATTTTCTATAATCAAAAACCCCATAGGGCTGTTAAACTAGGCTTGTAGAAAAGTGTCAGTGGCCTGAAAAACAATAGTAAGCACAAATGTGTGAAATTCATACACTACTCACCTCAATGAGGTATTTATTTCAAAGTGGAGAAGGAGACTGGAAACATTATTAAACATGTCAGAGTATAGACTGGATCTCATTTTAAGGTTAACATAAACTTTTTTGAACACCTTACTATTGTTGGGCATTTTATAGGTCTTGGCAGCAAGTTTCAACGTGTGCCTCATTAGAAAGAATGGAATGCTGAGATTTACTGGATAATACTTGAGAGAAATCTCTCCTGGGGAAACTTTGTGTTTTTCCCAGAAAGACATCACTTAGATAAAAATAAAAATATTAACTTGTCCTAGCATCTTTCTTCATGACAATAATATTAACCTTGATTTAAGTTGTGCCTATGTCTTTCTAGGAGCTCAAACTGAGTTTTATGTGTAATGTTATTTCTGTTTATCATCACAAATTCCCTTTGAGGAAAGTAAGGGGTGGGTATTACTACTATTCCTATCTTAATATAAGCTCAAAGAATGACTTAAATAAATACCATGGCTTTAAGATGCAGGTGATAGCTTGATGCAAATCCAAATAACCTCATTAATCTAAAGAAGTTAAACCAGCCCCCAAAAGCTATGTGATCATTCTAAGAGATTGCCCTCGAAGTTTATTGAACTTATAACCATCTCTTGCTCTTAAGGCAAAAAGGAGAAAGCTATGCTATGATCCTTCACAGCTGGGTGTGCTGACTTTGTGTACAGTCTCCTAACTGCTCATTTATGATTTGGGTCTGATTTGCAAGTTGACTTCTCCTTTTTGCACCATCAGTAGCATATACCCCAGTATGAAGTCTAATGCAGAACTCCAGACTCCCAGACTCTCAGCTCCCAATTTTTTGTGTTTCCCGAAAGAACAGGGAAACTCTGAGAAGTCACTTGAGAAAGAGTCAAAAGTTACCTCCTATTTGCCACCACCTTCTCTCAACTTTCACTGAGGCTTGTTGCCCTGCTCTCTGATGCTCCCTCTCATGGAACATTTACCAGCTCAAGGTGGGGATCAAATTGAAAGTCACTGTTCCAGAACTCCACCCACACCCTGATTCTTAGTAGAATCACCCGTGGGCCACTTCAATGGTTGACAAAATGGTTGACAATTACAAAGCAGCTAATTTCTTTTCTTTTTTTTTTCTTTAGACAATTAAATTCAATAGGGTGACATTGGTCAGCCAGAGTACATAGATTTAGAGAAAATATATACACATCATTTGGACAGTTGATTATGCTGTATACCATGCTGTATACCCGTCACCCAAAGTCAAATCATCCTCCGTCACCCTATATTTTGTTTCTCTTTATGCCTCCCCTCCTTCTGCATTCCTGCCCCTCCTCCCTTCCCTTCCACCTGGTAGGGATCATTTCTATAGTTTGTTACAAAGCAGCTAATTTCAATTAGGTGTTAAGCCACAACCAACACTCTGTATTCAGTGGTTCTCAACCTAGGCTGTTCTTGAGAATCACTTTCGGAGCTTTAAAAACATAACAAGGCCTGGGTCCTACTCTCTAATGATTGTATTTTAATTGGTCTGGGAGAGGGTCTCAGCCTTATATATTTTTTTCTCCTTTTTATTTTTTATTAATTTTTAAAGAGCAGTTTTAGGTTTACAGTAAAATTAAGAGGAAGGTACAAAGATCTCCCATATACAGGCATAGCCTCCCCAATTAGCAATGTTTCCCACCAAGGTACGTTTGTATAATGCATGAACCTAAACTGATACATCATTATCACCCAAAGTCCATAATTTACATTAGAGTTTATTCTTGTTAGTGTAAGTTCTATGGCTTTGGACAAAAGTGTGATAACCTATATTTATCACTGTAGTATCACATAGAGTATTATCATTGCCCTAAAAATCCTCTGGCTCCACCTATTCATCCTATACCTACACCAAAACCCCAGCAACCACTGATCTTAGTACTTTGTACAACACTAGCCCTATTGAAAGCCACTGGTCTAAGTTCTGAATGTAAGAGTATGTGTCTATGCCATCATTAACACTCCCTTGTGCTTGGCAAGTGCAAGTGGTCATAATGAAATCTATACCACCATTGACCTGGTTCTATGCTAAGCACTCTCCATGCATTGTCTTATAAGATTCCACAGACAATTTCCTGGGATAGCTACTATAAACTTCATTTTACAGATGAGAATACTGAAGTATAGGGTGGTTAAGTAAGTTGCCTAAGTTATCACACCTCTAAAAGTGATTCTGGCTCCAAAACAGAGGCACATTGACTCCTGCACTACAAAAATATTTGTAGTGGTATAAGTTCTGTGCCTCTAATAAAAACTTTTGCTACTGTTAGTACCCTCATCTTGGTTGTTGTAGACTCTTCAAGTCCAGCCAGGAACATTGAGAAGGTGCAAATCTAGTATCTGGAAACTTAGGGGAAAGAATTTTATTATATGTCATTATGGAAACAATGCTATAAATGGTTCTAACTTATGTCTAAAAAAAAAAGAAAAACAAACAAGCAGGCAACGCCCAGAAAACAAGACTCATTCAAATTGTATGTCCCTTCTCCATTGTAGTATTTTCACAATAAACTTCCAGTTTCGAGTCCCTCCCACCACACAGTAGGAAGCACACTCACAGGAGCAAATTCAATCTCTAGGGCTATATATTGTATTAGTCTTCTGAGTTTCAATGTTGGTGTGCCATGTGGCACCTACCCAGTACACTGAAAAGTGTAAGGGTGAATGCTGGCTCCCACCAGCACCCTGATACCAAGGGTATCTTTATTGTCTTATTTGTTAGATAGGTGTCAAGTACAAGATAACAGTGGGCTAGGTCATTGTCTAATGTAGAATTACAAAGAAGAAGAAATCTCAACCCAAGACCTTTGAATCCATCTGCCTGCCAAACTGTTCCCTGGCCAATATCAATGACTATATGCTGGAAAGTTCATACAGGAGAAGTCTTAAGGCCATCTCTATACCTGGCATTCTTCCACTAACATTAATATATGAAAGTTAGTTTAACTAGGCATCAAGCAAAGCTTAAAGGGAAAAATGATAATTTAACCTCAATAGGATGAAGAAGGGGGTAAGAAAACCAAATCTGGTGGAAGGTGGGTAAGGAAATGAAGATGACTGGGCACTGGGGCAGTTCATGGACTGATTGTATTTAAATAACTTTTATCCTTAAAGAACCTAACATTACTTCATTCTTCTCCTGGGAATATTGACCAATGCTCCTTTTCCCCCAGCAGGTTAGTTTTCTTCACTCCAACCCCATCCCAAAAGTTGGGATCCTAGAATGCCCCTGTTTTCTAAATCAGAAGAATTGCTTTGGGTCTAAATAACCGTAATTCAGCAGAGCCCAAAATGCATGTTATCAGAAATGGGCAGTTCTTATCATCCTGTTTTAACCCAAGGCTGCTAGATTTATCACCGGAATCTCACTTTCTGTGAAAAACAGTGCCAGGCAAACCAGGAAGGATTGCTGGTCACCCCATAATGTCAATCTTAATTTTATTATGGGCACTCCATAGCAAAAGAGAACACTTGCTGCAATTTTTTTCACAAATATTTGCAGGTCCCCTTTTAGCTGTTATACAAAAGCTCAATGAAATGTCTTCTGGTCCTGGAGGGATTTCAGGGGTGCTGCCCTCCGGCACATCTATGAGTTAGGTGAGGAGGCGGTGGTTTCCACCCACTAGTTTAGAGTGAGGGATGGTTTTCAGGATAACCCTCTATCCTGCCTCTGGAGATGTTTCTGTGACTGTGTGATTCTCAGGAATGCATCTGTGTTACTGCAAGGTGTAAATACCCTTTGTCCCTGATGAATTTGAGTTCTCTGAGGCAATTGTGACTATAGGCAACAGTGCTGATGTTGCTCTCTCTTCTTAATGTAATATGGAAATTATTGTTGATATCTAATGACAAGGTCTCTCCTGAGGGAGAATAAAGAATGAGAAATTCCACTTTCTTCCCCAGTATCCTGTTTCCCTTTCAGTCTAAAATATGTAATTATACAAAGGTAATTTTTTTATCTCACTTCTGAGGCAAAAAACATTGTTATATTTAAGAGACAAAATGCAACCTGTTGAAATCTTATATTTTCCCCTCAGAGGATATAAATAAATAAATAAATAAATAAATAAATAAATAAAACAAAAAAAGACCCCACTATGCATTGGCTGAGAAATTAAAATCACATTTTAACAAAAATTCTTTTTTTAAAAAAAAATCAATACTATTAATGGTAATTAGTGAGCATCTTTCATGTTAATGTAAATTCATTCATGCTAATTTTCTCTTTCTTGTTTTTGTGGTAAGGTATAATCAGTACTTAATAATCACTCTTTCTTATGGGACTAGACTGAGGCAACACTTTTAAGAAGAGCCATTACAAGCATCTACAACTTGATCCTCAGTGCTCACTTGAAGTGTGGCTGAATGTTAAAAACAGATGTAAGACCACTAAACATAAAGGAAAGAGGAAGTGATGAAGTGGGGTGATAAAGTTGAGTCATTCATTTGAATAAGAGTCATTGAATACATGCTGGGTACAATGTGCTGAGCCTGGACTTCACAGGATTACAGAGCTGAGTAAGGCATTGCTTTGTCCCACGAAGCTATAAGAACGTGAATACATCCATGTTTATCTAGTGTGGGAATGAAAATACTGCACCACCTAGGCTTTAATATTAAAGCCAATATTCTTTGTTGTGGTTGTGGTGGTTAAATGATTTCATGTTTAGAATCTTACTTTACTATTAGGTAAACTTTAAAATTAAACCCCCTGAAATATTTTCCTCTTGTGGAAAATTGGCTTGGACTGGACCACTGGGGTGAAGGGCCTAGCAGATTCAGAGCTCAGGAAGAGTGTGCAGCCTGACTCTGGCTCACCTCAGATTAGGCAAATAGTCCCACATTATTTGAGTACCCAATTTACTATTACATTTTAAAGTTGTAAAAAGCAAAATAATTTTTTTCACTTCCTAATTACAAGTAATAAAAATTTAATGCAATATAAAGTTTAACTTGCCTGTTAATTGAGGGGGGGAAGTCATGCTAAATCAATCAAGGATAGAATGGTCATTGAAGAAACCCAGAAGAAACTGCCCATGAGGATCCTGGTTGCTATTTTAATTAGCATCTGTCAATTAGAAGTGAAATGACAGGGGGAAGAAATCCTGATTAATGAAATCATCATCCCAGATTGAAAGGGAAGGTCAAAAAGAACTTGATGTCTCATTTGACTTCGTCTTAAGGGTCTTACACACCTAAATTTCTGGAATCTTCTTTTAGACCTCATGAGACTAGACTGTTAATATGACCACTTAATTAACTCTGGGTATAATTAACTGCCTGCATGGCCCTGCCTAATACCAAAGCTCTCTGTCAGCAAGATTAGTGTAGGTGGCTGTGTGAGGGGGCTGACATGGTTTCCTCTCATGCATACTGACTGAGGGGAATAGGAAGGGAACATTACCAGTCAGCCCCTGACCCCAACGTGTCCGTAGGACATGGCTGCCCCTCTATGGTTTGTCCAGAGCATTCTGAGGACCTGTGAGAATTTGAACAAATTTCACAGTGCAATAGGCTAGTTTCAGCTAGTTTGGCAGCTAAACTAGTCTAAGTCATAAAAGGGAGGCCTCTAAAGCATATTTAGTCACTGAGAAACAGCCAACCCAGTTTCAACCAATAATCTCGCGTATGAAGTTAGTAAACAGGGCATCTGTCCTTTGTCTTAACAATCAAGCACAGATGCCAATCAGTGCTCAGCAGGGCTCCATGGAACCCATTGGCAAGACACCACTCTCGAGGTCCTCCTTTCTCCAGGCTCAGCACAGAGTAAAATCTTAATTTTCTGGCAAAATTTAAATTTTATCCATCAAAACTTTTGCTTACTGAATGCTTTGGTTGGAGGAGTTGATCTCAATGACAGTGTTTCTATGACAATAGCTTTGGCTCCCATCTCATGGCACCCCTTTCCTCTCATCACATAAACCTTTTTCTAAGAGGGCAACATGGAATGAGGAGAGACAACAGATGTGAATAGCGTGAAAACAGGCATTACTTGGAAATAACCAAATGAATGTTGAACATATTAGAGACAGAGGTAAAAATATTTGGAAAATGTTAAGCCAACCATGAATATATAAGCGATTAATATCTTAACCAGAGGTACTTTACAGAGGTAGTCAACGACTTTTAGTTGGTGATTTAGAAATCATTTATGACAACTGAAAACCATTCTAAAACAAAAATGGTTTCAGTGCTTATTTTAATGAAATAAATGGAAGAATAGTATATGAGTAAGAGGTCTATTTATTGAAGTCATTTTGTTTTTAAGTGGAGAAAGAAAAGAGAGGGAGAGATAGAATAAGTCAGTAATTAAATGTAGAAGAAATCTATTTTAAAATGTGACAATATGAACATACAACTTACTCAAGTAGTAGCTGACAGGAGAAATATTCATCATTAATGGAGATATTACAAACTCCACAGAGAACAACTGACTGAAGAGGGCTGGTGGGACTACATCTAGAAGTGAGGCTATAAAACCTAAGAAAGGAGATTGTTCTTCTTTTCTAAAAGTTTCCTCACAGGCACAATGAAGTCTGTCTGACTAATTTTTTAAAGAGTGGCAGAATTCAACTGACCTGAGACACATAGGTAAGGTGACCAACTTTTTTACAATGAAAAGGAAGACAAAAACAAATTGAAGAAAACAATATCGTAAATAAAAGAAACATTTTGTTCATTGCAACCATAATACACTATAATATGATAAATGCATAATAAAACATTTGTAATATTTTATATTGTAATTATGCTTACGTGCTTATTAATTTTTAATAATAATTGTAAGAAAAAATACTTATTTAGATATAAATAAATCACATCACACTCAATGGATTGACTCTGCATCAAGCGAATATGGATATTTACAGATTAATCGTCTGATATCAAAAGGGAGGACATGCAGGAGGACACTTTTTGAGGGAGGACGGAACTTACAAAAGAAGGACTGTCCTCCTTAAAGGAGGACTATTGCTCACCTTAACACAGGGTGGTTTTAAAGTCTGACCCATGACTGCAGTCATGCTGGTCCTGGTTTCATGCTTACCATCGGTTTGTGTCTAGGCAAGCTATTAAACCTCTTTGCACTTCATCTTCTCACCTGAAAAATAAAAGTGATAATAGTACCTCCTCCATAGTCTTTCTACAAAAACTTCACTGGTGAGTACGTGTGAAGCAACTTAGCATAGTGCCTCTTACATCATAAACCTTCCGTAAATGTTAGCTTTTACAATTTCAATCTGGGAGTGATGAATTCTTGAAACTTTTGAAACCTAAGAATAAGCTGATATGTATGGTAACGGTTGGGCAACTCTGAATATACAAGAAACATATATATTGGATTCTATACTCTAAGTGTGTGAATTGTATGGTGTGTGAATTATAGGTCGATAAAGATATTACTGAAAATGAAAAGAGTAAGAAAGAGCCTTTCCTTTTTCTGATGAAAATTTTCTCCTTTAATGTGAATGTAGTAAAATGGTGGGTGCTCTATTTCTTTATAGAACAAATGTAATTTTTTTTTTCAAATTTTTTTTATTAATATATATATTTTGTTATTATTAATTCTAATGGGGTGACACCAATAAATCAGGGTACGTATGTACAATGAAAACATCTCCAGGTTATCTTATCATTCAATGGTGTTGCATACCCATCACCAAAAGTCAAATTGTCCTCTGTCACCTTCTATCTGGTTTTCCCTGTGTCCCTCCCCTCCTCCCTATCCCACTCTTCCCTCCCTCTCCCCATCCCATAACCACCACTCTCTTGTCCATGTCTCATATTCTCACTTTTATGTCCCACCTATGTATGAAATCATACTGTTCTCAGTTTTTCTTTTTTTCTGATTTACTTATTTCACTCCGTATAATGTTATCAAGGTACATCCATTTTGTTATAAATGATACAATGTCATTGTTTCTTATGGCTGAGTAGTATTCCATAGTATATATGTACCAAAGCTTTTTAATCCACTCGTCTTCTGACGGACACTTGGGCTGGTACCAGATCTTCGCTATTGTGAACAATGCTGCCACGAACATGGGGGCGCATTTCTTCTTTTCGAACAGTGCTATGGTGTTCTTAGGGTATATTCCTATAAGTGGGATAGCTGGGTCAAAAGGCAGTTCGATTTTTCATTTTCTGAGGAATCTCCAAACTGTTTTCCACAGTGGCTGCACCAGTCTGTATTCCCACCAGCAGTGCAGAAGGGTTCCCTTTTCTCCACATCCTCGCCAGCACTTATTCTGTTGTTTTGCTGATGAGTGCCATTCTGACTGGTGTGAGGTGATATCTCATTGTGGTTTTGATTTGCATTTCTCTAATGATTAGTGATGTTGAGCATTTTTTCATATGCCTATTGGCCATCTGTATGTCCTCTTTGGAGAAATTTCTATTCATTTCTTTTGCCCATTTTTTGATTGGGTTGTTTGTCTTCCTGGTGTTGAGTTTTATAAGTTCTTTATAAATTTTAGTTATTAACCCCTTATCAGACGTGCTGTTGAATATGTTCTCCCATTGTGTGGTTTGTCTTTTTATTCTGTTCTTATTGTCTTTAGCTGTGCAAAAACTTTTTAGTTTGATATAGTCCCATTTGTTTATCTTGCCTTTTATTTCATTTGCCCGTGGAGATAAATCGGCAAATATATTGCTGCTACAGATGTCGGAGAGCTTGCTGCCTATGTTTTCTTCTAAGATGCTTATGGTTTCACAACTTACATTTAACTCTTTTATCCATTTTGAGTTTGTTTTTGTGAATGGTGTAAGTTGATGGTCTAGTTTCATTTTTTTGCAGATAGATGTTCAATTTTCCCAACACCATTTGTTAAAGAGGCTGTTCTTTCCTCCTTTGTCAAATATCAGTTGTCCCTAAAGCTGTGGGTTTATTTCTGGGTCCTCTGTAGAACAAATGTAATTTTCCCAAATATGAATTTATAATGGTTTTATTCTGGGGGGGCTGTGAGGGATATATGAAATTAAACTATTTTAAACTAACAGTGTTTGAAATCATAGAAATATGAAGTATATGATAGAATTGCTGAAATAAAGAAATTTGAAAAAAAAAGCAAGAACAAACAAAAGCTATTGAATTCAGAGCTCCCTATATCAAAGGAGTCAGCCACCAACTGCATTTTGTTGGACTCAAAGGCCGCAGGGCAATGGGAAAGCTTCAGAGAGAAGAAAACAAAAGTCTTCCGGTAAGCTCTGGTTGGAGGACACTGGCAGGGAAACCTGGAGGTGCATTAAATAGAAGTCAGGCATTTTACGTGATTGGTTTGCGGAGCAAATGTGGCATTCTTTGGTTGATACTGAGTTGAAATAGTAAAGGAAGGGGTAGAGACCAAAAATAGGAAAGCTAGCAACCATTGGCCAATGTTGACTTGTGTGGGGCAACTGCTGCATAAGTTACGATTTAGCTTCCTAGACCAGTGGCTGCCGAGGTCATGGGGTTGAGTTCTTTTGGTACATATACTCTGGTCACTGTCTATTTACACAGTCAGTCTCTCAAAACAGATCCCATATTTGGCTAAGGATCTTCACTAAAAAACATGGAATGTCCTGCCAGAATTCATTATATAATAACTTTCTATAGCTCTGAAGAATGACAATAAGAGGTATAAAAGGAGGGGAATGGAGTGAAAAAGAAAAAGACACAACTCATCTAAGTTACAGTTCAAGGTGTTAAAAGTGAGTACCAACATAATATTGCAAAGTAAGAACTTCAGCTGCTCTACCAACTAAGTGCCCAGACTTTTGTCATCTGACTTCAAATTGCCCCAGTGGCCCCAGTTCTGCCTTCTTTCTTCTTCCCTCTTGGACTATGGCTGATGCTCACAGAAACCTATAAAACCTGGAGCCAGGAAGTAGATTTAGTGGTCTTTGAGAATATAGCTGTGAAACATATGCAAAGGAAGCAGGCTCCCACTCAGTGGAACCCCTACAGAGATGTGATGCCAGGAGAACAGCCTCAGGAGCCTGGACTGGGTAGATTGTGAGATTAAACTGAAATCCAATGAGTCAGTTGCTTGACAGGATATTCATAGATAGAAAAGTCCAATAAACAGAATGTAGAAAGAATTATGATGAATAACTCCTGGTTCTCCATTTTAAGAAGAAACTGAGAAAATCTTGTCATTATATTTCAACACAAGGATAAGGATAGATATCTTGGAAATCATAAAGTGAAAAGCCTCTGTGAATGTAATGAATGTAATCAAAGTGGAAAATCCTGTAGCAATTTTCCAAATCTTACTGTGCTAAAGAGTGTCCCATATTGGAGAAAAATTTTATGAATGGAGAAAGTATGGAAAAGCCTTTGTAGATCATTTATTTCTTGACAATCATGTCAGTTCTTATCTGGACAAAAATCCTATCAGTATAAGGACAAACCGACCATTGTATCTCATATTTAAGGAACTTTGTGAGAGAAATGCTATAAATGCAAAGAATGTAGGATAAGTCTTCTGTTCATCTTCATCCTTTAGAGCAGGGGTGCCCACACTTTTTCAGCTTGCAAGCTACTTATAAGATGACCAAGTCAAAATGATCTACCTACAATAAAAATGCAAAACATAAATTTATTTCTTCTATATTATCATTATTTAAGTTACTATTATTACTATTTAATATTGTGTATTCTTCTTTCACCTTTCTCCTTCTCAGCTCTCTTTTCGGAGGAAAGTCAATGTCATAGTTTTTATGAACAGTCCAAAAAAGCCACTCCACTTTTCCCTTCTTTGGAATAGCAATGGCACACAGACAGATGAGGCAAACGCACTTAGAATATGACATAGTGAAAAAAATCCCCTCCCATTCTGTATGAAAGTGGTAGGTTTTAGGCTTCTTACTTGGACCAGCTACGGCACTCATTTTTATACCCTTTGTTGTATTTAGTTTAAATAAATTAAAGGCTAACTACGCAGCAATGTAACTGAACAAGTTAGCGCAGTTTAACGCGCATGCGTAGGGTGTCAAAAGTTCAGACGTCAGATTGGCTACCCTGTATGCCAATCAAAAGACAAATGTCTTTTTAATGTCATGCGATCTATCCACACTTCCTTCGCGATTGACCAGTAGATCGCGATCGACGTATTGAGCACCCCTGCTTTAGAGCATATGTCAGAGGTCATATTGGAAAAGTTTAATATATAGGTAAATATATTAAACTATATTTAATAGGGGGAAGCTATTAGTCATTCTTCCTATGTGTCAGGCAGACTATAAGATGTCCCCCCCAGACCCCTACTTCCTGGTATTCACACCTTTGTGTAATTCTTTTCTTAGATTTTGGGTTGGCCTACTGATGTATTTCTAATCAATAAAATATGGCAAAGTGATGGGATAACACCTCCATATTTGGTGTCTTATTGTGTTTGTGCTGCTATAACAAAATACCACAGAATAGGTAACTTATAAACAACAGACATTTATTTCTCACAGTTCCGGAAACTGGAAGTCCAATATCTGGGTGCCAACATGGTCTTCAGTGCCCTCACATGGTGGAAGAACAGAGGTAAAGGGATTAGGCATCTCCCTGGAGCCTCTTTATAAGGCACTAGTCTCATTCAGAAGTGTACCACATTCACAACTTAACCACCTCCCAAAAGTTATACCTCCTAATATGACCACCTTTGGGGCTTAAAAGTCAATATATTAATTTTGGGAAACACAACGATTCAGACTGTAGCATTTGGCTGCATAAGACAGTGACTTCTGTCTTGCCAGCAGATCCCCTCTTGCTGGCTTCAATGAAATAAACTTGCATGTTGGAGAGGCCGTCTTGGCAAGCAACTAAAGGCTGCCTCTTGCCAATTGTCAGCAAGGAACAGAGGCCCTCAATCAAACAGCCTGCAAGGAACCAAATCCAGACAACCACTGTGTGAGTTTATAAACAGCTCCTCCCTCAGTTGAACCTGCAGATGAGGTTTCAGCCTTGGCTTATGCCTTGATTGTAGCTGTGAGAAATCCTGAACAGAGGACCATGGAGGTCATGCCCAGACTCCTGATCCATAGAAACTGAAAAAATAAATGTGTATTGTTTTAAGATGCTAAACTTGTGGTTATTTGTTATGCAGCAATAGGCAACTAATATGCTGTTCGTCACTCAAGATTTAAGGACCCACAGTGGAGAGAAGGCTTAATAAAAAATGTATGGGAAAGATTTTTTAATGAGTTTCCAGAATTTGCTCTACACCTTAGAACATACCCTAAGGAGAACTATCAAAATGTAAGGAACATGAGCATTGTCCAACATACTTTAAACCATGTGAGAACTCACACTAGAGACAATATATGAGGATAAGGAGTACGGGAACATTTTCACTAATTGTTTACATATTATTGTACATGTGAGAAGTCAAACTATAGTTAAATCATATGAACATAGGAATTTGAGACTGCAGGAGGAAAAATTCTTTGTCCTACTACCTACCCTCCAAGGTTCTCTGGCATAAGCCTTGTAAATTGGACTAACAAAAGATAGATGAACGAGGGAAAATAAACAGAAATTAATTAGCATGTGAATTGTGCTTTTATATGTATAACTCTGAAGGATAGCTAGAACTTGAGCTAATACAGCATCTTAGCAATGTAGCAATAGATTTTTAGAGAATTGACAAAACAAAGGAAAAGAACTTGAGTTTCTCTGGGTGGCAAATTATGAGAAGGTAAATAAAAGGGGGAACTAGTGAAAGGTACAGGCTAGTTGGTAGACTTTGTTGTGCAGATTCCTTCAGTGCCATCTCTGGGCTGATAAGGGTCTAATGATGTCTCCCGTGATTATCTTTTGTCTTTCTTGGTGGAGAGGGGAGAGGATACACTTTTGCAAATTTACATTCTGCTTTTAGGCAAACCAAGGAGAAGGCAGACAGTTTAATTTGTGTCTGCTTCAAAATCATTCTTATACTAAAGTGGCATATTTTGGGGTGGCTTATTCTGTTACCCTATAAGGCCATAAGTCTTTGTCTAATTGTAGGTAATATGTGAGATTTCTCACTCTGAAGAGATCCTATAAGTAAATGTGAAAATTGTAGGAAAGTCTTCAGTTGCCTCTTGCCCCTAAGACACATAAGAACACCTCCGGAGAGAAAGCAGTGTGGAAGAGCCTTCATGAACAGTATTTCATTACTGTACACAATAAAATACCAGGGGAGAAATCTTAGAAAAGAAAATTCTTTTAAATCTGGATTACCTTTAACAAGAACTCATCCTTTAAAAAAATGATTTGCTAAACTCATTAATTTCTACTTTTTATATTCTGATTTAAATATTAAGGTAAAAAACACTCTTCTAAAAGCCTTTTCAGCTGTATCATATAAGTTTTGATAGTGTTTTGATTACATTTGGGTCATGTAGAGCTTATTTTATTTCTATTAGAAAGCCTTTTGGACCTGTGAGTGAGTTGAAGTGTATTTTTTAATTATCTCATTTTTTTAATGTTTTAAATGTTTCAGATGATAAAATAAGTACATATTCATTATAGAAAATTTAAATTTTACACTGTTATATAAAGTAAAATTCACTAGGCATCCCCATAGTTAATATTTTAGGTTATTTATTTTCAGTTTTCTTTCTGAGCAGAAAGAGATTTTAAATGGTAGGGTGGGTGGTGAATACAGGAAGAGTTCATTGAGAGGGAAAGAGTCTTTTCTTTTATGGGTACAATAAATTATCCCTTGTAGATGATGGTAGCATGGTAATAGAGGGCAGAGACTGAATATGTACAATGAGACACAGGCTACGTTCTTAGAATACTAAAAAAAATCACGGATTTTTAGTTATGTATCACCTTGTGAAAGCAGTTTTGAATTTTTTACTTATTTTAAGGAACAGGATGAAAATACCATATCATTTTTCTTTTCTGTCACTATAGTTACTGCACCAGAATAAACAACTTACCCTTGCTTAGCCCTTCAGAAACCATAATCTGGTCTAGAAAAATGAAGTCCCAATCTCACGTGTGGCAAATAGCTACTATTTCTCCTTAGCCAGTTAAGGGACCATTGTAAGATGAGCAGTCCTCTCCATGCTTTATAATTTAAAATAGATTATTTTCTTTTCCAATTATAATAATGACAGAAAAATGCTAGTCTGTTGGTAGTTACTATAGTAACCAGGAGCAACTCACTTCTTTTAAATGGAAAATGGACACTTAACTCTTAAGTTTTTGCTTTATTTTCTGGAGCCAAAATGCCATCATATGCTTTGTAAAGACTATACTTCTGAATAGTGTGTACCATAAACTGTGTGTGTTTGAGTGATTTGTGTATGTGTACGTATGCATAAATATTAATGCAAATCCGTAAAAGACATAAATTATTTTTTGAACTAAATTACTTTCTGACAGAGATGTGAAATTAATTGAAATACAAACACTATCCAAGAGATAGATGTAACACATTGCTTCTCTTTATTATGACTTCTTTGCAAAACTTATGGGGAACTGTTCCTTTCTTTAAAGTATTAAAGGATGCTTGATAGCTTTGAGTCACACAAATGCATTTCTTTCAAAGAAAAAGAATGAACTACCATTAGTGAGATAACTGCCAGTATTTACATTTTTCAGGGTAGCCTGTACCTTAGAGGATGTAGGTGGGTGGGAAGAAGTTAAGTATTTTTAATCAGGAACAGAATAAACATTAAGAGACAACCTGAAATAGAAGATAAATCTGATAGCCAAGAATGTCCCACCCGAACCTGTAGAGCCTTAGATGAACAGGTTGGTTCAGCACAGTAATTTGGTTCTTGGAAAGTACCCTTTGAAATAGACAGCTTTATAATGCAGAATGATTGAAAGACTTTGAAATTCCAGGCAAATTCATAAAAACATTCCTGCTCTAAAAATATATAGATACTCCTGTTTAAATCTATCATGGCATTTTAAGGAGTGCTGACTCTATAAATTCTGACTTTTATCAACGGCACTTCAATAATGTTCAGAAAATAAACTTCACAGGAAAACCTCGGGTGTTCAATTAGTGTTAAACGTTTTAGGGCAGAAACTGAGATAATGAAATTATGGGGACAATGGCAGCTTAACGTTTTGTGGCTCACAAGAGATTTCTGCATTCCAATATAACCTCAAGCTACGCATATGGCATAATAAAAAGAATGGATTCCTGACAGGGGAACACAGGGCAGGGAATCTGACTGTGCTTGTCTTAATATTTGTCCTTTGTCTTAATGGAAATACTAAAAATGCTGTCCCTCACTTACTCTCTGTACAGAGTCAGGCTCTACTTTCCCTCAAAACCCCCACCATTATTACTCAAAATACATGTGAATGGAATATAGCTTCTTTCACAAGAATCGTTTCCTCTTTGGCACAAATTGCATTCCTTTCACAGGGGGTCCTGTGGGAATTGCTGGTCTAAAAATAGTCAGTGAAGAAATGCCTGGCCTCTTCCCAATTTTGAACTCAACAAGAGGGAGCGGTCACCCTCAGGTAAGTTTTCCAAAGTTTCAGCAGGAGGGGAGAGCAGGAATCAAGTGTGACACCAGTCTTTATGCCAGAGGCATCTGGCTGTCCCGGTAGCTTGCTCGCTAGCCCCGGTGCAAACACACTCTTTTTTGGAGGGTGGAAGGGATCCTTCTTGGTGTGCACCTGTGAGTCTTTCAGGATTTCTCTCAAGGCTCATTAGGTTGGAGGACTGCTAGGAAAATTGGACAGCCTTCTGAAACTCCCACGTTGACTACCAGGGCATCCCCCAGTAGTCTGCAGAAATGAAAGGATTGAATGTTAAGAGGCTGCTAGTGGGCTTGTTCCTAGTGGGCTTCTCAAGCAATTTAACAGATTCTAAAAAGATAAATTGGAAATGGATAGCTTTTCTTTTGCCAGTTGAGACTTACTCTTTCAAGGTTAGGGGTTGTGATAATAAGGCTATCGCCTTGGTTTTAGAAGATCAGCCTTGGATAGAAATTATCTCTTGGTTTCAACGACCTTGTTGAGGTTGGCATTTTCTTGCGAATAATTGTTACTCTTCAAGGGGATGTGCATACTTATACACTGACATGTATATAGTCCATCATCTCAATACCAACCCTTACAGGGGCAGAGGAGTTCAAATTTACCAGAGACACGTTCTCTGAAATGATTCATGGGATGGAGGGTAAGGGGGGTCAGAGTCACGGAGACCTGGATCTGGATCTGGCCCCAGCACTTCATCTTGAGAATGTTATTTATAACTGCTCTGAGCCTCAGTGTCCTCCTTTATAAATGGGGATAATGCCTGCTTCACAGGACCACTGTAACGATTAAATACGGTAGAATAAATAAAATGCATGCACATAGTAAAAGCTCAATAATGGATCTGAACTTGTAAAACTCAGTTAAAATGGTAATATTCTCTTTAGAGCCAGTAGCTGGCAATTGCCTTTGGTGATGGATATATATGTAAGAGGCTCAATTTCCCCTGGAAAGTGCTGGTGCATCTTTCACCAACTCTCCTGGGTTCTCCCACCCCACCCCCCAACCCCATAATAATGCACCCAGGATCTGATTTCAGGGTCAAGCTTTTGGGAAAGGTAGAAAGAGGAATAACATTATAGACCTAAAAAGGATTTCAAAGCATCATTTGCAGTCAGAAATGTAAAAATCAGTAATAACGACTATCATTTATAAATTCTTTGCTATGTACTAGGAAACCTAAGTGCCTTAAATCTCACATAAGCTTCACAACAACAAATTGAGAGTTTATCCCTGTTTTACAGATTAAAAAATTGAGGTATAGAGAAAATTACCATGCAGACTATGGAAAATTCAACACAGAAACCCTGGTCTATTTGAGAGCAAAATTCATTCTCTCATTTGTGGTGTGCAACTGCCTTGTAGCAATCTCAGTAGCTGCTCTTTCCTCTGGAAATTTCTTTAAGGATGACACAGACAGCCTCAGCAGTCAGTCACCTGTAGAATCAAGAAATCTTCTTTATATCTATCTATGGTTTTCTTCCCCATATAGTTCATGTTTTGATTAGCAGTCTATGGAGTTGAAACAGAGACTACTTAGTGAGCTTTTAATTGTAGCAACCATTTTCAATTATGTGAAGTTTGTCACCTGTTAGTTTTCTTTTCCACCAGTGAAATCCCCAAAACTTCATTTGCATATGAGAGAAGGCAGGGGAATAGAAAGGTGGGATCTGGAAGGACAGACAAGGGTACACCACCAGTTAAAGTCCCACAGGATAATTTTGGCTTAGTTCGGCAGGGGTTTGGAGTCAGTAGATCACACCTTGGGTGTCCTATCAGATATAAACCAGTAGGATATTTATTCCTCCTGACCAGTCAGTCATGAGTGAAGGTCTTCCCCTAAGGAAATATAAATTCCCAAGTACTTTATGGTGTCCCTGTAAACACAGCAGGCTCCCGCAGTCTGAGGGCTGCCCTCAGACAAATGATGCAGGTATGACAGCTGGGAGCTGGTGCACTAAAAATGGAAAGATACCTCAGGGATTCTGGGTGGAGGACAGACAGTGCCTGTCATGCTGACTAATGCTGAGGAAAGCAAAAGGATCTCTCCCTGGTGGGCATTTCACCTTCTGTGAATACTTCCCAGAGCCTCATTTACTTCTTCTCCCCTCAAGCAAGGACAGAGAATCTTTCCACTATTTGAGAAGTAGTAGGATAGGGTTGAAAGACCATAGGTTTGTGGCAGAGCAGTTGGGTTATAATCAGGTACTGTCTAGCTATGTGATCTTGGGCAAGTTGCTTAAAACCTCCTTAAGCTTCAGTCTCCTCATCCATTGACTGGCGATATAGCACCTACCACACAGGGGTGTTCTAAGGATCAGTTGAGATCATGATTATAAAGTGCCTGGCAGAGTGCCTGGCCCATAGCAAGTGCATAGACAACAGTAGATATCATATTACTTCTCTCCCTTCTCCTCCCCATGCTTCCACTAAGAAAACCAGACAAGACACTTACTTTAAATTTCCACCAACAATACAAAATGAGGGAACACCATTATTAAGAGTAGGCTTCTGAGTGTCCATGTTCGAAATACATAGAAACAAAACTACTGGACATATATGTGTTACTTAAAAAAAATTTTATTTTCTTGGATTGTGTCAAGATTGATCATTGAGTCAAGGAGCAAAAGCATTTCCAAAAAGTCACTTTCATTCCTTAGCACTCCAGAATGCTTAGTTTGCAGGTGAGCAAGTTCTGCAATTCGAGGCTGAAGACGTGTCAAGGTTGCTGTCATTAGCTAAGTAGCTGCACACTGCCACATGCCAGGGGCTCCAATCATGGAGGTCTGCACTCCTTGTCCTCCAACCAGGACCTGATTTTTTTCCCTTGATAGAGCACAGTTGTCAAGGCTGCTCATGAAGTGTTTTCTAATTTGAAAATAACAGCAGGACCCTGTGATTGTTAGTATCCTTATCCATTAATATCATGTAAAGAAAACACAAATGACAGTGTTACTTTGCAAGTGTTTGCCATGCTTAAATGCAATAGCCATTATCTATGGCTTGTACCTCCTGAATCAAATCTTGACCAGAGAATCTATGTGCTTAGTTTTGATAGAATATAAGGGGCATTCTGTAGCCCAGTGTAGTCCTTCTGGAAGAGAAAAGAGGGACCTCTGCTTGGTCAAATCCAAGATATTTTGGTTAAAACATGTTAATTGCCGTCTTTTCTTTTTGTACATGATAAAAACCATGATCCTGCACTGTATTAGTCTATACACCATACAGATGTACCACACACACACCCATACACATTTCTCTTTAATACGTTGGTCTGGGCATTTATCATCTATGCACATGCCCGGATGTAAATGAATCCTGCAAAGCAATCTTGGTTCTGTTATTTCCTCCAAGCACAATGTAATCAGAAAAGCCCCACGCCTTCATCTCACAAGCGGCCAAAATTATGTTCACTTGGGGCTCACTGTGGGGTCTCAGAATCTTTCTCCCTGTGCGCATGCTTCCCTCACTGGTGTTAATGAAAGTTGTGCATATGTGTTATGAAAAGAAAAACCCTCCCACATACTGATTGAAAGGCTGGGCTGAAAAGCAAACTATCGCTTTACTGTTTATTTTTATCACACTAGTTTTTATTAACCAGATCTCATATGATGTGGTCCAGGGATCTCACCAGCATGATTGTGCTGATAGAGAACATGTGTAGCTAATCTCCACATGCTCCGATCCATAAGCCGGGCTTGGGAAACCTGGTGTGCGGGCAAGGCTGCCAAGCTTTTCACATCCTCAATGGTTGGGGAATTATAAAAATCAGTTTTAGATTATTTGCCCCACACAGGGATTTGCTCTATAACTGATGAGGATTTTGGAGACTTTTGGCTAGAAAACTGCGAAGGTCTCTGTATAGCCTCAGAAAGCCTCTTGTGCTTCCACATCCTGGGAAGAATTGTTTCCAAAAGAAATCTATAAAACCGTTAATTAACCTTTCCTTATGACTGATTTTTTTAAAAAAACTTTATTTATATGCTCATCCCAAAACATTGAAGTGACTCTTAAACAAACCAGACTTTTATGTACCAGAAAAATTTGATCCTCAATATGATCTCCAGGGTATAGGTTATTAGATCATTCGACCAATTAAAGAAAAATCAGTGACTTTTTGATCCACCTCTAAAGTCCCTAAACACTTATAATTCTACATTATTCAAGCTTCTAAAGATACCTTGTATATTGCATTTTTAAAAGGCCCTTAAACAGCTACACATAATATGGAAAGAGATCCCTTTATAGTCAGATGAGAGTTATTTGTTTTTCCATTTCAATATAAGATTAAATATGATTAAAGGTATTGTGTTGTAATAAGGTAACCTTGGAAAGTTGCCCTAGGGGAAACCATAGCTGATGGATTCATTAAAGTTGGAAAAATGAATGCAGCTGCTAAGCTGAATCCAATGAGTGGAAAATGGGAACAGTAGGCAGGTGCAAAATGTCTAGAGAAGAACCTATGCAAAGGACTGAAGCAATCATCAGTGTAAGTCAAGCTTAACAATCAGTGCTCTCCAGGACCCAAGGAGAACAGAGGCTGTGGATGATCGTGGGAGATACTAACAGTGTAGAAAACACCTAGTGCTTACTCTGTGCCAGGTAACCTGGTCTAGTTGTTTTACATCAGCACATTTAATTCTTAAAATAACTCTTGGAGGTAGGTATGGTTAGTTTTACTTCCTTTTTCCAAACGAGAAAACTGAGACCTGGAGAAGATAAAAAGAACTTGACCAAGACCACATAGCTCATAATCGGCATTCAACTGGAAATCAAATTCAGGCAGGTTGATTTTAGAACAGTTCTTTCTTTTTTTTACTCTGCTGTAAGACTCCATTGATTCAAAGCAATAAAACGGCAGCATTAACTCAATAATATAGAAGTTCAAGAAGCAAATCCTACATAGGAGCTCAGTGCAATAAGGCGGGGATGATATAATCAAGGGCATCTTGGGATCATCCGTCCTGCACATAGATGTGTTAAAAAAAAAAGGCAGCTGTGATGTACTAAGAGACATACAGGACTTGGGGAAGGTCAGGCTTGTTTGCTCTTCAGTTTTCCAAGCAGAGTGCCTGGCATTGGATGTTCTCATTTAGGCATTTCTATATGACTTTGTGAAGCCGGTGTTATGGTCCCTGTAGCTAGGAAGTGATAGAGTTGGACACAGAGAGTTCTTAATACTCTACTCAGAAGACATTAGAAAACAAACAGGGAGAGGAGATAACTGCAAATCAGAACCAATATCCAGGATAAAGAAAGAGGCAGTATGGATCCACATGTGAGTCCCAGAAAGGAAGTCACCCTTATCCTTTGTCAACAAGGGATTAAGGCAAAGTCAAGGAGATCAGTAGACTCAGATTACAGGCTGTTTCAAATTCTAAATCCTTTGTGAACTCTTCTTTTCTCAGGCTACACTCACTCACTAGGTAGTTTCACCTTGTATCATGGCTTTAACGCTACCTGTATGACAATGTCTACAAGGTCTATACCTCTAGCTTTGAGCTCTCATTGCCTGTTTGATGTCAACTTATGCGAAATACATAATATACAATGCCAAACAGAAGCAGACTCATAGATACAGAGAACACACTAACTGTTGACAGAGGTGGATCTGGGTGAAAAAATGAATTGATTAAGAAGCACAAATTGGCAGTTAAAGAATATCCACAAAGATGTAAAGTACAGCATAAGGAACATAGTCAATAATATCATAATAATTATGTAAGGGGCTAGGTGGGTACTTGAAATGTCAGGAGACCACTCAGTAGCGTACATGTTGTCTAACTACTATGCAGCACATCTGAAACTAATACAGAGGAATATTGGATGTGAACTATAATTGAAAAAAAAACATTTTTTTCCACATCCAAGACTAGACTCTTGGTTCTAACATCCCCAGTTCAAACCTACTCCTCACTAGATCTTTCCAATTTAGTAAATGTCTCCAACCACCACCCAGTTACTCACACAATTGGTAATATCATTAATTCTTCTCTTTCTGCACCTCATTCCCCCTCCTTCAGTCTCTCAATAAATTCGATGAGACCTGTCTCCACAATATAGATTTCTTCAACTTACAAGGGAGATGTGTCTGAAAAATGCATCATAAGTTGAAATTTTTATAAAACCAAAACACAATTAATACACCTAACCTACTGAACATCAAAGCTTAGCTTAGTCTACTTCAGTCGTGTGTGCTCAGACTGACACTTGGGCAAAATCACCTAATATGTGAAGACACCATACAGACAGACACCATATGGTATCTGCTGTTTTCCCTCATGGCTGCGTGCCTGGCTGGGAGCCGCATCTCAGTGCCACTGCCCAGCCTCATGAGAGAGTATCATATATTGTTAGCCTGGAAAAAGATCAAAATTCAAATTATGGCTTCGACTGAATGCATAACGCTTTGCACCATTGTAAAGTTGGAAAATCATTAAGTTGCACCATCATAAGTTAGGGAACATCTGCACTATACATTGGTGGTTCTTAAACTCCTGTGCACATTAGAATCATGCGGGAAACATAAAGAGTTGACACCTGTGTTCTACCTACTCTGGGTGATCATGATCTAATTGGTCTGGAATGTGACCAGGGTTTTGGAAATCTAAATGACCCCCACACCAGATGATTGTTATGTGCAGATATGTTTGGGGACCATTGGCATATATCTCAAATCACATATATTACTTCTCTTCATCTCTACTGCTTGGATGATTGCAGTAATTCCTGACTACTTGCTCCATTTTTCACTCTCTCCCTCTGTCATATTCTTTCTACACAATTGCTAGAATGATCTTTGAAAAATGTAGATCGTATCAAGTCAACTGCCTGTTTAAAACACCCCAGTGGCTTTTCACTGACTTTAGAGTAAAATCCAAACCCTTGACTGAGACTTCAAGGTACTACAGAATCCAGTTCCTTTGTTCCCCACTGACTGCACTTCCTTCTACCTTCTTTTGTTCGTGCTGTGCTACAGCCGCCATGCCTTCTGTTTGGGTCCTCTGACATGCCAAGCTCATTCCCATTTCTGAGCATTTGCATTTGCTGTCCCTTCTGCCTGAAGTCTCTTCTTCCAAATTTTTGCACTGAATGACTGTTCCTTGTCATTCAGACCTCATATTGAATGTCATTTCTTCAGAGAAGACATATAAAATAGTACATTCCACTCCACTCATTCCTTTTCATATTTTCATTTTCTTTATAGACCTAAGTCAATATATTTTCTTACTTTGTGTGTATGTGTGCACAGGCATGCACGATTCTCCCCCTGCTAGATCAGAAGCTTGATGAAAGTGTAACCATTGTTTCCTTTGTTCACTCCTGTAATGTCAGTATTTAGAACAGCTTCTGGACTATTGTGATTATTTATTTAGTATATGTAACTGTTCAACTATCTGAGTGATCAAGTACATTATCCATAAAATAGGGTGATTAGCAAAAGATGGCTTTGTGCAGGAACTTGGAACTTGTATCATTCAAGATCTGTGATTCAAACAGTGGTAGTAGGATTTGGTGCTTGTGTTCACCAGTAAAATGGCAAGTTAAGACCTAAAACCCAAATTTTATTTTTATATTCTCTTTCTATTTACATCCTTTGGGAAATATCTTTAAATCCTTGATGGACCTTTCATATTAAATTGGGTAGGAAACACAGTAATAGAAAGTAATAAGATGTATTAGCCAGAATAATGTAGTTTAGGCTGACATAAGAAACAACACCAAAAATTTTCAGTGATTTATCACAACAAAAATGTTGATTTCTTACTCATGCAAAGTTGGCTGTGGGTCTGGGCAACTCTCCAGGAAGCTTCATGTGATGCCTCAGCATTCCATACTGCTTAGCTCTTGAGACAACTGAATATCAACACGGTCACAAAAGAGAAGATAGACAGTTGCACACCAGTTCTTAAATTCTTTTATTCACATTTGCTAGCCCAAACAAGTCAGATGATATTCCCAGAGAAGAAGAGAAAGAACTACAAATCCTGTTAGTAGACATGTCTACCACTTCAGGCAGTGGTCAAGGTAAGGCAAAGCCAAAAACAGTTAGGAAGCATTTTTTAATGTATGAGTCTGGTAAAGGATTATGGAATATAGTGGTGAAACTGGATTGCCAAAACCAGATAAACATGACAGACACAAGGAGCTCCAGCAGAAATCATTTGATTTGAGAGATCTTCCCATACATTTCCCGATTATTTCTAACTCTCCTGAGACACTAAGTATGAAGACAAAAGATTTTCAATGTCCCGTTCTTAGGAGATGCAGTAATTCAGCCTTTGTGGTGGGAAGATATTTGAAGCCTACTGGCTTCAAAATCCATTTTGTATTTTTTGGGTTATTGTCCCAACCTCTCCATGTAAGGTATGTTATGCACAGCAGAAAAACAAACCAAATGGGCTCTTATCAGACTTCTCAAAAGAGTTTCAGACCTTTGTGGTCTCAAAATTGAAGTATTACAGTGTTTGTTATCAGGGTTTCCCTTGATCCATTGGTTGGTAGCTCAGAGGGCAGTTTAATAGTCTCCCAACTGGTATCTCACCCAGAGGTTGTTATATCTGTTGTGAAGACTGCACTTACTGTCATCTTCCTCCAGGTGCAATTCAACTCAGTAATTGATCTTTCTACTCATTCAAACAATTCTTTAGGTTACTTTCTTCCTAGGGTTATACCTGAATATTGAAATAAACAAAGGACCTTTGGCTAACAAATTTCAATCTGGCAACCTTATAATGTATTTTGATTCAAATAGAAAAATTTGAAATTATGATTTAAATAAAGATGCCCACATGTTCTGACCTTTCTCATGGCTCAGTGCAAATTTCTCTGTTCTTTTTGGCTGGCATAAGGACAAAGTTTTTCACTTTGTAACTTACTTTAAAGATATAGGAATAAAGAAAAGAAAAGAATGGCAGTGATGGTTTTAAGATGATAAGCCACTCTGTGGTAGGATTAGCATTTGTGGTACAGATATGCCATTTAGTGAATTAAATCAGTCATTCAATCAATGCTGTCATGGGAAGGAGCACTGTTTTTAATTTCCAGCTCTGACCCATGAACATGTCCCTCATCTGGCAAGGTGTGCTCCACTGAGTCATCCAATATTTGTATAGTAACCAAAAATGGCTATGTTGAGCTATGATGTTGAGAATCTTCTGTTGACTTCAATATCTACCTGGATATTTCACAAACACATCAAACACTGCAGGATGCTTCTTCTCATACATATCCTATAAATTTCTTATTTCCTAGTGCAGTGAACTATTTCATTCATCCCAGTATCCTTGGTGCCTAACATATTGTTCCATACATTTCGATGAAATGAATGAATACAGACTTCAGCGATATGAAAATTCTCTGATATTCATAAGTATTTACTCTGATAATATTAAAAGTGTTATTATTCTCTTGTGCAGACTGGTAGAGTGGTCTAAAATTACTTTCATCAATATTTTTCTCAGTAGCCTCCTAACTTTTAAGTTTATTTCTACATGCAATGGTTTGAGTGTATCTGTAAATGTATAGTATGTATGTATTCCTGTATTCCTTCATAGGTTCCTACTCATGAGATCAACTATATTTTCTTCATAGAATAAGCAAAATTCTCATATTGTGTTGTGTGATGTCAAATATAGTAAGCATAAGCACCTCATACATTTCTTCTTGCTGGATGGTATATTTTGAATTTTTTTCAAAATAGATACATCTATAACTATGTGTATATGTATACTTTCTAATTCTTTTTTTATTTATTCATTTTAGAGAGGAGACACAGAGTAAGAGAGAGAGATAGAGAAAGAGAGAAAGTGGGGAGGAACTGGAAGCATCAACTCCCATATGTGCCTTGACCAGACCAGTGCAGGGTTTTGAACTGGCGACCTCAGTGTTCCCAGGTCAACGCTTTATCCACTGCGCCACCACAGGTCAGACACTGTATACTTTCTAAAGTCTACTTTTTGTGTGTATATATATATATATATATATATATATATATATATATATATATATATACTTACATATTTATAATTATATATCTCATTTCAGAAAGATTATAAGACCACACTACAAGCTATGTGTTTGTATTGTAATGTTTAATTCAATTAAAAATGGACAGTTAAGAAAACTAAAAGCAATAGAAAATAAGGGCAATTAGGGATAAAAAAGGAGATTATATTACAAAAATATTAGTCACAAAGTGCTACTTAGTTGCTCCAAACTCTCCAATAAGCAATGTATAAACTGAAACTCAATGTTCATACTCTTTCTAAGATGAACTAGATGCTTGAGTGTAGCCAACTATTCCTAGTACTGAAGCCTATAGTAAATTTGTCTCATAGGTTCTTGTAGAGATGGCCCTATGTAATGCATTTGATAATATCTTTAACAACATCCTTATAGAAAATACAATAGCTTCATAAGACTGCTTCGGATAATGTCCCTTCATATAAGCTGATGATGTTGAAGTCAATGTAAAAGCAATTCTACAGAGGACTAATTTAATGAGGTCCAAGGACATAGCTCTCTGACATCTAGTTTATCTCAAGATAGATTTTTAAAGGGTCAGAGTCATGGGTGGACATCAGGACACCTCCATAAATTTCTTTCAATTAGGCTGTGGCTAACTATGGGCAGACACTAAATTCAAGATAATGCTGTTATTGATAGGGGTGTACCCTAAATGCCATGGACTCCTGAGGTCTCATGAGATGTCAAAAGATAGAGACTAAAAAGACTCAGAGATTCTAGGAAACCTACTGTCAATTGGGTGTCCTCCAGCATGAAGTAAAAACCATGATTCAAATATAGCTCTAAATTGTTTATGTCAAAGACAATTCAAAATGGTATCCACTGACAAACTTTTAAACGTTATTGTTTAGGGGCATACATAAGTCTTAAATATACTTCTGAAAAGTAAAGGATAGTAATGAGAAAGCAAAGATCTAAATGAAAATTTACTTTTAAGTAAATAGTAATACTTTACTAATTCTCAGATCAAAATTACCTAATGAATGATGAATTCAGAATCTGTAGACTAACAATAGAATGCCAAAGATGCATAAACAATCTAATCTCTAAAACAATGATCCAGAAAAGAAATGTATTTTACTATTTTCAGTAAATATGTAGTATTTAGACTATACTTCCTGAGCAGTTTACATGCATAAGTAGTAGAGAAAAGGGTCCTGGGGTGTGCACCAGTGATGTTCAGATGGCTACATAAAGAATTCAGCAACCATAGTGTAAGTAGCTAATGGGGGAAGCAGAAAGAATAGACCGATAGGGTCCCTGACAATGGGGAGAGTGATGGTGTCACTTATATTGGCCTACGCAAAGCTCTTCTTTAGCACTGAGGGTTTAAATATCTGTCAGATGGCATCACAGCTGGCTAATGTGGTGGCATGTTCTGAAAGCATTAGTTTCTGTTTTTTCCCCCTGCTAAATAGTGGGAAAAAGTGGATTTAAGTAATTAATAGGCACCCTTCTTTCGTCATATTGTCAGCTTCAGTGGTTTCTGTCTTGCCATTAACATGTCTAATGCATATGTCAAGTGGAAGCCTGACATGCTAGTGACAAACAGAATATTATGTGAAGGCAGCAATGTGTTAAAACAATTGAGCGAACAAGCACCAAAGTTTTCTGCTCAGGCCATATGTTGCAGTGTTTAATTTCCCGTAGTGGAGAAACATGGTTGTCAGAGAAAAAGATGATGAATACATTTACTTTGGGCAACTTATTACAATGAAGAATGGCTTTCCAGAGGAAGAAAACATGAGAATTAGGCTTGCACGGAGAGCATATGGGAGGCATTCAAACATGGGCAAGGAGAGCACGACCGTGTGCTTTCAAATGAGAGCCATTTAATCAATGCACGTGGCTGGTGTTGACATATGGAAGTGAGAAATGGGTTTTGATTTGGAAGACAGGAAGAAGGTTCATGGTAGTACAGGTGGTTACAGAATGATTGATGCCTTGAGTAACTAACAGGGAAAGACTATGTAATTCTTTCAGTTGGGCAACAGACTCCAGAGAACAATGTAATTTAGGAAAATACAGAACATGAAATGATCCAGGGCAGGTAAGCTGGCTACAAGAAGAGATGACAGACAGCAAGCTGATGATCAAATGACAGTCAGAGCAATGTGCTGGGGAAGGATCAGCCAGCAGAGTCTCAGGGTGCTAACCGGGCAGATCAGAATTGGCTTTGGCTCGGGATGAACACTGTCCACAGTCAAGGGAATGAAGGCTAACAATCCTCCTGAGCTTACATTAGTACAGCTCTGACCTGCTCACCTACACCTAACTCAGAGCCTCAGAAACTCTACTGACAGCTGGAGAAAACAGTCTTCTGCTGATATATAACAAATGTGGAGGCATGAAACACAAACTAAATATCATTGTGAATTTTGTCCCCCACAACAAAGATTTCTAGATAAGCCTGTGTAGTCACTTTCCTTCCTTGGTTCCAGAAATTTGCAGGAGAGAGTCTTAAATTACCTTTTATCCAAGTGATGTTTTATGCTGTCCTTCCAAAAGTGAAAGGTTAGCTCATGGACTCAGTGAAGCAACATTGGATTTAGTATTTAATTCCTGCTTTCTCCACTTGTCTTTGTTACTTGGTTAGGGAGCTGGCCTTGAAGAGACAATGTTTCAGGAGAGGTGATTTCAATCACCAATGATTATTACAAAGACTATATAGTGAGTAGATCCTACTCAAAATACCATGCATATCTACACCCTAGAAATACTGTGTTGGCAGAGACATATAAATCAGTGCCTCAAAATAGTCCATTTAAACTGTGATTAGACTAATAGATTTACCAGCCAAAGCCAGTGAATTGTTCTTTTCTAAACTAAAAGCACTTGGTAAGCACTTGAAGTGTTGATCTAGCTAACAAAACTTTCTTTTCTTAAAACCTTACACTTTTCATGGGTCAAAGAAGTTAGACATCTTCCTTAAGAAGTTTCAAGAAAGAGACATTAAAATAAATGCTGAACATAGCTTTGGCTTTAACACTAGTCTTGAATTAGTGTGGGAGGGTGTGAGGAGGTGAGGAGGGACAGTCAAGGACTATTGAAAAATGGAAGGTGGGGATTTTGAAACACTGGTAGTTACTTATAAGTCATTGTGGTGCACCTGATTTTATATTTTGCCTGTTTTTGCTCTTTAATCATTTTTCTGAAGATAAGCTTTGGCCAAGGGGAGCAGATGGTATTGATTAACTTCCGAAAGTGAGTCTAAATTGATCTAACATAAATTACACTTGAAACTAAAGAGTAAGAATGAGCGATTGTGGAAGGGACCAGAAATAAAGATAATTAAATTTAACTGCCTATTCTCTTGCAGAGAAATCCTTACAGAAGTGAACAAATAATGTCTCAGTTTTCTCTCTCAAAGAATGAAGAAAATACTTCCCTTATCATCAAGTGCTGTGAGGCTCAATTACTGCCTGAAATCTACTTGGAAATCTTCACACAAGAGGTGCTAGGGATGTGAAATGAAATGTTAGCATCCAATATCACATAGGTCTCACTCTTTTTATTCCTTTTCAAGTGTCTACCACTTCTGCTTTCAACAAGTATACCTTTTGCCTTGCCATCCCAAGTCCCTTGACTCATCCTCTAAGGTCTAAAAACTGCACTTGCACATAAAGTGACAATGGACATGAAGCTGCTGTTGCATCCCTTAGAAATTATCCAAATCATATTTTTATCTGAACATGTGCAGTACTCTTGAGAGTTTGATGAGGGTACAGAAAGTAGCAAGCCAAGACAATAACCATTAAAGTCATCAGAACCTGTATGATTTACAAATAGGCAATAGGAGCTTCATGAAGGATGTGGGTGGGTCACTATCTTTGTTACAGATGCATGGATTTTGTGCACATATGATTCGAGGATGGAAAACTGTGAAAGTCAGTCTGGTCCTTGTAGATCTGAGAGCAATAGGCAAGCCAGGGATTTTGGTGAATTGATAATTGCCAGAGGGGAATGAATAACCAGTATTCCAGATTTTCCCCTCAAGAAAAATATCTGAAAACATGAATATTTATGTAAACTCTCCACAATTTTTAATCTTCCTGACAATTTAAAAATAACATTGTGTGTCAAACAAAATACGTATCCTGGCCACATGTGAGCAGATCACCAACTGTTACCTTTGATTTGAAAAATGTTCCATGCCACAATAATACACTTTGCAGATAAATGCTCAGATCTACACTGGCTCTCTTACAATCTGGAGCAAAATATCTCATTTAGTATTAATTATAACTAAAATTCTCTCCATGGGTGGAACTTTCCTTAATCCAACTATTTATTTATTTATTTATTTATCCATTTTAGAGAGGAGAGAGAGAGAAAAAGAGGGAAGAGCAGGAAGCATCAACTCCCATATGTACCTTGACCAGCAATCCCTGAGTTTTGATCTGGTGACTACAGTGCTCCAGGTCAACGCTTTATCCACTGCACCATCACAGGTCAGACCTCCTTAATCCAATTCAAAGACAACAATTCCTGGAGACCCACCCTGTGCCAGGCACTGTCAGGAATACAGAATATGAGTGATACAGTTTCTATCTTCAAACTGCTCACAGGATAGAAGACAGACTCGGCAAACTCACTAATGCCCACCCCATACGGAGGAGGGAAACCGGCCGAAACAGCAGCGCAAACCACGTGCCACGGGCTCTGAAGAGGGAGTGAGCATGTGCGGTTCTGGGTTCCAGGGCAGAGGCATTAGAGAATGAACGGCCTGAAATGAGCTGTGGGGGAGATGAGGTTTTGACAAATGGGGATGCTGGAGGAGGGCAATTCTGACAACAGCTTGAGCAAGGGTATGGCTGTGGGGGAAGCTGGGGCATGGTTAAGGAAGCATGCGCAACCAAGTTTGACCAGAGCATAAGTGTGGGGGATTTGTGGAGATAGGTGGAGCAAAACAGTGGGTTCCACGTGGTGGAGAGACCTGAGTGCTCAGGAGGGGAATATGTCCTTAAAGTGTAGATAATGAGGTGCAAATGAAGAGGGTTGAACCGGATAGACTTATAGCTTGCTAGTTTCTGCTTCCCTGATCCCATTCACCTATAGATAGTGAGCACTTCCTGTTCATTGGCTTTACTGCAGTCAGGTCTGAGCTAATATGTGCCCTGGTAGGCTGTGTATTAGGAGTCCATTCCCACCAGTGAGCGAGGTCTAAAATTAGATGTACTCTGGTAAGGCTGTCATCCATGATGTCCCTTGGGTCTCCATCTTCCCCCAGACACAGACCTGTGTGCTCAGTCCATGAGATGGTGTTTTCTCCCACATTCCTGATGAACATGGAACCAAGGATTGAAATTTAACCTTGAATTTTAATGAGCCTCCTTGATGCTTGCTGTTTTTTTTTTTGGTTTTTGTTTTTTTAATGATAGAATGTAGAAAAAATAAATTGTTCTCTGTCTTATCTCAGCAACTACCCAGAAACCATCTCCAATCCTTAGGGACTATTCCTCACAAATCGAGAATCCTTTGTTACCTGATTGGAATATTTAAAGCTCAAAGATTTTCACTACTGTGAACTCACCACCCTTGGCAGTTACAATCTGGATACTTGGCTAGTCTCTTTGGGGCTATATACCTTGTATTCATATCTTACCCCTCTCCTGCCAGCTCTTATATTTTAAAATAATTTAAATAAAACCAAACTAATAATACAATTCCTCAGTGGCTCTAGTCACATTTGAAGTTCTCAATAGCTACAAGTGATTACTGACTGCCATATTAGAGAGCAAAACTATAGAATATTTCAATCATCATAGAAAGTTTTTTAGACAGCCCTGAAGCAACACTGTTCTCTTTCATTAATCAAATATACACAGTTCTGAAAAATGCTAATGTGATAATCAATTTATACACATTCATGCACAAACAGACATTGAGTTGATAGAGCCTTACTCTCAGCACTCATCTGGTCTGGAAGGGAGTAGGAAAATAGAGGAAGACTGAAATGCAAGGCACTGGTCTAAACACCCAGGAACAGATATTTGATTTGAGAAATTAATCATAATGGAATGTAAACTAATAAAACTAAGAAAGATAAAAATAAAGGAAAGGAATGTACTGATATGTTGTATAATTTTAGAGCATAAATAGAAAGGCATCAACATAAATCACAGGAAATTATTACAACCTTGGATAAGTAGAAGCAAGGGCCATATTTGGAATAGACTGTAATAAATTGGACATTATATTGTAATTAGATATTGTGAAACTTTACAAAGAGTTGCCATTAAAATAAACCAAAAATGTCTCCAGCTTGTACATGTCTTGTCTGCTTATAAAAATCAAGGATATTGATTTTGTGAACTCTGTAGCAATGGAAATTTAATGTGCTTACAGTTAAGATGATATTGTAATAAAGTGAAACTTGGTGATATGTGTACTAGACTCCTTTTGTGCTGATTAGAGATTCCCAGGCTCCAAATTCAAGAGACATTGAACCAGAATATAGACTTCTGTGAAGCAAAGATCTAGTGGATCCTGTCTTCAATGCATCCACAGAACCTAGTAGAGCTCCTGTCACATAGCAAACTGTAGATGAATATTTGTTGAATAAATGAGGTACAGAAGAACAAATAAATGAGTAAAGCCTCTGGGCAGCCCATGTGAATCTGGAAGTCTTAACCTTTATGCTAAGATAGAGACTTGCCATTATTCTCCGAATCAAAAAGAAAACCCATTTTTTCCCTTTGATTTAAAAAGTAATTTTTGAAAACACCATAATTTGCATGATTCTAAAAAATATAAACAGTGAGAAATCTTGCTCCTCCTATATCCCACTTCCCCATTTTCTATATCCACCTGTTCCTAGCAACTACTATATTTAGTTTCTTGCTAATATTTCCAGGTTTTTATGTGCATAATAACAAAGATAAATTCATTTTTTTAAATATAAAAGGCAATTTATCTTGTATACTATTTTGCATTTTGCTTTTCTTCATTCTGTAGTCTCAAGGATCTTTCAATGTTGCTATGGAGTCTGCTTACTCTAGTTTTTTTTTTAAGATTAAGTTTTAATTTCTTTTTATTTTATTCATTTTTAGAGAGGAGAAAGAGAGAGAGAGAGAGAGAGAGAGAGAGAGAGAGAGAGAGAGAGAGAGAGGAGGGAGGAACTGGAAGCATCAACTCCCATATGTGCCTTGACCAGACCAGTGCAGGGTTTTGAACCGGCGACCTCAGTGTTCCCAGGTCGACGCTTTATCCACTGCGCCACCACACGTCAGGCTGCTTACTCTAGTTTTTTAAGTTTCAGAGTATTCTGTTGTATGGATAATGTATTACAACTTATTTAACCACTTTATTTAAGCACTTTACTAAATTTAAGAATTTAGTTTCTTTTTTTTTCTTTCCAATTTTATGGTCTTACAAAAATAATACTGTGGTGAAACAGTTAAACATATGTCCTTTCATTCATTTGCAAGTGCATTTGTAACATAAATTTCCAGAAGTGAAATTGCTGGGGCAAAATATAAATGCACTTATAATTTTGATGGATTTTGCTAAATTACTCTCCATATGTGGTTTCTAAAATATACTCCTACAGACTCACCAATAGGTTGCGTTATCAAACTTTTGGATTTTTGCCAACCTGATAGGAGAAAAATGGTATCTCAATATAGTTCTAATTTGCATATTTTTTATTGTAAGTGAAGTTGAGCATCTTTTCAAATGGTTAAGAGCCATTTATTTATATTTCATTTTCTGTGAAGTATGTCTATATCTTTTGCCTAATTTTCCCTATCAGCTAGTTGGACTTTTATTTCTTTATTTGTAGAAACTTTTCATCTATTGGAAAAATTAGCTTTTTGTTTATACATGAGTTGCAAATATTATTTCATATTTTGTGGAGTATTCTATCTTTTGACTTAGCTTATGTGTTTGTGTGTATGCATGTGTGTGTTTGTCATGTAGAAACTTTTATTTTTCTGAATTCAGATTTACCAATATTTTTTATAACTTCTGGATTTTGAATCAGTTTAAAACATATTTCTATTTCAAAGATTAAAACTTTTTTGGGTTCATTTAGTAATTTTAGTGCTTTATTTCTAACATTTCTTTCTTTTTAAATTTAATTTATTGGGATGGCATTGATTAATAAAATTATATAAGATTCAGGTGTACATTTTTATAATACATCCTCTGTATATTGTATTGTATGTTCATCACCCCAAATCAAGTCTGCTTCTCTCATCATCTATCCCCCCCTGAACCGTCCTCTAACTCCCCCACCCCATTTTCCTTCCAGTACCATTTAGAATTTATTATTGTGTAGAATGGGAGGTAAAAGTCTAACTTTATTTTTTCAGATGCCTACTCTTTTATCTTAACACCATTTGTTAAATACTTCATCTTGCCTCCACTGCTTTGAAGTGGCATTTTTAACATACATCAAATTCAGGAATGCTACCTGACCAGGCGGTGGTGCAGTGGATAGAGCGTTGAACTGGGATGTGGAAGACCCAGGTTCGAGACCCCGAGCTCGCCAGCTTGAGCGCAGGCCCATCTGGCTCAAGAAAAAGCTCGCTAGCTTGCACCCAAGGTCGCTGGCTCCAGCAAGGGGTGGCTCGGTCTGCTGAAGGCCCGCGGTCAAGGCACATGTGAGAAAGCAATCAATGAACAATATGGCAGTGGTTCTTAACCTTTTTTGAGGTACCGAACCCACCAGTTTCATATGCGCATTCACTGAACCCTTCTTTAGTGATAAATAAAATATAATTTTCTTCCAAATTCAAGACATAGGTATATGTTTAATTACTGGTGCACAAAATGAACCGTGCATGAACATCTCCTTGCTCAAAGAACAAAACCAACAAAGTGCATGAACTCACAACAAATTACGGTATAACTTTATTCTGGCCTCTGCGACAGAGGCTTCTCTGAACCCCTGAGACCAACTCATCCAACCCCTAGGGTTCGATAGAACCCAGGTTAAGAAACACTGAACTATGGTGTTGCGACGGCAAGTTTGATAGAACCCAGGTTAAGAAACACTGAACTATGGTGTTGCGACGGCAATGAAAAACTAAAGATTGATGCTTCTCACCTCTCTCTGCTCCTGTCTGTCTTTCCCTATCTATCTCTCACTCTGATTCTCTGTGTCCCTTTAAAAAAAAAAATCAGGAATGCTGATCGTTGAGTCGAGTGGAGATTAAATAACACACTACTTGAACATCTTATTCACCCATCGTGAAATCTATTGGGTTTGCCTTATGGGGCAGAGAAGAACTTCTTGGTCTCCTAGACTTATCACGAATTCCCAGTAGGCTCGCTAATGGCTCCAAGAACTATGACCAGGAAAGGCAGAGTTTTGCTCTCTTGGCATATGAACACTTTGGATTTAAGTTCCTTATAGTCAGTGCTACTGGGCTCCAAGTTATGGAAGCATTATAGAACATATCTTCTTAAAGAGATAACATGGTTAGGTATTCCAGATGAGTAGAGAGAGGAAGTTCTCTTTGGTGTGTAACCATCAAGAAAATTGCTTCACCTGAGTTTTCGCATTTACCTGAAAAAGGAAGGAGTTGAGATAGGTGCACTCCAAGGTCCCTTTAAGCACTCACATGCCATGAATGGTAATCAGCAACAGTCTGATGAGAGCATTTCAGCTGCATGACAAGAAGGTTGGCTGGATCATATTCCACACTCGGTCACTGGTTCCACCACATAAATTGTGTCCTCCAGTGAGGTCAGTTCCAGGGCTCTGTGTGTAAATCTGAGGCTGAGACTGACCACTTGTGAAATGCCTAGACAATGGGGGGCACAGATATAGAAGGATTTATGATGTAGCAAGAGATTTGTAAGACTATGAGGGAATGAGAGGAAACATGTATGCTCTCTCTCATTGTAATTTCTAAACCTGTAATAATCCATCTACCTGCAAACTTTTGAACCTGTCCTATTGCCCTCCTAGGGCTTATAGACTTTGACATTTTCAAATACTGTATGAGCTCTACTAATGTGAAAGTAAAGACTCTTGATCATTGCAAGGGCAAATTTCAAGATGCCATGATCAGAGATGGTAGAAGGACCAAATGTTGGGAGTAGTTATTTACATCATCTTGGATAAAGAGCCCCATGGGTACCATATCAAAGGCTTTGTTTGTGACTTTTAAAAAGCCCAGCCAACTGGCAGCAGGAGGTATTGGATATGCTGGCAAACATTCGGCTTTTATGTAGATCCTAAAAGCATTGCATATTTAAATCATAGATCAGAATAACATATCTAAAAATGGTTGGAAGGCAAACATATTTGAGTTTAAACGACATACATTAAAAATATGAATAACCATCTTCCTGTATTAATCATAGCAAATGATTTTGTTTTTCTACAGTATGCAGATGTCTCTAGCTAAGCAAAGTAACACATTCCTATTTCAGGGCTATTAACAGTGGAGCAGCTGTACACTACCAGAGAATTTTTAGAAATCATAATGAAATTAAACAGCAGATAAAAAAAAAGGAGACACATTCTTTAGAGCTATGCTTGGTTGATGATGTTATCATATTAAAAATATATTTCATGTACATGATACATTTCTACACATTTTCACAGAGTGATGCCAGATCTGTATATATTATAACTAATTAGAACAGAGCTTTGAGGTTTAAAAAAAATTTCCCATGTTAAGAGAGGAAAATGCTTTTCTCTGAAGAATCAAGACAACCTTTTATTTATGTATCATGACTACATTGAATGTATAAAGTTGTTTTGTAGGTGAAGTGGCATTGATGCTTAAGAGCGCACTGTTACGGGCCAATCACAGCACTTACTGACAACCATTGTGTACCAAACGCTGTTCAGCACTCAACGCTGGAGAGTAAGTATTTAGATTTTACTCATTACTTCCCATAAGGGGAATGTTCTTGATCTTCTTTTGTTTTTGAGAGAGAGAAATCTTGTTTGTAGTTGTGTCTAATTTTCTTATATTCTAAAGTGACCCATTAACTGCTGAGTTCCTCAACATTTACCTCATTTTTTAGTTGTGCTTATTTTTCTCACCTCTGAATAAACTCTTGAAAAAGTCAAAAAGTGCATCTATGCTGACATATCATAACATGACTGGAGGAAAATATATTAGAGCATTTAAATTCTTTATTATTTTTTAATTACAGTTGATGCACAATATTATATTAATTTCAGGTGTACAACCCAGTGATTTGACATTTCACCTCAATAAATCTAATAGCCATCTGACATCTTATATAGTTATTTCAATATTAACTATTTCCCTATGCTGTACTTTAAATCCCCATGACTATTCTATAACTACCAACTTGTACTTCTTAATCTCTACCTTTTTCACCCATTCCATTAATTCCCTCCCATCTAGCAACCATCAAAATGTTCTCAGAGGACAAGTATTTATAAAATAAAAGTTTATATTCTGATTTTAAAACTGGATACGAATAGTGAGGGTATATACTAGTAAAATAAAATATAAAGTGAAAACCCCATCACTACACACTATGTGTTAAACAAAATATATACTATATTATATATAGTGTATAGTGATGGGGTTTTCATTTACATTTTATTTTGGTAGCATATATATTTCTATATCAGTTCCACAGTTTAAACTATTTCTTAATTAGAGTTACTACATCAGTCACATAGAACCCAAGTGAAATAATAACAAATTGTTGATAATTTTGCCTTTGGGAAGAACTATGTAATGGGGAAAAAATTGTATTTAGCATATGCTAATATGAGTATCTTTAGCTCTAGAAAAGCAAGACAGTAAGTTGAATATTCAAATATGGTAGATTGAATAAAACAGACAAAAGGCTGAGAAATTAGCAAAAATAAGCCAGTTATGTCGGTGGCTTTGAGTTTACATGTTGTTTTTGTTTGTATTGGAGAAATATTTTTAAGTTTATTATTTATACTATATGTCATCATTTTGTTCTTACAAAGTATAGCTCAAAACCTCTTAAAAGCTTCATAACACACCATAGAATAATTTGTTATTGTTGGGTTCCTTATGAAAGTCTAACTCTTGTGGCAAGGGTTTTTATTTTAGAAAAAATATTAGTCTTCATTTTCATGTTCCTGAACTTTATCTTAAAATGAATTACCCAATTTATCCCTTTATTGACTCATAGTTTGAATATTCACTAAAAATATCAGACTGGAGTTGTCCACACTAATTTTATACAAAGAAAATCAAAGGTACATATAATGGAGTTGTGTGAAAAGCATACCATTGGTAAGTTTCCTTGCCAAGTTTTGGTGAAGCCACCCCATAGAGCAGACACCAGCCAGAGAAGCCAGCTGACCCTGTCGTCTGGCCAGGGCAGAAGAGAATGCCCCCATGTTTTCAGTGTCAATGCTACCCTATTCCTTGGCCATCCAAACCAAAAGCTAAATACATAACTCTATGTTGGAAGGTCACGTCTCTTCTTTACTTAGGAAATGCTGGTGCTGAGAAAATGGCTGGTAGGAAATAACATAAAGCCACCATTTCAAATTGGGTCCCCAAATAGAATAGGACATTAGAATAAGACTATCTATTTTAATGGATTCCAGACCTCCAAAAATATTCTAACTCTCCCAGATGTGGTGTTTTGTTCTTTTTTTAATTTAAAATAAAAGCTCAGGTTCCCACTTCATTTTTTACCTGACTCCAGAAAAGCTCTAAGGGAGGAAAGCTAGAGAGGGCTCTAATGGTCTCTAGCATCTCAGGGAACTTTTTTGCATTCTGCCCTACAGCAAAGTGCCTCCAACACATGGTCTGCAAGAGAACTTGAGTCATGGGCTTTGGATTCTTTATACCTTTCAGAAATATCCTCTCTTCTTTCTTTCCTGCAGAGTCAACACACAATATTAAAACAGCCTGTCTGCAGTATCTAATTAACAAACTGACTGCAGAAGATCACTTACAACATGAAATATTAAATCATCCTAAAAACTAATATTCTCCACACCTCATAAATTAGAATAAGCAAGAAACTGAAATGAAATAAGACCCTGATGCATATCATTCTGGGCCTTTGCCCTCCAAAGAGCCTCTACTCTTTGAATCATTTAACCATTTCAAAGAAAAAATATATATACACAGACACATATCAAGCACTTTCAAAATGCTTTCTAACCCCAGTCTACACTTCATCATAGCAACTCTAACCTGAGACCTGAGTCTGTACTTCTCTTGATCTTATGCTTCACAAATCATTGTAAGTTCATATATGGAGCCCATCAGTTATGTGTTTTTTCATTATAATTGCAACCCAGTCTTGGAGCTCAGTTCTGTTCCCATTGGCTCAATGGTCATCATTTATCTGCTTTGTATATTTAGGACAGTATTTAACAGAAGCAGCAATCTGTTTGAAGAATGCAAGGGCTGTTTGATATTAACAAAAAGAATGATTAATCAAAGAGCTCTTGGTCCTAAAGCATCCAGAGAGAACTGAGGTCATTAGCAGGGCAAAACCAGAAACCAAGTTTGACTAAGAAAATGAGATGGGGCAATACTTTTGAGGATTTAAAAAATTAAATAAATAAGAAGGTTATGGCCGTTCATTTTCAGAGCTTTCACTTTATAAGACCACTGCAGTAGGAGATCAAAAGAAATATCATATTATTTCTAATGCTAGAAATAATTTCCTTTGTGGTAAAATAGGAACTATTTGCATCCAGGTGGTAACTGAACCCAGTGTCTCAAACAATAATTATTTTTTAATATTGGATTGTTTAGCTTATTTCATATTTTAAGTGAGAAATATCAACAGATGCAAACCAGGTGTTGGATATGAGATAGAGCTGGACTAATTAAAACTGTTACCCTAGTGAGACTTGCCTGGTGCGCCAAGGTAAGGACTCCTCTGCCAAAGAGACAGAGGTTTAACATAATTAGCCAGACATCATTCCAAATTAGTGCAATTCTCTCCATTGTTTTGGCAGTCAAATCCACCAAGCATTTACCCAATCATCTATGAGGGAAAGTGGGACTGAACACCACAAGAATAATAAGAAAAGCAATTCTCATCTTAAATCCAAAGCATATCTTGAGACAAGGTGTGTTAGTTTTCTTCTGCTTCTGTGCCAAATTACCTCAAACTTAATGGTTTAAAACAACAAAAATTTGTCTTATACTCCATTGATAGAAGTCCTATACCAACATGTCATCAGGCTACATCCTTTTATGGAAGCTTTTGGGAGAATTTGTTTCCTTGCTTCTTCTAGCTTTTAGAGGCTGTGTGAAATCCTTGGCTTAAGACTCCCTTCTTCCATCTTCAAAGCCAGCAAGATCAGACTAAGTCAGTGATGGGCAATCTTTTGAGCTTGGTGTGTCAAAATTCGCCAAAAAACCGAGCATACCTCGGGTGTCACTTCGAGAAAAACAGCCTAACTGGAAGTCCCAGAACTAGACGCTCTGTGCCAGAGTTCTGTTGTTTTGGCCTACAGACCTCCGGCACAGAGTGTCTACACTACAGCAAATGTTTTATCCTCGGCTGCTGCACCTGGCCATGCAGGAGCCGAGGATGAAACGTCCTTCTCAGAATGCGGCCCCATACTTCTCTGGTATGCGGCCGCATGTGTCATCGAAAATGGCTACTCGTGTCAGTGCTGACACGCGTGTCATAGGTTCACCATCATGGGGCTAAGTCCTTTCCACAGAGCCAACTCTCTGCCTATCTCTTCCATTTTCTTCTCACACTTTTAAGGGCCCTTGTGATAAAATTGAGACCAGAATCATCTCCTAATATTGAGGTTAGCTGATTAGCAACATCATTTCTGTCTGCAAACTTAATTTTCCTTTGCCTTATAACCTAATATATCTACAGGTTCTGAAGATTAAGGTATAGACTTTGTGCAGGGCATTACTCTGTTTACTACACAGGGATTTGGGTGTAAGCATTTTATTTAGAAAGTGATTCCAGGAAGCACTATGAGGGAGTGAAGAAGTGAGACAGGAGAAAAGCAAAGAAAGGTAGTGTTCATGAGCGAGTTATTGTTGTGGGCAATTGGGGCTCAGTGTACTGGGAACCCTTGAGAGCATATGTGGAACATGTCCTAGAATTATAGTACTGAGTGATGAGAAAGTGGGATACTTATGGACCTACTTTCACTGTTTCTTGTTTGAGGGTTAATCCACAGGTATTATTCTCATTGCATTGCATCTTTCTCTATGAAATTTGAAAAGATAGCTGCCAAATAGATCAAATTTACATTGTTCTCATAGTACTCAATACCAGAAAGCAGTATTTAAATATTAAAGCTCATTAGACACACCATCATTACTTGAGTCATATGGTTATCCTTGAACCAATCAGTTCAGTTCAGGAGAGATAAGATGACCTGATTAGCTAGGCCTGAGTCATGTGCCATCAAGCACATCATTGACAGCGCCACTAGAGTCATATGAGGTGAAGGAGGAGCAGTACTCCAATGGAAAGAGGGATATAGTGCATGAAAAAGCAATACAATGGCTTTTGGGAGAATGAAAAGCAAAACAAAACACAAATTATAGAGGGCTCAGAGCTCCTAGCTGCAGTAACACTCTCTGGCATCCAGAGGTCCTGGCTCCTTCCTATATGTCTATAGAGACAGGCAACATGGCTGCCAGAGAAGAAGAAAGCAAACATCTCAGACACATACACTACCACACACAGGGCTAAGAGCCCCTGGACTCAGAAAGCCAAGTTATGGAATTTTGTAATGTGCTGCTTTGAGTTTGGATCCTAGGTGTTTACCAAGAGAGGTTGACCCAGAAGGTGCTGGTATAGGAAGAAAAGACTTGAAGAAGAGCAAGAAAAATTTGTCATGAAAAAGAGAAAGAACACAAACAAGTAAAAGATACTTTAGAAGATGAATAGATAATGGAAATAAAAAGAAGAATAAACAATGAAAATTTAGGGCACATTGGGATAGAAACAAATTGTTAAAAATAAAGTAGGAATAGGGTATTCATTAGGAGAAAAGGCAGAATGATTGTGTCATTAGGAATAAATCAGATATTTCAATAAATGGGCATTATTTGCTAAGCCTTGTATTTATCAATCAATCTTTCCATCTATCTAATTTATCATCTATTTACTCTGGACCTTCTAGGATTAAGATTTGCCTCTGAACGGTAATGTATTTAATAAAAATTTAAACCTAAATCCTAAGTGATTCAAAAATGCAAAAGTTGTAAAGGGAGAATTTTAGGATATAACACACTGAAAAATGCCTAAACATCTTTTTAACTATTCTCTCTCCCCAAACATCCACACTGTCTGGCTTTCTCTGTCACCTCCACCTCTCTCCTGCTTCCAGCCCTAATTGGCTGTAGAGCCAGTGCCTGTGACCACCATCACAGCCACCTGGCCAGTGCAGGTTCGCATTGGATTCGGACAGTCAGTAATGAAACAACGGAGCTAAGAACTGGTGAGCCATCAGCTTTAATTCTAGCTTGCCCCCGGAGGGCAAGTAAAAACTCACACTCGGCTCTAAAACCCACTCATTCAGTGCTCACAAAGCTACTGACTTATCTGAGTTTCCTAGAATCAAAGGTTTCTAGCTCACCAGACTTATTCACCTCTGTTCCCCATCTCCTTTCTCCCTACACAAACTCTGCACAAACTGGCTTCTTCCTCAGCACTCCACCATCTTGGCTGCTTCTTCTGGCCTCCTCCATTTGGCCTTAATCTGCTCTCCTCTCTAGTGCTAATCTCAGGAACGGAGAGAGCAAGCTCTCCATCTGTCCCACTTTATAGTGTAGATTCAAAACCTTTAATCCAATCTACAAACAAGGAAGTCTCTGATACAAAGTCACTTATCTGAAGCATAATGGGATTCCTCATGAGAGTGCACCACCCCACATCATCCAATCAGTCAAAGGTGTGGGGAAAATCCTATTCGTAAAACTAAGCCTTAAGCTATAACGTCCGGGCCTGTCCACAGCCTGTCCCCTAACACACATTAATATCAACGGTATTCCACGCGGGCAGCGCCATCTTTAACAAAGCGGGCATAATATATTTTATCTGCCCAACACTGGCCCTCTGTCTAAGTCTTTGTTTCCTTCTCTCACTCTCCGGATTTTCTCATTTCCTCCAGCTCCTGGTCCTCATCACCTCAGTCAAGCCAGGAGCAGAACAGCAGCATAAAGCATCCTCTCAGGAAGGCAGAGAAGAAAAGCTTTGAATATTTCTACTTCCATATCCTTGGCTCTGCTTCTCATGCGTCATCTCATTTAATCCCACAACAGATTCAGGAGGTAGGGATGATCACCATCGTTCAATAGCTGGGACAACTGGGGTTTAAACCAAGGTCTGTTCGATTCCAAAGTCCATGCTCCTACACACTCTGCTACACTACTTATCAGTGGTCCTCAGAGTCTGGCATAAATTAAAAGTCACCTGGGGGATATTTGTTGCATATGAGTATTCCAAGGTTCTACCCCTAGAGACTCTACTTTAATTGTTTGGTGGTGGGGTCAGGAATCTACATGTTTAACAAGTACTCAGGTGACTCTAATGCAGATAATTGTAATGCAGGTCAGACCCAGAACACACTAGAAGAAACATTATTAATAAATCCTTCACTGGGGCAGATCATTTGGAAATGATATAAGATTGAGGCGTCAAATGCATACATGAGTTTATGCATATGAATATATATTTGTATTTAAAAATACACCATGTGCTATTTCCCACAGATGTTTGGATTTTACATAACTATTTGTGATCTCTATTGGTTCTGTGCACTGCACTAGTAAACATAATATTTTTATTTAAAGCCTTTGCCAGTATAAGAAAAGAATTCACTCTTTTTGCCATGATTCAGAAACAATCACAGACAGCTCCCATGGTGTTTCAGGTTTAGAAACCATTACAAATAACCATTTGTGGTCTCTGACCATGGCTTTAATTAAGAAGAGTGTTGCTTCTCTAGGGGAAAGTTTTGTGAAAAAAAGAAAATGAAAGAAAATTCAGCTAAATGACAACCCTCAGAGGTTAACAGCTCTGAACAGTTTGTTTCTAAATTGATAATCATTTGTGGAAATTCTTCATCTCTTGAAAGTAGAGTGGGGTCACCCTCCCTCAGAAGCATAGAGTGATGGTGAGTCAGTGGATTCAGTGGGTTCTTCAAAGTGGCCCAAAGTGCCTGGGAACAGGGAGCTCCCTGCAATGCCAGAGGTGAAGATTGCTAGAGTAGTGATGACTTCTAAAGAAAAGCTCTTCTCACTTCACAATTTTGTCTTCACTCAGCTTTTTCTGGGCTTTGGGTGGGAAACAGGTGGGTAGCCCACAGGGCCACCTTCCCTAGCATCTGTGAGTAGTCCTGGTGGGGGACTCGGGTTCTTTTTGGTTTCTCTCCAGCATTTACTATAACGAGCCCCCTCCTACCCCAGTGGTGACTGTAGTGCAGTGTTATATATTGAGGCTTCAGTGCCAGACATATGGGTGTAAATCCTGGCTCTGCTACTTACCAATTGTGGGAACTTGGGTAAACTTCAGTTCCTATTCAGTGAAAATGGAGATAATCACTCAAGGTTTCTGTGAAAAAATAAATATATATGGAGTCCCTAGCAGGGTGTCCACAATATAGCAAATGATTCCATGAATATTAGCTATAATAAGATTAGTTTACACCTAAAACTAAAACTTACTGTATGTTATTATATGACACAAAATATGCAATTTTAGTTCAACACATATTTGAGCACCTAATCTGGCTCAAATCACAATGAAGTGAGTTTATCAGCTGCAGCCCTGCCTGGGGCAACTTACATTCTAAAGAGGAAAATAGACATTGGTCAAATACTGAGCACATTCTGATAAGATAATATTCTTCTCCACTGATAACAGAAGTTTAGACAAGTTAAAGAACTTGGCAGAAATTTAAGGCCTGTGTGCAGCAAGTCAGAAATTAGAATATGCCTGACCAGATGGTGGCGCAGTGGATAGAGCGTCGGACTGGGATGCAGAAGACCCAGGTTCGAAACCCCGAGCTCGCCAGCTTGAGCACGGGCCCATCTGGCTTGAGCAAAAGCTCACCAGCTTGGACCCAAGGTCGCTGGCTCCAGTAAGGGGTTACTTGGTCTGCTGAAAGCCCACGGTCAAGGCACATGTGAGAAAGCAATCAATGAACAACTAAGGTGTCGCAACGACAACGAAAAACTGATGATTGATGCTTCTCATCTCTCTTCATTCCTGTCTGTCTGTCCCTATGTATCTCTCTTTCTGTCCCTGTAAAAGAAAAGAATAATAAAAATAAAAAGGAAATTAGAATATAATTCTGTCTTTCTCCAAAACCCAAACACCATCCACCTCCACGTGGCTTCAGCAACAGAGGATTTATTTATCTCCCCTAGAGTTCTAACCACTTTCTTCTTCTTTACGACCACCAAAGTTCTGGCTGCATTCTCCATCCTATGTGTAGAAGCAATTTCTAACTGACTGGAAACGTGGACGATTATGGTCTACTTAATATTTAGAAAATGTAGAAGTAAGAAGAAACTTTTCATTTATGTAACTTTTTTTTTTCTTCTCAAATCCAAAATAAATAGACAAAAATCAGAGACGGAGGAAGAGCAATGATCCTAAAACATGTATCAGGTGTTTTTAGTGATAACTCAGTAAGCATAAAGAGCTTCCAATAAAAAAGTGCTCAATTCTGTAAACTACCCATTTATTAAAAGGATGCCATATTATGCAAACACACCCAAATGTCATGCAATAACATAAATAGGAATAAACTTTGCTATACAGGGTGGGGCATAAGTAGGTTATAGTTGTGTGAGAAATAATACAATAATTAATAAATAATAATACAAAAATAAACTATTTCAAATACTTATAACTCTGAGTCATGGCTTATGACTAAATCTGGTGGGAAAAAATCCACATCATCATTGAACCAATGAAATAAAATCTTCTTTTACTCTTTAATTTCTTAATTTAAGCTGTCTAGTTGTTTCTGCGAAGTGGCTAACTTTTGCGTATCTAAACAAAATCAAGAAAAAGCTGACTTAAGCGCCCATGACAAATATGTATGTACAATGAAACATAAAAATAATCAAAACATTTTTAACTATACGGTTGGGTTCAAGCTTCTTCTGCATCCAATGTGTTCTAAGGAAGTTGAGGATTTCTTCTCTGGGCTTCTGATCACCTTCTAGTGCTAACACAGAGTAAAAAGGAAGTGAGAAGGTAAGGTAGGAGAGTAGAATCTAGGAGAGGGATCTAACTAGACCATAATGTGGAGTGAAAAACACTTGTATTCACCTAGTCTTCCAAAGCCTTTTTGTTAGGTTTTGTTTTTCAGCTACTGTCACTACAACAAAGAATTTAGCAAAGAGGATCAGAATATAAGAGCCAAAGTTAAGGTTATTTTTTTTTTAATGCTAGTAATGAAAACCATAGCTCTTATTGGGAGAGTTGGTACAAGCTGGGTCCAAGGCAAGGTGCATTAATTCTTTCAAAGCACCAGAACAGATTTCATTAAATAAATGCTCACCCAAACTGTTACCCAGAGCTTTAGCAGGCTTACACTCAGCTTTACATCGTAGATGCACAACACACACCTGATGAGTTAAAATAAATCACTCCGTCCGTCCTTCCCCAGGCGGGGTGAGGGGGTAGGGAGGGTGGGGCCAAATCCCCCATGAGAATTTCCCCACTCCGCCTGCAGGTGTCAGTCGAGACCTACACTTGTGCCTCCCTCCCCGCCCCCTCCTTGTCCATTCATAAAGTGGCGGGTGATTTGTGACCGCCTCGCTGTGATTGTAGAGGCAAATAGCTATCTTTACTTGTCTCTCTACTAGATTTGTTTTTCTAATTTCTTTTTACTTGAAGGTTTACCAGCTGCTTTATTACTACAGCGAGGCTTCCTTGCTGTCTCTTTTCTTGTTCCTCGCCCCCCCCCCGCCCCCGCTCCCCTCCTTTTTGTTCCTAGAGATAATCAGTGTCTCTGGTCCCAGCTGCCACTGCTGATTTTTCATTACAGTTTAATTTAAAACTGGGATTGGAATGGAAATGTCTTTTTGCCATTTGGGGTTTGCGAGGCCTGTGGTTTTATTGCCAAAGGCACAAATGTTAGTTACTACTGTTTTTCCAGAGTTTGCTGGGGAGGGTGAGGGGGTGTTGGAGGGTTGGAGGGAAAGAGAGACAGACTGATGGGGTAGAATTGGGGAAGGGGCACTGGAGGGAAAACCCCTCTCAGATGCAAGATTATTCTGTGTATTGTTTCGTTGGATGTTTTGAAGATTCTGAATTGGGTCGGAGGAAGAGAAAATAGTATCTCCTCTCCTGAAATGAATGTTTATGTGGGTCAAATATCTGTCAACCCTGGGAGAATGGAGACTGAGGGGAAAACATCACACATAGAATTTGGGACTGGTACCTTTATGGAAAAATGTGTGTGTGTGTGTGTGTGTGTGTGTGTGTGTGTGTGTGTGTGTGTGTGTGTTTTAAGTAATAATAACATCTCCAGCTGTTCACTTGACCACATCTTGAAATGGAACACCCAATGAGGATGGGATCAAGCTGTGCACAACCCTGGAAGAAACAAACTACATACTTTCACCTAAAAGGAGGTATCAGACATCTTTCTCCACCAGCTTCTCTTTTCTCTCTCCTTTATGTTTGTGGACTCCAGTCCTAAGGTTTATTTATGAGTCTCCCTCCAGTCATGAAACCCAGTTTAGTTACACAGTTAATGTTTCCTATAATCTCTTAGAAGACTTTTGGTGACTCATTGTATTGATCAGATTAGAACCAAACATTACTCTAAAATTGATTACGTTTTTATCTATCTCAGTGTAAAATTACAAAGGAAGGACATTCTTATTTAAAAAGTAATCCTGAAGGAGGAGTTGGGGAGAAGCTGAATACTTTGCACACCTTCATTTAAACATTTAACACTGACACTGGGAGGAGTTGTTTCCCAGGTGTGGCAAATCTGCAGACGCCAGAGTGTCTTATCTGTCATCCTAAAAACAATTACTGTCTCCCCTCCCAGCAAGAATCCCACTCTTTCTGGATTCAACTTCTCGGTTGTCAAACTGAATGCTCCATTATCTCTACAGATCCCGCTGACTCCTCACACGTGAGCCTTTCCACCTCCTCTCCAAACAGCCTTGGGCAGCTCTGGAATTCATGAACCTGTCTGGGGTGGGCTCATCACACTGTCATCGAGCAGCTCCAAGACTCAGGGCACCCTGAGGGATGCTTAGGACCTCTGCTGCCAGCGTGCCCTTGGCTAACTGGTCAAAGGGGGCATTTTATCTGAAAGCATGCATTTTTCGTGACCAGACATTAAAGCTAGGTTCTCCCTCTTCCTGATTTGCCTGCCCTCATCAACTCCTCCCCCAAGTGTCTGGTGGATTCTGTTTCTATGTCAGAGGGAGGAGGGATGTGAGGGAGCCCAGCAATCACCCTGCAGACAGATTTGCAAGCCTGTTGTGGTTGTCTTTGCAATTCACAGGACATTCTAGTGGTTGGAATTTCCTCACAGAAGCCATTCCACAAACGAAAGCGAGCTCTCATTTCTACAGTTTAGAGTTCAGGACACACAGAGGGGGGAAAGAAAACAATAATAATGGAAACCCTTTTAATCCCAACAGCTGCCCTGCCTCCACTCCATCAACAATAACAAAAATAATAACAACAACAACAAATCCTTTCCCTACTCTGTGTCTAATGTGGTTAATGCTCAGGTAGCCCCAGCCACCACACAGGGAAACCGTGTGTCACTGAACTGCTCCATGCCATACTGAAATATGTACAGAGGAAATGCCTTCCCTGACCATTGAATTAAATTTGAAACTTCAAGGAGCTGATTGACATTTGAGGAAAACAGTTATTTTTGCATACGTGCAGTCTTCCTGGATGAAGGAAATTCCAAAGCTATTACCTTTGGTTGGTCAGCCCTCTTCTCTAGGATAAATTTAATATCAAGCAGAAGACTCTAAGGGCTGCTCTACTTGTGCTGTGAAGAAGCGGGTTACATCTTTAAATGCTTCTTGCTCTGGGATTACCACATGCTGCGGTCAGTGCCTTGCAAGTAGATATTTCAGCCAAATTTTCCTTACATGTTTACTGAGGTAAATGCAGGGGGAACTATGGATTGAACATTCATTGTCCTATTTTACAGGAAAATGGGTGTTTGATCTTGTTTTGTGCTACGGAAATCTCTTCTGAAATCTCTTGGAAAATCTCATAAACCTGGGTTAGTGGCCACATATGGGATCCATTAACTCCTCATTTTTGCTTGTTCTTAGCAAATTTTTGTCTGGTGACAACACATGAACTTGGGGTGTTTTTGTGTTGCTTCACACCACGGAGAACTCTGTTGACTTGCTTTGGTTTTGAGAAAATAGTCAGCAGAAAACAGGCTGTGGTTGGTGTGAAACAATGGATTGCTAGTAAAACTTGTGGAATGTTTGGTTCATGAGGAAGCAGGGGGACATTTTTCTTCAAATTTCAGTGGGATTCCAGAGTTGCCAATGTTCTGGGAAGAATTCTCCTTACTTAATGAAATTGACTAAGAGATCTGGTTTCTCTTCCTATCTTCATCCACATCTCTGTAACTTTGGGAGAGTGGATTGGTCTCTTAGTTCCTAAATTTTTGTTTTCTAAATATAAGGGGGAAAAACCCCAGCAATGTACTTTCACAAGCCATGCCAATCTATCCAGAGATTAGAAGAATAAATAATCACATCACACCAATATTTAGAAATAAAGCTACTCGTGCATGACAAAAACAAACGAACCAAAAGGTTGGAGAATGTTAACTCAAAGAAGGAAGACAAGGTGAGAAATTTAGAGGAAAATTAGCTTTTATTATTCTGTTTAAAGTAATTAATAAACTAAACACAACAATCAACTCTTTCACCCACAGCCAGCATCAAGGGACTTCAAACATTGCCTTTGAAGTGTGCCCCCAGTAGGGAGGATCCCACTGTTCAGGCTACTTTATAGTGGTAATATACTGTCTGGAAAAAACAGATGCCAAGAAAAGTGCACAGATTGTATCTCTAAGCATCTGAAACCCTAAAACTTCAGGGGGCCAAGGAAGGTCCCAGTCTTTTGATTTTTTTTCCTAAAAAAAAAAAAAAGCCTGAAGTATTAAATTGAAACGGGCATTTTATTTCTTTCCTTCATTTTTCCCTTCACCTCAGGAGACCTACGTTAAATTCCACTTAGATCACAGCTAGACGTGGATTTGATGGTCTCAAGCCACCTTTTAACTGTATGTTCATAAATAGAAGATGAATAAAGACGTCAAACTTTATCCATATAATATTCTGACACACGTGGCTGTTTGTGGAAGAGGAGCCCATATGAAGGTGAGCTGCAATGGATTCTGCAGAGGGGAGAAGTTAGCACGATGAATTTACACACATAAACAAGAACATGTGGATTAGGAGCAGACAGCTAGCAGAGTTTCAGCTGTCAAATTATTCTGAATGGGCATTTGGAGATGGACACCTATTGTGCTGGTATAATACAAGTTCAGTGCGGGCTAATTCCTAAAGCCCTCATCGTCAAACTTTCTGTTTCAATGGCTGGTTTCTACCGTAAGCAAGCTAAAGCCTATGGTAAAGCAATGTGGTCCAGAGCTTAGATTCAGTTCTTCATGTTCCGAGTAAAAATATCTGGATTGTGATTTGGGGATTATACTAAAACATATTCATCTATCTGTATTTACTCATTTAAATGGAGAAAGAACCAAACCTAACAGCTGTAAAGCAAGGAATGCACAGCCAAATATTGATAATTCCTTCCTTGGAATACCCATGGCTATTTGTTCGTTAATATAGAAAGCCAGTGAGATGAAGAGTGAAGAGACCCATTTCCAGAGGAAAATCCCATCAAATCTTCATTAATAATTCCTTGTAGAATGCTCCATGGACCTTTGTCTGACACCCTGGCAAGCTGAACTAAACAACAGAGACTTAGGAATGTAAGACAATCTTAACACCAAACTTCCTGAAGATTGGACTGTCATTTTACATTAAAGGCAAGGAGTAAAAACCTCCATTGAAACAGAGAGAGCTTGCAACATGATTATAATACTAGAATTTTTGAGACTTGCTTTCTTTTATTTTTTGGATTTTATTTATTGATTTTTGGAGAGGGGGGTGGGTAGAGAGAGAGAAGAAGCAGGAGGCATCTACTTATAGTAGTTGCTTTCTTTATAATAGTAGAATTTAGTGGGGGAAGAAGAGAAGGCCTTCTGGTTTGAGATTGTTGAGAGCTAAAGATGACAGCGCAGGTACGAGGAGATGCAGTTTAGCTATTCCTAGTCCGAGTGACATATCTTTATTATCAGTAAATACTATGAAACAAGTGTTGGACATTGTATATAAACCAGCTCAAAGACCCACACTCTGCCTATGTTTCTAGAGCAATTTACACTCTGATACCTTTTCACAATTTAGGGTCTCACTGAATTTTTATGGTAATGCCATGGAGCAGTCAGGATAAGCATTGTTGCCCCATTCTATACCTGAATAAACCACCATTCAGAAATACTAAGGAACTCATCCAAGATGGACTAGCTGATAAATATCTGGGTTGAGACCAGACCCAGGCTTCTTACTTTTAAACCTATATTCCCTATATATTTTATAAATAAAAAACAGTGCAAGCAGCAAAACTTGGATAGTCTACTGTCACTCAAAGGCTAAGATCTGCATAAAAGAATTAGAGCAAAGTGACAGATCAAGGAAGCATAGGAACACAGGTACACCGCTGCTTTTCTAAGTGGGGTGTCTTCTCCCCCGTAACCTGAGCAAAATCAAGGTAGGAAATGGTCTCTTATTGTGGTGTGCTGACCTTCGCCCAAATCACATGATAGTTACTAATAAAATACCAACTGTAGCCACCCTTATGTGGCACTTACTTTATTTCAGGCTGTATTCTAAGCTCTTGACATTAATTCATATACTTTCTATGAAACGGGTTTTAATATTGTGTCTTCATCTGACAGTTCCTTACTGGGAGTAACCTTGCAATAGGGTAAGAGCCTTAGAGAAGACCATGGGGGCCAGCCTTTCAAACAGCCCAATACCACAACCCACAGAAATGAGAGAGGGGGCGTGAGGGTGTGGGAAGGTACCTCTTCCTCTCTCCTCATTCTCTCTCACTTTATCCATATTTCCTGCGCACACCCTGTCATGTGCCCCTTTGTTAATAACCCCTGTGCACTCTGAGCAAAGGTTGGCCTGCAGCTTTCTCCCCTTCCTGCCTCCTGTCAGGAGAGGAAATCGCAGCTTGCAGAGGGACCTGATACCGGGGGAACTGGATAGCACCAAAGGGTCAAGGGTAAGAATGCAGGGAAGAGTGAGAAATCCCAGATAGTGTCCAGCCGGTGCTCAGCAGGAAAGGCCCCTCGCCGTGTGCTTCTCCCCTCTGCTCCTCTGCTCTGTCTGCTTCCCAGGTTGGCTGGCGGCTGGAGAAAAATCTGCAGCCAATTCTGCTGTAACTTCGCACGCAGACACCCGCACTGGGCAAACGGTGGATGGGGTAGGGTGGGGGGTGGAATGGGGGGTGAGGAGGGGAGGGAAGAGGAGGGCTTCAGGGAAGGTCAATTCTACATGCTGGGTTTGCCGTTCTCCTGTGTACGTTTAACTGAAATTACGTGGTTTTGGTTAAATACAGCCAATTTGATGTATAATTCATCACCAGGTCCTAATGCTCTAATAACCTAAATGGCAAATCACACTGCGTGCTTAGTAAAAATGGTGTAGGGTGAAAAGGTCACATGATAGAACCTCCCTGTAAGTGCATCGAAACCATTTTCTTCCGTGCCTCTCACTCCAGACTGGGCTGCTGACACCTTTGAGGACGGGGCGTGAGACACCTCCCCTCCACTGTCTATCTTGGCTTCTGCTCCCCTACAAGGACTTGGCATTGGATGAGAAAGCACCCCTGCAGATCCCTGAGTCCTGATGTAGGTCTCTCTGCCTTTTCTGCTCAGGTTTAAGGCATCCTTGCTTAGGAAGGATGACCAGCTAGACACAGGCAACAAAACGACAGACCAGGAGGTCATGGGTTAAAGGTTTGGGCATCGATTGTTTTGCTAGTGATGTTTCTAATTCCCATTAACTTTCATTAAGAATTATGTGTGTGGAGCATGAGTGGAAAGCAAGCTTATTAACTGAGTCTTTCTCTCCTACCGGCAGCGAATACTGCTATTTATTTATGAAGCTGCATGTTCCCAAAGCATGTAATGGTAAGGATCATAGAATGTGAAACCCAGAATGGGCATTAGAGATCATTTAGTCTAACTCTTACACTTTAAAAACAAGGAAACAGGTCCTGCGGGGCTAATCACTTCCTTGAGGAAGGGCATTTAGTTAGTTGGTGGCAGGGGCAGGGCTACACCCACAGTTTATTACTCCCACCCCACCTATGCCACACTGACAAATTAACAAGCATAAAATAGCTCCTACCACCTCAGGAGCCAGAGTGCAATGGTAAATCTGCATTGCTTCAAGTGTGTACAAAATTGGAGGCATATTTAGTGGCCAGAGGCTGAGGGTGCATGACCTTTCAAAAATGCAAATTGCTATCTGCTAAATAAAATGAGTGTAAGTTTGAGGAAGTTAGTTCTGCTGGAGCTAATAGGCAATAGTGTTAATTAGTCCAAGGGCATGGGTTCAATCTCCATAAGGGCCAATTAGCTCACACAATGGGAAAAAGACTGTTTTCTAGAGTTTGACTATACCCCAACTTAACTGGGGAAGGGAGGGTCCCCGGGGAAGCCAGGTGAGAGAGTGAGGATGACACAGCGTAAATCCCCTCCCTTACTGGAAAAAACAGCCTGAGGCACTTCTCAGTGGAATCACCACACTACATTCAGGGCAGATGTTTTGTAAAAAGTGTTATTAAGGTTGAAAGATGGGGATTCCTTGGTGCACATTTGCACATCCATTCTCTTCACGTATTTGTATAGTGGTGGTAAAAGGGATTTTGATTCTAGTTTTGAAAAGTGAGATCTGCCTGACCTGTGGCAGCACAGTAGATAAAGCATCAACCTGGAATGCTGAGGTCGCTGGTTCAAAGCTCTGGCTTCCCTGGTCAAGGCACATATTGGAATTGATGCTTCCTGCTCCTCCCCCCACCCTTTCTCTCTCTCTCTCTCTAAAATGAATAAATAAAACCATTTAAAAAATTGTTAAAAAAAGAAAAAAAGTGAGACCTAAGATCCAGAGAGGTAAAATTATTATTTTTTAACCCATTATCAGGCAATAAGATTCAAGACCTAAACCCCAAGCCAAGATCTTTTGGACCTTCCACTAAACTAGATCCCACAATCTAGCGCTTTGGTGACACAGAAGAAACACAAAATCTCTCTGAGCTGCATTCTTGTGCTAGGTCATCACTGAGCTGCAAAGCCATATTCTTTCCATGATTGGGGCAGAGATAAAAAACAAACAAAAAAAAAGGATACACATGGTCACAATTTATTTGCAGTTTTCTTTGGCAAAATATAAACAGCCACAAAGGAGAGGTCTCCTGTAGTCCTGTCTGGAAGCCCCAGCCCTATTTCACAGTTAACATCTGCCACACATACATGAGGATAGAAGGAAGGAAAGAGGGACCACAGCTGAGGAAAGACACTTGGAAACAAACAAGCAAAGGCTTGTCACCTAATACATGTCTGTACGGCCCTTTCAGTCCTTTATTGTCTTATTTCAGGCCATGCTGATTTGTACAATGCTGACCTGGTTATTGAGGTAGACTCTGTCCTTTATGGAAATAACTAAGAGTTACCAAAATCAAACCTAGTCAGTCACAAGGAGGCCCTTGGGGTCTACAAGACGTAAAGTGGAGCCAAGTCACTAAATTGTAACCTTAGACCTCTGAAAGAAATACAGCCAAGATACTTTACACCATCTACCCCCACCGCCTGCCAATAAGGTAGTTTTTAAGCATCATAACAGAGATGGTGTCTCATTTTAAGATACTGTCTTTTGACAAGTTAAGTTATTCAGCCATTGTTCAGAAATATTTTTACACATTGCTATGCAATTCAGCCAGCACTTAGATTAAGTTCTATTTAATCCAAGAATTCCGACCATGAGGCAGAGTTTTGGCAGCCTCTCTTTTACTTCTGCCTAAGGTATTTTATTAAGTGCTTATAGTTTCCTAGAGACTTATATTTGTAAGCGAACAGAAAGAAAGCAGCCAAGACAAGCCATAACAGTTTCTCAGCGGACAAGGCGTGGTCACCTCTCCCATTCCTTTTCCTGGTGTCTCACATCCGTTTGTGTGGGAGTTCTTCTCAGATAGGCTAACAAGTTCCTCTCTTTGTGCTGATAACGAAGGCCTGATCTCACCTGGATGATCAGTGATAGCATGGTAAGGTTGAGAATTACAATGAAGAACCTACTGAAAATTAGGTTTTTGTTTGATATAAGTAGACATCACAGAATGGTAAAAACTATTGGGAGAGGTTCAAGTGACCTCTAGTCTAGCTCTCTGTGCTAGCCTTCTAGTCTCTTTTCCACCTCTCCAATCATAGGAAATTCACTCCCGCCTACAGAACTCTGTTCCAGTTTGGATCGGTTCTAGTTGTGATAAAATTGTTTCTTAAAATAAGGAGACATCTGTTTCCCATGTAACTTTAAACCACTGGTCCTGGTTTTGCCCTCTAGAGTGGAAAAGAATAGATTCAACCTCTTTCCCTTTTTAAATATAATTATGTATTATTAAAATCCAGCTATCTTTAATTTATGAATTTGCTCATTAATTCAATGTGCATCTTACCGTGTCTACTGTATCATATACAAAGTTGAATAGACCTACCTTCTCCCCTGAGAAGGTGTCTTTAGTCCATTTATGTTCAGTTTTCTTTATCAATCTAAAATCACTCAGTTCTCTTAACTTTTCATAAAACATTGAAGGCACCACAATCTAAATCTCTTCTTCCAGACTTCACAATGAAAACACGATTACTAAGAGGACTTATTGAGAATCAGCTGTGTAGAAGATCCTAGGCTAGCTCCTACAATGTTCTCAACTACCCTGCAAGGTAGGGATTATCAATTCTGTATCAGCTACAAGAAACTGTGGCTCAGAGAGATAAAGGAATACATCTTGGTCCATATGTGAATGAGCCAATATGTGGGATGTCTGACCAAAGATTGACTCCAAAGCCTCCAGTCTGAGGGTGTTGCCTTTAGGGGCAGCACCAGGAATTACTTCACAGGTACCCTCTCTATGTCAGGGAAGACCATCTCCTCCTTCATGACAGCAAACAGCTGTTAGCAGTAGCGCATTCTTTTGGACCCTCTTCTATATTATGTTAACACACTGAAATACAATAACAGCCCACATCAAATGAATTTTTTGTTGTAAATTTTTTGAAGAAACTTAAAAAATCATTTGCTCTTAAAATATTTTTTTTTCCATTATCTAAGAGCAACCCATTTAATTTATGATTAGCAATAATTTCTTGGCAAGCATCATACATACTCAGGAATTCTTATAAAACGAGAAAACCTAGCTACAAATTTTCATGCGTAATGAAATTTTTATGAACACTAAACATAATGATGAAGTTGAAGTCATGTTACATTTTGTAGATGTTTAATTAAACATTTATTAATTTTAATTGATCAGTTTTGTATTTTGGAAACAGTACATCTTTTAAAGATCTTAAAACGTTTTTTATAGGCCTTTGAAAAGAACAAGGCTATATAAGTGCTGTGTTGTTAGTGACCAAATAATTCTGGGTCTTCCACATTTTTTGACAGATAATAGAAGAGCCAATACAGCCATCTGTGTGACTTAGGTGGCAGTAGCTTCTTTTAGAGGGCACACTGTTGATTTGTTTCCCTGCCTCAGTGTGGCTACATTGGTCGCCCTGCCTGTGGATCATGCTGAAAATCAGATTAAAGGCTACTATTCTGGACAAAGCTCTGTGGCTTTCAGCTTTCCTTGATCACCGCATCTTTACCCTTTTGCTCAGTACCCCACTCGTGCTGAGTTGCTTCTTTGCTTCCAATCTTGGATGAAAAGTGACACTGATGCCTCTGGTTTCATAAGCGGCCACTGAGGGGCTGGATAAGACCAACTGAAAGTGAGGGTGAGTTCACATGGCTCCTTCCCAGTAGGAAAGAAGAGAAAGGAAGGAGCTGGATAAATCCCCCATTCTTTCTCCCTTCTTGCATTTCATCCAGAGAAGTCCTGTTTGCCAAACAGAAAGGCCTGCTGTGCTTCTTCATGACTTGGGAAGCAGGACCAGCATGCAAATGCCTCATGTAATATTGATTTGCATACTTCTTTCCCTTACATTTCTTTTTCCTTCACTATCAATACTCTGGGTTTGTGCTGTAATTCTTGCCTCTGGCTCTACCTTCTGGAGAACCCAGTTAAAAGGATGCCAAGTGCCAAGTTGTCATTCATGAATTTTGTCCCTTGACCTATTCTTGTATCCTGCTTACCTTTCTTAGCTTTCTATGACTGGCTTTTTGTTTTCCTGTTGGTTTTTATTTCCAGCTCATCCTTGGATATCATTTTTTTGTGTGGTATATCCAGAAAATATTGAACTTCCTATTGACTGAACATCAAAGGCTGCTAAGCTAGGTCTCTCTTATCTTACCTGCATGCAATTAGATTTTTAAGCCCATCTGCAAGGCCTTTTATTTATTCCTGTTAAGTTTAATCATTTTAGTCAGCTCATTATTGCTCTTGCCTGTCAGAAACATTTAAAGTCATTTTCCACATTCTTCACAACTTTGTGTCATCCATAAATTTGTTGAGACTTTTTTCCCCTTCATTCACTGATACTATATTATACAGGCTGTGGTGGATAAAAGAGACTGGGACAACCTGTAGAAAACTTCCAGATCCTAATCCTGACCATTTAGGCATACTTGCTTATTTACTTTTAACTCAATTGTCCTTGTCTTCAGGCAAAGTAAGTCAATTCCATTCCACACACCTACATTTAATGATTGCCTAATTTGAGCAAACCACAGTGTTAACATGTCTCTTGTTGGCACCCAAAGATAAATAAGAAAGTAGAGATCTTTTATTGGAGAGTATTTCTCTTCTTTAAAGGAAGATAGGCCAGTAGTAGAGATACTGCAGAAGAAGCTTGGTATTAGGGCCCCTCTTAATTCACGCAGAATGGTGGCTACCTAGTTCTTCTCCATGAAATTCTGGCTCTGATGAAGGTAAAAAAGAAATGTGATTTAAGAAAGCTATAAGAAACTAGATAAACTAGTGAAAGAATCACCCCTTCCCACTGAAAAATGAGTTTACAAAGAAGGTGCGAATTTAGAAATTAAAATAGCCTCCTTCCTAAGCACCTACCCTTGTCAATGAAAATTCTCTGCCAATTCACAAAGTCCTATCATGGTCGCACATTATTCTGTCACAATAACTGTTTCCTGTTAACTTTTAAGGGAAGAGTGAGAGGTTTATTGAATGGCAAGAAGAGCATCTGGCATTTCTGGTTTAGTACCTGGAATTTTAGCAAATGTCAAACATATATTGCTTAGAAGGAAAAAGGGAAAAAGTCATGGGGAAAAGAAAACTAAAAGATAGCAAAACTATTGGCAAATAGCATTACATCTGTATTCTCAGAAGTACCTAAGACTTTTTCTTTAATTTATTACTACATTTAAAAATGAACTTCCCTTGTGGTCTGAAAAAGATACTACTTCTAAGAAATTGGTGCAAACTGCCATAAGGATTTGAAACAACAATAATAAAAATTTACACATCTTTGGAAAAAAAAAACTAGGAATAAAAGTCATAGATTCAATCACCTGGTTAACTGAATTAGTAGGTACCCCAGTGAAATATATGGAGGGAAACAGAAGCCAAAACGTAATTCAATATATAGGTCAAAGAATATCTTCAAGGAGAAGCAAGATGATCATTAACAGGTGACTCAATTCCAAAGAAAGCCACAGGTTAACTTTCACCAGAATGCCAACAAAAGATGGAGGTGGGGTGTGTGTGTGGAGGGCAGTACACTGCTTTGTCATTTGAAAGGCTCTGAATTCACAGACATGCCTTCCTCCCTTTTTCATTTGTGTCTTATTTTAATGGCATCAGTCTTGTGGAGTTTTGCTAACTGATTCTAATCCTTGGTAAAAGCAGACAACCGCTAACTACATTAGCACATCCATTAATAATGCACACATATGTGGGGAGAATTTTTCATTAATAATCTGTTCTACACACTGAAAGCTCAACTGCCCTGATGATGTCTGGACAGTGAGAGGACCTAGATGGAGAGAGAAGCCTAAAGCCAGCATGGAGAAAGTGGTGGGGTCAAATATCTGGTCTCCGCAGCTGCCCGGTGGCTTCCTGGCCGTGGCCTCGTGGGTGGCAGCTCCACCGTGCATCCCGCCACGGGGCACTGGAGAGGAGGGAGACACAGGAAGATACACTGTTTGCAACCCAAATAAATCCCTAAGGATTTATGACTTAATCTTACTGCAGCATCACTGAAAGAAACTCAATCCAGTTAACTGAAAGTAATTTAAAAAGCAATTTTAATCTTTCCTTGTTCTCTCAAGGAACATTAAAGGGGATCCAATTCATAATCTACTGCGATGGATGGGGAAAAAAAAACCCTTTCTTCTTCTTTCCAATTCTTGTCCACACAGAACACCCCCCACACGGGGTCTCCTGAGTGTCTCTTTCCCTAAAACTTCACTCACACCCTCTACCCCCCCCCCCCCCAACTCTCAGACACACACCTGCACAGTCTCTTTCGTCTTTCCCTCAGGCCACCCAGACACACCTGTGTGTGCTGTCCTAAGAATGCGAGACTACAATTCCCTGCTGAAGGAAGCTCAAAGACCCCACTCCCTGACTGCCCCCCTTTTAGTCCCTTTTGTAGTCTTGCCAGATCAAATATAGAACACCCCGTTAAATTAGAACTTCACATAAACAACAAATAATATTTCAGTATAAGTATGGCCCAGGCAGTTATGTGGGGCATACTTATACTGAAAAATTGTCATTTTTCTGAAATTCAAGTTCAACTGGATATCCTGTCCTGTATTTTTACTTTCTAAATCTGGAAGCCTTACATTTTGGAGAGTAATATTTATCATAAATTCTTATTTGCAATAGGTAAACAAATAACACACTTTTGAAAAACACTTCCAGAACTATGACACCAAAAGTGACCTGGAATTTCCACAAAGTGAGACCAAGAATACTATTTCATTTTGTTCATGTGGATGGGAATCACTCTGACCAGCTCCACCCATAGGAAAATGCTCAGTCAAAATAGTTAACTAGATTTGCATAATCTCTGTCTAGAAGTTTAGGATCTGCTTATCATAGTATATAGTACTTGGTATGCAATAGTAGTACAAAATAGATCTTTTTGAATATGATGAAAAAATTCCATGTTTTCTAAAAAAAAATAATAATGAAGTGCCCCAAAGCACATATCAATAGTAAATTTCAGCACATGTCGAATATACATTTCTTAGTTTGGTCTGAACATAAAGGCATCTGAATGCCAATATGTGAACAGAGAGCTTCATTTTCTGAGGCGTCAGTCGCCTCAGAAGGTGATGAATTTACTCTAATGATGATGTTCTCAACATATCAGGTCCTCTGCAGCTGCTCACAGTGCCCACTTCTGGGCCATGCAAAGGACCCATCTTGTTTTATGTTCTCTCATTGTTTTGCCCTTAGACTGTATTTCCCATGCTGGATCTCTTGTTCAACCTACCCTACTTGGTTCTGAATGACTTTTGGCTGTCTCCAAAAGGTCACAGCTATCCTTCAAGGATGAAGACTCACAACTACTGGGAATCCAATGATACCTCGATTAACAAACCCCTTGGGGGAGCAAAGATCTTCTGTAATAAAGTGCCAGTATTAAAAATGAGATTAACCCTTTATAAATTGTACAAAACAGAGCAGCCTGTGTGTTCTGACTGGACAAAAATGCCTTTGAAAAAATCTTCTGTTTGTCCCTGTTTCATTCAAAGTAACAGATTGATCCTACTCCAAATGACAAGGGGTTGGCATTTTGCCCTCCCCTCCCATTGGGTGCCCTTCCTCACCCACCCCAGTGGAGACCTTCTCCTGCCTTTGCACCCCCCCACCCAACTTCAGGGACCCAATACCCTCTTCATATCAACAACCATGAAGAATTTACATGGACTAATTTTTTACCAGATTATATTTTACCGGGAATTTATTTATTGAAAAATACTTATTTAGAGTAAGTTTTAGTCAATGTGTGTAACTAGCAACTTGGATGATGCTTGGTATTAAAATCTTTGTCCCTGACCCTGGCCAGTTAGCTCAGTCAGTTAAGAGCATTGTCCCAAAACAACAAGGTTTCAGGACACGGGAAATAACCAATGAATGCATAACTGAGTGGAACATGCCTGACTAGGCGGTGGCACAGTGGATAGAGCATTGGACTGGGATGCAGAAGACCCAGGTTTGAGACCCCAAGGTCACCAGCTTGAACGTGGGCTCATCTGGCTTGAGCAAAAGCTCGCCAGTTTGGACCCAAGGTTGCTGGCTCCAGCAAGGGGTTGCTGGGTCTGCTGAAGGCCCACGGTCAAGGCACATGTGAGAAAGTAATCAATGAACAACTAAGGTGTTGCAACAAAAAACTGATGATTGATGCTTCTCATATCTCTTCGTTTCTGTCTGTCTGTCCCTACCTATCCCTCTCTCTGACTCTCTCTCTGTTCCTGTAAAAAAAAAAAAATTAAAAATAACTGAGTTGAACAACAATTGAATGCTTTCCTTCACCCTCCCTTCTCTCTCCCTTCCTCTCTCTAAAAATCAGTCAATAAATAAAAATAATTCAGTTGGTCGTCCCAGAGTGTGGAGGTTGCCAGTTAGATTCCCTGGTCAGGGCACACAAATGCAGAAGCAGCTCAATGTTGCTATCTCTCCCTGCTTCTCTCTCTCTCTCCCTCAAAAAAAAGTTTCATTATCCCTGATAAAAGAAACTCAAGAATCAGTAGGGATATATAGATATATTTTAGGAAATAAGAATGCTCCTGAAATTATTGTCTACTCCTGAAAGATCAACCTGATTTAGGAGAGAGAAATGAGAGGGTCAAAAGTGTTATCTTTTACACTCAAATGGTTTCCTACTCTTAGAGAGAAGGAGAAAGGTGGGCCAGTTTATGTTTCTGGAAGCTTATTTCTCAGAGCAACTGGGAGTAGAGCAGCCTGTGAGAGACTTTATAACTGTCTTCTTTGGGGATCTCCCCTGACACTCAGCAGTGTCTAAGAAAGTAAATACCCCAACATGGTAAAGGGCAAAATAAAAAAGGCTTGTGGATTTTGGTGGGCATGCCTTCCCATTAGTAAAAAGGACAAAGTAATAGTCTCCCTCTTTGCATCACTAATTACATCATTGTAATTAGGACAGATTATGTAACATCCTAATTTACATCATTGACATTGTTAAAACCAACTGAAAAGCCTATCTAAATATCAGCACAATGTATTTATACTGTTTAATTTTTTTAACCACATTTTGGGCAACCATCTGAAAGAGTAAGTATACAATTACTTTAATTATTTTCCTTTAAGAAAGTCAACTTCTAGCTAGAACATTACTGAGAACATTTAGTATTTAGAGGTTCAGGAAAGTGACATGCGGGGATAATGGCAGATGCTGAAGCCTAATTCATTCTTCTGTATTCAGGTAGAAGTGGAGGTATGCCTGCCCTATTCAAGTCTCTCTCTCTAGGCCATATAAATAGGAATAAGCAAAAGGATGATGCATTGGGATGGTGAATAATAACAATGCAAAATAGCAAAACCTGTCTTCTGATTGTGATGGCAGTTTCTTAGCCTTTTTGTATGCAGATGAAGAGGTGGATTTTTATAGCAAATCTGCCTTTAGACCTAAATGCCTTCCCACATCTCACTCCCACTCCCAAACACACATTCACATTTTGAGGATGGAAAGCTCACTCGTTTTTAATTTGACGTCTTGAAATTTGTAAATTCAAGGCATACTGCATGCTCCTTTGATAAATTTATATATTGTAATATGATTGCCATTGAAGCGATATGTATTACATTATATCATTAAAGAACAGCATTATTGACTATATTCATGATAGTGTGCATTAGAATTCTATGGCTCACTTACTATTCATTACAAGTTTGTACCCTTAAACATCATCAATCATGCCTGACCTGTGGTGGCGCAATGGATAAAGCAATGACCTGGAATGCTGAGGTCGCCTGTTTGAAATCCTGCACTTGTCTGGTCAAAGCACGTATCTGCTCCTCCTCCACCACCACCTCTCTCTCTCTCTTTCTCTCTCTCTCTCTCTCCTCTCTCTAAAATCAATTTAAAAAAATCTTTTAAAATTGCAGTTCCTGAGACTGGGCAGGGGAGGTCCTTCTCATTGCTTACTTAGTTTTAGAGATAAAAGAAAAAAAGCATCATTGATCTTATCCCTCCACCACCATCCACTGGTAATGTCAAAGATGCTGCAAAATTGATTTTGTACTCCTCAGAAAGTCCTTCTAACCTCTTAGATGAACATATTTATATAATTGTTAATAACAGGAATTTATTGAGTGTCAAAAATCACCTGTCTTGAAATTGTGGAAAACAGGGACCAACTGGTCTTAAGTAATTATTTATTGGTGACTATATCTTCTGAAAACTTAAATAGAAGTGAAAAGACACATACCTGAGAACAGAATAAATAACATCTTTCTTTATCTAAAGACAATAAAGAAATGGCTGTGCTCATATATATCTGTCTGTAGAACAGCTTTCCACAAAATCTTAATATATATTCGATTGCAAGTCTCTTCAGAATCTGTAGGAGATATATCCTGCACTGACTTCTCCAAGAGGTCTCTCAAATTGATGTATTGAAATACATGTAGTTTGAAAGGGGATTAAAAAAATAACTTAAAGCCTCTAGCCATTGGTTCAAAACTCCTTTCTCTAAGGACTCATCTATAGAATCTTTCATTTTTGCCTCCATGGCATTTGCAATCAACTGCAAACCATTTCTTTTGTGATTTTTACTATGTGCTTAGTATATAGAACACCCTGAAAATGATTTTAGAAAATTCCCACAGGCATGAAAATTATTATCAAGGTGACAAGATCTACTGAGGTTTTTTGTTTGGTTGGTTGTTTTTGGCATGTGCATGTGTGTGTGTGTGCATACATGCATGCGAGAGAGAGAGAGAGAGAGAGGACATACAAACAGTAAGGGAGAGATGAGAAGCATCAACTGGTAGCTGTGGCACCTTAATTGTTCATTGATTGCTTCTCATACCTGCCTACAGGGAGCGGGGTACCAGCTGAGCTATTGACCCCTTGCTCAAGCCAGTGAGTGACCTTCAGCTTCAAGCTGGTGACCATGGGGTCATGTCTATGATCCCGCGCACAAGCTGGTGAGCCTGCACTCAACCTGGTGACCTTGAGGTTTCAAACCTGGGTTCTCAGTATCCAAGGTCAACACTCTATCCACTATGCTCCTCCCTGGTTAGGCAAGATCTACTGTTCTGACTCTTTAATTGAGATTTAAAAAAATGAGAAAAAACAATGCAGACCATGTGGCTAAACTGACCTTCTAATTCCAGAATTATAAGATACTCTGGGAAGAAATACCTGATATGATGACTACATTGAAAAAGAGCTTTTTTATAAAGTAATAACCAATTTGGATTTTGTAATAGATCTCTAAAGAAAAGAAGGAATGATAAAAACATATATTCTATATAGATCAAAGATTATAACATCTTGGCCCTTGCTGATTGGCTCATTGGTAGCGTGACGGCCAGGTGAGTGGAAGTCCCAGGTTCGATTCCCGGCCAGGACACACAGGAGAAGTTCCCATCTGCCCACCCTTCCCTCTCTACTTTCTCTCTGACTCTCTCTTTCCCTCCTGCAGCCAAGGTTTCACTGGAGTTTACTTGGTCTGGGAACTGAGGATGGCTCCATGGCCTCTGCCTCAGGCACTAGAATGGCTCTGGTTGCAATGGAGCAACGCCCCAGATGGGCAAAGCATCGCCCTCTGGTGGGCTTGCCAGGTGGATCCCGGTTGGGCGTATGAGGGAGTCTGCCTCTCTGCCTCTCTGGTTCTCACTTCAGAAACATACAAAAAAAAAAAAGAGAGAGAGAGATAGAGAGATTATAACATCTTTTTCTATGAAGAAATTATTAAAGTTTTAAACATGGATTTTAGATATGCTAATATTTGAACTTAGAGGATGATGGACAAAGCACCAAAGGCAACATGATGTGGAATAAAAATGTTTCAGAGGAATTGGACAAAACATTAGGAGAATTTGTTCAAGGTTTCAAGGAAAGAGTATAAAAGCCATGGGGGAAATGAGGTGAAAGGATTACATAAGGGAGCTGACCTGGGAGATATGGCCACAGGAACAGAAGAGCTAATTGAGGGAAAGGAAAACTTCTAAGGGAGAATAGAACCGTAACAGCAGAGTTAGTGCGGCCATATGTATGTGAGATGCAGAACCTGGGTTGGCCAGTGGTCAGTGATAAGCCAGAAGAATATCCGATGACAGCTAGGTTTGTCAGAAAGGAGGTCTTCTTTCAGCAGGCAAGAAAGCAGCAACATGTGGGTCGGGAGGAAATTACTCGTATTGAAGCCCAAACCCTTGGCTTTTCTCTCAGTCAGTCTTCAAAGCCTTTTAAGGTTTTCTACTGAGTATCTGTGAGGGCACATCATTTATGCATTTAACATTGAAAATTCAAAGGTCTGTGCAAAACATAAAGAAAAAGAGTGGAAAACACTTTAATTGTGCTTCAGAGTAAAGCCCTTTGTACACACGGGTGCATGATTTCAAATGCGAGATGCGGCGTTCCATCCCTCAGAGTGTAAAACTGCGTCCAGCAAAACACATGCTCACGGGATCATCTTTTACTAAACAAACCATGGCTTAACCTAATGGGGAAAGAAAATCTGCTCCAGGGCTCATGTTTGAATGGTGATTTTGATTAGGAGCGCGTTTGGCCTCGCCTGCTGACTTGAGAATCTTGTTTAAGACAAAATCCTGCATAGCGCCCTGACACCACATTTTCTGTCTGAAGTTGGGAAACGCGGTAGTCATGTCATGGACCTTCCGTCAGATTAGCACTGCGCCGTGGGAGCATCCGTTTTCTGGGAATCCAGCCGCACCTGTGAAAAGTGAAAGCCAGGACCTTTTTTCGCAGGGATTCCTTTAAGCTAGACCTGAAGCTGGACCTAGGCCCAAACAGGTTCAGTGGGTGACACTGGGTGAACTTTCACAAGGTTTTTTTAAAAAAAACTGTTCACCTTCATGCTCACTTTTCCATTAACTTCCACCTAAATAATTAAGGTCAATTTGGGCTCACTGTCAAAGCTATTGCTCAATTCTTATTTCAGGTAGTGCATACAGAGAGGTAAGTCTTTCTCTAGATGGATGTCTGTCAAGCTTTCCCCCCAAGAGATGCCACTTGGGGTGTTACATCCAATTTCAGGGATGTCAGTTTACAGCCTATAAAATGTTCCTAAGCTAACTCCTCTCAATAAAAAAGCAGGTCCTGGGCATTGACAAGTATAACCTTGTCAGGGACACACAGCAAGGCAGCCACTAAACAACAACACCCTTTTCTGCTCCTCTTTGGAGTTCTGAGTGACAACTGTGGTCAGATGAAGGGGGAAGGAGAACAAAATAACATGAAACAGTGATTTCCAATATATTTTTCCCTTGTCTCCGGGCGAAAAATTACACCATTATGTCATTTTCGTGATGTGCTCATCAACAGGATGAAAACCTCATTTGTCATCTTTTGGTCTGATAGAAAATCAGGGTTTGGGGAATCCAGCCAGGCTGTCAGTATTCTTTGTCAAGTAGAACCACTAAAGGAAGGCAGCAAGAACACAGGGCCGATGAGAGCTGCTGGCCCCTGGCCCCGGTGCTGGCCCGAGAAGTCTCCTGTTCTACGGCATTCCCATCCAATTTGCTGGAGCTGTTTATCAAATCCCCATACAGACAGGATGTAAATATGCCACTTAAATCTGCAAATACAATAATGAAAACTGATATTTGTAATTGTATCTGTGTGGTCCCACTGACTCAAACCTAAATGGATTTCCAACCTAATTTTGCTAAATGAATCCTTGAAAAATGTGAGGTCCGTTACAGGGCAAGAGTGGCATTGCTTCTCACATCCTGACATGATAAGGACATTGCTGTCATTTTGCATGATTAAAATAAATATTTTTATTTGTCTCCTGAAATTCGCCTTGCCGCAGTTTCAACCCCATCTTTTGTGCTGGAAAAGTGTATATGTAAGTTTTCCTTCCATTCACTCTAGTCTAGGGAACAGAGGTTGTGCCCTGCCAAGGAGAAGGATCTAGATGGAAGAGAAAGACTTATGGACACTTCCCCTCCCATCCTCAATTCAAGCATCTCCCCAGAGTGGCCTCCAATGAGTTCTCTCTCATTGTGAAAGGCTAAAAGCCTAATTCTGTCATTTGCCATTAAAGTGTCTAGCAAATTACAGGAAACCTGGTGAATCCCCACCCCACAGTAGGTGCACCTCTGGAGTAGGTGTAGTGCCATAACCCCAGAAACAAGATGCCAGCATTAATAGCTACTAAAACACAATGAAATATTTACTGGCACTCTCTTGAATAGGTAGAATGGGGAATATTTTCATAATGACGATCACAACTTGTTTATCATCCATTTTCCCCCATTCTCTTTCAATACATCTATTACAGGGTTTCTTTTTCCACAGCAAGTTCCTCAGTATTCTTCCTGTCTCAGCCCACATGGATTATCTAGTCCTCTCCCTTCTTTCCCTTATTAATCAGTTCCTTATGTTGTAGAGTGGCTGGGCCATCTTACTCCTCACTCCCCAGGCCCTGTGCCACAGAGGACCCAAGACTGGCAGAAGAAGGTGGAATGGGAGGAATGGGAAATTCACAAGAATGTGAAACTTAGTTTTTTTCCCCCTAAAATCTCCACTATACCCCTGGCCTCGGCTTCTCATCTGTGGCATGGGTATAATGGCAATATGGCCCACAGGTCAGGGTCATTGCCAGGAGTCAGGGAAAATAGACTATAAAAGCCCCTCCAACAGGATGGAGAATGTGCATAGTTGCACAATAAAGTTAATCTCTTTCCCCTGTTTTTGGTGATTGAGCAAAGGTATTCACCTTTTATTACGATGACTCCTCTTTCTGCAAGTGATTTTTTTTATAGGTGATCTTGTTTAGGAGAATTTTCTGGTGTAGTAACTGTCATAAAGCATGTTATAGTCTATTTCCTACTTTTAAATTTTTAAAGGAAGGAACTGTGTTTTGCTCATATTGATATCTCCCATAGTACTCATCAAAATATTTAAATATACTTACTGCTCAATAAATGTTGGGCCACACTGCACCACTGGATTGATATGGATTGGTTCTCAACCCATTTCCTAAACCTACATATCACATCTGGTCAGACTTAGAGTCACGTTAGAGACCACAGGAAATGATTAGGTATATATACATAACGAGAAAACTGCTGGGCATGACAATGGCGTCCATTGGTTCAGATGTAGGATCTTTGCTTTGAAGGAGATTTCACTCGGGTTATTTTCCCCACAATTAATGTATGTATTGTCTTTGGGCATGCAGCACTCTACTGAAACTTGGCAAAGACTTCTGTGATAGCTTATAACATATAAATTATTCAGACAAAAGGAAAGTCTTAATTTCCTTTAGTAGAAGTTTCTGTCTAGCATAGTTATATAGTCCTTTTTGATAGAGTTAAACTTCTACATTGTTTTTACCCACACAGCTCTCTTCTCTTTCATCCTGTCAGAACTCAGTTTACAAGTAAACAAAGGATTCTGACTCACAAGTCTGCCTGAGAGTAGCAATGACTTTTAGAGTTTTGCAAAATCAGTCATTTTGGTGCCCAAATCTATAATGTGATTGTTTTTCACTTTGTATGTGAAAAAAGAAAAAAAACATGATTAGCAAACTTTCTGAAAAACTTTATTATAAGGCCCTGGGGGTTAGCTCAGTCAAAACGTTTTCCTAAAATACCAAGGTTGTGGGTTCGATTCCTAGTCAGGGCACAGAAGTGAAGCAACTATGGGCTGTATACCAGTGAATGCACAACTAAGTGGAACACCAAATGAATGCTTCTCTCTTTCTCTCTCTCTGTCTCTATCCCTTTTCCTTCCTCTTGCTGTCTCTCTAGAATCAATTAAAAAACACTTCATTATATTGCTATTCTGTACTGGTTTTCTTGTAGTCTCCTCTCTCTTCCTTCCATACTCTACCTTCTTTCTAACTTCCTCACTAGAAATGAAATTTTAAATATTCAGAATATGTCATATGCTTTCCCCTTCTATATTTTTAGGCAGTTACTATATATTTGCATCTAGAATAGGCAAATATATGGTGAATTCTCCAAACACAACGCTGTCATGTATGCCTTGGGATTCAGATGTCAGCATCACAGGAAACCCTCCATTTCCGTGGAGTCATTTTTGCCTCTTTGTCAGAGGCAGCAGACAGGAGGAGACCTGGCCGGAGGGAACGAGGAGCAGCCCCTCCACTCTCCACCTCGGTCTGTGCCCCTGAACAGGAGGTTGAAACAGACAACCCCGGAAAACCCTCTAAAGCAAGTTGGCAGGCACTTCTAGAAATATAAATAAAAATGTATTACATCATGGACCTCTCTTTCCTATTTCTCTTCACTCACCCCCACCAAAAATAAAAAGCAATATTAACACGTCTAGTCTCTAGAATAATCTCTTCATCTAAAACAAATGATTCATGTAAAGCAAAGAGTATTTAATATCACTCTACTTGTAAATTTCTAACTCTCTTAATGACACATGATCACGATAAAAATGAGGAAATACAGAAAAAAGCACTCTGATCACAATATTTAGAATCAGTCATTTACTTTGACATATATCCTTGCCTGTTGTGTGTGTATGTGGGTACACACATGCATGCATTTTGCATTAACTTTAATTTGCTTAAATGATCACTTTAAACAAATGAGAAAACTGCTTGAAATTACATTGCCGTTTTCCCCCTACTACTCCTAACTGTGCTTAAAAGAAAAATTTTTTACAAACTGGTTGCAAAGTGAGCTTTGAGGGCATATTTTCAGAGAGCTAGTAATTTTAGAGCTTCTAACAGCCAGATTTTTTGAATGGTAAGAACAAACAAAAAAAAAAAAGGAAAAAAAGCACAGAAGGCAGCAAAGGGTAGAGAAAATGGTTGAATAATCAGCTGTGTTGTTAAAGCAGCGGAGGAGCAAAGGCATCAGCCTATCACATCTCAGCCTATTCAAAGGGAAGTGGGCCCTCTTGATGGGCAGGATGCCAGGACGAGATAATAAAGGAGCTATGTAGGATTGCAACATGCTACTCTAGAAATACATTTTCCAATTAGTCATAAGTGTTTATTCATCAAGGCACACCACAATGCTTTTGGTAACTGAGTTGTACAAGCAGCTGTAATTGGCAATTGAGAAGCATCAGTGCAAATGTTTTGATGTCTAATCCTGAAATTGTTCACGCTCCACATTCCCACTGAATGGTCCCCTGTCCTGGAGTGGTGTTGACTGTGACTACACGTTTAGGTGCTTTGTAATAAAAAAGCATTAAATTAGATCCATCTTTGCCATTTTAGTTCTTTTTTCCTGATTGCTTTGGGAAAGAGGTTGAAGCAGATTGGAAAAGGTTCTTTCAGCGAGGTTGGTGAATGTTTTGTTTAAGCATAACTAGGATGCCCAACCTAAATATATTTTTCCAGCTCTTCAGAGGAAATCAGGGGGTCTCAGAAGCCCTCATTTACCACAGTTTCAACAAGGAGCTCCGGTGGACTACGGACTAGTCTGGGTGACAGGAGACAGGAGGGCCTGGTGACAGCTCTGTTTTGGTCACATATCACATTTGCTTTCTAGTCATTAATCTAGAACAATTTTTATGAATAGATATGAAGCTCCAGTGAAAAGAATCCAATAGAAATCTGACCTTTAAAAAGAAAACCATCAGGACTAACAGTCTTTGGAATTAAAAAAAAATCTTTTTTTTTTTTTGTACTTCTTAGTAGCACAAAGCTGCACATGATTTCTTAAAAGGTTTCCTCCCTTTATTCCCCAAAGTTTTTAGGTACTTGGTATGAGAAGGTTGTGACAATTAAATCAATTTCCACTGGTGTCCCCACAGATGGGGCTTCTCCCAGCTTTCTCAAGGGGACTTCTTAGACTAATAAGAAGCCAGCAACTTACCAGGGAGGATATTGCAAAGCAGAAAAAAGAAAAAGAAATTTCAGGTCAAAGAAAAAACTGTAGCAGAATTACCCCTTCTCATAGACTGAAACTCAAGCTTATAATAGAAAGAGACTTATTTATAATGGGAGGAAGAGTGTAGCCAAAATTAGGTTATGAAAATAGCTTTCTGATAACACTATTTGACTCTGTAAAGAAGAGCTGTCATTAAAAAGAAATTTCATTCTTCCTCCTAGTTTAAATTGTACTTTTCATTTCCAGAGGTGAAGAAGAAGCCACCAACTTTGATGCATAATGCTCACAGTGTGTGGGGAGTGGCAGACACAATAGCCTGAGCATTTATTTTTTATTATTTTTTAAAAATTTTTATTTTATTCATTTTAAAGAGGAGACACAGAGTGAGAGAGAGAGAGAGAAAGAGAGAGAAAGGGGGGAGGAGCTGGAAGCAACAACTCCCATATGTGCCTTGACCAGACCAGTGCAGGGTTTTGAACTGGCGACCTCAGTGTTCCCAGGTCGACGCTTTATCCACTGCGCCACCACAGGCCAGGCTCCATTTATTTTATAATAATGTAAGCAAAAGCAAAATAAGTTGCAACCCAATGACCTTTGTGTTTAATCCCAGTAATTAAAATGTTAATATGCTTCAAGACCATAGACTACTGTCCAATTCTGCTCCAAACTGCTCACAGTCCAAAAGAGGGTCCTAGCACCCATCTTCTTCACAATCTGCCTAATCTGGCCAGGAAAGCCGTCCAAGCCTTTCTCACAAGCACTGTTGGGTACCTTTATGTGCTCAGTGTATGAAGCCAGGGAGATCACTGTGAACTAAATAGCCAAAGGATTAGAAGATGTGGCATACATTCTTTCTGGGCCAACCACCTGGCCTTCGAACTGATCAGGAAGCACCAGGCTGCCTTCCCATGGAGCAGCTGTGCTGGGTAGGTCGTAGTACAAGCAGATGGTTGGCTGAGAGCATGCATCCATGAGAGGCAGTCTGAGCATCTAATGCAGGGGTCCCCAAACATTTTACACAGGGGGTCAGTTCACTGTCCCTCAGATCATTAGAGGGCCGGACTAAAAAAAAAACTATGAACAAGTCCCTATGCACACTGCACATATCTTATTTTAAAGTAAAAAAACCAAAACGGGGACAAATACAATATTTAAAATAAAGAACAAGTAAATTGAAATCAACAAACTGACCAGTATTTCAATGGGAGCTATGGGTGCGGATGCATCCTGTGCTCCTCTCACTGACTACCAATGAAAGATCAGGTGACCCTTCTGGAAGTGCGGTGGGGCCGGATAAATGGCCTCAGGGGGCCGCATGAGGCCCGCAGGTCATAGTTTGGGGACCCCTGATCTAATGCAATAGAGAATCCATCGGGCAACATTGGGTTGTGACAAGAAAGGGTTTTGGAAAGCTAGGTCCTAGCAGCCAGGGAAGGTTCTCAAAGGTGCTTGCTCTGAATAGTGCTGGAGATCTCCTGAGGTCTTTTAAGGCAACACATTCTGGCCAATGACAGGGCCAGCGCTGCTGGATTAGCTTCTCATCTGCTCAGGCCCGTCACTCGCACAGCATCGGCTGTTAGGGTTAGTGTCTCTGCATGGACCAGGAAACAAAGCACCTGGAGGCTCCAAGCCGGGCTGGAGAGCAACTGCGCATCCTCATAGGATGCCACGTCCACAAAGCTCTGGGTTTAATGCTCTGATAACGGCATCTCGAAATTTTCAATACTTTTGTAAAAGGGTCCCTTCATTTTCATTTTGCACTGGGCCTGCAAATTACGTAGCCAGTCCTGACAGCAAGCCTACAGGTCAGGCTGCCATGGTACCTGATCTACCTAGAAGTTGGCCTCCTCAGAAGAAGGAGACTGCTGGCTTTACATAAAACCAGAGCTCTCACTGAAACACAGTGAGTAGCCATCAAAAGCTTCTGGAGGGCTCTATTGAGATACATCTAGTCTCTTCATGTAGAACAAGAAAAACGGAAGTTGCTCTTAATTAAAATTGGGATCCATAGATTCCAAGGTCAAGACAGGTGCTTTGCTAGTTAATTGGGGTGATTGTTCTCTTCCCCTAGGAATTTAAACTTCACTCTCAGGTGACAAAATCAAGGTTTGCTCTTGGGTGGTCCACTAATAAGTGGCCAGTAGGTCTATAGCACATGGGAATACTAAGAAGGAATTGACCCCTGGAACAGGAACCAAACCACAAGACTAGGCAGCAGGAGCAGCAAACCCACAAGGCTCACTCCAGGCCACAACACAGGACAGCAGCTGTGGTCTCTGACCTGGGACTTGTTCAAGGGATAGGACCTAGTAGCTGAGTGCTTTTAAAAGGTAGCTTCCTAAATTTTCAAGTCCTGCGCAAGCTTCTGCACGGAGTGCTGAGGCTTCTCAAGAGTTTTCCCCTCCTCTGATCTTCTCCCATTCATCCTATTCCAGTTGTCCCCCTCTCCACATTGCAAGATTTTCTGAGCCGCAAATTCCCAGAGTCAGTTATAGCATATGGGGCTGAGGATGTGTATAAGTACGGAACTCTGTGATCTTGGCTAGGCCTGGGAGAGACTAGCAATGCCATCACCCCAGACGTTCACTCTGTTACACCTCCGGAGAACAGGCCTCCAGGATCTGCATCTAGAACAAGCTTGCACTTTCCTTGGATAGAGGAAGCCCAAAGGTGGGGAGATGTAGGTTGAAACCTCCAGTGTGCCTCTTCCCAGGTGCTCTGCACAGGCTTCTCTCATCTCCATCTTCGCAATTGTCACCATTTGTGTTGACCTTCATTTCTTCTACCACAAGGGACCTTGTTTGGCATAGGAGTCCTGCCTTTCATTTCTGTATCCCCAGCATCCCAACATCAGTGCTTGGCTTGCAATGCTTGTTGAGTTAATTGTTAAAACAGGCTTTTCTTCAAGACTTTCGGTGATTAGTTTGGCAGAACAGAAGTCCCCATATTCCTCACGGGGCTGCGTGAGGCCAAGATCTGCTGAGAAACACGAGAAGACGGGGAGGAATCCGAGACCATCAAACATAGCTTGCTTCCTTGTTTTGTCCACTTACTTCTAATTCATCAAAGCAAAGATGGATAGGGAATGACTATGGATATTGAGCAGCTCTACACTTGTTTGGCATAGAAGGCATGCTGGTGGCAACGTGTGCTTAGCTTTTAACAAAGCTGGAGGTCTGAGGCTAGTGCCACTGCAATGCAGCAGAAAAAGTCTCAAGGACCAGATTTTAATCAGAAACCCAGTGTCTCACTTCTGGCCCGCTGCCTACCAACCATATAACTGGGAGGGACATCATCGCTCAACCCTTTTCTACCTTTCGATTTTAACCTATACAATAGGGATCACCATACCCACTTTGCATCCTGCCCAGGACTATGGGGAGAGTCAGATGAGATCACAGCAGGCGAAAGCACTTTGCCAACTGGGAGGCATGAGACGCGGGTGAAGCTCCAGTGTCTATGTTTGCATCCCAGTTCCCCGAGGCCAGAAGAGGCCCCACCAGGAGACACACTGTCCCTGGAAAAAGAGCGAGAGCACTGAGGAGCAGGCAGGTGTGCTGATTTTGTTCCAGGAGTTAATTGTGTGCACTCTGGAGACCCCTGACATTCTCCAGCCCTGTCGTAGGGCAGCGGATTACTAGGGAACTTTGTGTTTCTGCCCATGCAGATTCCCTTCTGCTTCCCAGAGCTGTTCCTCTCTGTTCTTCCCTCACCGTGATTACTCACTAATCCCTTCCCTGTCTCACATGTACTGCTGACCAGACCCATATGTTTGACTCCAGAAGGAGTCCTGTGGATACAGGCTTGGACTCAAGACATTCGGTTGGAAAGCCTCTAAACCTTCTCAAGCCGTGGTTTACAAATACATTCTCTTATGGCGATCAAACTGTCTTAGGTCAGGATGTTTTCATAATGCGAGTGTGTGTGTGTGCCCACTCACTGGTTGTATTTAGTGGAAAGAAGGTTTGTTGGCCAAAAACACCATTTAGGTTTATTTGGATGAGTAAGAAATAATGAGAATTCAGAGTGTACGAGGTTATAAATATTAAAGGTGATTCAAAATTTCATTTACTTTTAGTATGACTGACTCTTTACATATTTAAATTCCATTTGCAGCCACGGAGCCTGATACTCTTAAAGAAAATAACAACAAAAGCTCCTGCAAAGGGAAAAAATGTAAATTGATTTGTTTGCTCCCTTACACTCCTGGGCAGTGAAAACACAAGCAATTGTTATTCCAAGGGTCTCACTGAACATGCAATATCTTTGTCTTTCTTTGGAATGCTTTGAAAGGTTAACCACTTTCTAAAGAGTTCTTCCTATCTAGAAACCAGTTTTATTCTTCTTTGGTCCCACTAGGAACTCCTTACAAACTTGTTGAAGTTTCCCACACAAACCCGTTCGCCCTTATTTAGAAAACAGAGAGACCAGCTGGCCTGGGAAACCTGTTGGTTGTTCCTCTTTGACATGTGGAAAATCCTCATAGTGGGCTGGGAACTGCATGCAGTTTCTAGACACTGAGTGTCCCTGGACATATGTGTGTATAAGTAAGGTGACCAATCGTCCTCCTTTAGGGAGGACAGTCCTTCTTTTGTAAGTTTCATCCTCCCTCAAAAAGTGCCCTCCTACATGTCCTCCTTCTTGATATCAGAAGACTAATCTGTAAATGTCCGTATTTGATCGATGCAGAGTTGATCATGTGATATGACGTATTTGTATCTAAATGAGTATCTTTTTCTTACAATTATTATTAAAAGTTAATAGGCATGTAAGCATAATTACGATATAAAATATTACAAATGTTTTTATTATGCATTATCATATTATAGTGTATTAGGGTTGCAATGAATAAAATGTTTCTTTTATTTATGATATTGTTTTCTTCAATTTATTTTTGTCCTTTTCATTGTAAAACAGTTGGTCACCTTAGTATAAGGGGACAAGGGGATGCTGAGATGCCAGCTCCCTGGCCCTGGGCTGGAGCTGGTGCACATACAACAGTGATCAATGCAGTCCGAATCTGCTCAACATGTGAACTCCCTGTTCATCCCACCCAATTCCCAAGCCCCAAGGCTCCTCCTGCCTGGATGATTTTTCCAGTAGCTTGTTTCATCACACAAGAAATGTATCTTCCCACTTGCATTCCTGTACAACTTCTATTCACTTTTTACTCTAAATGATTGTCTTCTAATGATGCCATCAAAGAGAAACACAACAAAGACCACTCATCCTAGGTGGGGGTCATAAATGAGCAATAACTTGGCAATGTAACTGTCTTCCTCCTTCCCTTGGGATGAGAGAATATCATGACTAAAATCTAAAACCTAAATTATAAAAAAAAAAAAAAATCAGAATTTTCATACACACGGATTACCCAGTTTTAAAAAGGATTCTTTTAAATCGGGAATCAATGGACATTTAAAATGGGATTTGATATACAGGAACTTCATTTAGGAATGTGCAAAGGAAGACACACTCGTACTGCAATACTGCAATTTGGATACACATCTCAGACTAAATAGTTTCTGAGCATTTGCCAGCCACCAACAATGGTTGATTGTCAAGAGTCGGATTAGCCTTTTTAAAATGCTGTTGTCTCAAAGGATTCAGAAGAAACCCTCCTCTGCCTCACAATAGAAAGACGCTTTCTATTTAGTCATAATGCAGGCATTCCTTTTGCCCTAATGGTTTATCAAACATATTTTCAGGATCCAGAATGAGGGTATTTGGGTTTTCTGTCTGTTTCATAACATACTGTATCTGTTCTCAGTCTATCACTGCTCAGTGATATAGACAGCGATTGTAATTATAGCCCATAGAAGCTATAATTGTTTAACAAAGGGGAATTCAGTGAGGTCAAAACAGAATTTGAAAGCCACTGCAGCAAAGCAAGTTGGGCGGCTGGTGCTGCAGGAATTCATTGCCTGGGTAAGGCACAGGTGTGGGTGCAGGGCAAGCGGCCGCTGGGGCCAGGGAGAAAGACAAGCTGACACTATCACCTCGGGGTCATGGAGAGCAGTTGGGGCTGCTGCCCGGGTCCCAGGTGCCACAATCACGGAGACAGCCTGTGTAAGCTCCTGGCTGTGCCATCATCCTTCCATCTGGATTTAGAAGAAAAAATTTATAAATGTAAAAACCCAAGCAAGGTTTTGATTTCTAGTATCCTGAAGAGGCATTTGCTTCCTTTCAGAGCAAGGCTGATATGCATCACAATTAGTAAATCTCCAAGGGAGCCATTGGATGGGCTTAAAGCCACACAGTTTGTTAAAGCTGCTGCTCATGACCATGAGATGATCCTGTTAGTTACAATGCATTGGCTCCTTTTGATTTCTCTTAGGACCACCATTTGAAGCCTCACGTGAGGAAACAGGGTATGAGACACCAAGGACTCTTCCCCACATTCTTTGCCCCTCCCCCAGTGGCTAGAAGTTTGGGTGGGGTCACATGACTACCCCTAACCCAAACACTGGGACAGGCTGAGACCAGTGCAGGTTCATCTTGGTAGGTAAGAGCAGGAGAGAGGGGATCTCATTTTTCCCGAAAAACATCACCAATGTTATGTGGATATACTTAGCATTCTCAGCTCTACCCAGTCCCCACAGGATACGAAAGCACAGTCACAAACTACTAAAAACGTTGTCATCTAAAGACACTGAAGCCATACAGCCTGGTGGATGAATGCTAAACTGGAGAGCTGTTGCTCTGAATAGCTTTGTCAAATGACTCACTCCCTGCTACATGTCCTTGGACCCACGTCCCAGTCTGAGCTACTGTCAAAGGGAGAATAGTGTCATTTACCACCTCCTGGTGCAACAATGGGGTTGTATGGTGATTAAAAGGAGCCTCATAAGGCCTATGAATTTCTCAAGATGAAAGTATATAAAGTGCTGACTTTTCTAGAGATGACACAAATGTCACATCGCTGAGCACAAAATCAACAGGGGCTAGCCTTTTCAAATGGCTCGGAAGCCAGGAGTCAAGGGTGGGCCTCTCTCTCGACAACTCTGATTTCAATTCCTCGAGCTCGTGCTTTCCCTTTCTCAGCTTCTCTCTGCTGTATTTAGACAATTATTTCTGCCCCGTATCTCACCTCCCCCCAAAGCTAGGAGCACAGAGCATGAGTAGTAATCGGTCAAGAGAGTTGGAAGAGGAGGATGAAGAAGAGAACTAAGACGATCACTCTGATCTCCTTCCACAACTTTCAAACCCTGTTCAAGCTCATTATGTTAACACTTAAACTAGACCATTAAATGCTTTCACAGTGTCTAAGACTGGCACATTTTGGTTTCTTGATGGCAAGGTTCCATATGTTTGGGAATCTCAAGTCACTATACCCTGCTTCCCAAAGCCACCACTTCTGATGGCAGTGTGATCACTGGTCCAGTCACAGCTGAACACGGCTGATGTGCACAGATAAGCTGTTCTGTGTATTTTGCACATGCTAGTCCTCAGTTTTGTTTTTATAAAGGCACTCCTTTTTTAAATATATATTTAATGCAAACACAAACCCATTGTTGTTATGTTTGTTTTTACCCATTCCCCCAAACAAATGGAAGTGGCTTACCTTTAAAGACCAAGAACATACAAATTAAAAAAAATAAGGAGAGCTTAGGAATAATTTACAGCAAGGATATATCAGAAGGTAATCCTGAAATGACATAGGATGAATACAAAATTCTACAGCTGAAGACAAAAGGCAAACCTAATGGGTTATGTAATTCTCTGTATTGAATTTGTTGTTGTTTTCATCTTTTCTTCTCGCTTTCTCTCGCATCTCTCTCACCTTTCTCTCTCTCTTTTTGAAAGCCATCATTTTACCTGAAAAGTTAAACTGATAGCTGTCATCAGAGTCATAAAGAAATTTAATTATGTACCTTAAATTATTCTTAGAATAAGATATAGCACTTGTGGATTAATTAATGAATCAATCATGCCTCTTTTTACAGATGGGACATGTAGAACAAGACAGAAGATATCTTTAATTCTGTTTTGGCAGAAGTTACAATCATGTTTTCCATAGTAATGCTCCTTAAGTCATTTTTTTTAAAGTACTGTAGGTGGTATATCCCCGAATTGTAACTGAGCAAAAATATTTCCCAAGGAAGCTAAGCGAAAGGAAAGAACCAGCTATAAAATGTACAAATTATGTTTCAGTTCTCATTTTGTTCCTAATGCTCATTGTCCAGCTATAAAATTTCCCAGTCTGCCTTTGGACATTGTGATCATTAGTCAAATAGAACATTTTTTCTTTCTTTATCGGTAAGCCCTTCTCTGATTGGTTTGGTAAGGAGCTTCTTTTTCAGTCATGAGAGTAACATGGTTTATTAAAAATAATATAAGTTCTGGAATCAGATGGGCATGGGTTCAAATCCTGATCCTGCCACTTAGCAGTAGGAATTGTAGGCAAGTTACTTAACTTCTCTTAACTTCAATTCTGTAATGAGAGAATAATAATAACAACCCTTCCTGGATCCTTTGCTGTATCCTGTCCCTCAGCTACCACATGCAAGACCTGTTGATCAGGCCCCCTCCATAGCCTCAAATATGCCCTCTTCCCGTCATTCTTTCCCTTCCTGCCCCCACCTTCACTCACCTGCCATCCTCTCTCCCTGTGCACGCACAGCCTTCCCTCTGGTCTTCCTGATTCTGTGTTCACCCTCCCCCACCCATTCTCAAAGTGACCTTGATAAAACACAAACCAGATTGAGTTACTACTCAATACCCTTTATAGATTTGACATTGTCCCGGGACAAGGTCCAAACCTCTTCACAAGGATCTTCTTTTTCTGACCCAATCTTTCTCTCTCGCCTCTGTCGCCAAGCCCAGCCCACTCCACACTCAGCCACAGTGAACTCTCCACTCAGGGAAGCTGTCGGCTCTGCCTCCACATCCAGCCTTTGCGTTGGTTCCTCCCTCTGCTCAGAATACCCGTTCTTTCTGACCTCTGCTGAACGTCACTGTTCATAGGCCCTGCTTGGATGCCTCCTCCTCCTGTAGACCTCCCTTCCAGGTCCCAACCGCCAGCTCCAGCATGGCTCCAAAGCCCAGTGAGAAAGCATATCCCCTGTGAGCTTCCTTCACCCTGTCCTGTCACAAGCCTGCTCACCTCTCACCTCTCATGCTGGCCATGAGCTCTGGGAGGGGAGAGACCGTGTTTTCCCATCTTGATATCTTTAGGGTGCAATTCAGAGCCTCCTGGAAGAGGCCTAATAAAAATAAAATAAAAAAAAAATGTAAACTAATGAGTATCTTTCAGGCTTTTGTGTAGATTAAATGAGATATAACAGGAAGGGCACTGAATACATCATATGCACTCAATAAATGATAATCCTGATTATTGTCATATGGCCAGTCCTACCATTGCTACTGCATGAGACTGTACCACTTTCAGAAATGATTGTGTCCTTTGCGTATAGAAACCCACGTGCAGGTGTTTTAAAGGCTTTTTGACATTTTTAACACTAGAAATACGATGAAAACTATAATAGTATTTCTGTTGGGTCTTCATAAAAATGTGCCCCTACCTCCACTTCCTTTATTTTCTGTTTCAAGTGCCTCTTGCAACCTTTTACCAATAAGTGGGTTTATTCACTCAAACATGCCCTTTCGCCAGTTGGTTCACTTCTATGTAACCCCTTGCGTCCCTATTCAACAGAGGCTGGTAATTACCATAGCAACCACAGCATGTGGTGCCTATGCACTCTCTCAGAAACAAAGCATTTGCTTGAAAAAAATCACACACACACACACACACACACACACATTAATTTGCAACATGAAATTCTATTTCACGGTATTTATGAAAGGAAATCATGCCTCTAAATAAACACACTTACCTTTCTCTCCGGACTAAGGATTCGCACTGTTTTCCTCCTGTCCCCCCCCCCCCACTCCTACCTGCCTTCCTCACACACAGTGATTCATTTTTAAAATAAAATTTTTGTGTAATGGGAAGGAAAAAAAAGATGGGAAGGATTTGGTTTCAGCGGGAAGGTACAAAGGTCAGGGAGAGGGTGCAGAGCCCCAGAGAGCAGTTGTTCCTGTCTGAGTGATGATTACACTACCAAGGGGATTTATTAAAATGGAGCCTATTGCTGTTACACTGAATGAGGCTCTCCATAAATTCTGGCTGAGCCTGTCAGTGGCTAAGCCCATATGTAATGCTTACACGCAGCGCCTGCATCTGCCGGCTGGTGTCTGCACCCCAGCCTGTGCACGCTTCCCCAAGCGCTGGGTGCATGTGCACACACACTCCAGTCTCACCAAAAGCCCAGAGCCAGAAATGCTGTGCATGCCTAGAAATAAAGAACTCCCATCTCTCGCTTGGGTGTGTGTGTGCATGTGCGTGCGTGTGCATGTGCGTGTGTGTGCATGTGTTTCCAGCACTACATTATGTTGTAGAACGTGACAGAATCAAATGTGACAGAGCCACTTGTTCTGGGTCTCCGTCTGGTGGGTGATGGGAAGGAGAAGAAAGGGGTTTGGCCAGAGGGATTTCAGGCTGCATGGTACCATGACCTTGCACACGGACCACTCACTAAACAAGAGAGGGAGATGGGGGCCAGGCAGTGTTCAAGGCACAGGGAACTCTCAGCGTCATTAGTTCTAATCAAAGGGCAGGCAAGAGAGGGTGAACTCCTTCTGCCCCTTTAAGTCACCTGAAGGGAGAGGGAAGCCTAGGGAGAGACTGCTTCAGTTAGACCATTTTCCGACTGCTGTTTGATCCCGGTCAGTTGGAAGTCTCTTTATGAGTTTTCTAGCTGAAACTCTGATTTTTTAAAATTGCTTTGGTCTGAGTTAAAAATAACACATTCCAGGCAAAGGCTTTGCAGGGTCCCAGAACAATCTGAACCTTTCGCTCTGTCGCACAGGAATTTGGGTAGACAGCCTTCTCTAATAACACGAGGACATTTTCCTTCAGAAAACGGAGCCCAGGAAGGGCTGAGATCAAGGACCACGGGCGAATGGGGATGTGGGGACGTGTGTGTGTGTGGGGGGGGGGCAGACTAGACCCATCAAATATTCAGTGAAATTCTCCAAATGTATTCTTTAAAAGAGAGTTCCTGGTTATTAACTATTATTTCCCTGTTTGGACTGAGAAAACACTGACAAAGGCATAAGAACTGACAGTCCCTTATTAACAACTTGGGGGAGTCGACTGAAGATACACAGCTCTCTGGAAGGCCTTTGGAGTTCATGAGGTAGGGTCTCCAAAACCAGGTGAATGGTAAGGCTCCTCTTTGTCTGCACCGAGCCTCGCAGGCCCCCAGAGGCGTTGCAGAGGTGGCCACTAGAGGGCGCCGTTCACCCAGCGATAGCTCTAAGCGCAAACCTGTTTTTTAAGGAGAGCTCATTTAGCTGAGAAGCCGAGAAATCAGTGACGTGGGGAATTATTATGCACAGTTCATTTCCTTGTAATTTAACTTTCACAGTAACAAAAGCATAATGTATAGCCTAGTTTTCAGGTCTGATTTACAACAATTTAAACTAAAAGATGATTTCTGCCTCACCCCACCCTCTTCTAATCGCTTCTGCTGATATCAGCAGCTGAGCATTTTGTATTTCATCATGCCACCCTACCCTCCAGAAAGCCACAGATCCGAGAAGAACATGGACAACAGGGTTCCTGCAAACAGCCGGATGAAAATGTTCACTTTCTGCTTCAAATTTCATTATTGCTTTAGTGTCCATTATTTTTTTAAAAAAAACTTATGGTTTTATTGTGGCGGTTTGGTTAGTATCCCCCCTACTTTCAAATATTCTGAAGTCCACATGCGGCAAAGCACTTGGATCCTCAAAGGTTTGTGTTGTTATTTTCACATCCAGAAGTAAGAGGAGCTGGCTCCAGGCCTCCCGGAGAGACTCCCCCCCCCCCCACCTTTCTCCCGCATCCCCAGCCCTTCCCTGTAGATTCCAGCCCTCTTTGATCTCTCCTTCAGGCTCTGCAGCAGTATGGACTCCACCAGCAAGGTAGCATTTTGTAGCTATTGTCCTGTTTTCCAATTGCTTCATATATACACCTTTTTTTTTTCCTCCCTAAGGAAAGGAAATAGCAGTTTTTTGAGTTCTTACTTTGTCTAAGGCTCTTTGCTAAAGGTTTTCCATGTAACTTCCTTCAATCCTTTCAGCAACCCTATGGCTTAGATGCAATGAAGTTCATTTCACAGATGAGGAAACTGAGTCTGCGATGTTAAATACCGCACACGAGGTTATACTGGAAAGAAGAGGAGGATTCAGACGCAGGTGTTCCTTTCTCTTACATCTTTCTGATCCCACCTTGATCATAACTGAAATGGATGTCTCTCTCTTCCACACTCTCAGCACCAAACATAGAAGTAGGCATGCACACACAAATACTTCTTACAAGAGATTTAAGATCTGTCTGGACTAGCCTATATCTTGGTAAGAAAGTTAAAACTGTCCCCATTTTAAGAATTAAGTAACTTGCTGAATACGAGCCAATTTCCGAGCACCCTTATACAGGGCATTCTCCATATACTCAGGTGCTTAATCACTATTACTTATTACAGTCTCATCTCCTTGAATCTTCTATTGTTTCTTATCTGGCTGTTCCATCCAAGGGAAGAAGGACAGTGTATATTCCAGAGAATGGTCACGAAACATCAGAACCAGAGCCCCTCTTATGGGGTCCATCGTCAGCAACCAAAGTAGTGGAGTAACTGGGATGAACCAAAATGGCGTTGATGTCTTGTTTCCCCTTTATGCTGCTTGCTTTGGATAGAGGTTTTATCTTAGATTTGAGTGTTTTCAGACCTCAAATCTACCCCCACCCCAAATATTGGAGACGAATTCAGTCAGTAGGAATAAAGTGGGCTATTCTCTTGACAGTGGGAACAAATTATACTGGGGATAATTAAGGCTCAATAGATCTTTAGGCCCTTTAGATCCAATATCCAGTATCTTAAGATATCTTTTAGATCTGATATAATAAGTCCTCTATATCCAATATGTTTGGAACAGCACATGGTAGATAAAGGGGACTGAGTCAGTGTGTATAGATACAAAAGGACATTTTTTAACATCTGTTAATTGGATCGGTGGATGAGTGGTAAAGTGGCAACCATAAGCAACAAGAGCTTGTTATAAATATCTGGTACCGCCCAGAACTGAGTCTCACACTACTGGACCACTGCAAGGCCACTCAAGCAATTTAAGAAGATAAAGTCTCTGAATAAAGTCCATGAAAGAATGGTCTCTAAAGACCCATGGGACCTGCAAACCAGGAGGCTAGTCCTCATCTCCTGTGGATCAGACCTTCAGGAAGGGAATTGGGAGACAGAGGAATGTTGCTTTCTAACCTCTGAAGTCACATTAGTAAAACATATGGAACCGATAAAGAAATTATCATGGTCCCTATAGGGTGGTTTTAAGAACTCAGAATGTTATCGCATTTTGGGACTAAAGATAGAAAAAAGGAAATATACATCTTGAGGGTTTTGAGTGTTAAGGTTACCACGAAACTAGCTCATGCTCAACTTTAAGGAGTATTCCACAGGCGAGGTGATCACAGCTCTCTGTCCAGCTGTGACACAAACCTCTGCTCTTTGTAGTATTTTTGTGTGAAAAGTTCAGGATGGAGGATAGAAAAAGGGCTGGGCTTTGAGGACAGAGAACAGACAGGCGTAATTTCTGGATCTGCTTCTTATCTGCTCCGTGACCTTGGCCCCTTGACTATACTTGTCTGAATCAATTTTCTCACATATAGAATGGGAATGATAGTACCTACTTTTTAAAGTCATTGTGAATGTTAATTCAGATAAAGTATAAGCAATGTGGATCCAGGAAAATGCCTGAGCTAGGAGTTAAGAAAACTGGCGTGCGGAATACCCCTCTGTTTACTGACCCACAAGGTATCATGTCTAAGACACCATTGGCTGTAACTGGTAGCATGACTTTATGAATCACCAGGAATGAAAAATAAAATGCTCCTCCAGTTCAACTCTGCTTTCCGCTGATTTGTAAAATATTTCCTGATATCAGACATGTTAAAATGTGGGGGGAAAATCTTAAAAATTATTATAGCAAAGGAAATTGAGAAAAAGGAAACCTACAGAATGGTAGAAAATATTTGCAAATCATATATCTAATAAGGGACTAATCTCTAAAATGTATAAGGAACCCTTATAACTCAACAGCAAAGAAAACTAAAAAAATTTAAAAATCAGCTAAGAACTTGAATAGACATTGCTCCAAGGAAGATAAATAAACAGCCAACAGATATATGAAAAATATGCTCTCTTACTAATCATCAGGGAAACACAAATCCAAATCACAATAGGATCGCACCTCACACTTTTCAGGATGGCTATTACAAAAAAAAGGAAACACACACACACACACACACACACACACACACACACACACACACACACAAACCACAGCAACAAGTGTTGGTGAGGATGTGGCGAAGGAGAAAATCTTGTTCATTGTTGGTTAGAATGCAAAACAGAGCAGCCCTTATGGAAAACAGTACGACACTTCTTCAAACAATTAAAAATAGAACTGCCATATGATCCCACAATCCCAATTTTACTGTTTATCCAAAAGAATTTAAATTGGGATCTCAAGGAGATAGCAGTACTCCAGTATTCATTGCAACGCTATTTATAATAACCAAAATATAAAAATAACCTAAAGGCCATTGACTGATGAAGAGACAAGAAAAAATGGTGGTATATACATTCAATAGAGAATTATTCGACCTTAAAAAAAGAAGGAAATTTTGCAATGTGCAATAACATGGATGAATCTTCAGGACATTACACTAAAGGAAATAAGGCAGTCACAGAAAGGCAAATGCAGCCTGATTCCACTCATATGATGTATCTAAATGAGTCAAATTCACAGGACCCAAGAGCGGAATGGTTGTTGCCAGGGGTTGGGGGAGGGGAAATGAGGAGTTATTAATCAATGGGCATGAAGTCCCAGTTAAACAAGATGAATAAGCTCTGGAGAGCCTCTGTACAACATTGTACCTATAGTCAGCACTTACACATTTGTTAAGAGGCTAGATCTCACGTTCTTACCACAGTAAAATAAATTTTTTAAAAAAGAAACAAATAATTTTAAAGATCTTTAAATTAAGCAACTATGGTGCACACTTTTCTGACTTATCTGGGTTTTAAAGAAACTCTGGGAAGTAAAGTTTCCATAAAAAAGACGCTAGCACAGGAGAGCTGGTAGGATTGATGGGAGGGGTGGGGCAGGGAAGGGAAGCTCCCAGAAATCAAAGCGTAGGTGCGGGTGAAGTGCAGGGCAGGGGTGGGGGGTGGGGGAGGCTCTGGAGGCTCCTGACATAGAACTTATTCTAAGGCAGTGGTTCTTAACCTGGGTTCTATCGAACCCTAGGGGTTCGATGAATCGGTCTCAGGGGTTCAGAGAAGCCTCTGCCGCGGAGGCCAGAATAAAGTAATACCGTAATTTGTTGTGAGTTCATGCACTTTGTTGGTTTTGTTCTTTGAGCAAGGTGATGTTCATGCACAGCTCATTTTGTGCACCATTAAAAAAACATATACCTATGTCTTGAATTTGGAAAAATAAAATCATATTTTATTTATCACTAAAGAAGGGTTCAGTGAATGCGCATATGAAACTGGTGGGTTTGGCACATCAAAAAAGGTTAAGAACCACTGTTCTAAGGGAAGGAAACGTTGGGAGTCTGTAATGGACCCGAGTGTTAGAGGGCTATACTGATTTCAGAATGGTGACATCCTGGAGAAATATGAAATAGGAGGAAAGGATACGAGTGAAAAATAGAAGCAGTCTCACCAGACTCAAGAAATTTGAGCCCAGCTGTCCTTCTGAGGACACTCCAATCAGGCTTGTGCACAGAGGGGGGTGCTGTGCTCTGTTCCCTGTGCTAGATGGCAGGCGCGGGGTATCTTGAGGACAGGGGGCTACTGCTCCACCACCGTCCATCCCCGCGCCAAGCAGCGAGCGGGAGGAGCAGCGGTAGTGACAGTGGTGATGGATGTTTAGCAAGACAGCAGGGTGGGCGGGGACAAAGCAGAGGCTGGGTAGGCATTGAAGCAGCAGCAACTGGCGGTCTGAAGCAGCAGAGGGAAGCCGCGGCTGGGCTGATGGCTGAGAGTATTGACGACACCTCCTGGGGCACCCACAGCCCAACATCTGGCAGGAGAGGAGACCCTGGAAGTGAGTAGCGGATCCTACCTACACTGGTGGGAACGAGAAACCAGAGAGATGAGAGCGCTCAGGAGAATGAGATCGGACTTGTATCACCTTTTAAACACCTGATTTGGAGAAAACACTAAATAACTGTTCATTTTCTTCCGTTCTCTTTCCTTCTTCAGAAGGCTTGTATTTGGCTTATTCTGTGTTAACAGTGAAGTATTAAGGCTCAGTCCACTTATTACCATTATTATAAGCAAAAATAGAGTTGTTCAAGTGCTAAAAAAATTTCCACAAGGTGTCAAGTCAAACAAGATGCTTTCTTCCTAATGCTACATCTGTCACTTCTGTTATAAGCCACAATAAATCCCAATACATGAAGTTCTAGGAAGCATACCAGGTCCACTTCTGTCTCAGGGCCATTGCACCTGCTACACCCTCATCTGAAGAAAGAAGTTCAGTGTAGTCTGTCTCCTTGTCTTGCGGTCTTTGCTCACAGGTCACATTCTTAGTGAGATCACTCCTACCAACTTAATTAAAGTGACAACCACCACCAGTCCTCTCTATGTCCCTCCCTGATTTATTTTCCCATAGTATTCATCATCCCAATACATGTTTTGCTTATAATTTGTTTATTGTCTGCATCCTGCCCTGAAAGGACAGAGACCTTTTTTTTTAGTCCTTTTCACTGGTGTATCTGCAGAGTCTCAAAGAGTGCCTGACACTTCACACGCCCTCAAATATTTGTGTGAATATTATTAAAATATCACACCTTTCATGACTATTCCTGCTATTTAACTTTGCTTGGATTGCAAGCAACATTTTTCTCCCTTAGTATCTTTCTTAATATAGCGGAGAATTCCTTCTTGTCACATTTAACTCCGGGTAAAGGGGTGGAAAGGGTGCATAAACTGCATAAAGGAATAAGAAAACTGCCTTATCAAAAAGCAAATGAAGGTACACAAAGCCAGCGTGGCAACAAAAGCAAAGAAGATAATTCAGTCTTGGAAAGCTGCGGCGATAATATAACAATAACAATAATAATAGTAATAGTGATCACTGTTAGCCTGTACCACCTGCAGGCTAGGGTTTCATTTTTGAGACATGTAATTAGCATTGCAGAATTGTCTTTCAGGAGTTTAGAATTCCTGTGACCTTATTGGGGCAGTGGGTGGGGAACCACGAGGGAACTGACAGGAAGATACATAATAACAGGACGTGGGAGTATCAACAGGAAAAGGAGGAGGAGGAAAAGGAGGAAAGTAGAGGGAGAAAGCCAACATCTTGGGCTGCCCCCACCCCACCCAGCCAGCCAGCCCTGGAACAGGTCCCTTAATGATCACCACCACTTCCTCTTTCTGTTCCAGGATCAGAGAGCTCAGACAGTTTACCCCAACCTCGATTTTTTTTTTTTTTTTTTGTGACAGAGACAGATAGGGACAGACAGGAAGGGAGAGATGAGAAGCATCAATTCTTGGTTGTGGCACCTTAGTGGTTCATTGATTGCTTTCTCATATGTGCCTTGACCTGGGGGAGGGGGAGTTACAGCAGAGCAAGTCACCCTTTGCTCAAGCCAGTGACCTTAGGCTTCAAGCCAGCCATCTTTGGACTCAAGCCAGTGACCATGGGATCATGTCTATTATCCCATGCTCAAGCTAGCAATCTTACTCTCCAGCTGGATTAGCCCGCGCTCAAGCCAGCGACCTCAGGGTTTCAAACATGGGTCCTCTGCGTCCTAGTCCAGCGCTCTATCCACAGCGCCATCAACCTGGAACTTGTCAGATACTTAAAATTAATCACCTGCCACAGCTCCCAGGAAACTTAGTGACAAATAAGGCATTTCAAAAGAATTGCTATGACACCACGCAATGATGCTATAAATGGTGAAGATCCTAGGTCACACATAGTTTGGAAAGCTGATATCCTGTGAGTTCCACAGGATAGAGAAGATTCTGGAATCCCCCAAACTCAGAGCAAGGGCAGCAATGGACAGGTTTGGAAATTTGACCATAAGTTTCTTGCAGAAGCAGGAGGGGGGAAGTAGGGGCAGAGCGAACTTGGGCAGTTTGTGGTACACGTGAGCTCACAGAATCCTCCTGACTTCTTTCGGGCACATTGTACAAAGCCTAAAGCTAACAATTGCAGATATACAAGGAATCTAGACACAACAATGAAAATGCAACCCTGTCTATTTTCAATCCAAGTGAGCTGAGAAACCAGCGATGAATCAAAGAGGGAAAGGGACTCAAAACTTTCATCTAGGAAGCATTTGTCCCCAGGAGGGGCAGAGTGGCACAGGTGAGCACCACGGCTGGCGTTTCCCATGGGGAAATGGTGCCAGGAGGGAGAGCTGCCTGATCTGCTTCCGACTGCACAGGTGGAGCGGAGTTTTTAATAATTACTGGCTGACAGCAGCTGTGGTTTCGATTCCATAGCAACAATCAACTCCTGGTTTATTCCGAGTTGATAAAATTATCCCGGCCACAAAGACATCATAAAAAACAAAAAAACAAAAATGTCTATTCCATGGCTTGAAGGCGAAGCTTCTCAGTTTTTACTGTGCTTTCATATCAGTGGGGCTACCCATTAAAAATTCAGATTCCTCTGACTTAACCTCTGAGATTCTAGATCACAGTCTTAGCAGGTGAAGTCCTAGGAGCCTTTATTGTTATCAAGGTCCCTAAGTGAACTGACACAGGCAGTTCTTGAAACACACTTTGAGAAACATTGTATTATATGACCCCTGCAAATTTGTTTCAGCCCCTGTTCTAGTGCTCTCCCAAAGCAGCCTGAGGGACAGACGTGAGCCCTGCACTGTCTCATGTGGCTGCTGAGCACTAGCAATGTGGTTATACAAAATTTCAAAAACAGTATATATAGTAAACAACAGATTAAAGGTCTCATTTAAAATTTTTATATTGGTCATATGTTAAAATGATAATATTTTGACTATATTGTACTTACTAAAATACACAGTATATGTGATATGTGATAAAATAAATAAATATCTATCTATCTATCTATCTATCTATCTATCTATCTATCTATCTATCTATCTATATATATATGCCTTGATGCCTGTATCTTACTCACCCCTGCCCTTAGGAATCAGTCTTCAAAACTAAGAGTGGTTTCAGAACTGGGGAGACAAAAAGATCCTACACTTCAAAACTGAAGTAGATGAAGGTCTGATGTACATAATGAGAGAAAGCCTCTTATTTCCTACCTAATGATTTTTGACAATAAATTAACCAGGGCAAGTAATACCAGCTACTGTAACAAACAACCATGGGGGATTAACATAACACCAGGTTATTATTGCTTGCTAGTATCATATTCAACTGCAGGTTGGAGCAGGGGCTCTGTTCTGCATAGTCATTTGGGGATCCAGGCTCTTTCCATGATGAAGTTCTCCATCGGTCCCTATGAATCTGGCTGGGAGACGAGACAGGGGACAAAGTACAAAGGTTCATTTGAAGGGCTTTAAGGCAGGTGGAAAGTGATGAATATAATTTTCATTTAGTGTCCATTGGAAAGAACTCAGTCATGTGGACCCATCTAATTACCAGAGAAACTGGGGTGTGATGTTGAGTTGTGGGCCCGATGAGAAAAGAAAATGGGTTTTGTGTACCTGTACCATACCCATTGCCTGATTAGGGCTGAGTAAGGATGAGAGAAAGAATCTTTGCCTTTCATTCATTTCAACCTTGGCTTCAGAGGGCTTACAGATGGCTTTTTGTACCTCTATGGGAAGCAAAATGCGTTACTTTGCTTTTCCCAAATAAATGTAATGTAAACACAAGGAACTTTCTAGCATTCTTATACCAGGATTCAGAGTTCAGTTCTGATCCAGCGTGACCTATGACTCTAATGATTAATACCATTTAGTCCCCAAAAGAATATTTCTCCAAATCTTACCTCGTGTCTTCGAATCAAAAGTCAGTGGCATCCAAATACCATGAAGGTTTGTGGGTTATTCTACTGACATCTAATATAGACCTTTCTTTAAACCATGGGGAGAATTAGATCCACAGGATCATTTAGGTAAGAGTAAAAAAAATGTCACACTTCTTAATATCATTGAAATAGATTCTTACATAAAACAATGTTCTTTTGGTAATTGAATTTATTGGGGTGACACGGGTTAAGATAATTATACAGACATCTGGTACCCAATTTACAATGCATCTCTGTACTCTGTATTGTGTGTGCACACCCCCAAGCCAAGTTTTCGTCCATCACCATTTATCCCTCCCTACCTTTCTTCAATGAAATAGTGTTTTTCAATGGTGCCGAGTGCTAACTTCCTCTCATATTCCAATTTGAGGTTTCAGGGGTATTCACAAATAGTCAGTGTTCACAGCAATGCATATGGTGGCTGAGGAACAGTTTGCAATGTTGGACAATTATATTCTTCTTCATTTGCATATATGTAAATTCAAACATGTGTGAAGCATGGTACCAGCTCTTTCACTGGCTAACTCAATAGATATCAAATTCTAGAACTGTAGATGTTCATAGTTTTGTTAAAATATTTTATAAGATTTTAAGTGCTTTTTGAGATACAATTTACACACAACACAATTCACCCACTTAATGTGTATAATTCTGTGGTTCTAGTATATCCACAGTTGGGCATTTATCGCCACAATCTTAGAACATTTTCATCACCTCTAAAAGAAACACTGCTCCCCTCAGCTGTGGTCCCCAGACCCCTCATTCTTGTCCCTGAACCCTTAACAACTTGAATTCTACTTTGTGTCTCTATGGATTTGCCTATTTTTGACATTTTATATAAATGGGATCATACATTATGTGTTCTTTTGTGACTGATTCTTTCACTTAGTATAATGGTTTCAAGGTTCCTCCATGTTGTAGCATGTACTTCATTCCTTTTGATTGCTTAATAATATTTCATTGTATGAATATATCATATTTTGTTTATCCATTCATCAATTGATAGTCATTTAGCTTGTTTCTACTTTTTGGCTATTTTGAATAATGCTGCTATGAATATTTGTGTACAATCTTTTTTTTTGAGCATGTGTTTCCATTTCTTTGGGGTACATACCTATGAGCAGATTGTCATAAAATGTAATTAAATTTTAAAATATTTAAAATAAAACTTTTAGTTTTATTTAAATAATTTTGACTCAAAAAATTGACATTAATTAATCACAATTTGAATTTGTCTTTTACTTATAATAGTTCATTTTAGGTATCTTGAAGAAATAACACTTTGAAAATATAAGCATAATTTTTATTTTAACTGCATTTTAGTAAAAATACATTTAAATCGTGTTTGCTTGGAATCCAATATACTTTTTTTTTAATTTATTTTTTATTAACTTTAATGGGGTGACACCAATAAATCAGGGTACATATGTACAATGAAAACATCTCCAGATTATCTTATCATTCAATTGTGATGCATACCCATTACCCAAAGTCAAATTGTCCTCTGTCACCTTCTATCTGGTTTTTCCTGTACCCCTCCCCTTCTCCCTATTCCACCCTCCCTTCCCTCCCCCAATCCCGTGACCACCACACTCTTGTCTATGTCTCATAGTCTCACTTTAATGTCCCACCTATGTATGAAATCATGCTGTTCTCAGTTTTTCTTATTTTCTGATTTACTTATTTCACTCCGTATAATGTTATCAAGGTACATCCATTTTGTTGTAAATGATCCGATGTCATCATTTCTTATGGCTGAATATTGTTCCATAGTATATATATACCAAAGCTTTTTAATCCACTCGTCTTCTGACGGACACTTGGGTTGTTTCCAGCTCTTTGCTATTGTGAACAATGCTGCCACGAACATGGGGGCGCATTTCTTCTTTTCGAACAGTGTTATGGTGTTCTTAGGGTATAATCCTAAAAGTGGGATAGCCGGGTCAAAAGGCAGTTCGACTTTTAATTTTTTGAGGAATCTCCAAACTGTTTTCCACAGTGACTGCACCAGTCTGCATTCCCACCAGCAGTGCAGAAGGGTTCCCTTTTCTCTACATCCTCGCCAGCACTTGTTCTGTGTTGTTTTGCTGATGAGCGCCATTCTGACTGGTGTGAGGTGATATCTCATTGTGGTTTTAATTTGCATTTCTCTAATAATTAGTGATGTTGAGCATTTTTTCATATGTCTTTTGGCCATCTGTATGTCTTCTTTGGAGAAATTTCTATTCATTTCTTTTACCCATTTTTTGATTGGATAGTTTGTCTTCCTGGTGTTGAGTTTTATAAGTTCTTTATAAATTTTGGTTATTAACCCCTTATTAGACGTGCTGTCAAATATGTTCTCCCATTGTGTAGTTTGTCTTTTTATTCTGTTCTTATTGTCTTTAGCTGTGCAAAAGCTTTTTAGTTTGATATAGTCCCATTTGTTTATCTTGCCTTTTATTTCATTTGCCAGTGGAGATAAATCGGCAAATAAATTGCTGCTACAGATGTCGGAGAGCTTGCTGCCTATGTTTTCTTCTAAGATGCTTATAGTTTCACGGCTTATGTTTAAGTCCTTTATCCATTTTAAATTTGTTTTTGTGCATGGTGTAAGTTGATGGTCTAGTTTCATTTTTTTGCAGGTAGATGTCCAATTTTCCCAGCACCATTTGTTAAAGAGGCTGTCTTTACTCCATTGTATGTTCTTTCCTCCTTTGTCAAATATCAGTTGTCCATAAAGCTGTGGGTTTATTTCTGGGTTTTCAGTTCTGTTCCATTGATCACTGTGCCTGTTCTTAGGCCAGTACCAGGCAGTCTTGAGTATAATGGCCTTGTAGTAAACCTTGATATCCGGAAGAGTGATGCCTACTGCTTTATTTTTTCTTTTTAAGATTGCTGAGGCTATTCGTGTTCTTTTTTGGTTCCATATAAATTTTTGGAATGTTTTCTATATCTTTGAAGTATGTCATTGGTATTTTAATTGGTATTGCATTGAATTTATAAATTGCTTTGGGTAATATAGACATTTTAATGATGTTTATATTTCCTAGCCATGAGCACGGTATATGCTTCCACTTGTTTGTATCTTCCTTGATTTCTTTTATCAATGTTCTATAATTTTCCGAGTACAAGTCCTTAACCTCCTTGGTTAAATTTACTCCTAGGTATTTTATTTTTTTGGCTGCAATAGTGAAGGGGATTGATTCCTTAATTTCTTTTGCTGACAGTTCATTGTTTGTATATAGAAATGCCTCTGATTTCTGGGTATTAATTTTATATCCTGCCACCTTGCTGAATTCATTTATAAGGTCCAGTAGTTTTTTAACTGAGACTTTAGGGTTTTCTATGTACAATATCGTATCATCTGCAAATAGTGACAGTTTTACTTCTTTTCCAATTTGGATGCCTTTAATTTCTTCTTTTTGTCTGATTGCTGTAGCTAGGACTTCCAGAACTATGTTGAATAAAAGTGGTGAAAGTGGGCAACCCTGCCTGGTTCCTGATCTTAAGGGGATTGCTTTTAATTTTTGTCCATTTAGTATGATGTTTGCTGTGGGTTTGTCGTAGATGGCCTTTATCATGTTAAGGAATGTTCCTTGTATTCCCACTTTACTGAGAGTTTTAAGCATGAATGGGTGCTGGATTTTATCAAATGCCTTTTCTGCATCTATTGAAATTATCATGTGAATTTTGTCCTTCCTTTTGTTTATGTGATGAATCACATTGATTGATTTGCGAATATTGAACCAGCCTTGCCTCTCCAGAATAAATCCCACTTGATAATGGTGTATGATTTTTTTCATATATTGCTGAATCCGGTTGGCTAATATTTTGTTGAGAATTTTAGCGTCTAAATTCATCAGGGATATAGGCCTATAATTTTCTTTCTTTGTGTTGTCTTTGCCCGGTTTTGGGATCAGAATTATGCTCGCCTCATAAAAGGAGTTTGGAAGTCTTCCTTCCTCTTGAATTTTTTGAAATAGCTTGAGGAGGATAGGAGTTAGTTCTTCTTTGAATTTTTGATAGAATTCACTTGTGAAGCCATCAGGCCCAGGACTTTTCTTTTTTGGGAGTTTTTTGATAACTGTTTCAATCTCATCTGTTGTAATTGGTCTGTTTAGGTGCTCTGATTCTTCCAGACTGATTTTTGGAAGGTTATATGATTCAAGAAATTTGTCCATTTCACCAAGATTGTCTCATTTTTTGGCATATAGTTCTTCATAGTATTTTCTTACAATGCTTTGTATCTCTGTTGTATTAGTTGTAATTTCTCCACTGTCCTTTCTAATTTTATCTATTTGAGACCTCTCTCTTTTTTTCTTGGTGAGTCTAGTTAAGGGTTCATCAATCTTGTTTACCTTTTCAAAGAACCAGCTTCTGGTTTCATTGATCCTCTGTATTGTTTCCTTAGCCTCTATGTCATTTATTTCTGCTCTGATCTTTATTATTTCCTTCCTTCTACTTGTCTTGGGTTTTATTTGTTTGTGTTTTTCAAGTTCTTTTAGCTGCAGGGTTAAGTTGCTTATATGCTTTTTTTCTAGCTTCTTATGATATGCCTGTAGTGCAATATACTTCCCTCTCAGAACTGTTTTTGCTGTGTCCCATAGATTTTGAGTTGACGTATGCTCATTATCATTTGTTTCTAGAAACTTTTTAATTTCTTCTTTGATCTCAATGTTAATCCATTCATTATTTAATAACATGCTATTTAGTTTCCAAGTGTTTGAGTATTTTTCAGTTTTTCTTTTGTGGTTAATTTTTAGTTTCATGGCATTGTGATCAGAGAAAATGCTTGATATGATTTCAATCTTCTTAAATTTGTTGAGGCCTTTTTTGTGTCCTAACATGTGGTCTATCCTAGAAAACGTACCATGAGCGCTTGAGAAGAATGTATATTCTACTGCTTTAGGGTGAAAAGTTCTGAAGATATCTATTAAATCAAGTTGATCTAGTGTATCCTTTAAGTCTGCTGTTTCTTTATTGATTTTCTTTCTTGTGGATCTATCTAGTGTTGTTAGTGGGGTATTGAAATCCCCTACTATGATAGTATTACTTTTAATCTCGCCCTTTATATCCATCAAAGTCTGCTTTATGAATGTCGGGGCTCCTATATTTGGTGCGTAGATATTTATAATAGTTATATCTTCCTGTTGAATTGTTCCCTTTATCATTATGTAGTGTCCTTCTTTATCTCTTACTACAGTCTTTGTTTTAAAGTCCATTTTGTCAGATATAAGTACTGCTACCCCGGCCTTTTTTTCATTTCCATTTGCATGAAATATTTTTTTCCACCCTTTTACCTTCAGTTTATGTGCATCTTTTGTTTTAAGGTGTGTCTCTTGTAGACAGCATATGTATGGGTCCTGTTTCTTTATCCACGCTGCTACCCTATGTCTTTTGATTGGATCATTTAATCCATTTACATTTAAGGTTATTATTGATATGTAGTTGTTTATTGCCATTTTATTCTTTAAAGCTGTATTTTTTTTTTATTTTTTATTTTTTGCTATATTCTTTTCTCCCTTTGAACTGTTCACACTAGGCCCCTTAGAATCTCTTGCAGGATTGGTTTGGTTTTAATGAATTCCTTGAGGTTTTCTTTGTCTGGAAAGCTCTTTATTTCTCCTTCAATTTTAAACGTTAGCCTTGCTGGATAGAGTAGTCTTGGTTGTAGGTTCTTGTTCTGCATTACTTTGATTATATCTTGCCATTCCTTTCTGGCCTCAAGTGTTTCTGTTGAGAAGTCCGATGTCATCCTAATGGGGGCTCCTTTGTAGGTGAGAGTTTTCTTTTGTCTAGCAGCTTTTAAGATTTTTTCTTTATCTATTAGCTTTGGTATTTTAACTATGATGTGTCTTGGTGTAGATCTTTTTGGGTTTCTCTTTAATGGGGTTCTGTTTGCCTCTTGAACATGTGGAATGTTTCCCAGCTTTAATTTAGGGAAGTTTTTTGCTATGATTTGATTGAACAAAGTTTCCATTTCCTCTCCTCTTTCCTCTTCTTCAGGGATCCCTATGATGTGAATATTGTTTCTCTTCATGTTGTCACAGAGCTCCCTTAGAGTTTCCTCACATTTTTTGAATCTCTTTTCCTTTTTTTTCTCTGCTTCTGTAACTATGTTTATTGTGTCCTCTAACTCGCTGATTAGATCCTCGGCGTGATTCATCCTGCTTTTAATTCCTTCCATTGTGGTCTTCAGTTCTGATACTGTATTTGTCATTTCTGTCTGGTTCTTTTTTATTATTTCAATTTCATTTTTTATACTTGTTATCTCTTTATTTAGGTGCTCATAGTGACTATCCATTTTTGCTCTAATTTCTTTGAACATCCTAACTATCATTATTCTAAAGTCTGCTTCTGGTATTTTGGTTATATCTGGTTCATTCAGGTCCTTTTCTGGGGATTTCTCTTGGTTGATTTGGTTTGCATTCCTCTGCCTGCCCATTTTATCTGAGTGTAAGCAAGTTGTGGCCACTGGAGTCCAGTATGTGTTGCCTTTGTGTTCTCTAGGTGTGGTCTGTCTGCAGGCTTGCCACCCCCTCTGCCGCTGCCTAGGGCAGTTGGGTGTGGGCGTTGCCAGTGCCGGCTCACTGCAGCTATTGCTGTGGTTTCTGCCTCTCCTTTGCGGGAGGGGCTGTCACTCAAGTCACTAGCGTTAGCACCCAGGGCAGAGGTGAGCACCTTTGCTCAGCTGCGAACCGGCCTTTTTCCGGAAGGCCTACGCCCAGCCCCCTCAGTCAGAGCCTGCTCTCCACCGTTTTGTGGGTTGGGTGGGGCTTTTGACGTGCTCTCAGCTGTGAGCCTTTGCCCGTCCAGAATTTAGCCCCACCCTCGAGGCCAGGGCCCTCCTGCGCAGGGACTGAAACTGAAAACCGGGGATTATTGGGCCGGGCATGTTTGCTGGCATGAGCACAGCGGCTAGCTTCCGGTCATTCCGGATCCTACCCTGCCCCCACGCTCGGAGCAAGCTTGGGCACGTAGGGTGGTACTCCGCCCTTTCTCGGGCCGGGCGGGGAGAGCACCGTGAGCTCAGCCGGGAACTTCCGCTGGTCTCAGTGTCTCCCTCGCCCCCGTCTTAGGAGCCCGCTCGCGCACACAGATGGCACACCACGGTTTCTCCTTCTGGGAGGGGTTGGCAGCGTGAGCTCAGCCTCGGGCCCCTCGCCTGTCCCTGGTCTTAGCCCGGTGCCCGCGGTCAGGGCCGGCTAGCGCAGGGTCGCTGGGCTGATCTCTGCCCGTATTTTTCCCCACAAGTGGGGTCACAGGCGGCCCGCAGCTGCCGGACAGCTTTTGCGCGTCGCCTCCGCCCCTGCTAGGCTAGCCTGAGCTCACACTGTTCCGCCCAAACCGACAGGACCGTGTTTCGGCGTCCTGTCCCAACCATAGGTTTCAGCAACCTCAGGGGGCTAGAAGTGCCCTAAGTCTCCATACTGTAGGCGTAGGAGCTCCCTCCCTCTAAGCAGCTCTGCTCTAATTGCCGCGGGAGAGCTTGTTTGGCTAGTGTCCTGTCTCCCTTTGCTGGTATTGCTAGTTCCAGGGGAAATATTCGTTTTCGATTAGGGAAGTGACTTAGCCCATGGGTCGGGGTGGCTGTCCCTTAGAGTGTCTCCATGCCTTCAGTCCACTCTTTGTTCCCGCTGCTCTGTTCCTCTCCTCTGTCCCAGTTCCCCGGAGCCCTGGGTGCGTGGTTGTGAGAGAGGCTTTCTGAGCTGTCCCTTTAAAAAGATTTTTGGGTCTGAGAAGACTCTCTCTTTTTCACAAATAGTATCCTCACTTGCTTCACAGCTCGATACTGTACAAACACCTCTTCTAGGCTCTGGAACTGCAGTCTGGGGATTGGTTCCTGGGACCCAGGTCCCTCCCTCTCCGCCAAACTCTCCTCCCGCCACGCGGGTCTCTCCGGGCTGCCCTTTGCTCCGGGGAGCTGGGCAGCCCTCTTCACGTTTTCGCTATTCCTACCAGTCTCAATGTGGCTTCTGCAGTGTTCCTTGGTTGAAGAGTCCACTTAGTTTTGCTCAAAGTTGGTTTATCCAGATGATGGTTCTTAAAATTGAGTTTTAATCCCCTTTGGTTCTGGGAGTTGGAAGTTGGTACGTCTGCCTACTCCATCGCCATCTGCTGAGTCCTCTGAATCCAATATACTTTTAAAAATTCTTTAGATTATTACTGTTTGCAGACTATAAGTTATATGAGAATCTTAATTATATAAGCATAATTAGTGATTTTGCTGAAAAAGCAATGATAACAAATGTACAATTATTTTTATCTTGATTATATGTATCATATTATGCACTCAAAATTGCCAGTCCATCAACAGAGCACAAAAGCACGAGCAAATATTTAAATTCTGTCATTTAAAATTCAATTATATAAAAATCATAGATGTATATGCATATTTTCATTTTATTGCCATTATTCTATGTTTTTTATAAAAGAGTATTTGTCAATGTAGTAAAATAGCACAAATGTTATTCTATAATTTGTTAATTTAAATTCTAACTCTTTAATTTTCAGACTTATGATACATGGATGTCTCCTCTTGAAACAGGGCTTCAAGATTTAGGGTAGACCTAAGGCTGGGTACCTAAATCAAGAACAATGAATACTTAACTGATTGAGTGTTCTGGAACTAGAACAAGGGCAAGAGAATATTTTTAAAAGTAATGTTAAGCCTGGCCAGGCAGTGGCGCAGAGGATAGAGCGTCGGATTGGGATGCGGAAGACCCAGGTTTGAGACCCCGAGGTTGCCAGCTTGAGCGCAGACCCATCTGGCTTGAGCGAAAGCTTGCCAGCTTGGACCCAAGGTCGCTGGCTCCAGCAAAGGGTGGCTCGGTCTGCTGAAGGCCCGCGGTCAAGGCACATGTGAGAAAGCAATCAATGAGCAACTAAGGTTTCGCAACAAAAAGCTAATGATTGATGCTTCTCACCTCTCTCCGTTCCTGTCTGTCTGTCCCTATCTATCCCTCTCTATGACTCTCTCTCTGTCCCTGTAAAAAAAAAAAAAAAAAGGTAATGTTAAAAAATGTTTAATTTCCTTACTCTTCAAGCTTCAGTCTCAAGGAGAGGCATTTGGGTTTAATTAAACTGACTGGAATGGACAGGTGCAGCTGGTTGGTTGTGAGACCACACATGACGTCTAATTCACACTAGCAAAAGTCATGTAATTAAATCCTCCATGTCAAACTTCTCTTAGTTAGGGTCCTACTATCAATCTTATGGAATTCTGCCTGCCACTCTCAGAAGTAAATTACTCATTGAGCATTACTAATTACTTTCCATTCATGAACCAAATAAGACCCCTGGTCCTGTTGACTCAAGAGAATGTCAACATTGGTTTTCTATTTTTATCTTTCTTTACATAAATTGCAGTCAGAAACTCTGTACTGTATTATCATTAGATAGCTAACAGAGATATACCGAGTAAACATTTTGGTTGAGTGCTATCTTGGCTTTATGCAAGGCATTAGGAAGTAGAGAATACAATAAAGTAGCACAATGAACAGCTGACATTTTGTAGAATCTTATTACTCTTCCTACTTGGAAGTAATCCATTCTATGAAACCACTCAGTGGCAAACAGCTATATGTATTTGTAATCATTCTCATCATTCTGTGGTTCAGCTGGGGCAGCTCTGTCTCGACTATGGGACTACAAGTCAGCTGGAGTGGCTCTGTGGCACAGATGTTCATTGTGGGGTCCAGGCAGATGGGGCAGCTGCCTCTCATGGCATGTTCTTCTCATGGCAATGGCAGCAGCACACAGGGCAAAGCCCATTATGAGTAGTTTGCATGGTCAACCAAGCTTGTAATGAAAAGGAAAAAAAAAGCAAATGTTCTGGGGGAAAAATCCAAATGATCACAACCCCGGCAGTCTCTGCCTCCCACTTAAGAAGTTTAAGGAAGTAAGATAACCCAGTCCCTGGCCGCTGCCCACTAGACAACCCAGAGAAATGTTTCCAAGAAGGAGGAACACTGAGCGAGATCACTCACCTATCAATGATGCAATCAAATGAGCAAGGAAGGTAGTCATGTTATCTATAACTTTAACACCAGATTATTCCTCACCAAGGTACCTTAGCTATATTTTCCTTTACTTAACCTTGGATGATTCTGGTATTGACCCAGTTAATTGTTTACTCCTTGACAGCTTGAGATAGTTTTGGTTGTTTGCTACCAAGAAAGCTAAATATTGTGCCACGAGGCATAATATTTTGCCCTTGAAAAATATTCTGTGGGTTGAGGAGAGATATTTTCAAAGGAAATTCTTGAACAAAATTGTACATGTACTCATATTTTAAGCAACAAAAGTATGAGATTCAGGATATAATAGCAATAATATCAAATCTCAACTCTGGCATGTCCTTGTTGTGTGATCTTGTTTCTGTGACTTCCGTAAGCTTTGTTTTCCTCATTTGTGACTAGGAATGATACTGCCTACCTCACTAGGTTTTTGCAAGGATAGAACAATAATTGGATGATTACATCTCCTAGCACAGTATTGACTATGCAGTAGATATTTAGTAACTCGTAGTTATTACTTTTACTATGATAAAGTGGTATTCAGAGTGGAGTAAGCTTCCTGAAGGAAGAGAAATTTAAATACAGGTTTAAGGGAAATTGTTGTCATAACTGATGAAGGGAAATAGCAGAGCATCCGAGAAAAAGGTTGTAAAAGCCTAGGTGCAGAATCAAGACTTAGCAAGTTACATGAGAGAGATGGAAGAGACTATTTAGAAGTAGCATAGCTGCATGGGAAGGAGATGCAACTGATAAAGCCAGAGAGGGTCTGATGCTGAATGGGGGCCTTGCATCATAGATGAGGTTTAAATGTGATGATTTGGTCATAGGGAGTCCTAACAGATTCTTAAGCTGATGAAGACTGTGGCACATTTACACAATGAAATACTACTTGGCCATATAAAAGAAGAAATTCTTATCTTTGTAACAGTATGGATGGAGCTAGAGGGGCATTATATGAAGTAAAATAAGTGGGGATGGGTGAGAAAGGTGAGAGGATTAAGCAGTACAAGTTGGTAGCTGTGGAACAGCCACAGGGATGTGGATTGCAGCGTGAAGAATATAGTCAATAATGTTGAGGTGCCAGGTGGGTGTTTGGGTAGTGGGTGGACCACCTTGTAGAGTACATGGTTTTCTGGCCACTTTGCTGTACATCTAAAACTGGTGCAAGATTGACTGTAAAATATGGTTAAAAAAGAAGAATGCATAAGTAAATCAGAAAAAAAGAAAAACTGAGAACAGCGTGATTTCATACATAGGTGGGACATAAAAGTGAGACTATGAGACATGGACAAGAGAGTGGTGGTTACGGGATGGAGGGAGGGAGGGAAGGGTGGGATAGGGAGGAGGGGAGGGACACAGGGAAAACCAGATAGAAGGTGACAGAGGACAATTTGACTTTTGGTGACGGGTATGCAATACAATTGAATGATAAGATAACCTGGAGATGTTTTCATTGTTCATATGTACCCTGATTTATTGGTGTCACCCCATTAAAATTAATAATAATAATAAAAAAGAAGAATGCATACATGTGTAGAGCAGTGGTTCTTAACCTTTTTTGAGGTACCGAACCCACCAGTTTCATATGTGCATTCACCAAACCCTTCTTTAGTGATAAATAAAATATGTTTTTTTCCAAATTCAAGACATAGGTATATGTTTTTTTTACTGGTGCACAAAATGAGCCATGCATGAACATCACCTTGCTCAAAGAACAAAACCAACAAAGTGCATGAACTCACAACAAATTATGGTATTACTTTATTCTGGCCTCCGCAGCAGAGGCTTCTCCGAACCCCTGAGACCGATTCATCGAACGCCTAGGGTTTGATAGAACCCAGGTTAAGAACCACTGGTGTAGAAGGAGTGATTATACATACCGGGTGGGCAAGAGTAGATTTGCAGTTTTGAGTGTGTGAAACAGGGAGTTTATTCTTGTATATTTTTTTCCATATGAACCACTGTAAATCTACTTTTGCCCACTCTATTTGCAAAGTATTTTTGGGTGGGGTGTTATATATGAGATGATTTCTGCTGGAAACTAAGTCCAGTTAGCAAGCAACTGCTATAAATCCAGCATAGAGTGTTGAAGATCTGGACGGGGTGATGGCTGAGGAAGTAGGATTCCGTGGGAGAAACCCTTCTTATGAATAAAGTCGGTTCAATGACTCTTTATACAAAAGAATAGAAGGAGTACGGGGGTCATTGTTGCATTTGAAAAGTAACCAAGTTTATATGGTTAGAATAAATAATTACTCATTTTCATCGATATGTAATTCAGGTACTATATAGTCAATATAGAGAAACAGAACCAAAAGTATGTATGTGTACGTTGAAATTGGTTTCTGTGCTTATGGAGGCTGAGAAGTCTACGTCTGTCACCTGCAAGTTGTTGACTCAGGAAAGCCTATGGTCTAATTCCAGTCTGAGTACAAAGGCTTAAGCTTGGTGGGGGCGCTTTGGTATAAATCCCTGCCCAAGGGGAGAAGACTGATGTCTCAGCTCAAGCAGACAGGGAGGAAAGGAACAAGTCTTTCCTTCTTCCACTCTTCGTCCTATTCAGGTCCTCTGAGGATGGGGTGATGCCCACCCACACTGGGGAGTCAATCTACTTTACTAAGTTCTCTGATTCATATGCTTGTCTCAGCCAAAAACACCCTACCAGACACACTCAGAAATAATGTTTAAGCTGGGCATGCCATAGCCTACTCAAGTTGACACAGTAAATTAACCACCACACATATCTTACATTTCACAATTTTAAAGCATACAATCTGGCTGCTTTTAGCATATTCACAAGGGTGTGCAACAATCACCATTATCTAATTCCAGGACATTTTTATCCTGCTAAAAAGCAAACCCACACTTGTTAATAGCCACTCCCCTTCCCTTGTCCCTGCAGCCCTTAGAAACCACTAATCAACTGTCTATCTTTATAGATTTGCCTTTTCTAGATATTTCATGCAAGTGAAATCATACAATATGGGGTCTTTTATGTCTCACTTCTTTCACTTAGCAGAATATTTGCAAGATTTACTCATATTGCCTCAGATCGCTTCTCGGCCTTTTAGGCTAAGATCAAGCATCCTGCAGCAGATATCAGTACTTTGTTCCTTTTTGTGGCTGAATAATATTTCACTGTATGGATATACCACCTTTTATTTATCTTTTATCAGTTAATTTGGGTTGTTTCCACGTTTTTTACAATTATGAATAGTATTGCTATGATCATTTGTGTTTTATATATGTACCAATTTTGTTCATATGGTTTTAATTCTCTTGGGTATATACCTGGGAGTGAATTCTGGACCTTATAGTAACTATGTTTATCCACTTGAGGAATGGCCAAGCTGTCTTCTACATAATTTTTATATTCCCACCAGCAATGCTTAAAGTTTCTAGTTAGTTCATATTCTCACCAACACTTGCTCTATTTTTTTTTGTATTTATAGGCATATTATGGTTTTGAGTTGAATTTCTGTAGTGATAAATGTTTTTGAACATCTTTTTATGTGTTTATTTGCTATTTGTGTATCTTTGGAGAAATGTCAGTTCAAATCCTTTGCCCATAATAATGAGATTTTTGCCATATCATAAGACTTATTCTAAGACCATCTCTACAAAATGCCATATTTAATAACTGTTTAGGGTATAATCTACACTGTGTAAGTCAGAAAATTCTGACGTTTCCAAGGAACTATGGTGATGCCTCTTGCATTTTGTTTGGTCTGCAAGTGTGTGATCAAGAAATTTAAACGACACTAGGGAGCTATTTCTCTACTCGTTCCTTCTTCCTCATTAGTGTTCATGTTCCTTGAATGTAATTGACATTAACACTTTGGATTTATTGTTTTAACATTCTTTCACCTAACACCAAGGACAAACCAAATAGAATTCTTTACAAAAGTTAATTTGACTTTATTTGAACCCTCTTACAAATGGAGCTTGGTACTTCCAAATTAGTGCTATAGAAGTAAACTACACCAGGATTTTTTAAAGTAGCTGTAAAATAAAAAAAAGTTAGACTAAATGATTCTTAAACTTTTCTTTCACCTTTAACATTCTAACACGGTTGGTTGCCTACTGAGATGGGATGTGAACCTAGAAATGCTAACTTAAGCCCTCTTCCCTAGTCAAGATGTTATTTTTATCTGATGAAGTAACATTTGCAAAGTGAGTCTTAACTGGTCCCATGGAGGCTGAAAACTCTGGAAACATAAGAAATAGGTCATAAAAGGAAAAGTTCAGAAACTAATGTACGCACTTAAGAGAGTGGTCATAGTAATTACTTGGTAGGTGAAGTGTACTTATAGATAAAAGTCATGATGAAAAATGCAAAACAGATGGTGGTGAGACAGTGTGGTAAGCTGTTCCTTGGAAACCAATGGGATTTGGACTGAGACATTTTTGAGAAGTCTAAAATGTTAATGGAAACCTTGACATTAGTTCAAAAAGAAGTATGTGGAAAATATTATCCATTTGAAATCTGCTTCCATCTAGCTGTTAGAATGGGATCCAATAAACCTGAAAATAGAACCAGGAGAGAACGGAGGCAAGTCTAGTTCTATGAGATGGAAGTTGAAATGGGTTTTAGAACCACTGAGAGGTTTGGGTGCCTTAAACACTAGGTTTGCTCTGCTCGAAACACATTTCAGGCTTTCTCCTGGAAATATTTGGGAGAAAGGGGTTAAAGAGAACAAGGAAGTTGAATTTGAATTGATTGGATATGTTTTGGACTTTTCTAGGATCTTTGGGCTATTTGAGCACTGGAATAAAGGAGTTTAAAATCTTATTTCTATAGAGAAGTCTTTCAGTAGCAGAATAAGGCAGTGTTAAAATGTTTTACTGTGCTTTTTTTTAGTGCTTTTTAAAGATGTGGGTTTTTTTTTTACCAATTGAAGGCAAAACCCTCCATCAGCCAAAGATTACCTCTAGTCTTTTTCTTTTCTTTTTTTTTTTTTTTTTGCAATACTTGCTTTACTAGTGGTCTGGAACTGAACCCGCAACATCTCTGAGGTATGCCTGTATATGTATTACATGCTATAGAGTCAGAGTACAGTGACTGATACAGGTCATTAAAAGCAGACTCAGAAAGAGCATCCAGGACATGGTGATCTAGGATGTGAACTTGAAGAATGAGTGGGATTCAATCCAAGGAAGTGAAGAGAAGATGCCATTCTATTCAAAGAACTTGAGTAAGGAAAGATGTGGTGTTGGGGATGGACATGGTGTGTTTAGAGACTAAAAAGTCTTCAGTTATTGGGATGGGATGTTTTTTATTAGAAGTGAGAAAGCTAAGGACTAATTACTTCAAGTGGGAATTGAATGTGAGATATAAAAGTTCTTGTTATTAAAGGACTGAAGGAACAAGGAACTGTTTGCTGGAAACCCACTGTTAAAGGGATAAAGGCTTTAGAGAAAAAGATGTTACTTAGGAAGAATCAGCATTAAGGTCATTTTTAAAATTCAGTTTCAAATCTTTTTCCGGGATCCAAGGGCTTTTTACTTTTGTCATTTGTTTTGCTTTAAGTAATTTTTTTAAAAAATCAAAATCTAACATGGTTATGGACTGACTATGTCTTGCCCAAGTCCCTAATGTTGAAGCCCTGACCTCCAAAGTGACTGTATTTGTAGATAGGGCATTTAAGGAAGTAATTAAGGTTAAATGAGGTTTTAAGGGTTGAAGCCCTAATCCAATAGGAACTGCTGTCCTTATAGGCAGTAGAAAAGTCACCAAGAATTCACACATATAAGAAAAAAAGCCTTGTGAGAACACAGAAAAAACATAGTCATCTGCAAGCCAAGGAGAGAGGGCTTACTAGAAACCAACCCTGCTGGCACCTTGATTTTGGACCTGTGGTCTCCAGAACTGTGACACAATAAATATTTGTGTTTAAGCCACCGGTCACTGGTATTTTGTCATGGTAGCCTGAGTCGGCTAATATAAATATCAATACTAAAAGAAGTATAAATCTGTAAGGGTAACAACTCCTTGAAATTTTTAACAGCTGGACATGCCATGTAACCAGCACCCCAGAAGAACCCCTAGCATATATATATGTATATATGTGTGAGTATGTCTGTATATATATACATATATGTGTGTATATATATGTATGTGTGTATGTATGTATCACAATTTCTGTATTCATTTTTCCATCAACGAACACATAAGTTGTTTGCATAGCTAGGCTGTGTAAGCAATGCTGCAATCCACATTGTGGTGAGGATATATCTTTTAAACTTAGTGTTTTTATTTTTACTTTTTTGAATAAATAACCAGCAGTGAGTTGCTGGGTCGTATGGTAACTCTATGTTTAATTTTTTGAGGAACCTCCTTACTGTTTTTCCACACTGGCTGCACCCATTTACATTCCTACCAACAGTGCACAGGACTCCTTTTCCCCCATATCCTCACCAACACATGTCATTCCTTGTATTTTTGAAAACAGCCATTCGAGCCCTGGCTGGTTGGCTCAGTGGTAGAGCATTGGCCCAGTGTGGATGTCTTGGGTTTCATTCCCAGTCAGGGCACACAGGAGAAGCAACCATTTGCTTCTAAACACGTCCATCTCCTCTTTTTCTCTCTTTCTTTCTATCTTACAACCATGGTTTGATTGGTTCAAGCACATTGGTCCTTGGCTCTGAGGATAGCTCTGCCAAGCCTCCACCTCAGGTACTAAAAATAGCTCAGCAGTAAGCAAGGCCCCAGATGGGCAGAGCATTGGACCCAAATGGGGTTTGCCAGGTGGATTCTTGTTAGGGAGCAGGCAGGAGTCTATATCTCCTATCCTCTCATTTGAAAAAGCAGGAAAAAAGTTATTTTTAAATTAAAAAAAACAAAAACAGCCATTCTAACAGATGTGAGGTGATATCTCACTGTGGTTTTGATTTTCATTTCCCCAATAACACTGGGGAACAAAATTTTTGTTGCCTCCACAAAAACACTTGCTCTTACCTAACTCGAGTGTGCTGATCTCAAATCTGACATTAGTGTTTCTCTGTAAGCTACAGGTTTATTGCAATTCAAGATTTTAGATTTTCATCTTATTGCAAAATTTTCAACATTTAGTTTAACATAATGAAGTAGAACGTCTTCTTGGGCATCATCTTTGTGAAAATATAATAATTTATATAATGCAGTAAATACACTAATACACTAAAATATATGGTTGTATCAGAATTTGTCTACAATTTCAAAATAGAACATATTAAACCACTTATTTTAGTCATAAAATTTGCGCAAACATTTAAATCCTATTCAGGCAATAATTTGCATTTGTAGCTCTTGTGTTTGTGTACTTGTTGATGACAATCTTATTTGATGCTCCAGTAGTAGTATGCCATCATATTTCTGTCCCATCGCCCCTGATAACGCTCTTCCATCATCTTCAGATCTTGATGAAAGCATTCTCCCTAATCATCACTAACAGCTCCAAGATTTTCAGTAAACTCATCAAGGTGACTGTTCAGGAAATGAATCTTAATGCTCATGTTACATCCAACATCATGGAAAGCCAACAGCATCCTTTGAACCAGAAGTTTATAGTTTTCTGCTTTTTTTGCCAAGGAAGTTCTTTGTAAATGCCACAAAAGACTGCCATGCTGCTTTCTCCTCCTTATTTATCTTCCTGGAAAATTCTTCGTCATGTATGAGGGTTCAAATTGAAGGTCCATTGAATCTACCTGCTTTTATCTTCTCAAAAGACAAGGCAGGAAAAGCAGAAATAATATGTCAAAAGCATTCACTTTCTCTATTCAAAGCCTAAACAAACTGCTTCATTAAGCCAAGTTTGCTGTGAAGTGGGGAGAAAATGATCCTGTTTCTATTAACTACAGGTTTATTCACAATGTTTTGCATCCTTACTTCCAGAGCTTCACGTTTTGGCCACTCCTTCTGTGTCCAGTGTTTCTCCCGAGCTTGGCTGTCCCACAAGCACAGAAAGCAAGGATACTTTGAGAAACCTCTCTGTTGTCCTAGCAAGAAATTTACCATTTTAAAATCCACACAAATGATCCAGTTATGCTCCTCATACTTCAGAAAGTCGAGGAAAATTTTTATGTCATTATAATTTTCTCACAGATAAGTTGAATAACCAATTGGAACCACTGCATAAACATTACCATTGTATAGGAGAACACATTTTAGACTTCATTTAGAGCTGTCAAGAAATAGCTGCCATTCTGTGGGACTATAAGTGGTAACAGCTAGCTGGCTGAGAAAACTAGTGATATCATGACACTAAACAAAGTGTTTGTCTTCAGAAAAATAGTCCACAAAAATTTGTTCATGCTTCCTGAAATGGTGCTGAGTGGTGAAGTACATTCTTTTCTTGAAGCCTGGAGGCTAAGAATTCAGCTGCTTTCTTTGATAGGCCCAAATCTCTTCCTAAGTCATTCAATTTGGGTTGGCTAAACTGCTGAGGAATTAATGACTACTTAAAATTAGAAAAAGACCCTTCAGATTCTACAACCATTTCCTCATGCATCTTATCCAAATACACTTGATCACCATGTTCACTTTCTTCGTCCTTAGAAGAAATAAAACCATTGAAAACTGGAACTGGCAGTGTCTCAGAGCATGGGGTAGGTTGTATTGCTGAAGGAATATTAGTATATGTGATCATATGCCATTTTTTTTTTTTTTTGCCAATGCCCTTTGTATCAATCAGACAGAAATAACAGTCACTGCTGTGGTCCTTAGGTTCATGCTAAACCATGTAAATACCAAAAGGTATTCCTTTGCATTTTCCTTTCATCCGGTCATGAAGCATTCTCTCACAATTATGACACACAATATGAGGAGCCCAATTCTTGTCTTGATCGCCAAGAGGAACTTGAAAATAGACAATATATGCATGTGTCACTAATGATGAAATATTGCGCCTTTGACATTGAAGTGTGTAACAGCCACATATATAACAGAAGGTGTCAGGACTATTCTTACATTTATGCCTACTCGAAGAAGCCATGATTCAATCTTAAAACAAAATAAGAGGGTGTTTATATCAGATAATAATTTTTTACATTTAAAAACTACTACAATTATGTAAAAGTGATGTTTGTTAAACATTAATTGCCTTGTGATTATGTTCAATCCAAGAGTCATTGCCCTTTAACTCCAATGTAAAAACCAATGCATGCCTTTCACTGTAACAAAAAGAAATTAAAAGTGCATAAAAACTAGAGCAGGCACCAAAAAACGGATATCAGATTTGGAATCAGCAATGCAGGAATATATAGAAAAGGTTTTAAAACCTCATGCAACAGAAAATGAAAAAGATTGTTTTCCAGTAATATGGAACATGTTTTCATTTGTTTTTTCATTATTTGTATGTCTTTTTTCGAAAAATATCTATTCAGATCTTCTGCTCATTTTTAATTGGATTTTTTGTTTGCTTGTTTGCTATTGATTTGTATGAATTATTTATATATTTTAGCTATTATCCCTTATCAAATATATGATTTGCAAATATCTTCTTTTATTCAGCCTCTTGACTTCTCATTTTGTTGATGGTTTTCTTTGCTGTGCAGAAGCTTTTTACTTTGATATAGTCACAATTGCTTATTTTTGCTAGTGTTGCTTTTGCTTTTGGTCTCATTCAAAAAATCATCATCAAGACTTATGTCAAAAATGTTATTGCTGATGTTTTCTTTTAGGAGTTTTATGGTTTCAGGTCAAGCATTCAAGTTTTTAATTCATTTTGAGTCAATCTTTGTGTAGGGTGTAAAATAGTGGGCAAGTTTCCTCCTTTTGCATGTAGCTGTCCAATTTTTCCAGCACCATTTTCTGAAGGGACTCTCTTTACCCATTCTATATATTTATTATGATAAAATTTATTAATAATAAAACTTGCCAGTAAATAAGGAGTACAAGGATTAGATAAAGACTACATGCCTAAATCCTATACAGAAATCTATATATTTATCACAGTTAATACCAGGTAGAAATAAAAAAATATATTTGTTATCTCTACTGATAAAATATATCACTGGGTATTCTGCCTAATTAGACAAGAAAAAGAAAATTTTTGGAAAAGAAGAACTAAAACTCCTCTAATATTTTGCTAGTGATATGATTTTCCTCTATGAAAATTCAATAGATCAAATCAACAAACTATTAAAAGTGTTAAAAATTCCACTAAGTTTTTGGATTCAAAATTATCTAATAAAATCAATGATGTTTTTTCTCTAGCAACAATGAACTGGTATTATATCATAAAAATACCATTCTTCATAGCAATAAGACTTGGCAAGTTGTGGCCCAAGGGACATATTCATTGTATACTTCCTATTTTTATAAGTTTTATTGGAACACAACCATGTCCATCTGTTTACATATTGCCAATAACTGATTTACTATTTTAACTGAAGAATTTAGTACTTGCAACAGAGATTGAAAAGTCATAAAATAGAAAACATTTACTATTTGGTCCTTTACAAAAAAACAACAACAACACTTGTCAACCTATAGATAAGATATTCAGAAACCAACAAAAAAGTATGCATAACACCTTATGAGAAAACTTGTTAAACTCCCTGAGAAACATTTGAATAAAAAAGATAGATCTTATATTGGATAAGATGATTTATCATAGTTGTCAATCCTCCCCTAATAAGTCTATAAATTCAATGCAATTCAAATCAAATTCTTATCTGTGTTTTGGGGAACTTGACAAATTCATTTTAAAATTTATGGTAAATGAATAAATGGCCGCAAATACCTCAGTAAAGGGAAAAACAAAACAAAACAATGGAGACTTGTACTACCAGATATATTAAGACATAGTAAAAAATATAGTATAAAAATAATACATAATGTGTATAGGAACAAGTAGACCAGTGGGTTATATTGGAAGGCTCAGAAATATACAAAATACAAACATGTGTGTGTGTGTGTGTGTGTGTGTGTGTGTGTGTGTGTGTGTGTGTGTGTGTAGGAACTTGACAGCATGAAATCATAAGCAATAAGGAAAGGAACAATTGTTTAGAATTTGGTATTAAAACAAATAGTTCGGTATATGTGAAAAAATAAAGTTAGATTTCTACCTTATACATTATACAAAGGTGAATTTCAGATGGGTCAAATATATAAATGTGAAAGTAAAGCTAAAAACTTAGTGCTAAAAAGTCTGAGAGAATAACAATGCCAGCCAGATATCTTAGTTTATTAGAGCATTATCCCAAAGCACAGAGGTTGTCAGTTTGATCCCCAGTGAGGGCACATAGAGGAACAGATCAGTGTTCCTGTCCTGTTCCCTCTCTCTCTCTCTCTCTGCCTCAAGTCAATAGAATAAACATTAAAAAAAATGTGAGAGAACAGTTTCATGATCTTTGGGTAGAGAAATTTTTCTTAACCAAACTCCAGAGGTGTCAACTACAAAGTAAAAATTTGATGGGTTTAATTACATCAAATAGCATATTTTGTTTGTTTAATAAAAGATCCCATTTAAAATTTAACAGATAAATAATAGATTGGGAATAGTTATTTGCAACATCAAAACAAAAAGGAATAAGTATCTAGAATTTCCAAATTACTCTTACAAAGCAAGCAAGCAAGCCAAATTGCAAACTGAACAAAAAAGACAAGCAGGCAATGCACAGAATGACTCATAGGAAAGGAGATGCTCAAATTACCTTGAAAAGCAGAGAACTTCAATTTAAAATAAAAAAATAACATTCATAACAAGAATAATAGCAAAACTAAAAAAATATGAATAATAGGAAGTGTTGGTGAGGATGTGGGGACAGAGTACACTGCCGTGGACGACAAAATGGTACAGTCACACTAGACAGCAATCTGATGGTAGCTGGTGAAGTAAAATATATGTGTATTCTATAATCTAGTGATTCTAATCTAGTCTTTATTGCAAAGTCTTCTTACAAATATTCATGAAGAACAAGTGTAAGGTTGTTCCTAGATGTATTCTTAACTCTGGTGGGAATTTGGAGGTAACCTAGGGGCAGTGGTGGGATTCAAATAATTTAACAACTGGTTCTCTGCCCTAATGAGATAAATGGTTTTATACTATTTTAAGCATAACAAAATATACTGAAAGGTAGTTTATTATTTCATGCATTTTATACTTATGATAAGAAGATAAAAAATAATGGTAAAAGAGGCACACAAGCCTGACCAGGTGGTGGCACAGTGGGAATAGAGCATCGGACTGGGATGCGGAAGACCCAGGTTCGAGACCCCAAGCTCACCAGCTTGAGCACGGGCCCATCTGGCTTGAGCAAAAAGCTCGCCAGCTTGGACTCAAGGTCGCTGGCTCCAGCAAGGGGTTGCTCGGTCTGTTGAAGGCCCGCGGTCAGGGCACATGTGAGAGAGCAATCAATGAACAAATATGGTGTCACAACGACAACGAGAAACTAATGATTGATGGTTCTCACCTCTCTCCATTCCTGTCTGTCTGTCCCTATCTATCCCTCTCTCTGACTCTCTCTCTGTCCCCATAAAAAATAAAAATAAAATAAAACCATTAAAAAAAAAGAGGCACACAAAACCAGATTATGTTATGAGTTTTAAACTATTAATGAAAAAATATTAAATAATATCTGAGAAAAAACAACAAAACTGTTACTTAAGATATTTCCATATTAGTTCTTGATTGGCATCCTCACTTGCAATTCTTTTCACCTATGGACGGAATGAACATTACTATGGGCTTTTAGAATATGCTGTTGCACAGGTGAACGTTAAAAAACAGTAACGAATGTTAATTTGTGATTTCCACATTGGGCAGCTGCCCAGGCGCCCTCCTTAGAGAGAACCCTGATTCCAAGTGCCATTTTAACGACCGGTTCGCCAAACTCAACAAAAAGTTAGGTATAGGTTCTGTCGAATCATTACAAACCCACTGCCTCGGGGGTTCCTCAGGATGAGAATGTATAAATTAAATGTAGATGCATGTTCTGGAACTCTCTGCAAAATGTAGGAGGAAGAAACTCAAGATGTATATAACAATACTTATTGATACCAAAACACAGTGTTGAGTAAGAAATTCTGGAAACAAAACATGATTTATGACAATGCCATTTTATAAAGTAAAAGTATATACACAAGAAAACAACATTAAATTTTCATAAGATTAAATATATATATGAGGATATATATCAAATACATTTGATTGGGTCCTTGTGGGGTAGAGGGAGAAAAATAGAAATGTGGAAATTCAGAATGGGCAGAGGCAATAAAAATTACACAATACAATTTGATAATGTGCATTGCATCCACTAAATTATGACAAAACTCTGTGAACTAAGAGTGGAATGAACTAAATTGTGCACCGTGGGTTGTTTGTTTGTTTTTAAACATAATGGCAAACTTTCAGCCAAATTTTAAAACAATGATATTAGCAATGTTCAATAGATGCGGATTTGTTCCTTAAAAATTATCATCTTTGTGTATATACTTAAGAGTTTCTCTTCTTTTGTGGATACTTTCTAGCTCAGCCAGAAAACTGTTTTATGGACATTTTTGAAGGAATTGAAGGTTGAGAGGGTTTTTGCTCTGCTGTTGCTCAGAATGTAATATCCGACCAGGCTATCTGCCTGGCTATCAGGAACATTAGTCCTCTGGTGAATCAGAATTCAACAGGCTGTGGATTAGCATTTAAATGTAATAGGATCATATTGAATACTGCAGTGGACGAGATGCCAAAGCAATTTTTTCCCTTAGCAACAAACTCAGACTTATATCACATTAACTGAGGATTTCTTTTTATTCCTAATGATGCCAGCATAGTGCTAGGCACATATTTAATATATTTTAAAATGCAGAAAGAAGCATACTAGTTGAATGGATGAGTAAAAACAAAACAAATTAGCCCCTTGCCTCAGTTGAGTCTTAAAAACAAGTAATGTACTAATAAAATTCCACCACTAAAACATAAATATTTGCAAACTTTGAAAACTTGAAACAGATATTTAATAAACAAAGCTTCCCTTTCTCAGACAAAGAAAACTATTTTTTTTGGGGGGGGAGAAGGTTTCTTACATCCTGGGGTCCATTTGTTCATTTGTTCAGTGACTGGTAATATGCCCAAGATGGCTTGAGTTTGAGCCCTGGCCAGTTGGCTCAGCGGTAGAGCATCAGCCTGGTGTGTGGAAGTCCTGGGTTCGATTCCAGACCAGGGCACACAGGAGAAGTACCCCTCTGCTTCTCTACCCTTCCTCCTCTTCTTCCCCTTCTCCTTCCTCTCTGTCTCTCTCTTCCTCTTTCGCAGCCAAGGCTCCATGGAGCAAAGTTGGCTCGGATGCTGAGCATGGCTCCATGTCCTCTGCCTCAGGTGCTAGAATAGCTCCCATTGCAGTGAAGCAACAATGCCCCAGAGGGGCCGAGAATCGCCCGCTGGTGGGTATGCCGGGTGGATTCTGTTCGGGCGCAAGCGGGAGTCTGTCTGTCTGCCTCCCCACCCCTTCTCACTTTGGAAAAATACAAAAAAAAAAAAAAAGATGGCTTGAGCTTGAGTGCAAAGACTGGAGTTATTAGACTGAATGAGATCACAGTTAACTCAAGGACGAAATGACTATGGAAATGAAAAGAGTCATGAACAGACAAGGATTTGGAGAATTCTCCAAAAGCTATTGAGCAGGAGGGAAGCTGGGCTGGGCATTCAACATTAGGAGAACGCAGCTGCTCCTTTCCAGTATGGAAGGTCAAATGAAAGTTAAGCCAATAGAACTCACATTTTTGAGCAAATCTAAGAGCTAAATGCTTTTCAGCTGTTATCTTCTTTAATCCTTACAACCTTATGAGGTAGCCAGCTATTCCTGTCTTTATTTCAGATGGGAGAGCTTAAGGTTCAGAGACCTGAAGAATCTTGCTAAGGTCAGGCCATTGGTAGACATAAAATATGAACCACCATTTTTATACACTTCAAAGCTTTGGTTATTTTCATAATGCCACAGTCTCTTCTTTAGCATAAGCTAAGAGTGAAGGCAGACTAAGAAGAAAATATAAGATTTTAATATCCAGAGGAGAAAGATTTTAGTTTAAATGGGCTGGCTTCAGGTGATGGGAACCTGAAAATATTCAGAAGTGACACCTTAAGTCATGTTATTTCCTAAACTGAATTAACATCTACTCTATCTACCTAGGGTCATCTACTTGTGCAGGATTTTTAACATTTGCAGATCATCAAAAGCTTTTACAATGTCTGTTATATATAAGACTCTACAAGTTACTGGGACAGGGATGGGACAAAGATTCAAAGAAACATTCCTCACTCTAAGATGTTTGGAAAGTAACGAGAAATACAGGCTGGGTAAAACGAAAGCAATAAAAGACATAAGGGTGAAACGGACAAGGGTTATTGGAATACAGATGCAAGGATGGTAACTGCAGAGTTGTTTAGTAAGAGAACATTTCAAGGAGATAGTGAGATTTAAGAAAGAACGTATAAATGAGAAAGGTTTAGATTAGTGATTTTCAGAGTATAGTCAGAAGACTCCTGGTGGGGTCCTGAAAATCCATTTAAGAAGTCTGTAAGGTAAAAATTATTTTTATTACAATTCAGAACTGCTTTTTTCACCATGTTTACCTTGTGTTGATAGTGCAAAAGGGTTGTGGTTAAAACAGTAGTAGTGGCACCAAACCATATGGGCAGTGCATAGATATTCTTTCCTGTCACACACACAGTTTAAACAAATTGCCAATTTCACTTAAGAATCTTCTTGATTGGACAACAAAATAATTTTATCAACTTTTAATTCTTGAGTAAAGACCTTTGTAATACGCTACGTGATAAAGTGGGAAGTATGCAAAAAGCACTTTTGCTGTATCATGAGAGAAGAAGGTCATCCTGGGGAAAAATGGAAATTGTGGACTAGAGTTGCAAGCTGAAATAGCTGCTTTTTCTTCCACTAATGACACACAGAAAAGCTATGGCTATCCAGCCTTAGGTAATTGGCAGACATTTTCTTGAAAATGAAGGAAGTGAGCCTGTCGTTTCCATGCAAACAACTGACAATATTTGTTGCCAAAATAAAATTTGAGTTTTCAAGTGAAAATTATAATTTTGGCAAAATATATTCACTACCATAAGCCTGACAGCTTGCCAATATTTTAAGTTTTCAAATGAGATAAGTGATGATATTAATGAAGGATATATATATAATGTACATATATGTAAATAAAATAATGAAATAGGCCAGCATTTGGAAGAGCTGCCTAACTCAGCTAGTCAATATTTTTCAAATGACCAATGCATTATGGTATAAAAACCATAAACCAGTGAGGAACACATTTAAAGTGTAAGATAGATGAATGGGTTTTAATGTAGCAGACAACAAAAAGTTTCTGTTTATTTTTTTAAATGAGAGAGACAGAGAGAGAGAGAAACAGACAGGAAGAGAAAGACAGGAAGGGAGAGAGATGAGGAGCATCAACTCCTCGTTGTGGCAGTTTAGTTGTTTATTGATTGTTTTCTCATCTGTGCCTTGACCAAGGGACTCCAGCTGAGCCAGTGACCCCTTGATCAAGCCAGTTACTTTGGACTCAAACCAGAGACCTTGGGTTTCAAGCCAGTGACCATGGGGTCATATCTATAATCTCACGCTCAAGCTGGCGACCCCACGCTCAAGCCAGGTGAGTCCTCGCTCAAGCTGGATGGCCGACACTCAAGCTTGTGACCTTCAGACTTTGAACCCGGGTCCTCAGCATCCCAGGCCAATGCTTTATCCACTGCACTGCTGCCTGGTCAGGCACAACAAAAAGTTTTATTATATGATTTTAGATTTTAGATTGTAACTATCTTTTAAAAAACTACTGCTTGGAAAATATTGGTATAGTATCAAAGAAAAATAGCTACAATTACCTGAGAAATAAGAAAATACTCTTTTCTTTTCCAAATATGTATGTGAATGAAGTAAGATTTTCTTTATAAACTTCAACCAAAACAACTTGCAAAAAACAAATTGTATGCATAGGCAGATATGAGAATCCCAAAGTCTTCTATTAAGCCAGACATCAGAGATATTTGCAAAAATGTAGAACATTGCCACTCTTCACGCTAATTTTTTGGCTTGCTTTTAAAAATATAGTTATTTTTCATAAAGATATACTGTAATGTAATGAGGTTTTACTATTTTAATTAAATGTATAAATAAGAATTTAAATTCCTTTCTCAGTTTTAGTTTCTAGTACAATAAATATTAATAGATATAACATATATAAACATGGAATCTTAGGGTTCCTTGAAAATTTTTAAGAGTACAAAGGAGTTCTACAACCAAATACTTTGAGAATCTGAGGCTTATATTACATGTGTGTATGTATTTTATGTTATCTTCCTTTTTTAGGCCAGCTTTAATAAGGTGTAACTTAAATATTGCAGAACATACTCGTTTTTGCGCACAGTTATGAGTCTTGGCAAATGCAGTCATGTGCCCACCACCACATTCAAGTTATAGAATATTCCCATCATCCCAAAAGTTTTCTTGTGCCCCTTTTTACTTGACCTATCCCCCCACGCCAGTCCCTGACAACCACAAAACTGTTACCTGTTTCTATGTTTATCTTTTCCAGAATGTCATATAAATGGGATCATATAGAATTTAAAATTTTGAGCCTGTTTTTTTAATTAGCATAATGCATTAAAATTCACTTATATTCTAGTGGGTTTTGTGGGTGTTCCTTTTTTGTGCTGAGTAGTACTTTATTTTATGAACATACCACAATTTGTCTATCTATTCACCAGTTTGGGGGCATTAGGTTTGTTTCCAGCTTTGGGCAATTAGAAATCGACATTCACATACCTATTTTTGTAAGTTTTCATTTCTTTTGGAAAAATACCAAAATGCTTAACTTTAGAAGATACTTGAAAATGAAAATGGGAACATTCCAGATAAAGGGAAAATATTTTTGCTTCCATTTGTTCCCTTTGTGACTATTTTACAGCTGGCATACATCATCATCTCTACTACATGCTTCACCTTCACCGCTGCCCTCCATCTATTCCGTAGACATGTAGGAAATGCTGCAGCTACATGCTCGCCGTTCTCGTAGATGCAGGATTCTACCTGGCACTTTCTGGGTCTGATAAACTGACCAATTTAACGGCTGCAAAGGATGTGTGAAGTGAAGTAGTAGAAGATGATTTTGGAAAGATAGTTTGGAGCCAGCTTGTAGAGAGCCCTGGGTGTGAAGCTAAGGAAATAACTTTTTCCTAGCAGTGGGTGAAAATTAAAGACCCTCAGAAAAAAACATACTTCTTACTCCCTATTAAGCAAGACAGTTTCCAAAAACAGAAGTTTGAGATTATTGGCCTTATGAGTATTAATGAGTGAGGGACCAGGAACCTGCTGTTGGAGGATGTTTTAGCACACGTTACATCCCTCCCAGACATCTCTGTTTGCAGATCCCAGACCCTCCGCTGCTTGCCCCAGCTCAATGGAACCTCTGGCCAGCAGAGGATACATGGGTTTGAGTTGCTATAGCTACTTAAGGCTAAACAGTCACTTGTTCAAGATATCAGAAAAAATAAGTTTGAAAGAATTAACACCAGTTCTTTTTTTTTTTCATTTGTTAACTGGAATTATCTTTCTAAATATAAAAGTAATTTATGGTTATTATAGAAATTCTGGAAATTTGAAGTTTAAAAAATTCTTTATTTAAATGAAATCACTGTTTGCATTTAGGTGATTTGTACCCAGTTTTTTCTATCTTTGTTTCTATGTGATTGTGATTACCTCCTCTATATTATTTTGTATCTCATTTTTTCAATTAATAGTCTGGCATAATATTTTATCCTATAAAACTCTTCATTAATATTATTTTAATGACTATCTGATATCCCATCATATAAGTCTAACATAATTTACTAGACATTTCTTTATTAATGAGAAATTATTTCTGTTTCATCACCAGTATAAATAATGCTGTGGTAAACATCTTTAAAAATTTTTTTTACAGCCATAAGAAACGATGACATCGGATCATTTATAACAAAATGGATGTACCTTGATAACATTATACGGAGTGAAATAAGTAAATCAGAAAAAAAGAAAAACTGAGGACAGCACGATTACATACATAGGTGGGACATGAAAGTGAGGGTATGAGACATGGACAAGAAAGTGGTGGTTATGGGATGGGGGGAGGGAGGGAAGAATGGGATAGGGAGGAGGGGAGGGACGCAGGGAAAACCAGATTGAAGGTGACAGAGGACAATTTGACTTTTGGTGATGGGTATGCAACACAATTGAATGATAAGATAACCTGGAGATGTTTTCATTGTACATATGTACCCTGATTTATTGATGTCACCCCATTAGAATTAATAATAATAAAATATATAAAAATAAAAAAAAATAAAAAAAAAAAATTTTTTTAATTCAAGTTTTTTTCTTTATTTTTTTCTATAACAAAATTACGCAAATGCTTTAGAAACTTAAAAAAATATATGAACAGAAACATCTTGAATGACCCTAGGAAAAGTTTAATTTTTTCTCTCCTTTTCTCCCTCAGGTTTAGCAACATTGGATACATGCCATCTGCTGATTCCTACACAAGGCCTGGAAAGGAAGGGTTCAAAAAAATGGAGCTTGAGGTTCAGATTCTGAGTATCAATTCAGTTAAAAGAATATTGGTTGCCTGCTGCACTCAGCATTGTGCTAAATGTTAGGGTGTTATATATCATAATAACAACTGGTTTCTAATGAGGAGCCCAGCTCTCACAATGCTGTCAGAGGTGGTCTCATTTCATCCTCATGCCAACCTGTAATGCACATGATATTATTAACCCCACTTTACAGATGAGAAAGTGAGGTACAGAGAGCTGAGCTGATTCGTCCAAGGTTAGATAGCTCTTAAGAGACAGAACTAGGATTTGAACCTGTGTGCTTCCGAGTTCATTACACTTTACATTACATCGTTATTCCCACAGGAGAACTTGCAGTTAGAGGAAGAAAAGATCTACACATCCCACATTCCAGAGGTTCTCCTTCCTGCCATGTTGATATTCTAAGATCAGTTGTGTGGAGAGGTAAGTTGCAGAAGTTCCCAGGACTTAAAGCTGCGCATAGTGGAGGGAAGTCAGCATTGATGACACTATTGGGGTGTTTCTACATACAGTAAACTAAACAAATCCTACTCACTGGAATGTTTTGCTGCTAATATTTATTTGCAGTGCTTTGAAATGTACTTATATTTACACACACACACACACGAAAGCAACAAAGTTTGAAGTATAGATATGAAGGTGAAGAAAACCTGTGTTCTTTAGGAAAAAATGTTCAGACTGGACTAGACCACCAAATGGCACTTTATGAAAATGAGTTTTGTGGATCAGTCAAGTTTAGGATACACTGCATTCTTTACCTTCCTTTTATAGACTGATTAGGCAAATTAAGGAAATTAAGGTTCTGAGAAGTCCTGCATTAAAGAAACTAGTATACATTGATTTGATCCAGAACTTCCAAATTATTTATGCCCAGAACCATTTTCTCAGGTGACTCCTAACTGCATCCCGCACAATTGGGGAAATGGTGGACTAGACTAATGCTAATTGAACAGTAATTCTCCTCAGGTTGCTTTTGAAAGCAAAAGCCAAGCACCATTAGTCCGTGGTCTCCTGTAAGGGGTTGAGGAGCTGGTTGAGCTCTGATGGCTGTGTTTTTGATTCTTCATCATGTCTCACCAATGGTATAAACAAAGCAGTAAAACATGACAATTCTCACCAAACAGGCTAATCCTCACATTTGGATTCATTTCGCTTATGCTTTGAAAAGTCTGTTGGGCAAAGGGAGCCATGCTTACAAAGTATAGAGGAAGGGCTCTGTTCACATTTCATGTGATGCCTGGTTCAACCACATCACTGTTACGGGGAACACCTGCTGCACGCCCTGCAGCCCGGCAGCTTGGCCAACTCACCCAGCTGGTCCTCTCCCCAGCACAGGAGCCATTTAGGGCAGTGTGGAGAAGACTGGACTTGCCCCCAAAACTGCCTCCAACCCTCCTCCCAACCTCTTTTAGCTATTGTTTGGATGGAGGTGGTGATTGAATTAACAAAGCTGTTAGGAGCAGAAATGTAAAACGTGGAAAAGGAGTCAGAGTCCTGAAAGACAGCTTCGTTTGCTCTCCACTCAGGAGCACAAAGGCACAAATATGAGCTGCACTTAAGTGGTACCTGGTGATTACGATACTTGGGGGAGTGCGGCTCCTCAGTGCCTGTCACTCACTGTCAGGAAGAGAGGTCTCAGACAGGGGGCCAGCTGAGTGGTTGGGAGGAGGCACAGCCCTGCAATTATGATGCTAATTCCCAAAAGGTCAGAACTCCTTAATCAAACATTAATCAAACCATTTTGTAAATGATGATAATTCTATCCAGGGTGGGAGGTAGAGCAGTCAGGGGCAGAGCCCTGAGTCCTCTTGAAGGAGAATGGAGTTTGAGGTTAAGTGCTGGTAAAAGGAAATAGCTTTACTCAGGAAGAGGAAAATCAGTAGTAGGGTTTTTTCTTGTTGTTGTTTTGTTTTATGTTCAAAATAACATTTTCTATGACTGTCCTTTTTACTTTGACCAACCATGGGAGAGGACAGGTGAAGGGATGACAGTCCAAATATGCAGACATTTCTCCCCTCTTGCTCTTTCTAAGCACATTCCTGCATCCTAATGCTTGCATTTGCGGAGCTCACTCAGTTTATGAAACACTTCCACCTGCATTGTCTTGTCTGCTCCTTGCAGCAAGCTCACAGACAAGTTTAATCCATTACCGAGTTGAGAAAACTGATATGAAGAGAGATTCAGTTGCTTTCCTGTAGCTTGTCGGTAGCAGAGGGAAAATGTAGTTTTCTTTTTACACATAATAACTTCTATTAAGTAGATCTTGGATTCTTGGGTTTTGAGCCATCTGCGCCTCATTCAAAAATTAGAGAAGTTCTACTCCCATTCAACCCTGCCCCAAATAAGAATTCAGGAGCTGACTTTTATGGCTAGGGTTATTCATTGCTAACGTCTCGGTTACAAATAAATAAATAAACTATACAAGCAAATAGAAAACCTTGTCTTGTCTTTAATTTCAGAGTCTATAAAAATACATTTAAAATATACACGCATACACAACACATGCATTCACGGTTCCTTTCATATTGAAAAGTATGCTTATTTAGAGACTGGACGCATGAAATAGAATAGCCCTGTTCACTAGATCACTTATGTCTTGTACAGTTCTTTAAAGCTTGAGACATCTCTGGCCCATATAAATTTTTTAATCCTTGCTGATTGGCTGAGATAAGGTAAATAGTAAATTTGTAGAAGCCCTTATTATGCAACTTGTCATGGTCATCCCTCTGGGCCAAGTGTGTTTCTTTGTGGTCCTTAATGTGTGCACCAGGTTGCACACTCCAGGCAGAACACACTGGCAAACAGCCTCCTCTTCCAATCCTCATTTTCTCTCCTTCCCCGGGTGTGAGCTCCCCAAAGTGTGATTAATCCATCTATTGATTGCCTCCTGCCATAGTGAGGATGAGATATGGCTAGCAATCGGTGCCAGGCCGCCTATGTGACCGGACTGCTAAGGCGAGGTGAGAACAGACAAGTGCTAGCCGGGAATTTCCAACCCTGCAGACAGAGGGGGCAGCAATAGCTACGCTCCCCACACAGCCTTGCAAAATGATCCTTCTCAGTAAAATGCAACTGATTCTTCTTCAAGTGAATTATAATGTATATTTCCTGCTATCTCAATTGACTTCACAAAGGTTTAATAAAGGGTTATGGGTAAAGGGAAATAAGATTAAAAATAAAATAACAAGACAGAAACCTCCTGAAAATAGAGCCAAGCAAGAATGTGCAGCCTTGATAGAACCAGGCAGATATACTGGATAACCAAAAGCGTGCCAACTGAAGGGATTAGAAGGCTCAGAAGGCATTTATTTAATATTTAGAGGCACTATGGTGGGAAAAGGTAAGGTGAAGATAAGCTGAGAATGTAGGTAGGCAAAGACTGTAGAGGGGAGACTTCTACAGATAAGAAGGTAAAAATAAAAAAAATACAGGTGCTAAACTGCTTCTCACAGCTAGTTTTGGCCAGTAAAATGAGGGGGGAGATTGATTGAACAAGAATCAGAACAGTTTTATTTTTTCCCTCTCCTCTCCTGCCCAAAAGAAACTCAAGCACACCTGTCCTCAACTGTAGATACCACATTATCTTTCATTCTGCCCCCACGTGTTTAAAAGATCCCCTCATCCACAAGTCACATCACTCTTCATTTCAGCAACTTTTTATCATGGGCAGGAAGTCACCTGGGATTATGCAGCAACTTCCATTTCCCGTAGAATTGATTTTCAGTGCACCCAAGCAGAAAACAAACAACTTGGAAAGTTGGCCAATGGTTTAAAACCTAGTGACCCTCCCACATTAGGGAGAGTGGCAGTGTAACTTTTCAGACAGCCAGATCCTCTCATAGTAGTTCTCTGTGTCTCTGACTCATGTAAGCTTTTCTGCTTCTCTATTCCAAAGGAACAGACAGACACACTTGCCACCAAGAACAAAAACAAACAACACCCCAAAACTCACAGTGTCAAATGAAATAAAAAACAAAAAGTGAGCTAAATGCTAAAATTTTAATAAAAATTGAGTTAATTCTGATTTGTGTAGCATTTCTTGTAAATTACCTATAAGGAGTCTAATATTTGTGAAATACCTACCTAAATGTCATTTTCATATCAGGGGTTCTATAGTGAAAAAGGCACAGATCTTATACTCAAAGAATTGTCGCATACAGGGAACCAAACCATTGGAAAAGAGGGTCAAAATTCTATAGTCAGGATTTTAGCTTAAGATGAGATGTCAGTCACCAAATCCAGTGTTGGTGAATCTTTTTTAAGTCTCCTGGTGGAAAGAACACATGAAATGGATCTTCAAGGATGGATAGAATTTTGCCATTACAAAAGAGGCAGATGAAAGAGAGGTAAGAGAGTGGGTGGGAAAGACATAAGATTATTCTAGACTGGAAGACCATCATTACACAGGCCTGAAGGTGAGAGAAATCAGGGAACATTCAGATAATAAACTATAAAACGTGACCAGAACTCACAATGTAAGAAAGACAGTGACAAGCAACAAGGCTGGAGAGTCAAGTCAGGGACTTGTAGGAAGTTTTAAAATATTTGGACTCAATTCTGAGCACGTTTCAGAACCACAGATGGGTTTAAATAGTATAGTGATGTAATCAGTGTTGATGGTGTGGGGAATGGGTTGGAAAAGGGCAAACTTAAAATGGACCAATTAAGAAAGGATGTCCTAATCAGTTCAGGTGGCCTGATCTCAGGTGCTGGCAGTGGTGATGGGGTAAATGAAAGAGAGCAAACCAAGGTGAGTCTCAAGGAGAAGCCATGTTTCTTGAGAATCTATCTCAAGAGCATGTCTTATAAATGGGTTCCAGGAAGAACCCCACATGTCTTTGATGCCCCCCAAATTATTAACAAATAATGTGTTAAGTGAAAACTTGCTCTTTCCAGTAAGTTCTGGGAGATAGACAGCTCCAGGAGACAAGAAAATAATAGGCATCAGGTTCATCTTCTACTTAGAGAATACCACCAGATTATAAAGGGAAAGCTCTATAAAATTCAAGAGGAAAATAGTCACAAGAAACATGTGAAGAACTGACCATGCCAGATGGACGCAAAGTCACTTCAGTGGTGTTCCTCTCCTAACCACCAGCTGATGAAGGCAAACTTGCTTGAGCTTGGAGATGAGCAAATCATTTCCCACAAAACCAGTGTTTCAATATTTTGCTTGGCACTCAAGTCAAATTGGACTGAAGAAGAATGCACTTTGGAAATAGGCTGAGATTTAATAAATGAAACAGTCTGTGATAAGTGCCAGTGTTTCCAAATACAAAGCATGGTCTTTGATAGAAATATTACTTCTTAGTGTCTTTATTAATAAATTGAAAAGAGGGATTCTCCTATTGATGCAAATCACAGATGTTTCTAAATTAGGCAGCAGTGTCAACACCCAACAGATCACAATGTCCCCAAACAGGTTAGATATGAGGATTAGGAAATAATAAAGCAAGGTTAAATTTGGCTAAATGGAAACTACATCTGAGGAAAGATAATTCAAAAAGCAGATATTCATTGGGCCAAAGAAATCTGTACCACACTGGTGCCAAAGGAGACCCAGGTGCTAGACCAGATGGCAGATGAGGTGGGAGTTTAGAATATGCTAGGGCAGCCTGAAGCCCATTTGGTCCTGGCCTGCCACATCTGATAAAGACTTGGTCTGCCTCAGTCTTCCATGTTTGCAGGCCATTCACAGAAGAAATTGAATTCATTCACTGCTTTGACTTTAGTTACTGAGGTAAAACTAAAATTATCTGTTAGAACTATAGGCCACTCCCATTATCTCCAGTTCATGGTCAATGCTTTCCAGTTAAATAAATAAAGCCATGGTGATTTGCATATAGAAACTTCATAGTAACTGAAGATGTGCCCCAAGCATCCTCTCATTATTCTCTCATTGTCTTTTTGTAAAGGCCTTTCAGGTAGTGGCTAGACAGTCATATGGTCTATCTCTGATTTACATGTTAAGCAGCTGAAGCATGGTTGCCAAGGGCATTCAAGAATGCCAGTCATTGGTTTCTTTGCCAGGTGCTTTGTTCATGATAGGGACATGTTCCTTCTAAATAATTTAGGCTTTGGGATGGAAATAGAGAATTATCATCAAAGCCATCACAGGTCTAAAGGGGGTATTATTGGATGACTCTGTGGGCAGGTGAAGTATGTGGCTTAGGTACTAGTTTTAAAAATTAATTGACACATAACAAAATATCAAATAGTCTTCATAATAAAATTCAAAACTTGGCTGGACACTCCTTAGTTTTAAGTTTCATTATTAATCTACCTTGAATCATAAAAGGAAATATAAATACAGCATGATCATAATACTTCCAGTATCTTAAGGTCCGTATCAAATCCAGCTAGAAATCTTGGCAGAAAGGGAGGCAAGAATGGAAGTAAACACTACAATCACACACACACACACACACACACACACACACACACACACACAAATTGTTTTATTATTTCCTCAATTTGCTTTTATAACTTATCAATCACACTAAGAGGATGTAAATGTTCCTGGAGCAAAAACACAGTATCACCCACCTGTAATGGCTCAGTTTTAAACAGACTCACTGGCCATGTACATGTTTGGGCAGTTACTGACATGCATGCTCAGAAGCTCTTCCCAGAAATAAAATGAGATTTTGACCTTGACTAGAATCAGGGCAGCGTGGTTTTGGAGCTTCGTTTGAAGTCAGATTCATTTCAGTCATATTATCTGAGTGACAACTCATTATTGCAATTCAAGTAAGGGATAGGTATTTGTGGCGTGGGTTTTAGTGAAGGATAGTAAATTTTATAGTGTCTATAATTTGGAACATGTCTGTGTTCAGCCCACATGTGGAAATCTGCCCGGGTGCTTATTATTATGCTTTATCTACAAATGACCAGATGGCCTTGCCCAAATGTAGAGAACAATTTAGTGCCATTTTAAACCATTAAGGCTATTAGCGCTGACTCAAAATAATCCTTTGCCCAAAGGGAACTAGTTTTGCTGTCCTTCAAAGTCATCAAATGTAATAAATGCCATATTGAGGAGTAAGCATAAATGGATTAAGCAGACAGCACTGTCAACCAGTTCTGGGTCAACCCAGGCAGAGGGAATACAGAAATAGATCAGAAAAATGATGTATTAGGTAATGTACTGGCTAAGCTGCTGTAACAAAGAATCCCAAAATACAATGACTCAAAAATTTAACTCACTTTCCTTTTCAACAACAACAAAACAGGGATAGATGAGAGGTCCAGGATAGGCAGCTTTGTTTCTTAACATCAACTGGAGACCTGTTCTCCTTCTATCTCTTTACCGTAACATCCCTTATATGATTTTTTACATTTGCATGGTTGAAGCTATCTCACCAGTGCCTATACATCCTTATCAGCAGTATGGAAAAAAGAGAAAAAGAGGATAGCAAGCCATCTTGTTTTAAGGAGTTGATGTTAAAATTGTACACATCACTTCTGTTTCTAATTCCACTGGCAACAATTTAGTTACTTTTCATCACCACTAACTGCAAGGGAGGCTGGAAAATGTAATCTTCAATTGGATGCCATGAATTATGCTAAAACTCAGCAAGGTGGGAAGCTCTACTTCCAAAAGGAAAAATGGGAGGATGGACAACTGTAGTCTCTGCTACAGGTGGTTTTGTTTCAGAAGATTTAAAAGCCATAAATAAGAATTGGGCAACTACCATAATAAGGAGTAAGAAACTAAGAGGAAGCCTGCAGCCAAGAAAAGATGGCATCTAGTCAATGCCACATGAGCAGGACCAGAGATTGTACTATCCTAGAAAATGCAAGATTCTTCGTATGTATATATGAGGACATTTACTTGTCAAAGCAACTCTATGAAATAATGTGGTAGCCTACAGCCTCCAAGAGGAGGATATCAAGACAGGATTAAAATGAAGGAATTTATTAGGGGAAGTGTCTGTGAGAAAAAAGTCAGAAGGGAGTGAGGGGAAGCTGGGACAGCATGTATAATACTGAGTGAAGGGGAGAAGGAAGGAAAGAAGGTTGGGGCAAAGCATCATAGACGGCAGTGCAGTCCTAAGGAAAGTGTGGAAGGTCTCTCAGGGAGTATCTGTGCCCAAATTACCCATCAAATGAGACCCACGCCATTTATGTCTTGTATTAGACAATATCAACCATGCCCTACCATGCTCAGTCATTGGCCAGGAGAAGCCCATGTGAAATATGACTTCAGTGTGAAGATGGTGATCAACCTCAGAGAGCACCTTCTGCTGTTCAAGATCCAAAAGCACATTTTCATGTCCGCCATGGAGAGGTATTGCTTTTTTCTTTGTCTATTTTTTTTTCCCAGTACAAAATGGTTAAGACATATGTCCAAATTTAATAGCTGGTAAGTGGCAGAGATGAAATCGAGTACACAACTTATCTTTAAACTACTCAGTAGACACACTACTTTTTTTTTTTAACAAATGATTTTTTTATGGTTTATTTTATTATTATATTTTACAGGGACAGAGAGAGAGATAGACAGGGACAGACAGACAGGAACAGAGAGAGATGAGAAGCATCAGGCATCAGTTTTTTGTTGCAACACCTTAGTTGTTGATTGATTGCTTTCTCATATGTGCCTTGACGGCGGGCCTTCAGCAGACTGGGCCACCCCTTGCAGGAGCCAGCAACCTTGGGTCTAAGCTGGCGAGCTTTCGCTCAAGCCAGATGGGCCCGTGGCTCAAGCTGGTGAACTCGGGGTCTCGAACACTGGGTCCTCCACATCCCAGTCCGACGCTCTATCCACTGCACCACCGCCTGGTCAGGCAGACACACTACTTTCTAAGCTTATTGGGAGCACATAATTCATTGTATACAGAAGTCATATCAAAATTACCAAAGGAACAAAGGTGAACATGAGTTCCCCAAATCATAAGCTTAAAAGTGAGGAATCTCCTCCCTCAGGGCGTCTACTGATGGAAACAGCAGGACCAGGGTTCCTGGACCTGGGTGTGAGGCTGGGAGGGCTGCACAGAGGATCTAGTCTTTTACAGGGATCCCTTATAGCTACTGCCCCAGGCTGCTTTTGTAAACAAAACCACAAGCACAGGGACATGCCCTGAAGTTTTGACTCAATCTCTTGTCCTTTTCTAGGCTCCCCTTGTACACTATCGCCTCCTAAAAAAAAAGTTCTTGGCCTTCAAATGCTGGACAGTGAAGGGTGTCTGTCAGAAATGTACTTGTTCTTTTACTAAAACGAGGGAGATTGGGCATCATCCAACTGTGCCTTTGTGTGAACTGGATAAAGGCGCCCCCTAGAGGCATATGTAGAAGCTTCAGGGGGAATGGCTTAGATAAACAGAGGGCAGTTTGGGTTCCAACTTCTACTCATTCACCAAGGAATATTGGCCACAACTATACATGGTGACCTTGCTTAGGGCCTTGTGATCTGTCAGGTTTAGAAGTTGACAGAAATCCCCAGACTATTAACATGAAAATTAATGCTGGCAACTTTGGGGGCTAGAGTACCCATAGGAAGCTGTCCCAGTACCTGAGCAGCCTTCGCTCTGATCCTCCCACTCTGAAAACACTGTTTAGCCCTTTCTTTTTTTTTTTTTTTTTTAGAAATAAAGCCAGAGTGTGAACGTGTTTATTATTTCTTTTTATTTATTTATTTTAGAGAGGAGACACACAGAGAGAGAGAGAGAGAGAGAGAGAGAAAGGGGGGAGGAGCTGGAAGCATCAACTCCCATTTGTGCCTTGACCAGACCAGTGCAGGGTTTTGAACTGGTGACCTCAGTGTTTCCAGGTCGATGCTTTATCCACTGTGCCACCACAGGTCAGGCAAGCCCTTTCTTTACTGTCTTGCAGTCATCTGGGCTTGCCTCGTCCATCCCTGGCTCTTCATTCCTTTCTCTATTTCTGGGTGGCTACTCTGACTTCTTTTGCTGGTCCATAACCAAGTTTGCAATACTTTCATTTAACAGATTTTAACTGAGCAACAACTAGGTGTATAGAATATAAAGATAAAATTCAGACCCTGCTCTCAAGAGCTCAGTCTAGTGAGAGATCTGCTCTAACACAGATTTGTTTGTGAAAGTCATGTAGAGAAGGGACATGTCATTATGCCCAAGGGAGTCATAAGAGGCCCTAATGAAAGAAGAATAGGAAAGGAAATAATGAGAGGGGTCATTCCAGGGGAGAGAACAGCAAGTGCAAAGGTCCAGAGGCACACAAAGCTGTGTGTATTTAGAGAGCTGGATGATAAAAACTCAAGCTATCTAGAGCAGCAGAAATCAGAGGTAAGGCTAAAGAGATATAGAGAAAGAAATATGGTCTTAACCTTCACCTGGGAGATGTCAGTTCAATGTGATACACCCTATGCAGAAAGGGATCATGGGAGCCAATATGCCCTCAAAGTGCTACCAGAAATGTTGACAGGAAAAAACAGAAAGGCCCACCATTTTGTTGTTATTGTTTTTTCCTTTCAGGACTAAGACCTCTTCTACCTTATTTCCACAAGGCTGTTGTTGGCTCAGCTCTGCCCCAGTTGTGCTTGGCTCAGAAGACACTGGTCTCTTTTCATACTCCTTTTAATCCCAGCTTCCATCTTTACAGACAATGTCTTCAATGGGGGTGGATCCTCCAAGCCCTCCTCTTGGATGGCTATGACAATAGAGCTTGATGATTTAATCATGTATTTGCCAGGCTGCCTTGGAGACAGCTGGCCAAAGTGAGGATACAATCTGTGGCTATGGAACCCAGCCAAGTAAACTGGGGTTGAAACTATGACCTTGGCCTCCTGGGAATGAATTATAAATCAACTACATTAACTGGCCACATGTATAGCAAGACTTTTATCTATGCTGATGATGATAATGATAAAAATAATACATATTGCATTTATAGAGTACTTACTAGGCTCCTGCTGAGTGCTTTCATGGGGAGTGTCTCCTAGGAGTCTCTCAATTCCCTGTGAAGTAAGGGTGCCTATCATCATTTCCATTTTACATGTGAGGAAATAGAAGCTTAGAGACGCTGAGTATATTTCTTAAGGGCACATAGCTGCTAAATAGTGAAAACAGGATTCAAACCCAAGCAATTCGATAGCAGATTTCATACCAGTCCTATGAGGATTTCCCACATTGAAGACACAACAACAGGTGCAGAGAGGCTGTGTCATTCAAATAAACTAGTTAGCAAGCAAGAGCCTCCTGATTTTTCAAGTTGAGACTATTTGTTAGCCTTAGAGCTTTTGATTTGTATATTAGGACATCATTGTTGTTAATATTCCAGAATCCCATCTTTCCTATTGGATGACAGGCACAAGAGGAAGTGGCTTTCATTAAAAATGTTCGCACCATCCACACTCGGAAGAAGAATTTTATGAAAACCCACATTTCCAAAGAGTAAATATTTGATTATTATTATATTACTTAAACACTGCTAAGAGGATTATAAAGTGGTACTACTTTTCTGGAAGGTGGCTTGGTAATAATGTATCAAAAGCCTTAGCTGGGAGTATGTACTTAATTAAGGCATTTCCTTTGGCAAATTTATCCTAAGGAAATAGTTTTTGGGAAAAATATAAAATGATAAAATCAACTGAGAATTTTAGTTACACTATTGTTTGTAAAAATAAAATGTTGCAAATAACCTAATAATCTGTCAATATGGGATTGATTAAATAAAGTTTGCTAAATGTATAATAAAGAAAACTACTTCACCATTTCAAACAGAAATGTAAATCTACATTTGTGATTGTGATATGCTGGCAAATGAAAGAAAGATACTTGTGATGTACTGATAAACAAAAGAAGCAATCATTCAACAGTCTGGATAGTACTAGTTTCCCAGGTCTGCCCTAACAAATACCTCATACCAGGTGACCTACAACAAATTTATTTTCTCACAGTTCTGGAGGCCAAAAGTCTAAAATCAAGATGTCAGCGGAGTTGGTTCCTTCTGGGCTCTGAGAGAGAATCCGGTCAATGCCCTTCTCCCAGCAATCCTTGGCATTCTTTGGCTTGTAGATGCAACACTCTAATCTCCACCTCCATCCACACATGGCTTTCTCCCCTGTCTCTGTGTCTTCTCATTTTGATCATTAGATTTAGAGCCCAGCCTATTCCAGGATGATCTCATCTTGATATCCTTACTTTAATTACATCTACAAAGACTCTTATTCAATATAAAGTTACATTCTGAGGTTTGGGGTGGATATAGCTTTGGAGCCACAATTCAACCCATTACATATGGTTCTATTTTTTGTTTTATTAAAAATATATGTATATATATATATATATATACATACAACTATATAAATATACATATTATATATGAGTTTATTATAGTTATATTGGACTTTGTAATTAGACAAATGAGCTTTTGATCATGGTTCTACCTCTGGCTGACTGTATGCTGGCCACATAATTTGCTGACCACAAGCAAATTATTTTAACTCTTGGGGAGTCAGTTTGTTACGAGGGATAATTCTTATTAATACCTTAGGTGAGCCATAATATTTCACATGGTTACTATAAATTTAAGAGATGACAAACAAAAAAGTGTTTTAAATAGTGCCTGATTTGTAGAAAGTTCTCCATATGTAGTAGTTATGATAAAAAATAATAGTTTTGGAAAGATAGGCCTCAAAATATTAACAGCAGTCATTTATGATAGGGGTTAATCATTATAGGTGGTTTTTATTTATTTTTTATTTATTTCTATATTTTATAAAAATTTTTAACCACACATATATTACTTTTTTAATTCCGGAAAAGGAACAATAAAGCCATTCCTATTTGAGGAAAGAACAAGAATTATTAGGTTCTACATTCTCTGGATACTTAAATACACCAATGAATAAGCCAGACATTGCAGATTAAATTAGCTATGCAACTAACTTTTTCTTTTTTAATTCTTTCCCAGCCTTGGGAGCTCCTTCCCCTCTCTCACTTCACATTTTTTCCACGTGCAAAACTTATGTTGGTTTCACTGATATTCTTCAGGGCTAGAGCCACAATAACACTGACAAACATTTAAGAACAGCAGCAGTTCTAAAATGTCCACAGTGCACGGGCTAATGCCCGGCGTGTTGTGAAAGATGGGCTCTGTCTCGGGAAGGAGTTGTTGTCTCAACACAGTGAGGAAAGAGTTCTGTCAGAGGCAGGATTAGGGGAGGCACGAAGATAGCAAAGTCAAAACCAAAAGGTTAGGTTAGATGTGACATTGTCTGATGGATTTGTGTCATTTGAATGTCCATTTTTAAGGTTAGCCGCTCTCTGAGAAAGGAAACACCTCACCTGAAAATATGTATTTTTTAAAGTTTTATTTTTATTTATTCATTCATTTTAGAGAGGAGAGAGCGAGAGATAGAATTGGAGGAAGGAGCAGGAAGCATCAACTCCCATATGTACCTTGACTAGGGAAGCCCAGGGTTTTGAACCGGCGACCTCAGTGTTCCAGGTTGATGCTTTATCCACTGTGCCACCGCAGGTCAGACTATGTACATTTAAAAATTTATTTTTTCATGTTAAAAGTAGTATGTGGAAAAAAAGAAATATAGAACACACACACACAAACACACACACACACAGACACACACACACACACACACACACACACATCCCTGTCAGCACATGCAGTGCCTATGTCTGAAAAAGAAAAAGGCATCTTACTTTGGGGATCAAATTAGAAAAAGATGACCTCATTGGGCAGATGCTACCCATGTAGCTGTATGTTTTGACAAGTAGAGAGGACTATTATGGAAATTAGATAAAGGGCACCTTTTCCTCTGACCTGTAATATTCTCTCACCGGGACACCACTGTGTAACCCTGTCAGGCACAACTGGTATAACAGCATGTGGTGACCCTAACAATGATAATATATTGCACCTACAGTTTTTAGTGCTTTATTATGTAACATTTGATACCTACAAAATAGTACGTGTAATGAAAATAAAAGTTAGCAGGTAAAATTTTTTAAAATGGCCTATCAACCAACTTAAGAACAACATTATTACCAATCCTACTGCTTCTCCTTCTATGTTCTTCATTATCTCTATTTTGAATTTTGTGTTTATTATCATCTTAACATTTTAAATATCTCTATAGCTGTCTACTTATCTATAATCTATCTGTTATCTATCTATCTATCTATCTATCTATCATCTATCTTATATCAGGTTGAATCTAGCCAGGTTTCTGACTTGCTTTTTAAACTTTTACTATTTTGTAGTCTAATCTATCATTTAATTTAACAAGTAGGTTTTATGCCATGAAATTTAATTCTATGGTATTCTACAAACTACAAAATATTTCATAATAAACCATAATTTAACTAATTATGTTATGTTAAATTAGTTAAATAGTAATTATAATAAATTAACATAATTTAACTAATTAAAAAAGCTTACGTTTATGGTTTTTCCAATGTTGCTACAAAACTCTTCATGATGGTCTAAAAGAAATCTTGAACATCATTGATTTTTCAGAACAAAATCTCAGACATAGACTTGGTGTGTCAGTAGTGCACTGGTTGGAAGGTTTCCCCTGTGTATTAATAAAGATGATATTGTTAAGATAATGAAGAAGCCGCCTAACTGAGAAGTGATACCTAAACCAAGGAAGTTCAAGGTTAGCAGGAACACACAAACACTTTCTAGATCTGTTGATCTCAAAGAAATCCACTGTGTTGCAGACCACACAGGTTTGTGCTGACTGTTCTGATTCTAGAAGCTCCAGGTGGATCATAATAATCTGAATAATGGTGTCAGTGTGGGGATGGTCATTTTGGGGGAAATTCTCGAGCAAAAATTGATGAGCATGAAGAATCACAAAACCAGTTCAGGGAACTTCATTTCCAAGTGAACCACAGAGGAAGGCAAAAGCATCTGCTTTTGCAGATGGAAAGTTAACCCAAGAAGAATGATTTATAAGAAGATTAGAATATGCATGTTAAAAGTAAAGAGGAGGAGTCTTCCCTGGCCAGGCTGCTCAATTGGTTGGATCATCTTTCTGAGGCACAGAGGTTGCGGATTGGATCCCCAGTCAGGGAACGTATAGAAACAGATCATTGCCCCTGTTTCTCTTTCTCTCCATTCTTCTCTTGCTAAAATCAATAAATATACATTTTTAAAAATACCTGAGGGAGAAAAGCTTTAAAAAAAGTAGAAAGGAGGAGTCTGAATACCCTACCATCACAGCCCAATGTCATCCCACAGGGACCCCCAACTGTACTGAGTGAAGAGGTGAAGACTTTACAAGGGACAGGAGCCACCAATATCAGCTTCAGGCCCAGAAAGGAAAGATGAATAAGTTCTTTCTAAGAACAGAAGAACCTGGTTAGCAAAGCCAGCTAAAGTTCACATAGAGAGACCTTCTTTCTTAGAGGACAATGGTTGACTCAGTCATTGCCTAGTTTGTCCTCAATAGATATTTCACAAAAGGAAATACAAATTATGTTAGTATATTTGTTGTTTTAAAGAACAATTTTTAAAAGCTCTTTATTTTTTTCAGGAAGCATTTCTATTTTTCAACTGATTAAATTATTTGAATACTTTGCCTAAAATCTTTACAATTGAAATGAGCATGGCTTCCTTTCTGTCATGTCTGGAGATCAGAAATTAAATTTGTGTGGTAAGCAGATTGTCAATAATGCATTTCAAAGGTCATAATGTCTGGACTTAAGCAAAATTATGTTTTTATATAAGGAAATGTCTTCTCTTCTTGTCAAAGGACATGTCAATAGTTTCTTTCTATTTTAGTTTGTGGTATTGACCTGCTCTGTTATTTGTTGAAACAGGATTTGCTCAGAACAACCCAACAATAGCAGCAGTTACCACTCATTGAGCATTTATTACATCTGAGGCACAAGCTAAGTCCTATGTATGTATAAAATAGTTTAATCCTTCTAACAACCCATGAGGAATCAATTGACATTTATCAGAGGAGTAAACTGAGGGTTACTGAAGTCACCCACACTGATCAGAAGCAAAGTGGAGGGAGCATCAGCCCAAGCTGAACGTGGGGTGGGGGCAGGGACAGGCCACCCTGGTGGGATCTGAGCTTTCACTTGGGAGGGAGGAGTCACATTTTCAAAGTTCAATCCTCAGTTTCCTTCTCTATATGTCTTTCAGTGTTGCTACCCACTGTTTTCCCTGAATATCCTTTCTTTAACCATAGTCTTAACATTGTCTTGTCAATATACTTACCTTCACCTTTTTATTAAAAAATAACAACCACCTTCAGAGAATATACGTGAGGGAAATGACTGCTCACCTCACCACCACTTTGGCTTTCAGTTAGACTTATGATCCAAGCTAGAAATGAAATCAAGCACTTCTCATCCCGGGCTCTACTTTGGAACCTTGAAGAGTACATCTATGAAAAGTTTTCAGCTATAAGACTCACTATAAATTGAATTTATGGGCTTTCTAAGTTCTGTCAAGGTAGTTTTGTCTTCCTGAGTATTTCATTTTTAATTTAGAAAGAATCCTTGGCCACTCACTATATGCCAGGAACTATCCCAGTTGCTGGGAAGACAAAGACGGATCAGGCACTGACCCAGCCAGAGAAGTGAGAAGACTATGAACAGAAGTAAAGAGGTTACAGCAAAGCAGAGGTTCTGGCTGCTTTAAAATCATCTGAGGACATAATTTTACAAAAACCAAAACCACGATGGATCCCACCCTCAGGGAGTTTGAGTTAACTGATCCTGGATGGGCCCAATCGTTTTTATACGCTCTTCAAATGATTCTGAAGTACGGCCAGGATTCACAACCACTGAAACCAAGGCGTGTCTAATTGCAGCCAGGGGAGTTGATCTAGAAGGGTCTGAGGAGGTAATATTTGAGTTAGATTGGAAAGGACTGTCAGGAATGTGCCGGGGCAGAGCTGAGGAATGGTACTGTGGGAGGATGAGAGCATGGACAAGACTCCAACATGGCTCAGAAGGTGACTTTCATGGAGAGGCTGGAAACCTGAGTGGGTCAGAGCTACATGGGGAATGGGGCTGAAAAGGTGAAGTGGGAAGGTGGAGGGGAGGGTGCAGAGAGGGGTCCGGTAAGAATTCGGCATGCCAGACTGAGGCAACAAGACAATTATAGAGGAGACAAGTGTCCATCAACAGGTTCACATAGTTCCCAGTTGCAGTGTATGACATGGTGACATGTAGCATATGTGTGTGTGTGTGTCTGTGTGTGTGTGTGTGTTTGAGGGAGAGGAGAGAAAATCTGGAAAGAATGTCCCTATAGTAAGTGAGCCTGGAGATAGAGAGAAGCTTTTGAGTAGGTTCTTTCAATCTCTCTGGTAAGATTTTATTCAAAAATAAGATAAAAGAAAATAATTCAGGCCCTGGCCAGTTGGCTCAGAGGTAGAGTGTCGGCTCAGTGTGTGGATGTCCCGAGTTTAATTCCTGGTCAAGGCACACCGGAGAAACACCCATCTGCTTCTCCACCCTTCCCTCTCCCCTTTCTCTTGATCCCTCTCTTCCCCTGCCGCAGCCAGGGCTCCACTGGAGCAAAGTTGGCCTGGGCGCTGAGGATGGCTCCATGGCCCCCACCTCAGGCACAAGAATGGCTCTGGTTGCAACAAAGCAATGCCCCAGATGGGCCGAGCATCGCCCCCTAGTGGACTTGCCGGGTGGATCCTGGTCAGATACATGTGGGAGTCTGTTTCTCTGCCTCCCTGCTTCTCACTTCAGAAAAATACAAAAAAAAAAAAAAAAAAAAAAAAAAGAAAGAAAGAAAGAAAGAAAAAGAAAATAACTCATACATTTTTTGTTTGTCCCTTTCTTGGGACTACTAGCCAGTAACTATAATCTATTAAAACAACATGTAATTTTTTTGAGATCCTACAGACACTGAGTGAGGCACTGCGCAAACAAAGGTGAATAAGACAGCTGTCATGTTGCTTCCAATCTAGGGGTCAGTATAGATGCTGCATTTTTCAAAGACATCTTGGAAGACACAACTTCAAGAAGTGAAGCAAGTTAGAAAACATATATACATATGAATCAGGGATTTGGAACCATGTCATGCGAGGATACTCTTGGGTTGTTAAAGATAAGTTAGAGACATTTGAGACACTTTAAAAGAAAAAAACTTTTGTAATTGACATTATGGAGATCAATTATGGTCTCCCAGAAGACATTGCTTTGTGCTCATATGAAACACAGGACTCTTGGTTTAAGGGACTGTTAGATACATCCTTACATAAGATTTCTTATATTTAGAATATTTTACTTTAATAAATGTGGCTTAAACCATTTAAGAGACTTGAGTTAACCAGACTTCCCCATCATAATTATAGTGTTTGTTAATTTAACTAAATGACCATTGCAAGTGTTAACGAGAAAGCACTTGGATACAGTACCAACTACTTCCAGCACCCTGTGGCTTCACAGAAATCATTACTCCTTAAGTGAACTAAAATATGCAGGAGACTTTTTACCCTCAAGTACTGTGGAATTGATCTTGAATAATAAGGGTGCAGATGATAGGTTTATTATGATTTAGTAACAAACATAAATTTAAAATCCACTTACAAATATCCATTTGTATGTAAAAATCAGTGTTCGTTATAGTAAATAATTTTTTGACATTAAACGAAATTAGTGAAAGATTGGGAGAAATATGGAATCAATCAGTAATTCCGTGCTTTTTTTTTTTTTAACTCAAGCTCTAAAAGCTGATGAGGTGTTTTAATTGTTTTGTTTCACATGTGGAAAGAATAAATCTGAAGGAAATAGGTTAGGATTCTTTCCAAGTTTGAATTACAAATTATCCCAAGACCCTAGAGAGAAGCAACAGCAAATATGATTTTAGGTGGTTCCTTCCCAGGTCAGCCTTCCGATCAATATTGAAAACAACCTTGAGGACCTAATTTTTTCCTTGTGCTGTTTCCCAGGGTTGAGAGAAGTTTAATCTTCCTTCTGATAGGTGTAGGATATATGTTATTCGTGCTATGTGGCTGGTGTCCCAGGCCCAAGTCCTGTGAACGCTGTTTCATATGGCCACCCCTACCTCAGCTGAGTCCTACGACATAAATGTCCCATTACCCCTTTAGCTTGAGACCTGCACCAGAGACAGGTGACATGGACTGCCCCTGTGTCCTGTTCCTTGGCCATCTGGATCTTCACATTCAAGACAGAGGAGGCTGGTGCTCCTGTCGTGCTCAGAGCAGAGCTGGCTGTATGCCACCCATGGCAGGACTCCCATATCAGAGAAAGATTCTCTGATGACCCCTGTCCTAAACTCTACTCTGGACTGGCTCTGACTTAAAGGAGAGAAGGTCCACATGATGAGAATAACCACACAGAATAGAAGTGTTCCAGGAGATGGAAGACAATGTTGTCCCAATCTTGTTTTATTTGTGAACCCATTAATTCTGTCCTGTAAACTCCAACCCCCATCTTACAGGGGCCAATTTGATAGCCCTAAGGACTCCTCTGTATCTTTGATTCATAGCCTAGAATGTAGATGTGAAGGGAAATCTTGAACATTTCATAAGAAACCTACTTCAAAAATCACATAACTTATTCTAGATGGTGTTAGGGAAAAAAAGAACACAAAAGGTAGTATATCACTAAAATACTGTCTATATAGCATTTTCCCCATAAAAGGCAGTAGAAGACACAGAGAATTTCAGACACTAACTTGGCCAATGCTTAGGAATTTGTAGCATGGGAAAAACAAAACAAACCCAGATAAGGATTTAGTGTTTGAATGAAGTTTGATCTAATTTCTATCCTCTGTACTGGTCAGTAGGGGAGTTATATATTTTTTGGTGGTAGTCTTCTAAAAGTCTTCCACTCAGAGGATGTTCTTTTTCCCCATTTGCAGGGATGTCTATTCACTCTAAACTTTTAGTCTGGCACCTCCCCTTAAATTACAGAGGGGAAAGTCTCAGGCATCCCAGAATATTGTTTAGTCACAGAGTATGTTGTGCCTGGAGCCGCTGTGCCTCCCCCAGCATCTGTGAACTAATCTCTGTCTCTGCCTGAACGATACCTTCTCTTGGCATTGACAGAGTCAATTGTTTCCTCTTGTGCAGTGCAGCTTCCACAATTGATGCCCCGAGCATTCTGCTGAGAAACAGGAGTAAAAGAGAAACTATCAGCTAAGTGACTGGATCATTTTTTAAAATACTAATTGACCTTGTCAAGATAATTACTGCAGATTGGAAAACACTGACTTTCTCTGGCAGGTTAGATGGAAAACTTACTGATTCTGGGGAGAATATTCTAAGAAAAAAAGTTTGCTGTGTTGAATGAGAAGCCTCAGGCTATTTTAAAGGTAAATCTTTCTTATTCAGAAATCGTGAATCTGAGGGACATACATTTGCTGTAAATCTGTAAGAAAAATAGATGCTCACATGGATGTTTTTTCTCAGAACCTCAAAGCACTGCAGTCATACAATCCTTTTTTTTAAAAAAGGAGGGGAGATAGAGACACAGATACCCACAGGTGCCCTGATCATGATCCACCTGGCAACCCCCATCTGGAGCGATGCTAGGTGCTCAAATCAACCAAGCTATTTTTAACTCCTGGGGTGACTCTCGAACCACTGGCTATAAGAGGAGAAGAGGGAGAGAACAGGGAGAAAAAGGGGGAGAGAAGCAGGTGGTCATTTCTTCTGTGTGCCCTAAGTGGGAATTGAACCCAGGATGTTCATAAATTGGCTAACACTTTATCCACTGAGCAAACTGGCCAGGGCCCTACAATTGTTTTCTGAAGTGAATAGTATTCTTTTCTATCTATATCAGCTCAGTGATTCAGTCATTAAAGATCCATTTATTGAGCATCTGCTTTCTAAAGTGCTATATTAAATGCTACAAGCAATGCAAAGATGAATCACAGACAGTGCCTGCCTTCAAGAAGCTTATATTGTCAAAGGAAGGTGTTCCATTCATAAATAAATATAATACAAAATGGAAAAGTCTATAATCAATTAAAAATGTTTGTCTAAAATTTGGAAGGGGTTATATCTGGAAATGACTTTGGAATCATTGAAACCAACCATTTTATTGGGAATTTTAGGCAAATTCACCAATATTATTCATAAAGCCCTAATCCATTTAAAAATGTTGATATAAACTATAATAATTAGGTTAAGATACATTTTATCAAAAATTAGGTTCCCAAAATAAAATTGTTGCATTGGTTTTTCATTGTCAGATTACTTTGTCATCAAGTATACAAACCATATTCATTATATAACCATATTCATCAACCATAGACATATTGGATCATATGCTCAGTATTCAGTCTGAAACTTGTCAAGGTCCTGAATGATGGAGAGAGGTCTTTATTTTCTTTCTTTCTTTCTTTCTTTCTTTCTTTCTTTCTTTCTTTCTTTCTTTCTTTCTTTCTTTCTTTCTTTCTTTCTCTTTCTTTCTTTCTTTCTTTTATTTCCTTCCTTCCTTCCTTCCTTCCTTCCTTCCTTCCTTCCTTCCTTCCTTCTTTCTTTCTCTTTCTCTTTCTTTATTCATTGAGAGGAGGGAAGGCAGAGACAGACTCCCACATGTGCTCTGACCAGATACAACCAGTAAGCCCACTAGGAAACAGTGCTCTGCCCATCTGGGGCATTGCTCCATTGCTCTGCAACTGAGCTCTTCTTAGTGCCTGAGGAAGAGGCCGTGGAGCTATCCTCAGATCCTGGGGCCAACTTGCTCCAATTGAGTTGCAAGAGGGGAAGAGAGAGAGAGAGAGAGAAGCAAGAGAGGCAAGAGTGGAGAAGCAGATAGGTGCTTCTTCTGTGTGCCTTGACTGGAAGTCGAACCCGAGACATCCACACACCAGGCTCATGTTCTAACATTTATGTTGCTTTCGATGATAGTTTGGTTTTCTTATAAAGCAGCTTCTCTTGCCCTGGCCTGGCCGGATAACTCAATTGGTTATTAGAGAATCATCCTGAAGCACAGAGACTGCCAGTTTGATCCCCAGTCAGGGCACATACAAGAACAGATGTTTCTATCTCTCTCTTGCTCTCTCTCCCTTCCCTCCCTAAAATCAATAAAATAAACATTTATTTTAAAAGAAGCTTCTCTTGAAATCTTGTCCTATTCAACAGTTATTATAAGCTGCCCAAGGATTTTAATAACATGCTCATCATAGCAGAGAACTTCAACCAGTTATACCAATGTGTTTGTTCTAACAGGATGAAAATTAATAGTGGAAGGGGCCTGTATTTGAGTCCAGAAAGCAAGTGAATTATTTCAGATGTCAGAGATATGGCTGAAGGGCAGCAGGTTACAGACATGACCAACCTGGATTTCCTGTAAGCTTATATAAGGAGGCATCCAAGAAAACTAATAGATGCTTAGTCAGCATTAATAAGGAAAGATTATTTTTATAAGGGGGCTGAAACCCACTGTACTCCAAGCCAGTCAGAAACTGTGCTTGGAATATTTTGCCATACTTTCAGAAGACCATAAGTGAATTATAGATCACCAAGTTTGGGAAAGGGAATTGAAAATCATGATACCTATGGAGTGTGTAAATTAATAGAGCATGCTGAGTCTAGAGAAGAGTGTTGATGGTGAGAAGTACATCAGAATCATCTCTCCATAAAGGAACAGCTGCCATGTGGCAAATACATTAGGGCATTCTAGGTAGCTCTGATGGGCAAAAATGGGACCCAGTGAAGGAAGCCAAAGAGATAACCTCTAGCTCAATATAAGAAAGAATTTTAAAACACTCAGAGCCACCATATAGAGAATCTTGGTAGTCCTGAAACAGCAGACTCTTTGCCACTAAAAGCATTCAGAGAGCATATTTAATGGGGAGATTAGTGTAAGATCATCTATCAGATAGGAAAACAGGACAAATGACTGTCACTGTCCTTGATAATTTAGAGATTCTGTGAGTCCTGAAGCATTATCTTGTCCATATTCATTTAAACACCTACATTCAATCACAAAAAATCACTGAGAAAATCACTGAAAAAAGACATTTATTTGTCAAAAAGTGCATAATACAAGACTTATCTTGTCACCATGGCTTATACATAGACATTCAACAAATACTTGTTGAATGAATGAACTTGGCTCCTAGTAACAAGCAAATGAAAACAAAACCCAAAGCTTCATGAATAACACAGTATTGGAGTATATTAATTAAATGCTACTAGTCACAGTTTTTATCTGTCTTTTCCTGGACAAGGAACAAAAATGACAAAATCTTACTATTCTCACTAATTCTTTTTTAATTCTTTCTTTCTCACTTAGTGTTCCCTCCCATCCTTTCTTTAGGAATTCATTTCTAATCCCTTAAGCATCAAACAACCTTCCCCCAACTGAAAAGAAATTTCTCTCAGTCACATAACCTTGCTGACTGATAGACGGATCAGGTGAATGATATCCAGTTCTTGTGTCACTAAACCAGGCCTGTGCCTTTAAAATCTTTATAATGACTGTGGCCCAAAAGCTCAGGAAGTAAACTGAGAAGTAAATCAAGAAGGAGGATGAGGCAGAAGCTTAGAAAGGATATTGGGGTCATTCAGATCTAACCCAAATTTCTCAGGGCAGTAGAAAACTTCTGAATAATGGATCTATAGCTACGGATGTTCTGGGAAAGTAAATAAATTCAGCTAGGAAAATAATGAACCATAACTACAATTCTACTTGTTTAACTACAGTAAAAATACCCATATACATACATACATAAAAATAAATCACAACACTTTCTTTCGAGAGAGAAAATTATAACTAAGAAAATCTGTGAGAATCATGTCTTAACCAAGACCTACTACTATTGCATCCCAGTAAACTGTATTTTCCCCTTCCCCCGATTTTCTTTTTGGAGGCGGGAGGAGATTGGTATTCTCTGTGTGTATGTGTGTGTGTGCACGTGTGTGTGTGTGTGTGTGTGTGTGTGTCTTTGTCATTTCAACCTTTGAAATTAGAAATAAAGAGTAGCAGAGGGAGAGGGAGCCCCTGTCAGCAAGGCCAGCCCTGAAGGTCAAGCTAATTCTGTCCTTTGCACAAGGCTCAGAATGAATTTTCCCGGCTCTTCCCACCTAATGTGAGACAGTGGTTTGCGGAAGCTGTGTCTGATCACAGCCTCCTTCCGGATGTCAGGGGCTTAGGCATCTGCTTGGTGCCCTCTGACACAAGCTGGCTCTGGCCCTTCTCTCTGTTCTCGAGTTCTTCTTCCTTTCTGAAAGCGATCTCCACTCTCCAAAGCCTGCAGCCATTGCTCTTCCCTTGTCTGTAGAGGCTGGGCTCCCCCTTCTCCCAACCTGAATCAACCCCCTCTCCTTTGACCCAAGAGAGGCAGATGCATGTTTTACATTTCCAGCTCATTTGTTGCTAGCTTAACTAATTTATTTTTATAACTCCCTCTTTCTGACATACTAAATGCCTCCATGTGTCTCTGTATTACTTCTGCTCCTGCTAACATAGTTTCTGGTATCAAAGAGGGTACGGCAGTGCACGCTCTGCAATTAGTTGTGGTTTCACTCTATTAATACCAGCCCCATCCTCGTCTATTGATACCAGCCCCATCCACGGACCTTTCAGGACTTCATGCATCCAGGAGAGAGAGAGAAAGCTGCAGGGCACTTCACAAACAGCCTTTTGTAAATTCAGAGCATTAACGCCACAGCACATCTAAGCCCAGCCCTGGACACTAGGGAGTAACTGCTGTAAAGCAGGAGTTATCCTTTCCAGGCACACAGAAGCCCAGAGGTGGACAAGTTCGTGCCAGGTCTGGTGAGCGTGGAGATTTAGTCTTTGGTTGCAGGATCAACCCTGCTGCAGTTCTCAGCTGTCTTACCCTAATGATCCTTAATGCCATTGAGATTGCAAGGAGGAAGGCATGCACTGAAATGAAAACATTAAGTCTAGAAAAGACTCGGCAACAGCCTTCCCAGCTGTGAGGTGGGCTGGTGAGGTATGCTGTTGACCTGGATACTCACATCTAATAACACAGGCTGATGCCTGGAGTCTGCACCAGAAAGAAGAATAGAAAATTATGTAAAGCTCGGGACATTGGAAACGGAAGGGGGAGCATGCCGACTGAGGCATTTTTCAAGGCAGGTGGTCTGCATTCTGTGCTAAGCGTCCTCTTTGATCATGATCTTCTGATGACCTGCTTTTAGGAGCCAAGGCCACCTGTGAAGTCTCTGACTGAGAACAAATAGCTGAAGAAGCAGAGAGGAAAATTTGTTTCAGTGAGAATGAAATCACATTTAACATTGCCACCAGGTTTCACTTCCCCAGGGACATGGTTCGTGCCCGGCCACATGGCCTTGGCCCAGACACTGCTAATGCCACAACAAAAAGCACACTGCCACTGAGGACTGAGGCAGCTGCTGTTCATGGACTGAATATATTGGGGCTCAGAACTAGGCTTTCCAAAAATGGGGAGACTTGTTTAGAGCTTTGAGAACTCCCTTCTATTGATTCGAAGATCAACTGCTTGATGTCCAAATAGAGTTTTCCCCAAATTTAGTCCAACTGCTGTGAGTCTTACATGAGGATGTCTATTCAAAGAAGCTTTTGGGTTTGTGTCTGGTAGTCCTTTGCTCCCACATGAACCCCAGAGAAGAGGCCCTGGCTTCAAATTCTTTCCTCAAGGAGACTTAAAAAGCCAAGTAAAGAGATTACCTATTGACACACTTGTCCTGGAAAAGGGTAGAGACAAATAAGATGGAGAGGGTAGATGGGCAAGATTCATTTTAGCCATTTCTAATTATTTTCCTAGGTTGTGAGGGAATATGAGCTATTATATCAGGATCCTGTTTATTTTTGCTGCAGTTGTGAAGAATTGGTCACAAAAACTTAGTCAGCCTTACAGCTAAAATTTCTCCAAAATTATGTCTGAGTTCATGAGCCATTACTACCAAAAATATAGAGAAAAAAGCTACCAGACTGATGTAGTATTAGCAGGAGGCATAGTTTCAACACTGGTTCTAGTGTCAATAGAGAGATGAGGAAATCAACCCTCCTCATCTCTAGGTGTGAGAAAGTGAGTCTTTCAATGACATTCCCCTCATCTCACACAGGGGTTGCACACACAGACCATCTGACAGTGAAAGAGCTGAAGTCAGAGAAGTAGAATAACAACAATGGTGTTGTAAAGCATTGACAATTATAGTGCTTCATAATGTCTAATGTTCTTCTGTGTCTTATTTCTATACCTCTCCTGCCGCTATATTCAGAAAAGAAAAACCTCTTTCCCAAAGAGTCTGAAGGGTTAAATCACAAATCTCAACCACAAACTGAGATTTTCTGTCAATCCTCTTGGAAACAGGCCAGAGTACCTTCTTCCAAGCAAGTGCAGTCACCCTGGAAATGGTCCACAAATGACTGTCACATTAGTTCAATTTTCCCGGTAGCCATAAAGAGGATCAGTGCCCGAGTACCAGAAACAATAACGTTCAGAGCCAATCCATTCATTTCTCTGTTTATCCCTTTTGGACACCGTTATTCCATCTGACACTTTGAATCATAAAGCTTGAGATCCATTTGTAATGAGACTCATCAGGTATTTTCAAGAAATATGCATGGCCAGTTCAGCCAATTGTAATGATACTACTACTATAAATGATACTACTACTGCTAATAATAATAACAACAATAACGACATTGAGCTTTTGTCCTCTGCCAAGTAGTATTCAAACTGCTCCCATGCATTAACTCACTCAATTGTCAATAAAGAACATGCACATTCTTTTCCAGCTGATATTTTTGCCATGTGGCTTTATAGGTTTGGACAGAAATGATCCATGGTAACTAATATCAAATTTTTCTGAAACATTATATTTGATTAGATTTATTTCTCTATTTTGTTTTTTTCTTTTTTATTCAGGACTTGGAAGACATTCCTGTTATCATTGCAGGAGAAGGGGCTGACATTTGACCTTTTACTACCTACCAGGCACAGGGCTAAATACTTCCATATATATATTATCTCATTAAATTCTCATAACAATTCTACTAAATTGATATTCTCTATTCACTTTACAGAAAATGAAATGGAGTTTCAGGCAGATTAACTATCTTAGCAAAGATGACTCAATTATCAAATGGTTGGGTCAGGATTCCAATCCAGTTCTGTTCGAGCCCAAACTTCATGCTTTTGCCTACACAATTTCTGTGTACTACTCTTGAGCACAGTCAAATCCTGCCAGATCATTTCTCTTTTGTCCTGACCTCCTTTTACTGTACCCTCTTCTTTCCTACCCAAGTGACAAACAGAAATGAGAAGGTGATTGAGTCATTAGTAATATATTACTACTTCCATGCTTTGGAGCTTGAGAGCATTATGCTAAGTGATGTAAGTTAGAGAGAGAAATATAAATACCTTATAATCTACCTTATATGTGGATCTAAAAAACAAAAATCCAAGCTCATAGATACAGAGAACAGATTGGTGGTTGCCAGAGGCCAGGTGGTGGGGGTGTCAGAGGTGGGGGTCTTACAGAGGTTGTTTGTGGGGATGGGTAAAGAAGATCAAAAGGTACACACTTCCAGTTATAAAATAAATGTCATAAGGATGTTCTGTACAACTTGGTGACTAAAGTTAATAATACTGTGCAGCATATTCGAAAGTTGCTAGTGGTGATGGATGTTAAGTAGACTTATCACGGTGATCATTTCACAGTATAGGGAGGGGCAAAAGTAGGTTTACAGTTGCGAACATTCAAAACGTCACATTTATCCTTGTATTATTATTTGTTAATTATTATATTACTTTCCACATGAATAACTGTAAACCTAGTTTTGCCTCAACCTTTATATAGAAATATCAAATCATTTTGTTGTACACCTGGAAATAATATAATGTTATATATCAATTAATTATACCTAAATAAAAAAGGAATTATAAAAATAAAAATAAGAAAATCATTTCCTCTGTGCTTATTATTCTGGGTCTAGGCTGGGCCCTGAATGCTGCTCTGGGGATCTGAGATAGCAAATATTTGAGAAGGTCACAATAAGCACTTGCCTTACTGTGGGAGACACCCTCTCCTTTATAATCACATTTGTATATGGTTGGTTCACCCTTGCCTGTGAAATTTTGATTTGTGTTTTACAGCCCTGTGTGCACACTAAACTATGTCATTATTAAAAAGAAATGACCCTGATTATTTCTAATCGGTCCCCTGATTTACCAAGTTGATTCATAATTTTGATCATAGATGCCCCCATTTCTGCCAGTTTTCAAGTACTTGTGAGTCTAGGGAGCATTTGTTTAGTGGGTAGTAAGCTTTGGTCAGTTCCTCTGTGCTGCGCCCCTCCTGATGGGTGATCACATGTATATAGTCAGTCTGGTCAATGTCATGCATAAGTAGAGTATAACATATAAGTGGAATGATTAATCATTATGTTACTTGTTCCAGAAATGGAAGAGTCAGGTAACATTGGTTATAAAATTATGTGAGGAACCCAGGTTGTATTTCATCTGACAGGTCTTTCAGTCTAAGGGGCTTGGTAAGCCCTCACTCTGGGCTTCCTACAGGCTGACACTTCTTCCCCCTGAACAAGCAGAATCCACCAACTTCAGCACATCTCCCATAAGGGATTGAGGAGACTCAAGAAGCTGCGCTCACAGATCAGACTCTGTGGAACATCATAGTATCTTCCAACCGATATCTATTTGGCTATTCAATGCACACTTGGCTGAAAATGCACCCTTTGAGAGTATGATCAAGACGATCACATTTATAGTGATATAGAAAGAAGTAGTATGTACCTGAATATTTTATTTCTTTTTTCTCACACAAAGCTCCAAATCTCACCTGACCAGGTGGTGGCGCAGGGATAGAACACTGACCTGGAAAGCTGAGGACCCATGTTTGAAACCCAAGGTTGCCGGCTTGAGCATAGGCTCATCCAGCTTGAGTGTGGGCTCACCAGTTTGAGTGTGGAAGCACCAGCTTGAGTGTGGGATCATAGACATGACCCCGTGGTTGCTGAGTTGAGCCCAAAGGTCACTGGTTTGAGCAAGTGGTCACTGGCTCAGCTGGAGCCTCTCCCCCCATCAAGGCATGTATGAGAAAGCAATCAGTGAACAATTAAAGTGACACAACTATGAGTTGATGCTTCTCATCTCTCCCCCTTCCTGTCTGTCTATCCCTATTTGGTCCCTCACTCTGTCTCTCTTTCTCTTGCTAAAAAAGAGAGAGAGAGAGGGAGAGAAAGCTCCAAATCTCATTTTTAAAGACAATTTCAGACTGTTAATCAACCTAGGCTAAAGTAATCACCATCAGCACTCCAACATCTGAACATTACCTTGTGTTTTTCAGAACAATTCCGTGTAATGTAATTGAGTATAATACAGGAGTGGGCAAAAGTAGATTTACAGTTATAATACAAATAAATAATATAATAATTAATATATAATAATACAAGAATAAACTGTTTTATGTATTCACAATTGTAAACCTACTTTTGCCCACCCCTGTATCTGTTCAAAAATTTTTTTCCCTCCCATCCAGGCCATGACTTTCCTGTGGACTGAGGACACCTTGGCATCTCATATCATTGGGCCTGGCTATGTGATTTGCATTGGCTAGTGGCATGTGGACTGGAGTGAGTGTGTCACTATCAAGCTCAGGCTTTAGTAGTCACAGTAAGGTTCTTACATGGCCTGGTCTCTTGCATCAGAGCCAACATTCATGAGATGGGCATAACCTAAATGGCTGTAACACCTTCAGCCTGGGTTGTGGAATGAGAGACACCCAAGGAGACTGGAGCCCAAGCTCAGCCATGCTCAGTTAAGCCACAGCTGATCTAAAATCCATGAGGGAGAAAAAAATGTTGTTATAAATTACAAAAATTGTGGGACTGTTTGTTTTGTAGCATTATTACAGCAAAACCTGAATATACATGTATATGTATATGTCTGTATTATCTCTTATTTTTTCTTAAAATAGCTCTGTAAATGGGTTAGGGAGGGATCATTATTCCCATTTTATAAAAAAAGCGATTGGTGCTTAGAAAGGCTTTGCAACTCATCTAAAATCATGAAACTATACAGTAACTTTAGAAGGCTATGGTCCAACCCAGATGTCCTCATGCCAAGAGCAGTGCTTGTTCCATTTGCTGTGCTGCCTCAATAATGTGGCTCTCCGTGGGAAGGCTCTAACCCATCAATAACCATTTTCTCTTCTGGTCTTCCAGCTAACTAAGCACGCACCTAATAGACATGCAGTTATGAGGTAGGAAGATTCTCTGATATAAAAATGAAGATTCAATTTGGTTAAGTTTTATAGGAAAACATGCTGTGAAGTGTTATAAATTATTGAATATTTCCCATCTCAATTGAGTCTCACAGTGCACTGCATTTTTCTTCATTTTCTTTTATTGTTGTTGTTAGAAATGGAAGGATTAGCTTTTCAAATGCTGCCTAGGAAATTCTACTCCTAGTCCTTTTCTTAAATCTACTTGCTGGACAATTGCATCTCCCTGCTGGGTACTGGGCAACATTACAAAGTGTTCAAGGGCTATAGCAGCTGCAGTCACTTCTTAGCAAAGATCAGACTGGGTACCAACTGGCCTGCATCCAGCTGTCCAACTGACCATGCTAAATAGCTACTCAGGCGGGAGGGTGTAAACACAATGCCTTTTCCTCAAGATGTGTCTTATTATTATAGTTATTGACATGTATTAAGCACTTAGCCTGCCCAAGTGCTTAATGCATGTTAATAACAGAGTGCCCCACATATATGAATCAATTTGGCATGTACCCCCTTTTTCCTTCCCTGTCATTTTATCCACATGCGTTCTCTGGGTCTGTTGAACTTACCTTTGGCTCCAAAGGGGGGTGGGGTGGAAAATGATGAACCAAAGGACTCTACTTTGGAACACAGTTAAGGGATGTGAGACCCCATTCTTTGTACCTTTAGGTGACAGTGAACTGGAAAACATGGTATCACCATCACTTTGGGCAATAGAATTATAAATCTAAATTGAATAAGTGATGATACCCAGATGAAATGAAAGACTGTAAGGGCAGTGTCTCAAAGTCTGGGCAGCAGATGAGGAACGCAAAAAAGAAAAGAAAAGAAAAGAAAATGAAAGGCTAGAACAAAATGTATGAAGTAGGCACCATGGAAAACAAGAACCAAGTCAGTGATACTGAGCTGCAGAAAAAGAAATGTAGACCTGAGAATTCCGTCCTCCTTCACTGATCATTTTTGATCAGAAAAAAATTCTGTTGGCCCTGGCCAGCTGGCTCAGTAAATAGAGTATTGGCCCGGTGTATGGACTTCCCAGGTTCAATCCCCAGTCAGGGTACACAGAAGAAGCAACCACCTGCTTCTCTCCTGCTCCCTCTTCCTCTTCACCTTCTCATCCACTCCCGCAGCCAGTGGCTGGATTGGTTCCAGCCTTGGCTTCAGGCACTGAAGATAGCTCGGTTGGTCCAAGCATCAGCCCCAGAGGTGGTTGCCAGGTGGATCCTGGTTGGGGCACATGTGGGAGTCTATCTTTCCTCTTCTCACTTAAAAAAATTTTTAAAAAGAATATAATCCCATACTCTTCAACTGATCACTTCTGATCAGAATATAATAACCACAAGAAAGAGTGAATTTTCACAGATGTAACAGTTCTTTATTGAGCTTATCATCTGCCCCAGGCTCAGAGCTAAGCAATATTTGCATAAAATGGTGACCAAACAGACAAGATATTTGCATAATTGCTTGATTGGATGTCACAATGTTGTGGAGATGATTCTCACAAAAGCACCAATATAATTGAGTATTGAAAATACCCCTGAAGAAATATTAGCATGAACTACCTGATTCACCAAGAGATATAAAACCCAAATCTAGGAGGCACTGGGTTTAGAACAATAAAAAACAGGATTCAAGATAAATAGGAGAGATTTATCCTTGTGACAATGGCTGTTAACACTGGAGTTACTGGAGAAGTGGTGTTAGTTTCTTCTGTAAATTAGAATAGTCTCATCTATTTGGGAGAGCTCAGAAGCTGGCTTTCACAAACTTCAGTGAGCATCGCCATCATCCAAAGGGCTTGTTAAAGCGTACGCCCTCATCTTCAGATTTAATTCAGATTCAATTTTGGATTCAACAGGTCTGGGGTTGGGCCAAAGCATTACTCAGTACCCGAGTGATACTGATGGTCTTGAGGTCACAGTTTTAGAGGCACAGATGTAAATTTCTGTTTCCTAAATTTTCCTACTCATGAGAATCACCTGCAAATGCTGAATTGGGTCACTCTTCCTTTATGTCTGTGGCTAAATGGGGTCCCCTGGGTCTGCAGTTTTCATCTCTCCTTTTGGAATTGAAGCCAAGTCCAGCAGCCCCAGAGAAGTCATGTACATAAAGTGACCAAGAGGCAGAAGTTGTTTTAGCATCCATTTCCTGGGTGCTTCCTCCGGGTGTTGATGTATAATAGCACTCGGGTGGGGTAGAGAAGCCTGTGCTGTTCTCAGATCCACTGAGACGTTTACGATCAGGTCAGTCTGGGAAACAGTAGCAGATGAATTCTGTAGTTTCCTTCCCATGATTTTATAAAAACTGGCTGTTATTTATGTAGTATGACAGAGTGAAGTATTCTGCAACTAAGTGTATGAAAAAGATAGATGGACTTGGAATCAGAGACCTAGACGGTATTTGCCATGCCTAGGCCTTATGACTATGGGCTAATCTAAATATTGGGATTAGCTGTAAGATACAGTGTCATCTATAGAAGAAGGCTAATAATACTCATCTCTTCCTTCAGCTCCTACCATGGGCCAGGTGGTTACCAAAGTGCGCCAAGACAGATAAGGGTCCGTCCTCACAAAACACACAGTCTAGATAAGCAGAACATGAAATAAGTGATGATAATGAAGTATGGTGAGGTGTCCCACTATTGTTCGTGGGGTTTTTGTGAGGTATGAAGAGATAATATAAAAACACAGGAATTGTAAAACAAGAGTGGGCATAGAGGAATGTACTTCATCATCATTATCATTAGCAGGGGACTAAATACTGTTAAGGGTCATGGAGGAACGGATAAGCGGACCGGACAATGGACAGTGTAGGGCCAGTTGCCACCATCACAGCTGCCTGGCCAATGCAGGTTTGCATTTAATAGATAGATCGTAATGAATCAACAGAGCCAAGAACTGGTGGACCATTTTCCTTTATTCTAGACTCGTACCAGCCAATGAGTAAAAAACAAACACATGGGCACCAAAACCCATTCTTTCTGTTTTTTTTTTTTTCTAGAATCAAAGGCTCCCACTTCTGTTTGCCTCTATTTTGCCTGCCTCCTCCCTTCCAACCACATGGCCTCTCTCCCCTGGAACAACGTGGTCTCCTTCTCTCTACAAGAATGTGGTCTCTCCTAAAATGGCCTCCTTGCTCCTCCTTTTAAAACTTTTCTGTGCAAAAGCCCTCCCCCAACACACATCAGCATAACCAAGCCCCTTTCCAAGCATGAAAGGCAATTAGCTATATCACATGAGAGCCTCATTACATGAGAGCAGCGGCCATCTTTAACAGAGTGAACATAAAATAATTTATCTCCCCAAAAGACAGCCTAACCTGAAAGTGTTGGCAGAATAAATAAAAGGCCAAGATGGGGGAGGGGGGGAACAGGGAGCCTAGCATTACAGAAGTCAGAAGGGGACAAAAATGTAAAGATTTTTGAGGAGAGAATGGTAAGTAGGGCAGAGGGATCAAGGAGAATGAAAATTGAGGAAAGGCATTTTAAAAGGCTGAGCTAAACAACTAGTGACTCAGGAGAGGGATCCAGGAAGATGGTTAAACAAAACAGGTTCTTTTCCATTGATTTTATTGATCAGGACAATGAGGCACAGAGAGGTACCCCCAGGTAAGTCATGTGCAGAAATCAGATTAAAACACTATGCCTTTCCAAATGTCAAGTTATATCATGTAAATTAGAGTCCCTGTCACTTGTCTGCAGCTTCCACTGCCGCTACCAATGCCAGCCCCGCCAGTCCTGGGGTGCCAAACAAGCCAAATTACTCTATTTTTGGAAGGGGCTTCTTACAGGGTAGTTTTTTTTTGGTGCAAGGCAGGTGGCCTGACACTCTTGCTTATGCATCTGTACAGTGCTTTGAGGTTGAGGAGGCTGGCACACTGTAAATTGTTATATCATTAATAATAAATGATGCTCTGCAAGAAACCTGCATTGCAGACATGCGGGCTACCATGAGAAAGAGATCTACCAGCAGATGAATTTCCTAGGCAGTGGTCAAAAAGGATGAATTCATGGGGGCAGGGGTGGGAAGGAAGACTTACACATGGAACATGAGTTGTTAGTGACATATCAATATATACTTATATTTTAAAGTTTGGGGAGAAAAATCTGTTTCCGGCCTGGCTTTTCTAATTCTGCCGGGCTGTTCACAAACCTGAGGCAAAGTACTGGAAAAGGTCTGACACCAGCAAAATGTAGATGAACTGTGGGAACAGACACGAGGCCACAGTGGCAGATCAAAGAGGCGGCTGAGGGAGCAGGCTCAGCTAAATGTGATGAGGCATTACCATAATGAATTTTGTGAGTAAGCAACTCACTTTAAAATCGTTCCTTTTGATCTGTTAAGAAGGTGTTTACTGTAATCAGGAGAGGGTTTACTTGGCAGGGGGAAAAAAAGAGAAGGAGGAAGCCAGAGAGACAGTTTTCGATCTGGTTTGAAACAATTTCCTTTGCTCTTTATGGTGTCTAGCCCCTCCTCCTGGATCCTTTCTTTCTCTGATTCCCTCATCTTCTTAGAATTAAGAAAACTTAATTTTATCTTAAGTATTTGGGATTTTACTGGGGGGGGGGCAGACGGATAGGGGATAAACATCTCACTTTAAAAAGTGAATTACGGTTTCGAACCAAATGAAATTATGCTGCTCCTACTTGCTGATACAACGTGCAAAGACAGATTAAGTGTGTTAAGAAAAAGCAAACCTCTGCTCTGGTAACTGATGAGGCTTCCTGGCTTTTAGAGACTGCTGGGCATTTGGGAACGTGTCAATGGAAGAATTGCTTTTCTGCTTCCCTCTCCTCCATCGCAAACTGATTTTACCCTCTTGTTTCAGGGAGAGGCAAAGGCCCCCGCATAGCTGAATGTTCTTTCCCCTGGGGAGGGAAGGCAGGTTTCCCCACTGCTAAATTGGAGTGTGTGTAGAAGCCATTTGTACCATGAATGAACGCGATTAAGACTCACTTTGCCAGACTGCTAGATCTAGCCTCTCTTTTTCTTTTAATTTCTCTCTCTCTTCTCTCTTTCTCTCCCTCTTCTGCTCACAATCTCCAGGGACCTTAGGGGCTTTGGTAATAGTCAATTTTGTCCCAAAATTGTTCATCACACAATGTGTCATTAGCCATCTATGTCCCTTACCTGCCTCCCTTCACACTGTTACTGTGCAAGGATGATATGGCAAGCTGGAGGGTGGGGACAGCAGATTGTTACTGTTTCCATGGGGACCTGGTCTAGGGTCTGGGGACAGCGGGTACGAAAGACCATGAGCTCAGAACCAGTGGTTATCTGTACACTCAGGTCATGTCAACTGAAGAGGTTCCATTCTTCACTTCTCTGAGAAAAATCTCTTAGGGAAAGCTCTAAGAATGTTGAAAAGTTGCTTTGACAAGACAAAAATCCCTTTCATCCTCAGGATTTTGATAAAGAATGCAGGAGTCTGTACAAGTCCAAGAGCAAAAACCCAACCACACACCCTGCACTTCAAGTGAGCAGACGTGATGGTGGCTGCCACAGAGGAAACTTAAGGGTTGCAGCAGCTGGGTCAAGCCATGTCTCAGTGTAACCCACACCATGGCACAAGTGACTCTATTTCAGATGAAACTCCTCAGAAGGCAGACATTTTGAAGTCCCTAATTGAACTTGTCCCAACACATTTAATGCCTTTCTCAAGAAAACTTGCTCAACTACCCATATCCAGAGACCCCCACATCTTTGAGCACTTTCCTAAGATGTTTTTGGCAAGGAACCTAGAAATGGGCCCTGGCCAAGTAGCTAATTTGCTTAGAGCACCGTCCTGACATGCTGAGGTTACAGGTTCAATCCCCAGTCAGGGCACATGCAAGAATCAACCAATGACCACATAAATAGGTGAACAAGTCAATCTCCTGCCACTCCCCCCTACCCCCGCTTCCTCTCTCTCTAAACATCACTTTAAAAGAAAAAGAGAAGAACCTGGACAGGGTGAATATGCAAATTTTCTGAAGGAATGCTAATGATAAGACCGTAAAACAAATTTCAATTGGGAGAATGTTTTTTCTTAAAATCACTTAAAACTAATAAACTTTAACATTCACAGTAAATAGTGTCTCAAATTGGGGTCAATAGCCTGATTTTATTTTATTTTATTTATTTATTTACTTCTATATTTATTTTGAGAGAGAGAGAGACAGGAACAGCAAGCGGCTCCTGTATGTGCCCTGACCAGAGAAACGAACCAGCAACCTCCGTGCTCTGAAACGATGCTCCAACTGACCATCTAGCCAGAGCTTCATTTCTTTTGATTTATTGAAAGAGGAAGGGAGTCAATAGCATGATTTTAGAGTCTAATTATGAATTTACTGGCTTTTAAACACTTTAAAAACAATTTTACAGAAAATTTCAACCACATATAAAATAAAATCACATATTGAATCTCTGTATGCCCAGCTGTTAGCTTTTATTAATGATCAGAACAGCAGTATTTTTGGATCGTCTATACCTGTGTTTACTCCTTACTTTTCACGTGGTTATTACTGGTACTAGTTACCATTTTTGCTAAAACTTATGTACACTGAAATGCACAAATCTTAGCTGTACTATTTTAATGAATAGATATACCATACCAACTCTTATACCAATTATAAATACATTTTTATCTCCTCAGAAAATTCCCTCATGATACTTGTAAGTTATCTTAGATATATTTGCTGGTTTTAAAACATCATATAAATGGAATCATACAGTGCGTATTTTTTATTTTTTGTCTTTTTTCTTCACTTTACATAATTCATTATTCCTGCATGTATGTGTAGCTTGCTAACTTTTCTTTTTTCTTGGCTGAGTACTATTTTATTGCACAAATATACCACAGTTTGTTTATACATTCTTTTCTTGATGTACACTTGGGCTATTGCCAGTAATCAGCAATTGTGAAGAAAAAAGAGCTGCACTAAATATTCCTGTACATGTCCTTTAGCAGATATTTGCCTTAATTTCAGTTTGACAAATAATGAGGAATAGAATTGTGAAATCAAAAAATAGGTGTACACGGCAAGATGGTGACAGAGTAGGCAGACGTACCACCTTCCAACTCCCAGACCAAAGTGGATTATAACTTGATTTTAAGAACCATCATTTGGATAAACCAACGTTGAACTGGACTGAGAGGACTCTTCAACCGGGGAACACTGAAGAAACAACATTGAGACAAAAGCAAGAATATGGAAAGGGCTACCCAGCTCCCAGGAGTGAAAGGCAGCCTGGGGAGACTCATGTGGCGGGAAGAGAGGCTAGCGGAAGGGTAGGGACCTGGGTCCCAGAAACAAAGCCCCAGCCTGCAGCCCAGAGCCTAGAAGAGGCGTATGGAGAGTATTTAGCTGGGAAACAGGTTAGGATACTGTTTGTGAGAAAGAGACAGTTGTCTCAGACCCAGGATTCTTCTTAAAGGGACGGTGCAGAAAACCTCTCTCACAACCACTCACCCAGGATTCTGGGAGACAGGGAGAGAGGAGAGGACCAGAGCAGCAGGAAGAGAGTGCGGACTGGAAGGCACAGGGAGAAAAGCTTTGAGGGACAGCCACCCTGAACCCTGGGCTGAGTCACTCCACAAATCTGAAACAATATTTCCCCTGGAGCCAGCAAGGGGAAGCAGGACACCAAACAAACAGGCTCCCCTGCGGCAATTAGAGCACAGTAGCTTAGAAGGAGGGAGCTTTCAGGACTACAGTATGGAGTGTTAGGGTCTGAGCTACAGCTCCTCTACCCACACTGCTGAGGGCTTGCTGGAGGGTGGGGGGGGGGCGGCTGGACATGAAAGCACGGTTCTGTACGCGGCACAGGGGGGTGCAGAGGCAGAGCCGGTTGGTGTGAGCTCGGTCTAGCCCAGCCGGTGCAAAGGGGACACTCAAAAGTGGTTCGGTGGCTTCGGGCCTGCCTGCGACCCCACCTGTGGAAGAAAAGCGGGAGCCCGGAATGAACAGAGATCTGCAGCTGGGCAGGGGCGAGCAGGCACGCAGCCTCTACCAGCCTCCGAGGCTTGAAACCCTTCATGAACTGGCTTTGCCCACAGAGGTGGGGCAGAAGCTGGGCCTTGAAGTTGAGCACACACCAGCAGCCTGGCCCACCGAGGAGCCGAGGTTGGCGGGGGCAGGGTGGAAGCCTGGCTTGTAGCTGGGCATGCACCAGAAGCCTATCCTGGCTGGAGGAACCAGCTGACAGGGACCCGCAGCTGAGCAAAAGTGATCACCCTTGTCCTTGGTGCCCAGGCTTGTGGCCCGAATGTGGTCCCCTTGTGCACAATCCCACACGTGGGAGAGTAGTAAAGGCCGAGACAGGCTGAGGCTTATAGAGAACACAGCCCCTTCTGCGGAGGAGGCGGAAACTGCAGCAACAGCCTCAGCAGCTAGCACTGGCAACACCCGCACCTAACCACTCTAAGCAGCAGCAAAGGAAGTGGCAGGCCTACAAACAAACCACACCTAGGGATCACAGAGGCAACAACCTTTGGACCCCAGTAGTCAAAACCTTCTTACACACAGACAAAATGGGCAGGCAGAGACATGCAACCCAAATGAATCAAGAGAAATCCCCAGAGAAGGACCTGAATGAATCAGATATAACCAAACTATCTGATGCAGAGTTTAAAATAATGATAGGATGTTCAAAGAGCTTAGAGCAACAATGGATAGTCATTACGAACAGCTAAATAAAGTGATAGCAAGTATAAAAAGCAAAATGAAATAATAAAAAGAATCAAACAGAAATGACAAATACAGTATCAGAACTGAAGATCACAATGGAAGAAATTAAAAGCAGGATGGATGAAGCTGAGGATCGAATCAGCGAGTTAGAGGACAAAATAAACAAAGGCACAGAAGCAGAGCAGAAAAAAGAAAAGAGACTCAGAAAATCTGAGGAAACTCTAAGGGACCTGTGACAACATGAAGAGAAATAACACCCACATCATAGGGGTTCATGAAGCAGAAGAGAAAGAACAAGGAATAGAAACTTTGTTCAATCAGATCATAGCTGAAAACATCCCTAAATTAAGACTGGAAAATGTTTCATATGTTCAAGAAGCACAGAGAACTCCATTAAAGAGAAACCCAAAGAAATCTACACCAAGACACATCATACTTAAAATACCAAAGCTAAGTGATAAAAAGAAAAATTTAAAAGCTGCTAGAAAAAAAAGGGCTATCACCTACAAAGGAGCCCCCAAAGGATGACATCCAACTTCTCAACAGAAACACTTGAGGCCAGAAGGGAATGGCAAGATATAATCAAAGTAATGCAGAACAAGAACCTACAACCAAGACTACTTTATCCAGCAAGGCTAACATTTAAAATTGAAAGAGAAATAAAGCACTTCCCAGACAAAAAAAAAACCTCAAGGAATTCATTAAAACCAAACCAATTCTGCAAAAGATGCTAAGGGGCCTGTTGTGAACAGTTCAAAGGGGGGAAAGAATATAGCAAAAGAAGAATACAGCTTTAAAGAATAAAATGGCAATAAACAACTACATATCAATAATAACCTTAAATGTAAATAGATTAAATGATACAATCAAAAGATATAGGGTAGCTGTGTGGATAAACAGGACCCATACATATGCTGTCTACAAGAGACACACCTTAAAACAAAAGATGCACATAGACTGAAGGTAAAAGGATGGAAAAAAATATTTCATGCAAATAAAAATGAAAAAGAAAAAGCCGGGGTAGCAATACTTATATCTGACAAGATGGACTTTAAAACAAAGACTGCAGTAAGAGATAAAGAAGGACACAACCTAATGATAAAGGACAAATTCCACTTAACCATTATAAATATATACCATTATAAATATATACGCACCGAACATAGGAGAACCAACATACATAAAGCAGACTTTGATGGATATAAAGGGCAAGATTAACAGCAACACTATATTATTACAACACTCACTAGATTTCAACACTCACAACAAGATTTCAACACTCACAACAAGATTTCAACACTCCACTAACATCACTGGATAGATCCTCAAGAAAAAAAATTAACAAAGAAACAGCAGACTTAAGGATACAATAGATCAACTTGATTTAATAGATATCTTCAGAACTTTTCATCCTAAAGCACTAGAATATACATTCTTTTCAAGCCCTCATGGTACATTTTCTAGGATAGACCACATGTTAGGACACAAAAATGGTCTCAACAAATTTAAGAAGATTGAAATCATATCAAGCATTTTCTCTGATCACAATGGCATGAAACTAGAAATTAACCACAAAAGAAACACTGAAAAATAGAAACAAATGATAATGAACATACATCAACTCAAAATTTATGGGACACAGCCAAAGCAGTCCTGAGAGGGAAGTTTATTGCACTACAGGCATATCATAAGAAGCTACAAAAAGCTCAGGTAAGCAACCTGAACCTGCATCTAAAAGAACTAGGAAAACAACAGCAAATAAAGCCCAGGACCAGTAGAAGGAAAAAAATTATAAAGATCAGAGCAGAAATAAATGACATAGAGGCTAAGGAAACAATACAGAGGATCAATGAAACCAGGAGCTGGTTCTTTGAAAAGGTAAACAAGATCGATGAACCTTTAACTAGACTCACCAAGAAAAAAAGAGAGAGGACTCAAACAAATAAAATTAGAAATAAGAGTGGAGAAATAACAACTGACACAATAGAAATAAAAAGTATTGTAAGAAAATACTATAAAGAACTCTATGCCAAAAAATTAGGAAACTTACATGAAATGGACAAATTTCTTGAATCATGTAATCTTCCAAAAATCAATCTGGAAGAATCAGAACACCTAAACAGACCAATTACAACAAATGAGATCGAAACAGTTATAAAAAAAAACTCCCAAAAAAGAAAAGTCCTGGGCCTGATGGCTTCACAAGTGAATTCTATCAAAAATTCAAAGAAGAACTAACTCCTATCCTCCTCAAGCTATTTCAAAAAATTCAAGAGGAAGGAAGACTTTCAAACTCCTTTTATGAGGCAAGCATAATTCTGATCCCGAAACCAGACAAAGACAACACAAAGCAAGAAAATTATAGGCCAATATGCCTGATTAATTTAGATGCTAAAATTTTCAACAAAATATTAGCCTACCGGATCCAGCAGTATATGAAAAAAATCATACACCATGATCAAGTGGGATTTATTCTAGAGAGTCAAGGCTGGTTCAATATTTGCAAATCAATCAATGTGATTCATCACATAAACAAAAGGAAGGACAAAAATCACATGATAATTTCAATAGATGCAGAAAAGGCATTTGATAAAATCCAGCACCCATTCATTATCAAAACTCTCAGTAAAGTGGGAATACAGGGAACATACCTTAACATGATAAAGGCCATCTATGATAAACCCACAGCAAACATCATACTCAATGGGCAAAAATTAAGAGCAATCCCCTTAAGATCAGGCACCAGGCAGGGGTGCCCCCTTTCACCACTCTTATTCAACATAGTTCTGGAAGTCTTAGCCATAGCAATCAGACAACAAGAAGAAGAAATAAAAGGCATCCAAATTGGAAAAGAAAAAGTAAAACTGTCATTATTTGCAGATGATATGATATTGTAAATAGAAAACCCTAAAGTCTCAGTCAAGAAACTACTGGACCTGATAAATGAATTCAGCAAGGTGGCAGGATATAAAATTAATACTCAGAAATCAGAGACATTTTTATATACAATGAACTGTCAGCATGGTTAGGAAGAATAAACATCATTAAAATGTCTATATTACCCAAAGCAATTTATAAGTTCAATGCAATACCAATTAAAATACCAATGGCATACTTCAAAGATATAGAACACATATTTCAAAAATTTATATGGAACCAAAAGAGAACATGACTAACCTCAGCAATCTTAAAAACAAAAAATAAAGCAGGAGGTATCACTCTTCCGGATATTAAGGTATACTACTAGGCCACTGTACTCAAGACAGCCTGGTACTGGCATAAGAACAGGCACATAGCTCAATGGAACAGAACAGAGAACCCAGAAATAAACCCACACCTTTATGGACAACTGATATTTGACAAAGGAGGAAAGAACATACAATGGAGTAAAGACAGCCTCTTTAACAAATAGTGTTGAGAAAATTGGACATCTACCTGAAAAAACATGAAACTAGACCATCAACTTACACCATTCACAAAAACAAACTCAAAATGGATAAAAGACTTAAATGTAAGCCGTGAAACCATAAGCATCTTAGAAGAAAACATAGCAGTAAGCTCTTCGAAATCTGTCCTAGCAATGTATTTACCAATTTATCTCCACGTGCAAATGAAATAAGAGGCAGGATAAACAAATGGGACTATATCAAACTAAAAAGTTTTTTCACAGCTAAAGATATTAAGAACAGAATAGAAAGACAAACCACACAATGGGAGAATATATTCAACAACACGTCTGATAAGGTGTTAATAACCAAAACTTATAAAACTCAACACCAGGAAGACAATCCAATCAAAAAATGGGCAAAAGAAATGAATAGATATTTCTCCAAAGAGGACATACACATGGCCAATAGGCATATAAAAAAATGCTCAACATCACTAATCATTAGAGAAATTCAAATTAAAACCACAATGAGGTATCACCTCACACCAGTAAGAATGGCACTCATCAGCAAAACAACACAGAATAAGTGCTGGCGAAGATGTGGAGAAAAGGAAATCCTCCCGCACTGCTGATGGGAATTCAGACTGGTGCAGCCCCTGTGGAAAACAGTATAGAGATTCCTCAAAAAATTAAAGATTAAACTGCCTTTTGAACCAGCTATCCCACTTATAGGAATATACTCTAAGAACACCATAGCACTGTTCAAAAAGAAGAAATGCGCCCCCCCCCTCCGCATGTTTGTGGCAGCATTGTCCACAGTAGTGAAGATCTGGAAGCAGCTCAAGTGTCCGTCAGAGGACGAGTGGATTAAACGGCTCTGGTACATATATACTATGGAATACTACTCAGCCATAAGAAATGATGACATCGGATCATTTGTAACAACGTGAATGGACCTTGATAACATTATACTGAGTGAAGTAAGTAAATCAGAAAAAACTAAGGACTATATGAGTCCATATATAGATGGGACATAAAAATGAGACTCAGAGACATGGACAAGAGTGTACTGGCTACCCGGGTGGAGGGGGAAGTGAGGGAGAGAGGAGGGAGAGGGGAGGGGAACAAATAAAACCAGATAGAAGGTGAGTAAGGACAATTTGACTTTGGGTGATGGGTACGCAATATAATCAAATGTCAAAATAACCTGGAAATATTTTCTCTGAACATATGTGCCCTGATTTATCAATGTCACCCCATTAAAATTAATAAAAAAATAGGTGTACATACAACTTTATAAGCAACTATCAAACAGTTTTCCAAAGGGGTTATACAATTTCACAGTCATCCCAGCAATGTTTGAGCACTATTATTGCTCTATAGCAATGGTTCTTAACCTTTTTTGAGGTACCGAACCCACCAGTTTCATATGCGCATTCACCGAACCCTTTAGTGATAAATAAAATATGATTTTTTTTCCCAAATTCAAGACATAGGTATATGTTTGTTTGTTTTTACTGGTGCACAAAATGAGCCATGCATAAACATCACCTTGCTTAAAGAACAAAACCAACAAAGTACAGGAACTCACAACAAATTACGGTATTACTTTATTCTGGCCTCCGCAGCAGAGGCTTCTCTGAAGCCCAGAGACCAACTCATCGAACCCCTAGGGTTCGATAGAACCCAGGTTAAGAACCACTGCTCTATAGCCTTGTTCATGTTTGGTATTTGCCTGTCTTTAAAATTTTAGTCATTGTGGTGGGTGTGTAATCGTATCTCATTGTGATTTTATCAACTTTTCCTCTATGACAATGATGATGCATACTCTTTTGTGTGCTTACTGATAGTTTCTCTTGTCAAGTAATTATCTTGGCCCATTTTAAATATCAAATTCTGGAACTATTCTGCACACAAGGCCTTTGTCAGATGTAAGTTTTGTGAATATTTTTCTCCAGCCTATGGATTGTCGGGTCATTGTCTTAGCAGTGCTTTTTTCTCTGAAAAAATAAAATACTTTTTAATTTTTTTTGTGAGCAGAAGTTTTTCATTTTGATAGTGAATATCTGATAAGTGAATTTATCAGATATTTTCTTTTTGCTTATTGCTCTCTTTTAAAAGAAACATTCACTTATCCCTAAGTTATGAAACTATTCTATTTTTTTTCTAAAAGATTTTCTTCTAAAAGCTATAATTTTAGCCTTCATGTTTAAGTATAACATCATCTAAAATTAAGTTTTTGCTATGGTATGAAGAAGAAATTGAAATTCTTTTTGCTTTCCATGTGGATGTCCATTTGTTCCAGCACACTGGTTAAAAATACTTTCATTCCCCCACTAGAATTGCTTTGACATCTTTGTTAAAAACTAATTCATTGAAGGATATTTGGTTCTGTCCAAAATGTTCCTGGTGACATTTGGACCATGCCAAACAGTCCTTGATATTTGGTTCTGTCCTGAATGTCCAGGCTTAGAAAACATCCTGGATTTAAATAGTACATGAGGTTGATTTGTATTTTGGGTTTACAGAATTAATACATAAAAATATTGTCTGGTATTATTGGTCAATAGTTGTGCTGTGACTGTATCGTCAATAATAAATAACCTTCTTGCCCCTGTATCCTGTCTGGTAATGGAACATGGGATTAGGTAGGTGGGTTGAGGTTTGAATCATGCAGAAGAATGAATGGCATTGATATTACCTACAGATCAGTGTCTCCATAGACCGTGTGGACAAGAGCAAATGTCAAGGCTGTTTTGGCATGGGCCAAATGTTTTTGTGGATGTTTTAGACATGACCAAATTTCCACTAATCAATTAATTGACCATATAAGTGTTGATCCGTTATGATATATTTGTCTATCTTTATGCCAATACCTCATTGCATTTATTACTGTAGCTTTGTAGTAACTTTTGAAAGCAGATAATATATATATACCGTATTTTTAGCTCCATAAGACGCACCTGACCATAAAACACACATAGGGTTTTAAGGAGGAAAATAAGAAAAAAAATATTCTGAACCAAATGATGTGTTAAAGTATTTAATAAAATACCATATATTTTGCTCCATAAGACGCACGGGCATTTTCCCCTCTACTTTTCGGGGAGAAAATGTGTCTTATGGAGTGAAAAATACAGTAAGTCCTTGAACTTGATTTTTTTTTTCAGAATTGCTTAGTTATTTACTCTAAATCATTTGCATTTCATATAAACTTTGGGATCGGATTTTTGATTTCTACAAAATACTTGGTGATATGATTTTTATTACATAGAGTTTCTAGATTTATTTGAGGAAACATGGTATTTTAACAATACTGAGTTTTCTAATCTAGAAACTGGCACATCTATCCATTTATTTAGATCTTTAATTTCTCTCAAATTTAATACTTTTCAGTACAGAGGTTTTGCTCACCTTCTGTTATACTTATTTCTAAGCATTTTAGTTTCCTAATATTTTATAAATGAAATTAATTTTAAATATTTATTTTTTCCTAGTACATAGAAATGTAATTGATTTTTATATGCTGTTCTTGTATCATGAAATCTTATTTATTCCTCATATTGATAGTTTGTGTTTTCTCTTTTCCCCTTTAATCAATTTCATTATGAGAGTATTGATTTTACTAATATTTTGAAAGAATTGTCTTTGGCTTCTAATTTTTTTCTCTATTTTCCTTCTTTCTATTTTATTGATTTCTATTCTTCATTATTTTCTTTGTTCTGCTTACTAAAGACTTATTTTACTCATCTTTTTCTAGTATCTTAAAAATCATTGAATTCAGACTCTTCAACATAAACATTAAAAATCCTATATATCACTCTAAGCAGTGCTCTAGCTATATCACACACATTTTTTATTTGTTGTATTTTTATTATCATTCAGATAAAAATTATTTTATCTCTCTTGTGATTTCTTCTTTGATTTATGGGTTATATAGAAATTTATTGTTTTATTTTCAAATATTTGTGGCTTTTCTAGATAGCAATTTTTATTGATTTAATTTAAATTCATTGTGATCAGAGAACATATTTTATAAGTTTTCAATCATTTGAAGTATACTGACCTTTTATAATCTCAGCCTATGGTCTATTCTAATGACTCTTTCAGGTCTCTGAAAATAAATGTGCATTTGTGCATTCTGCAGTTGGAGGAGGTAGGGTTCTACAAGTGTAATGAAGTCAAGATGGTTAACAGTGATCCAATCTTCCTTACTCTTACTGATTTTTTGGTCTGGTTGTTCTACCAGTTACTGAAAAACAAGCGTTACAAATCCCCTATTGTGTGCATTGGTCTAGTTCTCCCTCCAGCTCTGTAAGTTTTGGCTTCAAGCACTTTAAAATCAAAATACATCCATAGACATTTTAAAACTGTTATGTCTTCCTGATGAATTAACCCCCTTTTTTAATTTTTGTTTTCTGAGAATTAACCCCTTTTTTAACACATGAAATATTATACTTTATCTCTAAATAATCCATCTTGTCTTGAAGTTTATTTTGTCTCATATTAACATAGCTGCTCCAATTGTCATATGGGTAATATTTTCATGATAACATTTTTTCCATCACTTTACATTTAACTTATTTGTACTTTTGTATTAATGTACATCTTTTATAGACAGTATAGAGGTATATATTTTTAAGTTCATTTTGTCAATCTCTGGCTTTTATTGAAACACTTAATCATTTAAATTTAGTGTAATTATTGATATAATTAGACTTAGGTCTGTGGTTTTGCTATTTGTTATCTATTTCATGTTTTTATTTCTCTTTCCTACAGTTCTTGGTGGCAATAGAGTATTAGGTTCCATTTTGTCTCCTCTGTTGACATTTTAGCTATACTTTCAGCATTCATTTTTACTTTTTTTGTGTGATTGCTTTTAGGATTACAACGTGCATTGTTAGTTTTCATTATCTACTTAGAGATAATAGTATGTTACTTAACATAAAATATAGTTAACTTGAAACACTGTAGGTTAATTACCCGCTCATTGTTTGTGTTATTTCATCATTTGTATTAATTTTACATAAGTTTTAAGTTCTGCAGTTATATAATTTTATGAAGGATAACATCATATGTAATTTTTAATTGAGAAAAAGAACATATATGTATAGTCAATTCTGATTATTCATGGTTTCTGTATTTGCAAAATCATCAACTCACTAAAATTTATTTGTAGTCCCCAAATCAGTACTTGTGTCTTGTTCATGGTCATTTGCAAACAAGCATAGAGGGGAGACAAATTTGAATCTCCTGTAGTCTACATTCTTCGCAGAGACCCAGCAAGGTGATACTCTGCCTCCTTGTGTCAGCTCTCTCATCATTTGCATTTTGTTGGTAATTTTTCTCTTTAAAATGAGTCCCCAAGTATAGGACTAAAGTTCTGTCTAGTGTTCTCAAGCACAAGAAGGCTGTGAGAAAAAAAAAATGTGTTAGATAAACTTCATTTGGACATGAGTTATAATGCTGTTGGCTGAGTTCAACATTAATGGACCAACATTATATATTAAATAACTTGTCTTTAAACAGAAACACACATAAAACAAAGTTATGTACTGATCAGTTGATAAAAAGGTTGTGACCAGAGGCTTGTGGGACTGAGTCCCTTAACTTGTGGAGTCGGCACTAATTCCCGACAGTCAGTGTCTGAGAAGTGGAGAATTGAATTGTTGTTGGAAGAGACACCATTTATCGGTGTTGAGCAGGAAGAAAATCCTCATTTGGTGTCAGAAAGAACCTCTGAGTCACATTTTCCTGCATGTTCATCTGTTTAGTGACTTCACATATTTAGTGATACTGGACATGGCATTATTAATGATTTGTTATAGAGACCCCAGATTCTATTTTGTTCCTCGGAAAAGGAAAATTTGTTCTGTAACACAGTTAACTTGGCTGGACTCAAATTCCAATTTCCATCTTCTCTGTGTAAAACAGCAGCTGAAATCTCTACTTAATTTTTCAGTGTCTAGATGCTGGTGGTTCTCTTTGGACTCCCCTAGGGTTTCCCCTTAAAATGAATGCTTGAGTGTACAGCCTAGGATCTGGTTAGATTTTTTATTCAGCTTTTCATTCTCAGCCTGTCTCTAGGTCCCTCCCCTGAATGACCCTCCCTGACTTCCCCTGACTCTTTGGTTATTTTGTCATCCACAAACATGTCGGGCTGTGGTTTTCTGTCACCTGAGTCTTTTATAGATTAGGTAGTACTTTTAATCAAAACACCAAAAACATACAAATCTCATCTTCCATAGTTCCTTTTTCAATGGCACATTCTCCTTCACTTGCTTACTCTTGGTCACTTCTGAGCTCTCAAGCAGTTGTGTGTATGCATGCACGTGTGTGTGTCTAATTATTATTTTTCAGAATTTATAACTTTTTTGTGAAAAAGTTAATTTGACAAACATACTTCACTATTACTCAGTTCACTTGTTTACAATTTAAAAATGTGGTAAGTTCTTGAAAGGAAAGAAGCAGTGTTTATGCACACTAGGTATGCTCACACCTCAGCGCTCCTCCCGTTCTGCCTGTGCTGTGCCCTCTGCCTGAAACATTCTTCCCCATTTAGCCTCATCACTAGTTTGCTCCTTTTTTCAGACGTTCGCTCACAGTTATATTCATAAAGCAGCTTTCTCCTTCCACTCGGTAAAATCACAACCCTTCCCCCAAAAACCTTTTAATTTTACTTCTGCTAGCATATATATATATATATATATATATATATATATATATATATATATATATATATATATATATATATAATAGTTTATTGTTTCTTATTTCACTTGTTTAGTTTCTCAATTTATTTATTAGTTATTTACTAGAATGTAAGTTCTATAAATACTGAAATATGTCTCTCTCTTTTTTTTTTTGTTCACTATTGTATTCCTAGATACCTCAAATGATACCATACACACTGTAGGTGATAAATAAATGTATTGAATGAATAAATAAACTCCCTGGATATTCTCTGGAATGTTATTAAATATTCACTAACAAGAACTAACTTTCTCAGTTGACTCACATACAACTAGCTTTTGATTTTATGGAAGTTTCAGAGACTCACATTTGTATTTTCAGTTCTGTTCCTATAGGGAGAAATGTTGCTTTTTATTACACAATAGGGGATTTGCACATTATTACTACTAGACAAATACTATTATTATGAATACCACTGAAACCCAACATTTGGTCCAATGAAAATATCTCTATGCTCTGGCCAATGGTCCCATGATAATAATACTTTGTTGGTTTTGTTATACTGAAATTTTCTCATATATATTATGTGTGTGTGATAGATATATAATCTCAGTACAATCACTGGTTTTTTCCAGTCTTAGTGGCTTGTGATGATAAACAACTTCTAACACCTGAGTGTATGGCATAATACAAACTGGAAGAGAAATATAGCACAGTAGCTGCAGCCAGTATAACACAAATAAGAAGTAAAATACAATTTTTTAAAAAATATACCTGCAAGGGATTGTAATTGGTCCAGTTCTCTGGGGATAAGGAAACCCAAAAGGCAAAATATCAGAAGGGAAAGGGGATTGCCATCTGCAAGAGTGCATTTCTGCTTTGGACTGCATGCTTGGGCAACTTTAATGGACCCAGGAGGGAGGCTGGCTCCTGCTTTATTTTATGGCCAGTCCTTGACCTTAGGAAAATGCCCTAGAAGCTTACTGGCAATGAGATTTCGAACAATGTTGATTGCAGTAAATTCCAGCCCAGTAAATGATCTTGTACCTTTTTAAAAGTTTTTCATGATGGAATTTGACTCATATTATTTTTACAGATCACTATAATTGAGCATCAAGGGGATATGTGACTTGCACAGCAGGACTGGTTTTCTCTGATTATCTAATCTTTGACAGCTGAAATTACTTTTCATTTTCTAATACTCAAATGCCCCAGGCAAACCAACCTCCCCTTCCACTACCACTCCCCACCCACCCCTGAAAAAGGGTTCCCTGGGACCCAGGGCTCCCTATGCCCTCTATTTGTTACCAGTTCCTGGACTGTAAAAACATACACACACACACACACACACACACACACACACACACACACACACGAACCATGTTTCTAACTTAGTGTCTTTCCTAGTTCACATATAAATGTCACTCTACTTTCTATATCAGGGAACATGAGCATGTAGCATAAACTGTAACAGCTACAGTGTTCTTGTCTCTTTTTTTTTTTATCAATTTATATAGCATGTGTGACTTTATTAAAGGGATTTAGCCAAACCATACATTCTAAACTGGTCAATAGAAATAGTGAAAAATTAATGGATTGACCAAACAATTGAAGTCCAAGATCTATAAATTGCCACTTCAGTTCCCACCCAACACAATGAAATTTGGTCTCTCTGATTAAGCCTTCTTGACCATCACTCAAATTCTACCCCCTTCCTCAAAACATTGTTTTCAATATTACTCCCTTTCATCTAGACACATTCATTTCTTTCATATTTTTCTTCACTCTGCTTCTTTAATTAGTTACTTAAATATCTCACTCTACCATTAATAAACATAAGAGATTTCAAATGAAAATAAGCACATTAATGGCATAAAATATGTAATAGCCAAAAAAAAAAATATTTCTACCACTTAAAGATAGTTATAGGTATTTTTAAGTACTTCATATATATATAATATGAAATAGGAATATATAAAATTTATATATAAGATATAGATATATATGAAATACTAAGATATATGATATAGGAATGTATATATGAAATATTGATTATATATGTAAGTATTGGTGATAAGAAAGTATACATATATCACCACATATATTTTATTTATTTATTTATTTATTTATTTATTTATTTTTAGCAAGAGAAATGAACAGAGAAGGACAAATAGGGACAGACAGACAGAAAGGAAGAAAGATGAGAAGCATCAATTCTTCGCTGCAGCACCTTAGTTGTTCATTGATTGCTTTCTCATGTTTCTTGACTGGGGAGGGGGTCCTGCAGAATGAATGACCCCTTGCTCAAGATAGCAACCTTGGGCTTCACACCAGTGGTGTTTGGGCTCAAGCCAGCAACCATGGGGTCATGTGTATGATCCTACACTCAAGCCAGCGACCTTGTGCTCAAGCTAGTGAGCCCTTGCTCAAGCCAGCAACCTTGGGGATTCAAGTCTTGGTCCTTTGTGTCCCAGCCCGACCATCTATCCATGGCGCCACCACCTGGCCAGGCTATCACATATATTTTAACCTACTTTCAAATATAATAACCTAATGCCATCTTTACATGAAATTAAATAACCATCTATACCATAATTTTTCATGTCTTCTTAGAGAGGTAGGTACATGATCTCTGAAGCCAGACTGCCTATATTCAAGTCCTGCTTCCATTACTTACTAGTTTCATTGTCATGGGTTAATTACAGAACCTCTATGTTACTCAACTTCCTCATTTATAATATGGAAATAATAAAAGTACCTTCTCCATAAGGTTCCTGTGTAGATTAAATCAATTAATGCTTGTAGAGCACTTAGAACTCGGTCAGATACATCTATATCATATAGGCATCTATTTGCATCAGCGTCAGCATCATCACCACAATGCTATTGGGAAATGTATTAGTCTAGTGGGGTTGCCATAACACAATACAGCACACTGGGTGGTTTAAACAACTGCAATTTACTTCATCACAATTCTACACATAGAATTCCAAGATAAAGGTGCTGGTAGGGTTGGTATCTGGTAAAACCTTGCTTCCTGGCTTGCAGACAGCAGCCTTCTTGCTCTGTCATCAGGCCTTTTCTCCATGAGTACACACTCCTGGCATGTCTTCCTCTTCTTAGTAAAAACATCAGTCCCACTGGTTTAGGGTCCCACCCTTATGACCTCATTTAACCTTAATTACCTACTTAAATCCCCATCTCCAAATATTGCCACATTGGGGATTAGGACTTCAACCAAGAATTTCAGGGGGGACACAATCCAATATGAAACAGGAGATGTTGGCTAGTTTAGTTATTGTTAGACATTTAGGTTGATCTCTGGTTCTTGCCACATAGATATTCATGCTTCAATAAACATTATTCATTTTCTAAACATAAATTCATGTCAATTGAAATATCAGAGAGTATGTAGAACATTAAAACTTTTGAGATATATTGCCAAATTGCCCTTCAGAAAAATTATACCAATTTCCCTTAGCCATGTAAAACATTTTTTTTCAATTTATTGCCAGAAATATAGACTTTTTAGATATCATTGAAACCTGGTTACTCCCCACTATCCCAGCACCTCCATCTCCCTTCTGCCCCAACACACACACATTACCCCCTTAGAAAGTAATGTAACAGAGGACAAGTTGGCCTACCCAATTTCCATGAAAAGATTTACATCAATAAGCATCTAATTTCCTAATATAAACCTCAGCAACTTAAATGAAAAGTGCAGTTACAGAACTGGGCCAAGGCAGGCCAAAACAGGAGAGGAATCTGAAAATTAGACAGTAAAAATTAAAACAAACATGTAAACAGAAATGCCAGCTCAATACCCCACACTCATGGGCGAGGGCGGAGGAGGCTTAAAAGGAACACAAAATTAAGCAAATCAAATTGAAAAAGAAAGTGAAAACTGAAAACTCAAATTTCACCAAAGTCAAGTAATTTTTTAATAGAAAAGTAATTTAAAATGTGTAAAAGCCTTGCTATGAAAATGTTCAAATTTACAAAGAAATAAAAGTACTACGATGAACACTTTCATAAACCCACAACATAGATTAGAAAATAGTTAACAATTTGCTAACATCTTTATCTATATGTACATATATAGTTTTTTCTCAATTATTTGCAAGTTGATACTTCACTGTAGATGCTACTATATGCATCTCTGAACATAAGAAAGCTGTCCTAAATACATTATTGAAACATTATCACACCTTAACAAAATTAGCAATAGCCACCTGATACCATCTAGTGCCCAGCACATATTTAAATTTCTCAAATTTTCATCAATTACTCTTTATAACTGTGTTTTAAAAACCAATGCTCCTTTGAATCAAGGATTATTTAGTAAAGACATTATCGGCTTAACATTGTGTTAGCTGTTGTGCAATACCACAAATCATTAAAAGGTCCCTGTTCTTGAGACATTACTACTGGGAGAAATAACAAAATAATGGCAATGACAGCACAGCCTTACCATATAGCGCTTTGTTTGTTCCCAGAGTGCATTCATAGCTTGCTTCTCACTCGCTGTCTGATGGGACAGATGCAGTAAGCATTATTAGCTCCATATAGCAGGTGAGGATATAATCCCAAGGCGTCAGATAAATAGCTCAGTCACATGGCTAGTCATCCATTTGTGGTGTTTATTTTCAGCTTTCTCAGGTTCTGTTCTCTCTGTCAAGTACTTATTTCAAGGTTCTGTGTAATTCTCAATTTTATAGCTTGGTATATTTCTTTATATGTATATATAACAATAACAAATATATTGCAATACTTTATAGAATATGGAATGGTGGAAATGAAATGGATCCTGGAGCTATTTGAAAGCCAACCTCCACATATTATGGTTGAAGAAACTGAGGGACAAGTAAGCTCAATGATGTGCATAAAGTCCCCTAGTGGGCTTGCAGCAGAATCATAGGAGATACTCTCTGCTATCTGTATCCCTATCCAAATCTTCTCTGATTTTTAATTCTATCACTGATTTACCAAAAGTACGTGTGTTGTATTCCTGTCTCAGTGTTGGACCTGAAATCTCTCAGCAAGTATGTGTGTTTCTATGGTTACTATCCTGGGTGGCTTTGTTTACTCCCCTATTGTTTGAGGAGATTGGGACAGAACTGGCAACACTGTTGTCTTCACATTAGCAGTGATCTTTAAGACCCATAAAAGATTAATTACCAAGGGAACCCATCACTTTGCATGATCAAAGTAAAAATTCTATTTTTATGGCTCCCTGTGTTTTATTCTCTATAAATTTTGTAATAACGATTAGCCCCAAAGTATGAACATAATTTACATGCATCAAAACGTCTTAAACCATCATTACAGCCAACAAAACACCTGCAACAAGTATGAGGAAGCAGAAAGCTCCAGACCTCTCTGAAACATTTATCAATGGAGTTTCTTTAAGGGACAGAAGGAGAGAAAAAAAAAGAGAGAGAGAGAGGATGTGACAGTGATGGTGGCCTCCAGTCACCACAGTTGTGTGTCTTCCAGAGTTCACGTAGAATAGTGTAATCGACATTTGTCAGAAATGCACTTACTTCAGTTTTTTTTAATCCCTTTCCAAAGTAATCAGCCTTATTTCCCAGAAATGCCTTTTCTCTTACACTGACTAGAAACTCGTTAGAAGCATCAGCACAGGAAGGACTTTAGAGAATGCTGCTATTTCATACAACTGGTTTCTCCCACCTGTGCCCAGAATATATTCAGGTCTGTATATGGACACAGTGCGCATCCTCCCAGACTCTGCAGCCCCTTCCTTCTCCTCAATCCTCCCACTTAGTTCCATCTTGAATTGATTTTGCCTCCTAGCAAAGATTGAAAGGTTACCAGGCAGAAATTTAAGTCCAGGCACGCTGGCAGACGTGTATCAAGGCAATGGCAGCTACAAAAATCTTATGGTACAAGCTTTCAGGGTAAACATCAATTTCTCCAATTTGCTATAGCCCGAGAACCTTAGAAGCCTAGCGAATGGATTGCGAGTGTGGGTTTTGTGCTGGATGAGTGGAGCCGGGGTTGCTTCTGTAACGCTCTGTTAATGTACACCGAGTCTTCAGTTTCAACATTGTGACAGGGCAGAAAGTCACAGCTGTTACACTCACTGCCCTTCTGACATGTGCCATCTTCATTCTTCTTGGAGAGAGGCTGCCTTGCAACCTTTCCCCTGGATTTAACTTCATACCGATAGGAGAGGTGGCCAGAGAGTGCCACGGACCCTCTCCCCTCACTCTCTGCCTATTGAAACCCCATCTCCACCTTTGAGTCCTCTACTTAGACTTCAACTCAATCTATTACTGGATGGAAATTGATACATGAATTGTGCCCTATACTTGGGAATATTTTCTGTTTCTGTGAGAGTCCACCATCGACCCTCATAGGGATTGAGAACTTTCCATGTGTGAGGCACTTTACCTGGACTATCTTTTTAAATACTTATTCATCTTTGAGATAGTTGCAACAATTATCCCCATTTTATAAATGAGGAAACTACACCTGAAGTAAAATAAGTTGCTCAAGGTCATAGGACTTCTAGGTGCTAGAGCTAGAGATCCAGACTCAGACAGCCCAAGTCCATTCAGAACTTTCAAAGTTTCTCTCTGGGCCTTGCGACTGGCTATAGCTTCCCAAGACCTAGATGTTAGTTATGTGTCTTTGTTACCTACCTTCCACCCCTTATCTCTAGAACACTTAAATATTTGTCAACTTCAGGATCAAAGCAATCTTAAGAAAAGCCAGATAACATCAGAACCTATAAAACTAGCAGGTTTTGGAATTACAATTCTTCCAAAAGAGACCCAATCTTTCCTTCTGATGATGGTCAAAGACTACAATATGATCATTTAGTTTAAGGACAACCTCAAATAAAAAATTCATTAATCAGAATGGGTGATTTCAAAATAATGAGCCCTGGGTTGAATTTTAGAACTCTCTTTATGTTTTGTTAGTAAAGCGCTGTTATAAAAATAATTTGATGGGACAGCCCGTTGCGATGGTGTGACTCCACTGTGTAAAAAAGGTGCCTGAGCACACCCAATTTATGCAACACTAACAGAATGGGTTATGTATGTTGTATGCAGTTAGAAAGGAAACCCAGTGAAGTATTACAGTAATTTAAAATATATATATTGGGGCTTGTTCAGCACAGATATTTAAAATTTAAAGCTGTTTAAATATTCAACTGAAACTAAAATAAAATTCTGAAAAATGGAATTCAATCGAAAAGCTCCATTAAGAGTAAAAATGCTTCTCAAAACCCATTTGGTTCTAATAGAAACCCATCAAGTGAGGTTTTCATTGTTGCAGCATCAGCCAAGGGAAAAATTATACATCCATTTGGGTTGAAGAGAATCGGTTGGTCTCTTTGTAGCACAAGCTTCCCTTATAAAAGTAGGAAAGACAGAGCCTCAGACCAACACTCAGATTAGGCCACTATTTGTTTAAATGGTCTGGAGCTCTTCCATAAGTAACATCTTCTTATTCATTCCCTTGCTTCAGTGAAACCTCATTTCACCTTCTGCATCAGATGTAATTCCAAAAAAAAAAAAAAGTACCTTTTGTTAGAATATCAGGAGACTGACCAATTTGCCTCCTGAGAGCCAAGCTCTATTTCTCTGATAAACATCCTGCAGGATGTTTTTATTCAATTAATTGGAGTGATTGCTTGCACAGAAATGTACCACTTTATCAAGGTCTGCTTGAATATCAGGCTTGGCCGAGCTGCAATTCTGTTCCTGAGTTATTCTGATGGCAAACGCATGAGGATTCTGAAACAGAATTAAAACAATCAGGAGGATTTAGCCAGCTTGGTGGCTGCGCTCAAACAGCAAAAGTAAATAGGGAGGTGTACATGTGAGTAAGTAAATGGGGGGATTCCAGAGATGGAGAGAAAACTGTTAGGAGGCATAAAATGTAGGGTATTATGAGAAGAAATATAGGATAATATAAACAGAGTCTCTAATCCAGAGGACTGTAAATCCCTTTTCCTTAATTGGTTTAGAAACTCTGGTCGGTAATGTGAGAAGGAGGACTCTGGCTGGCTTTCTTCTTTGCTGCCCGGAATCACATTAAGTAGAAAACAATAGCTGGGTTGACAGCTCCCTTTCTGTGGGGCACTTAGAGCTAATCTGCTATTGAGACTAATACAATTACACGGGATTAGAGAGCTGCCAATGATACACAGATTGGGGAATTCTTGGTGGAGGGAGAGCTGGGCTCTTTCAAAGTAGGGTAGGGGGTTTAAGAGGGACAATGATTCAAGTCTACACTGCTCCTAATTACCTAAAATCAGGGGTAAATAATCAGGATTTTGTAATTCACTTAGGATCCTAATTATAAACTCTAATCCAAACAAAATTCTAGTTTGAGATTTCTGGTACTTTCCCTTATTTTGCTTATTTTAAAGATGTGTTTATTTAATTTTAGGTTTCAATAAATATTTATTCCCTTTCCCTTCTCCCAATTTGAGTAATGACAAAAAGCCTTTTGAGATGCTAGCTTTATAACTGAATTCAGAGATTTCCTTAAAGAGTTAGAGTTAAATTTAGTCCACTTTTCAACTTGTACCTGTGTGTGTGTTTCCAGTTTCTCAAGACAGAGGGAAAACCTATATTTAAGAATTTAGAAATCACAACTGGCAGATAGTCAGTCCTTGGTATCCATTTGCATTCCTCTTGTAAACTTGATGGACAACATTGCGATTTTCACAAAATGATTATGGAAATCTACTAGCACTAGTGAGCTAATTCTGTAAGTGTCCCCAAGAACCTGACATTAGTCTGACGTTCATTACATGAGAGAGATATGTGTTACTTATCAAATGGATACATAAAAATAACACAATACTTTTTTTAAATAACAAGTTCTTTTTTAATATTCCCAATTTCCTTTTTGTGAACCTAAAATAATCTCCAAAAAACAAGTACTCATATTAGCTATTCATGACTGCATTTCTCAATTATTAAATAAACAGTTCCAACTATGTTTATACTTACAATATATCCAAAGAAATGCACAACATCAATTCAAAAGAATATATGCAGCCCTATGTTCACTGAAGCGTTATTTATACTAGTCAAGATATGGAAGCAGCCCAAGTGTCTACCAGTAGATGAGTGGATAAAAAAGTTGAGGTACATTTACACAATGGCATACCACTCAGCTGTAAAAAGAAAGAAATTTTACCTTTTGCCACAGCCTGGATGAACCTGGAGATTATTATGCTAAGTGAAATAAGCATCATAGACAAATACTTTATGATTTCACTTATTCTTGCAATCTAATGAACAAAGTAAAATAAACAAAAAAGAAACTGACTCATAGATAGGAGGAACAGAATGACAGCTGTTAGAGGGGATGGTGATTGGGGGGCTGGGTGAAAATACTCAAGGGATTAAGCAAAGGAGAAAAAACTTATAGACACAGACAACAGTATGAGGATTGCTGGAGGAAAATGGAGAGTGGGAGGTGCAGGAGGGTAGAGGGGCGATAGATGGCGATATAGGGAGACTTGACTTGGGTGGTGAATGAAAATGCAATATACAGAGGATGTATTATAGAATTGAAGACCTAAAACCTATATAATTTAATTAACCAATATCACTTCAATAAACTCAATAAAAAAATTTTAAATAGATACATCAAATATGACATGATTATTACATTCCCCAGCATGATACAACAATAATTATCTAATTTAATTCCAAAGTTGTTGGTCCCAAATAAGTGCCCCCAATAGGGAGTGCTTTAGTGCTTTCACCTTCTATAAGCTCTATTCAAATAATCACTAAATTTTGAGCTGTTTCCCCAAGATCATACTATAGTATCTTTCTGGTAGACCAGCAATGAAAAGGAAGGTCTGATCTAAAAATTCATCTGCTCTTTTTGGTTATAGTACTTTCTTCAAGAGGCCCATATTTTAACGCATATGTAACAATTCAGGATGTTAATGGAATATTATGGTTTGGACCAATGTGAGGCCCAAACTGAATGATATTATGGTCATTCTGACCCAGGTGTAAGGAGTAGGGAGGAAAGAAATGTAAGAAGACTAGTGGAAGACAGAGATTAAGGGTTTTAAATATTAATTAATATGGGTTTTAGCCATTTCTGAGAGTGATATCAGAAAGATTAGTTTTTGTTTGCTTTTTGTTCAGTGTTCTTGTTCAGTCTTCAGCTTGAACCTGATTCAAAGTAGTCTGGAATCACTCCCTTGGGCTTAGAAAAGAGCATTCTGAGCCGAGAAGATCCCATTCTCTTTCTCCCCTGGTTAGCAGAGGGCAGGGAACTCTGATACCAGGCTTTTTACATCCAAGCCTCCTATCCTCGCGCCAACCCAAAGAAGTGGAGACAATTGAAATCCTCATTTGATCACCGAGGAGCCTAAGGCTTAGAAAGTTGAAGTAATTTACCCACAGGTTGAGTCCCGAGTTCCAGCAATTCTGTATTCATTCCGCACACAGTTCCGTGCTGCTTCCCACCAACATTGCCATCATCATCATCATCATCACCACCTATGTGACCACTATTTGTGGGGGCTCTCTCCTAGGCAGTAGGCTAATCAATTGAACATATTGTCCCTTATATGCATTACAACTTGCAAGGCAGATAGCTATTTCTGTTCCTACTTTATAGTAGAGAAAACTGAGTTTCAGAGAAATTAAGTAACTTGCTTAAAGGCACACACCTTCAAAAATATCAAGCCCAGGATTCAAACCCAAGACTTTGTGAAACTGGAGCTTATTCTGTCACACCGTGGTGGTACTTCTTTAGCAGTTGTCTGACTAGTATGAATGTATGATACTGGGTCTATGAGTTTGTCATTACTGGCATCAATTCCTCTGATTATTCATTAGGGAACTCTAACCTCAACCTTAGGAATGGGCACATGACCAAGTCTTACCAGGCAGAGCATTTTGTTCCCTAGCCACCATGATTGGAGGGGCTGTGACCTGTGGAGTTGCACAGGACTCCATCCTCAGAAAGAACCTACCCTTGATTTAATGCTAAAGGGTCACTGTTAAATTCTTAATCATTTTTAAACAAAGTCCTCTGCATTTTCATTTTTCACTGAGCCCCACAGTTGTGTATCTGGTCCTGGTGATTGGTCTAGTACTGGACACATTGAACAGTAATCCACACCCATGAGACCCAATTCCAGGACCATGCTGAACTTTTTGAGAATGCAAAGCTCTCTCTGCTGGAGTGCTGATGCCAAGCCTGGAGCTTCGGGGGCCACCCCTGGGCAGAAAGTGCCTGAGAAGGAAGCCAGAGGAAAGCAGATCTGAACAAAAGAATGTCGTGATTAAATTATCGAAGTCCTTGGGTTTAACTGATTCCCCTTTTACTTATTTTGACCAGTTTGAACTGAGTGTTAATGTAACCCAAAGAGTTTTAATACTGTTGCAGACTGGCTTCTCCAGAGTAGATTCTGAGATAGGGTTATGGGTGCATGGTGTTTACTAGGTATTAACATCTATGAAGGGAAGAGAAAAGAAGCAGGACTGGGCAGAGGAAGAAGTCAAATTGCCACCTCTTGCAGGCTCAGCAAAGCCTCATCCAAACTGGCCATGAGCTCTGGGCTGAATAGTGGTCATCTAATATATCCTATGTTGGGCCTGACAGGGAAAGTTAGGTTTTGAGTGAAGGACTTGATGGCCCAAAGTTGTCTGCTAACCTCACTCCCTGTAGCTGGGTAGCAAGTCCTTTTTTTTGGAGAGGTTACTGGGCCCACACTTTAACTTGAGTTCTTTAGAAAGCAGAACCCAAGACAGAAGGTTATATGCACAATTTTATTAAGGAGTGCCACCTAGGTAAGCAGAAATGGCAGAGGCATGAGGCAAGAAAGGAGGGCTAGCCAATAACAGGGTGTGTTACAGAGTTGTTCTCTACTTGCTACTCAGCACAACATATTCTTTTTCTACATATTCTATATCTATACATTGTTTATGGAACTGCTTAATTTCAGCGTAGTTAACAATGATCACATAGCTCTTTTCCTGAAACATAAAACCTCCTTTAAACAATTAAAACTCTCTGACTCACTGAAAATCTATTATTTGGCTTGCAACACTTAAGGAAAAGAAGCAAGTATTAAAAATTCATACAGGCTTGCCCACTGAGAGACAACGGAAGAGATATTCCAATCGTGCTTTGTTTCTTCACATGTGTTCATCATATTTCCTTCAGTGCTCAAATGTAACCTTTGTATTGAATAAAACACATTAAAAAATGGGATCCTTAAAGATGTTGCTTATCAGGAAATAGAGAGTTATAGATTCCAGATCTGGACTTCTGGTTTCTGCCAGAAACTGCACACCTGTAGATTGGGAAGTTCTGTCGTTTCCAGAAGTTGACATGTATGGAAAAGGTTAAGAGGAAAAGGAGATAATTTTCAGAACGATTTCTTTTCTTTTCAAATACTTGCTATAGGTGCTTGCACATCTTTATTCTAGGTGGTTCTGCTAGTTGATGCAGAACTTTGGTGCATTGGCAGATGGTGTTGTGAAATTATGAATATGACAGTGATTTGGGTACCTCCCAGACACTGTGGTTGGGTGAGCATAAGGTCAAAGTCAGGAATCCAAAATCTACACCAAAAATATTTAGAACGAGACTTGTTTTCTTTGTTGCAGGATAGCAGATTGTAAGGGCCACTTCTGCTAAGTCAGTGGTTCTTAACCTGGGTTCTATCGAATCCTAGGGGTTCGATGAGTCAGTCTCAGGAGTTCGGAGAAGCCTCTGCCGCGGAGGCCAGAATAAAGTAATACCGTAATTTGTTGTGAGTTCATGCACTTTGTTGGTTTTGTTCTTTGAGCAGAGTGATGTTCATGCACAGCTCATTTTGTGCACCAGTAAAAAAAACATATATACCTATGTCTTGAATTTGAAAAAAAAAATCATCTTTTATTTATCACTAAAGAAGGGTTCGGTGAATGCACATATAAAACTGGTGGGTTCGGTACCTCAAAAACGGTTAAGAACCACTGCGCTAAGTAGTATTCACAGCTGCAGAGGATGGAGCCCTGAACAGCTCGTGTCACTCTATTCTCTGATGTAGCCCTAGCACCTGGTCATTATTTGTATATCATTGGTTTAGAGGAACAAAAAACCAGGCTTTTTACTTCCAGACTGTGGGAAAGGTACCCCCTTCCTGTTTTCATAAATCTCCCAAGGGAGGCCTTCCCTGTATGGAGCTATCAAATCCCAATTTGAAGAGGTTCCCCCTCCTCCCACTATGCCATCAGAGGCTATGTCCTGGTTTTGTAAGTTACCTTCCTGAGGCAGGGTCAATATTATTATTCCCAGTTTGTGTATTTTGCACAGTGGATCGATTTTCAATTCCCAACAACTGAACTTCCCAAATTTTTATATGATGAAACTTAACTGCAATCACATGGGCATAAAAAAAATATGCATACTCACCAGAGCAGTGTTAGATTTCAGGAAGAAATTTCATTTCACCTTAAAATATCATCTATAGTAGCCTAATTGTGAAAACAATGCATTCTGCATGGGCTCCTTTTTTGCATATTTAAATATGGAAGAATGTGAGAAGTCTCCAGCTAATATAATTTTTATTCAGCTAAATATCAAGTACAATGAAGAAACACTTTATAGTGTGATATATACATACCTTTCATTTGTGTCTATATGAAATGCAGACATTTACAAATACATAACCAGAAGAATAAATTCAAATGTGTAGCAAAACAAGAAATGCATTTTAAATAACCTTTAGAAACAAAACTGGGGAAGATGTCAGGAGTCCATAGTCATCAGTGTCATTGGTTATTTTGCTAGTTGGCCACTCAGATGGAGACCTGGCAGGCACAGGATTGAATTTGGGCTGATAGGCATGGGAGATGGAGTGAAGGTTTCCTGGAAAAGCTTGAGATACAGCAACATAATAAACCAGGAACACATGGTAAAGCCAGTATGGGAAATTTCTCTGCCCATGTGAGGCATTCTTATTTTTTTACTTTTAAAAGAAGAACTATTTTATGATTTGACTTAGATCATTGATCATAGTGCTGCTTTTTTATTTCAAATATCTCCTAGCTGTGTCTGTGTCAAATTTACAAAATAACTATTATTTCCACAAAATATTGGAAGATTGAGTGGCCATTTGCTTATCAGTGTCTCTCACTGCTAATATAACTCCTTTGGGCATGGATTATAGAAGCCACTTTCAAGCCCCAAGTGATGTGTGGGAAAGGGGGAGTGGTAAAGAGTATTCCTTGCTGTTATGGGCAGCTGGTGCTGTTGATTGCCACGCAGCTCTTCCCCCTTGTCCTAATGGAACATAGCATTGCATTTGGAAACTTGTGTCATGTGGTTTGAGTGGAGATGAATCTGTTCTCCCTCTAACACCAGCCACAGGGGTGTCATGTGATCCAAACTGGGCCAATGAGGGTCCTCCTAAAAACTTTTTCATAAGCACTTTAAGGGTAGACTAGTTCATTCCGATAGTGTTACTAAGCTAGGGGGTTATGAGCTGTGGACTGCTGGCAGCCATTTTTATTAAGCACATGGAGGAAAACCTTCTAAAAACTAAAGCCAAGCAGAGCTGAGCTCAGAGATGGAAATAAACCAAACTTTCATTACCCAATTTTAGTCTCTAGATCCAGCCAACCTTGTTTTAAGTAATAACCCCCCCCTTTTTTTTTTTATTTTTGTGAGCTAGTAAACTCCCTTTTTGGCTTGATGTAGTTTTCATTGAGTTTCTTCTATTACTTGTTACACCCCCAAAAGCCCCAATACACCTGCAGTTTATAAGGAGATAATACATATTGCCTATATTTACCAGTCCTGCTTATAGCCTAGGTTGCAATCATATAACTAATTCTTGTCAATAGACTGTGAACAGATTTGCTCAAATGCTGGAGAGATGGTGTATCTCTTCCAACTCTCCTTCTACTTTTGTGGAGACTGAAATGAAAGTCCACAAGATCCCATGGCTAGAAGATGGCAGGGGCTGCATCAGCCTGCCTCACACAGATTGTGCAGAACACAACCCACCATCAACCTTTGCTGTGCTAAGCCACTAAGGCTTCAGGAATACTTTGTTATGGAAGCATCAGGGCTTCTGATAGACATTAAATTCAGCCTTCAAAAAATTAATATTTTTCTTTGTTCCCCTGAGATTGAGCCTAGGAATCATGTCCATCAATTAGCATTTTTAGTGCTTCTTTCCAGCATAAGAAATAGAGGGAGGAGATGCCAAAAAGACATAAAAGAGCCAGGCCTGACCTGTGGTGGCGCAGTGGATAAAGCCGTCAACCTGGGAACACTGAGGTCGCCAGTTCAAAACCCTGCACTGGTTCGGTCAAGGCACATGTGGGAGTTGATGCTTCCAGCTCCTCCCCCCTTTCTCTCTTTCTCTCTCTCTCTCACTCACTCTGTGTCTCCACTCTGAAATGAATAAAATAAAATAAAAACATTTAAAAAAAAAAGACATAAAAGAGCCAAGAGTAGGGAGACAATGAGCATGGGAAGCCTCTGTATTATTGTGCGTAGAGAGAGTGGAGGAGATCTCAACCTTAAAGGAAACCAACATACACTGAGTCCAACTGTGGGTCGAGCACTTTACCTACATTATTTCATCCCATCCACACCAAGAAACCATGAGAAATTATGATTTTCATTTTATTGACAATGAATCTGAATTCCAGAGAGATTAAGTAGAGCCACAGATTCCTGGCTGGAAAGATGCGGCTTTGAACCCTGTCTGTCCAGCTACACATTTTAACCCAAATTATTCTGGCATTACTATTAATAGTAGTATAAATATTACTTACAGGTAATTCATTCCAGATTTATTCAAAATACCAGTTTCTCTCTTAAACACAGAGAAAGCAAGATCCAGACATGTCTGGTCTGAGTCCTTGCATTCAACCATACTAGGGTTGTAGGAGCAAAAAATATGTATACCTCTCAGTGCCCTGACACCCAGTTTTCCTGTCCCTGGATTCTGCTCTGCCAGTCTTTCTCTTCAACACCCAGTCTGGGACTTGTCCTTAGCTTCCTCAGTTCTTTGCTTGGGCACACAGCCAATTCAGGCTGCATAATCCCTTGTTCACTGCTCCCCATATTCTCTAGGCTATTTCTCTTTGCCTTGACATATTTCCTGAGTTGTTGGTCACCATTTCTAACTCATTTGTCACCTAACACCCTCCCTTCAGACTAACCTACAAATTCCCTAATCTAGATCTAATTATTTTTTTTCGGCACTTAGGGAAGACAGCCCTCCATACCCTTGTCAATTAGCCTTATCTCTTTGCAACATTAGTGTTCTTAAAAAAAAAAAATTATTAAGCAATCATCTGCTGGGTTTCTAGTATACAAGATTTAAATTTCAATTCATAGTTATTTGGTAAAGGAGATGATTTCTTTTCAAACTTTTAACTTATCCTAGGCTCAAAAAGTGTCTCTTATTTTAAATCCTATGTGTTTATGCCAAATATACACTGCTATCCAAAATGTAAAATAGAAAAGTAAAGAGAAAATCGTCATTGTGGAATTCTTCTAAACTAGACACCAAACATAGGAATATACCTGAAAGTCTGAAGGGAGTCAGTGGGCCTTCATTAATACAGAAGCAGACGACACTATCCACTGCTTTACTGCCATAAACTAGAAACAGAAACAAAATCTTGCAGATAATTACATAACTTTTCCAAAAGAAAATCCGGGGAAGAGACTGGGATCAATTTTCTGAATTCTCATAGAAAGATACTAGTGCTCATGAGCTATCATGGCATTTATGCAGTCATACTTAAGTAATGTCATTGTGCTGGAGCACAATCAGGGCTCCTTATGGCCTTGTGATCACTTATATCAGTATTTATGAAGGCTCTGGTTGCAGACAATGAGCCAAATCTGGCCCTTTACCTACCAGTGGCTAAAATAATGCATAAAAGCCCATTTGGTACATCTCTGTGAACATCATATTGTCATGAACTCATTCCCATGACAGTGAAGTCTATAAGCATTAATGGGTTTAATTCAACAAACATTCATTTTGTAGTCAGACAACCTTTGCCACTGACACCTGCCAATTTATAGTCTAAGAAAAAAATCACTGAGCTTATAGAGTTGTCCTTTGGAAAATGAATATGGCTCATTATCTTTATTTATATCCTTCTAACTGTTCTAAATGATCAATCTGGAAGACCTCTGAAGCTTTTTGGGGAACAAAACTGTTTTTCAATCAAAATCAAATACTGTACTTTGCCAATTAACAATGGTTTTATTTCTGCATTAAGTTCTTACTAATTTTACTGAAAAGGAAAGGAAGCAGAGGTTCCTACCATCTAAACCAGAGCAAATATCTCAGCATTGGAAGGTTTCAAAAGGAGATGGATGAGAGAAAGGCAACAGGTTTCTAATTCCTTTCTGGCCTGCCTCTCTCTAGCCATCTGCTTTTGGTCAAGTCATCATACCTCTTTGAATTTCTGTTTTCATAAACTGTTAAACATTGTGGTTAGATCCAGAGTTTCTCTAAGGTACTGTCCTGTTTTGAAACATTCTTGTCCTCTAGAATGATTTCCTTTCTTCAGTCAGATAGGATATCATTGTTTTCTGAGTTTGGTGTGTCAAAATTCACCAAAAAACCGAGCATAACTCGGGTGCTGTGTCACTTCTAGAAAAACGGCCTAACTGGAAGTCCCAGAACTAGATGCTCTGTGACGGAGTTCTGTTTTGGCCTACAGACCTCCAGCACAGAGTGTCTACACTACAGCAAATGTTTTATCCTCGGCTGCTGCATCTGGCCGTGCAGGACCCGGCCCATACTTCTCTGGTATGCGGCCGCATGCAGCCGGGTGTCATCGAAAATGGCTATGCATGTCAGTGTTGACACGCGTGTCATAGGTTCGCCATCACGGCCCTACACAGACTTGGGATGTCTCTAGCAGGCAAACTTCTATTCAGTCTTCAAATCCCAACTTAAACATCGACTCTTCTTTGGTCTTCATTAGACTTAAGATACCTTCTCCTATGTTTACATTTACTTTATAAAGAGGACACTCTTTATACTACACTATATTACACAGAATAACAGTCCTCTAAAGATGTCCAGGCTCTAATCTCCAGAACCTCTTAAAATATTACCTCACATGGTAAAAGAGAATTTTCAAATATGATTAAGTCAAATATCTTCAGAAATAGAGATTTTCCTGGATTATTCAGGTGAAGCCAACGTAATCACAGCTTTTTCTTTAAGAGGGAGGTAAGAAGGCCAATATTGGGAAAAGGAGATCTGATATTAGAATGACACAATTTGAAGATGGAGGAAGGGGCCATGATCCATGGGATGTGGGCCTCTAGAAACTAGGATAGGTAAAAAAACAAACAACCACCACAACAAAACCAGATTCTCTTCTGAAGCCTCCAGACAGAACACAGCTCTTTTAATACCTTAATTTTAGACTTAAGACCTCCAAAACTGTAGGAGAATAAACAGTGTTTTCTTAGCCAAAAAATTTTCAGTAATTTGTCACAGCAGCAACTGGAAAAAGAGACTACAAAGACTACAATAGAAGATATAGTATACTATATTATAACTATTTGTTTGTTTAACTGACTTCTTGCCAGCCAGTGAACTTCTTGAAGGCCCATGCATTTTTAAAAAGGGCCATGCATTTTTATCTTAATGTTCTCAGTTCATTGGCACATGGTAAATAGTCAAAGATATTTTTTGAATGAATGAATAAATGAGTGAGTGAATAGAAGAATAAATCTTGTTTTACAAATATAATGTTAGAATTTAGGGGATAAATGACATGCCCAAGGTTTCACAGTACTAGGAGTGCTGCCCAAAGGCTGTGTTTTCTCTGGGATGTAGTATTTTTGTGACTATTATTTTCACTGAGAGTATAACACCAAAAAAATTTAAGTATTGTTGTTCTTATCATTTTATATGAAATCACACTCCACAAATCTAGACTCCTGTAGAGACTGACTTTTATTTATTTATTTTAAAGATAATTCTTATGATTTCCATAGGGGAAGAAAACAATTCAAGCATTGGCAGAGTACTTTATATTATACAGTTTTACTTGGAGCTCTTTCAATGACTCCAATTTAATGCTAAGTAGTCCAGATTTTGAGTAGTAAAAATATTATGTGCACTTCATCTGTTTGTTTAAAATGGGTGCTCTAAACAAAAGCTACACTTAGCTGAAAGTTACCAGTGTCAGTGGGTGTAAATGTACGTATTTATACAACACATAACAGAAAGGGGACTGGAGGGAAGAGGGCAGGCAGAAAAGACCACCACCCCCATTTCTTTCGGAGTAAAGGGACAGCTGAATTCCCACTGGTCCCTCATTATGGTTCCATGCAGGCCATGACAGGAACAAGAACACATTTTTGAGCACAAGTCCTTGGAAGAAAGCACAAATGTGACTGCCATTTAAACTGCAGATGGTCAGAGTTGCCTCAGTCTTTGTGCAAACAGCTGCTTGTAGTCTTCTCACTCTTCTAGGAGAGAGTTTGTTCTGCTGTCGGCGAGTTCTTTCGTCCAAAATGTACTCCTATTGGAAAAGGATCGGAGTTGGCTTAATGTCATTTTGTACAAAGAGTTCCTCTATTTCAAAGCAAGTTTCACTGAGAGAGAAAAGTTCACACATGATCATTACAGGGATGCACATTAATTCAAATGGTTGATTCTGCCAGGATTGCTCAGCTTATTATTTTAGAAGTTCAAATTCTGCTTTTCATCAGAAAATGCATATTTAAAATATCATTTATATTTGTATCTAGAAAATCTTTAGAAACTATCAATCCTCAAGATTATTTTTTTGAATACCTACTCCTCAAAGGTGAGATAAAAGAATAGAATTTTGTATGTTCCCAAAATTGACCTTCAGTCCCACTGAGGAGATGTCACCCACAGCAGTGAAATATTGGTGCACAAGGCACACATATGCATTACATACTTTCATTGAAATAATATACTAAAATTATTAAATGATTTTGAAAACAAAATATACATATTCTTTGACGATGCTGACAACCAGTTTTGACTATTTCTTGCTTGTCATATGTGGTCACAAACAGGAAAGCAACATGAGAAACGGTATGTTTCTATACGGCCACAGTTTGGTTTTTGCTTTTTACATGGTGTGGGAAAGTGGCACTCAATATATTTGGAAGTTTATGAATACATTTTCATAATTTAAGCCATATAGTGGTTAAGAATTTTATTGTCGTGTATTTCTGTGCTGCTACCTTGTCACTCAGGTCTCAGCTCAAATGTTGCCTCTTCAGAGAGAATTTTTCTGACAACCCAATATAATGTATCAGTCTTACCTGTCATGGCTATATGATACTGTTTAATTTTCTTCACAGTCCTTATTTCAACTTGAAAAATTTCCCCCATTTATTTTTTTCTTGTGTGTTCTCTTCCAGCCCACATTAGAAAGTGAGCTATGTAAAGCAGTAAGGTTATCTGCTTTTACAGCTATACCCCAAGTGCCTAGAACAGGACCTCGCAACTACTAAGATCTCCTCTTATACTTGGGATTGTATTAATAAAGCTATCTGTCTTTTGTCTAATTTGTGATGAATATTACTCAGAAAAATCCCACCAAATTGACGATGATTAAAAATTGCACACAGTAAAATTAATTATAAGTAAAAAATGTGACTAAAGAATCAATCTTGTTGGGTAACATTGAACATTCAAAAATTAATCTGAGAAAAAATATTTTGGTTGAAATAAACATAAATAAAACAATGGCTAAGCTCATATGGAAAAATTTGCTCTTGACTAAAGAACGAAATCTTCTAAATAAAATCTGTGTCTGTAAAATTTAACCCTGAACAGTTATATTTGGTAGAAGTAAGGGTCATAAAAGAAAATTTAGAAGAACAGAAGATATAATAGGTAACATTTGATATGTATGGGTGTGGGGGAAAACCCTGAAGGATAAATCAAATCTTCATCATAAAATTCATGAGAAAGAATTGATTTTGAGAAAAGTAATTTTAGTTAAATGAAAATGGAAAAAATGGAAACTGCTTAAATGGTTTATATAGAAAAATTGATCAAATAATGAAATTGGTTCAATGAAGTTTAATTCAAAAATTCTTTCTCAGCAATGGTGATATAATCCTGATTTAAATGATTGTGTTTATACATATGGAATCAATATATTTTTATGGTCAAAATGGTGGGGTAACAATTTTCTACAATCTGGCTTTAGAGCAAAGGAAATAATAAACCACTAAATTGTCCATCATAAACAACCATGAGATAGACCAGTGTATAATGTGCTAAGGATAAAAAATATATATATATTGTACCTTCTCAAGGGAGTGTCTTCAGAAAGAGAGTAGACACTAATTATCTGGCCAGCCTTAGTAAAGTCACTCAGCTCCTCTGGGTCTTTGACATTTTGAACAAGAATTTGAGCTTCCCATTTAGACTAAAATCAAGTATCGATAAAGAGCCAATAAAGGAAAAATGTGTACACTGAGGATGGAAGCAGAACCAGTAACAGGGTATCATGGGCTAGCCTTTAGGGGCTACTAGTATTTAGGGGATAAGATGACAACACACTGGATAAAGAGGCAAAAGAGTTGCAAATAAATAATAGAATTGTGCAATGTGAGATGGCCTGAGGATCTGGACATATTTGAAAACAGAGGATCAACTGCTACAGGGAGATAATGCCAGAAACAAAAAGAAGGCTCTTGAATTCATTTAGAAGGTCAACCTTGCAATGGAAGCATTGGTGTTGGGGCATCATAGGAGAAAGTCACTGGGAATAAAAGATTACTAGAAGGGTGAATGAAAGGCCTGTTGCTTAGAGCCTTTTAGTCTCCAGTGACAGTAACTAAATTTTAACAAGCATAGGCAGTAGTGTGATTTTATTGTCACACTTGTTCAATCCGCAGGTGGGGCACAGGTGTGGTAACTTCAGAGTTGACCAAAGCTGGGGACTTGATTTCTGCCTGGACTATTTCCTTACTCCATTTCTGTTTTTCTTTGAGTTTTGGCTTCATTTTCTCATATTGCAGACTAAGTTCTAATAACCAGGCAGAAAAAATTGTGGCTGGGAGTTCTTATACACCACCATTGCCACTGAAGAAGTTTCACTGATTCCAATGTTAAAATCTCAGAGCAGAATGACCAGTCATTCTTACCAATGAGATTAGGTCATGTAGGAAGGCGTAAAAGGGCAAGATATTCTCCAAAACAAAGAGGATTATTGGTTCCCAGAACATGGAAGAGATATGGACAGAAAAAAATGATATGTTCACTGTAAGCAATTAGGAAATGTAAATGGTTTTAAGATTGAAAATAAAGAAAAAGAACATGTCTTAAGGTAGAGAGGAAGAGATAAAGTTAAGGATAAAAGATAAAAACAAAGGAGAGATGGAAGAAAAAAATGAGAACACCAAAGTTTATGCCCCTCACCTGAGAAATTAACCAGAATGGGGCCTTGCATTCACAAGTAACTTAGAGTAGTCCTCTTTTTCTACTTGGTTTTAGTCTTTTCTTGATTTCTCTGATTTCTACTCTTCTAGTGTGGTAAACTCATGGACTAGCCCCCCTACTTCACTCTTTGGTCCAGAATTTATCTTCTCCTCTTCTGTTCTGGCCTTTAATTCAGACTTCTCCTTCCATAATGATTCCCTTGGTGCTGCATGTCTGGGCAATGCCCAGAGCCTGGTTCTCTGCCTCCTCCCCAGCTGGGCTCTGAGAAAGCTGGGTACCACACAGCCAGGTCTCTTAAGACCCAGGATCAAATGAGGCCTGGAGCACAGATGGAGAACTCAGCTTTTGCAAAGAAGGGAGAATGGGCATATTTCTTTTAGACAAACTAGAAGAAATAAGTGGATCTATTTCTGCAAAGATGGATTTAGGAAAAGAAAGAGATAAGTTTGAATAAAGAAAAGGGCAAATGAAGGATTTTGGTGTGGAGGGGGGCTCAATCTCTTCAGAAAAGTTAAAGTCAAGGTTATCTACTGCTAGGAAGGATAGAAAGTGTAAACGCATAAGAAGTGTATTAGTCTCCCAAGGCTGCTGCAACAAATTACATGCTACAAACCAGGTTGCTTAGGACAAATTTATTCCCGCACAGTTCTGGAAGCTGGAAGTCTGAAATCAAATGTGGTTAGGGCTGCATTTCCTTTGAAGGCTCTAGGGGAGAATCATCCTCATCTTTCTGCTGTTGGAGGCTGTGGGCATTCCTTACTGGGGCTGCAGTATTCCAGCCTCAGCCTCTGTCTTCACATGGCCTTCTTCTCTGTGTGTGTGCTAACTCTCCCTTTGTCTCACTTGTCATTGGGTTGAGGGGCCACCTGGATAATCCAGGATAATCTCATCTCAAGACCCTTAACTTAATTACATTTTCCCCCCAAATAAGGTAACATTCACAGAATCTTGGATTAGAGGCATGCATGTCTTTTTGAGGACCCCGATTCAACGCATTATAAGGAGAGAGGAGAAGGTTTGGATCAGCTGGTACAGAAGGGTAGCCTTAGAGCATGGAATAGGAGAATAAATATGAATACTAAAAATAAAGGATGTCCAAGTCAGAGTTGCACATGGATTTTTCACCAGCCAACACTGCATGGCTTTTCAGCAGCTTTTGGCAACTTGGCAGCAGGAGCAGAGCAAGCAGGCAAAAGAGGTAGCTCATAATGGGATGTCTATAGGTGGGCTTCACAGAGGGGTAAGGAGATGAAAGATCTGCCCCTTCCCACTTCCAGCTGCAGAACATGTCATGTTGGAGTGAAATCATGCCCTTTAAATCATCTTGTAAACCATTTAACAAACCAGTTATAATTTCTACTTGTTCCTTTCACTTATCCCTATATCTTCTTCTTATATCCCAGATATATTCTTACTATCCAACTCTACCTTCCTTCCTATACTCTCCCAAATCTCATATAAATAAAGCTTGAAACCAAATCTCTTTTCCAGTATATTCAAACATTTTTTTCCCCATGAATGATGCCTGCAATGACCATAGCACCAAGCACACTAATCATTGATAAATACTCCCAACATCTCCTGGTTCTCTAACACCCTGGTGGCAGAGTATTGTCTGTATCACAAGGCTCTAAAAAAGCATTACAGAATTTTCATTTTTTGGTGAAACCAGAAATATCTCAAAAACTCAGCCTGTAGGTCATATTTCCAGGGCAACGCTCGATAGTTCCCCTTATCCTGGAAGGCTTGCTGGGGAAGTGAAAAGCACAGGTTACTTCACAATCTGCTAGATCTGTGATTTTAAAGTTCATTTTTCCTTTTTATCTTTTTCTGTCTTCTTTTTAAGAAGCAGAGCTCTCGCCTCAAAAAAAAAATTTATATCAAACAGATAAAAGTAGAGCTGCCGGGGTGGGGGTGGGGGAGGGAAACTCACCGCTGCCTGAGCCTGCTTCCCCAGTCCCTAGTGTCTTTCCCTACAGGCCCCCGCTCTGATGTCCCCTGAGCACTTCTAAGGGATCATTTGTGAGCAGCTGCACTAGGTAAGTGTGGAGTAGGCTTAAGAGTGCAGAGAACAAAAGCAGCCTTCTGGTCCAGAGAAGTTCAGTGTGTAGTGAAATTGCCAGATAGGTACATTTTGAGTGACTTTAAATAACACCTAGGCCAATTCTGTCCTTTTGGGTCAGTTCTGGGAGTATCCAGCAATAACTAACTCAAGTTCAATTGCTCTTCCAAACAGGAACATGGTAACTTTTTTTTTCTTTCTCTGTGACCTTTGCAAGAACACCATTAAAAATATCTGGTATACAAGTTTCCAAGATAAATGGTTCTATTTTCATTCGTGTTGACACCTTATCATTTTTGAGAAGGCTTATAGGTCCAATTAAGGCCTCTGAAGAAAGGGTGAGGCCAGGCTTCATTCCATTCTGGTGCCTGTCACCATCAAGCTACGGTATTGAAGAGCATCCTAGACTATTTCCCCACCCATTTTTTTAAGATTATTATTTTTTCTTTACAAAACTTCTTTCTTCTAATCTGAGGATTTTTTTTATTACTTTAAACCTATTTATTTTTTAGCCATTTGACATGCCCAAAATAACACAACCCTTGCAAGATCTGCTTTTACTGCTTTATAATCCACGATGCTCCCTGCTTGAATAAACTTGTGCACATTAAAAGTTTTAATAGAGGAGTGAGGATTGCAAGTAGGTGTTAACAGGGCAGGCCTTCAAAATGAACCAAGTACAAAGGTGTTTGGCAGAAGAAAAATAGTTCACTATTAACGTGAAATGGAAGTTAAACAGTCAATGGAGTTAGATTCAAATGTTATTATTTGATAAAGTCATTCAGTAAAGTCCTTTCCTACAAATCAACAAATACTTATCCAGGACCTCCTATGTGAAAGAAATTGTGCCAGGTTCAGCTATGTGGGGATGTGGGCACAGGATACAATGATAGTTAAGACAATCTCTCTTACACAGAAATGACCATGTTACTGAAAGGATTAATCAACAAACAGTGGTTCAATGCAAGGAACTAATTTAAGATAGATTTTGAGGAGTAGTTCATCTATGTGTGAAGAAGGGTGGCTAGCAGTGAGAATGGAAAGAGAAGATATTCAAAACTTGTTGCAGAGGCAAACTACGTGTGCGAGTGTGTGTGTGTGTGTACAGGGGGTCCTCAGGTTATGACAGTCTCGACAATGTTTCGAGTTTATGATGCTCATTCCATAAAAATACTTTAAAAAATTGAGACATGAGTGTTTTGGCTTGTGCCATTTGTGACGTACTTACGGACTACATGGGCTAACCAGTTTGGTTGTGCGTGGTGGAAGAATACGCAGTAACGTGGTATATAAATGAGGAAGATAGAAATCCCAGAACCCAAGAGATTTACTACCAAGGGTTTGGAAGAAGGTATTTCTATGGTAGAGGATGGGTTGACAAAATTTCAGCCTGAGGACCCCAGCGATGGCAGATTTAGTAAGGTCTACAGAGATGTTATGGATGCTTTGCAATGCTAAAGGCAGATTTTGGAACAGAAAAAGTCATCTACCTGCCAGATTAGCCTGGAAATATTCTTTAAGAAGGTAGAGAGGCCTGCAACAGATCCTGTACCCTCTACATTAGCTGTTTCTCAATATGAAACACTGCAGTACTGGTAGAAGCATCTCCTGCATGTTCCTTAGGCAATCCTGACTCACCTGACCCAGTATCTCCAGCACCTTCTGCGGGTTCTCCTGCCTCTTCAGCTTCCTCCTCCCACTAGTTCTCTCTCTCCCACCTTGCAATGCCCCTTCCAGTGTGCAAACCAACCACAGGAATAAAAGGTAAGGAAATTTTTTACATTTATTTTTTCCTTCAATACAAGTACAGTGTTCAGTACAGTATATTTCTGTCTTTTTCCTTTTTCTGTGACTTAGTTGTGTTTTTATGTTCTAGATTATGATTTTACAACTGTGTTAGGACAGATAATTGACTTAGGCTTTGGTGTTTTGACTTACACCAAAATTTGGGTTTCGTCACTGTTGTAGGAAGAAAACTCTGTCATAACCCAAGGGCTGTGTGTGTTTTCCATATATATATATGGAACTGGCTACAGACAATTAAGGAGAAAAAGAAATCAAAGATAATGTTATGATCTCAAGTCAGTATTAGTGAGAGAGTAGAGTGTCATCAGCAAGGGGGGCAAGGATAGCTATAAAATCATATGGTTTGCTTTGAATGGGAAAAGTTCATGTGCTAAGAGATCAATATAGTTGCCAATGTTGATAATCAAAAGATCATAAAAATAGGATCTTGAGTTCACCCAAAACATCTCATATAGTGACTCACAACAGAGAAGATGAAATCCTCAAAAATATAAAAATAAAAAAGAATGAACAACACAACAACAATAAAACAAAAATAGGAAAAGAAAGAAAGGGGTGACAAAGCTCTGGGGGAAGAGAGAGTTTCAAAAGAAAACATAAAAATATCCACAGCTACAGAAAAGGAGGAGGAGGAGGAAGAGGAAGACTGATATGTTATTGGAATTGTTAATTAGCAGCCCACTGGGGATTTTACTGAGAGCTATATTATGAGGATGGTGGTTTTTCATTACTTCATTGCCCCAGTTTATTCATTTATTTTATTATTATTATTATTCAGTAAGAGGAAGGGAGACAAAGAGACAGATTCTCACATGCACCTGGAAGGATCCACTGGGCAAGCCCACTAGGGAAATATGCTCTGCTCATCTGGGTCGTTGCTCCATTGCTCAGCAACCAAGCTCTTTCTAGCACCAGAGACAGAGGCCATGGAACCATCTTTAGTGCCCAGGGCCAACTCATTCCAATTGAGCCATGGCTACAGTAAGGGAAGAAAGAGAGAGAAAGAAGCAAGAGGGGAAGGGGTGGAGAAGCAGATAGGTGTTTCTCCTGTGTGCCCTGAGTGGGAATTAAACCCAGTATATCTACACAATGGGCCGATGCGATGCTCTACCACCGAGAAAACCGGCCAAGGCCTACCCCTATTTATCCATAAGTTCTGCTACTCCAGAACTTGAGCTTGCAATCGCTTTAACTTGCTCTCATGTCTTCTCTTTGTGTATCTTTTCAGTTCCCTCTGCTAATTGCTTTTTTATTTCCTCAGAATTTTCCAATTCAATACCTCAAAGAAAGAGCTCACTAGTTCTAGAAGTTCATCTTGCTTATGTGCAGGCATTACAAATTGTTGGTCATCCCATGGATTATTTATTGTTTCTTCTGCTGCAATTGTCTGTAACAGGAAATGGACCCCATCACCAGTGTAGGACTGGCCCCCCAGTAGCAGCAGCTGGAGTGAGGTCAGCACCAAAGGTGATATGTCTGGTGTACTATGTCCACAATATGATGCTCTGTGTCAAAATGTCAGGACTCAAATTCTAAATGGTTCTTGAAATTTTAAAATACCTACCAGGGAAGAAAATTCTCTTTACACCAACATCTAATTACTTCACAGGTCAATATTAATAACACCTTGTGTTTGCATAGCACTTTAAACTTTTAAAATGCCTCTGTAAAATGTTATTCTAAAGGGGTTCCAGCCTGACCAGGTCGTGGCGCAGTGGATAGAGCGTTGGACCAGGATATAGAGGACCCAGGTTCGAAACCCTGAGGTCATCACCCTGAGCACGAGCACATCTGGTTTGAACAAGACTCACCAGCTTGAACCCAAGGTTGCTAGCTTGAGCAAGGGGTCACTCCCTCTGCTGTAGTCCCCAGTCAAGGCACATATGAAAAAGCAATCAATAAACAATTAAGGTGCTGGAATGAAGAATTGATGCTTCTCATCTCTCTCCCTTCCTGTCTGTCTCTCTCTTTGTCGCTCTTTGTCTCTGTCACAAAAATAAATAAGTAAATAAATAAATGGGTTCTAAAGGCAGAACAATATGTATAAATATATTCTACAAGTGCAAATGAATTAATAAAAAAGTATGTGATGAGTATGTCTGATCAATGCTTCATAACAAATTGTCACAGAAAAATCTACCAACTGCCTTAGTTCTCTAACTTCAATGACTCTTCTAGCAATTCTACAGGTGAGTGACAGCAATTATTAATTTGTAGGCCCAAAGATTTCACCTCTCCAAATTCCATTATTACTATAGAAATTGATATTAGGTTATAAGAATCCATGTCTCTTCCACTGGATTTGGTGCCTTAAACATAATGTTGAAAGTGGGAAGAAAGGTCAGGTCCATGCAAAACAAATTAATCCAGTTCAAAACATAGCAGGTCTTCTGAGGTTTACCGTGGCAACGAGAAAACTGAGGCATCATGAATTAGTTGAAGTCATACCATTGCTTATGGGCAGCAGCTGGACAAAAATCCCTATCTCCCAAGTCTCAACCTCTAGAGCACTCTTCCCAATACTCCATCATTGCATAAGTAGTGTGTTATTAGAAGATGGAGCAAGAAGAATGAAAGAAAAGAAATATTTTGACTTCTGATCCACTCCATCTTCTTTAATTTATTAGATGTTACCACTATCCACCTAATTAGTTAAGCTGGAAACATTTTCTTTTTTCTCCACCCATCCCACCAACAATATAAAAGAAATCACCAAGTTCTGTCAACTTACCTCCAAAATATATCTGGAAAACATTTCCTCTTCCCTGTCTCCACTGGCACCACCTTAGTCCAAGCCACCATCATCTTGGACTGAAGACTACTGTAAAAGCTTCCCAGTCGGTCTCCAGGCTTCTATGCTCGCCTACCTAAAATTCACACTAATAGACTGGCCAACGTAATCTTTTTAAACAAAAATCATATCTTGTTTTTCCCCCCTATTTTGAATCCTTTATTGGCTTCTAGTTTCTTTTAGAGTAAAATCTAAACACTGTACTCAGTCTCTGCACGATCTTGGCAACTATGCTGAGATCACTCACTCTCCCCTCGTTGACAACTCCAGGCACAGCAGCCTTCTGAAATTCCTAGGAAGTGCCAAATCCATCCAGCCTCACGGCCATCATGCAGTTTCTTCCATCTGCCTGAATCATGCTTCCCCAGCTCCTTGCCTGTCTGGTTCCTACTCATCCTTCAAACCTTGCCCTCACGGAAGGCCACTTCGTGACAACCTAATTCAAGTAGCCACCTATTCCCTCCCCCACCCCAATTATTCTTTGCTGCATGACTATGTTTATTTCTTTCCCAGAGAGCATCCCAATCTATACACATTTTAAATGTATGTAGTTATTTATTGTCTTTCTTCTTCATTGCAATATATCCTCCACAAGTGCTAGAACCTTATTTGCACTATTTTTTACTGCAGCCTCAGGGTCAAGCCCAATGCCTGGGCTACAGCTCATGCTGTCTGAAATACATCTTACACACATCCTCTCTCTTCCCTGTCTCCACTGTCACCATCCTAGTCCAAACTACCATTATCTTTTCCTTGGACTAATGCAATAAGCTCCCAGTGGACCTTCCTGCTTCAGCTGTAGCTCAGCACTTAGTATTTGTGATGGAATAAGTAAGCATATTGTTGCAGGGATTGTAATATCTAAAAGAGATGAAAATCCACACCCTGTAGAAAAACCACTTAGTTTTTTCCAGACCCTGAATGAACATCAAACAAATCACACTAACTTTTGCTACTGAATGAATACATGAGGCATTTTATTCAAGCTCAGGCGCAACTCAGCTGAAAAGCAACATGGAAAACAGAGAGCATTCGATTTTTCTATGTGCTACTCTTCAAGTCATACACATGGGACTTCTAGGTTCCAAAATAAGAGGCATATTAAAACAAAACACAAACAAAAACAACCCCCACACACATACACAAATGCCCAGTTTCTCAACCACAAACACAAGAGAAATGGTAACCTAAAAAAAGACCTCCACAGCCCAAACCCTGACCTGAACTACATCAGAAGAAAATAACCTGAAGACTTTTCTCTAATATCTATACCTAAGCGGTTGGGGGCAGGGGGTTATAGATCCCAGACGAAAAAATAGAAGCACAGTTAACTAAAAAGACAGCTCAAAAGCTTTCAGCACACCTTTGAACTAGTAAGAAGAGAACGGTAGCTCCTGATAGCATTTCCACATCGTCAGCCCCAGAAGCAGCTCCTCAGCCAGGAGGGGAGAGAGCGCTGCAGTGGGAGCGTGCAGCCCCTCCCATCAGGGTGCCATTCCTATCATGCCAGGCCTATGCCACAGTCTCAGCTTGAATCCCACCAATTTCAAGACACCCCAGGCACTCTCCACAATACACGCTCACACAGAAAGCGCAAACGTGTGTACATATGGACTCTGCCAGCTGGTTGGGTTGGAGGCAGAGGGTGCTTAAAACTGGCGTGTCTAAGACAAGGAGCACCTGCTACTTGCCTCATTTGAAGGGACTTGGAGGGGGAAAATCATCCCGAGGTGACAGAAACAATTATGTAAGTTTGTCTGGACCTGACAAAAAATGCATTTGACTGGCACAAGCAATTAAGGCTGCTTTCTTGCGCATTGGCGGAAGAAGACCAGCGGACCGCCCCAGGGGACCACCCCAGGTTAGAATTCAGCAGATACCATAGCGAATGCCAGCATCATCTTGATAACACCTTTCTCTTTGCTGGTCCTCACCACCTCTCATGTTAATTCAACGCAGTCCTGTGACACAGCCTCTGGGGCTTGATTACATCCTGATGGAATATTCTAGATATCACCAGTTAGTTTCATTCGGGTTATTTTCTCACCTCCTGCATAGACTTGTAGGCTGGCGCTGACCTGAAATCCGTCCTAGTGGAGAAACCTCAGAGCTTAATCCACTCTAGTCGGTCTGGCTTTGAGCCCCGGAGAAAATGGGATTTCTATAAAATGTTCACTTTCAAGAGAAATTTGCTCCCTTCACAGCTCCTTCTCTGCGTCACACACCATTTACTCACAAAAGGGTGGCTATCTTCTGAGGCAGGACTCGGCTGGTTATGCATAAAAGGGCAAACTCTTGCATTTGCTATGTCTCTTAATGAGGCTCCATTTGGTTCGCGCATGCTGGGAGTCCTCGGCCCTAGCATCTGTAACACAAAACCTGCCAGTTCACTCATTTCTTGCCTCCTTCAACTATCATAATTTGACACAAACATGGACATGCTATTGTGAGTTGGGCACCCCACCATTTGTCCATGTTGCAGATGCATCAGGAAGGCCTCCTCAAAACCCAGCAGAGGTGTATGTGTCCACCCAGGAGCCCATTCATTCTTCTCTGGGAGTCTATGCAATATGCCTAAGCCCCAAGCAGCATTTCAGAAACAGCACTGACTTAACATCGAAGGGCCCTTCCTTGGAGAGTATGGTGGTCCTTTTCTGTTCATTAACTTCCCCAAGTCATTCTCTGCTGTTCTTGGTCCTGCCTTGTGCCCCAGCAGAATGACTGTTGGTGGATAGTGTCCCCCAGGCTTTAAGTCAATATGCTTCTGCTTAAGGGAAGCCCTATCAGAAGGTTGAAGATGGGGGAAGAACCAGGTCAAGGTAGTTCTTTCTTCACTTTCTCTCAGCTTTAGTCTTCAGTCTCTTAGAGTAGCAGTATCCTTCCAGGACTAAAAATACACACCAGAAAATTCTTCCTGCTAGGCTCCAGCTCTTAGGTCTTACACCACTATTTCTCTCCTTGACCTCCAGTCCTAGCTGTGCTTTCCCCCTAGTCTGTGGGTGCCTCGCCATCTTTTAATTGCGCCTTCATTCTGTCCACACCTATGCAAGTAGTCCCACCATTAAGGGCTCTGCATTTGAACCTCTGTGTCAATTGTGTTTTTCCCTGATACAGATAAAAGCACCTGTCTGGCTGAGAGGCCCATCCCTGCCCCTGGAAATCTGATTTTAACACTCAGAGATCTCTGCATTGAGTTACTCTTGCTACTGGTTTGGTTTTTTCTTGAGTCATTGCCCTAATAAGACATTTCAGCATTCTTCTGTGATCATGTTGTAGCCCCATTTTGCTAACTAAATGTGTTTCTTGTGATTGAAGTCTTGGTCCCTGGTCTGGATACCCTGTCTGATAACTTAGACTTTCTAGAGCTTAAATGTTATTTTCATCTTGACAACTTTCCCTGCCCCAAATCTTGGCACCTGAATTCCTGCTGAAAACTTTTCTTCTTAGTATGCTCACCCAGTTAGATATCTAACTAGTGCTTGCCTTTTATCTCCATTCTGCTGTGCTTTATTACTACAGATTGCACTTCCATAAAGACAATGGTTTATCATGTCAACTAGGAAAAACACCTATTGTTTTTTCCATATTCTCCAGATTGCATGTATCTAATCTGCTTCACTGGATCTCCAACCCTAAGTCTACCTCCTAGCACCAGGGGTCTCCCCATGTGTGCCATCTTGCTGATGTTTATCTACACAACTCTAAAGACAAATGCCTGCCAGGACAACCACTTTTTTTCCCCATGTTTACCGTATACCATGTCTTACCTGCTATTCGATTAATTGATGACAACTCCCGCAATCTAATCAATAGCTACCTACTTCATTGAACCCACATCTGAGTGCCAACCAATCAGTAACAGTCTCATACTTTTGAGGGTCAACCAATCAGTAATGGAGTCACTCCAGCGTCAGTTCTGAAACCTAACCAATCTGGTTTGCATGATCTGGTCTTTGATTGCTTCTCTAGTCTCAACGAACATTTTCAAACCCTCTATCTCTGCTTTTTATCCACAGAGGCTTTCTATTTCTTCAACAATCTATTCCTCCACCCCCTCTTAGTTCTAAGACTTCACATATGTTTTTCCTTCTGGAAGCTTTTCTCCCCAACACCCATACTTCCTCCCAGCTTTTCCTTATTCCTCAGAGACATCACTTCTCTGGAAAAGCCTCCGTAGGCCCACCAGTAGAGGTCAGACCCTGTTACAGCCCCCTTCACTTAGTACAGATTATAGGTATACATCTATGTGTATGATTATTTGACAAATGTGTCTTTCCCATAAGACACTGAGTTCCACCGGACCAAAACCATCTGTTATATTCACCATAGCATCTTCAGGCTCTAGCACAGTGCTTGAGCATATAATAGATTTTCAGTAAATGCTTGATGAACTCATGCTTGAATGAATTCATTCCTATTTTGTGATGCCAGCCTAGACATGGGAAAGGTAACAAAACATTCCTAGATGAGCTCCCCTGCCATGATACTTGAGGAGGAATTTGCAGACTCCAACATGGCCCTGAATGTTGGATGGCTACTGTACCACCTCCAGTTCTGTCTTCCTCAGACACCCCCCCCCCATGCTGTGGATTGAGGTGACAAGACAGTCACTATCTTCAGCAGCTTGCATCTTAGACTGGAGAAAGAAGCATTGGTAAAGAATTTACCAATGTAAGAGTGCTCTGAAAAAATATATTTTTGCTTAGTAAGTGCTATCCGAGTTTGTTTTCCCCTAAAAAACAGAGCACAAGACAAGAACTTGTGTAAAGATAGTTTACTTGGGAGATAATCACAGAAGTAGGAGCAAGGAAGCAGAGAAAGTGAGACAGGGATAATGAAAAAGCCAATATAAATATGTGTCAGCACTGGCTAGGTAGCACAGTGGGTTTCAGAGTGTACTATTATGCCACGGTTTTGGGTTTGATTCCTGGTCAGGGCGCATAAAAAAAATCAATCAATGAATGCATAAATAAATGGAACAACAAATTGATGTTTCTCTGTCTCTCTCCCTTCTACTCTCTAAAATCAATCAATAGAAAAAAATCTTTTTGTTTTATTTTTTAGAGAGAGAGAGAGAAACAGGTAGACAGAGGGGAAGGGAGAGATGAGAAGCATCAATTTTTCATTATGACACCTTAGTTGTTCATTGATTGCTTTCTCATATGCGCCTTTACTGGGGGACTCCAGTCGAGCCAGTGACACCTTGCTCAAGCCAGTGATCTTGGGCTCAAGCCAGCAAACTTGGGCTTCAAGCCATAGACCTTTGGGCTCAAGCTAGTGACCATGGGGTCATGTCTATGACCCCACATTCAAGCCAGCAATCCTGCCCTCAAGCAGATGAACTTGCGCTCAAGCCAGCGACCTCAGGGTTTGGAATCTGGGTCTTCAGCATTCCAGGTAAATGCTCTATTCATTGTGCCACCACCTAGTCAAGCAAAAAAAAAAATTTAAAGGATGCATTAGCAAGGTTGTCACTATAGGTAATTGGTGAGGGGGGACAGAATCCATTTGTCTGGGACTTTTGGGAAGTATAAAGAAAGCCTCCTAGAATTATCTATCAAAGGATGGAGAGTAGGGCATTTATCTGCAGGCTCCCATTGCCGCTTGGTTAAGAGTAATTCCATGGGCATTAACTCCTCCCTACTTCCAGGCTGCACAACTTCTCAGGCATTAGCCTGAGTGCCACCCACAGACATTCAACATGATGGTAATAGGAGCAGCAGTGAACAAGTGGCTCTGATATGTAATTGCCACCTAACCGCCAGGAAGACAACTTCTAAGATAGCACATTTCATGCAATAATCAGAAATTTGGAATAGAAAATGCAGGCACTAGATAAAGACACTCTTTGTCTGTGATGATGATCATGGTTTTGTTCAAACTGACAATTTAAGTTGCCAATGCTGCTAACTACAGAGCAGGCTGTCCTGTATTTCTCACCAAGATGCATTGATTTTAGTTCTCCCATGAGCTTCTTGACTTCTTTTTCCTCCCATATCAAGGGGAGTGACAAGTCACAGGCGTCCCTGTGAATAAGGTCAAGAGGAAGAAAGAGAGGCTATTTCCTGCCAAACTTCATATCCTTCATGTGCAATTGTATGCTGTTGGATGACAGCTCCTGCCAAAATGAGTGCAAGCACACAGCCAGGCTTTAAGAATTACACAATGTGTAATGTGGTTTGAACATCTTATGGCTCACATCTGTATCTCCCCTGCCTCCTTTAATCTCTCCACAGCCCACTGCCCCCTTCACTAACTGATTGCAAAGGCAGCCAGCCAAACTATCAAACTCTGAGATTTAAAGATCGACTGATGACACTGCGGGTCTATCCTTTCCAATCTGTGCTGAGCTGTCCACCACCAGTCAGGGCAATCACCGCCCTCACTCTCTATCTCACCTCCCCCAAAGCCACTTTAGCCCCCATGGGACCATGAATCCTTAAAAATAACAACATGGGTTCATAACCTCTTTGTGTTTGCAAACACTTCTGGAGATCTCTATCTCATTCTCTTGTGTTACTCAGTTGACAAGTATTAAAACCCATAAACTCATCCTTTTCCCTCGGGTGATTAATGTACTTCTGTTTTTCTACAAGCACAAAGTACTCTTCCTTCAGGCCACAACATTTGATGAAGAAATAAATCCTTGACATTATTAATTCTCTGGGCTGAGATTTTGTTTAATAACTGTTTTGTCAGTGATAGATCTGAAGAGGTAGGTTGAGTGTGTGCATGAGAGATGGGGAGGGGGAGAGAGAGAGAGATGATGGGAGAAAAGTAGGGGAGAAAGGGGAGGATAATTTGATTGTGGCCTAGAGATTAGGCAGGCTGATATTACAAAGCACCTCTTCATCCAGAATTGGAGCACTGGTGTGACAAATAGTGGTTTTCTCCCGCTTCTCACTATTCTATCTGATCAGGTCCAAGCCAGCCAATCACAGCACATAATTTGGAAAATATTTTCTTCGTGACATTGAGGAGAACAATCCCTGGCTAAAGGGGGAAAAAACACATTATACAATAAATGGAAAAGCATCAATCAGCTGGTTGGAGGCAAGTGATGTTTTTATTTAAATCATTTTTTACAGAGATACCAAAGCAGTTCAAGGAAGTATTTGCATAACAGCTATTGCCTTTTCCTCTAGATGATGGGTTTAAGCAGAAAAATGGGCAACAGATAGTTATCTGTGAGGTAGGTCACATGGCAGCAGATAAATTACTTGTCTAATTTGGTGTGATTTGAATAAAAGTACAAAAGTAGTTTCATCACACAAATATATCCACACACACTCCTCTCATGAAAGAATGGTCAAATTGCAGAAGAGAAAATAATTTTCCTTTTGGAAGGAGCCTCATTCAAGGTTTTAGCAATTGTCTGCATGCTTTTATACAAGAATGAAGACAGGCCTGAATCCTGAACTATCACATGGTAGACTCTACCAAGACTTAGAGCAGCTCAGAGAGGCCCTGAAGCGTTGATCAGCCCATCCCTTTCTCTCTTATCATGGCATAAACTTCTACCCTCCTGCTGTTTCCAAAGATAAAGAAAGACATGTGTTTGTATGACTCATAGCTACACAAACTCAATCCAGATGGTACATAACTCACTGAAATGAGTGAGATATGTCATTTCCAGGCTATAAAAATAATTCACTGCCTCACCTTTTTCTAACGGGACCTCATGATGTGGTGTTTTCACAACTGCCCCCTGCAGCTGCAGTCCCTCAGCCTCTGCAAGGTCCCATCAGCCCCACTGGTGCCTGAGCTGAAGACGAAGGGCTTACACTGCTCTGAATGACATGTGCTTCCTCTTGGATCTTGAAATTTTTTAAAATATTTATAAATATATATAATTATACATACAGGTATATCAATTATAAATATATATATTTCCTATTTGTGATACCCCCCAAATACTTAGAGATAGTTTTTTCCTAATGCATTAATAATAAAATGCAAATATGCTACAGTTTTTGTTTTCCTTTCTTAAAGGACAGAAACTTCCACAACAGAATTCGTGGATTACATAGTGACCTGAACTGGACCTGGGTAAAATGGTGCAGAAAGCTGAATTGCTTATCAGTTGCTTTTCCCTCTGTCTTTCTCACCTTTCATTCTGTTACGTCCTTACCCCCAACCCAGGGTCACTGTGCACGCTCACACGTGCACACACACACACACACACACATACACACTCACACTTGCAAACATGTGATTTATCTCTCCAGTTCAAATCACCTATTACCGCTTTCATAAAATGGTCCCTTTAGTTACCTCCCTGAGGTCTGCCCTCCCTCCTAGGACAACACAGATAGCCAGACTTTACCTGATTCCTTCCACCCACCCTAAGATAATCCAGTCGTCTCTTTGGCTATATCTGCTTTCCATCCCTCACCCCCTGACCAGGAAAGATTCCCTTTTTCTGTTTCAAACTACTTAAAATCCATCCAGATTCTACCTCCAACATTCTAGTTTAAGTACGTTTCCCTTTCAGCACCCTCCTTCTTTCTGCACTCCTCAATTTTTCAGACAAAATACTTTTTATTATTTTTTGCATCTGCATTTTTTTCTGCCAGGTTCTAAGCTCCAATAAAGGCAAGACAGGTGTCTGCAATTACATTGAACAATACACACACACACACACACACACACACACACACATGCCAACATTGTTTCATTGCACAGAGCTAGTACTTTGTAAAATCAGAGACGTCTTCTCACGGCAAGAGATATGAACCTCACTCGTCACACCCCAGCCTGGAAGCGGTGACTTTTTCTGCCTACCTCGGTCCACAGGCTTCCCAGGAAGGCTTTTGTGTGACTCCACCGGGGTCTGAAGTTCCATTGCAAAGGTCAGGGCCACAGGGGACAGTCAGGACTGCACGGCGCCATCCCCAAATCTCAGGGTAGCTGTGGTATCCACAGCTGTTGCCATGTGCTGGGAAGTCCTGCTGGCCTGAGGAGGGGATGGCTTCTGGAACTTAGCCCCAGAGTGATTTCTGGATCGGTTCTTCCCAGGGGAAGAGAACCGCTGCCTTTATAGCTGAGACAGAGGAGCCGATTCCTCACGAGACCTGGGAAAATGGCCTTTGTTTGTCTGGGCATGGAGGCTTTGCAGTCTGGTTCAGAGGGCAAGCTGATCTTTGCATTGCTTATTAAGGCCATGGTACCTGCAATGCCTGCTCCAGGGCAGAGAGCTCTTTGGTTGGTAGAAAGAGCCAGGTTAGGGTCCCATGCTATTTGGGGTCGCAGCTGCTGAGCAGAGCAAGTCGGCATAGGAATGCCACCCATGGTTTATACCATAGGAGAAGCCAGCTGCTCCCGGAGTTCACTCCCTCCTCCACCCTGCGGGAGCTTCTGGGTCTCACCGGTTTGGGCTGCGCTGAGGCTGAGGAGCTCACACAGCAAAACTACTTCTCAGTTAAGGGACAGAGTCTGAGATCAGGGAGCCACCTCCTAGCATCATCCTGTTAGGGGATGGAGGGGTGTCACCACATGAATTGGGGGCACATCAGCCCGAAGCACAGAGACAGCAGACATGGTGAGTTCCTGTCGGGAAAACTGAACTGCAAGATGTTTTCGCTGGTGGAAAGTACCTGCCTCACACCTTCAGCCTCCAGGTCTCCCAAGACATGAAAAGCCTGAGAATAGCCCTCAGCTGACAAGAGGGCTTCCTTCCACCTGCTTCTAAGGGAGGGTGGTATCTTCCTCTTTAATAGGAAACAGAGGGCAGGCATACAATTACCTAACAGGTGAAACATTCACCAGTACTTAATTAAGAGCCCTTAATTCTGCCAACAAAGAAAGGAAAATATCTCCATTTTAAAAATATTATAGTGGATCAGTGTGTGAGTATGTGTATGTGTGTGTCTGTGAGAGTACACACACATGGACAGCATATGGTGGCACGTGACTATCACGGGGATAGCATGTATTCAACACGTGGACAGCATACGGGCAGCATGCACCATCACATGACCATCACATGGATATCATGTGATCAGCAGTAGGACAGCACATGAACAGCATGTGACCGACACGTGGACACCACATAAACTATATCTGACTGTCACGTGGACAGTGAGCAAACAACACATGGTCAGTTTATGCAGGGGTCTGTGCGGTTGTCTTTTGTACCTTGTAGATTTTACATCTAACGTATTTCAATGGTGACCTTAGGATGTAGAGTTAAAAATTGTTTTCACTTACTTGGTTTTTAAATTTTACTCAGAATAAAGATGGGTCTTTGCAATTTCCAAATGAACTATAACAACATTCAAGTCTTTTCCTTAACAAAGGAATTAGGAAAACTGAAATCAATAAGAATCATTATGGTTTCAGGTTTTTTGAAAGTAAAACGTTGACTTAAAAATATAGGCTTAAACTGGTTTCTTTTTTTTTCCTTTTTGTGACAGGCACAGAGAGAGGGACAGATAGGGACACAGACAGGAAGGGAGAGAGATGAGAAGCATCAATTCTTTGTTGTGGCACCTTAGTTGTTCATTGATTGCTTTCTCACACATGTGTTGACCATGGTGCTACAGCAGAGAAAATGACCTTTGCTCAAGCCAATGACCTTGGAGTCATGTCTATGATCCCACGCTCAAGCCAGCAACCCCGCACTCAAACTGGTGAGCCCGCACCGCACTCAAGCCAGTGACCTGGGGGTTTTGAACTTGGGTCCTCTGCATCTCAGTCTGACACTCTATCCAATGCACCACCTCCTGGTCAGGCTAGTTCCTTAATTCTCTAATCTTCCAGTCTCTATGAGAATGAGAGAATTTTTACAGGTCAACAGTTTTCATGATGACCAGCTAGTGAGCCAGCACAGAGCAGTAGGAATGCTGCTTTTATTCTCTTCCACGCATAGCAACTCAGGTGCCCTCACAGCCACTGCTGCAGCCTGTTACCTAAGTCCTGTAGGAAGCCCGAAGAACATAGTTTGACTCTTTTAAGAGTCAGGTTCAGCAAAGCAGGCCAGTGTGATGCTGTTTTGATACAGAAATACCGCCAATTGGATAGTAATGGTGGCTTCTCAGAGTGCATATATGGGGTCACTCTGTACTCTGTTGTATTATTTCTCATCTCAGTCCTTTCTAATCTGAGTACAGTAGTTCACTCTCCAGTGTCTTCAGAAATTATTTTTCATGAAGCACTGGTAAAGTGCATCAGATTTAAAGATTTCTCTTCACATTTTGTGCTTTATTTGATATCCTCAGTTTAGCTTTGTATTCAGAGAAAAGACTAAAAGACTCCACATGATTTTACTTAAATAGGATTTTAGGGAAGGCAAATCATAATAACTGCAATCTATATCAGTGGTTGTCTGGGAAATGAACTGACTACAGAAAGGCGAGAGGGAATATTGTAGAGTAGATGGAAAAATTCTGAGCATTATTGGATTGAAAATTACAAAATGAGAAATATTAATCAAAATTCAAGAATTAGTACTGTAAGTAGAGGTCAATTATATTTCTTATACACTACCTGATAACAAAAAAATTTAACAATCCATTTGAAAGTTCATTTCTACAATTTATAAAACTGCCAGAAAAGGCAAAAAGAACAGCCAGTGAGGCGTTCTCTTTCTGTCTTTTATAATCACATTATTTGGGTACGTAGGTGAATGTTAAATGATTAAGATAATGTAAGTAGGTAGGCATAAGCACCTAATCAGCACATGGGCAGCTCATGACTGTCATGTGGACATCACGTGACCGTCATGTGAATGGCCCATGACTGTCGTGTGAACATCACGTGACCATCACGTGGACAGCTCATGACTGTAATGTGGATAGTGCAAACAACTCATTGTCAGCTTGTGCAGGGGTCTGTGACATAGCTGTTGATTATTCACATTACAGGGGAAACCCACTGATGCCTGTCAGGCAAGCAAGAACCACGCCTAAGTAGCTCTCTCCCTCCTTCTGTACAGTTGAGAAGGGAGGGGAAAGCACTACTCAGAACAGCAGAGAACACTAGCCTGTGTATGGGAATGTCTGACTTTCCCCTCAGTATACACTGTGGAAACTTCCCGGGACCAGGCTGCATCTCCCCTTCTTTATGGCTGCTAGCCAAACAGCTATCTAGCATCTTGGGAGGGAAAGGGCTATGTACAGCATGAAACCCACAGATGGGCAGGACTCCTGGGCTTCGCTGGCCCCCGTCCAGTCCCCATTCTGCAGCCAGTGTCTTCCAGTGGTGGGGTACCATGGGAGTCAAGGCCGAGCAGGGCAGCAGAGGGAGGTGGGCTCCGACCCAGCACACCCGGAGCTGCAGGGGCAGGAGGCAGCCCTACATCCTGCTGCTGTCCCTCCACGTCTCTGAGGCTGACCATGTGTAATGCCGGTGGTCGAGGCCAGGCAGTGTCACATTGGATTCGGGCAGACAGTAGAGAAACTGTGGAGCCAGAAAGTCTCAGGCCATACCCATTTATTAGAGGCTCACAAAGACAAGCAAGCAAATAAACAACAAAAGGGAAAGAACTAGTAAACAAAGGAAAAGCTGCTATTCACAGTAAGGGCAAGGGAGCAAGGAAAACCGCACCTCACGGTGACAGAGAGCGACCTGGGAGAATGGCCACCCAGGAGAAGCACCCACAGCCTTCTATAGGCTATGCCCACATGCCTCTGCCACGTGCTCATGCACTAATCAAGCGAAGTGCTTGTAGCTGGTAAACCCGTGAGCAAGCCTAACACGGCTGCCCCACACCATGCATTGTCTCACCATCTGCACGTTAATATTGCACCAGTAACTGAGAAGGTACAGGCTCTGTGAGAAGGCAGCCACGAACAAGAGGGAATCATGGTTGCCACCCAGGACTCCAGAGGGGCAAGGCCATCTTCCTGAGCTGGAACTCAGCAAAGGGAGGGGACGTTTCCCTCCAAAGATGGGGCATGGAAGCAGGGCCTTCCTCCATGGAGGGTCATCTCCGCTTTCCAGAAGGTCTGACTCCAAGATTGTGCGTGTCCAACCTGGCGGCTGCCGGCATTTGTTCTCAGCTTCCCTGGCCTGGACTTTGTCTGGAAGATCATCCATGGACGTAAGTGGGGTGTGAGCGTCCCCAGCTGATATTGTTTATACCATCTCTTTCCCTGTGTGTCTGTTGATATTTGCTTCCCATGTTTAGGTATTTCTATGGGGACCCAGGCAAGCTTCCCAATATAATTACCTTTTTTTATTATTACTTTCTAATCTGGGCAATTGCTTGACATTCCACAGAACCTTAGAAAAGTGGCGAGTGCTCACTTTCTGAGTGAAGTCACTTCTGGGTGGCTGTGTTCTAGCTCAGCTGAGTCCAGTGCTGCATTCTGGCCCCTCCTGCATTCCCGAGCTCACGATGTCCATACAAAATACCTGTAGACCATGTGCACTAGGATCCATCTAATCTCATTAGATTTCTCAGTTTTAGCATAATGCTGTCATGGTGCTGTGCACCAATGCCCCAGATTAGTGGCTTGTCAGAATGGTGCCCCACTAATGAGCTAATCCACATAATGCTCAAGTCCCAAATCACATTTAAGACGATCCAGACTGGGTAGAATTAGAGAGTGAGAAACACTGGCTTAAAGAAAAATTTTTCATTCTCTTTGTTTTGCCTTAAAATAGGTGGAGTGCTGTCGAACCCGAGTAGTTGTGTTTTTTTTTCTTTTGCATGACATTAACTTCTATTACACAACTGGGAATAATAAACAGAAAAGAATACATCTGTATGGATTGCTATAAATTTGCCTTAGAGGATTGGAAAACACACATACACACACATAGGCAAGCTTAATATATTCAGCAGATCTATATCCTTCACAGCTTCTAGTTTTCCTGACTTTCCTGTGAGGTTGGCCTCAAGACCTTGCAGATTTGGAATCTGATGTATTTCAATGATGACCTTAGGATGTAGGGTTAGTTCAAAAAAAGTTTTTTTAAAAGCTTATTTGTTTCCTTATTTTCCCTCAGGGTAAAGCTGGCCTCCAGAAATCCCAAAATGCATAATAGCAATGTTCAGGTCAAGCCCTTAACAAAGGAGCTAGGAAACAGAATGTAATCAGAATCATTGTGGTTTCAGGTGTTCTCCAAAATGAAGCCTTGGCTTAAAAATTGATGCTTAAATGGGTTTCTTATTTCTGTAATTTTCTAGTCTCTTTGAGAATGAAGGAAACTATTTCTGTTAGCAATAGGCAGTTTTTGTGATGACCGACTAATGGGCCAGCACAGCCATAGGAATGCTGTCTTCCATTCTCCAAGCACAGCCACTGTGGTGCCCTTGAGCAACAGAGTTAGTTCTTTACCTTGTTGCTCTATGAAGTCTGAAAAATATAGTTTGACGCTACAAGAGTCACGTTCAGCAAAGCAGGGCAGTGTGACGTTGTGTTTTGATACAAAAAGTCAGCCAATTTGATGTGGGAACTGTGGCCTCTCAGCATGCATAGATGGCTCACTCTGTACTCTGACTTTCATATTGGTCCTCGTCTCAGTGCTTTCTAATCAGTGTACAGCAGTCCATTCCCCAGGGTCCTCAGAAATTATTTTTAATGAAACATTGATAAAGTGCTTTAGATTGAACCATCTCTCCTCACTTTTTGCACTTGAATTTGATATTATGTGTTTAGTTTTATATTCAGGGAAGAATCTGAGAGGCCAAACTCAACCGGCTATGCATTTCTTTCTTTCCTCTTTTTTTTTTTTTTTTTTTAATTGAGAGGCAGGGAGGCAGGGACAGGCTCCTGCATGCGCCCCGACCATGATCCACATGGCAAGCCCCCTATGGGACGATGCTCTGCCCATCTGGGGCCACTGCTCCATTCCTCAGCAACTGAGCCATTTTAGTTTCTGAGGAGAGGCCATGGAGCCATCCTCAGTGCCCAGGGTCAACTTGCTCAAACCATTTGAGCCATGGCTGTGGGAAGGGAAGAGAGAAAGGGGAGAGAGAGAGAGAGTGAGAGAGAAGGGAAAGGAGGGGTGGAGAAATAGATGATTGCTTCTCCTGTGTGCCCTGACCAGGAGTTGAACCCCAGACTTCCACACTCTGGGCCAATGCTTTACCCCTGAGCCAACCAGCCAGGGTGCGTGATTTTATTTATGGACAATTTTAGAAAAGGCAAAATCATAATAACTGAAATCCAGATCAGTGGTTATTTGGGGTTTGGGTGGGGGTAGGGAAAAGGACTGACTACAGAGAGGCAAGAGGGAACTTTTTGGGGTAGATGAAAATATTCTGAACATTGTTATGGTGATAATTACACAAAGGTACATATTTATCAAAACTCATGAAACTATACTCTTATATTAGGTCAATTTTAGTGCATATAGATTATACCTCAATTACAATTTTGTTAAAGAATCTCCTTTCAATGAATAAGTTTTTATATTTTATAAAACTGTCATAAAAGGCAAACACAATAGCCAATGTGAGCCATTTTATGTCTGTTTTGCCTCTATCACATGAGCTTTGGGGCTACAGTTGAATTTAAACAAAATTAGAATGATGTAAGCAGGTAGGTATAAAAAGCAGGTATAGATAATAACACCGCCATGTTTTGTCAGACCTCCTCACTTCCTACGTTTCTTTACACAGTGCTTAGGGAACACGAACCTGTTCATATTCACTTACTAGAAGCCAATAACCTAAGCTTTCTCTGTTAACTGCACCCAAGGCAGCCGCCTCTGCATTTCTTCTCTCCTTGGCCTATCTGGACACTAATGACCATAGTGACCATAGTCTGCCCCTTCAGCTTGCCCTAGGAACAGGGTGCAAATTGATGATCACTTTTCTTTGTGAATTATGACACAAGCACATGGACTCACCCCTGGAAGAAAGCAGCCCCTGCCAATATTCCAAACTGGCTGGGAGAGAAATGTGAGGCCTGCTAGGGCCTATCTGCTTCCCTGCTGACTCTAATTACCCAGTCAAGAATTTTACAATCCCTCCTCTCCTCCCTCCCCTCCCCCTCCAATTCGAATGGACAACTCTGCACTCTGCAGACTTTGGCTGGTTCTTTTGTGTGCCCGCTGCTGCCGAGTGCATTGGGCTCCTAATGAGCTTTGACACTAATGGAACTGTGGGAGACAGTGTGATTATGAATTCTCCCCCCATGCAGCACAGACCTGGCAGGAAATGACCCCAGACTCTGCACCCTTTCACCCTCCAAAGAATTCTGTTGAAACCATCTTCAGCAGCCAGCTGGAGCGCTTCCCCCATCCCTCTCTCAGTTCAGTTTCCTCCTCCCTCCATCATCCTGCAGGTGGCTGAAAATAAGGTTTTATGGCCTGCTGCATGGTGGGTTGGTTGACAACGCTGGGGACCTTCTTTCATTCAGGGAGGCCATGGAGCATAGAGGTGAGATTGGAAATGGGAACTGGGGCCCATAAAAACAAAGACTTTCCCAACTTGCTTTTAAAAAAAGCGTTCCAAGGAGGAAGGGGACGAGGGACTGTATGGTTGTTTTCTATTAGATGCTTAACAACGTGTGTAAGTGGAGGTGATTTAAGAAAAAAAACAACATGTGCTTCTGTAATTTCCACATTGCGTGTGGTACAGGTGTAAAAGACTGGAGCTAACTATTGAACCATGAGCTAATTATAGTAAGGAACAGATGTTGTCCTCTAACGAGGAGACAGAGCCGCAAGATACTGCTTGGCTAGGAAGCCAGAGGAAACCTATTGCAGGACGTCTGAGAGATTGCTTCTTCCTTACAAAATGCTCCCTGCCACCCACGGGGTCACTGGCCCGTTCTCACATCCGCTCCAGCAGGTGATAAGTAATTTTCACCTCACTGTGTCTGGAGAGAGGAATATGTCCCCATTTTATTAACCTCTATGCTCCCCTTATTTTTATTTCCCAGCAGTGTGTCATTCCTGACTCATGGCTGTGTATTGGCGAGAGGGGTGCCCCCAGTCTAGGCCCTCTGATTTCTTTCAGTCTATTCCCAATTTTCGGTGTTTCCAGAACAATCAGATATTCCCAGATCTGTCTACTATTTATCATGCGATAAAGATGCTTACCTAGACCACATTTTCTGTTTCTGGGTGTTAGAGTGTTCTCCCCAAAGCCCCTTACATGTGACTACACAGCCCTTCAATGACATGAAATGCAGAACTCAGAGGGTGTGTTGGTGAGTATAAATCCAACTTCCCAAACAACAATTTAGATCTCATCCCAAACAAACAGGGGTAGTGTTCATTTAAAATAATATTTTTAGAAGTGCTAATCCCTGATTTTCACATTGCCAGAAGTATTCAGAATGTGTTAAACCTCAATGCCTTGCTAAGACGGAAAGAGTTGAAATGCAAGTAAGCTGAAGAAACAGGTGCTCTGTCACATTACACAAAGCCTAAAAATGTCCCTTTTGGACCACATGAAGAGTAGGCAATTTTAAGTGACCAATCCCCCACCCCAACTGTGTATAAAGTATTATTTACTGTGCAATTGAATTAAAAACAAGGGCTCACTATAGCAACCACCCCAACAAGAGGCGCTATTCATAAGCCACCACGGAGGCCCAGGGGCCTGGGGCCCATGAAGCACCTTTTTGAAAGCACTTGTGGGCCAACGGTTGGCATATGTGTCTTTTATAGCGCATATAGGCGGGGCTTGGACCATAAAAGGTTTCTCTGCAGACTGCATTGCTTTTGGAAGGGACGGGGGAGCACCAACAGCTATGTTGTTTTCTGTAGTTTAGGATTAGTGGAAATTTAATTGGAAGTAAAACACAGAGAAACTGTAGTGGCCACTAAAAGAGAGAACAAAGAGTTCTTCAGTGAGCCAGCCCACCACATGGCAGCTGAGGTAGGCTGCTGTTGGCCTCATCTGCTTGCTTTCCCTCACCGTCCACAGCCCAGGAATAAGCCCCTATGTAATCACCCATCCTGCAGTGCCGTCTGCGACCCAAGCATCTCTGAAAGAACCAAGGAGGTTTCCTGCCACAGGGCCAGAGAACGGTGTGTTTCATTTATATGTTGGTGTGTGTGTCTACTTAAGGTCAATGTCTTATTCCTTCTTGTCCAGTAACCTTTCTTACATCTTCCTCTTGTACATTCTAGAGCCTTCTTTGACCCAATAATATCTCAAAAATCTTTATTTCCCTGCCTTTTATTTAACATCAGGGGAAGTATTCTCTCTCTCAATGAGTTTTCAAGAAGATAGAGACTAATTACAACATATTGTAGGCAGAGATTAGGTAGGAATGAAAGGCTGAGAAGAGTTTATCCTCCCCAAAATAATGACCCAGAGTATCTGGCTAATTGGAGAGGGCATCTTATAGCTTCCAGGTATTAGAGAGGAATAATTCCTTTTGGCTCTTTTTCATCCCTTTCTATCCCCAAAAAATAGCTTCGGTGGTATCCTGGCATGAACTCTTCTAGTGCTGAGCCTCTGTGTGGTGACATAGGTCCAAGTGTCCCTTTCCCTCCGCTTTCTTCTTTTGAGTGGCAAATGTTATCCCCCAGTAATATTACTGTTTCCTCACTGTGGCTAGACATCAAAGCATCTTCCAGTTGGTGATGTCTGGGGAGCTCGAGAGTCCAGGTTTCTAGTTTGTGTGTCAATTATGTTAGCTGCCCTTATTCAAAGTGGCAACCTCATAAGTATTGTTTCTTCATGAATATTATGCTCGGTAGTTTAAATCCATGCCTTCCAGTGCTTTTACTTCCTACAACTTCCACACCATTCAGAGGTTATGTCAGATCCCAGCATGGTGTTTTACACATATTGAGTGTTAAATAAATGTTTGCTTAAATGCATGCATGCAAGCATGAATGAATGAATGAATGAATGGGTTGTTTTGCAGTGGAAAATGGCAATTTGGTTTAACCTATTTGCAGATGAAGGAAAGCAGCTTAAAATATAACTTCCTAAAGTGCCAACTAACTCCTTCCAGGAGGTTATATCTAAAGGATACTTTGATTCACCTTGTCCTTTAAAGTTTTTCAATATTGGGAAGCAAGTAAACCAGCACAATACAGCACTTCTAATTGTGAAAATCCTACTTTTGGAGGAGAAGGCATATTCCATGCAGAATACAGGTCCATGCATAGTTCCAGAACCCAAAGAGCTGTGATCAACAAAAGTTTTCAGTAATTTATTTGGCAGGGGACCTGATTTCAACTGACCTGAATCTGGTTAAATTTCTTGTTTATATTTATCCTCCCAACTGGGGCTATTCACATGCACTTCTGCAGAAATATTAATGTTTGATTATAGGGAGCTCCAGATGTCCCTGGAGTGTTAGGTAATAGGTGGCATATTCACCACATTTATTTTCTTTGTAAAATCTGAAAAATCCTAAATTTTAACACATATGGCCTCAAGGAGTTCAGAAAAAAGATCAGGGATCTATTTTAAAATGCTTTAATAAGTTCAAGTTTATTCAGTAACTTGAACAGATTGCCAACAAGACAAGGCATTCAGAGGTCTTAAATATTGTTTATTTAAAAAAACCTCAGTGCCTATGACTTTCCAACATTATCGTTTTAAAGCACAGATTCCTTGTGCAGCACACAGATCGGGACCATAGGCCAAACAGCCAGCATTCCCACGTGGTAAAGACCTCAGAGAGGGTGGCTACCTCTCATGTCCTAAAGGAGCTCAGCTTCCTGAATAATTTTATAAATAGCAAAAAAAAAAAAAAAAAATTACCTACTGGAGGCTTTTCAACATGCTTTCATTGCAGGTCCATTTGAAGCTCTCTTTGCTTTTTAAAATTTTTCTCCATTAAGACTTGCAAAAATCTCAAAGTGATTTCTTCCTTGCAACCACATGAACTGATACCAAATTTTAAAGTCTGGGACATTTTCGATCACAATGGGAACCGGTTCCGGGGCTTATATCACACCATGTGTTTTGTGGACAAACAGCACCACTGATTACTCATAACACCGACTGGGACAGCAGATACTGGCGAGGGCTTGCTTGAATCAAAGAAACTTTGAAGTCACAGTTCAAGACACCAGCTCTGGCAGGATGCTTTTCTGACTCCAAAAGGCCAGTGACTCCTGCATGTTAAATGGGTTTGAAAAACTCAGCCACCAGCACCAAGCCCCAATTCGCTCTTTCCAACATGATTGGGAAAACAAATGGGCAAAAGCCTGCCAGGTGGCGGCTTTGGGAGCCCGGCTCACTCAGCATATCTCAGACAAAAGTCTTGGCTTCATTTGCTTAAGCCTTCAGAGCCCAACTTATTAATGATTCTGTTAATGCAATAGCTATTTATTTCACTGCATCAATAAAAACTGATGTTAAGCAAATTATGTGTCTGATAGGTGAATGCCAAACACCGCAGCCTGAGCTACATCCATTAGAAAGCATTGTGGCGCCATGGTGCTTAAATGTGAAAAGGATTTGGACAAAGGTGACTTCTGTGCCTGTGTTAAGTCTAAATTATGGAAGAGCTTTGCCATAAATTTATCAATTTTGCTGCACTGCGATTCCATGATCTTTTTAGGAAGGGCCTCTGCCAGTGGGTTTTCTGTGTACTTCCCTTACAGCAGTAAAAAGGCCCACAGAGCTTACAAAGCAGGGTAAGAAGAATCAAGGGCTCATCTAATCTTTGGCTTAGGGACACATTTGGGTCTCCCCATTGTGTCCCATGGATTCTTTGTTAATGGAAATTTTGTTCTAGTCATGGGACCTATACAGACTGCTGGCACTCGTATTTCCAAGGGGACAAACTCTATTTCAGGAAAAATAACACCTCTCTTCCAGCAGATCTGTCACCACTGCAGAGTTGGAGAGGTGCTGATCACAGCCCTGGGTGGGAAGGGGCTCACTGAGCCAGCCCCACAGAGTGTGAATGGTGCATAGTCATTAGGGTGATGGCTTCCATGCGAAATGACCTGAAGAATCCCAGTAATGAAATTCCACGCAGGAGTCTTGAAAAGCCTGTGAGTACCAATCCATTCTAGAGTCTGAGCTCACAGCAAATGCCGTCAAGCATGAAGTCGAGTATTTCAGAGCACACTTTGACATGGCTTTAAACAAAGAGGAGCAAGTCCCTGCCTCTGACTTGTATTCATTCGTGTCAGATCTCAAGAAAGAGGACAGACTAATCTCTCTTGTTGTTGCTGTCACAGTATTGAATTTCTGACCAGCCAGAGGTCACTCTGGTGACTTTGCAGGAGGCAGGCAGTGAAGGTTCCTAATTCACGAAGTTTTGGAGAGAAAAGGGGTTGAGGATTCTGACTGAGGACGTTTTGTTTTTGTTTTGTTTCCCAGGAAGGCGGCAAGCCAGACCTCTGCTGTAAATAAATGTTGTGACCAAAACCAACTGCAATTGCATAATAGTCCTTCCCCTGTTTTTTTTTGTATCCTATTTTCATAATTGGGTGGGCGGGAGAGCAAATTTTCACATGGCACAATTAGGTGGGCACAGGCTGTGTAAGTCCCATACTTGCAATCCTTGGCAGGGACGCACACTGCCATTGTGCTTCTAATGGGAGCTGACGTGGAAACCGGTCCCAAACCTGAGAGGCGCCAGACACCTGCGCTCTGGGCTCCAAGACTCACTTCCATGAGTCAGTTGCCCATAATCAACCCTTTCTCAATGCACACTGGTCCTCTGAACCCAGGAGCAGCTTCGAGGTCTATGTATGTTCCTATTCCCCTCTGTTCTCAACACCCACACTTCTCTCCCTCAACTTAGTTTTCTGAGAAGAGGCTAAGTTGGGTATTGCTTTTTAGTTGGTACCTAAGTTCTCAAAATCCCGAAAATGCTTCCATTCTTTCGTTCCTTCTGCTGAGGGCTTTCAAGGGCCCAAAGCCCACATGCTTCCGTGAGGCAGCAGCAACTCTGGGGACAGCCTTTCTTACAAGGAAAAGTTTTAACCTAGAAGAGAAGCTATGCTGGTTCAGCCGCCTCAAGAAGGTGAAGCAATGGGGCTGATTAATTGACAGTAATCATCTTCTAGGTTATTTTTATTTCTTTCAGTCACAAGTTACTTTGCTAAATGGTTTTGTCCACTTATTTCTAAAATTGAGTTTGGGTGCAACTATGTCTAAAATCTAATAAATCCAGCAATTCAAATAGGGTTGTTAGTAGTCTGGCATCCAGAACTTTGCTTTTGGAATGTCAATTCTTTGTGATCACTTAAGCCCCCAAATCCATCAAGTTAGGACCTAAGGCAACAATAGATCAATAGATTAAGGGTATCACCCTGATATTCAGAATAGCCCTATTGGGTAGGCAATATTATTATTCCTATTTTACCAATAAAGACATTAAGAAACAATGGCAAAGAGAAGTTAACTAACTTACTAAGAGTCACATAGCTGTGTACTTATAGCAACATTCATATAGCATTTACTTTGGGCCAGATGCTGATCTAAGTGATATAAACTAAAGCACTTAACATATATAAATATATTAATTCATTCATTTTCACAACAATCATGGAGGTGGGTAGTATTATTATCTTATTTTACAGGCAAGAAAATTGAGGTACAGAGAAGTTGTCACATGGTAGTACAACTAGAAAGTGGGAGGAGTGGTATTTAAACTTAGTCCAGTTCCAAATTCTATACTCTCAATCAGGGTGCTAAATTGTCTCTACAAGAGTCTTTACTATTGGTACTTTATCTTTATTTTCCTTAATAAATGATTTATAAGGTTATTATTAGGACTGCATGTACTCTCTGTGAAGAATTTAGCACAGTACAGGGATCCTCGGGTTAGGACAGTCTCAACATACCACCTTTCAAGTTTACAACACTCACTCCCATAAAACTTTAAAAAATTGAGATGTGACTGTTTCAAATTACATTGTTAGTGTTGTACTACAGACTATGTGGGCGAACAGACTAGCCTGGAACAGTTCTTTAAGAAGGTAGAGAGGCCAGCAACACATCCTGTACCCTCTACAACAGCTGCTTCGTGAGATGAAATACCTGTAGTACAGGTAGAATCATCTCCAGCATCTCTGCATGTTCCTTAGGCAATCCTGACTCACCTGAGCCAGTATCTTCAGCACCATCTGCAGGTTCTCCTGCCTCTCCAGCTTCCTCCTCCCACTAGGTCTCTCTCTCCCAGCTTGCAATGCCCCTTCCAGTGTGCAAGCCAACCACAGGAATAAAGATAAGGAATTTTTTTTACACTCATTTTTTTGTCTTTTTTTTTTGTTACTCTAGTACAGTCTACTGTACAGTTTATTTATGTCCTTTTTCTTTTTCTATGGCTTAGTTGTGTTTTTACAGTCTAGATTATGATTTTACAAAGGTATTAGGATAGGTAAGTGACTTAGGCTAGGATGTGTTTTGACTTACACGAAAATTCAGGTTACATCACTATCGTAGGAATGGAACTGTGGTCGTAACCCAAGGATGCCCCTATACCTGGCACACAGTAATACCATAATAAATATTAGTTACTATTCTTATTAATGGTAATATTCAGGCTGCATGACTTTTTCTCATTAGGAAACAGAAGGAGAAGGACACATTTTCATCTTTCTTAAAGCAATTGTGCAAGAGCGCCCAGACTTGATAGTTAACAGACCTTTTTGGTGAAGAGAAATGCTGATGAACTATTTATTATTCACCATCCTTCCTATGACTGTGAAGCTTTGCCACCATTTCTCTCCTTTGGAATGCTCATTCATGGCAAGCCTTCAAGTCAAAGAGTCAGGGGAAAACAATAAGGAAGTTCTATGAGTATTGAGTAGGAAAAAAATTTTTTTAAATACATCTCTAAAATACAGATGATAACCCCACCTTGACTAGTTCTCAGAGAGGATATGAGGTTCCAGTGAGAGACAGCAAACATGAGGCCCTTTGGAAAAGGTGCAGCCTACTCACAGCAGTGCCATTGATCTTAGAGGATAGCTGGAGCTATCTCAGACTTACACGAGTCACAGACACCGCCGTGTGGCGATCCTCGTCTGGGGCTCTGACACAATGCAAGAAGCTGCCAGGAGAAGGAAGCCAGTTTGGGGGAGGGAAGAAGAGAAGTGGTAGTTTTGGAAACCAAAAGGGAAAATCCGCGGAGTAACAATAGTAGGAAAAGAGGCTAGTGCGTACGTAGGTAGCAGGTACTGAGAGCGCCCCTGTGTTAATGGCATGCACTTCCTTCTGCACAGCTGCAGAGGGGCTGCCCTGAGATGACCCTGCCTGGCAGGTTGGCCTTCCCTTTAGGGGAAGAACAATACCACAGGGACAAGTTGCTATAGCAAGTCAGTGACAAATCCCTTGTGCATATGGTGGTGGGGGTCGGGAGGTTCAACAGGCCACACATTCCAGCCAATCTTAGCCTGCCACTGGAGCCACCTCTAAGCAGGCTGTGGAATGTGGGGCTTCAAGGAAGGATTAATGTGTTTAAAGACGCAGTCAAGCCAGCCACCAGGGGACTTATAAAAGAGCTGAGAAAACACCAAGGAACGGCCCAAAGAGAACCCACTCGCTCAACTTCAGCAATGGGCCATTTTCTCTCAGCTTTTCACCAGGTGTCTCCACATGACAGAGACACGTAAATACCTATGTGACTCCAGGGCTGGCCAGTCAATGTGGAGGGACAAAGGATCTGCAAAAGGAGACAATTCAAAATATTTTCAATGATATCACCTCCTAATATATCATCCTGTGGAAAACTCCCTCTAGCTCGCCCTTAGAACCAAGTGTGCTAGAGGCACTGGGTCAGCCATACCTTTGGGTGTTAGAGGGTTGTAAATAGGCTCCTTTGTTAATATGGGAAATTGTGATTTCATATTTTTGGAACTAGCCAGATTAGCCAGATGAACAAATGTGAATGCTTTCTGAAGATAGATTGTGCCCATTTAGGTTGCACTGGTCAAATGAGATGTTACTCTGTATTTTACAACCAAGTCTGACAACAGGAGTTACCCAGGACTGACTAATCATGATTTCGGGGGAGTGTATCTGCTAGGACTCAAAACAGTTCAGTAATAACAGTTGTCTCAAATTTTATTTTAATCAACAGAGTATTCTGGCATGTTTATGTGTTCCTTGTGAATTTTTGGAAATCAGTTTTAGTTTATTTGGCTAAACTACTTTGTAAGGGCTCAGGAATATCAACACATGGATGATAAACAAAATAGGACACTGTATATCACATGCACTTTACAAAAGTTGTTCCTTTCCCCACTTTTAGGAGAAATACATGCACATTGTAGAAGATCTAGAAATTCACAAAAGCAGCAAGATTAGTCATTATTTGTTTGGTAGTAACAAAAACCCAGCTCGAATCAACTAACTGGCTCAGATAAGGAGAAAATCCAGCTAGAGGGGATGGCTTCAGGAATGGCTGGTTCCAGGAATTTAAGCAACATCTCTTGTGTCATATTTTGTGGGAGGGGCAGACAAAGAAAAAATTCTGGCTGCACAGTCTACTACAAATAGTCCATATTTCTATCACTCCAAATAATCATGCTTCATATTTTGGTATATTCTCTTCCTGACTCTTTTTCATGCATATTTTACTAGATTCATATGTAAATTTTAAACTGAGCTGGCTATTAAACCCTAAAAAGAGCAATGAAAACAAGAATGCATTTGTATCAGCTTCATCAATATAAGCATACTGACATAGCACTCAGTTCTTGCAAGTAGGGAATAGTGCCTGCCCAGGCTCTCTGTGGCTGCCATTCTTTGGTGACAGTACCATCCAAAAGCACTTTCTGCAGTGAAAGAAATGTTCTATGTTTGCACTGTTTAATGCACCAGCATTAAACCCATGTGGCCTTTACACATTTGAAATGTGGCAAGTGCCACTGAGTAAGTAAAGTTTTAATTTTAATTAATTTTGATTAACCTATATGTAAACAGCCACATGTGGGTGGTGGCTACTGTATTGGACCACAGGTTCCACAGAACAGATTACATGAGTAGAAGCCACAGCCTGAAGACAAATAATTTGTCCACCATATCCCGTAGGGATAACAGAAGCATCCTTGAAGGCAGAAAAGTCTAATTAGAAGACACTCCAATATACTTCAGTGGTGGTTCCTTTTTGTTCTCGAGGAGAGCCTTATCTCTGGTGCAGAATGAAACATTGTTCTCCCTGATCACCCAACTGGCAGTCTAAACCCCTTGTCTCTCTCTCATACAGAGCAGAGTTCTCAGGAAAATTAGCAGGCTTACAGCACTGTCTCTGTTTGCAACTTCCTGTTTTGTTCTGAAGAAGGCGAATATGGTGCGGGGGCTAAAGATGGTAAGCAGGAGCCGGTCTGGATTGCAGACCATGTCTGTGAATTCTCTCAGCTGTAAAAAATAGCTTTCTTCCACATTTTCTTTTTGTGTTAGTGAAGGTTTGCAGTGTTTTGGCAATTTAAATACAGACCTTATGTCTGTCGTGGTGGTATTTATTTTATCAGCTCAGAGTTGTAAATACCCTAAGTGGTGCAGCAGAAGACTGGAACCTTCAAGGAGTGTCAAACACGGGACTTTGACAGTCCACATAGAAGCCAATATGTTAGCCTGGAAAACACAATAGCAAAACCACTTCAGGAAGATCCATGGTAATGTGAAATCTGTTGTGTGCCTTCTGTTCTAGATTTGAAGCTCTTAAGAGGCTGGGGCCCATCTGTCCACCGCCCGAGATGGTAGGAGGCCAGCAGGAGTCAGATAGCAGGGCTCTCTGGCTCTGAAGACTGCGCTTTCCTAACACCAGCTGGTCATGTCTCCCGCAGGATGACGCTGCTTTGGGAGGGGCAGAGAACTGAGAATGTTCCCCCAAAGAAAGCAACCAAGGTACTCAATTGGCCTTGCTCCTTTTCCCCTAGTATTTTTAGCCCCAGAAAGTTCCTGAAATACAGCATTCGTGAAGTATATTTAATGAGACAGTTTTGGTTTATGGTTTTGGGTCTTTTTAGTCCTAATGTCAAGGCTGTCTGGAGGTGCCAGATTTATGGTAGTTACCTGTACTCTGTGTTGTGTTGCTCAGTTTGCCTGACATGCCACAGGTCTTTTCCAGGTGAACTCATGCTTACTTACCTTTCTGGGTGTTCCTGCTGAAGGGAAACCAGAGCACTCAATCTCTCTCAGTCCCTCTAAGCCTCTGTCTTCATGTCTACAAGGGATATAGCATACCACTTACCTCTTTCAAGGAGTTGGCGAACTACATCCGTGGACAAAACCTGGCCCACCAGGGGCCAGATCCAACCAGGTCAGTTTATTTATGTGCTGCCTATGGCTGCTTTCAGAATACAAAGGCAGAGCTGAGTAGTTGTGACATAGGCTGTGGTCTATAACACTCTATGGCCCTTTACAGGAAAACTTTGCTGACCCTTGTAAGAACTGAACAGTGCCTGGCACACAGTAAGTGCTCAATAAATATTAGAGGCTAATATTATTGTTGTCAGGCACTCTTCCGTCTCAGCCTTTGTTCTTTTTTGTTTCTCTAATTTCATCCCTTGCTCCAAGTTGATCTTTTCTTTCTCTTCCTCTCCCCCCAACATACTCCCATAAGAACTTGTCGAACATTCTTCTAGTTATACGTTTCAATCTATCCTTTCTCTTCAGATCAAAACTGCTTTCTCAACCTGAATTCTCTGACTCCAATGGAGGATGCCTGTCTTTATCAAGTAGGGCTTGGGGTTTCCTCAGCCCTGCTGGAGCCATTTCCCTATCCAGCTACCCACTGCTTTGGCTTTACTTTCTTAAGAATGTGTCAGGGCACTCATGTGTGGCTATGAAGATTGGACATTGCTCAGCCATGTGCAAGGGCTCCATGGGGCACATGGATATAGCCCCCGGCTCCTTGTTTGGTTCTACTTTCATTTCTGCCTGACTTTCTATCTGCTTTTTTGCTTGGGGTGGAAACCGCCGTGGCCCTTATGAACTTTCCCCCTTAAAGTTACATCCTCACCAAACAACTTCCCTGTTCTCTTTCCCTGTCACCACTCTGGTCTGCTTTGCCCTCCCAACCTGAGAGCCTTCTTTGAAGAAAGTACATCCGGCTTGACTTTTACCTAAGTAAGCATAAGCCATGGAGGTGAAAAGTCTGCCAGAGGGGCTGGGAAGGCAGTGTGAGCCCTTCCGTTCATTTTTAAAGAGCTCCATTCTCCAGGACACTGCCCCAGTGGTAATTCACAGGCTTCAGCCCTGTTCTTGATAAGAGGTAGTGTCTCTTCCTGGGAGTAGAATGGCGAGAGTAGGAAATGGTAGCCAAGAGCAGTATCTGGAGCTAATTTTAAAACCCAACACTTGGCTTTCCCTATGTTCCATACACACGCAGAATTCTCTATCCCATGGTTTCAAACCAGTTCTGGAACGTATCTCAGTTTAACAGACAAAGTGACATATTAATTCCAATTTATGTTGAGTATTCTATCCTTTATTGGTCTTTCCTTTATCCTATTCTCAGAATTCAATTTACATTTTGTTTCACCAAGTGTTTTTTGGGACAATAAAGATTTTAGATAGTGATGTTTCTTCATTAAAACCAAAGATGGTCTCACACTTCCTAGTCACACAGAGGCAGGGTTTTTGGCAAAGAAGTCAATTTTTAGCCTGACCTGTGATGGCGCAGTGGATAAAGCATCGACCTGGAATGCTGATGTCGCTGGTTCGAAACCTTGCACTTGCCTGGTCAAGGCACATATGGGAGTTGATGCTTCCTACTCCTCCCCCCCCTCCTCTCTCTCTCAGTCTCTCTTCCTTTTTCTCCTCTCTAAAGTGAATTTTTTAAAAAAGAGGTCAACTTTCACGTTAAAGATGTTATTTTGGAGCAGTTGTTTCCAACTGGTGTGTGTTTGGGGGTTGTGGATGGAAGAGGTGATAGGGAATGACTTGGGGGGCTTTTGCAAACTCTCTGTGGACACCAAAAGTGCTGACATATGCTTGTCTAAATTAAAACCCCCATAGAGATTATGAAAAGGCATGGACTAGGAATTAAGTCTGTGAGAAAGCTAAGCTTTGCTTGGGCAGCTCTGGGTTATCAAAGGTTGTTTTCAAATCTGATCTGCCAGGAGACTATCCCCTACATCAAGGTGGCAGAAGTAGACATAGGGATCAGAGCTGCACCACAGGACTGTTTTTGCTCCATTAAGGGAACCTCAAACCAATAACAACAACAACAAAAATCTTAAAATTATTAAATCCAATTTGGTTTAATTTTGTTACAATTTGTTAGGTGTCAACTGAAACTAAGGCATCAATAGACATCCAGTGAAAGTAAGACATGTCTCAGTCCTCAAGGAGCTTGCAAGCAGATTGAAAGCCATTTCCAGTGGGAGAATTTCCCTCCTCTCCTAAGAGGTATAACTAAACTTGTAAAAAAAAATTTCTAAATATCCTAACAGTTTATATTAAAGTTTGTTTGCTCATAGAAAGCATGTAAATTGAAGCAATATTTAACAAATTTTTACTAAGGGGATTTTTGCCCTTTAAGAAATTCTAAAACCTGACTCCACACAATAAGAAATTTGACCTAACCTAACATTAATCTTGACAAATCCAATTTCGGTCTGTGTTCTCATCCTTCTAAATCCCTGAATAAGACTCCAGAAGTTTAATCAAGAACTGAAAAATGCTCTTCTGTCCACACAAATGCTCTAGTGGTTTTCATATATTGACTATCTACACTTTTTTCTCCAATAAGATTGCAGATAGTTGAGGTGGAGAATTGCATCTTTTAACTCCTTTTATTGTGCACTCTTCTCTTCCTAATCTCCCAAACTCTTGGCATATATTTCTTAATGTATATGTAGGCACTGTTTACCAGGCATTATGCTGGCTAATTTACAGGCATTCCTGCATTTATTCCTTACAATTACTCTTAAAGATATGGAAACTGAGCTTTTGACAGATTAATTAATTGCACCAAGACATAAAGCTGAAAAGTAGTAGATTTTGAACCCAGGCAGTCAGAAACCAACATCTACATGTTGGAATCCCAGGCTGCACAATCTCCTGCAATGCTCTCTGGCTAGGCTGACCAAAAAGCTACAGACACATGATGACTGGTTGCGGAAGGAGAGCACCTCTCCCCAAGAACCTTTGAGAGGTGTCAACAATGAGCTTCCATGATGTGATATTGGAGAGGTGCAGCTTCCCTGTGCGCCAGCCGAATGCCCAGTCACATCACCCTCACGTATACTGTTGGAAAGTGCTCAGTAGTGTTCTTATGGACACGCATTTTCTTTCACAATTATCCAAGGAGGCAAACCATTACCAATTTTCTTTTTATGGATAAATAAAAAGCAGAGAAAGAAGAGTAAGTCATACAAGTTTAGGAAAAAAGTCAGTGGGAAAGCCAATGTTTGCCTCTGTAGCCCTTAAATTCTCAGCAGTCTCTTAATCTAGGCTTTTATTTTCCCTTAGAAAAGACCCCCAGGTATGTAATGATGAAAACATATGGGTATGAGACTCCCAAAAGGAAACAATAAAACCATGAGGCAAATAAAGAACAAGATAAAACTATGCTGGAGGAGAGATTACAAGTCTTTTACTAGTAGATTGAAAAAAAATATTTTAATGTTGTTTTCTCTGTATAACATTACTGGATATAGAACATTGCATTTTAATGAGTGAGAGTAGTTATTTGTTACATATGCTGGTAATGCAAGGAAATGTATTCAGCCCTGAAAATTAATCTAGGCAGCCAGTCATGAACAGATGAATAAAAGTGACCAAAAGCAGGTCCTAAGAATAATGTTATGTTGAATATTCTTGGGATTCTAACTCCACAGTAGTTCTTTGTATTTAATACACTTTCTAATCTATAATTTAAAAGCGATATAAAAATCATTCTCTCTTCATTTTCTTCTAGAGAAACATTTGTAAATCTATTTCCAACTTCCTTCTTGGAAATACTAGATATTCTTGAAAGATGTCCATTACACCCAGTTAAACACTGGTACTTACACACATTTTTTACAACTTATCTTTTGCATCTTATTTAGAGTTATTACTCATTGGGTCCAACCATCACTTGATTTAGAAGGTCTGTATTGAAATGGAGAATATGAAAATGATCTTAGAAAAGAAATGATATATTTAGGGTACTTTAAACAGTGTTAGGTATATTTAGTATAACCACTTAATGCTGTTTTGGGTGATTTATAGTCTGGGCTCTGCTATGCTTCTTAGAAATTATTCTGGTTATATTTCAAATTTTAATTTGAAAAATATTTTAAGAAGTACAAAACAAACAGAGACAGATCCCAGTTTTCTTGGATAGCTGGAGCAGAGATAGCAAAATGCTGATCCAAATTCTGGACTCAGAGTGGCTCCAACACTATCTCTTCTGCCTCATCATTTTTCACCATCTCTGGCTCTAAGAGTGAAAAGACAACTTGCTGAATTTCAAATGTCCTTCAGTAACTGGAACATTGCATTCTAATGCATTTTGATAAGTCAGATTAGTTATTTGTCACATATGTTGGTAATGCAAGAAAATGTATTCAGCCTGGAAAATTAATCCAGGCAGCCAGCCACAAGCAGATGAATGAAAGTGACCAAAAGCAGATCCTAACAAAAAGCTGAGGAAGGTGTTTTTAAGGAGAGGATTCAGTAGCCAAATCCTTTTGATATTGAGTAATAAGTTTAAGGGGTTGAAATCTCTACCTTTTTGTGAAGAAGGCAGAAATCCTTTTCTTGTTTGGTGGGGGTCCCCACGAGGTCACCTTGAACAAGCAAAGATACTGGAATGAGAAGACCTATATCCTTTTCTCCTACCCTGAATGTATGTGTCTCACCTCTGGGACACATGTGTATGCCACTAACCTGTGGAAAGAAGGAGATGGGGAAAATCTCCATTGCCAGCTGTTTATTAGAGATTAGGGAAGTGCTCAGATTCCCTGACACGGCTGGCTAGGAACCCCTTGCCATGGAGATCAACAGGAGAGTGAAAAGTCTAGGCTAAATTTTGCTTTGTCGCTGGTTAAATTTCTCCCAGGGCTGAAAATGACATTGCCCCTCCCAGGCTGTTGAAATGAGATAATGTCACATCCCAAATGAGATCACTAGGTCATAATCTCATCCTCAATGTGATTTTCTTGGCATGTGTGAGCATTGCTGGGAGAAGGGGAAAGGATGAGCATAGATTGAACAAAACCATTTCTTTAATGAAGCTCATAGCCATGTCACCCTCTGCTCTATTCACATCAGATATCAGCAACTAAGCAGGGTCGGGCTGGGGGTCAGCAATTACTGTGCATCTGTGGCATGGACTATTAGAAGTTGAAGACTTACACCCCTGACCAGGTGTGTGCTGCTCTGTGGGCTTGCAGAAAAAAACATAAATGGGGCAACAGTCCTAATGTGCCTTGGGCTCTCCAAAAGGTTGGCATGACATAAACGAAGATGGTGTGTTTTAGTGTCAACATACTGATTCCACAGTGAAGAGATCCCTGGAGACAAAGCTTCTGTCTGATTCACCAAATCAGACAGGACCTGCACTCAACTGAAAGAAACTCCAGCCTTCTCAGATGTTAGGAGGGTGAGAACAACCATCAGGATTTAATATTTAGGGTGTTTCTCTGGCAAATAAATCCCTCATCTTGCCTGAGGAAATGGTCGAACTCTTAGGCTTCCATACCATATTTTAGTCACTTAGGTGTGACAGAAACTTGCTGAGACTGACTGTGGATATTGCAAATTCCACTCAATGGTTATATACCTACGATGATATTTTGCTGACTGCTTGTCAGGGTCACCTCCTCTTTTAGACAAGGAGTCTTCTGCCACAATCAGCCCTGGCTTCGACCCTGAACCTCAGCAGGAAACCTTGGTGATTGAAGGACTCCTTCTGCTTGGCTTGAGGGGGATTTAGAAAAAAACCATACTGCATCTTACTCCCACACCTTCACATTGGAATGTAATGTGAAGGCAATCTGAAAAATCACGGCCATCGTTGAGGAGAAAATTGAGGGAGAGTATCTGTTAACTGCCAGCTATATGTCCTTTATCTCCTTTCATCTTTTCCATCTCCATATTTCTAGAATTAAACTCCAGAGTGAGAGTCTATCCTCATAGTTTGATTTCAAATCCCTTTGTTCCATTCAGGGAAAACTGCAACCATTGGCATTATGGTTCAATAAATATCCTTGCCCTTGACCCTCGCTCATCCTCACAAGAGAAGTGCAGAGGAAGGAGAGGCCAGGAAGATGGGAAGAAAAGGTGGGGTTGCATTAAAGATGCCATATCCCCTGACTTCACTCCCAGTAGTCTACCAACGCACTGTGCACAGAAAACAAGCAAATAGAAGACACTCTCCACTCTTCCACTTAGCTGTTCCTAATCCATTTTGGTCCTGCCTTTCTTCTGGTCTTAGGCTTCTCTCTTGATTTAGCTTTGGCCCTTTGGGTGTCATTACCAGAACCAGGAGGGAACTAATTTAGAGAGAGGGCTGTCTGATAAAAGCCAGGCCTGTAATATAGGAATTCGGCCTTCCCCAAACTGAGACCTGATAAGCAAGATAGACTCTTATTTATTCTGGAATTTTTTCTCAGGAATCTAGATAGGTCAAAGATGAACAGAGATGATGATGATGATGATGATGATGATGATGATGATGATGATGAAATCAAACAGAATAAATATCTAACCTCCCTCTCTTACTCTCTGATCTTCTATCAATGATTTCCATTGGCTGAAGCCAACCAGGAAACACAGGGCCAGGGAGCCCACAATGCAGTCCCTATGGGTCAGCCCCTTGGTTGTGAAGTGGAGCAGACAGAGGAGCAGACAGAGACTATCAGTAGAGTCCACACACACTGTGGGCTATTTTGTTAGTTTGTTTGATTTTTTAATCTCATCCTAGATTCAAAAGGCTACATTGAAAGCAAACACAATCCAGAACAGGAGGACAGTTTTTATTACTCCAAATAAGTATATTGGTTTAACACCCGCTCAGTCAAAAACCCAGTGGAATCGAGGCGGGGAGAGAGGGGTGTACTCTATAAAGTTAGCCTTTGTTCTTTAGAAGTATTTCTTTCTAGTGCAAGTTTGCCTACAAAGCTACTTTTACATTCTAAAAAGTCCCAAATGTATGACCACTAGCTCCAGATGTGTTAATAGTGCTAAAGCAGCTCACAACAGTCTACTTGACTTATTGAATAAAAGAACTCAACAGGCAGCTAAGCCTTCCGACCACACACTTTCACCTTTACATGCTCTGAGTCAGCTTTCAATAGGCATTAAATTCTCCTCTTGTTTTCATTCTTTGCTGCAGCAACATTAGCGAGGGCACATGAATAGCTGGGCTACAACTAAGTGCCCTTAAATATAGGTATTTGAGAAATCTCTGTATGTAGGCAAGTCCATGCATAAGTAATGTCCAAAGAGGAGGTTGCAACACTGAAATATTGAAATAAAAGGTGAGATGTTTGAGTCCTACTCCTGGTCTATTATTTTTGAATAGCCCCACATGGTCGGTCACCTTGGACAAACATCTTTACCTTTCTAGGATTCATGTTTTGCTACTCTGAAATGGAAAACCCAGGTGGTCTAGAACAGTTCCACCTCTATAATCCTGGGCTTTGCCGAAAGCAGGCAGTCCTTTGGGGGCAGGTAAGATGAGTTTGTTGAGGCATGTGCTTCTAGACAGTTGCTTCCAGAGGATTCATGGGTTCACAATTTAAAAGACAACCAAGCATGAGGATAAAACTTCCATTAAATGGTGCCTGTGTTTCTGGTACTATGACAACCCACTAAGCTGTGCTCCCTGGCTTGGTTTAATTTTCACATCTGAAAATTTTTACATTGCTCCATTTCCTACTGCAGTATTGAATCTTCCCCTGAAAGTATTTCACGGTGAGTTATTTACTTAGTGTGACAGGAAAGGGATTAAAAGTGCTCCAGGTTACAAAATCACATCCTCCTCTTCTGCAGGTCCACATAAGGAACCAGAAGCAGTGATAACATGATAGCTCTGGATGGCATCCAAAACAGGGGAACCAACCCTCCTTTGCCCGTCATCCAAGCCTCAGGCTGACGAAACCCATGCCCTACCCCTCCAATGTTTGTCCGACTGCTGCTTTAATAGACACAAGTTTTTCAAGCTATGTTCATACAACCAGAAGCATTCAGGGGCTTCCTAGATGATTTGAAATTTTTCCTAATTAATTCAACATCTTCTGTAAAGAAAACCCAAAGCGTTCATTATCTTTGTTTTAGGATAATATTTATAAGTGATTTTGCACTTATAGTTTTTATTTTAACTGGAATTAAAGGTTATAATGATAGATCTGGGATGCTACTTCACCAACTGCAAAAGGAGAGAGGGAAAATGAATAAAATAGATTCATCTAGTGTTAAATGAATGTCAGCGCACCTGCCTCAAAGGAGAAGCCATTAAACAGGTATTCAATACACCTGTTGTTACTCTGCACAGTCTTCAGGAGCTTATCTCCTTTAAGAAGCTCTTATTATTCAAATGTGGCATTGTTTTTATTCATTAATGCTTACCTCCAAAGAGCTTCTGGGCTGACTGGAAGACCAAATTAGCAAGCCAAAAGAGTAGAAACACTTAAGGCCTTGTGGGGGAAACATTAGAAGGTGAGAAGGGAAAGAAAGCAATAAAAGGAAAAGAAACACTGGAGAGCAGCTTTGTAAGGAAATCTGCCTGACCTTATTTGTTCCTGTCTGCAGAACAAGAGGGCAACCTTGTTTATAGCTGGAATTTTAAGGACAAGCATCTTAGAATAAGGTAAGTGAGAAACGTGTTTCCCAGCAATTATGACAGGGCCAGGCTTCCAATAGTTTAATCAGGAATTTATTGCCTTCATAAGTTTGGTTATGTGTACATGGTCGTGGCCATGAGAACGGGCCCCTCAAATCCCCAATTTTAGGGAGTGCATCGATGGAGCATTCTAGCTGCTACCTTCTGAAATTCTCAGCCTCTTTTGCAATGAGCCAAGCTTTCCATGGGCTCCTCCTAGCCAATGACTGAGTGCACCAAGGATATTAAGGCAGACGCATTCCTCGAGATGCTCTGAAAAAGGTCACGCATACTAAGTGTTAGGTGAGTCAATTTCAGGTACTATGTTGAACACGTAGTTTTGATACTGTGTACTTCTTTCTATGGGTGATTTCATAGATGGTATAGTTCAGGAAGGGCTAATCATGAGTCTTCTTTGAGGGCAAGGCAAAGGCTTGGCAAGTTTGCTTGGATAGTATCCCAGGAAGCAGAAATGGGGGTCTGGAAAGATGAAACAGAAAAAGAAGGAGACTCATGATTGAGTTGACCTTTGTGGGAATTGGGCTTGAGGGATACAGAGACAGCCTTGCCAAATTCTCCCTAGTACTGCACTTTAGTCTAATGCCTGGTCACAGTAACTCCTTCCCTCCCATTCTCCCTTCCCTCCTTCTTTCTTTCCTTCTTTCTTTCCTTCTTTCTTTCCTTCCTTCCTTCCTTCCTTCCTTCCTTGCCTCCTTCCTTCCCTCTCTCAGGGTCAGCCCTGATGTTACCCTGATGGTTTGTTCCCAGTCTCTCTTGACTCCTTCTCCATTTTGTCTTATAGGCATTTCTTCTACTAAATGTATTGCACATTTCATTCCATCTTTATGTCCGCCTCTTGGAGGACCTAAATTAACACTTAGAGGTAATATCATTTACATAATGTATATAATTATACATACTTGTATATATTTATATGCCATTTTGCATATAATATGCACATATTTATAATACACCTACAGTGGCATAAGAGACACCTCTAGTTCATCATTCAGTTTCTCTGGGGCCCATCTCTTACTCTAGCCACTGTTGTAGCTAGTTTCAAATAGTTCTCAACCTGATTTGCAGTTACAGGTGGTTTATTTAGCACCTCAGACCATCTGCCAGAACGATCACTCATGTTCACGTAACCCACCTGATGGGCCCATATTTGATCAGTGGAGAATAGGTATCAATAGATAATACTCTTCCCTTTCACCCCCTGAGACTCATTTTATACGGTGCCTCAGAAGGGGCTGTGGATCAAAAGTTAGAGGTCATTTCAATCATGAATCTATCTTAGACTCCCAAGAGTCCTGTTTTTTGTTTTTAAGATTTTGTTTTTTATTCTGGAGAGAGGAGAGAGACAGAGAGACACAGAAAGGGGAGGAACAGGCAGAATCAATTCTCACATGTATCCTGAGCAGGCAAGCCCAGGGTTTCAAACCAGCGACCTCAGTGTTCCAGGTCATGCTTTATCCACTGCGCCACCACAGGTTAGGCCTAGAGTCCTGTTTTACGCTCCCAACCCTCATTTGCATTTCTTGTGTGTGACACCTTTCCAAGTGAACTCTCTTTGATATGTTCAGGGAAACCCAAACTTAGCATTTATTTAAACCATATTATTTACAAAATCACACATAAAAATAAATGCATAAGTATCAAAACTAAAAATATTTAGCACAGTATCTAAAATTAACTCACATGCCACGTGGTATTTATAGTCTATTTAGGAAACACTACTCTCTTTCCATGGCTATAGTTAAAATAAAATCCATGTTATACCATGGAGTAAAAACGTCCTGTGAGATTTGAAATAACTAATGGAATCCAGAGATCATTGGGATCTTATGCTCTTGTATGTTTTGTACATACTCAGTGACACTGGGCTTCTCTGTATGCATTTGGTTCTGTTGGGCTTTGTATAATCTGGGTACATTGTGGTTTAGCTTTTTACTATCATTTGGTTACAGCTTAGTTTCTTGGAAGGATTTTCTTAGGTAGCTGAACTTATGGCCCCTGAGCTCAGGTGTAGGCAGAATTCTAAAGTGGTCTCCCAAGATTCCCAGCCGCGGATTATTCAGTCAAATTCTAATTTAGGAACTGTCAGGGGACTTCGCAGATGGAATTAAGGTTCTTAATCAGCTGACCTTAAGATGGGGCAACTATCCTGGAATTATCAAGAGGAGCCCAAGGCAATTGCATGAACCCTTAAAAGCCGCAGAGGAAGGCAAAGAGAAGTGTCGGGAAGGGAGAGTGGACAGGAGATGGGCACAAGGGGAGGTTAAAGATGTAGTTGCTGTCCTGTGATCACGACTCGCTGAGCAGGAGGACTAGGTGCAGTGTGGTGAGTGCTGAGGAGGAGTGGAGGCAGCAGAGTCTGTTTCCATGATGTCAGGAGTCGCTGCCCCAGTCCTCTGCCCCCGCCAGAGTCCCCATTACATAAGGAAAGCAAACACCTATTAGGCTCAGCCACTATTAGTTAGGTGTTCTATTTCTTACACAGTTTTTAAGCAATACAGCCCCTTCCCAAAAGGGTTCAGTGTCACCCAACAGGAGTCTCTAATAGTTTTGTCAGTAAGATGCTTTAATATTTGCTTTATTGTACAGATAAATATTATGGACAGTGGGTTGCATGGGCCTGTATTCCCTGGTTTGGTTACCACACAAGTGAATGACAGGCTGAGTATTTCTTGCTATGGGATTGCAATGCCCAGCTCCAAATGCTCAATGATTATCCCCATGGAGGAATCACATGATAGATGGGATAATGCAAATCCACATTATACCTTTATTTTCAGAGCTGCACGTATTTACAAGTATATTCAGTTCATTTACAAAGGCCAAAAATAGCTGGCTCAAAGCAGAGCTCTGAATCCCTGTCAAATCCCTGAAATAATTTGCTTGCCCATATTGCTATTACTTAATTTATCTTCCCAGCCTCAAGTTTCAAACTGGTGACTGTACTTTATACCTCTTGCCCCCGTGGTCTGACACCATTAGGATTTGCCCATGTGCGGGTTACCTCCTGGGTAAAGTGTGCACACTTGGCAGTGTTAAATCAGTGCTGCCTGGCTATCTCCAGAACAAAAGCAGTTCCCTTTGTGGTAGCAGTCACCCCATGTGGTTATTTGTCAGCTAGCTGCAATGCAGCTGACAAATCCTGAAATCCTGTTGTGAAAGACGACCCTCTCCTGACTTGTTCGGCACTTTTACTTTGCAGCCAAACTGTAAATGCCATCCCAGAGGTATTAGGTGGCTCTTTTTCTATGTTCATGACAAGAAACAAGAAAATGAAATGTTACACGAAGCTGGGAAATTGCAGAAACCTGGCAGGGGATGACTTTCACCTGAACAATTTGTCAGGTCCAAAGGGACATCTGAAGCAAGTTTTAAGAACAAGTATCCGGTATTCATTCCAACTGATCTGCCTGGTCATAATTATTGCAATGTGGACTAACGTCCTCAGCCTTACAGTGCACCTGTGTAGGCTCTATAAATATAACCAACTCACAGTATTAATTAACAGTGATGACAGAAGTCAGAGAGGTCCTTATTTATTGCTATATATTCTCTTTTTTAACTGGGGACATATCATATTTTCCTAGCTCCAGCCTGTCAAAATATACTCACATATAAACACTGCTTTTACCTCAAGAGGAGGAACTCAGTGTCCTTCATACTCCCATTGCCAGACCACCCTTGCCCTGGGCCACAAGGGAACTAGCCTAACAATGGTGCAAAGGGGTGTATGCCCCTCCAATGATATGAATGTTCTGGCAGTCAAGTTGCTTGGTAAACACATGCCTTAGACTGAGAAGTCTAATTTTAGTTCCCTCCAACCCAGTCCCCTGGTCCTGCTAGATTTGTCAGGATTTAACAGATTAAGATAATACCCCAAGTGAAAGGTCAATGAAAAAAAATGGTTGTAAATTTGAAAAGAATTCAGGGTCAAGAACTGTAGATTTTAATCCTTTCTCAGTCACTAGTTTACAGACCTCTTCAAGCCTCTTAATTGTTGTGCATTTGTGTGTGGAAGAGCTGACAAGATTGCCCTTTCTTACTCCAATGTTCTGAAGATTTTAAGTAAGCGCTGAGAAATCCCACAGCAAATATGAAATGTAATGTACATAATAACGAGCTACTTGACCAAATAGTACTGAAGAGATCTTGAGCCAACTGGCCCTTCTTGACTCTGCTCACCACTTGGAACAGCCACACACACACTCAGACACACACACAATGGGTACTAAAGGATTTACCAGTGACCACTCTCATGAGAATGGATGACTTGAGTGCAGTCTTATCTCATGGCTGCAGCAAACACTGCTTGACCTCTTGAGGTCCTTTATAGACATATTAGCTTATAATTTCATGTTGATGATGCTAAAACTAATGAATATAGAGTGAGGGCCATATATAAATGTACCCAGGCAGTAAGGACAACATTTATCAGTATTACTGACCTTTGGTCTTCATTTATAAAGTGTATTAGCATCAACCATTTTACAAATATATATTTCCCAGAACTACGCAAAACAAAAGAATTCTGGAAGAATCGGTGAATATTATAATATATGGCACAGCACTAAGGGTAATAAAACAGTTGTATAATTATTCCCTGCATGATGTGTTGATGCACAAAAATTTTGGCTTCTTCTGAATAGTATCTGTCAATTTACCTATATCAGCATGGGAATCACTGACATGCACAATTTTGTTCATCAGAATAATCCCAAATTATTTGAAAAGGGTGAAAACTTTATGCCACTTTCCAACATGATGGGCATAACCTTTAAATACTGGCAATCGCTGAGATGTTTTATGTTGTAAATTTTTTGAACATACTCGTTTTCTTTCACCATCAGCTTCACTTTCTATTCAAATTATGAAATATTGACAAAGATTGTTTGCCTCTCTTAAGATTCAAGTTTATAGCCAGAGAGAATGTTTAACTGTACTAGAATAAGGTTATATAACTGCTAAAGTAGTGTTTGAAGTCTGTTTTGGGGGATATTTTAAAACAAGAGTTTTCTTCTTGTGTGTTTATGTGTAGAAGAGCCTGAAGACAGAGTAGGGCAATGATGGGCAACCTTTTTATAAAACCCACCCACTTTTTCAGTGCTGGTCAACCTGGTCCCTACCGCCCACTAGCGGGCGTTCCAGCTTTCATGGTGAGCGGTAGCGGAGCAACCAAATGGCGCAACGATTGGCCCACCATGAAAGCTGGAACGCCCGCTAGTGGGCGGTAGGGACCAGGTTGACCAGCACTGCAAAAGTGGGCGGTTTTTATAAAAAGGTTGCCCATCACTGGAGTAAGGTGTTGCATATACTCTATGGTTCTATCTGGATCTATTATTCAACTTATTATTCTCATTCAAAACTAAGACATAATCACATATAAAAGTAGATGTTTGGTTCCATGTTGGCTTGAAAGAGTTAATAGTCTTTCTCAAATGATATACCAGACTCCCAAAATGTAAATTTGTATAGCAAATAATAAAAGCTGCTTCTTTGCATATGCCACATAATTTGAGTATTTATATGCTCTGATTGTATATGCAAATGAAATTCATTAAAAAATTCCAGGACGTGGATGACCTCTCAACTGTAATACCCAATGGCTTTTTTTCTTTTGTATTTTCCCACTTCTTTTGTTACAAAAACATTTGGTACTCTTCTTTTCAAAATTCTGTCTACCCTTAGTGACCTTGCACAAACATGGATTCATTTATGACTGACTCTATGATGGACATTTATTGTTCCACCTATATCTTAATTCATTTTCTTGTTTAGAAACACCCACTGCACACATAGTGAAGGCCAAATACTTATTTTCTAGGTCCTGGCAGCTAGGGTAAGGGCACATAACCTAAACTTAGCCAATCAGCTAGCTTATCTAGAACTTTGAAATTGGAATGATAGGTGCAAAGAAGCAAGAGCAGATCAATATCCACTGTGGAGACCGCAGCATGTCCATAATGAGTATCTGCAGAAGTAGTGACCATGGAGTCAAAAGTTCAGTAGCGCCCACTGGGGCAGCTTTAGGGTGGAGGGGTTCTATCTAAGCAGACCACCGGCCTCTTCAACTGTCCATTTTCCAAGCCTGCTTCTTAGCCTTCTTGTTGATTCTCCGAGCTACCAAGTATACTTCTAATAAAGCTTTTTTAAACTTAAGTTAATCATTTTGTTTGTTTGCAAACAGTAAGTTGCAGTGCTAATTATGTCACTGCTCTGCACGAAATCATGTTTCAAATCATGTGCTAAAGTAAATACCTATGCATCCTACCAATTTAGGAAGCTTGAACATCTTTCTCAATTTAACTTCTATCACCGTCTTTACATTTTCCAGTCTCCAGTCGGATGAAAGAGTCTTCACATTTCCTACTCTCCAGTCAACATTCTCTGACCACAATTTTTTCAATCAGGTGCCTCCATTTGTATTGAGTTCCTTAGTTATAAAAAGTCCACCTATCAATCTGGTTCATGCCAATCTGGCTAAAAATTGGGCCACGCTTAAAATCTGCTGTAGTTATAGGTACCAGAGGTTTCAGATTCCTCCAGTTTCCTACTCCCCCATCAAGACTTCCTCAGTTTCCCACAACCCAAGGAAAACAGATGTGACCTTGATCTTACTTGACGTCTTACAGCATTTTACATCTTTCTTATGTCAAATACCATATTCCATGTTGGAAAAAAATGGTCATTTGTTTAGGTGTTCAATATCTTCTATAGTGTAAGCTCTAACTAATGTATTAGAAGATATATCTTATTTGTTTTTGTATCTGTATGTTTTCTAGCAGAGAGCTTGTGATTCATAAATGTCAAGTGAAAAATGGAATACACATGCACACATCCTTCTTACTGAAGTAAAAATTAATAGAGTTCTTTAAATATACAACTTCTTATGTCTCTAAAATTTCATAAGCCCACTGACTAAAAATAAAAATAAGAAAATGATTGTTTAAAGTATATTTTATAATCTCTACCTAAAAAGGAAACAATATATTAAAAAGTAAAAAAAAAAAATTAACAGGTGTTTAGGCATTGAATAAGTATATCAACTATATTTTTTAGAAAATTAAATATAATGGGGGGATCATTGATAACTTTTTATTTTGACTTATTTAGCTGGATGTTTAAGGTATTTTTAAAGAATTGATGTCCATAGGTGTAGTTTTGCGGGCACACAGTCTACATAAGTGAGTCAGCATTATTCTCATGGCAAAAATTTGCCATGATAAGGTTATGCCTAACCAGTAATGTTCCCATATTGTTTCATATACAAAGAGTTTCAGAGAAAGGAATTAAAGGACATTAGACAAATTTAGGAAAGTCAATTATCCATGCTCATGTGTTTTATTTCTCAGAGGAGATAGATTTAAAGAAAGCATGGTTTTATGTCATCAACTCACGTAGATAAAATAGAGTTGCTAGAAAGCAAAGAAGAGCTCGAAGAAGAATCCTTGTACCTAAAGAAAATCTTTGCTCAGATGGATAACTATGGCCTGTTTGGAAATTGCCATACATATCATGCATTTCTAGACAGTTTTTGTGCAAAACTCACTTATTTGTAGGTATTTTGTTTTCTTTTAAAAAGAAGCATGCTTTTTTTTCTGTCAGTTTTTTAATACATAAATACATTTAGAAAATATGAGAGGATAAGTGCTTTGGGCTCTGTAGACATTCAATTTTGGAGGATCTTGTCTGTTATTTCATCACAATACTTCACTGATAGCGCGAGGTTAGATCACACGTTGAGAAGTTTCTATATAGTGAAACCAGTATACCTGCAATTCAGAGTTCTCTCTCTCTCTCTGCACTGTAACTGCAAGCTGTCTTCGCTCTTTCCTCTCAGCACTGCTTCTGTCCAGAGCCAATTACAGAAAACAACAGCTCCCCAGCTCTATTGCTAACAATAATCTCAAGGAAGGAATTGCACCTACTTAAGCCTGAGAATGTATTCAAGAAGTTAATTATTTTCCTACCATGGTCCTTGGAGCAACTTCTTCTTTTTTTAAACCTTATTTCACTATAAATTGCTGTGGGCTATTATTCCTGTGGAACATATGGGGTACTATATAAGACCATGTTGTTGATGATTTTACTTAAAATCAGTTTTTATTTCTTGTTTTATGTCTACTTGTTTACAGCATCTTGAAACATCTCCTGTTTGCTTGCTCAGTTCTTCCATTCAGCACTTCTGCCTGGTTCCTAGGTATCTCACTTCAGGGTGCTACGTGACCCTGTAGGCAGAGAAAAAGAAAAGAGGGGACGCCAGAAAGTAATTTTCAAATAAAATGGCAACATGATTGAAATGTATTCCTCTAAATTCAGTATCAATTAAGTTTAATGGTCACAAGTCTTTCATCGATTTATAGAGCTGTGTATATCATGATTTTTAGAGCGAACATTACTCCCGAGACAGCTCTCTAATTGAGAGAAGGATTCTATAGCACAGAGACCTTCAATTAATGTTCTGTAGAGATAATTTGTAGCTTTTTGTTCTGTTGGCCACTGGGCCAGTCATACAGAGACTTCAGTTAGTAGGTTTGGGAAATTTAGCTGCAGCCACAGCAAACAAAGTCTGATGACTATATGCTCCCCATGACAACAGAAATCTAACAAAGCGTTAGTAACTGACAGGGCTTTTGTTCTTGTCTCGTTTTCCATTATGGGCAAATCCTCAAGGTAGTATGGAAATAGCAAATAGAAGACATGGAGACCTGTCCTCACAGGACAGAGTAGCAAAATGGACTGTGACATTTGCTTTATTCAGTCACATGGTAACAGAAAACAGATTTAGAGCCTGACCTGTGGTGGCGCAGTGGATAAAAGCGTCGACCTGGGAACACTGAGGTCGCCAGTTCAAAACCCTGCACTGGTCTGGTCAAGGCACATATGGGAGTTGATGCTTCCAGCTCCTCCTCTCTCTCTCTCTCTCTCTCTCTCTCTCTCTCTCTCTCTCTCTCTCTCTCTCTCTGTCTCCTCTCTAAAATGAATAAAAAAAAAAAAAAAAAAAAAAAAAACAGATTTAGGACTTAGGTCTGGGTTCAAATGCTGGCTCAATGATCCATGCAATGTGGACAGTGTGACATCATTGGTTTTGGGGAAGTTACTTAATTTCCCAGATGCTTAGTTTTCTCACCTAGAAAATGAAGGCCTAATAATTAACTTATGTAAAGCTGAAATACCTGTGTCCTCATACTGTTAAACACTTAACCAAAGGAGACTTCTCTCCCTTACTCCCTAACATCTGAGAGTCAGATGTTTGCAACGCTGGTGGGATGCAGTAACTGAACTGTGACAGGGTAACCAGTTAGAAATCTCAAGAATTAGTAAGGGTGGGGAGGGGTGCCCTAAACAACCCACAATTACATTCTAGTGCTTCTTGGCTTTTCTGCTTTTATTGATCTTCGGTAGCATTCGTGCTAATGCTGGAACTCAGTGATTGCTTAGAAACTCAACTTTCCCCAAGAACTAACAAGCTAATTTGAGCTTCCCAAGAATGCAGGGTGGTGATTAAAATGCCAACGGCAGGAACCAGTCAAGACCACAAGAAATCCAAACAGAAGAAAGCAAGAAACTGAGAAAGATGGAAAACCTAGTGACCCCTCAGGAGTTCATATATGTGTTTTCCTAGGCAAATCACTTCCCCCTCCTCATGTCCCCAGGCTGCTAAAATTCCGTATTGCTCTGATATTCTGCAATATAAGCAGCAAATGGCTTTCTGACCAGGGAAGTTAGACCAGTGACCCACACAGCACCCTGGAAAGCTGGTGCTGAGAAAGGCTGTTTGATACATCAGAAGGAGCTGGCCTTGGACCTCCTCTCTGCCACTAGATAGCTGTATGAAGTTATTGAACCTCAGGGACTAGGTTTCCATCTGCATAAGGAGAAGTACTTTCTTTGCTGGGTTGTTGTGGAGGTTATGTGAGAAAATGCATTTAAAACAAAGGGCCTAATGATGTGCAAGACATTAAAATTAAAATCATGGGCTTAGAGAAATACAGAAATCCTCTCTAAGGTTCCACCTCTTCCTTTGTAAAATGATTATGATAATAGTTCCCACTTTTTAAGACTGTTAGGAGGATTAAATGAACCAGTCTAAAAATAGCATGCACAAATAGCCCCTGGAACATATTATGCCCTATATAAATATTAGATATTAATATTCTCCTTATTATCCCATTCCCTGGACTGTTTGCCTTTTCCTTTGTTTACCTATCCCCCAGCACCAAGCACAACTCTTCTAATATTCAGACAAAATCCCCCAAAAAGCCTTAGAAAGCAAACTTTAAATGGACATCATGGCTTCCTAGTGAGGTATGTTACCTGTCCCTTTGTCCTGATATTCATGATTAGCCACTTTGAAGTTAACTTCAGCCTTTCCTAAGAGCAATAGCCATTAGCCAAGTAAATGTGACATCTCAATCTTTTTTATAAAAGTGAAGAGGGCTAAAATGATGGCTGGTTATTTCACAGTTAATTGGCTTCCCCTTGAAGAGGTGGTGTGCCTCTGTCCTTGCAGGGAGTCTCACGTTCACTCCTGGTCACCTTGTTTCAGAAGTGGAGGGAGATTGAAAAATGCTGGAGAAGGGTCTGATCTTGTTCAGAGGGTGCAGAAGATTTATGGACTGTGAGAAGCAGCAAAGAATAGGATTAGCTGAAGATTAGGATGAATTTGATAGCAGGACTCAGTTTTATGAGGGTTTAATATAACAGCAAAATATGCGTGCAAGCAAATGTTCAACCATATCAAAGGACACCAAGTGAAAATCAATATTAGGAAACAGTTATTTGCACAAAATGTTTACTTGTAGAAATCTCTAATGTCAACGACACCTCTGTAACCTGGATGTATTCCTATATTTTAAAAGACTGAACATTTTTGTGCACTAAAAATCGGTGATTGTACAACTATGTTCAATACAGGGAACTAAATTTCATGTTCCAGAAGACAAATTAGTTGTTGAGGAATATCCGGAGACCAATTCTTTAGCATCTATGTCATCTTACAACTAACCAACCTCCAACTAGCCAGCCTCCTTCCTGCTGGGAAAAGACGAGGGGGGGTCTGTCTAGAGGAGCATTTAACATGGCGCCTTCCTTTTCATTGACTGAACATCTCTTACCCTCAGTTTGAGTGTTTGCTAGCCTTTGGGGTCTGAGCATATTCTAGGTGGATCCTAAACTAAAAAGCCTTAAAAGACCAGGTTGGTACTTGTATTTATTTTCCAGAGGTACCAGCTATATCTACCTAAAGGTCCTGAACCAAAATCTTAATACGACCCTGGGAAACTTCCACTTTCCTTTAAAGACCTTTAAGCCTGGATGCATCAGGCAGGGACTGTCACTGGGGAGCTCTGATTCACAAGAATGGAGGGCCAAGAAAAGAGTTGATGATAACTGGACTGTGAGATTTCCAAAATCTTAGTTATGGCATCAATGAGGAATGCACATTTTTATTTAGTTATCCTTTGCTGGAAAAATATACTTCTTCATTAAAACTGGAGAGTGGATTGGGAAGGAATTGGCCACAAGATTTTATTTCCCATGAAGAAAAATCATATCTTTTGAGGAAAAAAATATCTTGAGAAGCCTCTAAAAAAATAGCTATTGCAGGGGAGATATTGTAGAGACTACAAACTAATGATGGTTGGTCCAAAAGATTGTGTTTTCAAACTAACTTACACTTATTGAACATAAGTATTAAAGAGTTGGGAAACCTTGAGAACATGACGTTATTTGGATAAATTGCTTCTTTCTGGTGTCTATGTGTTAATATTATTTTAGAGGGCTGTAAAGGACAGAGCCATTGTCACTTCTGAACCAACTTTTGTACTGAACTTAGTATTAAACTAAGATTAGTTCTCAGTGCCTCAGGTGTCCTTCCAGCATTTATTAAATTACAATTTACTGATTTCTGTGAATAGATAGATCTAAAGTACACCAAATTCTGTCTGCTAGTGGTCAGATTTGAGATTTTGTCTCATGCATGTTAAGCATTACACTGTGTGTACCCCAATACCCAGGGAGAAATGGTGGCCATGGCCATAACTCCAACAACCACAAATGACTCAAAGAGAGTCCTGCAGGAAAGTCAGGGAGCATGAGAAAGAATGCTATCCTCTTTTGAGTTAAGATCTTTACTAAAATCATTTATTTTTTCACTACTGCCCATTATAGGTGTATTTGCCTTCCCATTTTTGTGTATAAAGACTAAAAGTTGGCTAAAATCACAAAGCCAGTTAATTACAGAACAAGAATTTTAACCCTCATCTGAATGGCTTCAAAGCCCATGTTCTATTCATACTCAGATCAGAGCAGAAAGGGGAAAGTGACAGTGACAGATCCTATATTCAAAAAATGACCACAGCAATATTTCCCAACTTTCATGTGCTGTTGCAACCTTGCCCTTTTCATCAAGAGGTAGAGTCTGTTGCCCCTCCCCTTGAAGGTGCATGGCCCTCCGTGACCTTCTTGAGGAATAGCAGCAACAGAAGTGATGGCCGAGGATTTCAAGAATAGGCCAGGCAGGCAATTTGCTTTCTGCCCTCGCCCTCTGAGGGAGCCTTCAGATGATTTCACTTGCAGCCTTTGAGCTGCTCCAGCTGATACCACATGGAGCAGAGACGAGCTATAACTGCCAGGCTCAAATTGCAGATTTGTGAGCAAAATAAACGCTGCCCTTGTTTTGAGCCACTGTGTAATGAGATGATTTGTTATGCATCCATATAATAGTGACAATTGCAGAAAGTCTATCAACACCATACTTAGAATCATGACTTTAGCATAAGGCAAGGTCATCTCTGTATGTAGATATGCATATGCCTGTGTGCATAACTGTGAGTACACAAATGTGGAAACCTGGGACACAGCACTGATAGAATTCATGCTCTACCCTCCCCCTACCAGAAACTTTTCCAGAGGAGTTGAGGAGTAAGGTCTCTCTTGCATGTGATTGTTCAGGCCCATTTTTCCTTTAGTGGACAGTGAAAGTGATGGCTCTTACCTGCTAAACCTGCTTTTTTCATGTCCCTTCTTCTTCCTTGAGAGAATTCCCTCTATACTTCATGTTGTCCTCGGGAGCTATCAACTATGCTGTCCTGTTGCCCCAACATTAATACCATCTTCATAAGATGCACCAATTCACTGGGTCACTCAGCTGACCATTTGGGTTATCATTCCATCCCAGAGATTGGTCCATGGATGGCATGTCACTCAAACAAGGTTGATGGGTGTGTACCCCAAGACTGATAGTTAGACTTTGGAAAGGATAGGTCTTGTGGTTGACTGGATTATTTGTTCCAGTTCTTCACCTCTCTTTAGGTCCACACCCTTTGCCATGTAATTTTGTAGTTCTTCTAATAAAAATGTAGAATATTTCCTTGCCCCTGGACTTTGGACTTGGCCATGTGGCTTTTGGTCAATGGGCTATTAGTAAATGTGATGCAAGCAGGGCTTGAAATACATTTGCAATTTGGACTTGCCCATGTGTGCCTCTGCTTTTGTCTTGAGAAGAGTTTCCATGGGCAGCTTCTGTCCCTTCACCCTGGACTCAGGGAGAAACACAAGTGGAACAGAGTTATTCTGGCTGCCTCAGACTGAACCATCTCCTCACAGTTAAACTTCAAATTGATAAGAAATAAATGCTTTTTACTGCATGCTATTGATATTTGTGGTTCTTAATCAGCAATTAAAAAAGAAAAGCAATAGCTAACTAATGTATCTTCTTTCCATGGAGTTGCTAAACCAGGAAAGCATAAATTCAGATCACTAGTGTCTATCACAGCTCAGCTGTGAAGGTGGCCAAGCTGCAGCTAGCTGGGCCAAGAGATGGAGAGAAACAAATCCATTTGAGCCTCTGGATCCGGCTGCTACCTCGAACGTCTGAATCTACCTCTGGAGTTTCCAGTAACGAGGCAACAAATTTCATTTTTGGCATTAGATTGTTGGAATACAGTTTCCATCGCTTGAAAGAAGAATAGCTTAGACTGGTACATGTGTCACGTAAACCGTGTCTGATATATTCCCTGCTCTTGAATTCACTACTCACTGCTACCCACATTGCCTTTCTAACACCTGAATAACTGACTTTTATCTACACACTTTTCAGAAGGTATAAAAGATTTTACAGTTGAAGTTTCCTCAAAAACATAAATTGTCATATCTGTCCTCCCATCTCCTAGACAAGATGCAGCATGGCTTGACCTGCAAAGGACATGGCTTGGAGTCCATCAGTTGGTGCAAGGTTTTGTTGTCATTTGACTCTCCCGGGCGCTTGGCAGGACAGACTGCCATCATTGAACGCAGGAGATTTCCGGCTTTCCTTCCCAGGGTGGGCTGCAGGCAGCAGCCAGCCACAGTTTAGCACATGGGATTGGCAGCTTCATGCTTGATTTACAGGTGCTGAGCCTAGGTTTATTTATGTACCAATGGTATACGATTTATGCCTTCAAGGAAGAGCTCTCCAAATCTGTACACACGTCTATTTTACTGCTCTTTCCCAGCTCTCTGGGTACTTGAGAAATGCAAGCTACAAGATATTACAAATAACTCCACCCCTGAGTGAATAGCGTGGGAATGTTTGAAGTGCTGCATTTTTCTTACTAGTGCAGAAGATACAGTTTAGGCTCTTCCTGGGTTACTCTTTTCCCACATGTCTCTCTCACCTCCCCGCTCATCCCATCACAGGCCCTTCTATCCTCCACATCCTCCACAGTGGTGGGATTCACATAATTTAACAACCGATTCTCTGCCCTAATGACCGTTTTAAATATAAAAAAATATGATAAGCCAAAAGGTAGTACATTCATTCATGCATTTAATACTTAAATAAGAATAATAAAAGAGGTATACAAAACTAGATTATGTTATCAGTAAGAGTTTTAAAATATTATTGAAAAATATTAAATAATTCCTGACAAAAAACAATAAAACTGTTATTTAAGATATTTCCTTATTGCTTGTTGATTGGCATCCTCACTTGCAGTTTTTTTCACCTGTAGATGAAATGAATGTTACTAAGGCACTTAGAATACGCTGTAGTGAAGATAAACATTCAAAAAGAGTAAGGAATGTAAATGTGTGATCTCCACCTTGGGCAGCTGCCCAAGCGCCCACCTTAGAGAGAACCCTGATTACAAGTGCCATTTTAACAACCAGTTCGCCGAACTCAACAAAAAGTTAGGTGTCGGTTCTGCAGAACCGGTGCAAACTGGCACAAAGTGGCTGAACCCGCCCACTGCTCCTCCATGAGGGCAGGAAAACAGTGCCTCACACACAGACATTTGCTTCATAGAAGTTGGGGGAGGTTGGATCGCCACTTTGGGCAAAGGCCCCAGGCCCCTGCCAACAAAGGGGCCCACCCAGAAATCAAACAGGACATTCCCAGTGTGGCAGCCACACCACACACTAACGACAGGCCCAGGGAGCTTGTGTTCTTTCAACTTCAGTTCTGAAGCGGGAATAGAATGAGACTGGGTGGCCGAGACTGCTTTGGAGCTTGACAAGATATCTTCTCAACGTATTATATTCCAACCTAGGCGAGCCCAGAGGATGAAGCAGCGCTCACAACCCTGCAGAAGTCCTGGCTGACCCACCCATAGTTGTGCCATTGCAAAGACAGGCTTACCCACCCTGAAGAGGAGAGTCCTCGGCTCTGGGAAAGGGGGTCAGCAGTGTTGACAGAAGGCATCAGAGTTCCTGTGGAGCCCATCACTGAGTGCTTGATTTCTTTCTAAATGTACACACCTGCGTCTTCATGAGCGATGCGGCCCGGCCCCATCAAAGTCATGTTGCAAACGGGCCTATTACCAAGTACCTTGGGTGTGTTAGGCTCTCTGCATAAATGTCTCCTTTCATCTTCACAATGACACTGAACTAGATTGATGTGAACACTGTTAAGGCCTCCAGTATCCATTCTCAACTCTTTTGTACCCGAACTGACAGCGGGCTGCTTTTGTTCATGTTGACAATGTGCCAGATAAACAAACAAACGTGATTTCCAGGTTTCCTTGCAGCCATGGGAGACCACGTAACACGGCTCTGCCCAAAGAGCGAGAAGTGTAAGAGGAAGGGTCTCAGGAGAGCTATTGTTTTCCTGACAAAAAATGGATTCAGCTGGCATATGCCTTTTGCCTGGTACCTACCTTTGTCTTTTCTTTCTGCATAGAAGGAGGTCAAGATGCCTGGATAAGCAGCAGTCCTCTCACAAGCAACTGTGAGAGAATGGTAGAGCGGGAAGCTGGGAGGGGCCCCGAATTTTAACTAATACACCAGTAGTATCTCTGTTTTACAGGTGGGAAAACTGAGGCTCAGAAGGATGAAGCTATTTGTACAAGGTCGTAGCATAAGTCAAACCTCCACCTCTCTAAAAGTCCAGATTCCATGCTCTTCCCATAAATTCTGTTTAGAGTGTAGTCTTAAGATAATAGACTTTAGAGAACATAGAGTAGATGCTTAAACTACTTGAATTTGAACTGCATGGGTCCACTTATATCCGGTGTTTTTTTTTTTCAATATATAGCTATACTGTTTTTGATCCACCATTATAAGTCCCCTGATGCAGAGGAAGGGCTCATGCCCTGACCTATGCCATTTTATGCAGGGGATTTAAGTATCTGTAGGTTATCTGGAACTAAGGGACAACTTAAGTTTTTGGGTAGTCAAAAGTTATATGAGATTTTAACTGCATGGGGGTGGCCCCCTTAACTCTGTATTGTTCAAGGGCCAACTGTACGCATGAATTTGTTCTTAACTCTAGTAGAAGGTACAGAAAATATACCCTTATTTTTAGGTCGGTTAAATCATTTGGATAGGGAAGATAATTAATAGATATGGAAGGGGAGAACAGTGATCATAGATGGCTCAGAAAGTGCTTTTACAGTAAGATTGGGAATTCCAGGGCATGGCCTTGTGAAGTAAAAATATATATTTATACAATGTTGTGTGTGTGTGTGTGTGTGTGTGTGTGTGTGTGTGTGTGTGTGTGATTAAATAAAAGCTACCACAAAGAGAAAAGGAGGGGTCTCACTAAGTAGAAGTTATATGTAAATTTGAGGTAGCAAGTGAACTCCTAATGGTGTCCCAGCAATAACAGACAGGATTTTTCCTTTCTTCTCTATTCCTTTCCTCACCTCATTACAATTACTCCAGACAGGAAAATTAAAAATTGCATTTGTGTCCAAGATACAGGATTTTTATTTTTATTTTTTCTATTCAAAAGCAAAAAAATTCTGTGCCCTTTACGCCCAATTGGGGATGAAGTTATCCTGAAAAGTCACTTTCTTACTACCTTTAAAATGGAGGTTTTAAAAAAAATGGGAGAAAATCTTGTCAGGGTCTTTTCTGTCTTTAATGACTGTGGTTTCTTGATATAGCCTGGATCTGATTTAAAAGCTTCCTTATTCACATGCACTTGAACTCCAGGAGAATTGAGCAGGTCAAACACAAACAAGTTTTTCAATGGTACCAAGAATAAGTTACTTTCTCCTAGAAGTGCCTAGAGAAGAAAATTCTAAGGAGAGATTCGATCCTAAGCCTCAGCATCCGTGAACCCTGAACTGTATGGCTGTTGTTCTTGCTTTGATCACAGATATATGAAAGAAAAAAAGAACTAACAACTCAGTATGTTCTTAGCTGTGTCTTGCCTTTAGATTAGAAAGACCATATTGAGTTTCTCCCAAGAAGTCAAGAAATATATGCCTCATTTAAAGGTAATTTTTGTAGGAATATATGACTTAGTATCTACTTTCCCCCAATCAGCTGTCTTAGTATCACCTTGGCCATATCAGGTGGCTTAGTACCACCCTATCTCAACAAATCTGCCTGCCAGTAGTCTGGAAATATTCAGTAGGTATTTATCTAAATTACTATAGTGCAATTGGAATAAATTTAATGCTATACAAAGAGCGGGATGACTGAGGATATATTATTGTATGTCAGGATTTCAAAGCCAGTCTGACCACCAGCATCAGGCACACCAATCGATGAGGGCCAGAACAAGCCAATCTATCTGTTCCTTCTCTACACTGTAGAATTTTTATTCAGGTGAATTCAGCTAAAAGCCAAACACAGTCTGCAATGATGAAATCATGAGTAACAGCAATAAGCAGAAGTGATTCAGAGAAAGGTGGCAGTAGAGGCCACAAGAAATGAAGGCCTGGCCCTTGCTGACGCATGTTCATTTGTTCAGACATCTTAATAACAGCACCTAGTTATTGAGCCCTACCTTGTGCCAGGCAATGCGTTAAGAACTTTACCTGGAGTGCCTCATTTTGTCTATACCACTCTAGGGGGTTCTTATTAGATCCTTTAAGGAAGAGGAGACTAAGGCTTGAAAAAGTTAAGTAACTTGACCAAGTCATATGGCAGTTAGTTGTTGAACCATGATACAAACCTGGGCAGTCAGACCCCAGACTTAGCATCTTAATGATCACTGAAAGTCATGTCTACCTCGTGCTACACAGTGCTTGGGCATTGGGACTATCAAGGTGATCAAGACATTTCTCTCTGGCTTATGGATGTTTTTTCTACTTAAAGATTTAAAAAATATAATTAATTTTTTAGATTTTTTAATGCTTGAAGGCTTACCTTACCTTCAACCCCCAAATTCTGGAGCTGCCCTGAAATCTCCCTATCTCAGAGGTTCCAAAGCTTGGCTGCAGAAAATTCTCAATTACAATTTCTGGGGGTGGTGTGGTCAGGGCCTGAGTAATTTTTATAAATTCCCTTGTTATCCAGTGTTTGGCCAGAGTTGGGCACCTTTGCAGCTGTCTATGGGGAACAGACCTTCTCCTCTTCTAACTATGCTTCTACATCTCTGCGACCTTTCTACCCTCAGTTTTATCCTCATAGCAGGTGAGCCATGTCCATATATACAGGACCATTCTGAACTATGGGTTCAATACTGCCCTGCTCTCTGTTCAGTCCCTGGTCTGAACAGAGCCCCAGTGTCAATTATTAAAAAAATTAGTCTGGAAGAATTGGCAGGGCCTGGTTCTCACAGTCTGGTTGCCCACAGTTAGTCTTGAACAGGAGTAGGGAATAAGATTTCAGGTTGTTAATAAAAATCCCAGGATTTTACTTCTATTGAATGCCCTGGAAAGAACCAAAGAGCCAGTAAAAATGAGATGACACTGTTTTAAAAGGGTCATTTGGTCCTAATGATAAAGATAAAGTCGGAAATTGCTTACTATTTAGAGAAAAGTCACTTGGGTGATCTTGTGAATAAGTCTTTTGAACAGATTTTATTTTTTACTTCTATTTTATCTTTCTTATCAATCACTTTTCCTTATAAAAATAAAAATTCTATATGGAATATATTATTTCTCTTTTTCAAAAAGCTTTCAGTAGTCACATCTGGCTAGATAAATAAATCAAAGTGTGTGTGTGCTTGGGGTGTGGGGAGTACTTTGGTAAAACCACCAACAAAAAGGCTGGGCTTATAAACTGGAATCTTAGACCTCTGCAGTCCTTTTTTATTTTTCAATTATCTTACCCCAAACATGATGCCAATGGTCTTCAGGCTTTATCTGATTGTCAGGTGCCAACTTGATCCCCATCAATAGTTATTAAGTGACTGTTCGCCATCATCCAGTTAAAGACCTCTAGACCTGTGACCTACCCAGCCAAACTTAGATGTATAACAGATGCATGAAGTGCTTAGGAACTACCCCTAAAGGATTCATTCCCATCACCACATCCTTCATATGACACTCTGACCTCATTCAAGGAACACCTGTAGCTATTTCTCAAGGAATTCAGCAAGAACATGAAATGGTCTCAAGTTCAAAGTTTTCCCATAGTTTTTGTTCTTTTATACAAAGCTGCTTGACATCTTGGTCCTATTCGTGTGAATTTTATAATAATTACTAAGTCAATGGCTACATATAAAATGCAGGAGCAGAATCAAAGAGCTGTATAAAGTCTGTGCTTGAGTGGGCCCATGTTCTATTATAATAAGGATGTAAGGAGCACATGAACTGTTAAATAATTAATGGCGTTCTGGACCCTTCTACCCTGTAAAATTTCAGCGAGTCATTTTCAGACAGCTTTTGAGATAGAGACTTTCTCAGCCCAAAGAAGTGGGTCTATTGGATACAAATAAAGATATTTGAGAAGGTTTTTGCCAAATGTCTTGCTGTTCTTTGTAAGGAATTTGGCATTTAATTCACTAATTATCCATTCAATCCCTAGAGAATGTTGTATGTCTGAGTGCCAGGCCCAGGCACATCCTCCAAAAGTATTCAGTGAGGGGAGGGGTGCTGGCCAATCCTAATGAGGTTTGGTGGTTACTACTCCTTTACAGACCCCCACTCCAATAACAAAGGCCCTATCTGGTATCTCGACGGAAACTTTGAGTTATGTGGGAGAAGGCAGAGAGACAATTAAAGGACTGGAAAACGAGACCTATGAAAAACAGAGAAAGGAATGTGGATTATTGAACCTGTGGAAGACGAGGCAGAGGAGTTATTTCACAGCCTTCAGCTTTCCCCCGAAGCACTCTCTCACGCAGAGGAACACGGCCAGCTGCTCAGCATCTCCACTGAAGACTGACCCGGAGGAAGCCGGTTCAAGCTCCAGCATCAGGGATTTAGAACACAAAAGGATTCCTGACTTTGAGAAATGTTCAATATCGGGAAAAATTACCCACAAGGGTTGAGGAATCTCTTTCTCGTGGAGTACTTAAAAATAGGAGATTTTCTTAGCTGTCTTGAATGATTAAAAGGTCTTGGCTAACACTGGCGGGATGGAGAAGATGTGCCCAGATAATCTCTCTAAAAGTATCTTTTGGTTTGAAAAATGAAGAAGGAAGTTTAAAACTGTTTTTTTTTTTAAAAAAAGAAAGATCCTTAAATGTAGGCTTCTATTCTCCATTGACCCTCTTTTCTCAATTTAGTATAAAATTTATATTGAAGTCGAATGAAAAAGGAGAAAACACCAGGATTTAAGGCAAAAAATATATAATAATCTCATTTACAATTTTATCTTTTTAAGCTATTTGTGTTTGAGAAGAGAATTGGCTCAGCTTAAGTTTCCTTACCTGTAAACTGGAGCCCAAAATACCTATAATGTGTACATCACAAGGTTACTATTTTAATAGTGAAAATAATAATGGTATACACATGTGAAACATCATTGTGAAAAGGTATTTTTACATAAGCGTCTCAATATTTCCCTCTCTCTTATTTCTCTAAGAACTAAGAGTCAGTCCTAACAGAGGAAATCCTAAACTCTCAAGGTACAGCTGGTTGTTCTTGCCACACCTCTGGCCCACTGTCAAGAAAAAAGTTTAGAAAATTTTGCTTTGAAGTCTGGCCTTGGAATACTTCCTGATCATCTAACAAACCCAAGGGCTTCCAACTAGAATTTCAAACCTGGGCAGACATCTGAGCTCCCCATCAACCTCTTGGCTGGGTTGGATCCAGGTGAATGGCCTATCATCCTGTTCCAACCATTCCCAAATGATTTTCACAAGAAAAGCATTGGGGTGGATCACATGGCTTAAAGAGCAGCTAGGGAACGTTGCCAGAGAGACCCCCAGAACAGGTTCTGGAAAATGGCTCGAGTTACAACATGCCGGTGCCGGTGCCGTTTGCTTGGCTGGGAAGCTGTTAGAAGACATTGCAGATGGGCCCTTGGAGGTTCAGCCTTCTCCTCCCTCCTCTTATACTGTTTCCTTAATTTGGTGAGTGTCAGCCAATTGGGAGAGTGTTGATTGAGAAACCACATCACTACCTGGGGGCCTGCTCCCAGTGGGCCTGGGTTTAACACAGAGGGAACGCCTCTGCCTCTCTTCCTTCATGATGTGTGTTCGCCACCTTCTCCTTTCCCCTGTCATTTTCTTTTTTCCAGACTGTCTCCCCTGGTGAGCCAACTTCCTGGAGTCCTGGACTTGGCTGTTGCCAAGGTATCAGCGTTGTTTTACAAAAAGAACTTTGTTGGGGTTCTACTCAGGAAAGATCCATTTTGGTCATTTTCAGGCTTTCCCCTTATTCATAGAAAATTAATGTTTTCTAAAAAATACCAGGCAAAGAATAGAGAAAGAAAAAGTTGTTTAAAGGAAGGAGTTAGCCAATAGCTAGAGAACAGTAATGAGAACTGTCATTAAATCTTCAAGCTCAGGAGCACTCTGCTTCCTAAAAGGTGGAGTAAGACTCACAGGGCAGCATTTATACAGTAACAACTGTGTGACATAACCCACCAGATCCAACAAGCCACAGTCAGTGGGGAAGAGCATTCGTAACCACACCCCTAAATGGGCAGCAGTATAACTCACAACACCCCCACCCCCCCACCCTCGGGCCCCCAATGTCAATGCTTCTGCAGCAAATGAATCTCCAAAGGGAAAAGTACTGAGTATTTTTATTTCTATCATCCAAATAGTTTCACTTTTTCTAGGGCCTGACTCTTGGAGTGAGGGGGGATTTTTCTTCTCTTCCTGCTGTTTTTTGGGCAACTTTCTGGGTGTGAGGAGAACCAGAACTAAAATGAATGCTACTTTCGGGGAAAAGCCACATTCTAGATGAATTTCTCTTGTTTAGTTCACTACCCCCTCCCTGATCTGTGCATAGTTATAACCTGACATCAAATCAAGTGTGAGGGGCACAAAGCTATGATTTCTTGAGTCGTGCCATTTTAACTTTTAAATGAATACTGGTAGGGAAAAACGGATGCCCTCCACCCCATAGAGTTAGATATCATAGCAGGTTGTTGGAAGGAAATTACATTGATGAAATGGTTAGACAGTGATTAATATGCACCATAACTCATTGCAATATTCCTGTTTCAGCATTCTCCTCTTCCCAGAGTGATGTCCAATTACTCACTATTGATCAGCAATTGCATTGAACAGAGTAGAATGGCACTCTCAATTCATTCTGTCCTATTGAGTTTCAGCCAATAGCAATTGATATCTGGCACATGTTTTCCAGAGACATTTGTCTGCCATCAGGGAGTTGATTAACAGGTTGGCAGTTTGTTTGTGAAAAGGGGAGGAAAAGTGTAAAATCTGCTTATGAATTTGTTCTCATCTCTGATGTGGAGAAAAAGGCAGTGTGCTCCCCTCCTTGTCTAAATTTAGCCTCTACAGTTGCCTGTTTGCCCCTGGCAACCTGTTCACATTCAACACTGTTCTGGCCTTATTTTTTATTGATAATCATGTGAATAATTAAAGTCCAAGTACATGAAACCCACATAAATCATCTTCAATGGGCATGTAATGTACCTGGGCTCAGCCATTGCTCACGGCATAAATTAAGGCCAAAATATTCACAATGTAAACTAGGCATATCATTGCCTCCTGCAGAATTCATAGTCACCTGATTTTCACTCAAACCCTGCCACCTTCAAGGGAGTCAGTGATCAAAGGACCCATCTCTCCTCAACCATCATGGGGACAACTGCCTACTTTTGCCCAACACTAGTGTCACATGGATGTTACATGAGTAGATGACATGCTATTTGTTTTGAAAATCCCACTTGCTTCACTTGGCCATTCCTGCTGCAACCTTAGCATTTGTTCCATGCTTACTTTTCAAAAGCACCGCCCAGAACTATTAACCTCTTGCTAATGTCATCAATCATGTGCTTGGCACATGGGCTCTTGCTAGACAAACCTAACAACATCTGCCACGCATTCTGCAACTTCCTTTTGATTCCTCACACTTTATTTTCACCTTCGTCTCTGCTTGTTGGTAAAATTTATGCCTGATCCCACTCAGATGCCAGGGAGCTGGGAACGTGCCATTCTTCCACAGGTCAGCATGCTTCATGAGGCACTGGGTGACTACTAGTCAGTGGCTAGAAGGCAATGCTGGTGCCAACACCCAGCGGCCACTGCAGGATTTTCCAGGGAAAATCCCTGATTGGGAGAATACTGCATCTCAGAAACCAGTCATATGTGGCACATATATGTAGCAAATTATACACATCTTTGAAAAAAATAATTTATTTAGAAAATAGGTTATACATTTCCTGCCTAGACCTAAGAAGCATCAGTGTTGGCCAAATCCCTGCTCTTTGTTCTTCTGAACCCTCTCCTTTGCCACCCTCATAAAAAAGTTCCATCCTCTTTTTTTTTTTAATGTTAATCTAAATCTTTTTTAAGATCTTACTTATTCATTTTAGAGAGGAGAGAGAGAGAGGAGGAGCAGGAAGCTTCAACTCCCATATGTGCCTTGACCAGGCAAACCCAGGGTTTTGAACCGGCGATCTCAGCATTCCAGGTTGATGCTTGATCCACTGTGCCACCACAGGTCAGACTAAGCCCCATCCTCTTTTGCTGTCATCATCATTCTTAAGACCAGCCATTGTTTGGCATCACAGGGTCATACCAGCCACCTGCTTGTGGCTTTCAAACACCTGAGAGGACACTAAGCTGTTTGCTCTGATTAAAATGTCCAGGAGCCCAAAGGTCAATGGCTGTAGTTCCTCCTGCAGGTTTTAATGCCAATCCCCAATCTATTTCCCTTTTCCTTATGGGCAGACATGTCCTCTGGCCAGTGTTCTTAGGACTTCCAATCAACAATCTTAAGGGGGAAAAAACAAGGTCTTGAAATATTCATCAGGCTATTATTTTATTAGTCATTTGTGAAAACTTGTCCTCTGCCTTTTGTGATGGAAGATGAAAAGCCTGCAGTAGAGATAGATGGACTGTTAAATAAAAAATATCCACTTTCATAAAAATGTCATTAGTAATGAAGAATGCATTGGGAAGTTCTCTACAAGGCATCCAGGGCTATTTAAATGATCAAGGAAAATGAGCACTCATACCTCAAAGGTCTTTTTATCTTTTTTTTTTTTTTAATATTTAGTAACTTCACTCTTGGCTTACTTAACCTAATATTTGTCTTTTTCAATGAACATCATAAGTTGTAACTTTTTGTTTTTTAAAGAAAAATAGATGTTTATATAGTTTACAAGCACATTTATCTTCACTGCATCAATTTATTTTTTACAATAAGGCTGTAAAGTAAGGGTTCTCATCATCTTAAAGAAGTCTGGAATTGCCAATGTTTGGGTGAAAGAAAAATGCGATAGCTGATACAGTCAACACTGGTGCAAGTGCATCCTAATTTGAATGAGCTCTCAAATATTTAAAAAGAAAATGCATAATAAACTTAAGTGAAGAAGGCAGGAAGACACACATCATGTAATGCTTGTGATACAGAGACTTATATTATAATTGAAGTCCATGAGAGAGCAGGTGCCACCTGCAAATTCACTGACCGTACATCTTCCTACTTGGGTACCCTCCACATACACACTCCACGGATCCAAGGAGGAATAATCCACTGGCATTCCACTTTCTGGGAAAATTTTTTTCTCTCCTAAATGAGACAATTTGTGAAGTTTTGTAAGTATTAACTCTTTCTCAGCCGAAATGGTCCTCACAATAGAAGGGTTAATATTGGCACTAACGATTAAGGTCACCAAATCAAAAAAATCTAGGCAGATACCCTCAATTTCTAGTCACATCCCTCTTGTCTAAAAAAAAAAATAACAAGAGAAACTGTGGTTTTCCAGTAAAGCAGAAACAAGAATAGTTCAATACTGGACCCACAAAAATATTACAAATAAATGAATAGGAGTTCCATCAGACTCTGGTTCTAAATATTTTTTACTTCAAAAACTTAGACCCAATAAATTTTATATACACATAAAATTGGCAGTTTACTGATGTTCCTGGATTGTTTCAGTCCCTGGGATGGATGTGACTTATGTTCAAGCTGAGACACCCTCCCCTCAAGTATGATAATTGGGGACATGATATAAAGAATTTCTTAAGTAGCCCCCTTAAGTTACCACAGCTAAGAAGAAGGTCTTATGTATTATCACTTTTAGTTATGAGAGGTGGAAAAACAAATCTAAGATAGATTTTTTTTAAAAAGGGAAATTTGCTGGTATATGTAATTAAACAGTTGGAAAAAATCCCTGTCTGCACAGCTTGATCTAGCTCTCAGACAACGCGATCAAGACCCATATTCTCATCTTTATATCTTGACCCCACTTTCTTGCTCTGTGATCAGGCAAGCTGTTAGCAAGGGGACTGATAGCACATTCCCTTACTATATCATTCTTTGTGGACTACCAGCAGGAAAAATCTTCTCTTTCCTAGAATCTCTGGAAAATTATCAGTTCTGCCTCATTGGCTGTGCATGGGTACTTTGTTGAGCCATCATGATGACTAGAGTTACATAATACTGAGTAGCTTAGGGAAGTGCCCTTGTTCAACCCCTTTATCTGGGGATAGAGTCAACTACACTGTCACATGACTGAGAGTAGGTAAAAGAGCTATTTCCCAGAGGATAATCAGAATACTATAAAACAAACAAACAAATGAACAAACAAAACAAACAGAAAGAGATAGAAGCTAAGTGGCCTAAATTCAAAAATCAATATTACACCACATTTGGTGTTCCTAAAATATTGTGGTTGTGTTGGCAGAAAGGTGATTTAACAACCTGTAGTAGAGTTCTTCACACTGTTGAGAGATCTTGATGAATATTAGCATTGGGTTTCATACTCACTGACAGGTGGAGAGAGTAGACAAGAGGAGACAGGTAGCTAGAGCAGATTCACCTGGGGCTTTGGATACCTGAGAGGACATCTCTTTGTGAATGGGTAGGTCTAAAGCCACTTGGATCAATCAGGTAAGAGACCATAGAAGAACCAGTCATAGGCCAGTCAAACCATATAAGATAAAAATGGTGAACTTTAATGTAAAAAATAAAACAAAAATATTTCAAGAAAATATAGGATACCACGCATGCAATCCATGAATTGAGAAGTTCCTAACCAAAACTAGGAGTTCAGAAGCTACATAAGAAAGGATAGGTATATTTAAATACAAAAATAAAAAAATGAGAGTATTTGTATGGCAGAAATCTCATAAATAAAATCACACGCAAATATCAGAGCTAGAAAGAGTGTATTAGATTTAAAAGAGTTGCTATCTATAACTTACAAAATCCTTTCAAAATAGTCAAGAATAAGGCAAACAATTCAATAGGTAGAAAATACAAAGAGACAAATCACTGAAGAACACATTAAAATGGCCAAATGCATTTTTTTTTAATGCTTAAATTCACTAGGAGTCAGGAAAATGCAAATTAAAGTAACAATGAGATGTTATTTTATTATAGCCATCAAATGGACAAATTAGTAAGAATTATCACACCAAGTGACGGTGGCCTGGTGGGAATGCAATGCAAGGGTATCCTTACATATAATGGCAGAAATGTAATGTTTTATAGCTGTTTAGGAAGGCAATTTAGTGATAATTATAAAAATTGAAATTACATTTACCATTCAACTCAGCGACTCCACTCTTGAAAATTTTTCTCATAGAAATAAAAGCATCAATGCATGAAGATATTTGTGTGTTTTTGTGTGCGTGTTTGTGTATCAGCATTGTTCAAAGTGGCAAAAAAATACTAGAAACAAAATAAATGTCCATCAGTAAGTTAACAGCCAAACTATTATGGAATATTCACAATCTAGAGTTTGAAGGACAATGAATCAGAGCTACATCATTGACTTGATTGTCTTTGTAAGAAGAAAAAATAGTGGGAAAGTCAGGATGATTAAAAATGTATAGTGTAAAATAGAATAATATATAAGATAACAAAATATAAAATATAACCTCATTTTATAAAACAATAACAATTATAAAACCTATATTATATTGATACAGAGGAAAATATGAAAGACGCACATTAGATGTTTAAAATTGATTATTTAGGGAATAAACAGGGGTGTGAAGAGGGAGGTTTGCCTGAGACTACGGGATTTTCCAGGATGCATGGTTTTTACTGCTAAAACTGGGAAAATCTGATGTTTGGTCACCCAAAGGATACCAATATATAAAATTGACTGGAGAAGAAAAGGCAAGCAAAAAAAGGGGGTGGGTGGGAGGGCATGACTGAAATTATGTAATTATATATACATTCATGTGAAATTATTTATCTGGGTTGATATTATAAAAGTAAGCTTTAAAAATACTTATTTTAACAAGTTTCCATACGTATACAACTTGAGGAAAGTTTTAAATCCTGCTCACAGACTCCTGGGTTTCAGAGGAATCTTCGCTAGAGATATGAAGGCTAAAGGCAGCTTCAATTAGCAAAGAAACATCAATTATTCATTCATTCATTAAATAAATGTCCATTCTGTGTATTAGTTTACTTATTACTAACACAACACATAGAAGGCAATCTAGAAATGTGTTGAACGAATAAGAAGATGTCTGACCATAATTAGGATACATACATGATACTATAATAACCATAATTATGATACATATATGATACTATAATAACCACAACATACTATAACATATATACAACTTGATATATTACAATAACAGATGTTTTAACAGAGATAAGAACAGAAGCCCGTGAGGACAGAGCAGAGGGGCACTGACTTTGCTGAGCTGAATCGTGGAAACATAACTGAAGAGGAAGATTGAGGGTTTGTAAAAACAGCTGAGAGCTTGCAGAACGGAGAAAGGAAAGGAAAGACCGAGAAAGCGGGAACACCCTGTTCAAGGCCAAGAGCTGTGCAAAAGCAAAGTGTATTTCGGAAAGAGGAAGAAGTTTCCCTGGAACTGATATAGGGGTCAGGGAAAGGTGGCGGAGGGAAGAGGAGCAGGTAAAACTCCACAATTGTGGAGAGGTGAGACTGTTAAAGGTTCTGTGCATTCTGCCACGGAGTTTGAATTCATTTGGAAGGCACAAGGAAGACAGAAGAAACCTCACATTAGGGAAGAGATAAAATCGAACTTAGTTTTTAGGAAGATAATAGGAGCAGTAAGATGGCCAATTGACTTTATGTCAAATGCCAGTTCCAACTGATTGATCATGAGAGCTTGAAGGACAATGTTAAGAAAGACTGTGGTCACCCATGTCTAAGCTTAGCAGTTAAAGTGCCATGGCCAATTAGCAATGTCTATTACGGATAAGGGAGAAGGAGAATAGTGCCCCAGATGCTGTGTGTTTTTCAGTGCGGCACCTACCAGAAATGAGGCAGAGGAACCACATGGAAGAGACCATGGTCAGGGAGAGCAGGTGATTTACTAATTCATACAAGAGCTGACGGATGTTACTGACGTCCCAGAGATAGAGTGCAAGAACCAGATTCAGGAAAGATTTCAAAGGTTTCAGTAGAACCTGTTGGAGGAATTTAGGAATGGATGAGATCCAGGCACTAAGGGCATCTCTGGCTAACAAGCAAGTTTCAGATAAAAATTGCTTTATGATATTGGAACCAAACCCACTTGGCTTCCATGTATGCCTCAGAGAGGGCAGGATGACTCAGCAGGTCCAGGAGCTTCCAAGGCACAGCCAACAATTCTTGCCACCAGATCACTTTCCGGTGTCTGTGGCCCCGGCTGCTTACCCCAGCAGTCCTTGTGATTTATTCTCCAGAGCAGCCCTCGGAAGTTGAAAGTTCCTCCTGGAGCTGAAAACAGGAAGCCTCCCCCACTCACCTGGCCACGGGGCCAGGAAGGAATATGTGTGCTCTGACACACCAGTAGGGTTAGTTCCCATTATGTCAGCAGTGTTTACCATCACCAGGCACTTCCTGTGACACAGGAACATGCCTCAATCTCTAAACCAGCAGAGAGGAAATGACTAACTTCAGGAAATTATCCCTTCACCCTCTACCCGCCACCCCCCCAATAATGGAGATGCCGTTGGACTTTCACTAAAAATATCAATACTCTCTAAAAATAAGGTTCATCCACTCTGCTCTTGCCCCAGGAAATCCTGACCAAATCTTGTCTTACATCACTACTCGCCCTTGTCAAAGTAGCCTCTCAGAGGTACGCCCTATCTGTCCTCTTAGCTTAAGTTCATTTCAAAAATTAATTTCCACCTGCTTTCTACACCAATGAGAGAGTGAAGAATTGCTGGCCACGACTGTATCCAAAAAACAAGTATCTTCCCATGGGACAAAAGGTCTTCCAAAACTTCCACAAGCACACGCACCCGAGTGGGTTTATTTCCTGTCTAGTTGACTTCCCCCAGGCTCATTAAGGTTTCAGTGTCATTTTCCAGAACAGGAAAGAGAGTTCAGCAGCATGGCCTGTAGCAGTCCCGAGTGGACATACAGCGGCTGACCTGGAGGAGAGAGCGAGTCAGTGAAGCCATTTGTTAGGAAACCATTGACAGGCACATGAAGTATTTGGTAATGGCACTGTTCCTGCTGCTGGTTCCTGGAGCACTCGGTTTGCCGCAGAGTTTACATTCTGTCTTGCTCCAAGAAGTCACTGCTGAAATCGGGCATTTGCCTTTGGGGAAGAGGAGAGGAGGCTCCTGATGGGCAGTACTGATCTAGGGGAAGAATTGGGGAGAATTGTCTGAACCCTAGTCTGAGATGGAAGGATGGGAGAAATAGGAAATAATTCTTGATTTAGCCCTTAACTCCTACATTACTGGAAGATTCCCTAGCAACTGAACCAGGTTTTAGTTTTCCTTCCCAAACATGGAGATAGGAGGGTCTCAGACAAGGACCTTGACTCCTAGGGGCAGGAACATAGCATGTGGATAAAGGCTTTGAAGTTTGACTGCTGGGTTTTGATTTTGTTGTCACTAAGTACAGCTGCGTAATGTTGAACAAAAATTACTTAGGTTCTGTAAGACTCCTAACAATGGGTTATCAGGAAGATAAATTAAAATAAGAACAGCGCTCCATGCAGACAATATGCCATTGAGGTACCTGTCGGTTTTCTTTATCGACCGTCTTACGATATGATGGGCACTCACCTAGTTCAGAAGGTTCCATAGAGAACGGAACAAGGAAAGCCAGCACACAGCAGGATGCAATGTGCAATTAATGCATCAGAAGTGTTCGGTTGACGGGAAGGGTTGTAAACACTGCATCCAAACCCAAACAGAACTGTGAGGTAGGAGCCATTCCTTCATTGCAAGTTCTTAGTCCCAGTACAAGCGAGCCCTGAAGGAGGGAGAAGGGGACTGTGGCATGCAGGGTAGTGTGCATGCATTAGGCCATGCCGGGCTTGGTGACGTCCCTACAGACCTCACTGTCTGCTTGAGCTCTATCTCAGGAAGGGTTCAGTGGTCATGGTAATCCTGGCCCCCCACAACTTTACAGGCAATAGAACCCCAGCCATCTCCATGGCACACTAACAGCAAAGGGTGCTTGGCCCGTGTACCTCCGAAGTGGTGGCGGGGAGGAAATGAGGAACTATCAGTAGGCATGCCATCACATGCTAACTTGACACTATCGTTCTCCCAACGTCTTGTGTTTTAGGCACATTGTACGGGGGATAAATGTGCTATTTTCATACCAGTAAATACAGTGTAGTTAAGGTTTCATTTCAAATGCGGTTTGTCACTTCAGACTCTCATTGTTGTCAAGAACTTTAATCCTAATATTAGAGGGAAATCAAATTCAACTCATATGTATAAAATTTTGCTTGGTAAATTTTAGTGACCCCCACACTGGTGAAGATTATTGTTACTTAACATTCAGAGTGGCCCAGTAGTCATTTTAAAGCTATACAAACTGTCCTAGTCAAGGGTTCAGCCCCTTCCCGCTGAGGTAACTACATGCACACTGATTTGGTTCTCAGTTTAGAGGGTCATGACAGAGTATATCCCCTAGGGGGCAGTGTGTGCACATGTTTCAGAAAAGCAAGGAGCTCATTTTATGGCCTTTGAGGTAATCGCCACAGCGACAGATCTGGGGGTCTGAGAAAGGAAGCATACTCTATGAAGTTGTTCTTTGGGTGGAGCAGAATAAAGGCAGCCTGAAAGAATTGCGCAATAGAGGAAAACCTGGTGACACAGCAGAAAATTGGGGGATGGTAACTTTAAAGGCTCTAACCACCGAATTACTTAAGGTTCACTACAGGAATGATTTGACATGCTCCTTAACATTTGCTAAAGGGCTTTTAATATTTTTATTTATTACCTTTCACCTTTCATGTTTCTGAAATCCATGCAGAATTCTGTTTCATTTTCTTATCTAGTCTGGGTGGCCGTTCAAATTTAATTAAAGTTAACTAGTTTTACTTGAGTAATAATAGTTCTTACTGTATTATTGAGGGCTTTTAATGTTCTGAGTGTTTCACTTACCTGACTTTAATTATTTATATTACATTATTTAATGCTCCCATATTTCTATGAGATGAAGAGCATTCTCATTTTATCAATGGGGAAAGTGTGGTGTAGAGCAGCCATTTGCAACCTTTTTTATCTTGTGACACACACAGACTAATCACTAAAATTATGTAGCACACCAAAATATATTTTTGCCGATATGACAAAAAACAGGAATGGTTTTGATTCATTGACACTGAATGGCTATCGTTGTATTGGCTGTTGTCATTATTTTTAAGGTTCTTTTTTTTTTTTTTCATTTTTTAGAGAGGAGACACAGAGTGAGAGAGAGAGAGAAAGGGGGGAGGATCTGGAAGCATCAACACCCATATGTGCCTTGACCAGACCAGTGCAGGGTTTTGAACTGGCGACCTCAGTGTTCCCAGGATGACACTTTATCCACTGCGCCACCACAGGTCAGGCCCGTCATTATTTTTTATTTGACAATCTAAGGGAAAAGAGGTTAGTGCCCCTGAATAGTCAGGTATTGCATGTTTTAACAATTATTGTGGCAACCAGTTGAAATTTGCTCATATAGAGAGTTTACATAACTCACTCAAGAGCCCAAGCCTATAAGATGAGTCCAGAACCCATTCCCTTAACTATTTTTCTTTCCAAAGCAGTGCCTCTCAAACTTTAATGTGTGCACATACTATTTGGGGATCATGTTATAATGCATATTGGAACTTAGTAAGTCTGTTGTGGCCTGAGAGTCTGCATTTTTATTTATTTATTTAAAATATTTTAAGATTTTATTTATTAATTTTAGAGAGAGGAGAGGAAAAGAGAGAAAGGAATGGGGGCTGGGGGAGGAACAGGAGGAAACATCGCCTTGCTTCTCATATGTGCCCTGACCAAGCAAGCCAAGGGTCTTGAACCAGCACCCTCAGCATTCCAGGTTGACACTTTTCTATACATTATCCACTGTACCACATAGGTCAGGCAAAGTCTGCATTTTTAAATAGCACCATGTGATACCAGTGCGGGTCCATGGACCACATTTTGAATAACAAGGACTTAGTGGAATGTGTTACAGGGGTGAGATTCAGCTGGATCCCACTGGTTTGGCAAAACTGATACCTAATTTTTTGTTGAGTTCCGCGAACCGGCTGTTAAAATGGCACTTGTAATCAGGGTTCTTTCTAAGATGGGGGCGTAGGCAGCTGCCCAGTGTGGAAATCACAAATTTTACATTCTTTACTCTTTTTTAATGTTCATCTGCGCAACAGCATATTCTAAGTGCCCACAGTAATCGTGTTCATTCTGTCCATAGGTGAAAAAACTTTGAAGGAACTATGCTTGTAATATTTAATTACTTTCATTTCATAAAACTAATACTTTTGATGAAATACTACATTTTAATTCCCTCATGTTTGTTACTTCAGTAAACAAACATATAACATAAAGAGATAAAGTGTCAAACAACCAGAGAATGACAAGCTGTCATTGGAAATATCTTAAATAACAGTTTTAATGTTTTTTGTCAGGTATTATTTAATATTTTTCATTAATATTTTAATACTCTTTCTTATAACAATCTAGTTTTATGTACCTCTTTCATTCTTATTTAAGTACTAAATGCATAAAATAATAAACTACCTTTCGGTATATAGTTTTTTATACTTAAAATGATCATTAGGGTAGAGAACTGGTTGTTAAATTATTTGAATTCCACCATTGAGTGTGTGTGTGTGTATGTGTGTGTGTGTGTGTGTGTGTGTGTGAGAGAGAGAGAGAGAGAGAGAAAATGGGGAGGTATATAGATGTGCATGGTATATACAATCTCTACCCTCAAGAAGATTATACATAGTAGGTAAGGTTAAGAGGAATACACAAATGACAATATTGTGAGAGATTATGTATGTCAAGAGCCATAAAGGAACAAAGGCCAAACGTCTCAACAGGTACTAAAAGAGTGACTTCTAGGGTGGGGCAGTGCACCCCAAAGCTTTGGGAGGGATAAGGAGGATGAATAATAACACAAAGCTTCTACTTACAAGCTACTTGCCAGCTGGTGAGGGAAGAGCAGTGGGCACACAGGTAGCCGTGGTACAGGCACAGATTTTATACAAGTGGTTCCCAGGAGGGCTGTGGGAACAGGAAAGAGGGAGGAGGTGAGGTTGGTAAGTATCTCAATTGAGACTGGAATTAGCTTGTAATGTATTTTAAAAATTCAAGAAATGATTCTCTCAGGTGACATTTCCCCTAAGAGGAAGGCGATGGTTTATCCAGATAAACCATGAAAGACAGATGGAGTTTCGACAATGGATAAAGAAGGTTATTTCAGCCTGAACAGGTGGTGCAGTGGATAGAGCGTCGGACTGGGATGTGGAAGACCCAGGTTCGAGACCCTAGGTCGCCAGGTTGAGCTCGAGACCCATCTGTTTTGAGCAAAAGCTCGCCAGCTTGGACCCAAGGTCGCTGGCTCCAGCAAGGGGTTGCTTGGTCTGCTGAAGGCCCGCGGTCAAGGCACATGTGAGAAAGCAATCAATGAATAACTATGGTGTCGCAACGGCAATGAAAAACTGATAATTCATGCTTCTCATCTCTCTCTGTTCCTGTCTGTCTGTCCCTATCTATCCCTTTCTCTGACTCTCTCTCTGGCCCTGTAAAAAAAAAAAAAAAAAAAAAAAAAAAAAAAGATTATTTCAGTGAGAAAACCAACTCAGGACAAAGTTCCAGAATATAATGTTAATACAAAGCTAATTTTGGTCTGAGCAGTCTTATTTTTCCTTTCTGGGTATATGGGAAGTTAACACTGAAAACCATGGTTTAGCTTAATGATTCTCAATTATTTTAATTTATATTAAAAATCAAATAAAGAGTTGGAAAATACTTTGATGTGGAGGCCCCACTCCAGAGATTCTCATTTCATTTGTCAGAGGGTGGAGCCGATAATCGGTAAATTTTAAACTCTTTGTATTTTAATTAGATGATGGGCATGTGCAATCAGGGTTGAGAAGCATTACTGTTAGCAGTTTTCAAAGCGTGGCCCCTTGCTGGCCACATCAGCATCTCCTGGGAACCTGTGAGAAATGCGCATTCTCGGCCCCACCCTCCCAAGATCTACTGAATCACAAACTCTGGTAGTGCGGCCCAGAATCTTTGTCTTAACAAATTCTTCTGGTGATTCCAATGCAAGTCAAAGTTTGGAAACCAATATTCTAGAGACTTGCTTCTCCAAGTGTAATCCATAGACTTCATGCATGGCTATCCCCTGGAAGCTTATTACAAGTGCTGAATCTCAGGCCTCTCACCCTATGGCTAATGAGTGAATCAGAAGTGTAGGATAACAAGAACCTCAGGTGATGGCTATGTAAAGTTTGAGAAGCGCTGTAAATTTTAGTATGAAAATTTTCATTTTTTTTTTAGATAGTAATAGGGAGCAGCTAAAGCAGTAGTTCTTAACCTGGGTTCTATTGAACCCTAGGGGTTCGATGAGTCGGTCTCAGGGGTTCGGAGAAGCCTCTGCCGCGGAGGCTAGAATAAAGTAGTACCGTAATTTGTTGTGAGTTCATGCACTCTGTTGGTTTTGTTCTTTGAGCAAGGTGATGTTCATGCACGGCTCATTTTGTGCACCAGTAAAAAAACATATACCTATGTCTTGAATTTGGAAAAAAAAAATATTTTATATATCACTAAAGAAGAGTTTGGTGAATGCGCATACGAAACTGGTGGGTTTGGTACCTCAAAAAAGGTTAAGAACCACTGAGCTAAAGGTTATAGAGTGATGACATAACTCACGAGAGTGACAGGGAAATCGACTTGAGAACTGTATGTAAGATGGATTAAATAAAACATTCTCCACAATATGCCTCATTTGATCCTGCAAGATAATATAGAAAATTTGCTTTCCACTTCTATGCATCCAGGCTTTCTTCCTTCTGTGCATTTCTTCTTCAAGGCTCCAACAGAACAGTGCACTGGGACCTTGGGTACAAGCCTGCCTCTCTGCTCGGAATCCCGCCAGCCATTGATTCAAGAGTGAGAGCTATTTCAGCAGTACCACTGCACTTGGGCCCCAACTCCAGCTTGTATAATATTTCTGATAATAAGAGAGCCTAAATGAAGCATCCTTTAAAAGGCCTTCACTGTTAATTTGGCCCAGGGAAAAGAGCCAGCACATTATACTAGGTCTTCCAGTCATTCTGCTTGTGCTACATGGGCTCTTTGAATAGATGTCCATAATAAAATTACTCAAAATGGAATTCATTACCTGACTTAAGATTTATTGCTTTTTAACTAGGAATATAAGGCTACACATATTCCACTCCCAGACTTGGCTGTGTGACCACTTGGCTTCTCCGTTCCAGGCTGGGTACAGGAAACCAGGGCAAAGGAAATGCTAGGTGAGCGCAGGGTCGGGAACTGAGAAGCACGGGAACGATGTGGCTTCATTAGAAAAGGCACACCGGAACTCCAGGACTCTGTTACTAAGTTCTGCTTCCGTGGTCTCACCATGGGCACCTTGATGGGCCAGTCACCTCCCTACCAGTATAATTGGAAAGACCCTAGGGGCCCTGAAATGCTGAAGTGCTGTAAATTAGCAGTGTTCAGTGCTGATGAACATTAAAGGGAGTGTGTAGTTAATTCCTCCACACATGCTGATCACCACATCTTCCCACTGTGGGCTTTTGGCTTGGAGCATTACAGGCCCATTTGTTCTGCCTGGCTTCTCCATCAGGGCAGGGGCCTCAAGGTGAGTTAATAGGCTTGGCATCTCAGCACTTTATTTTAATCTCTATTTACCATCATCACATATATTTTAAAAAAAAACCTCTAGTGCATGGCACGCCATTGAACACTGCAGAAGACAGATAAGAGACTCAGGGCAGCAGCGACATTCAGGGGCTGTTGAAGATGTCCTGTTTTCACTGGCCTATGATGGTTTTCCATCTGCCATGTCTTCCTAGGTCTTTGCTTCTTTATACTATCTGGGGCCACTTCCACTGCAGTGGTGGGAACAAACGGAGGTCGTATCTATGCAGTCTCCCCTTTCAACCACTGTAACTACTGCCATTCTGTTTCTTCTGTCCTCCCCGCTTCTCTCCTCTAGCACTCTCCCTCTGGCTTGCCATGTAAAAATATTGCTGATGGTGACTGTCCATGAGATAATAATCTTAAATAGATGATACTTCCATGGGTAATAGGATAAAGTAAAACAGGATGGGAAAATTGGTAATTGCAGATTAGGAGGAAATATAATTAGCAAGCCAAACTAAAACCAAATTTGGGGGGTAATAGACATGATGTGTAAGAATTGTGAAGAATGAGATATTTTCATGTACACATCTTTATCCCTGAGGTGAAAGCCTATGCCGCCTCTTTATATGTTCCGGAAGTGTATCTGAAATGGCTTGTTCCATTTGTTTAAAGATTTTACATTCTAGAAGCAAAAGGAACTATTATTACAGATATTTATTTTTCCTCATAGCTTTCAGAACTAACAAGTAGGAAACTGTCATCTGAGGTTATAATATTGCCCCAGACAATTGCAGGACAAGCCACTAGCCTGAATTCTGGTTATTATTTTAATTTGTGTATAAATCTTGTCAGATAGCCAGACATATTTTTAAAAATGCGAACTAATAACCATCATATCATCTGATGTTCCTGAGACAAAAATGACAATGGCTACATGCTCGTAAAGGCCATGCTTTGCACTATCAAAATAATGAGTCCATGGCCAGGGTGAAGGATCATTTCAGCGATGTTTTAGTCAATTTGGATTGTCACTTGAGGAACACTATGGGCAGATCTGGGATCAGCTGTTTATATAGCTGGAAAACATTATATTTTTCTTTTTTTGTTGAATGCAACATGGTATAAGCTTCGTTGTGTCCCATGACCTTCTAATCTAATACAGAGCATACCTCTAATACCAGCCCCCCACTCCACCCCAGTACTGGTTGGGATGCTGGGACTAGATCACATGATGCACTTACCCTGGCTTGAAGGCAAAATGGCCAAGTAAATATTTCCCAGTGTACCAGATGTCCATAAATATGGATTCTGTGAGTGCCCAGAGCAGAGTATGTAAGCCATAGCGTTTCTTCCAGAAAGGTATCTGTCTTCTACTTCCCCTTTCAGTTACTGCCCTTTGAAGATCGGATGGATACTTTGGGGGCCTCTAGGGAATTTCCTGCACTCTCACACTGGAGTCTCAAAACACAGGTCAGTGAGTCCCTACTTGCTCTTGCCTGGGCTGGGGGCTTCTAGTGTCAGCAATATGACGTTCCAGAGGTATATTTAGTTTGTGAGATGATTGAACAGGGGATATAACCTTGCTCGTTTTTATTATTGTTTGTGGCTATTCTAATTCCTACATGGTAACACGTCACAGAGCAAAACAAAAACTCTTATATGAAATAATTATTAAATATCCATTGCTGAAATATGCTTAAAGTGCAGAAATTGGGGGAGGGGTGGTTAGGGAAGGGGTAGTTGAAAGGATTTAACAAACAAAATCTAAAAAGAAAGGAAATGTCCTGCACACTAACATGTCTTAAAAGCTGATGGAAACACAAGCACATCTCCTCCAGGTGACTTTAGTTGCTAAAATGTCCACTCTTTTTCCTCTTTTATTACATAATTAAATAATAGTCCTTTCTCACTATAAAAGAGTTAAAAACTTATATATATTTATAAAGTAAAAATTGAAGTCACCCGTTATTCTCCTCCTTTCTTATTCTTTCTAAGCTCTGACATCCCTTCCAGGAAAGCAAGTGCCTTCTTCTCATTCTTTTTCTGTGATTGCAGACCATGACATGTACATACATATGTGTCTTTTAAAAAATAAATAGGATCATTCCAATACATACTGTTCTGCTACTTGCTTTGACCATTAAATGTGACTTGAAGCTTTTTTCTGTATTGGTACATAGAGCAAGCATTACCTATTCTCTTTATAGCTGCCCAATGTTTGGTATGAAGGATGAATCATAGTTTATTTACATATTATTCTATTGAATATTATTTACTTCATTGGTATTTCTGATTTTAAAGTCTGCTTGAATATTCTGGAACCCATGTGTAAATATACCTTTAGGTTGTGTTTCTAGAACAGAATTGTCTTTACAATTTTGATAACTATGGCTACTTGCCTTCCAAAAGAACTCCCCAATTGCATTGGGATTTTTTCAGATTCATAGGGTACTGTCCAATTATATTCTCTTAGAGACAGTAGGCTCAGTTCTTTGGAAATAAAAAGACCTGAGTTTACATCTCAGTCAGTTCTGACACTTAGCTCCCTGGGCAAGTTCCTTAAACTCACTAAGCTACAGTTTTCTTACACATAAAATGAGGATAATATTACCGATCCTCGAGGGCTATTGGAAGGGTAAATGTGATAGCATCTAAAAAGCATTTGGCACATAGTAGGAGCCTGATAAGCCAATGTAATTATTCATGAGCCTAGATGTGACCTGAATTTCACTTGAGAGTACAGTAACCAGCAGTTTCCAGAAACAGAAACAACATCCTAAGGAAAAAAAAATTCAGAAGTCACATTCTGTTGGTTTTGAATTCTATCAGTGCTTCTATCACCTTCTTATTAAAACCATGTAAAGCTACTAATTATATTTGTTGTTTCCACCTAGATCTGCATGAGCATTTCATTCTCAAGAAATGAGCTCAGTACAGACCGCCTTCCTAGTTTACTTCTAGATGTTTTCCATGACGTGGTTTATGCAAAGCATTATGCTTTGTTAATTATAATATGTTTCTAAGTCAACGTTAAGATTAACCGGCATTCCTGAGCACACACTGATGTACCTGTTCACCCTAAGTTATCACCCTGGCTTAGCTAAGGAAGCCGTCCTTCCGTCTCACTGCCCACTGCCTCTATGGCCATGTTCACATATACAGTTGTTGTTTCCTCTGCTTCTTGACTTGGGATTAGGGTGTGGTTGCCGACACTAGTTGCCCTTAATATTTTTTTTTTTTCGGAGGGGGAGGCCTTCTGAGAGAACATTTACCTTTAAATTTTTGTGCTTCATATTATTCCTAGTTTGCAGCAAACCTGTTCATGGACCTGATCACTCAGATTTAGATGGAAATATCGGCCATACCAACCTAAGTAATAGCTAAGACAGCCAAGAAATCATCTGGGGCTGACATATGAGGAATGGTTTCCAAATCACCATGTTCGGTAATATTCCCATCGCCCTGAACCTTATCTCACCTGTTTAATTCTTTCTCTTAGCTGCCAGCTGCCCTCCTCAAAAGAAAAGCAAAGGCAAATATAAAGGGATTGTTGTGAGAAGACTCTGTATTTTTACAAAATGGCTTTTTGTGGTTTTTTTAAAGAAAGATATCATTCCAAACTGACTAAATGCAGCTGTGGCAGACCTTTGGAAGAGGCGTTTTGGAGCCTTGTTGGATGCTTGGAATAGCATGGTGGAGAGGAAGAGGGGCAGCACAGTTGAAACTCAGTCTCTGGGCCCCCTCCACCTTGCCATTTAGCAGGGGTTGAGCTTGGGCATGTAACATGGCCTCTGTGTACTTCATTCATGTAAAAATGAGGTTGATTTCAGTAGCCACCTGATGAAGTCAATGTGAAGATGAAATGTTTCAAAAATGTAAAGTGCTTACTGCCCCACAAAGAGTGGTCTGTAAGAGGCCATGGTCTGAAATAGGCTGCCTGAATTCAAATCCTGAATCTGCCACTTATTATTCCGGTGACCTCGGGCAGGTGACTTTACCTTTCTGAGGTGCTTCCTTGTTGAAGTGGAAACGGATAACAGTATGTTAGAGGATTCTTTTAAAAACAATGGATAATATACAGTGTTTGGCATTTAGAATGTGCTCATAATATTGGTTCATATTATTTTTTGTAAACTGTATCACAAGATATTTATACCATGTCCAGAACAAATTTATTCTGATATGAGTGACTATGGATTTCTGCATGACCTCTTTTAGTTTCTTACAGAGCCTGATATTAAAATATATGTAGGTCTACGGAAAACTATCTGGAGACATGAAATGTCATTCCTTATTTATACATCGTGATTTTATTGATGAGGCAACATGGAACTGGTGGACCTTGGACCTCGGCCAGAGCAGTCATTTCTGAAGTAACAAATGGACCTGTTATAAGGTGGTTTTACCTAAAAGGTCAGTGTATGCCGTGTGACCGGAGGCCGGCACTGTAGAAAACTTTTAGTGTATTATATTGCATGTCAGTATGAACACATGTTCTATTACTGCTATGTGAGGCTTCAGCTTTCTGTGCTGTGTAGGCAGTCACACACATTCACACTCACTCATGCACACATGCTTTGAGCTGGGACCACGACTCACCCCAAGTCCAACGTTCTGCGAGCTGACTTTGTTGCTGAGGAATTCCTGTTTCCCAGGCTAGCTGCACTGTGAAATGAGTCCTTGCTGCTCGTAAGTCTTGTTCCATAATTTCATTTGGCTGAGGCAAGAGACAAGTACCTCATTTTAATTAGAACTTCAAGCAAACTGCATTATGTTGTTGTGTGTTATTCCAAAAGGATATAGCGCGTCAAGGACAGCTGTTGATGGAGTAAAGCAGCCTGTTTATTCTACCTAAGAAATAAAGATCCTTTCATTCACGTCACAAGCTCTCTCACCACGCACTCCTGATACATCACCTAAAACGTAAAGCTATGCCCTGAGGCTCTCCAAAACAGTAAATGGGTTTAAACAGGATGCCAGATGGTAATCACGGAGCCATGAAAATGTGGCATTACCGTTCCATTAGAGGGCAAATCACAGGTTCTGTCCTGCTCCGTGTGTTTCTGCTGACTTGCCCCAAATCACAGCATTCTTTGAGGGACCCACTTTCCACCTGTTGCCCTGGGCAAGGCCCTAGCTCGTGTTTAAGAAAACCAGACACTGTGCTGCTTTGGACCTGCAATTAAGTCCCTGCTGCTCTCCAAGCCAATGAGTCTTTCCAAGTTGTAATCTAATTTATTTTTCCCATTTTCTAAGTAATGCCAGGGTAAGCGTGTTCATCATGTTAGACTCACTGATTCTAATTCCTAACTCATTCTTGTTTGTTCAGTAGAAGGTAAACAACCCCCTAGCTATCACCCACCCCCATTTATTTGGAAAGACAGAGTTTCAGTGGGAGAAGATAAATAGCTTGTCAAACATGGTTTGGAGGGGCTGCACCTGAATAATTTCTAGTTGCCTATGCCTGTCTCCAGCTGCTGTGGCCCAGTGAGACTCCGGCAGCTGTGTGCTGGCTTGGCTGAGCTGGTATTTAGTCAAATTAGGTCAATACTTTTAAGCATTAGTTTAATAAAATAATCTCAAGCTAGCCCAGGAATTCACACATTCAACTATATGGATGCTGATGACTTGTTTCTAGTTATCTCTCTGTGAACACAAGATCAATTGGTTGATACCTGTAATCCTAAAATCCCTCAGAAAATTAAAGGCAGACCATGTTTAGAAGATTGGTAGACTCAAACAGCCCTGGGGATGCATCAATTCAACCCCACAAACATTTATTGGGTGCTACTATATGCAAGGAAACATAAGAGATTATAAAAGATCAGCAAGATATAATCTCAATTCTCAAGTATAATTTAATACCAGACTATAAAAACATCAGTAGTTAATTAATTCTTATTTAGATTTGGCCTTGTTCCAAAAGGATCTAGGATGGAAGAATACCTGTGGAAATACAATAGGTCTAAATGAAATAAAATGGGATTATGTGAGAAGGAGTTGAGGAAAATGAAGACTTGGGGAAGTTCCTAGGAACCTGGAAGTGAATTAAGTTCAGAGAATATGTACCATGAGAAATAATGCTTACCAGTGGTCGCCTATAAATTCACCTTGGGATTTCTTAGAAACCAGCACAAAATCAGAAACAATATTGGTTTGTTGTATGATAAACAATGTTTATAAATATTGTTCAGGATAAGCAGAGTATACCAGGTATGGAAACTACACTGATTTTTCTCACATAAAGAGGACCCTGATTTGTGTGAGTCAGTATCTGTGACTTACTTATAGAGATTTATAATTATGATCTTTACTGGCTGGGAGCAAGGACAAATTTGTTGCTATGTCCCAGCTATTACTTGTTACCTTCTTTCTTGCTACAGACACCTACCTACACTATCACACATACATCAGGGGCAGAAAATGCTGGGTGTTTGCTCTCACAGACTTCCTTGAACATAAGACCCAATTGTGGCCAATGCAAATCAAAGAGTAGAATGCTGGGAAAATCCCTTTCTGTTAATAAACACCAAATCTGGATGTATTAATCCATGTTCTACAGCAAGTCTAGGTACCATAAACGTAAGTGAGACTCACAAAAAAAATATTACAGTGTAAAGAAATGAAAACATTTGGCTCAAAGTAGGAGGTCATCTCTAAAAATGATTTACTACATGATCAGAAGATAACATCAGGAACACATTGGGAATCCTTGAAAGATGGCAAGAAGATAGGCCACTATAAATCAAGAGCGTAAGGAGTCAGAAAGCTGAGATTAAATGTTAGATTACAATTCAGATCAATAGAATTAACAAGGATCCCAAAAGATCTAAAAAGTGAATGGCACTTCCAGGTAAAGATGGAGCTTTGCACTTATATCTAATTTTATTCCCTCCTAAAACCTTTATAGAAAATTTCTATTTCTATTTATATGAAATATATAATAATGCATATTATATTGGCAAAAAATAATGGCAAAATTTTGAAGCTAGAAAACAGACACATGGAAACTGATTTAACAGATCTTAGAAAAATACATTCTAAACTGTAGGTGGGAAAAGCCGAGAACCCACCCAATTTATACCACAGATGCCTCAGGACACTCAGGGATTAGCAGCACCCAGTTACTTTAGAAAATAGGATGGAGGAAGGGAGGACAAAAATTAGAGGGTTTAGGAAAGTTTAGAAACAACTAAATCTCTAGAAAACCGGCCTCCTAAGACATACTTCTGCTGAGTGTTGTCTCTGGTCTCCAGTAGAAGCCTGAGATTTATGTGACAGAGTACATTGGAATCTCTAGGCTTGGGGACACCAATGGAAACCCCCTGAGATTCTCTACCAAACCAGGAGGGCTAAATACATGTTTGCACACTAAACATTAAGTTCTAGTCCCTTCTCCTATTGGCTTCCAGAATGCAAGCCTTTATTTTTCAGGAAAGAGATGAATGAGTCTTCTCTAGGAGATATGACCATCCCATGGTGCTAAAAACAAAACAAAACAAACAAAAAACTGACAGTGGGGACAGTAAAAGCTCTTGATTGTTTCACTGAGGACAAGCTGTAACAAGAAACCCAGTTAGATCCCTATCAGCCTGTTAGCACGCCCACCATTAAATATGAGCAAACAAAGTTTTTCATAAATTAAAAAAAATCATGTAATGTAAAAGACAAAGGAAAAAATTAGAAGCAGAAAAGAAAGATATTGTGCATAGAGAAGAACATTAAAAATTAAACTGTAATTAATATCACCCAAAGGAAAAAAGAGTCACATTCATAAAACAAGAGCAGGATGCTCTAAAAATGAAACGCAGAAACAGAGCGTTAAAAATCTTTTAAATTAATGCAATAAAAAAAGGAAATTCACATGTCTGGTTGAAAAATGAGTCAGTTTGTGAAACTTTAAATTAGTCTTATAAACTTCAAACTTTTTTAGATTTCAGAAGAGAATAAGAGAAATTAAAATGTTTTTTTAGATTTTAGAAGAAGATAAGAGCAATCATTTCACAATGATTATGAAACGGTCACAGAACTTCATGCATCAGATAACATGAAAATACAAAAAGAGAAATCTGCTGTAAGAAGAATTGGACTTAAGTATACTACTAATAAGAACTTTAATAATAGCTTTCTCTTTTTGATATCTGACAAACATATAAATCTAACTTTATACTACACAAGCATAAAATATACCTTTTATTTCTAAAATTAATAAGGAATCTATCAAAATAATAAATAAATAAATAAATAAATAAATAAATAAATAAATAAATAAATAAATAAATAAATCATGCATCAATAAAATTACAAAAAGCCAAAAGTAAACAGTTTATATTCTGATCAGAAAGTAAGAAACTATTACTGAGTCAAGGAGAAAGTTAATGCTGCAGAAAATTTGAAATTAACAATGGTAAGAATATTAAGTAACAAAATTTATGAGATATGCAAAAGCAGTATGCAGAAGGAAATTCATAGATATAAAAGATTTTCTTTTTTATTTTAGAGAAGAGGAAAAGAGAAATAAATGCCCTACAACTGATGAGACAGTGAGAGAAATGTTCTCATCAGAGGGAAGTTTAGGTTGATGTTGAGGTCCATGATAATTTAATTATATAAAATCTGCCCATCTCTTATGTTCTTTCTTCCAAAGAAAGGTCTTCAGTTCAAATTCCAACCCAAGAGCTAGAGTTAACAGATCTTACAAAACCTGGCATAGGTGAAAAGTTTATATATATTGGATTTTACTTTTTGTTTAATTTTTTTTTTTTTTTTGCAGGGACAGAGAGAAAGTCAGAGAGAGGGACAGATAGGCAGATAGGGACAGACAGACAGGAATGGAGAGAGGTGAGAAGCATCAATCATTAGTTTTTCGTTGCCGTCGCAACACCTTAGTTGTTTGTTCAGATTGCTTTCTCACACATGCCTTGACCACAGGCCTTCAGCGACGAGCTTTTTTTTTTTTTTGCTCAAGCCAGATAGGCCCACACTCAAGCTGGCGAGCTCGGGGTCTAGAACCTGGGCCTTCCACATCCCAGTCCGATGCTCTATCCACTGCGCCACCGCCTGGTCAGGCATTTACTTTTTGTTTTAAAGCAAGCTTAATTCGTACATGACAATTGTAATAAATGGTATTGCAGTACCATTTCCTTTTTTTTCTTTTTTTTAAAGATTTTATTCATTTTTAGAGAGAAGAGAGAAGATGGGAGGAACAGCATCAACTCTCATATGTGCCTTAACTGGGCAAGACCAGGGTTTCGAACCAGCAACCTCAGCATTCCAGGTCAATACTTTATCAACTGTGCCACTACAGGTCAGGCGCAGTATCATTTCTAAATCCATAATAAAAATGCATTTTTTTTTTTGAACACATGCATGCCTTCTTATTGTGCTAATCATTTCTCCTTCATTCTCCTCAGTCTTTGAGGGGAAAAAAACACAGAAATAAAAATGTGCTTCATCAAAGAATTATCATTTTCCTCAAGCCTAGCTGCCTAAAAATATCATATCATACATTAGTAAGACTAAATGTAAAACACAAAATTATGTAAATTCCAGAAGAAAACTTAGGTGAAAATGTACATGAACTTGGGTTTGGTGACAAGTTTTGAAACATAATACCTAACTATACTTTGTGTATTATTAAAACTAGACTTTAAACATTTTTGGATTTTGTTTGAATTTTAAAATTCTGTTCTGTCAAAGGTACTGCTAACAGAATTTTAAAAAAGCTACAGACTTGCCTGACCAGGTGGTGGCGCAGTGGATAGAGCGTTGGACTGGGATGAGGAAGACCCAGGTTCGAGACCCAGAGCTCGCCAGCTTGAGCATGGGCCCATCTGGCTTCAGCAAGAGCTTGTCAGCTTGGACCAAAGGTCGCTGGCTCCAGCAAGGGGTGGCTCGGTCTGCTGAAGGCCCGTGGTCAAGGCACATGTGAGAAAGCAATCAATGAACAACTAAGGTGTTGCGATGGCAACGAAAAACTAATGATTGATGCTTCTCACCTCTCTCCGTTCCTGTCTGTCTGTCCCTATCTATCCCTCTCTCTGACTCTCTCTCTGTCCCTGTAAAAAAAAGAAAAAAAAGAAGCTACAGACTTGGAGAAAATTTTTGCAAAACACATATCTGATAAAGGACATGTATTCAAAATATACAAAAAAAATAAAAACCCCAAACAAAACAACTCCTAAAAATCAACAATAGACGAATAACCCAATTAGAAAATGGGCAAATAATTCAAGTGATGTGAATGAACACTCACCACAGTAGATAAACTGATGACCAATAAGCATATGTAAAGATGCCTAACATTATTTGTCACTAAGAACATTTAAATTAAGACGACAATGTAATACTTTAACATTCTTATGGATAAATGGCTAAAATTGAAAAACAAACTAGTAATATTAATCACTGACAAAGATATATAGCAATAAGAATGTTCATTCATGGGAAGACAATTTGTTACTTCCAAAACTACACATAGTATTACTATACAATATAACAATGTTCCTACATAGTTACTCAACTGATTTGAAAACATATATTCACAAAAAAATTTCCATAAAAAGGTTGATAGCAGCTTTATTTATAATCACCAAAAACTAGAGGCAACTAAGGTGACTTTCAACAAGTCAAATGATAAACTGGTTTATCCAAATGATGAAATACTATTCAATGATATAAAGAATGAACTATCTGTGGAATCACAGATATGACCCCATGATCACTGGATTGAACCGAAAGATCACTGGTTTAAAGCCCTTGGTCGCTGACTTGAGCAAGGGGTCATTGGCTTGGCTGAAGCCCCCCGGTCAACAATGAGTTGAAGTTTCTCATCTCTCTCCTTTTCTGTCTGTCTGTCCCTGTCTGTGCCTCTCCATCATTCTCTCTCTCTTTCTCAAAAAAAAAAAAAAAATGAATGAGTTATCAAATTATGCAAAGACATTGACAAACCTTTACTTTAGTGTAAGTTCTAAGTGAAAGAAATCAGTCTGAAAAGGCTATACACTGAATGGCTATTTATATGACATTCTGGAAAAGACAAAACTATAGAACAGATAAACAGATCAGTAGTTGTCAGGGTTGGGATGGAGGGCAATGGGGGAAGGCTGGAAAGTAAGATACAAGGCATTTTTTAACTTGGTGAAACTATTCTATATGATACTATAATAGGGAGGCTCATGACATGATGCATTTACCAAGGCCAGTAGAACTTTACAGCAGAGAGTGAATCTTAATGCATGATAATTTTTTGTTTGTTTTTTAATTTATTGTATTTACATAGATTTTAGTGTCCCCCCAAATGCATCCCCCCTCACCCGTGTCCCCCTCAACATCCCCCTTGACTCCCTCCCTATAATGACCTCCCCCCCTCCCTCCAGGATTTGCTTTTCTGTTCTCTATAATGCTGTGTTATGTGTATATAATTTCACCAATCTCTTTCCTTTCTCTGATCCCATCCTCTCATCCCCTTTCCCTCTGTCCGCTTTCCCTCTGGTCCCTTTGATCCCTTTATTTCTATTATGTTTTGCAGTTCACATTGTTCATTGGATTCCTCAGATGAGTGAGGTCAAATATTTTTCTTTCTCTGCCTGGCTTATTTCACTTAACATAATAGTTTCCAGGTCCATTCATGTTGTTGCAAAAGGTAATATTTCCTTCTTTTTCATGGCGCCATAGTATTCTATAGTATATATGCACCACCGCTTTTTAATCCACTCGTCCTCTGACGGACGCTTGGGTTGTTTCCAGATCTTAGCTATTGTGAACAATGCTGCCATAAACATGGGGGTGCATTTCTTCTTTTGAATCATTGATGTGCTGTTCTTAGGATATATTCCTAAAAGTAGGATGGCTGGGTCAAAAGGCAGTTCCATTTTTAATTTTTTTGAGGAATCTCCATACTGTTTTCCACAGTGGCTGCACCAGTCTGCATTCTCACCAGCAATGCAGGAGGGTTCCCTTTTTTCCACATCCTCGCCAGCACTTATTCTGTGTTGTTTTGTTGATGAGTGCCATTCTGACTGGTGTGAGGTGATATCTCACTGTGGTTTTAATTTGCATTTCTCTAATGATTAGTGATGTTGAGCATTTTTTCATATGCCTATTGGCCATCTGTATGTCCTCTTTGGAGAAGTGTCTATTCATTTCTTTAGCCGATTTTTGATTTTGTTTATCTTCCTGGTGTTGATTTTTACAAATTCTTTATAAATTTTGGTTATTAACCCCTTATCAGACATATTGCTGAGTATGTTCTCCCATTGTGTAGTTTGTCTTTTTATTTTGTTCATATGGTCTTTACCTGTGCAAAAGCTTTTTAGTTTGAGATAGTCCCATTTGTTCATTCTGTCCTTTATTTCACTTGCCTGTGGAGATAAATCAGCAAATATATTCCTGCGAGTGATGTCGGAGAGCTTACTACCTATGTTTTCTTCTAAGATGCTTATGGCTTCACGGCTTACATTTAAGTCTTTTATTGATTTTGAGTTTATTTTTGTGTAAGTTGGTGGTCTAGTTTCATTTTTTTGCAGGTAGCTGTCCAATATTCCCAACACCATTTGTTAAAGAGACTGTCTTTACTCCATTGTATGCTAGTACCTTCTTTGTCAAATATCAACTGTCGAAAAAGGTGTGGGTTTATTTCTGGGTTCCCTGTTCTGTTCTATTGATCTATATGCCTGTTCTTATGCCAGTACCAGGCTGCTTTGAGTACAATGGCCCTGGAGTATAACTTGATATCAGGAAGTGTGATACCGCCCACTTTATTCTTCTTTTTCAAGATTGCTGAGGCTATTCGTGTTCTTTTATGGTTCCATATGAATGTTTGGAATATTTGTTCTATATCTTTAAGTATGTCATTGGTATTTTAATATGAATTGCATTGAATTTATTAATTGCTTTGGGTAATATAAACATTTTAATGATGTTTATTCTTCCTATTCATGAACACGGTATATGCTTCCACATGTTTGTATCTTCCTTGATTTCTTTTATCAATGTTTTATAATTTTCCAAGAACAAACCTTTAACCTCCTTGGTTAAATTTACTTCTAGGTACTTTAATTTTTTGTTGCAATACTGAAGAGAATTGTTCTCTTAATTTCTCTTTCAGACAGTTCATTGTTGGTGTATAAAAATGCCTCTGATTTCTGAGTATTAATTTTATATCCTGCCACCTTGCTGAATTCATTTATCAGGTCCAGAAGTTTTTTGACTGACTTTAGATTTTTCTACATACAGTATCATATCACCAGCAAATAATGATAGTTTTCTTTCTTATTTTCCAATTTGGATGCCTTTTATTTCTTCTTCTTGTCTGATTGCTGTGGGTAGGACTTCCAGAACTATGCTGAATAAGAGTGGTGAAAGGGGGCAACCCTGCCTTGTTCCTGATCTTAAGGGGATTGCTTTTAACTTTTGCCCATTGAGTATGTTGTTGGCTTGGGTTTGTCATAGATGACCTTTATCATGTTGAGGTATGTTCCCTGTATTCCCACTTTGCTGAGAGTTTTGATCATAAATGGGTGATGAATTATATCAAATGCTTTTTCTGCATCTATTGATATTAACATGTGGCTTTTCTCCTTCCTTTTGTTTATGTGATGAATCACATTGATTGATTTGCAAATATTGTACCAGCCTTGCTTCCCCAGAATAAATCCCACTTGATCATGATGTATGACTTCATTCATGTATTGCTGGATTTGGTTTGCTAATATTTTGTTGAGAATTTTAGCATATAATTTCATCTGAAATATTGGCCTAAAGTGTTCTTTCTTTGTGGTGTCTTTGCCTGGTTTTAGAATCAGAATTATGTTCGCCTCATAAAGAGAGCTTAGAAGTTTTCCCTCCTCTTGAATTTTTTGAAATAGCTTGAGAAGGATAGGAGCTTGTTCTTCTTTGAACATTTGGTAGAATTTGCCGGTGAAGCCATCTGGCCCAGGGCTTTTGTTTGTTGAGAGTTTTTTGATAACTGTTTTGATCTCATTTGTTGTAATCAATCTGTTTAGGTTTTCTGATTCTTCCAAATTGATTTTTGAAAGACTATATGTTTCAAGGAATTTGTCTATTTCACCTAGGTTATCTAATTTTTTGGCATACAGGTCTTTATAGTATTTTCTTACAATCGTTTGTATTTCTTCTGTCTCAGTTTTTACTTCTCCACTCTTATAACTAATTTTATTTATTTGAGTCCTCTCTCTTTTTTTTTTGGTGAGTCTGTTTAAAGGTTCATCGATCTTGCTTATCTTTTCAAAGAACCAGCTCTTAGTTTCATTGATCCTCTGTATTGCTTTTTAGCCTCTATGTCATTTATTTCTGCTCTGATCTTTATTATTTCCTTCCTTCTTCTTCCTCTGGTCTTTACTTGCTGTTCTTTTTCTAGTTCTTTTAGTTGCAGAGTTAAGTTGTTTATTTCAGCTTTTTCTAGCTTCTTGAGGTATGCCTGTAATGCTATGAACTTCCCTTTCAGGACTGCTTTTGCTGTGTCCCATTGATTTTGAGTTGTTGCATGCTCATTTTAATTTTTTTCAAGGAAATTATTTCTTCCTTGATCTCATTGTTGACCCATTTGTTATTTAATAACATGCTGTTTAGTTTCCAAGTGTTTGAGTGTTTTTCAGTTTTTCTATTGTAGTAGATTTTTAGTTTCATGCCATTGTGATCAAAGAAGGTGCTTGATATAATTTCAATCTTCTTAAATTCGTTGAGACTCATTTTGTGTCCTAACATGTGGTCTATCCTAGACAATGTACCATGAGCACTTGAAAAGAATATGTATTCTGTTGCTTTAGGCTGAAAGGTTCTGAAGGTATCTATTAAATCCTGTTGATCTAGTGCAGGGGTCCCCAAACCTTTTACACAGGGGACCAGTTCACTGTCCCTCAGACCATTGGAGGGCCAGACTATAAAAACACTATGAACAAATCCCTATGCAAACTGCACATATCTTATTTTAAAGTAAAAAAACAAAACAGGAATAAATACAATATTTAAAATAAAGAACAAGTAAATTTAAATAAACAAACTAACCAGTATTTCAATGGGAACTATGGGTGTGGATGCATCCTGTGCTCCTCTCACTGACCACCAATGAAAGAGGTGCCCCTTGCAGAGGAAGTGTGGTGGGGGTGGGATAAATGGCCTCAGGGGCCACATACGACCTGCGGGCTATAGTTTGGGGACCCCGATCTAGTGTGTCCCTTAATTCTGCTGTTTTTTTTTAAATTTTTTTTCTTGAGGATCTATTTAGTGATGTTTGTGGGGTATTGAAACCCCTTACAATTATGGTATTGCTATTGATCTCACCCTTTATGTCCATCAAAGTCTGCTTTATATATTTAGGTGCTCCTATATTACATGCATAGATATTTATAATGGTTATCTCTTCCTGTTGGATTACTCCCTTTATCATTATGTAGTGACCTTCTTTATCCCTTACTATAGTTTTTGTTTTAAAGTCTATTTTGTCAGATATAAGTATTGCTACTCCAGCTTCTTTTTCATTTCCATTTGCATAAAATATTTTTTTCCATCCTTTTATTTTCAGTCTATATGTATCTTTTGATTTGAGGTGGGTCTCTTGTAGACAACCTATGTCTTTTGATTAGAGCATTTAGTCCATTTACATGTAAGGTTATTATTGATATGTAGTTATTATTGCCATTTTATTCTTTAAACCTACATTTCTCTTTTACTGGATTTTTTTCAACTTTGTTCTGTTTACAGCAGGCCCCTTAACATTTCTTGCAGCATTGGTTTGGTTGTGATTAATTTCTTGAGTTTTTTGTTTTTGTTTTGTCTGGAAAGCTTTTTATTTCTCTTTCAATCTTAAATGATAGTCTTGCTGGATAAAGAAGTCTTGGTTGTAGGTTCTTGTTCTGCATTACTTTGAATATTTCTTGCCATTGCCTTCTGGCCTCAAGTGTTTCTGTTGAAAAGTTGGATGTCATCTTTATGGGGGCTCCTTTGTAGGTGATTGACTGCTTTTCTCTTGCAGCTTTTAGTATTCTTTCTTTATCTCTTTGCTTTGGTATTTTGATTATGATGTGTCTTGGTGTGGGTCTCTTTGGGTTCTTTTAAATGGGGTTCTCTGTGCTTCTTGAACATGTGTGACTCTTTCCTGCATCAATTTAGGGAAATTTTTACTATGATTTCTTCCACCGGTTCTCTATCCCTTGTTCTTTCTCTTTTCCTTCAGGAACCCCTATTATGTGGATAGTGTTTCTCTTCATTTTTGTCACAGAGCTCTTTTAGAGTTTTCTCAGACTTTTTTATTTTATTTTTCTTTTTGCTGTTCTTCTTCCATGTTTACTCTTATCTTGTCCTCTAAGGCACTGATTCGATCCTCTGCTTCATCCAGCCTGATTTTAATTCCTTCTAGTGTAGTCATCATTTCTGATATTGTGTTTCTTATTTCTGTCTGGTTCCTTTTTATGATTTCAGTGTCCTTTTTGATGCTTGCAGTTTCTTTATTTAGGTGCTTATTAAGTCCATTCATTATAGCTTTGAGATCCTTAGGCATCCTAACAATTATTCTTTTAAACTCTGCATCCAGTAATTTGATTACTTCCGTTTCATACATTTCTTTTTCTGGAGATTTTTCTTGTTGATTCATATGGCTTACGTTCCTCTATCTTCCCATTGTTTCTGTGTGTGGTTTGCAGGCTTGTTCCAATTATGGTATCCTTAACTAGTAGAGCAGCTTTAAAGTCTTGATTTGCCTGCTGTCTGTTTGCTTAACTCAGCAGGGAGCTTGTTTGCTGATCTCAGCAGGGATTAGTTGAAACTGTATCCAGGAATGGGGTGTGTGTAACCTCTGAGAATCTGAATTTGTATTCTGCCAGTTACTCTCCAGGGGCAGGGCACATTCTCAGTATGAAGGGTGAGGTGTAGCTCAGGTCTCCCTGGAAACCCGAGTCACTGCCCCTCCCTCTTACTTCCTCCTTTCCACAGTGTCTTTCATGCTCATTGGAGCTGAAGAGCTTTTTGGAGGTGGAACACCTGGATTCACTTTAGGCTTGTGCTGGGCAGAGGGATCAACCCCTCCCCCAGCTATTGGCTGCCTCCACACTGGAGAATGAGTAGGCTTAATTCAGGTCAGCCCAGGCACTCCTCTCCCTGTCACCGTTTGTCTCACTCTTCGCACTTTCCTCATGCAATACCAGTCAGTCCTCTCAGCCCTTCTCACCCCAGAGCCACAGGCAAGTGGCTGTGAGTGATATTTTCTGCTGTTCCTTTAAGGCACCCCAGCCACTTCCCACATACAGAACATTTGCTTTTCTCCCCACTCAATGCTATCCAGCTGTCTCCTCCAGTGCCTGGGTTTCTAGGCTGGATCTCTGATTCTGAGACTGAGGGCCCCGCTTCTCAGGGTTTCTCTCCTTGTAATGAGAGCCCTTTTGGACCCTCAGTCTCAGCCTCCCCTCACTACTGGGAGTAGGGGAGCCCCCACCGTGCCCCACACTCCCTGCCAGGATTGGTGTGGATTCTTCTGTGCTCCTTGGTTTTTGAGTCCTGTTCTTTTAGTCCAAAGTTGGTTTTTCACAGTAATTGCTCCTAAATTAATTTTTAATCCAGTTTGGTGGTGAGAGGTGGCATTTTGTGCATCTGCCTACTCTGTTGCCATCTTGGAATCCACTGCATGATAATTTTTTTGAAACAGTATTTAGGTACTTGGAACATCCCAGGATGTAATAACAAATACATCTAATTGTGTGACAAAAGAATATAACAATATTACAAGTATATCAACTAATCTCACTGAGACAGGTAGAAGGAGAAGATACTGACTTAAGTAATTCTGGAAATTAGGGGAATTAGACCCTGACCCATTGATTCAGTGGTTGAGCATTGACCTGGCATGTGGATGTTCCAGGTTTGATTTCTGGTCAGGGCACACAGGAGAAACGCCCATCTGCTTCTCTACCTCTCCCCCTCTTACTTCTCTCTCTCTCTCTCTCTCTCTTTCTCTCTTCTCCCTCTTTTAGCCATGGCTTGATTGGAGCGAGTTGGCCCCAGGTGCTAATGGCTCCATGGCCTCTGCCTCAGGCACTAAGAAGAGCTTGGTTGCTGATCAATGCAAAATGGCCCAGATGGACAGAGCATCCTCTCTAGTGGGTTTGCTGGGTGGATCCCAGTCCAGGCTCATGCAGGAGTCTGTCTTTCTGCCTCCCCTCCTCACACTAAATGAAAGGAAAGAAGGAAGAAAGGCAGGAAAGAAGGAAGGAAGGAATAAATAAATAAATTAGTGGAATCCATAAGGCAAATGGAACTGAACCAAAGCATTGTATTCTGGTTGATAGAGTTGTTTCCCAAAGAAGTATGCAACAACATACATGAACACTGGGATAGAACAATTATGTAAATAGATGCCAGGTTGTAGGAGGCAGGTTTCCCATTGTTGGAGTGGAAGTTATGGGTGACCAAGGGAGAAGGTTAGAATGATCCATGTGAAAATGGATTAAAGTTGGAGACATCAGTATAAATTCATGTTTAGCTGTAGAGAGAGAGATAGAAATAGAAAGAGAGAAGGAGAAAGAGAGGGAGAAAGAAATATTTGTAGATCTGTGCATATACATGAGTCAGTATATACCATATGTATCCTTGCTCTATTAGTTGAGATGGCCTACAAACAACGACACTCTTATAGTAAGAAGCTACTAGAATGGTTTCTAAAACCATTCTCCAGTAAAAAGAACGAGGACTCTGCAAAATGGCTTATTCTAGGCCTTAGGGAAGAAAGATATAAGCTAGGCCCGGAGCATCTTATAATGTCATAAGGCAAAGAAGTCCCCAAACACAAACAAACAAAACAGACACATACACACACACACACAACGATGGTGGAAAGTCAAGGATACACAGGTGCCAATTTAAAAAGTTCTCAGTGGCCAGAGCTGTAACCAGTTTAGAGAAACGAAACAAAGCAGTGTTGGATTGTAACAAGCAGGAAAGGGACAATGCTGCCAAGAGGATTCAGGTAATAGACATACCTCAGCTCCCACGGAGGTGAAGCGCATCTCCAACTCCCTGAATGCAGTCGTGCATAATCACGTCCCTTGGAAAAGGCCAGGGGGGAGGGAGGAACTTTATGGTGGAGAAACCTAACAAATACTGCCGTGGCCAGATCATCAGGGTTAACATCCACAGTGATAAGTGATGTTGACAGAACATTCCCATGATGTGATGTGATGAGGATGACATTTCCCCTCTGTGGTCATCCTCCCTGTAACTCATAATGCCAGTGTTATCAGAAGAAAAACATCAGACAATATTACCTGAGGGACATTGTGTAAAACACCTGATTAGCCATTCCTCAAAACATTGAAGGTCATTAAAAACAAAGTCTGAGAAATTTTCAGAGCCTAGAGGAGCCTAAGGAGACATGATGGACTAGCTGTAATGTCATATCCTGGATCCTGGAATAAGAAAATGACATTAAGTGGAAACTAAGAAAACCTAAACAATGTATGGGTTTTATTGAATAATAATATTTAATAATAATGTATCAATATTGGTTTATTAATCATGACAAATGCACCATACTAATGTAAGATGTTAACAATAGGGAAAGCTAGGTGTGGAGTATGTGGGGATTCTGTCTTTTCTTCAAAATTTTTCTGTAAATTTATTTTTATTTAGAAATCTATTTTAAAATTAAAATCTTATTTAAAAATTATTTATAAGGACTAACATTTAAACTTCTGTAGCACAAAATTCCCTAGGTTGCAGTATACCAATACTACTTTGCTACTAACTACCTTCTCTAGTACCTCCTAGCCACTGGCCAGAAAGAGCCAACCAAGAGCCCAGACCAACATGTGTGAGGGGCTCTGAGCCGGAGCCAACTGGACTGAAAGTTTTATTCCACATCTATTTATTGTTTTCAATATCCCTTGCATCGTGCTTATTGAATCTCCACAAACTAAAACTAAAACTGAGAATGGCTACTGTCCTGAAGTGCCCACAACTGCTTCCTCCTCACTCCCTTCAATTAGACGCTCCAGACACAGACAACAGCATGAATCAGACTCAATGGGTCATGATGATCAGTTAATTTCTCTCATCTCTAACTCCCTTCTTCTTCCTGCTGGGAGCTTCCAGCATGCTGTGTTGCCAGGCACTGGCTACTTAGGATAGAGCTGATTAACCAAATTAACCAAGTGCTTTACTTGTGCACATTTACCTCCCACTGTTTACTTTTTGGCCATCTTAGTGCAGTAACTATATATTAAAGGTAGCAACAGCAACCATCCCTGGGCCTTCAATATGGTACCATACCCCAAGGGGCACAAATACACGTGCGTTCTTGGGTAAGCTTGAAAAAGACCAGCAAGAAATCACATGAGACTGTTGATAGTGTCCATCTTCTACCTCTGGGAGGAAGATGGGGAGAAGAGTGTGGAGAGAAGTTTTGCACCATAGTTACTATTTGCTTTTTATCTGTAAGGATTGTTTTGACCCAGTTCTACAGTGTTTGAATTTTTTTTTTTTACAATAAACATGTAGTGGTTTTGCAATTAAAGTAATATTTTAATGGGGGATACATACTGTTCACTGAAATTATTGATGCTGAGGATTTTATTGGGTTATCTGGCATCATCATGCCCAAGGATAAAATTCAGTGGAAAACTACATATAGGGTCTCAGAGCTCAGAAGTATACCAAGTAAAGAAAATAGGCAAGATAATGTTTTTTGTTTTGTTTTGATTTGTTTTTTTACAGGGACAGAGAGAGAGTCAGAGAGAGGGATAGATAGGGACAGAAAGATAGGAATGGAGAGAGATGAGAAGCATCAATCATTAGTTTCTCGTTGCCGTTGCGACACCTAAGTTGTTCATTGATTGCTTTCTCACATGTGCCTTGACCGCGGGCCTTCAGCAGACCAAACCACCCCTTGCTGGAGCCAGCGATCTTGGGTCCAAGCTGGCGAGCTTTTGCTCAAGCCAGATGGGCCCACGCTCAAGCTGGCGAGCTCGGGTCTCGAACCTGGGTCCTCCGCATCCCAGTCTGACGCTCTATCCACTGTGAAACTGCCTGTTCAGGCAAGATAATGTTTTGACTATTAATATGCACTAGTGGCAGCAAGAACTATAGTTCTCAATTCTATGTTCTTGTTGCTAATGTCCAGTGATCTAATTATTCCATTCACTTTCCCTTTACTCTTTTGCTTAGGAGTTACAGTTTATCCTTTACTCCTTTTCTTAGGAGTTACAGTCTTCATGTGTGTTTTCTTTCTTTCCTCCATACTATTCTATATTAAGTGTGTTGATATAATTATTTAATTCATTCACTGGATGAAGGGAAGAGTGAAGGAATGACAACAAAAGCACAGGAGACATGCACATCCCAGGGAGATCATGTTTTTTGAAGGTAGTGGCAGGTTGACAGGTCATATACTCTTGGTAGGACCTTGTGTTTCTTCTTGTTGCTAAGTGTGTAATGACTATCTGGAAAGGCATCTTTAGAATTGCATGTGGTGACAACAGTATTTGTGCTCTTGGCAATCTGGGAGAAATAGCAGAACACTTGGGTGTTTCTTTCCAGATCTGTATAAAATGATCATACATTAAAAGTCTAAAGGAGTCACAGATGTCCCAAAAGGGAACTCCTTCAATCTACGGTAGTGGGATTCCTCAGCGCCCATGGTTCTATTCTGTGAACCTGTCCTTTTGGCTGCGACTGACTGAAAAGTCCTAAATCAGCCTGATCAGATACAGTCAAGAGGGTAGAGTTATGTGATAAAAGTATGGCTGCTGAGAGCTCGTACCTTTAAGGAGGGGGAAAGATATCGCTCACAGACTGGTTAGGAAATTCCTACATGGTCTTATTTTAGTTGTCCCTTGGTAGTCACAGGGGTTTGGGTTCAGATTTCCACTGATATCAGAATCTTAGGATGCTCAAGGCTCCTATCTGGTATGGTATTTACATATAGCCTACATTTGCATCTAAGCTACAGTGGGCTTTACCGACACATCATGTCATTGATGTAGATTCAGCATATTGCTTGGTACATGGCACATTCAAGTTTTGCTTTCTGGAATTTTCTTGGCTTTAAAAATATATTTTTTTGCTCCATGGTATGTTGAATCCGTGGTCACAGAAAATGTAGTGCCGACTGTAGTTTTAGTAGTTATTCAGTTGTATATGACAAGACTGATACAACATATTCCTTTTTAAAAAATGTGAGTAAATGCAACAGTACAGGATGTAATGATTTAAAGTTCTCCCAAAAAGGCATTTCTCTATATAATGTATACCCATGTAAAATGTGTTTATAATGAATATGACATATAACATGTATAAGATTTTTCATAGCTCACACGGGTATATTAGCTATTTATAAAATAATCAATTTCATAAAAATCAAAACATGAAAGAAATGAATTTGGGAAGTGAACAGGGTAAGAATATTTTCCTTTTTGTTAAATCAACTTAGATATAATTTACATACAATCAAATGTAGCCATTTCTAGTGTACCATTAAATGCACATTAATAAATAAATAAATAAACCCATTTAATACAACTATTTAACAATCAGTATAATCAAAACAAAATATTTCCACTACTCTCCTAATTTATTTGTGCCCATAAACCCCACCCTGGACCCAGATAACCACTGATTTGTTTTGTCTCTATGGATTAATATTAGTTTTTCCAAAGTTTCACTCCAAAGCAATTATATATTATATAGTATCTTGAGTCTGGATTCTTTCTCTCAGTAAAACTTTTTGCCTGATTGTATGTATGTATCAGTAATTAATTTCTTTATTATTAGTGGGTAATATGCCATTGTATGACAGACCTCTATTTGTTTATCTTCTCATCTGTTGGTGGGAATTTGGTCTATTTCACTAATTGAGATATGTATATATATTCATATATGTTTACAAGTCTGTATATGGACATATGATTTTATTTTTTGCAAGGAAATTCCTGGAAGTAGAATTTCTGGGATATATGGTAAATGCATAGAGACTGCCAAGCTGTTTTCCAAAGCGCACCATTTTATATTCACACCAGATTTGTATGAGAGATTCAGTTGCTCTGCATCTTTGCCAACAATGTGTCAATTTTTTCTATTTTAGTCATTTTAGTGAGTTATAGTAGCAGCACATTGTGCTTTTAACTTACATTTCCTTGATGACTAATGAGACAAAGATTTTTAAAGTGTGCTTATTGTCCATTCATGTATATTCTTTTGTTAAATGTTCGTTCAAATTTTTTGTTCATTATTTATTGTATTATTTTCTAGTTATTAAACTGTAAGTGTTCTTTATATATTGAGGTCAAGGACCTTGTCAGATATTTGTAATACATATAGTAACTACCAGTATATGTCTTGCCCTTCTTTTTTCACAAAGCTACCTTATAAAACATTTATTTTAGTATTAATAAATACCATTTTTTATGTTAAATGCTTTTTTGTGTGTCCTATTTAAGGACTCTTTCCCAACTCCAAGGTAACAAAGATTTTTGTCTACATTTATTTCTAAGTTAATATATTTTAACTTTTATGTTTGGAAATATGACCATTTAGAATTGAAATGTCAAGTTGTGAGAGAGGAGTCAAATCTTGTTTTCTTTTTAAATATCCCGTTTTCAGTGTGCAATTATTGGTTGAAAAGATTTTTCTTTTTCTATTAAATTACCTACAGATATTTGTTGGAAATCATGTGTGGGGCCATCTCCATACTCTCCAGTCTGTTTTATTGATTTATAGGTATACTTATTCTTATAACAATACCACTGTATTGATTACTGTAGCTTTATAATAAGTTTCAAAATCAAGTAATATAAATCCTTCAAATTTGCTCATTTTCAAAATTGTTTTGGCTATTTTAGATCTTTTCATCTCAGTATAAATTTAAAAATTAATTTGTCAATTCTATATAAAATCCTGCTGGGCTTTAGTCTAGAATTACATGAGATGTAAAGATCAATTTGGGGATGAATTCTATTTGACCTATAGTATATTATTCTACATTTATTTATGAATTCTTTAATTTTTTCAGCTAGTTTTATAGTTTTTTTGTATAGATCTTTTACATAGCTTGTTAAATGTATGTATGAGTATTTCATGTTCTGTGACATTTTAATGTTATATTTTCTTTTTTTCAATTTGTTGCTGATGTATAGAAATATGAATAATTTTTAATGTTGATCTTTATACTGTGACCTTGAAAAATTGACCTGCTAACTGTAGCTGTTTTTCCCAGCTACTTTAGGGTTTTCTATATACAAGATCTGAAAATAGAGAAGTTTGTTTTCTTTTTTCAATCTGTATGCTTGTTTATTTCTTTTTATTGTCTTATTGCATTGGCTAGGTCTTCCAGTAGTATTAAGTAGAAGTAAGGATAGCAGATAACCTTTCTTTATTAGTGATAAAAATGACATTTTTATCGGTAATATCATCACTAAATATAAGAATATTTGCTATACTTTTTTGTAGATGCCCTTTGTTAGATTGAACAAGTTCTACTCTATTTTCAACTTGCTGAGAGATTTAACCATGAAATGATAATGAATTTTGTCAAAATATTTTTTCTGCTTCTATTGAGGGGCTCATATAAGTTCCCCCCACACACACCTTTTGTTCTGTTAATGGTGAATTGCACGAATAGATTTTGAAATGTTAAACCAAACTTGCATCCTGGGATAATCCCTGTTTGGTTATGATAGTTTGTACATATCACTTTTGCCCTATATTAAGAATAAGTCAAGAATGCATACTGTAAACCTTAGAGCAACAACCAAAAATTAAACAAATAAAAAAGAGACTTAGGAAATAAGACAATAGTAGCCATCAATTGATTTTACAGGCTGTTTCTTTTTGTATCTTTTCTTCTCCATTACTGTGTTTTGTAAATCCCAGCTGCCTTAGCCTGTTCAAACTCTAATCTCTGTCTTTTTAACTCAGCAAGACCACTGTTCTCTGCTTGGGCTTCCCTTCTCTGAGCCATAGTCCATAAAGTGCTTTGGGATAGGCCAGTGTTAGTCTAAGGCTTACCTTGTTTGTTTGCCTTCCTTCTAGCATGGATTACAGTCCTGTGGTGTATGTTATCCAATATCTGAAAGTAGCTGGAAAATATGTCTTGCTTTCTAGTTGTTCACAGCAGGAGGACAAACCTGGTACTAGTAGCTACAATATTGCCAGAAATGAAAATCATAAGATCGCTACTTTTAAAAACATAGTCATTCTACTGATGTTAAAAACACAAGTAGGCAATCTTAATGCATAGCATGCAATGTTACTGCTTCAGGAAAAACTATACAACATTAATAATTCAAACTTTTATAACAAAGGTAATTAAAATAGCATAAAAATTAACTACCTTTGACATTTGAGACCTAGCTATTAAAATAGTGTAGGTGAAATGATGGCTTGATGAGAAAAATTCAATTTAAGATTGGGGAGCTAGCCTTTAAAAACCAGTGAAAAGAAAAGTCCAGTTGAGAGGGGAAACATGAGTTAGCCAATTAAAAACATATATGCAAATTGTAGAGAAACAGTGACAAAGTGGGTGGTTTTTTAAAAAAAGATAAAAGTAAAACAAAAATTGATGACTTTGAAGAAAGTCACTGAGGAGAAGAAATAACTGATGATCATTAGTCTGAAAATCTTCAGTTGCAGACAGAGGGTAGAGCCTCAGGCCCCTTGGAACTTTTCTGGTTTAAAAATTCTATGATTAAAAACAAAAACTTTAAAAGCCATTATATTAATAGCCTTCATTTATGAACCATCAACTAAAGTATTACCTATGGACACCCTGTTTCTAACTTTTAAGAAAAGGCAAAATCTTTCCTCCATATTGAGATACATTTATGTACATTGGGACATGTACAAATCAAGGATTATGAGCGCAGATTAGACTGGAGATAGTTTTTGTAAGATATTATACAAATCACATCATTATTATAAATACTACTTTACCAATTTCCCATCTCATTAATTATTCTCTACTTTCATGCATTTGAGGAAAAACAAGAAAGTAACTCTCTCCAATTCTTACTTTTTCTAGAAAGCAACCACAGCTCTGAGCAGAAGGTGAAGGGCTGGCTATGTGCTTACCCTTAACAAAGCAAATCACTGGTTATTTTACACTTGTGCATTAATTTATTCTTTAAACAAATTCTTTTTTCCACCTAGATCAGGAATGACAAATAAATTTTATATTTAATGTCATCTTCTGTTGACTGACAGTAGCCGTTGGGCACTCTGTATTGAGAAGGAAGATGCTTTTCTGGTTTAGCCAGATTGATTTTCAGTTGATTTTGGCCCTGGACAAAGATGGAGAAAAGCACAGAGGTACATAGCCATCTCTACACGTGTCACCATTCTTAGTGCAAAGGACGTTGTCCTGTATATGACAAGATCCTGTTCCTAACACTGGGGAATAATTCCAGCAACAATGATAATTATAATAATAATAATAGTGTATCAATCAGGGCTCAGTCAGAAAAACAGAATCAACTCCAGATATTTCAAATAGGAAGCAATTTAACATAGGAAACTGGGTAATTTTATAAAACTTACAGAGGAGGAAGAAAAGAAGATCAGGGAATGCCACCACCTGATCTCAGCTTTGCTATTAGCTTTCCCAGACAAGAAGTTGCAGGGACTTTTGACAGTTGCTGGCACCAAGCATAACTGCCTATAGCCCTGAAGCATGTCAAACTGAGCTCCAAGTAAAGAGCAGGCAATAGAACTCAGGTCTTACTGTGGGTTCACCCATCTTTCTACAACACAGCCATGTTTTTTCTTATTTAACTTGAGCTGTCATTGTTCTGATACATATACCTATATCTTTATCATTGTTTTGCCAGTTGTTTCCTTTTATTTTTAGTCCTAAGTATACTTTTCTAACACAAAGAAAAGCTACCTAGTCTATTAAAAACTATGTGGGTCCTCGGAACTCTTACTTCTGGAGCTTTCATTCTTTACCACATCAAATACATTAGCATACATCTACTTTGGGTGTAAAAAGTATATTTTTGCTCATGAAATAATGTGGCTACAGATAGCTAATAACTTAATTTGAGGTTGGCTATGATATCTTGGTAATCATTTTGCACAGTGAGAAATTCTTGCAAAGTGAGTAAAATTTAACCTTAAAGTGTTAAGCGTAATAAAACATTCAGGAGGCATAAACATGGCAATTAACTAAGTTAACTCAAGAAAACATTTTGAGGATGTTTAAAAATCAAATTCAATTGTGTATTTTTTTTTGAGCAAATGCACTTTTTAGGTTTGTTTATTTATTTATTTTTAGATTTTCTTTATAAAATTAAATTTAATGAGATGACATTGATCAATAAGAATACATAGGTTTCAGGTAAATATTTCTATAGTATTTGAACTTTTGATTGTGTTGTTTGCCCATCACCCAAAGTCAAAACACTTTCTGTCACTGTATATTTGTCCCTCTTTATTTCTTTCCCCACACCCTGTCTCCCACAACCTCCTCCCTCTGGTAACTATTTCCCTTTTATCTATGTGCATGAGCCTCATTTTTATATCCCACCTATATGTAAAATTATATAGTTCTTAACTTTTTCTGATTTATTTATTTCACTTGTAAAATGTCCTCAAGATGCATCCCTATTGTAGTAAATGGCAATATGTAATCATTTTTTATGGCTCAGTAGTATTCTATTGTATATATGTACGATATTTTCTTTATCCAATCCTCTATCAAGAGACACTTTAGTTAGTTCTGTGTCTTGGCCACTGTGAACAATGCTGCATTGAACGTGGAGGTGCATGTGTCTTTACGTACCAGTGTTTTTGAGGGGTTTTTGGTAAATACCCAGTTGAGGGATTGCTGGGTCATACAGTAGTTCTACTTTTAATTATCTGAGAAACCACCATACTTTCTTCCAAAACGGTTGTGCCAGTTTACATTCCTGCCTTTTTGTTTTGTTGCCAGATTCTTTTGCTGTGCAGAGGCCTTTAAGTTTGATATAGTCCCATTCATTTATTTTTGTCTTTACTTTCCTTGCCTTTGGGGTCAAATTTATAAAACGTTCTCTACGGCCAAGGTCTATGAGTTTAGTAATTATGTTTTCTCTTACGTAATTTATTGTTTCAGATCTCATATTTAGGTCTTTGACCCATTTTGATTTAATTTTTGTGTATGGTGGCATGCACAATGTGTAGTCAAGTGTTATTGTTTTACATGTGGCTTTCCAGTTTTCCCAGTCCCATTTATTGAAGAGGTTATCTTTTCTCCATTGTGTGTTTTTGTTCCTTTGTCAAAGATTATTTGTCCACATGTATGTGGTTTTATTTCTGGGCTCCCCATTCTATTTCATTGGTCTGTATGTCTTTTTCTTCCAATATTCTGTTTTGATTATCATATCTCTGTAGTATAATTTGAATTCATGTAGTGTGATACCTACAGTTTTATTCTTTTCTCTTAGGATTGCTTTGGCTAGTCAGGTTTTTCGTCTTGTTTTCTTGCAGAGATAGACAGTTAGTGAGAGGGACAGAAGACAGGAAGAGAGAGAAATGAGAAGCACCAGTTCTTCGTTGTGGCACCTTAGTTGTTCACTGATTGCTTTCTCATATGTGCCTTGACCCGGGGTGAAGGCTACAGCAGAACGAGTGACTCCTTGCTCAAGTCAGCGACCTTGGGCTTCAAGCCAGTGACCTTTAGGCTCAAGCTTGCAACGATAGGGTCAGTCTATGATCCCACGCTCAAGCCAGCAACCCCATACTCAACCCAGATGAGCCTTGCTTAAGCTGGTGACCGCAGAGTTTCAAACCTGAGTCCTCTGCATCCCAGTCTGATGCTCTATCCACTGCACCACCACCTGGTCAGACCAATTCAGAGTTTTTTATGGTTCCATACAAATCTCATAATTTTTATTCTGTTTTCTAGAAAAAATAACATTTGGATTTGATGGGGATTTCATTAAATTTGTATATTGCTTTGGGTAATATGACCATTTTAACTATGTTGATTCTTCTAATCCATGAACATAGAATATTTTCCCATTTCATTGTATCTTTTTTAATTTCTCTTATTAATGCTTTGTAGTTTTCAGAATATAGTTCCTCCACATCCTTTGTTAAGTTTATTCCTAGGTATTTTATTTAGTTTTTTGTTGCAATTTTGTAAAGAATTGTTTTTTGGTTGTTGTTGTTTTTTAGTTTATTTTCTAAAGTGTCTTTGTTGGTGTATAGGAAAGCTGTAGACTTTTGTATACTGTTACTTTACTGTATTGGTTTATTTTTTTAATAGTTTTTCAGTGGAGTTTTTGGGATTTTCTATATACAGGATCATGTCATCTGCAAAAGTAATATCTTTACTTCTTATTTCCTGATATAGATGCCTTTTATTTCTTTCTCTTGATTAATTGCTCTGGCTAAAACTTCCAGAACTATGTTGAGTGAGAGTGGAGAGAGTGGTCAGTCTTATCTAGTTACTGATTTTAAAGGAAAAGCCTTCAGTTTTTCAGCATTTAGTATGATATTAGCTAATGGTTTGTCATATATGACCTTTATTATGTTGAAGTACTTTCCTACAATTCCCATTTTATTGTTTTCCAACCTGTCACCTTGAATCTACATTTGTTCTTGCAGCTTAGGTGTGTCTTTTGAAGGCAGCATATGTTTTGGGTGTTACTTTTTTCATTCAGTCTGCTACTCTGTGCCTCTTAATTCAGTCCAGTTATATTTATTGTATCTATTAATAATTGAGGATTTCCTACAACCATTTTATGTTTTGTTCTCTGGTAGCTCTGTGTCTCCTTTAGTTCTTCTCTTTTGTGTTTCCGTTAGTTGTTTTTGTTTGCTGGCTATCCACACTTCTTTCCCTATTTCTTCTTTTTATAATGTATGTGTTTTAGTATTTTTTTTGTGTGGATGGTTATTAAGATTAAAAATTTCATATATACGAGAGTACTTTGTCTTATGAGTGCTTCTGCACTCCATCTTCCTATGCTAGTGCAGATTTTTATTCTCTCAACTTTTATGTTATTTTTGTCACAGATTATCCTTGTTTTTTGTTTGTTTTTTAGTGTATGAGAGAGAGACAAATAGGAAGAGACAGACAGAAAGGAAGAGAGATGAGAAGCATCAACTTGTTGCAGCATATTAGTTGTTCATTGATTGCTTTCTCATATGTATCTTGACTGTGGGGCTCCAGCTGAGTCAGTGACTCCTTGCTCAAGCCAGTGACCATAGGATCATGTCTATGATCCCATACTCAAGCGAATGACCCCACATTCAAGCCGGCGAGCCTGTACTCAAGCAGGATGAGCCCTTGCTCTAGCCAGTAAAGTTGGAGGTTTAAAAACTGGGTCCTCAGCATCCCAGATTGATGCTTTATTCACTGTACCACTACCTGGCTTGGCTAGCTTTGTTTTTATTTTAACATTTTTGTTTCTTGGAGGTTTTACTTGTGGATTGGCTTTGTTTTTTCTTTGTATCTGGTACAATAACCCTCTGGAGTATTTCCTGCAGTGGGGATTTTCTGGTAATAAATTCCTTCAGCTTCTGTATGTCTGCAAAAGTTTTTTATTTCTCCTTCATATTTAAAGGATAACTTTGATGGATATAATATTCTTGACTGGCAATATCTCTCTTCCATTAATTTGAATGTTTGAGTACATTCTCTTCTGGATGATAGATTTTCTGCTGAGAAGTCTGATGATAACCTAATGAACCTTCCTTTATATATTATATTTTTCTTTTCCTTAGCTGTCTTGAGGATTCTTTCTTTGTCATTGATTTTTGAAATTTTTATTATGATGTGTCTTGGAGAAGGTCTGTTTCGGTTGAGGTAACTTGGTGTTCTATTTGCTACTTTGATTCAATGGTCTCTTTTCATAGGCTGGGAAGCTCATCCTTTATTTGTTTGAATAGGCTCTCCAGTCCCTTCTCCCTCTCTTTTTCTTCTGATATACCCATTATTTTTATATTGCTCTTTCTGATGGAGTAAGACAGTTCTTGTAGAGCTCTAACATTTTTTTTTTTAATTTATGAGTCTTTCTCTTCTTCTCTCTGTAGCATTTCTAGGTTCCTATCTTTGATGTCACTGATTCTCTTCTCTATCTGATATGTTCTATAAGATAAATTTGCTACTTTATTTTTCAATTCATGTATTAAGTTCTTCATCTCTGTTTTGTTCTTTTTTAAAGTTCCAATCTCCTTGAGAGGTACTCCTTTTGTTCATTAATTTACTTTAAGAGTTTATTAAATTGCCTATCAGTGTTTTGTTGCATCTCACTGAGTATTTTCAGAACTTCAATTTTGAATTCTTTATAGTTTAACTCCAAAGTATCCATGTGACTGAGACTGCTTTCTGGAGATTTTTTGTATTCTTTCTGAACTATGTCTTTTTCATGTAACCATGGAACTTGTTTTCTTTTATGGCATTTGAGAGTGACATTGTTAAGAAATATAACAAAAAACAACTAAAAAGAATAAAAAACAAAAATTAAAAATACAATGAAAAATAAGAAAAAAATTTTAAATAATGAAAAATAAAAGGGGGAAATGCAGAAAAAAAACAAAGAGCAAAACAAAAAAGAAAAGTCAAAATTAAATAGAATACCCACAAAAAATAAAAATATAAAAATTAAAGACAATGAAGTTCAAAAAATAATATTTCAGTTTTGAGAGGCTTTTTTGTTTTCTTCTAGTATATGGCACTGTATTACAAGTTTTAGCTCTGTGAAGTTCCCCTGTTGACCTCTGCAGAGATGTTGCTGTTGAAATTATGTTGTGTTGGTGGGTGTTGTATGCTGTCAGGTTTAAGGCTTTCGCAATTGTGATCTCAGGCCTTCGGATGCTCCTGAAAAGGTATCAAGAGACCGAGGGGCCAGACATGGAGCATTGCTGTTCCTCAGGGGAGAGAGTGGCTCTGCAGAGTCAGTTGTGGGGTAAGTACCCAGGAGAAGAGGGAGGCAGGATCTGGGAGGCTGAAGGCTGCACTTTGTTTTTCTCTGTCTTTTGTGGAGTGAAGGCTGCTAGCAGACCATGGGAACACTGGCATGACTCCTCATTCTGCTGTCACTTTGCTTTAATACCTTCCACACTGCCCTTCAATCTCAAGGCTCGTCCTGGCAGAAGCAGACCCAGTCCTTCCAGGTTTCTCTTCTCTCCAGAGTCACCATGAGTGTGTCTTATCTTTCACCCTTCTTTACAACCTTCCCACTTTTAGTCAATTGGGTGTGTGGACTTCTCAGGCAAGTTTGGGAGCCTAGCTTGAATTCCTTCACTGAGTTATAGCTATTCAATTTGTTGAAATTTAAGGGGAGAGATCAAGGGTATTTCTCATGCCACAATTACTCTGCTAATCCATTTTTTCCAAATCTCATACAGTAAGTTCTGTGCCTCTTTAGTGTTGGATGGCAGAAATGTTCCAGGACCCTGTGTGTTCCACTATCAGCTCCTCCTGCCTCTCTCTCAGCACCACCAGGCATAGCTATTGAGACAGGTGCAAATCTTCATGCACACTGCTCACAGTGAATGCAATGACTTCCATTATCCCCTAACCCTCCCAGGCCTGGGACACAGTCTTCAAGTATGTTGTCATCAGGTCTTTCTTAAATTCACTAACACCATCCACCTTCTTGTAGAGATGACCTATTCTTCTTCTCTCTTTGAAACTAAAGCTTGAATGAGAGCATTTCTTTCAATGTATGCTTCACTTTTCAAGACAGGGGTACTTCGAATGTTGTAAGAGTTTATTTTAGCACAGGTATTCAGGCATGTGCAATCCACTACTGAAACATTGCGTATTAACATAAATTTGCTAAGTAGCTTTCACGCACCTCCTATGTGTAAGAGAGTATAGCAAATATCAAGAGATATTTATTGCCATCCTTACCTCCCAGACAACTCTGAAAGAGTTTAATTTAGGAAGTAAAAATGATAAATGTCATTCATTATCACTCTACTCAAAATACTGTACTCATTGTTATAAGTGTAAACATTTCCTATTTTATTTCATGTGGCTTCTTTTTTTAAAAAAAAATTCAATATCCTCCCAAAGAAATCTGTGGATAAAAGAATATGGTTTAATAATGTGTTTCATTATAGTAGGTTCTTAAAAATCAAAACATGATCCTGTACATAATTTTATTTGATCCATGTAAGTAATATGGCAAAATTGAAGCTGGTAATATCACTCCCACTTTACAGACAAAGAAGCAAAGACTTTAGGAGCCTAATGAGAGGCAGAGTTAGATGTTAGGTCGACATTCAGTCCTAACTTTATACTCACTACATACTTTGCCCCAGGTCCCAGAATGTTAAATTGAAGGCAGAATGGTTATAAATTAGCAAGTTGGATAATTCAGCAGTGAATGTAAATGAGAGTTATAAGATAAATGACATTTTGTGACATTAATTAACTGATTAAATTAAACCTGATATTTTAATCAGAATTTGTTTGTGTAGAGTGCTAGATAAAATGAAACGTAGTTTAACCTAGTTACTTTTAAAATTTCAGTTACCATAACAACTTCTTGTGATTTCAATTAAAGGTGGTCTTTCCTTTATATTATTTTTAGAACTCTGGTTACCATAACAACCAGATGCTGTGTATTTGATCAGTTAAATTATTCCCAAAGAGTTAAAATATGGTGTTCTCTTGGAAACAATCAAAATATGATAAGTGGCGTGTCAGAATTTAATGCCCAAATGGTGACGCAGACTCAATTTTTCAAGAAGCTCACATGTGAAATAAATGACCAATGAATCTTCCTTTGTATGTTGGGCTTATGATGTTCTCAGTTACAGAAATCAAAAAGAGATTATTTATCAATTGGGGGAAAGTGGAGATGTCAGATTCTGCGGTAATATGAATTGTCAGAGCTACAAAGAGAAATGATGTAAATGATAGATTTGTTTTCCTCGGGTTTGGGGGCTTAGCAGGAAACAATATTACCAGAGCTTTGCCCAAGCTGTGCGAGCAGAGAGGAATTTAGTTTTGCACAATAGATTATATCTGAAAAGAGCCCTGCCTTACTGTGTTCATTTCCTATCCCCTCCACCCCCACATGTGGGAGAATTTTTAAAGGAGTCTGCTCCTGTCTTAAGAAACTGGTTTCTTAATATTAATGAGAAGAGCTGCCACATTCTAATAAGATCTGAAATTAAGAATTGGGAGCAAGACGAGATCGGGCGCGTTCAGAGTGATATGGCCATAGACACCTATTACAGGGTGGGGGGAGGGAGGAGAGGGTGAGAGAGGGGGGAGGGGTGGGGCACAAAGAAAACCAGATAGAAGGTGACAGAGGACAATTTAACTTTAGGGGATGGATATGCAACATAATTGAATGATAAGATAACCTGGAGATGTTTTCTTTGAACATATGTACCCTGATTTATTAATGTCACCCCATTAAAATTAACAAAAGAAAAAAAAAGAGGAAAAAAAAACATTTGCTCAAATAAATAAATATATCTAAAAAAAAAAAAAGAAAGAATTTGGAGCAAGAGAATTAAGAAACAGGAGACAGACCAAGGAGACGAAGGAGGGAGCTGGGGAAGGCTATGGTCCAGGATGCTACTGACCCTGTGAGGAGGGCAGAAAGGAATGCGGTGGCACAGGGCGTGTAAAACAGCCTGGTCTGCAGCCATGTGCCCCTGGTAAGACATAAAGAGGCATAAGTTTAAAAATGCTGATGGCTATCCACTTCCAATTATGTGAAAATATTCCTGACATATTGGGCCCAAATGCACAGCAAAGCAATGTCAGGAAAATTCCCTTGCTCTCCAAATCAAAGTCCTCACCTGGTTAAGGTAAATTGGCCCTTGCAGGCAGAGACGTCCTGCTTTGTTTGATGGGCACCCATTCACGGTGGAGGCGGTTAAGGACAAAAGGCCCATCTGGTTGCCCTGAAGGAAGGGCCAAGTTGTCCATTAAGTGGCAGATAAAGATGGCTTTTCCCTGCTATTGGCCTCTGCCCATAACAGGCAGAAGAGAGAGCTGCATTTTGCCCACAGCCAGCCGCTGTAGAAGCCATAGACTGATGGTAGGAGTGTCAACGGGTGGATTCCGGGTTTAATTACGGGCCTTCTGCTTAATGAGGTTTCAGGAGGAGGAGGAGGTGGGAGATTGGAGTGTGTTCGCATGGCCAGGGGTTATTTAATTAAAAAACAATAAAGCTGCCAACTGCCACTGGTTAACAATCTGGAACCTTCCTTGCCCTCTACCCAGACAAAAGCACAATGTGGAGACTTGAGGACTCTAGTCTGCCGTGTACTGAGGTTCTCCTAGCCTCCCACATTCAACCACCCCACCTTCTTCCTAAGCACGCTGTGGCTGCCGAAAACATTGCTATCAGGTAGACCTACAGAGGCCACACGACAGTGAAAAAGCTCCTCTGCATCCTCTTTCTTAGGTGCTGAGGGGAAGCAGTTTGCCACCCAAAATATGCCTTTCTGGGGATATTGACTATTTTAAGCTAGTTATTTTTGAGAAACAAAAGACTCAGAAAAATATCTTTGACCTTTCCCCTAATTGCCGGATGTGGGGCAGCTGTGTTAGGCTTGCTCACTGTTTTATCGGCTGTAAGCGCTTCGCCTGATCGGTGCGTGAGCACGTGGCGGCGCCAGGCGTGCATGGCTTAGATAAGGCTATGGGTGCTTGCACTCAGGAGGATGGTGGATTGCCTGCCCGCCACTGAGAGGGGCCGTTTTTGCTTTTTGTGTGCCGGAGAAGAGGTTTTCCCTGTGTGCTCGTCCACCGTTGTGAGACTCTATTAAACGGTAACGGCCCAATGCTTTCTGGCTCTGCAGTTTCTCTACTCTCTGCCCGAGTCCACTGTGAACCTGCGTGGTCTTGGTCACTGGTATTATACCTAAAAAAATTTATGATAGAGGACCTGCTCCAGGAAGGGAGCTATGGTCATAGATAGCTGTGGTTTAATATGAGCTCAAGGTGACAGGGAGGAACCTGGCAAGGCCCTTTTGTTCCAAGTCCTCTCTGGTCCCATTGTTAAAGATGGCCCAAAAAACATTTGTTTACCAAACATTTGCTTTTCACCTCCCTGTGACTTGTCTTCCTACCCTTTAAAGTCCCAAAGTGCATCACCTCCTTCTCCTTAGCTCATTGGGCTACATATTGTTAGGGAACCCGGATGCATATATAATAATTTTCTCCTATTAATTTGTCTTGTGTTAATTTGATTATTAGTCCAGCTGGAAAAATTTTGAAAAGTAGAACGAGACTTACTTATTTTCCTCTCTGACAGTGTGCTTATTGGGAAACAAATGAAGTCCCTGGAAAGGGACACAGCAGAGTTGAGTGGAAGCTAGTATATTCTCCAGCTTCTCGTACCTCTGTGTATCCTGACTATGGAATTGGGGGTGGGGGAGGGGGGCTGCCCCAGTTTCTTCTGAGAGGAGGATAAGGGTACACCCTCCTTCTGGGTGGCTCCCAGCCCTAAGTTCCTAAGTCTTGTTCATTTTTAACAATCACCTGGGGAGCTTCCCTCCTGAAGATTCTGAATAAATTCGTCTCCAAATCTGTACTTTTAATAAGGACTTTAGCTGATTTTCATGGTCAGGAACATTTGAGAAATTCTCTCCTCTCATTGCCTATACACACGAGGGACCAGAGCAAAGACAGGAGAGAAAAGGGTAATAGAAGGGTTCTTCAGTGGGGATGGGTTTAGCCTTTGACATGTTTTAGTTACCAGCCAAGGACCGGAGCCTGTCAGAGTTTCCCTTTCAGTGGAATCCCCTTCCCTAACATCTCGAACTGAGCTAACGAGAAAGTGGTACTGTACTGTAACTTCCTGTGCATTTTAGGGGGGTGGGGGCCTATGTACTGATTAGTTATGGTCTCTGGCAACATTCTTATTTACAACAGAAGTTGAAGGACTCCTGGACAAATTATTGGCTTATTAGCATGGTCCTTAAACCAGGAAGCCCCCCAAATCAAGTCCACTGCAGACTTCCAGGTTTCACTGCCTAGTAGGTGAGAACTACCCCGTTTTGCCTGCAACAGCCTAGGTTTTAGCACTAGAAATCCCATTCTGGAACATTAAGTCCTAAGTACCCCAGGCAGTGGTCACTTTATTCTAGTAGTCCAGTAATGGGCTTTCACTTTGTGCCTCCGGGGACTACTCTGCCTTGTCTTCTTGTTTGCCCAGATGCACCATGACTCTCAGGTGTCATCACCTGGGAATACTCAACCCCACGTGTGCATTCTCTGGGCTCCGCTGAGCGTCCTGTCTTAGGCTTTCTCTTCTGTCGCACCTACTAGTTGGCCAAAAATCCATTTTATTCTCTTTCTAGCTTTTAATCATCTAATTCTTCTGACCAGGAGTCTTACATATCTGAAAGCCCTACATTCTTGGAATCAAGATTCTCCTGTGACTTTTGCATGCCCTTTGAAGTCCACCAGTAAACTGGTTTGGGATTAAATCATCTGTAATTACATTTCATTGCATTTCTAATGTACAATTTGCATGACAATTGCTTATGCCTCTGTAACATTGGTTCTGATCTAATCCATATTTATTTGAGGGAAGGGGAACTATAATAGCAAAATACTGTGGACTCCTGCTCAGAAAAGATGGCTCCAAATCCCGGCCCTGACATACATATGCTGAGCAACCTCAACTCAATCAGTCTTGTCCTGTGAAAAATGGAGATGGTGTTATGGGTTTAATTGTGTCCGCAGCTTCCCCAAAACCATATGTTGATAACCTAACCCCCAGGATCGCAGGATATGACTTTCTTTGGAAATAGGATCATTGCAGATGTAATTAGTTAAGAGTAGGTCATTCTGGAGCGGAGTGGACCCTTCCTAATTCAACATGACTGGTGTCATTATAAAAAGACAAAATTTGGAGACACACAAAAAGAAAATGCATTGTGAAGACTGGGGGTTATGCTGTCACAAGTCAAACTACCAGAAGTGTGTGCTTACTGGGTAATAGGCGAGAGACATGGAACAGAGCCTTCCTCTGAGTCTTCAGAGGAGTCAGGACCCTGCTGATACTTGCTCTAGGACTTCTTGGCTCCAGAAGTGTATGACAATAGATTGTTATAGTTCAAGCAACTCAGTTTGTGGTACTTTCTTATGGCATCTTGAGCAAATTAATACAAGTGCTAACCTCTATTTCAGAGGATTATTTTTCTGGGGATTAAATATATATGATTATTTATGTGAAAGTAAGATGGCACATGGGAGTCATTAATGAGTAATAAAAAAAATATCAAATGGTAAGGTTGCAAGAAAATCACACACTTGGAAATTCAGCTGTGTCAGGGTTCAAACTCTATTTCCTACTATATTACAATTTATATGATACCTGGAATTCACTTCAGCCTCTATAGTCTCTCTGATCTTCATCTTCTCACCTGTAAAATGGATATAATAGTACACACTTTATGAGGTAGTTATGATTAAGAGAATATGTGAGCCCGAACAGGCAGTGGCGCAGTGGGTAGAACGTCCGACTGGGACACAGACGACCCAGGTTTGAAACCCTGAGGTCACTGGCTTGAGCGTGGAATCATAGATATGACCCTGTGGTTGCTGGCTTGAGCAAGGGGTCACTCACTCTGCTGTATCCCTCCCCCCATCAAGGCACATATGAGAAAGCAATCAATGAACAACTAAGGTGCCATAATGAAGAATTGCTTCTATGAATCAACACTGTAACCACCAGCCACATAGATTTGCAACATGGAAGACACAAAATTTTAATCCTTTTCTTCTCAAAGCAATTTGCCCCCACCTGTGTCCCCTTGGCCTCTATCCTGAGGCCTAAAGCTATGGCAGCTGACAGATGAATGGAGCTTGAGATCCTGCCAACCCTTTGTGTTCTGGGAAGACAGAACCCTAAAGATTACCCCTTCCCTTTCTTCCTCCCTGCCTATTTGAGGGCAAGTTTCTCGCTTCCTTTCCTGAGGATCAAAAGAGCTATGACTCTTATGATAGTTAATAGTTAAACCCCCTTTCCTTTCTTTTTCAGAGGAAACAATTTGATAGCTATAATTATTCCTGCAGACCCAATTATTTTCACAGAAATTAAATATGTCTGTGGTAGTACTTCAATAGATCAATGTGTTTGTTACACTATCAAAATCACTTTCTCCCCCTGCTATGTTGAAGAAATGAACAATTGAGTGCCAGATTGCAGAACTGAGGTTTTGTTTAACATTTACTGCTAGCAGGCACATTTGCTTTTTGAAAGCTCAGAGCTGCACTACTTGCATCCAGTAAAATCCATGATCGCAACCTTCCTCCAGGATTAAGCATATAATATTATTCATGAAATATTAGCTCCAAAGTGAATAGTAAAGCCTCAAAATATGAATATCCTCTGACCCAGTAAATCTACTTATTGACATCTCTCTTAAGGAAAAAAATAGTCAAGTGTTCAATGATACAAAGATTTGCATATTAAGAGTATTCAATTAAGATTATTTATAATACATTTTTAAAAGAAATCTTAAATATTTTTAAATGACTTTTTTATTTCTTTTTTTTAAAGACTTTATTTATTTTAGAGAGAAGTGAGACAGAGACAGAGAGAGATGGGGAGGAACAGGAAGCATCAACTCCGACATGTGCCTTGACCAGCCAAGTCCAGGGCCTCAAACCGGCAACCTCAGCATTCCAGGTCGATGCTTTATCCACTGTGTCATCACAGGTCAGGCAGAAATCTTAAATTTTAATGATGGAAAATTGGGCCAGTAAAATATAGTTTTTATTTTATTAATTGCATATTATTTAACTATTATTAATGAACATTAAAAAAGCCTGTTGACACAGAAAAGCCTTTAGTATATACATCATTAAGAAGCAAGTTACAAAACAGTATGTAAAATATCTTTCCGTTTTGGACTAAATGTTTAGATGCATAGGGAGAAAAAGTATATGAGAGAAAGAATAGGTGAGAAAGGACTTATCCCAAAATACTGAGTGGTTATTCCTGGGTAGAAGTATTATTACTGATTTTATATTGTTTGTTATGTTTTTATCTTTTAAGTGAGTGTGCTTTATCTTCATAATCAGGAGAGATTATTAAAGCATTATTAATCTAAAAACCTTAAAGGGAATTACTTTAAATCAAAGGAAGCAACAGGGTGAAGTATTTCTTAAACCACTTTTTGAGATACGTAGTAGAAACTCGTGGAAGCAAGGCCTCCACTGAGAAATAATTCAGAAGACACATGTTTGGGTTTTCTTTCCTTCTTTCAAATTTACAATGAAAATTAGTATAAGGAACAAATCATTACTTAAACTCAGTTCAATCATAAACCACTTTATTTTCCCATTTTACCTCTAAATACTATTCCCTGACAATTTAGTGCCCTGAGAAATACAGTTCAGCTGGGAAATAGTGTTCAAAGCAGGACTCCTTTCCTGCCTCTGTCTACCAATTTGGAGGGATAGAGGACAGATCTGTTGTTTCCCCATCCAGCATGCATGCTCCTTTTACCCCATTTCTGACAGCAGCCACCTGTTCCTTTGTAAGACCCACCCTCTCCACTGTGGAACACCTGTATAAATTGGGCTTTGGGGGCAAGTCAGTCAACATGGCATCATCCCTCTAACTGTGGCGAATTAGGGATGAGTAACCCCAGCCTAATCCCACTGGGGCATAACATGTTCCTAACCACAGTGAGTGGTACAGTTAATTCAGATGAATCAGAAATGAGGACGTGTTGAATGACTGTGCTAAGTTTTGTGCTTGTAGTTCCTGCATGTGAAAAAGAAAATACGTAGCACCAGTCACTGGAGCAGCCATCTTGTGACCATGAGGTAGGAGGCCAGCTTTAGGGAAAAAGTCACCAAGAAGTAGAGCTGTGGAGCCTTGATCAAGTTTTATCTGCAGTCTGTTAGTGCTTTCATTTTCTTTGGATAAATACCTAGAAGTGCAATTGCTAGATCATTGAGCTGTATTTTTTAAGGCATTTGATTAGGTCAGCCTCATTTTTATTCCTCTTTTCTGTTTGAGGCTCTCATGGAGATGTGATGTACAGCATGGTGACTACAGTTAATAATACTATATTGCATATTTGAAAGTTACTAAGATAATCTTAAAAGTACTCAGAATATTTGTTTCATTGTAGGAAAAAATTTTGTAAGTATGATGTCTGATGTTAACTAGACTTACTGTGGTGATCATTTTGCAACATATACAAATATTGAATCCTTAGGTTGTGCACCTAAAAGTCATACAATGTTATGTCAATTATACCACATAAAAATATAGCTCATATAGACACAGTGATCAATGTCTCATTCATCTGTGTAACTCACACGCATTTTTTATTGTGCATATATATTTGTATTTTCTTAGCTTTAGAGTGTTCTAGAATAGATATCCACATTTGACCTGGGGGGGGGTACAAAGGCAGAGGATCTATCAAATTTTTCTCACTTGTTCTTTTCCTATTATCCCCATACTCCCATTGAGACTGGTCAGAACCCTCCGTCCTTAGGATAAAAGCAACAACAGTGATAGTCCAACAGGGACTGGCAACCATTAAGCAGATAATTTCCTGCTAATTATGAAAGTACTAGTGAGTTACAGCATCAGATCCATAAGGGACCTGCCAGGAATCAGTGTCTTCTCATTTTTTTATTTCCTTCTTCTTCCTTGGCTGATAAAATATGTGCCATAGAATTCCATAAAATTCAATAGAAAAATGAAAGCTTTGAAGAGACACACTACCCTCCATGGCTTAAGATACCTTCCAACAACTTTTATCTCATCAGTCAAGTGACATCTATCACAAATGGTGCCATGAAATCATCAGGAAGAGCCTTCCTAAGAATTTAGTTGGAAATACCAATACTGGCATTCCAACTCCTTTTTCAACATGAAAAAGTCCTCCTTAAAATTAAAAGCATCCATCTTGTATCTAAACCATGTCCCAAGAGGCAAGTGAGCCCACTGCTAATGCAGTGTATAATTTATATCTACAAATAGATCTGTGTGTACATAATCTAGTTGCATGTAAATAATGGTTGATTCTCTATGCCCTAGCAAAATCAGTCAAGAAACAACAGCTATCAACCTGGGTACAAGTCACTATAGGGCTGAGGAAGGGGTCAAACAGATATAAAGGATGATTTGTATTCTTTATGGGTTTATAACCAAGTTGGAGATACAAACTTTGTTACTCTTTTGCTTTGGTTTTTAAGTAAGGGTATTTTGATAATAGCTATGTGTGACAGATGCCAACTGTCCTGGGCATGTGCTATATTCTCAAATGCAGGCATATGTCACCTGTTCCCACTACTAAATAAGCTTAAGCAAACACTTCTCCCTGCTCTAAGCTTGAAATGGAGACAGAGTTTGAACATGACTGGTTTATAGTGGGTGGTCACGCCAGATCAGGGGTTTTCACCTTGGCATTACTCACATTTTGGACCAGATAATTCTTTGTCATTATGGGGCTGCCCTGTGCTTTGTAGGATACTTAGCCATATTTTTGGCTTCTTCCCACTTGATGTCAGTAGCTTCTTCCCAGTCGTGGTGAGCAAAATGTCTCTAGACAGTGCCAAATGGGAGGTGAAATTACCCCTGCTCGAGAATTGATTGCCGTCGATTATTCTCATTGTGTTTGCTTTGTGCTATTAAGCTGGAGCTAAATCCTTCCAGAATTCTCTTCCTTGTGTGGTTCCAGGTTAGCACGGACTACAAGTGACATTTGTATGAGATTTGGAAGGTAGAGTGAAGCGTCAGCTGTTGGTAATGCTCTGAAGTCTGGTGCAGAGCACCAGGCCCTGTGGCAGTCCATGCACATTGTCACTGGCCTGCCGGCTCACCTTGTTGGCACGTGTGACACCCCGACTTGCAGCTCCTGCTAGATCTCCTCCTCTAGCTTTGCTGAGTCCTGTATCGAAGGGCACCAGCTTTTCTTTCTAACTGCTAGTCTAGCTGACCTATAATGACTGCAGACTCAACACTGGACACAGAGGCAGCAGCCTTCACAGACTGCTTCACCAGCTCCCACAGATGAATAAGATCTAATCTCTATAATAAATCCATTATTCTGTGCCACTAGAACAGTTTCCTTCTCTGATTGAACCTGACTGATATGCTTATAAGTAGGCATTTCAGTTTGTAGTGATATTTTTTAGGAGAACTAAAAACTTCCCAATGTTCATCCTACCCCAGATAATCAGTCTAAGCCAACTGGGTGGTTCCATCCTTTTTGCCAGGGATTGGTTCAGAGGTGGGCAGAACTAAGTCAGTTTAAGCCAACAAGATACAGGGAGAGGCTTGCTTGGGTTTCTGGAAATGAAAAGTTAGTTTATCTCATTCAACTAGAAATGGACATTAAAGTAAGGTGTACCAGTTGCTGCTGAAAGCCACCAGGTGGTAATGTAGGGAACCAGCTCTAGGATAAGGCTGATACCATTGATGCAGCAAAGAGAACAACTAAAAAGAACCTAGGTCTGAAAATATCTTTGAGCTGTGGAATCAAACCCTGAAGCCTTCCTACTTCTGAACTTCCTCTTGCATGAGCTAACAAATTTCCCTATTGTTTAAGCCAGTCTGATGGGAATTATTATATTCTTGGAGTAGCCTTAGGGTCTGAGTTAGACCTTGGACACAGTTATTCTGACTTCTGAAAGAGGATTTAGCCTGGTCACCTGGGGTAAAGACTCCATTTCTTTTTCAGATGTACTACACTGCTGCTTTTGGACTCAGAACTGAAAGTCTGGGTGGTCTTTGCTGCATCTACCAATTTCAGCTGAGTCCTCGCTGCCTACTTCTTTCAGCTCCAAACTTCACCTAACCCTTTTTAAGTTAAAAAGCAAAGGATGGACTGATGGGTGGTGGCGCAGTACATAGAGCATTGAATCAGAATGCTAAGGTGCCTGGTTTGAAACCCTGAGGTCGCCAGTTTGAGCACTGGCTCATGGGCTTGAGCAGTGTCACTGGCTTGAGTGTAGGATCATCGACATTATTTCAAGGTCACTGGCTTAAGCCCAAATGTCCCTGGCTTGAAGCCCAAGGTCACTGGCTTGATTGAGCCCAAGCTCTCTGGCTCAGCTTGAGCTCCCTGGTCAAGGCATGTATGATAAGCAATCAATGAACAACTAAAGTGAAGCAACTATGAGTTGATGCTTCTAATTCCGCGCCCCCCCCTTTCCCTCTTCCTGTCTCTCTCTAAAAAAGAAAAAAAAAAATCAAAGGATGAACAGAACTCAGCAAAAACTTTCTCCAGGAAATTCAGGCATGTTTGATCTTGCTTCTAACAGGGCCAAGATTTACCTGAAAGATTTGGGCCTTCTCCAACTATGATCAACCCTCAGCAGTCCTGGGCCACACCCACCCACCAGGAAATAAGCAGTAATAAAGACAGCAAGTTAAAACTCTCCCTGGAGTGTCTGTATATTCCCTTACTTTTCTGGGGCTCTCCCTGTTGAGTGTATACTTTTGAATCATTGTTCCCCACTCTGGATACTCAGTCCCCAGGGACAGTGGGATGAATTGGAAGAGTCATAGAGGAGCTGCTGCTGGCGAAAGGTGTCCCTGTCTCTAGAGTTTTCAGACAGATCCAGTGGCCAGGAGAGTTCCGCCTGGATTACATTTCCCATTCACTTCCTCTGCCAGGCACCTCTGCACAGGTCACAGGCTGGCACAGCCCTAAGCAATGCCTTGGTCAGGAGCATTGGAATTAGACAAACTGAGGTTCAAAGCCTTGTTGTTTTTATCTGAAAGTGGGCGTGTCATGCAACCTCCCAAAGCTTCTTGGTCTCACATTAATAAAATGAGAATAGAAACGTCTATTATTATGCATGGTAGAAACTCAGTAAATACTTTTTCTTTGTTGTCTCCTCCTCGACCTCCCCTCGGCTTTAGCTGACCTTTCTGACCACCTACCTGCAGTTCCCACACTCTGGCAGCTCACATTAGGAAAAGTCTGCCATCTAGGTTCAAGGTAAGCCATGAATACTTTCTGGCTCTGGAAATAGAAGAAGGCTTACAGCCCACAGGGTCAGGTGACACGCTTCTAGGGAAGAAATGAAGTAGCCAGTAAAACTTGCTGTGTGTACCAATGGTGCCTTCGCCACATACTTTTGTCATGCCTGACTTGGGGCACCAAAGCCTAATGTTTGAATGCTGGTCACACCAATGATTGTCAAGTTCGCTCATAGAGTAAGCGTGAAAAGAAAGTATCATATGCACAGGGCTGTGATCCAGCAGCTCTGAGCTTAATCCTGCTCTACTGTTGATTAACTGTGTGACTCCAGATAAGCCATTTGAGCTTGGTTTCCTCCGGAACCTAATTGGTAGATTATCTCATACCATCTCAGATTCTGTATCATGTGGGGGTCAGTGTGCAATAAACACATTTGAAAAGTGCCGGCCTCTGGCCTGTTATAAGAATTCAGTGTCTTTCGACAGGCTAATTCTGAGTCTTGGTTTCCTCGAGTCAAGCATTATTTGTATTAACCCACACTACTGAGTGTAGCCCCTATTTGGTAATTGAATATCATTATATGCTTTAAAACTAGCCTTGCATTTCAAAAAGACTGTTTCTTATTAAGAAACATATATATTGTATAACTATATATATATATATATATATATATATATATATATATATCCCTTCAAAAACATGCCATAAGAAAGCAGCTGCCTTAAGAATATTTCTGGGGAAAAGCCAATTGTTTGAGAATTGGGATGCTTTCTGTGTCTTATGAAAAGAAGCATAAAAAAGGAGAGAGAGAGAAAAGAAAAAGAGAGCCGAGAGGCACAAACATATCGACAGATGAGAAGAATAAATGTTTTTATTGCGTGCGTTGGGCAGAGGTGTCACACACACTAAATTATGACATAACTGTTGGAGTAATGGCTGCAGCTGTTGCCTTTGTAAAGTGATCCACAATAGCCCACTCTAATAAACGCAGCAACGTGCCCAAGTCACTTCACACAAGGAGGACAGCCTAATCCTGTGCCACGCGAGCTCTGCGCCAAACGTGGCTATCTTACAGCAGCAGGATCAAGCCAGGAGTAATCACATCCTTAAGAAAAAAAAAAATCCCCTCTGTTACACACGGAATTCCGGAATTCCCTTTTAAAGCAAGCACATGAGATGCTACGGAGCAGGAAAATTCCTTGATGAATTGCCAAGTAAGAGCACAGGGTAAAAATTCCATATGTTGTCCCTATTTCCATGGGGTAATAACTACTAGAGAGAGAAAACATGGACTCTGGTGACGACAGGAAGATGGTGCTGGGCTGTAATCATTTATTTATTCTCTCATATGTTCAATAAATACTTCTTGAGCATGTGTGCCAGGTGCCAGGCTATGAATCAGAAATACAGTGGTGAGCTCCAAGAGGGAGGTGAAGATTAAACAAATAACAAACAGAATAATAATAGTAAAACCCACTGCAATTGTGACAACTTTAAGGAAGAAGAAATGGAACTATGAGTGTGAATTACAGACTGTACTTGCTCTTTGAGAGCGGGGTGAAATGTATAAGCTTGCAATCACTATAAGCCTACTTTGAATAACAAGAGACTTGGGAGTTGGTACCCAGAGAAACAGAAGTCCCCTAGAGGATTTTTAGAAATCATCTTTTAACGTTTTATTTGATAACATTTTCCTCTCATTGAGTATTTAAACTTTGACAGTTAATGTCAGAACCGTCTTCTCTACTCAGCAAGTGACAGCACTAAAGGTAATTGTAGATATGGGGAGAAACCCTTTCATTAAAAAAAATACACTTCTTCATATCTGAGTTGTTTAGTGTGACAGCCAAGATCATGGAGTTCTAGTCTATCTTCACTGCTCACTAGCTATAGAAGTCAATTTACTTAAACTCTTTGGGCCACAGATGCCTCATCTGTGAAATGAAAATAACACTATTATATCCCTCATAGGATCATTGTGAGGATTAGAGAATTAAACGCACTTAAAGCACTTAAATAGCACCTGGGTCATACTAAATGCAATGCTAGCATTGCTATTATTACTGTTACTTGAATCTAAATCTAGGATCCCACACTGCAGCTAAATTATTATGGCTGCTACTTATTTTATTTGTTATTATCTGAGAATCACTCAGGTATGGATTGATTCTTCCAAATTAACCCTGGATCTCTGCTTCTTCCAGATGTGAAGATGTCTAGACCCTTATACCACCTTCAGTTACTCATTTTCTGTCAAATATGCATCCAGATGTATAATCCATTTCCATCAATGAGTATTCAAGTTCCCATTTCTCAGGTTTGGTCAGGAATGATTTTGCTAACCATACCATCTTCTGCATGGACCAGAAGTCACATAGCGGAGGTGCCATAGGGTCTTTCTGTAACTGCCATTTTATTGTTGAAGAATTAAAGTAAGTGGAAAACTACAGCACCTAACTCTCCTAAACCTCAACCCATTCCATAACCACACAGCCACCTTCAAGGAATATAAACAGGAAGAACCATAGAGAGGTCAAAAATTTTAAAAATTGTCCTTGAAGGTCAGAGCAAGCTATAGGAGGTCCAAAATGAAAGGAAACATCTCAGTAAGTCAGATAGATAATCAGCTATTTGGCCTTTGACTTGCATTGTTCCTGCAGGGGTAAGGACATCTTTGACATCTTGGAAGCAGACTGGATTTCCCCAGTAGATGATAGATACATTGTTGCTGAGTTTTGATCATTTGTGTATTTCCAAATTCCTCCACACAAGCAGGCTGTGAATGAAAACAACTCTAAGCAGGATGGTTAATTGTGTATGCAGTAAATACAATTTGCTCCTGAAGACACAGTTTGCTGTTTATTCACTGGGGGAAGAAACCCAGATGAGAACACTGATAGAACAAGGCATATTGTAGGGTAGGTTGATGGCAAATCTTTTTAAAAAATGCTTTTGAAAAGACAGATGAAAGCAATCTAATTTTTTCTTCCTTTTGTAAACCTTCCCCCTATGTCTTCATTTGTTCTTTCCTTTAGATTTTCTGTCTATAGTGTTTCAAGAGACTTTTCCCAAAGAGTTTTCTGAGGCGTGTCAGCTAATTAAATATTTTTCAACATAATTTCTATCCCTGACCTCTGATCTCCTGGCGGCCTTACAAAATATCTTGTTGCATTCTTCATTCACTCAAGCAAGATTGTGGGAAGTGGTGATTAATTGAAAAGTGGGAAAACTACACTGTCCTGAGACACACCGAGTATATCAAAACCATGCAGACCCAGGTTCTTGAATGTACTGCTGTTTCTATTCCATGTAAGGAAGCCTCATAGGAACCTGGTACATCTGGCTCAGCGAGAAGCCTCGTTTGGATAAAGGCAGCAAGCAAAGACTGTTCCACCCCTATGTGTTGCTTATTAAAATCTACTTCTCTGTTATCACTTTTCCTCTAGCCTTTCCCAAAGGTTTGGTCCTGTCTGACAGGCACAACTTACCTTTGGTTAGCAGGCTGGTGACGATTGTGCCTATTGCTGACGCTGTTAATTAGCTACAACCAGTGTTCTGAGGGTGCTGTTGTACACCTGCTGCTGTCACTGGGTGATCAGAGACTTGTATTTCAAACATACAGCCTTTTCTCTTGTCCTTCATTTAGAAACACACCTTCTTTTGTTATCTGACAGTTTTTCTGATGCAGAGTATTGTTGGATATTTTGCTACCCTGGTTTTCCATTTGATGAAATAACTGAAGTGATGTAGATGCTACTATGCATGGGGAAGGTACATAATTTTCTTTAGAGAACTATACTCGCCACAACTGATAGGAAGGGATGTCTTTCGGTGGAGTGCAGTTCTGTCCACAGTGGGGAAAATTTTCATCTACCACAAGCAATGCCAAAATAAGAAAGCTAGGGCCAACTTTATGTGTGTTTTCAAGGCTCCACGCTGTCATAATGACAGTTTCCCTTTCTGTGATAGCCCTCATGGCATGACCGAAACTCATCACATGGATAAGAAACCAGGCTCTTGCTTGTTATCAAGGCCTAAATTCTGTCATGACTCTGTCTCCTGCACACGTCTCTTGTACAATGTATATTAATGCTACACATATGCTCAATTTGCTCAAATTACCTTGCACACATACAATATTTAATGTTGCAACAAACTGGCCATGTAATTGAAGCTATAAGGGGTTTAGTCTTCCAAAATTTTGCTTTTCTTGTCTACCCAGAGCAGATCTTTCTCATTATAGAGTTATGAAATGGGACTCCTTTCTTTCTTATGAATAATAAATAGCATCATGAAAACTAAAAAAGAATGTGAAAGGCTCCTACAATTGGCACTGCCATTTAGTTAGCAGAAGTAAAATTATTTTCAAAAAAAATCAATATGCTCTGTGAAACTTCCCATATTTTAATTCCCTTGCAACACATAATTAGCTCATATATTTAAATTAGCCTGCTGAATTTTGTTCAGCAATTTTTAAAGGAGATCCCATGCTATTCTTACACTAGTTCTGTCACCAATGCAGTGCTCAGAGACAGTTAGTTCCCTGTACCCGCAGTGACATGGCTTTTTAGAGCTCTGTTTCCAGAGAAATAGTTCTCCCTCAATGCCATATACCCCTTTGCCAGTGCCTCTTTACTCTACGCAAGGGAGGGCACAGGAGATGAGAGATGGAGGGGTCGGAAAAACAAAGGACCAAGGGAGCATTTGGGAATCGGAAACTTTCATTTGGTGTCACCGTGACTGTAGATGACTTTTGGAGAATGCGTTTGGGCTGCGTCTTGTAGAATCAAAATATCATATATGGTGGAAAAGCCTTACCTGGCAAGAGCTCTTTCAAGAATAGAGGCATTGGAGGGGGAGGGGATTCGGGGGCATTAGTGGGGAGGCATTAGTTGGGCTTAAGCACCAAGTTTAAGTCCAATGTATTGTCACTTAAATAGAAATATGTCACCTTTTGCAGAGAAGAGAAGGGCAGGTACTTTTTTTTGTATTTGATTTGTTTTTCGTTTTTTTTTTTTTTTTTAAGAGCATCCCATATAGGAAAAGGTTCTTCTTACTGAGGCTTTGGCCTTGCTTTCCAGTTTTGCATTTGGCTGAAAGGTACAAGAAACTAAGTTTGGGTAGTTATAAATATCACGCAATGTCTTTATACTTAAAGGAGTATTCTTTCTTTTTCCTTTTCCCCTTTTCCTTTAACGCTAATGAATTTTAGATCCTTCTCATTTCCGTCTCTCTCTGTTACCCAGCAGTTTGCTCTCTTGCCTTCGGAGTCTAGTCAATCCTTCAGGAACCGCCCCCCAAGCACAGCCCCCTCCGAGGAGAATATTCTTGCCTTTCCTGCCACCACATTTTCAGCGGGCAGGCAGGGCACATCACTGCCGTGTCTGTACAAAGGGGGGAGGAAAGATTGTTTACATGATCAGAAGGCTAAACATCTCGCTGGGAGTCCTTGACTGTGTGCTTAAGGACACAGACAGAGAGGACAAAGGGCAGCAGAAAGTGCTCCTGCCTCTGTGATTTGCATCTGAGTTCAATTCAGCTCTGCTTTAAAGAATCTCATTTGAATACACAGTACATTAGCTCCACTGCCGCTTCAGATCTAATATGGGAAATACATTCATAGCTCAGTAACCTCTCCCAGACATCGTCCAGACAGTCGAGGGAGAGAGTGGGGAGGGGACCCAACAACTGCAGAGAAATTGTATTTCAAATGACCGTCTTTTCATCTACCGCCTATGTATCCCTCAACTGCACTATCATAGAAGATTTGCATATTTTTTCTTACTAATGGAAATAAACATAGGATGAAGATTTTGTTTTGTTCATTTGAAAACACTGCTTTGCCCCTTGTGCTTGGGGGCTTCTAAACGGGCTATAGGAAGAAATGGATTATTAGACTAAAGGAAATCAGACTGGTTGTAGAGCCCATGTCTACCGCGAGGATCTATGGGAAGATCTCTGACTAGAAATCACCTCCAGAATACTTTCTGACAAAAATTAACAAGTGGATTTATAACATAAGGATATGTGACGGCAGTCATGTAAAGAACTGCAGAGCTAAACGGAAGCCGGCCTGCAGAGCACCTTAAATTATGCAAGAGGTTGAAAGGGTATTAATGCACATTGTCTATTCCCTTTCTTTTCGGTTTTCATGGGAATTCCCACATACCTTTGGGCCTTTGTATACATTTTATTAACCCCTTGTCTTCTTTTAGCCTGGGAAAGCAAGAAGGTAACTAAGGAACGAGCATGTTTAAGTGTGAGAAGGGTGGCCTTGCAGAATATTTGAACTCTGGGACCTTTCTGTTTCTATCCAGTTAATGCCTATCTATTTGGAGTGTGATAATAATAAGGTGATGATACTGACTTTTTCTAAACAAACATGCCAGAAGTTGTAGGAAGCCCATTCTTTTACATATAAATGCCTTAAAAGCAGTCACCTTAGGAGACTAAGGTTTGCTATTTTTGCTTTTAGTTTTTAACAGTGGTTTTTTGTTTTGTCTTAACACCACAGTGGGAATTGCTGCTAAGGACTACAGCTTTTTCTATTGCATGCTCCAATGGAGAAAGCTTTTCGTCATTTGATGGTGGATGTGATTTTGCCAATAGTCAAATATTATTTAGATCCAGGGTAACTAGTGCATGAGCAGTAAGTGTTAGTTTAAGTAAGACCTTTTCTGTAAGTGTAGCTGAGGCAATGCAAAATATTTTCTGGGCTGAGTTAAGTGCTTGCTAGAAAATGCAAGGGATGTGGAAATTCATATTCAGTGTACCTAACAGTCCTCCATGCCTTTAATCAAGGAATTATAGCATTAGCAGAAACCTTAGAGGTTAAAAAACTCTTGATTGGAGAAGTTTAAGTAATTACAGTTTTGGTTAACTAGTTCTTAAATACAGCAAACATTTGATGGTGTGTGTGTGTGTGTGTGTGTGTGTATAGGTGTGGTAAGTGTGGTTGTGTTTGTATCTGTAGTGCATGCTTTGGGGGTGTCTGCCCAGTTCTTGACTAATTCCCTGACTTTAGGACAGTCCTCCTCTAGTCTAATTCTTGAATCCACAGACATGGAAACCTGCCAACCATGCTGGAAGGGTGACTCCTGCCCTTGGACATGGTTGATTGGGCCAGCAAAAATACCTGATACAAGGCAGGCCAATCAATCCTTTCTTCTAGGAATTTGGAATTGGCACTTAAGCAGCCTTTCAATATGTCTGGATCTAGAAGCTCCAGAGTTGGGAGCTAACATTTTTCACATTGACTGGAGAGTCAAGAAAACTGGTCTAGAGAAAAAGAAAAAGTAATTTGGAAGTCAGGAAGAAAGAGATAAAAATGATATTAAGGAGGAGTGCACTGCCCATGTGTCAACTTAGAACCTTTCTGAAGCCTGACTGGAGCCCTTACAATCTCCAAGCTACCACTGCACCCTTAAATGATTTCTTTTAAATTGTTTATTTAAGTTAGATTGATTTGATTTGTTACTTGCAACCCACCAAATTATACTTAACAGATTATACATATATTTCAACCTCCAAGAGTGAACAAAATCAGCCAACCTCTTTTAGGAACCGAAGTTCTTCCCATGCAGACCTGATGGGTTCTGAGAGAAATAGGAATGGGACAGAAGTCAGGTTCTGGAACATGAGGCTGGAGTCATCTGGCAACTGCAGCCTTCCGGAGATCACCAGGGGTGAGCAGGGCTTCCTCTGGGGTATGGAAAGCTGAGGCATCTGCAACATGGCACACTGACTGATGGCTGTAGGACCATTTTGAATGTGGCTTGTGTGGTCCTGTGAAAGGTCCTTATCCAACACAGTCCCAAGGAAACCGAGGAAAACAACTATAACATTGCCATTCTGTATTCAACTCATTCAGCAGCAGCCCCCACATTGCCTAGGCTGGAAGGTAAAATCCCAAGCTCTTATAGCAGACGCACGGGATCAGCACCCTATCCCCAACTTCACCCTCACCTTTCAGCTCATCCGGCCTCACACTGTCTGATCCTAAAACAGAAATCTATGAGTGTCCTCCACCACTAATGTCTCTGTGCCTGCATGCACACGCTTCCCTCTGCTTGGAATGCCCTTCACACTTGACCTCCCCCCACTCCATTTCAGCTCACCATGACCCTAGCCTAGAAAGTTGCTACTCAACTTTTTGAATTCTCTTTAACATCCTACTCTGGGAGGCCTTCTCTGGCCTTTCTCCACCCCAGGATAGAGTTAATGCCTTCTTTTTCCAAATTACTTTTGTACCTTATTAGTACTTTGATTGCTGTTTGCTATCACACTCTATTGTAATGATTTGTTTCTGTGTTTTCTTTCCAACAAAACTCTGAACATTGTGAAGACAGTGTCTTATTCACTTTTGAAAGCCCAGAAACAGTTAGTTTACAATCTATATTGTTTTGTTGCAAAACACAAAATCCATATTGTATCAGCAAACAGTTAGTGAGTGCTCCATCACCAATCTAGAGCAGATGATCTGGTAGCTAACACCTCCTATGTGGATCTAATACACGGGGAAGAAAATATACTAAAATTGTGTAAAGTCATCTTCTGAGGAAGCTCTAACGTATTTGTTCTAGAGTCATCTCCTACCTTAGTGACGGTGACTATTGAAACTTCTTGCATTGTTAACATGCTGCCCGTTGCTTTCCCAGGAATTTGGCAGAAGTTCCATACACAAGAGCTATCGGGGCAATGTTGCTCAACAAAGGGATTTTTGTATAAGGAGTTCCTACTGGTTCTGAAAACCACAACAGTGAATGCAAATGTCATTTTTTTGTCCCTGCTTCATCTACCCTCTCTGATATGACTGAAAGAGGATTTGTACTGATGCAAAAGTCCAAAAACTCTGTGAAGCAGGACTGATATCTGGGTTTTTTTGTTTGTTTGTTTAACATTGTATACAGAGCATCTGAATACAAATGAGGTAAATGGCAAATATGTGTTATGAAATAAGAATGGAAGGGAATGTGGGAATAGCAGAAAGGAGAGACTTTATAAGAAAATTTAAAGATCACTTGAGAAAAAAAATAAAGTCACCCTCTCAAATGAACCGTGTACAACAAAATACCAGTTAACTTAAGTGTAAACATACACAGTAATGATAAATATTGTAAAATGTGATTCCATTGTTTTGTATGCATCCTCCTTTATCAAGCTGCTGGTAAAGGTTGTAGTTTAAGTGGTTGTGTCAGGCTAGGCCATAATCAAGATCACTGTGTGGTTCTGTATCTCCAGTCAACTCTTTTTCTTGAAAAATCTAGCCTGATATGGCTGTTTTGGTGTTAATATCAAAACCTTTCAGTTAATCTGTCTGAATAATTGAACAGTCTGTTCATAAGCTTCAGGCTTTCCTCCCCAAAGGCACAGAGTTCAGTATTTTACTTCTGTTACTCATGCAATGGCTGGTTTATTCACGGATGTTCTTACCCCAAACACGGGAACAGTGGGAGTCCAGCAGAGCTATAGATTTGTGGAGAGCTTTCTTCTCTGAAAGTATCTCCTGCCTTTGTACAATTGGAGTGGTATAGACATTCTTAGCTTTTGGAGCACCATACCCACAACAATATCTTTGAGGCTGAGTGTATCCTCTTCACTGAAATTCTCTTTCTTTATAGTTATTTTTTAGTTCACTTTCAAGTCTTGCCTTGACTTTAGAGCAATGGTATAAAGCAGCAACTTGTCAATAAAATGTTGACATAAGTCTTTTTTAAATTCAGTGTTATGTGTCAGCTACAGACCAATTAGATCATGAAATGGAATCATGGAAGGTTTGAGCTAAGCAAATAATATGAAAGATAATCTAATATATAAACTTTATTTTATAATTGACTTAACTCAGACTTTGAGAAACCAAGAGATGTGCATAAAGCTACAAACAAAGCCAGTGGCAGAAAATTTCAGTCACCTACATTCCAGGTCAGGTGTCCTTTCTATTATACTGTGTAGGAAAAAAAGGCAAGTAAGATTAAATGGCACATGGCATGACAGTGAATGAGGCCAAGGTCAAGTTCTTCTGATATCTTGGACTGAGACATCTGAAGGCAAAGGTTGACACTGTTGTACAGTGGTGAAAAGAAAGGTCTTTGAATTTTTATTTGGATTCCCAGTTCTAAGATTTAATAGTTATGAGACTTTGGAAAACGTATACCTATCTGATCCTCAGTGTTCTTATCTATAAAAGGAGCATAACAAGGGTTCTTACATCAGTCATCTGTTATAAAAATAAAATGATATTAGTAAATACACAAGATAGCAGGATTGTATCTTACATTTAACTTGGGCTTATTTGCCTTGGTGCATGTCCTCAACATATCAAGAAAAGGAGAGAAAATATCTTTTGAAGTTGTGTGGTCACTAAATAAGTGTGTGGCCAGACACAAGTATGAGAAGGGAGCTGTGCATTTGTGGGTCATTCGTCCCAGCTCCTGAGTGGCCTTCACATCATCAGCACCTCTCTCCCCCTTAGGGGATCTATAAGTATGAATTTGTTATACACCACGTTCTTTAAATGTAAGCCAGCTACTTCATCTGGTACACACATGGACAAACACCAATCTGCTCTGATATTGGAAGAAAAACTAGATGTGTTAGGCTTAGGCTGAGTTGTTGATTTTTGGTCCACAGTATAATTCTCTAAAATACCAAGAAAAATTTTGATGAGATATTATTTTTGTATTAGGCTTTGACGTGATAATCTAATTCCCTCATTAGATATACTGGCACTTTAAATATCATCATCATGGAAGTCATCATCTTCATCACTAATGACCTGTCACAAATAAATCCTTATTATCTGTCTGGAAATTCCCTCTTTCGACATTGGGCTCAGAGTTTCCCTCAAAAGATCACACTTAGTGTTTCTTCCTTCTTCACTTACTATATGATCAGAAACTTCCCTGGGACATTTTGGGAAGGGATGCCATGAGTCTTCTGGGTCCTCCCAGTTAATCACATTACTTAGTGATTAATCACATATTACTTAGTGATTAATCACATATTACTTAGTGATTAATTCCAGGGTCCTGGGCACCGCACTCAGTGTCAGGACTAGGGGTCGGCCAGTCAGAGACTTCCTCAAGAGCAAAATTTAAGGTGGCGAGAATAACTCAGTGTTCACATAAGTGATATCTTAACACAATATTTTATAAAATAAAAGCTATGCAAAAACATCTAAGGTGGACAAAATTTCAAAATGTTAAATCAACAGGATTGGCATGGATGGTGCTGGCCTGGCCTTCCTAGGCTGCTCATGCTTTCCAGCACACACACCAAAGATGTACTGACCCTTCAGCGATACTTGTGTGATTGTGGAATAATAAAATAAGTTCAATTTAGTCACTTATTTCACAAATTGCCTTATTATACATTAGGCACCATTAAGGAACTGGAGCAATCACAATGACTAAACAGACAAAACCCTTGCCTCCAAGGGCTTACATCTCAGTTGGGTAAACAAATAAATGGAAAAAAAAATACGTAGTATGTCTGATGCATCAGAGGAGAGATTTCGTGGATTTTATGGGTGCAGATAAAAAAATAAACATTTAAATAAGGTGGTCAAGGAAGGCCTCACTGAGAAAGTGTCAATTGGGCAAAGACCTGAAGGAATAATGAAGCAAGTGATGGGACAGTCAGGAGAGAGATTGTCCAGAGAAAAGGGACCAGTAAGTGCCAGAGGCCAGCAGATGATTGTTCCAGGTTGAAAACATGAGCAACTGCAGCTTTACTACCAGAACGGAAAATTCCCTGCAAGTGGAGGGTGAAAGTTCATGCCTGGCAACTTTGAAAATAATGATCAAAAGCTCTGTAAAAAAAGAAAAGAGAAAACCTTGGTTTTGTTGGATGAGTGGATACCTGAAAATAAAAAGGGGTTCTGAAGTCCCTCTACTGGGAATCTACCCAAAAAACTCAAAAACACTTGTACACAAAGACATATGCACCCCATGTTCATCATAGCACTATTCACAGTGGCCAAGACATAGAAACAACTGAAGTATCCCTTGATACAGGGTTGGCTAAAGAAGATGTGGGGTGTGTGTGTGTATGTATATGTATGTGTATATATATATATATATATATATATATATATATATATATATATATATATATATATATATATATATAATCTCATAGAATGCTACTCACCCATAAGAAATGATGACATATTGCCATTTGTGACCACTTGGATGGACCTTTACAATGTTATGCTAAGCAAAATAAGTAAATCAGAAAAAGCTAAGAACTATATGATTTCACACATAGGCAAAATATAAAACTAGGACTCATGGATACAGACAAAAGTAAAATGGCTACCAAAGGGAGGGACCCGTGGGGAGAGGAGAAAAGGGAGCTATATATGCTATGATGGAAATTGTTCTGACTTTGGATGATGGGCACACATGCAATGAATAGTTCACATGCTATGGAGATGTATACTTGAAAGCTATGTGTTCCTATGGACCAATGTCACCCCATTAAGTTTAATTTCTAAATAAATCTTTAAAAAGAAAGAAAATCTCATGAAAGCTGGAAAGAAAAAAATGACATTTCTGAAAGGAAGAAGGGAAGTTTTGTGGGTAGCCAATAGTGGCTGCATTAGAAACTCTTATTTCTGAGTAAGAATGTGAGATGGTGTGGATCCCTAGAAGAGGGCCATATGGAGGTGGTGGTACTGACAGAGAAAGCAAGAAGGAGTCATATCTGAGTTTGAGAAAAACAGGCACCTGTTTTCACTTTTTTGTTCTTCTTGGTGATTAGAAAGTGTCAAGCCAACAGCTGGAGCTAGAACAAATAAATTCTGATCTGCACTTCAATCTCATAAAAAGAAAACCATTAATCTAATGACCAACAGAGTTCTTCTTCGTCCATAAGGTATGGAGGGATGGGCATGGAGTCCAACTTAAATATCTCAATGCCAATATCGGAAAACTGTTTAACACAGACAAGAGTTGATATTCATTCAAACTTTATTTATGTGGAAAATACCAAATATCCAAATAAGCTGGTGATATGAATTGCAACAATGGATACACATTGTTCCAAATGTCTTTATAGGGCAAAGACAGTAGCACCCTTCTGATGACTAATCCTTCTTTTAGTTTTCAATTAAAAAATGTCAAAAAGGTTGATAAATAAACTAAATTAATATCTGAAATAGTACTGTTATGCCCAGATAGTTGGTGTTGGAGTCTTCCATGATCTCGTGGCTTTAAATATTTAATAAATACAATGTACAGAACTGCAGGTAGGAGTCTAAGTCTACATCATTGTCAAAGCTTTTGGAAATATTTACAGTTTATAGAACCCTGCATTGTTTATTTTTGCTCAAAACACTGCTGTAATTCCTCTTGAGCAACTCTCTTTTTTGACCCAGAAGATGAAAGAACGTCACTAAGATTTGGTGGTAGTGGTGGGGCAAACTCACGGGTTTGTACTCATAAGAAAGATGTTAAGCATGAAAAACAAAATACCTTATATTGAGGAAGCAAGAGAGAACTAGTAGAGTGGCTGAAGCAATACCTTCAGCAATGGTAGAGTACAACCTTTTTTCAAAATTAATTTTCTCCAAAAATTGTTTAGAAATACTTAGATCTTTGGGCTTAATTTTCAGGTTATATAAAATGTCATTTCACAAAATTCTGAAATCTTATTTCATCTTATACATAATTTCTACTATAAAAAAATAAAGATCTCTGCCTGCCTTTATCTCAAATTTGCTTAGAGCAATGCTTCAAATATATCTTTTCCTCAGACTTAAGTACCTCAAAATTCTTCATATTACTAATATTCACTGAAAGAATTGGAGAGGATATTATTAGTCAGCATAGACTAAGTGATGATACATTAACAAATAAATCCTAAAATCTCAGTGGTTTAATTTTATAAAAGCTTATTTTTAACTGACATAAAGTCCAATGTATGTGGGGAAGTTCTCCTTCATCTTGTCAACACACAATCAAGAACATGAATTCCCACGGTCACCATGGCAGAGGAAAAGAGAGCTGGACAATCTTATGGAGTGATTCTACTTACATCCAATGTCCAGACCCCAGTCACCTGATCCCAAACTACTAAGGAAGTTGGGAAGGAAATGCACAGGGATTTATGCATGGAGTAGTGAGTACTGACAGCTCTGCTTCAGTCTGCTTTAGGCTCCCAAATACCCCTTTGCTCCTTTCTCCCACACACAGAACCAGATGTGCCCACCACTGAAGCATCATCCTCAAATCCCCTGGATTTGCCTTAAAGTCCAAGATCTCTGGGTGACATGCAACAGTCTCTATCAAGTCTGGATATTGCTGCTCCTGGGTCAGAGACCAGAAAACTTGAAAAAGATTAATATTTTGTCCTGTCCAATGTGCAATGGTGGAATGAAGACAGAATCACCACAACAAATGCTCTTATTCAGAAAAGGGAAGAGACACAAAGCCAGTACATATCTGGAGTTCTAAATCCATATTTTGGGGACCCCTACCCAGGATAAAGAAGATTTCTTGATTAGCCTTGATCCTGTCCTTCTGATGGAATTTTTCTTGTTTATCATTTTCTCTGATCATTCCTGAAATGGGTATGAGGAAGCATCTCTTCCTCCAGGTTGCCACTCCAACAGTTATTTCTGTTCATGGAAAATATGGGACCAAATGTTGTTTGTACAGTTTAAACCATCAAAATCCTTTTGTATTCCAGGCTCTTTCTTTTCTTTTCTTTCTTTCTTTCTTTTTTTTTTTTTTGATAAAGGGATATCATTCCTTCAGAAACTCAGTAGATCTTTTACCTATTTGATTCTAACCAGCTTTATGTAATAAAAATACATTCTAAGTTATCTTTTAGATATAGTGCTCAAATCTACTCTATTTCTTTGTTCTTACCTCTATTACTATTGCTTTCAACCTAATGGGGGCTACCTTCAAGTCTGGAAAGCCGCCCCTTATTCTGATCAAGGTGGCTAAATTTTATTGGGGGTATGCTGTTCTTTTTTAATTTCACCTTTTAGAATCTAGGCTTTTCCAAGCCTACAATGCCTAAAATCTGATTTCCATTTGTAAACTGACCATTTTCTTCTGAGCTCATCTCTTGATGGTAGCCAACACACTATCAACATACTGTTTTCCAACCTTTTCTCCTAGAAGTGTCAATTTAATAAGCACATGGTCTGTTTCCCAAATTATTGTAGGTGGTAAATTTTCCAGATGTTTTGTTTCTACCTAGAGTGAATGAAGATTTTTTTCAGCTTCCAATTAATTTCTTCACCACTGGCAGCCATCCACTGATCCAGTGCTACATACGGTACCTTGAGTTACAGGGGGGAAAAAAGGAAACAAAATCCAACTTTCAGAAACTGAACAAAATACATATTATTTCCAGCATATACAATGTCTAATACATGACAGGTGGTCCTCCACTATCTTACAGCTACATCATCTTGAATACCTGGCCTCCAAGGTTGCTGGATTTAGAGGATTAAAGAGCTAGATAAACACACTGGAAAACCTGAAGGGATGGTCTAGAAATGGCTTACATTATTTCAAGTCATCTTTCATTGGCCAGAATCCCATTAAAAAGCTCCAACCTAACTGCAGGGTAAGTTAGAAAACATCATGGAGCATATGGGCTTGGAAAAGGAGCACTCTGTCTCTGTCATACACATCCCCAAAAATTCCCACCAAAGAAATCTAAAGTTTGGGCAAGTTACTTTACTATTAATATTTATTTTTATTACAAAATAAGCTAAAATTTATTTAATCATAACAGAATGATTGTAAGACTTTAATACCATGACATATAAAGTCCTAGCATAATACCTGATGTAGACCTGCCTCTCCTAAAAAGGTTTGTGAAAATTCAACAGAGTATTTCTAATTTATTTCTGGGTTGCATGCAGAGGATTATCATATTCTTATTCAGGATTTAGTATTTTTTCTAAAAGAGTCAAAGAGAGCAGTTTTGACCATAGGCAGCCATATAGGTTTCCTTTCAGAAAGAAGTCTATTGAATTCATCTTTAAAATTAAGATTTTAGTTTTTTGGGAGGGTCTTAGCATTCTGTTTGGTATTGCTTTCAAAAGCACTAGTTCTTGTGCAGATTGGATAACTACTGAAGGATATGGTAGGAGGGACAAACCAATGGGCTAGAGGAGATGATATTGTCTTCAGGTAGGGGTCCCCTAAGGAAGTATGTGGGACAAGGATAGTTTATTTGGGAGGTGAACCCAGAAAACACAGTAAAAAAGGGGAGGACAGAGCCAGGAAGATGTAAGGCAATAAAGGGTGTATTAATGTTACCACATTTGGCAACTGGGAGTTTTCTGGGGACTTCCAGAACATTCTGTAGAGTACACTTTCTAATTGCCCTATGATGGCTTGAAGGATCTATTTGTTCCTGGGGCGTTACCCTGCAGCACATCCAGCCTGCCTTGTGCACAAGTGAGCATGCCTCTTCAGCTAGAGAACTCTGACAGACAGAAAGAGGAAAAATACTGTTGCTATATCTGAAAACTTTCTGTAGGTGACCCTGTAGTGGGTCTAGGGTTGTGGGTGAGACACCAGCAGCATGGAGCCCATGTTTAAAATCATTCTCCTTGGAATTTTTGAATCATTGGGTCATGTAGCTACAATTCTTTGTTAGCATCTCTCTTGTTTTTCTAGTCATTGCTAATTATTGAATTTATCTCAGAATTTGCAAATTATTATTTCTGACAAGGAATGAGAGATTATGCATTGGCAACTCTGCTTATCTCCCGGTCCATGGCTGTCCTGCCTCTCTGCACTATATTTTATAAAGGACCACATACCCTTCTATGGCAGGAGGGTGTGGAAGCTCAGGCCAGCCCTTAGTAGGGTTTTTGAGGAGTGTAGGGAACATTTTATCAAAACTGAAAAGGTGGCTACCATCAAGGTAGCAAGCAGCACTGAACAGTGTCCTAAACCTGAGACCAATACACAAAAAGAAGGGTAGGGATTGGTGAGTCATAACATTAGAGGGGGCAGAAGGAAGCAGCTACTCTGAGGTAGAGTCCAGAATTCCACACATCAGGAGACCAGCAGGTGAGTGAGTGTTGGTCAAGTGTGAGGACATACAATTGCATGGAGATGCTTGCTGTCTTCAGTTTCATCTGAGGCATCCATCAGGTCGCTGTGCATGAGTGAGTCCCTGAGGTTCTAGGGGAAGATGAGGCAGACAGTAGGAACCTCTAGACTTTTATTCATTCCCTGGACTTTACCTCCTTAATCCCCCAATTTCAATCACTGTCTGTTATCATTTTTATTATATTTTAAACTCATTTTTGTTCTCATATTTTTTAGCTTAAAATACATCCTTGGATTAGAGTTCCATTTTTATTCTGGATTAAAAAGTTATACTCTTCGTATCTCAAGCAACATTTTGGCAGGAGGTTAGCAGAAACATATGGGCCTTAGCATTTTGATGCCCAGACTGGCTCCTGCCAAAACATTTCTTTGCTGTCACATAGATAGCAACAATGTTTGGTACTATTGGGGAATCATCCCACACAGCTCAGTCTAGGGAATGCTGCTGCCTAACTGCCTTTGTGCGTAACTGAGGGACTTCCTATCCCAAGTGAGAAATTTCAGAGGAGGGAGGGAGGTGGAGTCAGCCAGAGTCCACTTCTTGAAGCTGCAGGAGCTTAAGGCTGTGTGCCTTAACTTCAGGCACTTCTCGGACAATGATAAAATGACTACAACAGGAATGTAGAGAATATTGGTCAGAATTCAAATAAGAAAACAGAAACAACTCTACATATATATATATATATATATATATATATATATATATATATATATAGAGAGAGAGAGAGAGAGAGAGAGAGAGAGAGAGAGAGAGAGAATTAAAGTGGTTAATTGCACAGGAAATGGAAGAACTACAAATCAAACAGGCGACGGTAAAGCAACCAACCCAGAGAGTAGCCAGAATTGGAAGTCTTGAGCACCTTAGAGTAGCGGCAATGGGGAAGGAAAAGGTGCTGGAGCCCAATGGAAGTTGGAACTATGATGGGCTAGGATCTGGGGCCAAAAAAGAAACTCAGCAAATGCCAGAGACATTTCTAAGACTCACAAGGAGTGGGAAATACCCTGGCTTCCCTTACTCCCACCCTATAATCTCATTCCAGCGCCTTGTAGTAAATGGAACAGAGGCATCAGACATGGGAGCCTGGAACACAACCTCTGGCTTTAAGCTCTCTGCCATATAGATGGATCTGAGAGCAGATAGGCCAGGACTGACTAGTATGGGGGTGGGTGGAGACAGTTTAATGACTGGGATAGAATAAGCCAACTCATCCTTTAATCTAAAGTAGGTACATTCAAATCCCCATTGAATTTTTTTGAGTCTATCAGTGGTTGTAATATTGACTCAAGAAGAAAAATAATAATCCTGAATCTGTGGTATAATGATCTTGGTGCCATTTTATTTCTAGGCTGCTGGGACGCAAAGATGTTAAGGTGGCAAGGAAAGACCAGTAGGTGACAAAGAATAGATCCCTCTTTGATGAGAAGCTGCCTAACATTCTCAGCTTTCAGTTAAAGGAACCCCAAACTAGGGGTGGGGAGACTGAATCTGGAGATTACAGGTGATGGGATGCTGTCTCTAAGGAGGCACAACTTCAGGCCAATGCCTAGATTTTCAAAGACAGAGAGTCTGAGGTCAGGGAATGAAGTAAATAATGTAGTGCCATATAGAAACCATATCAAGACCATTTATATGACCAAATCAGGCCACTGAGAACTGGGAAGGAGCCAAATCATCACACGGAAGCATACAAATCTCTAGCAAAACCAGAACAGGCAGTCGCCATTGTCAGAGGACAGAGCTTAGCAGCGGAGCAACTCACCCATTAAGTAAGCGCCAATCAAACTACTCAAGGCTGAGGATGCCAAAGCCAGTTTGTGCTTGTCTCTACGGTGTCTACAGTGCAACAGGAAGTGACAGCAGTAACACATAATCAAAGTAAGGTACAATAAATAACAGAAAGGCAAAGCATCCCAATTCCCAGGAAGGAGCAATAGCATGCTAGAAATTTCTTAGGTCAGAAGAGTGTGGCTTGCTAATAAAAATGCAAATGTGAGTCATAAGAAATTATCTTAGAAAAATTGTACTGTGCTAGCCAAATGAATAGGTTTAGAAATCATGACATATGATGGATTGGAGAGGAATCAGGCTAGTGGAAGGAGACAAGGTCAGGGATTGATTATGAGTGTCTATTTGAAAGCAGGAGTGGGAGAGATTAGGGTTATGTCCAACTTTTCATCTTCAGAACTTTTTAGGTAGTTCTACTCTCTAAAATAGACAACATAAAAGATGGGGTCACTCTGGGGAAAGACAGGGTTTGAGCTGCTGTGGGCTAATTCAGGTGAAGACCCAGCTAGGGTATTAGGAGAAATATCTGAATTGGTGGTAAATATTTGGAGAATCATTACCACTGGTTTGGGCCACTGAAGTGAAAAAAATGCCATCATCCAGGAGAGACATTGGTGAGAAGAACACCGTGGTTGGATCTGGGCAGTGCCAACAACTAAGGAGGTGGAAGAGGAGAACTGAGAAGAAAGGGCCATGATGAAAGAAGGAAAAGTCTGGTGTCACAGGAGTCGAGGGGGGGGGGGGTTTCAAGATTATAGTTTATTGTCAAAATACTGCCAATTAGATTATGGTTAAAATGTTTTCATTTGCTTCAGCAAATAGGAGATCTCTGGTGATTTGGGCATTTCCTCTGAACTTGTGGGAATTGAGCTAATAGTTTAATAATGATGCCTACTCACAGAGTTGTTGTAAAAAGTAAATGAAATTTCTGCCCACTTATGAAAGGTTTCACTCTCTCTTTCTCTGGAATTTACTTCCTTTAAACTTATGTTTTAAAAATATATGACCTTAAGAAAAAGACAGTCTTTTCAACAAATAATGCTAAAGCAACTTGACATCCATCAACGTGCAAAAATAATAATAATATAGACAGAAACCTTGCACTCTTCACAAAAATTAACTCAAAATAAATTGCATATCTAAATGTAAAACTTAATATAAAGCTCCTAGGAGACAGCATGAAAATCTAGTCAACTGTGGGCCTAGTGGTTACTTTTAAGATACAACACCAAAGGCACGATCCATGAAAGAAACAATTGATAGATGGACTTCATTGAAATTAAAAACTTCTGTTCTGCAAAAGACACTATCCAGAGAATGAAAAGACAGGCCATAGACTGGGAGAAAATATTTTTAAAAGACACATCTGAAAAAAGAATGTTATCCAAAATATACAAAGAACTCTTAAAGCTCAACAGTAGATAACAAAAACTTGATTTAAAAAAAAATGGGTCAAAGACCTGAACAGACACCTCACCAAAGAAGATATACAGATAATAAATAAGTGTATAAAAAGATGCTCAACCTCATATTTTACCAGGAAAATTCAACAGTGAGATACCACTACACACCAATTAAATGGCTGAAATCCAAAACACTGGCAGCTGAAGTCCTTGCCAGGTTATTAAATCATGCCAGCACTTATACGTTCTCCCCCATCAAACCTAATATTCATCTTCCCAGAGTAGCTCCAACTGACATTCCCAGGCCTGTTGTCCTGAAACCTCTCGGTATTCATGAGCCCTTTGGGAAATAATAATTATCTTTCTACTCATAGCATGGAATTCTTTTAGCACTCTCTTCTTGCACCATGCTAAGACCTGACCCCAGCTTTTGTTATAGACCAGGGGTGAGTCAGCTAGGGTCCATGGGCTAGACACCTAATAATTGAAAAATTAAGCACAGCCACACCCATTTGTTACAGTATTGTCTATGGCTGCTTTCATACTACAGTGGCAGAGTTGAGTAGTAGAAACCCTACAAAGCCTAAAATAATTACTATCTGACCCTTTTAAAGAAAGCTTGCCAATCTCTGGTCTAAGTCAGCCCTGTACAATAGGCCTATCAGCAATGAAAGAAAGACATATTCTGCGCTGCCCAACATGGTAACTACTAACCACATGTGGTTATTGAGTACTTGCAATAAGCTAGTGTGATTGAGGAGGAGAATCCTTGACTTAATTTTATTTTAATTGGTTTATGGTTATGGGTAGCTTGTGGCTATTTGGATAAACAACACAGGTGTAGAAGCAATAAAAGGAGTTGGGAAGGGGTAGAGGTTTTTGTTTGTTTGTTTGTTTGTTTTTATTTTTCCCAAGTTAGAAGCCGGGAGGCAGTCCGACAGACTCCCACATGCACCTGACCAGGATCCACCCGGCATGCCCACTGGGGGGCAATGCTTTGCCCATCTGGGGCATTGCTCTGTTGCAGCCAGAGCCATTCTAGCACCTGAGGTGGAGGCCATGGAGCCATGCTCAGTGCCTGGGCCAAGTTTGCTCCAATGGAGCCTTGGCTGTGGGAGGGGAAGAGAGAGATAGAGAGGAAGGAGAGGGGGAAGGGTGGAGAAGCAGATGTGCGCTTCTCCTGTGTGCCCTGACCAGGAATTAAACCTGGGACTTCCACATGCTGGGCCAATGCTCTATGGCTGAGCCAACCAGCCAGGACTGGGGTAGAGGATTTTAGGAGGACAGATACAACTTGAAGTCACTCCTTTCAGTAAGGATTATGCATAATATTTAGAAAGTAGAAGGTTGTTTCCTTTAGGGAAGAGGCCCACCCAGCTACCCAGAGGATCAGAGGAATTGGGGGCAGTGGATGGGGGCACTGTTGACATTGTACAGTACAGCCACCCAGAAGTCCTCATCTTAGGTCTCAGGGTCCTGACTTCAATGTAGAGACACTGGAGCTATGAGTTCAGCCTCTTTGAAGCTCCACCACTCTTATATTTAAATCTTGGGTCTGATCATTAGCGTAGTCTTCTGAATACAGGCGATGAGGGTCTCTTTAAACACTGCCACTGTGGCATTCTGGTTTTCATACCATGGTACATGTCAACAGATTTTTGACCTGAGTCATTTTTTTTTCTTCTTATAGGTGCTAACAATAGACAACTAATTCCCCAGTCTTCATAACTACCTGTGCCTCATACCTTTCAAGCATTGGATCTACTGCATTAGCCAGTACAGACCTTTCCCCAGGTTTTCCCCTCTCGGTCCACCATAGGTGAAATCTAGGAAACAGTGCTGCTATGCAATGCCAGAGGTAATCAGTGTCTCTCTCTCACTTATCAGTAATGGGGCCTATCCCACCCATCCCATCAGCATCCTATTTTGAGTGCCTGTGTCCTATACCTACTCTTGGTATCAATTTTCTTAGTCTGGTTCCCCCAGAAGCAGACCATGAGATGAAGATTTGTGTGTATGTGGTTTATGGGGAATGATCCAGGGGACAGGGGCCATGGGGAAAGCAAGACAAGAAAGAGAAGAAAGCCATTATAAGGTGTTTCCATAAGCAGGTTTCTGTGTAGGGCATCTGGGGCTCAATCGTGCTGGTACCCTAGGGAAATGGTGCAGAACACTCCTTGGACTTGTCCCATATATCACCGACTGGTTAATGCATCCAGCATGTCCATTTTGTGGCACTCCCACCTGCCCTGTGCCTAAGATGACATAAAACTCAGGTGGAGAGAGAGTTGCAGGTGCTTGCCATCTTCGTGGTCGGGAATGGCGGGTGTTGGGATGGTATGGGCAGGGCACCAGCCTCATCTGCTACAGTGTTGAATACATTAAAAAGCCACGAGTCCTCAGACAGAGACATCTGATCAAAACTATAAATGTAAAATCAAACCAAAACAAGAAACACACAAACACACACACACACAATGTTCTTGGTCACCATAAGAGGTAACCAGTACACTATACTTCATTCTGACAATTGGCAATTAAAAGGAAAATTAAACCTCCCACCTAACTTCCCTGTATAAATTGTATTTCAGAGTAATCAGTTAGTTTTGGTTAATAAAGAAAAAATCTTCTTTAAGAAAAAAATTATCATTTCTCATCGTTTTGTGGGCCTGAAATAACACAAAGTCCTTAATTTGCTTTAATATATTTCAGAATAAAAATGGTGATTGAAGAAAAGCGAGGGGAATTCTTGATAAATGTTAAGTCTATTTTGAGTCTGCTATGTAGAGGTTCACTATACCTTTATGTTTTTATTTAAGGAGAGAAAGAGAGAGAGGGAGGGAGGAAGACAGTCCTTTTCTTACCTTCTCCAGCACCATCATTAGCCTGGGGTCACATACACATTCTTATAATCCTGATTACCCATTATTAAAATAAACAAAGCATTAAATAATGCAGTTGAGCAGCGAGCCACAGCTTTTATCCCTAGACACAAGTCCCAAACAATGATGCTTATTTCTTCTTTGATCATATTATAACCTTAATATTTTCTGATGAGTTGATCCTCTTATGGGTAGCCAATGCTTGTTATGAAATTTTGCATGTGAACACACCTAATAGGTTAGTTGTGTGGATTTTAAAAACAATGAATACTGAATACGGAACTCTCATCAGAGTGTCTGGCACTAAGTATAACTGCTTTTTCCACCATCTCCTCTCCTTCCCAAACCTAAGGAGGAAGAGCCTCTTTTAGTTCCTTTCAAATGTAAATATATTACCTGAGAAGGGTACTAAGTTAACTCATTAGCACCTCCTCGCACAGGAGCATATTTTACTTTTATCAGGTTAACTGCAGAAAACAAGGTCCTGAGGCAAGGGGCTGTTAGATGCGTAAATGTTGACACAGACAAGTTAGTATGGAAAGTAAATAAATAATGTTCTTTCTATCTTATCTTTGTGGAAGCTATTATCTGGGGTGCTTTTGTTATTAATCTCATTTACTCCTTAGAGACCTGTATTTAAGAGAGAGGCTCAATAAACTTCAAAGTATGATCCCCCCTCAAACAGTTCATAAACAGCATAGATAGAATTAGAGCTCCAACCTGCAAACTCCAGAGTCCAAAGGAGGCCTGGATGCCCCAAGGCCAGAATGAGAACATTGAAGAGGAAGGGAACTGCAGGGTAAGGATGTCTTAAAGATGGGATAAAAGGTGGGGTACATGTCCCCTTCATAAGGGGATCCCCTGGGGCACCACCTATCCACCTCTGTATGTTTGGGATTTCTGTTTATTTGGCCCTTTCTAATTTACATGGAATCACACATAGGACAATCTTTTTGGTGACCTGAGATGGCCTAATGTTCAATTCTCAAGCAAGGTTCCCAGAATATTCATGACTGTTGATTTTGCACACAGTTGAAAGCAAAATAAGATCTCATTTTAAATTAAAAAGAAAAAGAATATTCAAATCCTACCTATAGAATACATTATGCTCCTGGACAAACCTAGCTGATACTTGATTTTTTTTGCCCTGAAAAACAATGGATTATTACCCCTATTTTAGTCATTTGAAATCCAAGGCATAGTGAGTTTTAATGGGAAAAATAGACTCTTTTTATATACTTTCCTGTGGAAAACTCTTAAAAAGGAAAGATTCTTAGATATATTGTGATTTTATAAGTCATACATATTTGCAGCTTTATAAATTCAAACATTAGAGAAAGATGGGATCGAGACAGTGACGATTTCCCCACAATCCCATTCTTTAGCAAGAGGTACAGTTAATAGCAATGCTGCGCCTTTCAGACTTTTTATTTTACAGAGTTTACAAAGCACTTTTACTTACTTCATCCCATTGAAAGCTCACACCAGCAGTATTCAATTATAAATGTGAGATTGGGGAAATTGTTTTCCAGTGAACTTTAATAACCTTCTCACAAAAGGGAGCCACCATGACTGACTACCTTCTATTCACATTTTTGCAAACCAAGGCCCAGATTGATTCACTGTGACCTTTTGTGCTCAATTCATATAGTAAAGAGCAGACTGGGCTGAGGAGAGTGGAATCAATCCAAAATCTGCTAAGCATTTTGGTCTATCAGCTACAGCCTTAGCTAAACACACATTATTTGCATGGGTAATAAATAAAGATGGAGTGGTCTTTCAAAATCCTTTAAGGGATGCATTTTCCAAGTTCACTAACACAGAAAAATGTAGGGTGAGCCAGTCTAAACTGTGATGTAAAACTGAGTTCAAATTAAAGTAAATGTTGGTATCTCCTCCCATGGAAATGAGGAGAATGGGGAGAGATACACTTCACACACAATTACCCCTGAAGATAAAGTAACAGTTCTCAAATTAACAAAATAAAACAAGCCCCCCAGACTAGCAGCATAGTTTTGGGGTTAGCTACTTAATTAGTGGGGTCTTTGTTCTATTAGATCTTTTAGATAATATCTTGAAATCAAGTCTGGGAGGGAGGAAGAGAGAGTTGGTAAAAGCCTGGAGTCTTAGGTGAATCTAATTACCATATTTTTAAGTTACACTAATGGAAAGATAAGGATCTTGATTCCAAAATGCCAAATCAACTTCATCTCTTAAATTAGTTTGTATAAAATAAACTGTTTATTTTGGCCTCTGACGTCACTTCAAAGAACCTATTACGATCGCCAAAGACTAATCATCATTCAATTTCTCTCCAAAGACAAATTGAAAAATAACACATATTTTTTAGTCTTCATTCATTTTCTAAATCATGAGCAAAAATGTTTACGAGGTAAACTGGTCAGTCATCTTTATTACTGTGGCTTTAACGTCTGACGCTTACATTGTTCTTTTAAACTCTCTAGTCTCAAACCTAAGCAGGAGGAAGTGACTGAAGTGGATTTGATTTCCACTGAAACAAAAAGGCAGCAACAAATCTCGGAGCTCCCTGGACTCTGAGCAAAATGCAGAATGACTTGGAGTTCTGTGACCTCGCTTCAACAGTTGTAATGGTCCTGATAGTGATTCATGTCCTCACAAAACACAGGGCTATCTCTCTAACCCTTCACAGCTCGGGCAGGGCCTCCTCCACTGAGCCGTCTCTAATGATGAGTCTCTGGCAGCCAGTCTAAGGACATTCAGGGAATTTTAAGTGGTTTGGATCAGCAGTTGTCATATACAGTTGATGCTCATTTGTATTTCACTAACCAAAATCTAATGCTGCCGAAAATTGGGGAAAAATATTTCAAATACTAATCAGGTCCAATCCTGCTTTAATGTAAAAAATGAGCTGTCTTACCTTTTTTCAATCCTTATATCAGAGGAAGATTTAATATTTCCTGACAGTGCTTTAAATACTTTGCTGTTCAGACTTCAATGAATCTGCAATAATTATATCAGTTAACCCAGCTTGGTTTTCCCAAAGCTGTTTCAAGCTTAGGGTACTTTTGAACTCCTTATCATGGCATTCATCCTTTGATATCTAGTTTAATAGAGAAAGAGCCAATCCTCACATGGGTCACGACTTAACTATTTAACCCATTTACCTATTAGTTGTATATGTTGTTATCTATTGACTCAGTGGTCTCTAATTTCGCAGCCTCCTCCTTCCCAGGAAGTTTAATTACACAGAATCTGGAAGCCATGAGGGTTTCAAGGAAGACCCAGTGTTTTTGATTCCCAGAAGATCAAGCACTAAAGACTTCAGTAGATTAACATTAAGACCTGACTTCATATTTTGTGTCTAACTAAGCTTTTTATAGGAGCGTTTATTTTGTCGTTTCTATGAAGGAGGCTAAAAAAAATGATCTTTGTTTCACAAGTGGAGGAAGGATGAGATATCAATACACCATTGTTTTGGAGGGGGAAGGACCTGTTTTTTTATCTGGGAATCGATTCTACCCATCCTTCATCACTCCTTCAATTTCATCACAGTTCTGGCTTTAATCAGCTTGCTCATTCTTCCTGAACCACACTCTTCAGTACAATGAGATCTTCTCGATGTGCTGTATTGGCAATAGCAGCCCTCACTTCCACAATTGAACAAACAAGTGCACATATTTTCCTCTAGAAGAATAGCCAAAGAGCACTCGCCATATTTACATAAAGCCAGAAAGCAAGTGGATCATCAGAAAGTGTTCCCTCTGTGTGAGTCGGTGGCCACCCTGGCCTTCCTCAGAAACATGGCAACAGTAGTGTAGACCCTCTTTATTTCTTCAGACAACCACTGAATCCCCACAGCAGAACCTGTCTTAGCTTGTTCAAAAGTATAGTGAATATCACTATAAACCAGTGATAGTATTCGGAAACTCTTTAATTGTTTTCCCATAATTTTCCATGTAAAAATAAATTAGGAATCATGGAGTGAATGCTTATTAATAAAAAAAATTATCAAAGAGGTAAAAATAAATGGTTTATGAATTCAGAGTAGGCCTGCAAAATTCAGACATTGCAGGGCCAAAATAGAGGGGAAATGATAACAGACAAGGTTGGTCTTGAACTTCTTAGTCAATATTTATCATATTTTCTCTTAATTTTCTGATAACCACTTGTTATTTTACATTTGACTCTCTCTTACAAATCTAAACTTTCATTATCTGATACTCTGTTTTTCAATCCAGACTTACCCCATTTGCATGCTGTTCTAAGATAAATATCAGCAAATAAATCTGCTATTGTCATTCTAAGTAGAAAAAGTTCTGATGATATTAATAAGCTAATTTAGAAAAGAGGGGATTGAGAGAAGGGGAGTAAAGAGGGACAAATATATGGTGATGGAAAATGATTTGACTTCGGGTGATGGGCACACAACACAATCCACAATTCAAATGACATGGAAATGTTTGCCGGAAACCTATGTACTCTTATTGATCTATGTTACCCCATTATATTTAACTTTCTAAATAAAATTTTAAAAAAGTGAACAGAGAAACAGTAAAATAAACAAACAAACAAATAAATAAGTAAATAAAATGGTTACCTCTTAAGGCAGCAAATTTGGATTGTTGGATTAACACCAAGTTGGGATGCTATGATGATAAGATTTTCAAATTTGGGAGTCAGAGGACAAGAGGTCTAGTTCTGATTTGGACCTTTAAGTTGTATATATTTCAGTCAGCTTAAGCTATACCAATAGGGTGATCATTTTTCCTAACCCAAAATTTATACCCTGCATGTCATCATCTAGTCTTCAAATCAGATAGTTTACCCTATAGAGGTGGTTCCTAGTGAGGTTTTAGCTCTCTTAATCTTCCAACAACACCAGAGTATTCTTAGTCAACATAATGCATGTAAAAAATGGGTTTTCACTGATAAAAATTAATGGCTTGTCAATAGCATTTAGGAGTAGTGAAAATAGTGATAAAAAGACATGTGGATTGTATGAAATATTCTAGAGACTCCCACTCTGCTTGCATAAGTAGAATAACAATCTAGAAAACCTTATGATCTCTCTCAGAGATATTGTTTTCTAGACTCTCCAGTGTCTGGCCATTTACTTAGTCCTCTGATGGACTGCTCTCTGCTGTAAGGGTAACCTAACCCTGCCTCTAGAAGGTAGCCATATCTGCCTCACGTGGACATTGCACACACTGGGATAGTAAGAATACCTAAAGGCCAAGAGCTAGAATGTTATCAAACTTATAGGTTATACGAGCTGTTTTATGTTTGCGTCCTAATAAATGTTTAACATACATCTTTCTGTGTGGCCAAATTTGGTCAGAGATTTACTTTCAATATAAATTGATGAAGAGATTGTGGGGAGATAGTTATTTCTCATCTATCTTTAATTATTAGTAGTCATTGTTATCCACAAAATAATCTTTGTAATATTACCCATTAATCAGCATTGATCTCTCTTAGCCCCATTCTAGCTATTCTTAATGTCACCCAAGTGCCTATAGGCAATTAGGAACAATAAACTTATAAACCTCCAGACTATAGACCCGGAGGAATGCAGTAGGGTTTAATGCATGCACAGAGTTCTCCTGGGTCAGCAGTCCATTTAGACTCTATGGTTGGGTCTGCCTAGTGCCTGGTTTTTGTTCCCAAGTTTCAGAGCTAGTTAGAATATCTTTAGTTTCCTCCAGGAAACGAAAGATCCTAGGGGAGCCCTGCTCGATACTTTCTGCAGACTAAATTTCTTCCGTCTGGCCATGGTAAAACCCAGGGGTGCCCACACTTTTTCAGCTTGCGAGCTACTTATAAAATGACCAAGTCAAAATGATCTACCTACAATAAAAACGCAAAACATAAAATTTATTTCTTCTATATAATCATTATTTAAGTTATTATTATTACTATTTAATATTGTGTATTCTTCTTTCACCTTTCTCCTTCTCAGCTCTCTTTTCAGAGGAAAGTCAATGTCATAGTTTTTGTGAACAGTCCAAAAAAACCGCTCCACATTTCCCTTCTTTGGAATAGCAATGGCACACAGACAGATGAGGCAAACACACTTAGAATATGACATAGTGAAAAAGTCCCCTCCCATTCTGTATGAAAGTGGTAAGTTTTAGGCTTCTTACTCAGACCAGTTATGGCACTCATTTTTATACCATTTGTTGTATTTAGTTTAAATAAATTGAAGGCTAACTATGCAGCAATGTAACTGAACAAGTTAGCGCGGTTTAACACGCATGTGTAGGGTGTCAAAAGTTCAGATGTCAGATTGGCTACCCTGTATGCCAATCAAAAGACAAATGTCTTTTTAGTGTCATGCGATCTACCCACACTTCCTTCGCAATCGACCAGTAGAACGCAATCGACATATTGAGCACCCCTGGTCAAACCCTTTGGTTGTTGTCTGTAAGAACTGAACACAGATATGGACATCCTGGGCCCATATCACAGATAGAAGTAATAATGATGATGATGATTGTTAATATAATTTTCACATGGCAAAAGCTTATGTCACCATAGATTGTGTTTGGTTGTATATAAAATATAGCGCAAGGAATACTGGTTTAAACTATTAAACTACTGAAAATGTTTTCGCTCTCACAACATCTGGAGCTGGGCAGTCTCAGCTGGGGCATGGCTTCAGTGATGCTTCCAGGGACCCAAAGTCTGTCTTCCTGCTCTGTCATTATTCTTATACTCTGCTTTCAAATGGCCACAACACCTCTAGGCATATAATGAAAAAAAAAAGGGCAAGGGTCTTTCAAAAAATAGTTTGTCTTTTTATTCAGGGAACAAAGCCCTCTCCAGGGAATTTCACTATATTACATTGGTGTTTAACCATGTGCCAGAATATGTTCTTAATGTTTTTACTTGATGCAAAAGAACTCTTTCTCCACATTGGCTTATATTCTTGATACGGTAACAAGGACATATCTACCACAAAAGATTATAATTGCCTATTGCCAACCAAATGACCATTCTCTATTAGTTTCTTTTTCTTTTTTTTTTTTATTACAGGGACAGAGAGAGTCAGAGAGAGGGATAGATAGGGACAGACAGACAGGAACGGAGAAAGATGAGAAGCATCAATCATCGGTTTTTCTTTGTGACACCTTAGTTGTTCATTGATTGCTTTCTCATATGTGCCTTGACCATGGGCCTTCAGCAGACCGAGCAACCCCTTGGTCGAGCCAGCGACCTTGGGTCCAAGCTGACGAGCTTTTGCTCAAGCCAGATGGGCCCACGTTCAAGCTGACAAGTTCGGGGTCTCGAACCTGGGTTCTCCATGTCCCAGGCCAACGCTCTATCCACTGCGCCACCGCCTACTCAGGCTCTATTAGTTTCTAACAGAACTCCCATTACACTAAGGACACCTTTAGGCTCAGTTAAAATGGCTCACTTCCACAGACTTCCTTGCCTCTATGGAGTGGCTTTTGACACAAGTCTGACCAATGACATAAGTAAGTATAGTCTTTTAGTGAGGGCTTCCTGAAACATTGTTTTTATTTTATTTTATTTTAATTTTTTGGGTTTACATAGATTCTAGTATTCCCCCAGTACATCCCCACCCCGTGCTCCCCACCACATCCCCTTTGCCCTCCTCCTCACAACACCCTCTCCCGGTTTTGCTTTTCTGCTCTCATTCCATCCTCTCATCCCCTTTCCCTCTGTCTGCTTTCCCTCTGGACCCTTTAATCCCGCCTCTGTCTCTATTCTGCTCCTCAGTTCATATTGTTCATTGGATTTCTCAAATGAGTGAGGTCATATGATTCTTTTTTCTCTGCCTGGCTTATTTCACTTAACATAATGGTTACAGGTCCATCCGTATTGTTGCAAAAAGAAAGATATCCTTCTTTTTTCATGGCCCCATAGTATTCCATTGTGTTTATGCACCACTGCTTTTTAATCAACTTGTCCACTGATAGGCACTTGGGTTGTTTCCATATCTTGGCTATTGTAAACAACACTGCCATAAACATGGGGGTGCATTTCTCCTTTTGAATCATTGATGTGCTGTTCTTGGGATATATGCCTAAAAGTGGAATGGCTGGATCAAAAGGCAGTTCGATTTTTAATTTTTTGAGGACTCTCCATCCTGTTTTCCACAGTGGCTGCACCAGTCTACATTCCCACCAGCAGTGCAGGAGGGTTCCCTTTTCTCCGCATCCTCGCCAGCACTTATTCTGTGTTGTTTTGCTGATGAGCGCCATTCTGACTGGTGTGAGGTGATATCTCATTGTGGTTTTAATTTGCATTTCTCTAATGATTAGTGAGTGATGTTGAGCATTTTTTCATCTGCTTGTTAGCCATCTGTATGTCCTCTTTGGGGAAATGTCTATTTATTTATTTTGCCCATTTTTTGATTGGATTGTTTATCGTCCTGGTTTTGAGTTTTATAAATTTTGGTGATTAATCCTTATCAGACGTATTGTCGAATATGTTCTCCCATTGTGTGGTTTGCCTTTTTATTTTGTTCCTATTGTCTTTAGCTGTGCAAAAGCTTTTTAGTTAGATATAGTCCCATTTGTTTATTCTGCCTTTTATTTCATTTGCCTGTGGAGATAAATCAGCAAATATATTGCTGCAAGTGATGTCGGAGAGCTTATTCCCTGTGTTTTACTCTAGGATGCTTATGGTTTCACGGCTAACATTTAAGTCTTTTATCCATTTTGAGTTTATTTTTGTGAATGGTGTAAATTAGTGGTCTAGTTTCATTTTTTTGCAGGTAGCTGTCCAATTTTCCAAATATCATTTGTTAAAGAAACTGTCTTTACTCCATTGTATGCTCTTACCTCCTTTGTCAAATATCAATTATCCATAATGGTGCAGGTTTATTTCTGGATTCTCTGTTCTGTTCCATTGATCTATATGCTTGTTCTTATGCCAATACCAAGCTGTTTGAGTACAATGGCCTTGATATCAGGAAGTGTGATACCACCCACGTTATTCATCTTTTTCCAAGAATGCTGAGGCCATTCATGTTCTTTTTGGTTCCATATAAATTTTTGCAATATTTATTCTATATCTTTGAAGTATATCATTGGTATTTTAATAGGAATTGCATTAAAATTATAAATTGTTTTGGGTAATATGGACATTTTAATGATGTTTATTCTTTCTAACCATTAACATGGCATATGCTTCTACTTGTTTGTATCTTTCTTGATTTTTTTTTTATCAATGTTTTATAATTTTCCGAGTACAAGTCTTTAACCTCCTTGGTTAAATTTACTCCTAGGTACTTTATTCTTTTTGTTGCAATACAGAAGGAAGTTTTTTTCTTAATTTCTCTTTCAGATAGTTCATTGTTGATGTATAAAAATGCCTCTGATTTCTGAGTATTAATTTTATATCCTGCCACCTTGCTGAATTCATTTATCAGGTCAAGTAGTTTTTTGACTGAGATTTTAGGGTTTTTTAGGTACAGTATCATTTTATCAACAAACAATGATAGTTTTAATTCTTTTTTCCAATTTGGATGCCTTTTATTTCTTCTTCTTGACTGATTGCTATGGCTAAGACTTCCAGAACTATGTTGAGTAAGAGTGGTGAAAGGGGGCACCCCTACCTTGTTCCTGATCTGAAGGGGATTGCTTTTAATTTTTGATCATTGAGTGTAATGTTGGCTGTGGGTTTGTCATAGATGACCTTTATCATGTTGAGGTATGTTCCCTGTATTCCCACTTTGCTCAGAGTTTTGAGCATGAATGGGTGCTGGATTTTTCAAATGCTTTTTCTGCATCTATTGATATTATCATGTGGTTTTTCTCTTTCCTTTTGTTTATGTGATGAATCACATTGATTGATTTATGAATATTATACCAGCCTTGCCTCCCCAGGATAAATCCCACTTGATCCTGGTGTATCATTTTTGTCATGTATTGCTAAATCCAGTTTGCTAATACTTTGTTGAGAATTTTAGCATCTAAATTCATCAGGGATATTGGCCTATAGTGTTCTTTCTTTGTGTTGTCTTTACCTGGTTTTGGAATCAGAATTATGCTTGCCTCATAAAAGGCACTTGGAAATTTTTCGTTCTTTCTTGAATTTTTTGAAATAGCTTGAGAAGGATAGGAATTAGTTCTTTGAATGCTTGGTAGAATTTGCCTGTGAAGCCATCTAGCCCAGTGTTTTTGTTTGTTGGGAGTTTTTGATAACTGTTTTGATCTCATTTGTTGTAAGCAGTCTATTTAGATTTTCTGATTCTTCCAGATTGATTTTTGAAAGACTATATGTTTCAAGGAATTTGTGCATTTCACCTAGGTTGCCTAATTTTTTGGCATACAGTTCTTCATAGTATCTTTTTTTACAATCCTTTGTGTTTCTGCTGTGTCAATTATTACTTCTCCAATCTCATTTCTAATATTACTTATTTGATTCCTCTCTCTCTTTTTTTCTTTTTTTTTTGGTGAGTCTGGCTAAGTATTCATTGATCTTGTTTACCTTTTCAAAGAAACAGCTCTTGGTTTCATTGATTCTCTGTATTATTTTTTTAGTCTCTATGTCATTTATTTCTGCTCTGATCTTTATTATTTCCTTCCTTCTCCTTCCTCTGGGTTTTACTTGCTGTTCTTTTTTTAGTTATTTTAGTTGCAGGGTTAAGTTGTTTATTTGAGCTTTTTCTAGCTTCTCAAGGTATGCCTGTAGTGCAATGTACTTCCCTCTAAGAACTGCTTTTGCTGTGTCCCGTTGATTTTGAGTTGTTGTACGCTCATTTTCATTTGTTTCAAGGAAATTTTTTATTTCTTCCTTGGTCTCATTGTTGACCCATTTATTATTTAATTACATGCTGTTCAGTTTCCAAGTTTTTGAGTGTTCTTCAGTTTTTCTATTGTAGTTGATAACTAGTTTCATGCTATTGTGATCAGAGAAGATGCTTGATATGATTTCAATCTTCTTAAATTTGTTGAGATGCGTTTTATGCCCTAATATGTAATCTATCCTAGAGAATATACCATGAGCACTTGAGAAGAATGTATATTCTGCTGCTGTAGGATGAAAAATTTTGAAGATATCTATTAAATCCAGTTAATCTAGTGTGTCCCTTAATTCTGCTGTTTCTTTTTTAATTTTTTTTTCTTGAGGATCTATCCAGTGATGTTAGTGGGGTATTGAAATCCCCTACTATTATAGTATTGCTACTGATCTAGTTCTTTATGTCCATCAAAGTCTGCTTTATATATTTAGGTGCTCCTACATTAGGTGCACAGATATTTATAATGGTTATCTCTTTCTGTTGGATTGTTCCCTTTATCATTATGTAGTGACCTTCTTTATCCCTTACTATAGACTTTGTTTTTAAAGACTATTTTGTCAGATATAAGTATTGCTACACCAACTTCTTTTCATTTCCATTTGCATGAAATATGTTTTCCATCCTTTTACTTTTAGTCTATGTGTATCTTTTTTTTTTGAGGTGGGTCTCATGTAGACAGCATATGTATGGGTCCTGTTTTCTTATCCATTCAGATACCCTATGTCTTTTGATTGGAGCATTTTATCCATTTACATTGAAGGTTATTATTGATATGTAGTTGTCTATTGCCATTTTTCTTTAAATCTACATTCCTCTTTTACTAGATTATTTTTTTATTCCCATTTTGTTCTGTCTATAGCAGGCCCCTGATCATTTCTTGCAGCATTGGTTTGGTTGTGATTAATTCTTTTGAGTTTTTTTTTTTTCTGGAAAGCTTTTTATTTCTTCTTCAATCTTAAATGATAGTCTTGCTGGATAAGAAGTCTTGGTTGTAGGTTCTTGTTCTGCTTTACTTTGAATATTTCTTGCCATTGCCTTCTGGCCTCAAGTGTTTCTGTTGTAAAGTCGAATGTCATCCTTATGGGGGTTTTGTTGTAGATGATTGTTTTTCTCTTGCAGCCTTTAGTATTCTTTATCTCTAAGCTTTGGTGTTTTGATTTTGATGTGTCTTTGTGTGTGACTCTTTGGGTTCTTTTTTTTACACAGAGACAGAGAGAGAGTCAGACAGAGAGATAGATAGGGACAGACAGACAGGAATGGAGAGAGGTGAGAAGCATCAATTATTAGTTTTTCATTGCCATTACGACACCTTAGTTGTTCATTGATTGCTTTCTCACATGTGCCTTGACCATGGGCCTTCAGCAGACCGAGCCACACCTTGCTGGAGCCAGTGACCTTGGTTGTGTCCAAGTTGGTGAGCTTTTGCTCAAGCCAATTGGGCCCCGCACTCAAGCTGGTGACCTCGGGGTCTCGAACCTGGGTCTTCTGCATCTCAGTCCGATGCTCTATCCACTGCGCCACTGCCTGGTCAGGCGGGTTCTTTCTTAATTGGATTCTCTCTGCTTCTTGAACCTGTGTGAATCCTTCCTGCATTAATTTAGGGAAATGTTCAGCTATAATTCCTTCAATCAGTTTCTCTTTTCCTTGTTCTTTTTCTTTCAGGAATCCCTATTAAGCAGATATTGTTTCTCTTCATGTTGTCACAGAGCTCTCTTAGAGTTTCCTCGGACTTTTTGACCCTTCTTTCTTTTTGCTGTTCTGCTTCCATGCTTTTGCTTTTCTTGTCCTCTAAGTCGCTGATTTGATCCTCTGCTTCATCCAGCCTACTTTTAATTCCTTCTAGTGTAGTCTTCATTTCTGATACTGTGTTTGTCATTCTGTCTGATTCTTTTTTATGATTTCAAAGTCCTTTTTCATGCTTGTTATCTCTTTATTTAGGTGTTTATTATGTCCATCCATTGTTGCTCTAAGATCTTTGAGCATCCTAATAATCATCATTTTAAACTCTCTATCTGGTAATTTGGTTATTTCCATCTCACTCAGTTCTTTTTCTGGGGATTTCTCTTGTTGATTCATTTAGATTACATTTCTTTGTCTTTCCATTTTGTCTGTGTATACACTCTTTTTTTGTGGTGTGTTTGTGTAGCTAGCTGATTCTAGGGTTGGTATTGTCGGCCTCCAATTTTCAGTTGTGTTGTTTCTAGGTCTTCTTGGGTTGGCATCAGCTGTTGTTTGTAATCTGCTATGGGCTACTTATCTGCTATCACTATTCTTTTTTCTATTTGTGTTGGCATTTTCTATGTCATAGCTGGGTCAGATGTGAGGAGCCCTTCCTTAAGCTACCACTAACAAGTGTTGTTAGGTCCTGAACTGATGCTCTTCATATCTGGCCACTGGATGTGCCTGCCCTGGACCTCCCTTGCCGTAACCTGGTGCAGATCAGTGGTGGTCACTGCATAGGACTGGGTCTTATCAACCTTTTTGGAGCTACAGGCAATCCAGATCTTGTGGCTGCCTCTGCTGGGCCCAGGTGCCATTATAAATATCAACTGCACTCCTAGGCTAGCTTTTATCTACTCTTGGCCTGGGAGATGTTCCTTTAAAAGTTCAAGTTCCCCTGAGATCTGCTCTCTGCTGCCTCTTATTGCTGGCTACTTGTTGTGCTCAGTACCTCAGTACTATAATCCAGTGATTAGGTACGGTATTGGATGTGGCTTGCCCCTTAGCCTCAGATGTTTGTCTCTCCATACTTTTTTTTATTTTGTCTTTTTTTCTTTTTCAGCACTCAGAAGGATGTGGCCTCAGAGGTCCAGTGGGTGTAGCCTCTGTTCTCCCAATGTGTGGTCTGTGGGCTGGCCCCCACCACCACTATTGCTTCCTTGGTCATTTGGGCTTGGGTGCTGCTGGTGCCAGCCCACCTCTGCGACCCCCACCCTTCTGCCAACCCTGGTGGGCCTATGCGTGCCTGCTTGGACTGTCCCTGATGTCGCCCAGACCGAGCCACCGCCAAGGGTGGGCTCACCTCGTGGGCAAGATTGCGTACAAGCTTGGACCTCCACAGTGGCCCGCTGAGGCTTCCGCCTCTTCAAGCGAGCTCACACATGCCCATTGGGATCGCTTCTGCTGTCACCAGTGCCTCAGCCACCATCAGGGGCAGGCTTGCGCCTCAGGCCGGGTTATGCGCAAGCTTGGACATCCACAGCAGCGGCTCCGGCTCCCACTTTTGCAGGAGGGCCTGAGCATGCTCAGTCAGACTGCCCTGGCTCCTACAGCTGTGCCCTGCCACCATTGGCCTGCCTGCTCCCGGAGAGCACTCAGCAGCATGGGGGGGCAGTGTAGCTCAGACTTCAGCACTCACTAACTGTGTTCCTAACATGCTGCCTGCCTCTAAGTGCCTCTTTGTTCTGACTGGAGCAGGAGAGCCTCTGGTGGATGGGATAATTTCTTCCCTTTGCTGGTGTTTGCTACTCTGAGGAAAAATGTTCACTTTAGATTTGGGGCGTGATTCAGCCTAGGGATTAGAGTGTCCATCCCTCAAAGTGTTTCTCCCTGTGCCTACAAGACCACACTCTTCCCTGGCAACTCCAGTCCTCTCAGCACTCCACATTCCCGGAGCCCAGGCAGGTGGCTATGAGCAAGACTCTCTGTGCAGTCCCTTTAATATGGACCCTGGGTCCGAGAGTTCTGTCTCCTTCTCTCGGTGTCTAGTCTCCTTTCTCAGCCAAATACAGTCCATTTGCCCCTTCCAGGCTCTACGTTTCTAGGCTCGGACTCCAGTTCTGGGGCTGAGGACCCACAACCCACAACTCATCGGGCACTCCTCCCCACCACGAGAGTCCCTCCGGGCCACCATTTGCTCCCAGGAGTGGTGCAGCACTTTCTGCATCTCTGCCTTTCATACAAGTCTTAGTGTGGTTTCTTTGGTTGTACTTGGCTATAGAATCCTCTTAGTTTAGTCTAAAGTTTGTCTTTCAAGATGACTGTTCTCAAAATTAAGTTGTAATCCACTTTGGTTCTGGGATGTGGGAGTTGGAACATCCGCCTACTCCATGGTCATCTTGTCTCTTGAAACTTATTGTTTATTGCTGTAAAAGACAAGCTCATACTCATTTTGAAAACATATATACTAAAATTGTAATCATACAGAGGAGATTAGCATGGTACTTTAACAAGGATGGCACATATATTTGTGAAGCATTTTGCATAGTTCCCAGAGGTCATTTGACATTTTACTGATCAATACCTAGGAAATAATATGAGTTAAAACAGCATATGACATCCAATATTGAAATTGTGATTTTTCCTACAGAGAGAGAGAGAGAGCACCTACCTAACTTGTTCATTCATTTCTCTTTTCTCATCCTGGAATGCAGTTGTGATGTCCAGTGGTCAGCAGCCATGTTATAAGCATAAAAATTATAGCCTCATTTTAAGGGTGGCAGAATAGAAAGATAGGCAACTATTAAACTGCTGAGTCCACAATAGCCTTGTAGAGCCTCCATACCAATCTAAATTTGCCTACCTCTGGACTTGTGATGGTTTACAAAAAATAAATTCTATTTAGTTAATCCACTATTGTTCTTTTGTTGTTGTTACATGAAGCTTAAAATAACACCTACTAAAAACAATGACCATGCTATTCTCCTCTTCCATCAGGTTTATTTTTAGTTTACTACCAAAATTCTCTATATATCATTATCATTGCACCAGTTTCCATTGTATGAGTGACTATATATAATGTTAATTAATCTGGAAGGAGTGACTCAGATACCTTTCACCGAATAAAGCCTCAGGGCAGTAAGGTGACATTGTAGAGAGAACATGGGCTTTGAAATTCTGATATTCATCATAATTTTAACTCACCCACTCTGAGCATCAGCTTCTTTATTTCTAAATTGAAAACAATAATATCTACTTAAATACTTATGGGGAGGGGTGTGAAATACCTAACTGAAGTGGTACGCATGTATATGTTTTTCTTTATTGTGAATACCTCTCTCTCCCCAACAGAAATGGAACAAATTATCTCATCCTTCCCATTCCTCTCTCAGAGCGATCCCTCAGTCTTCACGTTATCATTTCCTTTGCAAAAACATCTCTCCCTGGAGTTTGTCCATGGTTTTCATTTTATCAGATTTTGTGTGATTAAAAAGTTGGTGGAGAAAGAAATGGGAAGAAGAAAAAGGCCCATTGAGTATGACACTAGGCACGGATAACTGATTTACCAGAAGAGAACATATAAGGAGAGTGGGCAAACATCTCCCCCTTCTGCAGAATTTCCATCTTTCTCGTGTTAGAAAAGGATCAAGTTTGTGATCATATCTTGAGGCTTATATCACAAGGTATATCTGCATTTTAAATTAGGGTTTTGTTGAGAGCTGTCTTCTGAGATGTGCTTTTGAAATGAAGTTATAATCACCTATAGTACATATTTATAATACATATACAGATGTGTACCGCATACATATTTATATATAACATTACACTCTGTTACCATGGAAACTATTACAGTGCTAACAAATTAAGCATTGTGACACCACTGTAATAAAAAAAATAAAGAAATTCAAATGAAACACCAAGCATTTGTTTAAGCACAAATAGCTTTAGTTAATTAAATACACAGAAACAATGCAAAAAACCACAAATTAATATTTAGAAGCCTTTCCCAGTATGAAAATCAGCTTTGACGTTGTTTTCCCTTTTCCACTGAGTTGCATAATGCATCTTTATAAATGAAGTTTGGCATTGGGTTAATAAGACTGGATCTATGACGTCAGAACCCTCACACACCTAAAAGCTCAACTCTCATTCTAAACAGTTACACCTTCCATAGTCAGTGAGAAAGAATGTATGGCTCTTTTTATTCATCAAAAAGAGGACTTTTTAAAAAGAAGGCTCAGATGTGAAGTTGGTCGTACATCCCTTGTTTCATTCAAACAACATGTAGAGAACTACCCCTGGGGTTTTGAATATATGAGCATCCTTTCACAATTAACCCTAATAGGACAAGTGTAGCACTTTTTTCCCAAGGAGATATACTCAAAGCTGAAAAATACATATGTTTAAATAGATCTCATTATATCAGCTACACTGAATCTCTCCTCTTTATATACAGAGGATGGTACCTCTTTTCACTGTCATGCAACATTAAAATAGGAAGGCATACACAAAGATGACATGGATTTGACAAAAAATTAATGATTTGTACATCACTTTAATGCTTCAAATTTGCAATTCATGTATGCTAATTAGTTCATAATGGGCTGTTGAAGAACAGAACTGTCATCCTGCTGCTTCACAGGTTTCTGGAAGCTCCGATTCAGCACAGACTTGCCGGTTGGCTGCTGGATTCTGGGCTGTAACACGGCAGATCTACGATAGGTTCCCCCCACCCCACACAATTGTTTCCTGGATGTGGTGCTTTAATCTATCAGAGTTACGATGGCATATCTCAAATAAGTGGTTCCTGGGTGCCGCAGTACGTACCGGGAGCAATGGCATCGCTTCACTCTATCTAAGTGATTGATTTCTGGATTTTAGGCTGTCAGGCGATACCTTAGAGGGCAGCTGTCAGCTTTTCAAATGTATGAAGTTGTATTATGCAGCACATTTGGAAAATGTATGTACAATTTTTTATTTTAAATTTACTGATAAAAAGGGCTGTAAAACTTGGAGAGAGAAAACAAGGAGGCTAAAAAGACCAGGTATCTTTCCTTACTGTAAAATCAGGTACATCTCCCCAATGCAAAAGAAGCAGCTACTTTCCCTTTTGGTGGTGGCAGGGGTCTTGGTGCTCCCTGGAGGAAACAAAGGCTGTCACAACAGGAGAGTGTACGGCTGAACTGCTTCACAAACCAAATGAAAACACCAGGGCTGGCTGGGAGCTGGGAGATTTGAAAACAAGCTGCTCTGTTTTTACTGGAGAGAAAACTGATTTTCTCTGATCTCATGATAGAGGCTTGACCCAATGTGATTTTCATATCACGTCTGCTGATCTATAAACCCAGCTGCTACCCGGGTCCAGGGAGAAGAGTACAGGAAAGAAATAAGCATCAAGTTTGTTTTCAGGTTTGAAATATCAGTCAAGTTCTTCATTGCTGAAATTTTGTATTAAAGACTCCAAAATGAAGATGTAGTTAATTAAAATTTATTTTTCCACTACGAAATATGAACTAGAGGCCATAATGGGAGATCTGAGCCAGACCAGGGAAATATCTCAAACGTACATAGTTGAACTATTAAGGAATTTTAGATTATTAGAAATAGATACTTTATAATATGTAAGATGATGGTACATTAAAAGGGGAGATTAAAATGACCAAGTTAAGAATATTTTGTTTGTTAAACCTCAATTTATCAGTGCTTTAAGGCCTTTATGCTGCATAAGAGGAAATAATGTACTATAAGAATAGGTGTTTAACAAATTGTTAAATAAAGGATGTTCTTCAAATTTATGTCATGAAAGACATAAAATGATATTCCAACTTAGAGGCTATCTGGTCAGCAACAGGAAAATTGTGACAACAATAACAATAATATTATATTCTCTATGACATCTAAATAATACTTTCTTGTGACGGAAACCAAATTAAATGTTTGAAGCTCTCCAATGGTTAGGTTATTCAAATTTGCAAATCTGAAGTTTTATGGGTGTTTTTGGTGAACACTTGGGAGTGGGATGTTTGGCTTAACAGATGTATGCTTAGCTATTTGAGAAACTATTAAACTGTTTTTCTAAAGTGATTATACCATTTTCCATCTTCACCAGCAGTTTCCACATCCTCCCCCAATACTTGACATGGTCAATCTTTTTAACTTTAGACATTTTAGTACACTGGTTCTTAACCTGGGTTCTATCGAACCCAAGGGTTTGATGAGTCGGTCTCAGGGGTTCGAAGAAGCCTCTGCCATGGAGACCAGAATAAAGTAATACCGTAATTTGTTGTGAGTTCATGCACTTTGTTGGTTTTGTTCTTTGAGCAAGGTGATGTTCATGCATGGCTCATTTTGTGCACCAGTAAAAAAACATATACCTATATCTTGAATTTGGAAAAATAAATCATATTTTATTTATCACTAAAGAAGGGTTCGGTGAATGCGCCTATGAAACTGGTGGGTTCGGTACCTCAGAAAAGGTTAAGAACCACTGTTCTAGTACTTATGTACTTGTATCTTGCTGTGGTTTGATTTGCATTTTCCTCATGACTACTGATGTTCAGCATCCTTATGTGTTCTTAAGTGCCATCTGTATGCCTTCCTTGGTGAAGTGACTGTTTAAATCTTTAGCCATGTTTTAGTTTTCTGTTATTAATATGAGATTTTGAGAGTTCCTTCTATGGTCTAGATCCAGTTTTTATTTGGATATATAATTTGCAATATTTTATTCTAGTCTGAGTTTTCTTTTTTCATTCTCTTAGCAGTATTTTTTTTTTAATTTTTATTTTATTCATTTTAGAGAGGAGACACAGAGTGAGAGAGAGAGAGAGAGAAAGGAGGTAGGAGCTGGAAGCATCAACTCCCATATGTGCCTTGACCAGACCAGTGCAGGGTTTTGAACTGGCGACCTCAGTGTTCCCAGATCGACGCTTTATCCACTGCGCCACCACAGGACAGGCTTAGCAGTATTTTTTTTAAGAACAGAAGTTCTTTATTTTGATGAAGATATATACAGTGTGTCCGAAAGTCATGGTGCACTTTTGACTGGTCACAGGAAAGTAACAGAAGGTGATAGAAATGTGAAATCTGCACCAAGTAAAAGGAAAACCCTCCTACTTTCTGTAGGATGATGTGGCAGCATGTGCACATGCACAGATTATGATGTAACACCTTGTATACAGCGGAGCAGCCCACGGCCATGCCAGTTGAGATGTGGCCAGTACAGAGGAAAGTTCAGTGTGTTCTGTGGCTCGCTAAATTAGAATTCATGACCAAAGTGCAACGTGAATATTGGCGCGTTTATAACAAAGCGCCACCACATAGGAATAACATTACTCGGTGGGATAAGCAGTTGAAGGAGAAACCCCATTCTGGTAGCCCATCAGTCAGTGACGAGTCTGTAGAGGCTAGACTGGATAGCTACCTAAGGAGCCCTAAAAATCTGTGTGTGCGTGTGCTTGATAATTACACCTAAGCAAGACTACAGTTCATAAGGTGTTAAAGAAACGTCTCTGTTTTACGGGGTACAAATTGCGGCTTTTGCATGCTATCAGACCGGCGGATAAACCCACATGATGCGCGTTTGCTACAGATATCGTTTGGATCTGTGTAGGGCAACAAATGGAGCCCACATCGAACTGCACTAAATAGGTACGAAACTGGAAGAGTTTTCCTTTTATGTGGTGCAGATTTCACATTTCTATTGTCTTTTGCTGCTTTCCTGTGACTGGTCAAAAGTGCACCATGACTTTACGAACACACTGTATATAATTTGTGGTATCTTATTTCCCTGATTCAGTCTGCTAGAAGTTTACTTTATTATCTTCTCAAAAAATAGATTTTGTTTTTTATCAATTTGTACCATTATTTTTCTGTTTCATTAGTCTTCATTACTTCTTTTTATTTGCTTATTATACATTTCATTTGTTCTTTTTTCCTACCTCTTAAGGTTGACTGCTGAGTTAATTGATTTAAACCAAAGAGAAATGAAACCATATGTACATACAAAGATTGTTATACAAATATTTATGGAGGCTTTATTTTTAATAGTAAAAACCTGGAAACTAATCAAATGCTCATCAACAGATGAATAAATACATAAATTTAACTATATACAATGGACTACTACTCAGCAATAAAAACAGAAGTATTTTTACACAAACTGTGGATATATCTGAAAATAATTATACTAGTAATAAAAGGGAAGATAAAAGAGGAAACACTATGTGATTTTATGTATAAAATTATTTTAAGAAGTAAAATAATCTGTAGTGACTCAAGCAGAGTAATGGTTGCCTGGAAATGGTCATGGAAGAGTAGTAAAGAGGTCTTCAAAAGAGGCACCACAGAAGTCTTGACAAGGAGGGAAATGCTCATAACTTGATTGTAATTAGTGTTTTGTGGGTGAATACATGTGTTAGAGCTGATCAAATTGTATACAGCAAGTTTTCATTTAATGTCATCAATAAGTTTCTAAAACTTTGGTGAAACAACATATAATGAAACCAATTTTATCAGAGCTAATTGATATAAACAAAAGGAATTGTGCTGGAAAAAAAGTAGGGGTTGATATTATACAACCAAATACTGCCATCAAGAAATGTATCAGGGTCCAGATGATCAAGAATGGCAAAAAAAAAACGTACCTAAAGATGGTTGTTTGAATTTTATTGACAAAAATAATAAAGTACTGGTTGCAGGACTTGGTTGCCAAGATCATGCTGTTGGTGACATTCCTGGAGTCCACTTCAAGGTTGTCAAAGTAGGCAATGTCTCTCTTTCAGCTTTATACAAAGGCAAGAAGCAAAGACCAAGATTATAAGTGATCATGGTGAAAATATAGTAGTAATAAATTTTCATATGACAAACAAAAACACACACACACACAAGTGAAGTTCCTATGTCTCATTGACATTTTAATGAAATGATGTTGAGGACCTGCTGTGTTTTATATGTGTAGTTTATTGTATGTCTATTGTATCTCAGCAAAACTCTTAAGAAATAGACACCATTATGAAAATGATAAAGACCAGAGAAGAGAAAATATTAACAATAATTATATTTTACTTGTATCTAGAACAATTAAAGAACTCTTACAACTCGATAATAAGGAGATAAAATAGCCAGTGCAACAATAAACAACAGATTTCAGCAAACATTTGTTTTTAAAAGAAATATATAGGAATTGCCAATAAGTCTTTCAAAACATGTTCAACAATATTTGTTACCAGGGAAATACAATTTAAAAACACAGTGTAACACCACTATGCCCCAATTAGAATGACTGAAATTAAAAAGAGTAATAAAAAACATTGGCCATGATATGAAGAAGCTATAATTTTAATACATTGCTGGAGTGAGTGTAAACTTATAAAATCACTATGGGAAATTGTTTGACAGTTCCTTTTAAAAACTAAACATGTGACTGTGGCCAGATGGCGCAGTGGTAGAGTGTTGGCCCAGCGTGTGGAAATCCTGGGTTCCATTCCAGGCCAGAGCACACAGGAGAAGTGCCCATCTGCTTCTCCATCCTTCCCCCTCTCCTTCGTCTCTATCCATTTCTTCCCCTCCTGCAGCCAAGCCTCCATTGGAGCAAGGTTGGCCCAGGCGCTTAGGATGACTCCACAGCTTTCACCTCAGACACTAGAATGGCTCAGATTACAGCGGAGTATTGCCACAGAGGGGCTGAGCGTCGCACCCTGGTGGGCATGCCTGGTAGATCCCAGTCAGGCGCCTGTGGGAGTCTGTCTGCCTCCTCGCTTCTCACTTCAGAAAAATACAAAAATAAAAATAATTAATTAATTCTTTCCCTGTTTTTATTTTTTATTATTATTTTTTTCTATTTATTTCCATACATTTTAAAAATATTATTTCAACATCTCAGTGTGATTGTTTTGCTTTTTTTAAATTGATTTTAATTTATTGTGTTTATATAGATTTAAAAACATACCTCTATATAACATATGAATATACCTAGAAGCTTTATGCAAAATAGATCAGAACTGAAAATAATGTCTCCCCTGCTTTGAGAACTGCAATTACATCTATATTTGGTGTTTCAAGTTGGACCTTAGTTTACTGATGTTCTGCACATTTTAATTTCCAATTTTTAAAAATTCTCTTTGGGTTTCATTTTGGATAGCTTTAATTGCTTTGTCTTCAAGTTAACTAATTATTTTTCTACAATGTTTAATCTGCTGTAATTTGCATCTCAGATATTGTGGTTTTCATCTATTGAAGGTCTAGTTTGGTCATTTTATGTTTTCTATTTTTTTAGTCTCCATGTATAATCTTTTCTCTAGCCTCTTAAAATTATGAAATACTGTTATATGTATAGCTCTTTTAATGTTTTGACTACTAATTCTATTATTAGTATAATTCTTATTCTTATATCAGTTTTAATTAATTGATTTTTTCCTCATTATAGGTCATATTTTCCTGCTTCCATTGCTAACTGGAAATGTTGATTTTGTTCATTTCTGAATGGATGTCAGACATAGTGAATTTTACATGTTTGGATACTGGATATTTTTGTATACCTGCATATATTCTTTTTTTTTTTTTACAGGGACAGAGAGAGAGTCAGAGAGAGGGATAGATAGGGACAGACAGACAGGAATGGAGAGAGAGGTGAGAAGCATCAATCATTAGTTTTTCATTGCCATTGTGACACCATAGTTGTTCATTGATTGCTTTCTCACATGTGCCTTGACCACGGGCCTTCAGCAGACCGAGCCACCCCTTGCTGGAGCCAGCGACCTTGGGTTCAAGCTGGCGAGCTTTTGCTCAAGCCCGATGGGCCCGCGCTCAAGCTGGTGAGCTCAGGGTCTTGAACCTGGGTCTTCCGCATCCCAGTCTGACGCTCTATCCACTGTGCCACTGCCTGGTCAGGCCCTGCATATATTCTTGAGCTTTGTTTTGAAATACAACTATATATATATGATTTATAGCTTGATGCTTTCAGAACTTACTGTTGAACTTTTATGTGGTACTAGAGCAGCCTATATTCTAAGGGTACCATTCTCTCAATATTGAAGCTAAACCTTCTAGAACTCTACCCATAAATTATGAGATTTGTCCACTCTGCCTGAAGAGAACAGAAACTATTTCTGAGTGTGTGAGTTCCTGTTACTGTCTCTCTTACCTTTTCAAAGAGTTTTTTCAGTAAACCTGAATAGTGTCCTCACAAACCTACACTGATTAGTACTCAGCTAAAGACTCCATCAGGGCTCTCTACAGATCTCTGTTCTTTCCTTGATTTCTACCCTGCAAAATCTAGCCACACAGATTTCCATTTCTCTCCAGGAGACTGCTGCATGCTGCCTGGGTTTCCACTCTGTGTCATGGCCAAAAACTCTGTCCTGGCAGCAAATCAGGGCAAGTGTAGGGCTCTCCATATTTGTTTCCTATCTCTCAGGCTTCTCTGTCTTTCATTGTTTGCTGTCCAAATATTAATATCCATTGTGCCATGTATTTTATCCAGTTGTTTAATTGTCTCAGGAAAAATAAATAATTCAGGTTCTTGTTATTTAGACATTGCAGGAAGCAAAGAATACTATTTAAATCTAATTTTGCCCCACTGCTTAATGATATCTTTTGATTAGCAGGAGTCTTTTATTATCAATAAGTCAATTTATCAACTTTTTTCTTTCATTGTGCTTAGGACTGTGAAGAATACAATAATAATTAATTTGCAGCACCTGCTATTCCAAGAAGCTCTCAATCTTGCAAAGAAATAGAAAGTTACAAAAAAAAAATACTGTGGGGCAAAGAAAGGCTCAGCTGGTCAGTTGAAATGAGTAGAGAAAGAAGAGTGAAGTATATAAATGGCCAATAGCTTGTGGTTTGAAAGTGGAAAAGGGTATCGTGTTAAGCAGAAAAGTAGCCTCTAGGGATGTCCAAGTCTTAACCATTAAAACTGTAAATATATTTCTTGACAGAGCAAAAGGGATTTTGTCGATGTGACTGAATCATGAGTCCTGGGATGGAGAGGAAATCCTGGGTGAGCTGGGTGAGCCCAGTGTAATCACAGTCCTTATACAAGAAAGAGAGAGAGAGCAGAGTCAGGAAAGGAGATATGACCAGGGAAGTAGGTTTTGGAGCTGTGAGATCTCTTGAAGAGACCATCAGCTAAGGACTGAGGGCCACTTAGAGAAGCTAAAAAATAAGGGAACAGATTTTCTCCTAGAGTCTTCAGAGGGAACACAATCCTACCAAAACTCTCATTTTAGTCTTATGAACCCATTTTGGACTTTTGAACTTTGGAACTATGAGATGATAAATTAGCATTCTTTTGAACCATGAAGCTTGTTGTAATTTGTCACAAGCCCATAGAAATATAATACAACTATTGAAAATAAGGGCTACTTTTAGCTCCAGTCCCAACAGTGAGGTTGTTAGAGAAGTAAACTTTCTACATGGAGGTCTCCTCTTACAGTGATGATCATCGTTTACCTGCTGATGCATGAAGAACTAAATGCAAAGAGCCTGAGACTTTATGTCAACCTCTTCTGCTGAAATAAGAATTCAGATTCAACATGATGGGTAATTCTTAGGTAGGTGCTTGTAGCAATACTAGCTTCCTGTGAATTGGGAGTTCCCTGTCCTCTACCTGCAAACCCAAGGGGACCCACCTTACACCAGGGCAGAAGGCAAGCAATAGTTTTATAAGACCTGAAATTCAAGTTTTTATATTTCTAACACTCTAAACAGAATTCTCTCTTCCTCTTTACAAAACTTAACTTTCTACTTATGATTAGAAACATAGCTGCTTATGATTAATAGACAACTTAGAGAATGGGTTATATATGACTCACTTGCCCAAATTTTCTTTAGCTTGATTTCCCTTTTCTTGAAGAAATTTTCTCATATTTATCCAGTGCAGTTATTGTCACAATGCCTGGATACATTTATGTAAACCTGGGGTTAAATCAAAATACTTCTTTGTTGATGAAAATTCCTTAATAACCAGCATATGTTGTTTGTATAAAGACTCCAAGCAATTCCAAGTCGTTTGCCTAGATAATTGCATTAGAGATTCAGCAGCCACGGAGATAAAATACAGAGAGTTCAACAGTCTTGTCGTGGTGGGAATAGAGCCACAGGATGCATGGTTGTCACTTTAGGTTATAAAAGTCGTCTCTGAACATGGGATGTGTACAGACAAGCAATGAGCTGAATGTGCACAAGCATTGTGTTGGATGAGAACCTTGCTCCTGGCTAAATAGCAAATAGCAGGGTGCATTGTTGAGGCTAATCCCAACTCAGTTGGCCTCTCTTTGAGAAATGAATAATGCTTCACAGCTCATAAGCCCAGGCATCATGCTGAAAGTCCAGCAAGGCTAGGGGGAGACAGTGGGCTTAACGATCAGATGGCTCACTGTTTTGTTTTATTCTTGGGTTTGAGGGAAGGAGCTTCAAGGTCCTTGTCAAGCAAATCAAGACAAGATTTCAGAAAATCAGGTGAAACAAGATATTCATGAGTGGGATTAGATTCACAGTGTCTTAAATCTGTTTGTAATACTTTTACATTCAGACAGTGTATCTACATAGGATCAAAATAACATTTAAAAAAGTCAGTAACCAACTTTCCTCTCTTGACCACATGATATGAAGTAATTGGTGTGATTGACCTAATTTTCTCTATTTTTATTTTAGTTGATTGAAAGAATTCACTTATTAAGAAAGTTTCCATTTTTAATTTTTAAAAATATTTAAGGTGGTAAAATAGATATATCATAAAATGTAACATGTTAACTTTTTTAAGCAGATAGTTCATTGGCAGGAACATTCATGTTGTAGTGCAACCATCGCTGTCCTCCATTTTCAGAACTCTTTTCATTTTGCAAAACAGAAAATCTATATCCATTAAACAATAACTTTCCATTCCCCCATCCTCCTAGCTCCTGGTAACCACCATTCTACTAGAAAGTTTTCATTTTAAAATGGGTTCACTGTGAGGTTATAGTATATTTGACCTTACACACACACACACACACACACACACACACACACACACAAACACACACCTCTTTCATCTCTTTTTTTCCATCTTCTTTCCCAGGAGAGTCTCAATATGGCATCAGCTAAAACAATACTTGTGTAATTGAGTTGTGATTCTAATTTTTACACTATCATCTGGCTCTCAGAATACGAACATCACATTCTCTATTTGTGAAGTTGCCAATGAAATGGTGTATATTGGTTGGGAATGGAGCTTAAAGCAATCAGGCTTGCAGAAACAGTGTGTAGTCATAAGTCTCTCAGAAGCTTGCTGGGCTGGAGGATGCCTGCCGGTGTGTGTGAATTGTGGAGATCATGGGGCAGGTGAGAAACTTTGAAAGTAGGAGGAGTTCAAGGGAGTTCGGTTTTAAGTGTTAAATGATTAGGCAAAGACAATTTAATGCAGGAAGTCTCTATGAACAGAACTAGTGAATAATTGAATCATGGTTTTAAAGAATAATTATGCCCCGACGGTAGGAGGTCCAGGGAGAACAGGCCCTTTTTTCTTAATGGATATGGAGCTTTAAAAGATGTCCTGATCCTAAACTTGGAAATGAAACTGAAATATGAAATGATAAAATGTAAGCCATCTTCATGAAAGTGGCCTCATTGCTATTACTTTATGCAGCAAATTAATTATTTAGCATCTATTATGTGCTAGGCAGCCAGAGTTCAGCAATGAACAAGACAGAAATGATTCTTACCTTTCATGGAGCTTAAGACTTTGAGAGAAATATATAGTAGGCTGAAAAATGCCAGCCCCTGCCCCGAAGATGTCTATGTCCCAATTACTGCAACTTATAAGTATGTTAACTTTCACAGTAAAAGGAACTTGGAAAATGAGGTTAAGGTTGTTGAGATGGAAAGGCTAACCTGTGTTATCCAGGAGGGCCCAATGAATCATTAAGGTCTTTATAAGAGGGAGGCCTCGGAGGAAAAGGGAGAAGTGAGAACACAGCAGAGGTTGGAGAGGAGAGAGGATGTTAGGCTGCTAGCTGGGGAGATGAAGGAAGGGACTATGAGCCAAGGAATACAGGTGACCATCAGCAGCAGGAAAGGCAAAAGAACTAATTCTCCCCTAACGTCCCCAGAGGGAGTGCAACCTTGCTAACACCTAGATTTCAGCCCAACAAAGTCCATTTCAGAGTCCTCAGCTCCAGAACCATAAATTAATATGTTTGTGTTGTTTTAAGTCACTAAGCTTGTGGTGATTTGTTATAGCAGCAATAGGAAAATAATATCAAAATATGAACAAATCACCACTCTGTAGCCTGTTTCACAGTCTTTGTGATGGTGCCCTGAGTGGGAAGCACAGAATGCCACAAGAAAGTGTAACAAAGCCCTTGTCTCAAACAGGGACAGAGTCAGCCTCAGCTTCTCTTCTGGAGATGAAGGCTGTTATATGTGTCAGAGGGAAGGACTATGATGAGCTCTTATACCGGCATGGTGATGAGGAGAGAAACAGTTCTATTTTGCACTTGCTGATTGATTGACTGATAGGATCAGTAATTTTAATTGTTAATTACTAATCCATTGCATAATTATATACCCCTATGTTTATCAATTCTCCCATTGATGAATATTTGGGATTCATCCAGTTTGGGGGCTATTGTGAATAACATTGCTGTCAATATTCCTGTACAATTCTTATTGTAAACATACCATTTTATTTCTCTGGGGCAGATACCTACGAATAAAACTGTTGAGTCCTAGGGGAGATGCATAGTTGACTTATTAAAAAACTACCGCACTCTTTTCACATAGAATTGCACCATTTCATACTCCCTTTGGTAATTTATTGGATTGTGAGGGCAGAGTGAAAAAGTCAAGCATGTCCTCTCAAACTAAAGAATAATATGCTCAGTTCTTTAAACAGGTTTCTGTGTTTTGAGTGTTGAGCTAGACAAAGAGGTAAAGATGAGGCTATTGTCCTGTGAGAATATTCCCTAAAATATAGAGTCCTTTGGTTCTTTGGTAGAGGAGGCAAAAACAAAACAAAACATAAATACCCCCCCCAAAAAAAACAACAAAAAAGGCCACTTTAAATTGTTTCCAACTCATTTTAAGCAGTGTTTTCCTTACAAACTTCTAGAGACCATATTTCACCAAACTAATAAGATAAGATCAATGACTCAAACATAAAAAGCTCTTGGACCATTTCAGAAAGGGAAACTGAGGCCCCAGGCTGTTAGGAGATGCTCATTCTCCCCTTCCTAAGTGGCAAGAAAGTTTGGTCTTAATCTACACGATGCCCTGTTCTTACACCAACTCTCTTCTTCAGCTATCCCCCACCCCTTTGTAGCCTCCAAATTTGCAAATTCAGATAAAACCTCTCCCTCCTCATCACTTATCCATCACTAAACAAAATCCTTTCTGTCAACTGTCCTTCCAGTTTTCCCTTCTAAAGGGAAAGTGTTCAAGCTAGGGGTTTTATTCAAACCAAGATTTGAGGGTTAAGAGAGTACCAACCAGAAGGGATACTGGCACAAACAGGCTTAAACCAGAAGTGTTTCAGGCAAACCCTAGAATGTATAGCCTCCCTTTTGGGAAGCTCACTGATCTACAACAGTAGAGCAATGAAGAAAGGGCTACCCATGGATGATATACCTACTTGAATGAGCGCTGAATATATAGAACTGTAACATCAAGTAAATTATGAGTTTTAAGATAGATATAAGAAGTTGACAAGAAAGTGATTATCTTAAACATCTTGGGTTTGTAAGAAAATGGGAAAGGCAAGGATAGCATATGTTTAAAATTGCCTTGGTAGATTATAAATAGAATTCTTTTAATCGATTAGTCTCTTATCCAAGGAATCTTTCCCAAAGGATATGTCCATCTCAAACCTCTGGTTGTAGTTTTATTTTGCAAAGGAGTCTTTGGGGATATAATTAAGTCAAGGATCTCTAGATGAGATCATCCTGGACTACTTAGGCGGGCCTTAAAAACAATGACAAGTGTCCTTATAAAGAGAAAGGCAGGAGAGGAAGAGAAGGCCGTGGAAAGACAAAAGTTGAGGCTAGGCTTCCATGGCCACATGGCAGGAACACCTGTAGTCACCAGAAGCCAGGAGAGGGAAAGGGGTCTCTCTTAGACTCTTCAGAGGAAGTTCAGCCCTGGTGACACCTTGACTTTAGACTTCTGTCCTCTGAAGCACTGGAAGAATAAATTTTAGTTGTTTTTTTTATTTTAAGCCACCTGATTTGGGTTAATATGCAACATGGTCACAGGAAATTAATGTAGAGTGGAAGGGAGATTCTTGTTAAGCAGGCCTGAGGGTGGGGTAGAGGGAGCTGATGAATATATGAGTGTGAAAATATGACGCTGGACGTGAATGGGTATGAAATTTCATGTACGTCCAGGCTGAGTGGAATCGGAGGACAGGAGAAAAGCAGCAGACATTGTCTATGTGGCCAGCTCCTCTTACAGGGCCATAGCTGGGGTTCCCCCAGGACCGCTTTCTCATGCTGCCTTTCCATTATCCACCCAGTGTGAAAACAAAATCCACTTAGAAACGGGGAGAAAACTATATCCCCATCTCTCCTGCAGGTTTCCAAAAATATTTGCAACTTCTTCATTTAGTTCAGGCTCATTACCAGTAAAGCAAGTCACACAATTCAGTTCTTTTAATCATTTTTCTCATTATTTTTCCTTCTCTGTTTTAGTTGTCTCATATTTCTTCACTCTGTCAGCCAGTCCCTTGGTTATACATTTTTTTCTTGTCATTTGCCTTGGAAAAACAAAACTATACAGCATAATTAGTATTGCTTGTATGAAAGATGTGACTTTCGGGATGGGAAAAACGTTGCTATTAATTGCTGATTCACATTGTAAACATCTCTGACTCCTTTGAATGTATGGCACTTCTGGTCTCCACTGGGCCCTTTCTGGGATCCACAAAGCTCTGAATGTCAATAAATGGTGACTCAGGCTTGTCTGTGGCCAAAGAATCTCGACACCGATACGTGACTCAAATGGGGGTCACATTATACCAGAGTGTGTGTTGGGGAGTACAGTAACCCGTTCTCAGCTAGTGCTCCACCAAACGGGACGTCTATATTTAAAATGTTAAACCCAGGACTTTAAAAGGGAGAGCATTTAATCCTGAAAAAATTATAATAATAACTCTCTTTGAAATATGATCTCTTTACTCCGACGGCACTTGTTGTTTGCAGATGATTTTCCCCTGTCGACCCTGAGGAGAGAAACCTTCTTCAACCTGGTTCTTGAACTGCATCCCCCAGCATCAGAGGATTAAACTACTAAATTTGATTCGAGTTTAAAATTGGGTTCAGAATTGGGAGAGGTGTGTGATGGAGTGGCCAAGAGCCTGAGCTTCAGGTTGAGAGGGATCTTTATTTTGAAGTGCAAACATGTCCAATTCTGTGACCTGGTCTACATGTTAACAGGGATATTGTGAACATCAAATGAGAAAAATAAGCACGTGCCAGGCACACAGGACCTGCTCATTAAGTATATTAATTTTCACAATGCTGGAGTAGGTTTACCCCACCACACAATGTGGAAGGGTACAAATCCTGGGTCATCCTTCCATGAGGGAGAAAGGAAAATGCCTCTTATTCTTAGATGGCCTACACCAGAGAAAACATGGCTTCATTAGTGTTATCTTGCCGCATTAGCAGTCTGGTCCTCAGCACAGAGCCACCATTGCAAGGTACTTTTGAGTCTGGATGAGACTGCCACTCATTCTGGGTTCTAACCCTAGTCCACCACTTATTGGAAGTCCGTTTTTGGAGGTCAGGTTGCCAGATAAAACACAGGATGCCTGATCAATAAACAATAGGCAGTGTTTAAATGTAATTATGGCCTATATACCACATGCAATATTCGGTTTGTTGGCAAAACTTTGTGAGCATATCATATATATTAGACACATTTGTACTAAAAGATTATCATTTGTTATTCTAAAATTCAAATTTATGTGAGCATCTTGTAATTTTATTTGCCAGATCTAGCAACTCTATCTTAGACATGGCCCTTAACTTTTCTGAGCCTCAGTTTCCTCACGTATAAAATGGAGATAAAAACAGCATTGTTTTCTTCCTGTCTATCTCACAGAATAGTTATGGTGATCAATGAGTTAATAGTTGTGAAGTGCTCTGAACAGGACTACTTGGCAGAGAGCAAACACTAATAAATAATTGCTCAGTAAATAAACAATCTAACCAACCTTATTTCAAGCTGGCTATCCATGTTTTACACATACAACTACACCCTGTTCTACAAAAACACAATATTCACAATCTGTGAGCAGGGCTAGAGAATAGGAACTATATTATTTCCTGGTTAGCATAATTCCACTTTTCTCCCCAGGCTCCTTTTTTTTTTCCCAGAGTAACCCCCACAGCTGGTTTAAGCAATTCCTTACCCCACTCTCATTCCTGTTACTCCCAATGTCCAAGTGTCAATCCAGAATGCAGTCTATACTGGCAGGTGATAGTGAGGTAGACCCCAGCTGCCTTCCCCCGCCCCCTTGTCCCCACAGCTGCCCCTCTTACTTTCTCTCTCACAGATCTCAGGTCCTACCCCATCACTTGCCCACCTCACCCTCCCCAAACCAACACACTAGCACGGAAAGCTAATGCTGGACCAAGTACCCATAGAGTCAATGCCTTTTCTTCTTTTACAGGACTTAGAAAGGGGGCAGCAGAAGGAGTGAGAGGGAAAACTGGGAACTGAGAATAGTGCCCTCTGCATTCTTCAGACTTCCCTGAGCCTCATTTCTTCTAGCCCCTTGATGACTTGTAGTCCTTCTCCCATGACTTCTACACCAGCCTGCTTGGAATCCAGGCCACGGATCTTCTGTGAAGCTTCCAAACCCAGTCCAGAGCCTTAAAAATAATGTCTCTAGGTGATTGAGGTCATTTGTCTTTAGGTTTGCAATCTATTTTACTTTGTAGTTGGTGTTTTTGCTCACAGTGAAGAAGTGGAACCTGAAAAAAGTCCTGGACCAAGGACAGAAAGTCAACAAAGAAACCAAAAGACTGCAAAACAAGAGACAAAACCACTAAGCGAGAAGGAGAAGGTGAAATCTCTGTGAAAGAGAAAAGGAAAGCATGTGTCAGTCACTAAGTTCTCAAAGGGAAAAACAGAGAAGACATCCAGACTTAGGTTCTGAGGGATTCAAACCAGTATGAGTTTCTAGCAATCCCTCCTTTGACTAGTCTCCAACTATTCCTGACCCCAAGCCTTACTTCTCAGTCTCTGATCTGTGAGGGGACTGCTCCAAGCTGTAAGAGCCTCGTTTAATGGCCTGTAGGTAGATCCTCAGAGTCTTTGCCTCCTTGACCTAGACTCTATGATCTCACTGAAAGTTCTTTAATGGGAAGAATAGAGAGCATGGTGTCCCTGTGCTGCAGATATAAGGTTACCCTGGTATTTCTATGATGTATTGTGCCATAAAAAATCACTTCAAAACCCAGAGGCTCAAAAATAGCAATTTGTTCTCCTATAGTTCTGCAGGTTGTCTGGACAATTCCCTGTAGTGTAGCCTTGGGCACAGGGATGATTGCTGTCCTCTCAAGACCACTGGAACTCAGAGAGGGCTGTTGGTGACCACTGAACTGTGTTGGTACAGTGGATAAAGCATCAACCTGGAATGCTGAGGTCACCAGTTCGAAATTCTGGGATTGCCCAGTCAAGGTACATATGGGAGTTGATGCTTCCTGCTCCTCCCCCCTTTCACCCTCTCTCTCTCCTTTCTCTCTAAAAATGAATAAATAAAATCTAAAAAAAAGAGAGGGCTGTTGGGAGGGAACTTAGTCTCCATCCATTTGTGCCTCTCTACATGGCTGCTTGGACTGCCTACCAGCATTGTGGCTGGGTTCCAAAATGAACGTTCCAAGAGGGAGGGTTCAAAAGAGAGAAAGTAGAAACATATAGGCCCACCAAGGATGGATGGGTCCAGAACAGACACACATCACTTCCATTATATTCAATTGGTTAAAGTAGTGAGAGACCCAGCCCAAAGGCAGATGAGAGGAGACTATGTAAGGCATGAATACTGGAAGGTGTGGTTCACTGGGGAATCATCAAAGGAATATCTACCACATCTATTTTGCAGGCTTTTTATTATTTCTAAAACAATACCCTACCTCATGTATAGTATTTGACTGAAGACTTATTTATTTAATACTTTCAGTTTCAAGTTACTTATGTTAAATTTATTTTGGGGGTGCTTGTTTATACCTTTATGTAAAGGTCTTACAGTTGTACATAACTTCAGTTGTACAGAACACAGGTACACAACTTCCAGTGGAAGGTATATTATGAACTTGTGCTATTTTTTTAAAAAAAGGGATGAGTATTGCAGGACAAATTATCTGAGCTATGGAATTATGAGAAAATTTTATGGAAAACTTCTGGGAAAGTGCTCTAAAAACTGAAAACCACAGTAAAGAAATATGAGATCTTACCATTGTCATTATAAAATTATTGCCTCCTTTAACTATTTTTAGGAGCTCTGCCCCCTCTAAGTCCAGTGAGCCAAATGTTTACTTCTCAAGCAGATACTGGTAAAGAGTTTGGGCTCTGGATTCAGTCTGCCTGGGATGAAAGCCTAGCTGTCTGACTTTGGACAAATTAATTAATCTCTCTGTGACTCAATGGCATGCCCATAAAGTGAAGAGAATGATAATATCCTCCTCATAAGATTCTTATAATTTAATGTATTTGAGGTACTCAGAGCAGTGCTTGGCATATAAATGGTCAATAAATGTTAGCTGTTGTTGATGATTGTGATGGGCTAAATAATGTCCCTCTTCCAAAGACCTGGTCCACCTCCACCTTCACAGGAGTCTGTGCAAATGTCACTTTATGTAGCAAAAGGACTTTGCAGAAGTGATTAAGGACATTTAGATGGAGAAAAAGCATTATGGATTATTCAGGTGGATCAATGGAATCACAAAGATCCTTATAAGAGGAGGGCATGAGGGTCAGAGTCAGAGAAGGTGATGTGATGATGAAACTAGTGGCAGAGACATGCAGGCTCATGCATCAAGGAATACTGTTAGCCTATAAAAGCTGGACAAGTCAGGGAACAGATTCTCCCCTCGAATCTTCACAAGAAACACATCCCTGCTGACCCATTTTGGATTTCTGAACTCCAGAACTGTAAAATAATAAATATGTGTTGTTTTCACCAAGTTTTTAGTAATTTGTTATAGCAGCAATAAGGAATTATTGCAGTGATGATGCTAATGATGATGATGATAATCCGAAAGCAGGTGCCTCCTACACACAATCAAGAAACAGAATCTAAACCAACCCGAGAAGTGTATGCTCTCCAACCCCAGGGAAAGATATTAGGCAGGGAGCTTGATGAAAAATAGAGCAATTTTGTGGATGTGATTTAATCAAGTTGTCACAGTTGTTTTTTTTCCCGTTAAGCCACTAGTTCAAACATCAAGCAATGCTACCTACTTTACATTTATATTTTGTGACTTGCTTTTGAGTGTTTTCATCAATATTTTATTATAAAGTCATGAGTTTTACCTTAATTATATATTATGTAAATGTTTTCAATATTCTTAAGTATGATTTTTCTCATGTATTGGGTACAGATTTCTTTTCCCCTTTGGGTTATACATCCCCAAGCATATTATAGCAGGTAAAAAAAAGAGAGGTGTTCAGCATTCTTAAATTACTATCAAGTCGCATATGCATAGTACTGTGCAGTTTACATGGTTCTTTCTCAACCTTGTTTCACTTTATCCTTATAATGTTCTTGGAAGAAGAAAACTAGACTTAGGAAGGTTAAGATTGCATTATGGAAGTGGCATAGATAGTAAGTAGAAAAGCCAGGTTTTGAACCAGGTCTCTTGATTCTAAGATCATTACTCCTCAGAAATATCTTCAGATATTTTCAGGAAATTTTTCAGAGATTTATCTATTTGAAAAATGAAGCTTCCCATCTCTCCCTAATTCTTGCCTATTGCCCACTTAGTTTGAAAGAGCCTAAAATGTTCCATATGTGAGGATGCATGCATAACATGCAATACAGTTGTCATGGTAAGCCCAAATTTGAACACCAGTTCATTAAAGCATGTGTATTTCCATGATCAAAAGCAACACATTGGGAGTAGAGTGATAAATGTTTTTTAACACTATTAATGGAAGAAACATTTCTTAAAGGCTTGAAGATATGAGTAACGGTTGTGGAGTAAGAGAAGATATGACTTCTTGGCTAACAGCCTTCCTCCTCCTCCTCCTCCTCATTCTTTTGAGAGAGAAAGAGAGAGAGGGAGACAGATACAGGAAGGGGAAGGAAGAGAGATGTGAAGAATCAACTTGTAGATGTGGCACTTTTAGTTATTCATTGATTGCTTTTCATACATGCCTTAACTGAGGAGCTCCAGCCGAGCCAGTGACACCTTGCTCAAGCCAGCAACCTTGTGCTCACACCAGTGATCTTGGGCTTCACGCCAGCAATTTTGGGGCTTAAGCCACCAACCATGGGATCATGTCAATGATCACACACTCAAAACAGCGACTCTACACTCAAGTTGGTGAGCCTGCACTCCAGCCAGTGACCCTGGCATTTTGAACCTGGGACCTCAGCATCCCAGGTTGATGCTCTGTCCATTGCGCCACCACCAGTCAGGTGGCTAACAGCTTTTCTTCCAGAACTATTCTAAGTCCAATTGCGATCTAGTAAAGCAAACTCTAAAATCTTTAATAAAAACCTTGGTTGGGCCTTTCAATATATTTCCTAGTAAAGGGAAACTGAATTTAGGTTTTAGGTTTTTGAACTTGGAGACTCAAAGAGATATTGATTACCATTAAGAATATTATAAACCATGCTGAAAATGGGGATTTTCTTTTACAATTCCTATTCAGCCTACCATATTATGTCGCCTTGTACGTAATTATGAAGGAAGGTATTACACAATAAGGAAATGCAGAGGAGCCAGAGGGAAGCTTAAGTATCCTGTCACTAAAAATAAACAAATATGCTTAAAGACATTCCCACCAGAGGAATTTCACAGCCTCAGTAATGAAATCCCATACCTTCACAAAGCTCTTCCTCTGACCTGGACCAGATAGAAATTATTCCAGTTACAAAGATCTAGAACATTCTAGCACTTTTAGAGCTGAAATGGGATCCTAGAAAGCATCTAATGGAAAGAATTTAGCCAACTGGCTAAATGCAAAATCAAGTTTAATAAAAAAAATAATAGTTTTACTATAAATTAGCAAAAAAAACCTTGAAAATACAATAGGGAAAAATATCCCATTCATAATAGGAACCATGGATGTAACACCTAGTAATAAATTAAACAAGAATATGCAATACCTGTTTAAGTAAAATTAAAAATTGACTGAAAGCTATAAGTAACATCTGAAAAACTCCGTGTTCCTAATGGAAATGCTGAGTTTTAAAGATTTCTGTTCTTCCCAAATAAATCCATTAATTCAATATAATCCCTATCAGAATTCTACTGAATTTTCACAGAACTTGACAAGCTTGTTTTAACATTCGTATAAAAGTGGCCTGACCTATGATGGCACAGTAGACAAGGTGTTGACCTGAAACGCTGAGGTTGCCAGTTCAAAACCCTAAGCTTGCCCAGCCAAGGCACATACGAAAAGCAATGAACGAACAACTAAAGTAAAGCAACTATAAATCTATAGCTGTTTAAAATAAGTGTGCTTTTAGCATGGAAATGTATTTTAAAATTCAGTGGGACTATCTAAGAGTACAGAATGAGAAACATAGATTTATGGGAACTTAGTACATGATAAAGATGGTATTTATAATTAATGGGTATAAGTTATGATTGCATTCTGCAGCAAGTGACAGACACCAAAAAAAAATAGTGGCTTAATCACACAGGGATTTATCTACCTCACAAAAGAAGTAGAGCCGTGGGAGAGGCACCTTCTCCTAAGCTTTCTAGTCCAGCCTCCTACCCATGTGTTCCTACCTTCCTGCCCATTGCCTCAGGGGCAACTGGCCACCCATCCTCCAGTCCAGTCTCATAGCTTCATTTTGAGCAGGAATGAAAAAGAAGAAATGAGGAATAATGAGTGTATTTTGAAACCAGAACTTTTCCAGAGGTCCAGTTGGCTTCTGCTTTGATCTCATTGTTCAGAATTCAGTCACCATCACTCATGCTTCAAGGAAGGTTAGGACCTATAGATACTTAGCTGAGCACATTGACAATCTGAACAACAACAACAAAAATCTACTTTTCTTTTCCATAAATAAGCAGTAGAGGCTGGCTGGATAGGCATTTAGAAGCGTCTGCCACACAGGGCCAATCTCAGTCACACAGGGCCACAGGCTTGGTTTAATGCTCTGTTACACCATCTTGAAATTAGTAATAATTTAATCTTTGAACTGGTGATTGTAAGTGAAGTTCAGTGGGACAATAGAACGTATGCACGAGCCCAGGAGGTATGGGTAGTATGCATGCTCAATGGTCTTTTACTTCATTTGCATATAGCATCCATGACCCCCCGTGAACAAAAAATTCTGGTGGAAACATAGAGGCTCAGTGAGACACAAAGCACGTTTAAAGTAAGCATCCAGAGCTGGTAGAAAAGATGGTACCAAGGCTCCATGGAACTGTGAAACAATGGTTATTATCCTCTGTGGGCTCTCAGTGTCAGGCTGCTGCGAAATATAGCTCTGGGAGGACCCTGCGCATTAGCTTTTAGAGGTCACTCTGTTTTTTGATGTTTGATGCATCTCTTTCCCTGAGCAAGAAAGGTGCTTTTACCAACAAGCTCAGATACAAAGATAAAGGCTGGTAATGCCGGAGAAGAGTTACCGGGTGACAAGGCTTCAGAAAACGAACCTAGAATCAGTGAGATATGGAAACATGGGGCTTAAAGAAGCATTTTTGTTACTTTTAAGTTGAGAATGGCCCATGTTAATGAATTCAGACTTTAAAGATATCTTAACTTAGAACTTGTTAATGAACATTTTGTGAGTGTTTCAGTCAGGATATGATAGGTTATGCTGCAGTAAAAAACAATAACAACAACTAAAACCAGCCCCAAATGTCTTACTGGGTTATAACAACAAAGTTTTATTTCTTATTCATGCATCATGTCTATCACAGGTCTCTGCCCATTGTAGTTGCTCACAGTTCCAGGCTAATGGAGCTGCCATCATCTCAAACAATGGTCACCATGTCAGAGGAGAGATTGCTCTGGAGGATCTTGTTATGACAATTATATGGTCTGACCCAAAATGACACATACCTTCTCCATTGACAACTCATTCTGCAGAACTAGTCACATGGCCCTAAAAACCATGGTGGGACAGGAAGTGCAATCTTCCCGTGTGCTTGCAGTCAGATAGCCAAAAATATCTGGTAGACAGCATCAGTGACCTTCTAGTAATAATGGTAATAATCAAGACAGGGCAGGAATTCCAGCAGCTTTAGTAAACCTCTGCCCATGTATCATCAAACCTTCATCAATAAATGTTTGAGCTCCTACTCTATGCCAGATTCAGCATTGCTATTCCCCCAACATGTATCTCTCCCATTATTTTGTCATTTTCAGTCCCATATCTACTGACTGGCAGGCAATTTAGAATCATAACTTCTATGTCTCCATTGATTGTAGAACCCACCATGTGGTAAGCTGTGACTGACTAATCAGTTCAACTGAAAATTGCAGGTGAAGTAATTTCAGAACAGAATATAGGGCTTAACATACTTTGGAGTTCAGTATCTATAAAGACAGGGTTCCACACTACAATGCCAACAGGGGCAGACAGGTACCATAAATGCATGAAGGGATCAGGTAAAGGAGGTCAGGAGTGGAGGGGGCCAAACTAAATTGGAGGAAACATGAATTATCTAAAACAAGCCCCATTAAAAGTAATAAAAAAAATTTATTGCGAGTAAAACAAGCAGAGGTTCACATCTGGATTCTTATGCAAAGTCTTGATTTGGGATTTTAGCCAAAACAAATTTTTTTTTAAATTATACTCTATCAACCAAATAAAGCATATCATAAGCAAGATTTCACCTTCAGGCTATCAATTTGCACCCTCTACTGCAAAATGTTTGGATTTTAATGTACATCCCATGAGGCTGATTATTTTCTGTCAGGCGCGTAGGCTCACACTTTAGGTGCCTGCCACTGGGTTAATAATGGAAGGGGCGTCTGAAGTCATAGGCTGTGAGTACATGGTGTTAGGTTTGGGATATGGAATGTAAATGCTGAGAGGCACAAGGCTTACTTTGGTGAATTAACTAGCAATTCTTTTATAGAAATATCACTCTAACACATCTGAAGGACACTTTTTAGTAATAGCTGATATTTCCTTTTAAATACGGTGAATATTGAAATTACAGCATCCAGTTCCAGGTAATATGTGGCTTATCCCAAAAGTTCAATATTGCTAGATTCTATTGTGATGAATTTTTATCTTATTCAATAACCTTCCTCAAATTTTAACCTCAGCTCTAAGGTCTTCAGAATATGTGTATAGCCTGACCAGGCAGTGGCGCAGTGGATAGAGTGTTGGACTGAGATGTGGAAGACCCAGGTTCGAGACCCTGAGGTTGCCAGCTTGAGCGCAGGCCCATCTGGCTTGAGCGCGGGCCCATCTGGCTTGAGCTAAAGCTCGCCAGCTTGGACCCAAGGTCACTGGCTCCAGCAAGGGGTTGCTCGGTCTGCTGAAGGCCTGCCATCAGGCACATATGAGAAAGCAATCAATGAACAACTGAGGTGTCGCAACGAAAAACTGATTATTGATGCTTCTCACTTCTCTCCATTCCTGTGTGTCTGTCCCTATTTATCCCTCTCTTTGACTCTCTCTCTGTCCCTGTAAAAAAATATATATATGTGTGTATAGTATTGCTTAGTGGTTTTAGAACATAGAATATGGAGACAAATCGCCTCTATCAGCTGTGCTATCTTAGATAAGTGGCTTAACTTCTCTGTGCCTCAATCTTATTATCAAAAAATGGTAATAATAACAGTACTTTCCTCCTAAGATTGCTATGAGCAGCAAATGAGTCAATAATACACATAATTTGTTTACAATATTGACCAGCACAAAGTAATCCTTTAGCAAAATTATTTTAACTTAGTTTTTTTAACATTTTCTTTACTCTGAGAAACTCCTATGTTGTTATTCTTTGCCAAAGACAAGACACTAATTTTCCCCCTCAGTGTTCTTGACAGCTATTCTTTGAGTGGTATTCAAAGTCTTTCAAAAGAGACAACTATCTGGACAGCTACAGTAAAATCTCATCGTGATAGGCTTTTGTTGGGGCTTTCATTGCCCATTTACAACATGGTTCTTGTCAGTACCTCTGAGTGAGCCCAAAACTGGCTCCCTTTTCTCAGCTGAAGACTCCTGTCCCACACCCTGCTTCGCTGCAGACACTTTAAAATGCACTTGAACACCATAGACCAATCATTTAGCAAGGCAAACAATAATTTCTACACAGGGGGATAGCTAAGGAATCTGTGGTGTTTTGATGATCTGCAGCCATGGAAACATCTAATGAAGTGTTTGGGTCATTGGAATGCTTTTAACTCATGCTTCTTGTGGCAGAGACTACTAATTGCTTCTCAGTAGCCTTTTTCTTCTTCTTTTAAAGAAAATTTTAGCTGAGGACTTTGCTGCCCCACTAAAACATTTGTCTTGCAGGCTAATGTTACCATGTGAAAGTTTTGGCAAAAGAGATATGAGCAGGAATGCTGTGAGCCTTTCAAGACTTCTTAAAGGGAGAGTACCAATTCTTCCTTCAACCTTTTTTCAATTTTGATATCTTGAATGTGGATATAATGGCTGGAGCTCCAGCAGCTATTGTAGACTATGAGGTTTAAGACAACAACTCTTGAAGTGTACACTGAAGATGCGCAGGCTCACCACAATGCTTGTTCAGGGGGTCCAGAGGTTTCAATTCCCTTTTCTTATCAATCACAGGTATGGGAAGCCCAGCATTTTCTTCATAAGCTTCAACCAAAACAATGAGTCAGACTGCATGCAATAGCAGATATTTGATTCAAATTGTCTTCTCTGAAACCAGATAAAGATTTATGAATACTTAAAACAATGTTATTCTTTGCACTATTTTTTTAGAAAATATAATTATTTTTGAATTCCTATGTTATTGATATTTATAATGGGTTTGTTATTGTTATTTTAAAATAAATAAATGCAAAAAAATTAGTTTAAATACTAATATGGTAGCCAACATAAAGAAAAGTTCTTTGAGGACCTTAGTAATTTTTAAGGGCTTTGGTCTTGAAACCAAAATACTTGAAAACTGGTCCAATCCCACACTATATGCACGGCAGAAAAATGAGCTACAAGGAACCTGAGTTAATGTCAACTTCCTCCTATGTGAACAAAAATTAAACAACTGTTATGTGTAAGCCACTGTCATTGGAGGTATTTCAGTTATATACAGCCAAACTAATTTTTAACAGATATATTCATACCTTCTGTTACTTCATTTGAAACTGTAGCTAAGAACAAGACAAGGCAATTAAAAGCTGAAAATCTTTTGTGAACCTCCCAAGACAATGTAAAGCAAGCAGTCCTGGCCCATTTTATACCAGGAATGTAACAAATGTCTAATTGCAGATTTTGCAGAAGCTCTGCATCTAGTTTGTCCTTCCTGACTCCACACCTGGCTTCCGGGCTGGGCTGAGGGAGTGCGAGGGAGAACTGGCTCTGTAGCCTGGTGCTGGTGTAGCAGGACAGTGGTAGGGAGAGATCCCTGTGTGTCTGAGGACCAAGTTCGGTCACACAGCTGCCCCAGTGCCCTTGGCAGAGGGCCTAGTGGGGTGGAGCAGCGGCCGTGCCACTGGGAAAGCTGCCCTCAGTCTCCGAGGCACCTCCTCTGTGTTTCTTGCCTTTTCAAAAAATACGCAGGAAACCCAGCAGCTGGTCACTGCCAGAAAGTAAAAGACGCAGATTCTAGGGCGTGGGAAAAGAAGACAGGGAGGACAGAGGAGGCCCTTCTACTCTGAGCACATGCCTAAGGAGAACTGGGGGGAAAGAATAGCAAAATCTTCCTGCGATGTGAAACCCACTTATTGTATCAAAAGGGAGAGATTCTGGTTTATAAAATGTATACAGTTCCCCTTGATAACAGAAGACAGCAAATGGGCTAGACTTCCTGCAATTCACAGGGCTGAAACCCATTATTTCTAAAATTCAATTTGCTGCTAAAATTTGAACCCGGTTTTTGTTGAACATTCAGTAGAGGTGAAGGACAATTTTTTTTCTATATATTTGCAAGCCCGTTTTAAGGGATAAATATTAAATTACAGCTCTCCTGAGAAGAAGATGGCAAATTTGGTGTCTTTGAAGTCCTGTCTTTAAAACACTTAAAATCACTGCATTTTTCTCCAGTCTAGATTTTCTTCTCCTTATGTTTCTGTGAATTCTTTAAGTTGTCTGTTGTTCACCATTGTACCTCCAGCACCTATAATAATACTGAATGGGGCAGTTCTAGAAATGCCCTCCTTTGGTTGATTTGCCATCAACAAAAGCGGTCATCACGCTTCAGTCAGAGACAGTTTGTGAGGTCCCACAGTGAGTCTAATGGCCATAAGCAAATTATCTGAAAGCGATTATTTAAGTTGTGCATTGGCAGAAATTAAGTATTCAAGTGTAATAAGTTTAATTGATTAAGAACTTTTCTTTTCAGATGATATAGCTGTAAAAAAGCATACCAGTGAGAATGTACTTTTAAAAATATACAATGTGTCCGTAAAGTCATGGTGCACTTTTAACCAGTCAACATGTCAAAAGTGCCCCATGACTTTACGGACACACTGTATTTAAGGGATTCACTCCCTCTATCGCTCCCCCATATGGTTTTTTTTCCAATTGCAATGGAGCCCTCACTCGAAGTCTGTGCGATGCATCACAGGGGTGTCTGTGGAGAACTCAGCCAAGGAGGCCTGTTCTTGTCTAAGCTGGACGCATCCCAATAGGGTATGTAGAGCCCCAAACTGGGGGCCCGTTCCTCATTCTTTTTCAGCTCCTGAGCTGAATCTCAGATGACGTTTGCTGTGTTAGGTTGTAGAGGTTGCTTACTTGAGTCCCCCCCAACAGGTCCCTGCAGTGTTTAGAACTTAAAGATGGTGAATAACATTAACGACGTGTGTGTGTTTCCATGTTTTCCTGTGCTGTGCTGTGTTGTGTAGTGGCTTGCAGAAACAGGACTCCTGGGTTAAGTAGGAGTGAGTCATGCTTCAGTCGTGCACTTTGGAAAGAACTTTAAAATAAGTGCCAGTGGGCTCTCGGAATTGTCAAACGATGAACTGAAAAGGTCGTGGTAGGAATGTTTGCAATCTGAAAGAAAACTCAGAAGTTACCACTTATGAATCAGGAAATGGAGGCCTAGAAAGGCACAATGGCTTGCCCAACTCCTTACCCCTAATTAGTGGCAACAGAGCCAGCCTAGAGCCTGGTTCTCACAACTCTTAGCTGGTGCTCATTCTCTATGCCACTCCACCAAAGTTAGCCCGCAAAAAAATAAGACAATACTCTGAGGACATCTTGAGTATAATTCTTGTGTCCTTATAGCATTTGTCATTTTTTATTAAAATTATTTGTTGCTCTATTTCCTCCACTAAAGTGTCAGGTTCTTAAAATAGGACCTTGTTTTTTTTTCCTCTATGCCTAGACCCTGCAATTTCCACAGACTAAGCATTTAATAACTTAGGAAGAAAAATCATAATTATTTTGAATTTATCCTGACCTATGAAATGGCTGTACTAGAAAGTTATGAATCAGGGCCCAGCCGAGGAAGCAGAGACTCCCCTCCATCTTTACAGGGGATATAAGATATGGGAAGTTAGTGAGGAAGAGCTGCGATGACACAGGACAGCAAGGCTATTGTCATAGGTTATTAATGGCAAAAGCTGGAGGGAAATCGGGAGGAGGTGGTGTTATCAGGGGTGTCGAATGGGAACTGGTGCCCTGGCGGGACTGGTCGTCCTGCAGGTGCTGGAAACCCTACAAGAAACCGAGAAAGGGGGAAGGAACACTCTGGCTTGCCCCCTTTGGCCGATACACTCTTCAGTAACGAGAACGGAAGAGGAGATGACCCTCGGGAAACCTGCCCGCTCTGAAGGTCGCTTGGCCGTCATTTGCCCCTAACACCGTGGAGGTCCTTTAAGACCATCCATTCTCTTTGCTAATTTAGTATTCACCAAGTAGCCCTCAAACCTCAAGCCTAATTCTGTTTGCAATGTTATTTCAACAAAAATGTGAAGAAATTTTTATTTAAAAAAAATAGTTGGTCAATTAATCAGCAACAGGAAGAAAAAAGCAATCAAAACAACTAAATTTTGTTAGGTAAGGGACTTCACTTGCTTTTTTAGAAATTAAGAATGAAAAAACTTAAATTTTTTTTTGGACAGATACAACAAATAAAGCATACCTCTCAGCATGAGGTATAAAATATAAGTGTCAGGGAGAGGGTGGACACAGACAGCCTCCCTGTAGGGATCCTGAAGGTGCCTGATTATTTTACAAATCCCACATGAGAGTCCTCTACATCTAGATATTTCCCTCCCCTTTCTCTTAATAAAAGATAGAAATAAATTCGTTCATCTTAAAGAAAGAAAGTAAAACATCCCAGCCTAGGATTGGGGAATAGATGAGGAAATATAGAAGAGAGACCTAAAACCCTTCCTCACTTCTTACCTCCCTACTGCTGTCCCAGGCAGTCCTGGCTTCCTCCTTGGGAATAAACTTCCAGAGAAGCCCAGAAAGGACCCCCTTACTGCTCAGCTCTCATATAGACACACAGTTAAATTTGCTATTTCAATGGCTGCAGCAGAAACTGACAGATATCGACATCTGCAAAAAAAAAAAAAAATGCTGTAGGCCAGATAAAATTGAAATGAAACCAGAGTAGTTCTGGGGTCCAAAGGGCGACCCTGCTCTGGAGTCTGGCTGGCAAACTGGATCGATGTAATTTGATGCTATCAAGCAATTATTGCTAATGTTCTTAGATATGATATTGGTAGTAAGGTTAGAAGATTAGACATAGTTTTAGGAGGAGCCTGCAGAATTATGTAGGGGTAATATGTTAATGACATTTGCAGTTTATTCTCAAATGATTCAGCAAAAATATTATAGATGGGTATATGTGTATACACATATAAACATAGATGATTAAATATACTGCTCAAAAATTAGGGGATATTTTATCGCTTCATATTCATTTTGAAATATCCCCTAATTTTTGTGGGCAGTGTAATACAAGTAGGAAAATGTTAATAGCTATTAAATCTAAGTGGTGAGTGAGTATAAGGTTGGTCTGTTTTTTCAAAGTTTTTATGTTTGAAGATTTTCTTAACAAACCTCAGGGAAAAATAATTACTGTCCATCTTGCAATCACAGTTTTTATTATTAACTATGAACATGAAATTTTTTTATTATAAAAATCTATATCTCTATGAGTTTGGAAAATTTAAATCAGTTAACTAGACTCTACGTGAGATAAAGGATTGGATTTGTAAACCTGTTAAGCTTGAGTGGTCAGTTTCCCAGAGTTCACTACAAGGAAGCAAGTATTACAGAACCTCCAAAATGCCGTATGGAATTACAACTACTCCAATAAATGTTTGTTACACTCACTTTAATGTAGGGCGTGTTCTCATTCACTCCACCCTGTAGCACCCTCCCTGGACCCTAGGATGGGGATAGGCACAGTCTACTGGCCAGAAACTTCCAGACCACACAGGAGATAGACAAAGGTAGGCGTGTAAAGTATACTGGCACCGTGATTCAAGGGACCCAAGCACAAAAGGGAAAACAAAGAAGGCAGCGGTCACTTCACTGGAGGGCAATGAAGGACAGCAGGACAGGATTCAAAAAGGGAGCATGTCAGTCCAAGAGTTTGTGAAGAGGTGATTTACACAAGTGCGGCAGGGTGAGGGAAAACCAACAATGGATTCGGACGCTCCCAACCGTGGAACCTGTTACCACCCCTCAACCTAGAAGGGGCAGAAGGAGGGGGCACTGTCAGAACTCAGAGAAAGTTGTTAGGGTAGTTTTTGGTTGAAGCCACTAACATTACAACAACTCAAAATCAATTTCCATGTCTACAGCTCTCTGATGACTTTAGTGCTGAGCATAAGAGGCAGTTTTCTGCCTCTGCACATACTATTTATTGCCCCTGCTTAGCATGTCCTTTGCTTTCCTGTAGTGGATACCTGTCTTCCTGCTTTCTCCTACTACTTCAAGGCCCTCTCCAGCATTACGCACTTTGCTGAATAAATACTGTTGGCCGACCTCTACTCTGTCCTTCATCCATGGAAGCTGAACTTTAAGGGATTGCATCAATCTACCTTTCTGGTCCCCAGTGGGTCAGGGTATTCTCCTGCTGGCTCCCTCCCTGTTTGGGTCACTGCAGACTGCCTGTATCTTTCAACCAAAAGCAACCATTACTTTCTTCAATTCTCAATCTACTATCATATAAAATATTTAGAAGATTGCCTTTTTAGTCTTGAATAATTATGTTGTACTTTTATCACAGTAATGAGAAGGCTTTAAAATAGGATTATTTTTCACAAATATGAATTATGTATTTTGTTCATAAGCATGAGTGATAGTATGTGGCTTTAAATGTCTTAATGATATATATGTTTTTAATTTATAGAAAAGACTATACTCCATTGACCTTTTTAATATTCTGCTTTCTCATTGGCTACCTATCCGTAACTTTTCTTCCATATTAGTAGAAGTGGTTACAGGAAGAGGAGGAGTGGAAATGCCAGCCAGTCAGAAAACAGAATATTAAAAAGGTCAATATTGTACAGTTTTCTGCTATAATTCATGAAATCATTAAGCATCCAATATTTCATCTTGGGACCAAGATAGCAAACAGAAAATGGCACGACATTAATTCATCTTGGTGACAAATACTATAATCAAAAAGGAAGTATACAAGCTACAAATATTTGGTTGCCATTTAAAATATCTTATCGCCTTTATAATAGTTAAAAAAGTAAACTTATACTTTCTGCAGTTGAGTCCTCTCACTAAATATCTACTGTCTTTTAAATTAATAGGGCTTTTTGGGGACTAAATTGCAATCAGGTTTACTTTCCAAGAGAGCTAATGGTATTACTAGATTACAAAAATATATATAGAAGACATTTGTCATAAAAAAGTAAATGACCAAAAATTTTATTTTGGTTAATATTTCACTTTAAATATTTATATCAACATATCTGAATCAGGGCATCCCTAATAGCTATCTCTCTCTCTCTCTCTCCCTTTTTCATTTAGAATATTAAATTTAATGAGGTGACACTGATCAATAAAATTATATAGGTTTTAGGTAAACATGTCTATAGCATTTGAACTGTTGATTGTGTTGTCTGCCCATCACCCAAAGTTAAATAATTTTCCTTCCATCACCATATATTTGTTTCTCTTTACTCCCTTTTCTCTTCTCCCACTCACCCTGGTAAAGACTTTACTTTTATCCATGTCCATGAGTCTCAGTTTTATATCCCACCTTTGTTTGAAATCATATAGTTCATAACTTTTTCTGATTTACTTATTTTACTTAGTATTATGTTCTCAAGCTCCATCCATGTTGTCACAATGGCATATGTCATCATTTTTTTGCGGCTGAGTAGTATTCCATTGTATATATGTACTACATCTTCTTTATCCAATCCTGTATCTTGGTAGACTTTGATTGTTTCCATGTGTTGGCCACTGTGAATAATATTATGATGAGCATGAAGGTGCATGTGTCTTTGCATTTGTTTTTGAGTTTTGGGGGTAGACATGCAGTAGAGGGTTTGCTGGGTCATATAGTAGTTCTATTCATAGTTTTTTGAGGAAACACCATACTTTCTTTCATAATGGTTGTACCAGTTAACATCCCCACCAGCAGTGAATGAGGGTTCTTTTTTGTTCATAGTTTCTCCAACACTTGTTATTACCTGTCTTGTTGATAATAGCCAATCTAACAGGTATGAGGTGGCATCTCATTGTAGCCTTGATTGGCATTTCTCTAATAGCTAGTGAAAAATGAACATCTTTTCATAGATCTGTTGGCCTTTCTTATGTCTTCTTGAGAGAAGTATATGTTCAGGTCCTCTCCCCATTTTTAAATTGGATTGTTTGCTTGTTTATTACTGAGTTTTGTGAGTTCTTTATATATTTTGGATATTAACCCCTCATTAAAGCTGTTGTTTACAAATATCACCTCCCATTTAGTTGACTGCCTATTTGTTTTGTTGTCAGTTTCTTTTGATGTGCAGAAGCATTTTAGTTTGTGTTGGGCAAATGAGTTTGTAAAATTTGTATTTTTTCAGTTTGCTCACTTTTAGTGTAAAAAAATGGTGCTTGGCAGCACCAGTATTGTGATCTGTGAAATTGCAAATTACCTTCCTGCTTGGGAAGGGCCATTGTCTTGCTAATGTTTGCTGGAGGAGAGGTTTTTGAGCCAGAAAGTTTTTGAATAGGAGGCAAAGAAAAAAGCCATATTTGCAGAGTGAGAGAGCAGAGAGAATGCAGAGTGTTGAGAAAGAAACCAGTTTGAGCAGAGAGAGAGAAGGTGTGCAGATGGGGAACCAGAGCTGAGGGGTTTTTATGAGCTCCACTGAGACTGGTGGGACCTTTGATTCTAGGAAGAACTGGAGAAGATTCTCCTGTTTGTGGAACCAGATAATGTGTCAGGGCTTTGTGAGCTCTGAATAAATGAAGAGGGAAGTGTTCCCCCTGTGTGTTTGCTCATCAGCCAGTGCAAGACTTTAATAAAGGATGGCCCACCATTCTTTGACTCCACTGTTTATTTACCATCTGCCCAAATCTAATGGGAACCTGCATGTGCATGGATGCAATGGTAGTGACTACTGGTCTTACAGTTTGATATAGTCCCATTCATTTATTTTTGCCTTTACTTCCCTTGCCTTTGGGGCCAAATTCATAAAATGTTCTCTATGGTCAAGGTTTATGTTTTCTTCTATATAATTTATTATTTCAGATTTTATATTTGGTCTTTAATTCATTTTGAATATTTTTTGTACATGGGGTAAGGTATAGTCAAGTTTCATTCTCTTGCATGTGGCTTTCCAATTTTCCCAGCACCATTTATTGAAGAAGATTTCTTTTCTCTGTGGTGTGTTTTTGGCTCCTTTGTCAAAGATTATTTGTCCATATATATGTGGTTTTATTTCTAGGCTCTCAATTCTGATCTCAAATAAAAGCTTGTTGCCTCTCACTTTGAAAGATCATTTTATTTTTAGGTTAAGGATAGTATTTGAAGTCTCAACATAATAAAAAGAAACACTGTGGAGGAGGTGAGAATGGCTGGATGAGAAAATGGTGATGGAAATGAAGTAGAGGAAGGAGAAGGAAATCAAATATAGTACTCTGCGTTTGAAAAGAATGTTGATGATACTGTTTTTTGTGGGGTTTTTTTAGAATATTATTTTGAAAGCTGCCCTAAATTAAGGTTTTTTTAAAAAAAAAATTAAATCTACCAAACAACTGCATAGAATATTTCCCAGCACATTTATTTTAAAATGGGAGATGATCCTGAGGGATTATGAACTTCCATCTTTGATTTTGTTTTCTCCTAGGAAATCATTGGACAAAAAAAAAAAAATCCCTGTCAAATCTGCTGGCCCAGTTCTTTGATGTTCAACTAGTTCTTTATAGAGTGAATGCAACTGGAATGTTGAGTGACTTGCTACTGCCTGCCTTTTTACCATACTTTATTTCCTACTAACAAATATCATCTTGTGATGCTAAAGAGTGCCTTTCACCCACTAAATCCTGGAGTGCTTTATGAACTAGGAATGCAGGAGTAGCTGAAATAGAACTCTCTCTGGGGTGGAATAAGACAGCTGTTAGCCTTGCAGAAATGTTGCACAACAGCCTGAGTGGAAACCAGGGAAGGGTTCTCAATCTAACTGAAACTGCAAGAAGAATTATTTATTGAATTTATTGGGGTGACCTTGATTAATAAAATTATATAGGTTTAAGATTCTATATCATCTGTCTATTGTATTGTATATTCCACACCAAGTCGAGTCTCCTTCCATCACCATTTACTTCTTCCTCCTCCCACCCGCTTTCCCTCTGGTAATCATCATACTCTGTTGTTTGTGTCTACAGTTGTATTTTTTGCATAATCACTTCAACTTCTTTATCCAGCCATGCAACCCCCGCCCTCAACTGCTGTCAGTCTGTTCTCTCTTTATGAGTCAGGTTCTATTTTGTTTGTGTTTATTTTGTTCATTAGAGTTCACATATGACTAATCTCATATGGTACTTTTCTTTCTCCGACTAGCTTCTTTCTTCCATTTTTTTCCTCCTTTCTCTGACTGGCTTATTTCACTTAGCATAATGCTCTCCAGGTGTATCCATGCTGTTGCAAAGCATAATATTTCCTTCATTTTTACAGCTGGGTAGTATCCTATTGTGTAAATATACCACTACTTAAAAAAAAAAAAAACTTGATTGTATTGAAGTGAGGGGAACTCAGCAAGAGAGATGGAAGGACTGAGCCAAAAAGAACCAAAAGAAAAAAAAAAACCTCATGGACATGTACCACTGCTTTTCTATCCCTCATTTACTGATGGACACTTGGGATGCTTCCCGATCTTGGCTATTGTAAATAACACTGCAATGAACATAGGGTGCATGTATTCTTTCATATTTGTGTTTTGGGTTTCTTCAGATATATTCAAAGTGGAATCCCTGGGTCATAAGGTAGTTCCATTTTTAATTTTTGAGGTAACTCCAAACTGCTTTCCACAGTGGCTGTGCCAATTTGCATTTCCACTAACAGTGCAGGAGTGTTCCCTTTTCTCCAATATTTGTTGCTTGTTGATTTCTAGATAGCCATTATGACAGTTGTGAGGTATAATCTCATTGTGGTTTTAATTCGTATTTCTCTGATGTTTAGTGACATTGAGCCTCTTTTCATATATCTGTTGGCAATCTGCATGTTCTCTTTGGAGAAATGTCTATGCAGGTACTTTGCTCATTTTTTAACTGGATTGTATTTTGGGAGTTGAGTTTTATAAGTTCTTTATAAATTTTGCATATTAACCCCTTATCGGATGAATCCTTGGCGAGTATGTTCTTCCACTCAATGGGTTGTCTTTTCATTTCGTTGATGGGTTTTCTTTGCTGTGCAAGAACTTTTTAGTTTGATGATATCCCATTTGTTTATTTTTTCTTTTGTTTTTCTTGCCAAAGGTGATAATATATCAATATATCAATATATATATATATATATATATATATATATATATATATATATATATATATTTACAAGAAATATTCAAGATTTTACCATCTGTGTTTTCTGGTAGGATTTTTATGGTTTTGTGTCTAACTTTAAAGTTTTTAATACATTTTTAGTTTATTCTGTGTATAGTGTAAGAAAGTCTAGTTTTATTTACTTATTTTTGCATGAATCTGTCCAATTTTCCTAATACAATTTATTAAATAGACTATCTTTACCCTATTGTATGTTTTTGCCTCCTTTGTCAATTGTTAATTGACTGTTAAGGTGAAGGTTTATTTCTGGACTCTCTATTCTGGAAGAAACATTTAAGTTGATAGACTAATTGCTGAGGCTGGCATTTATTTTTTAAAAAACCAGGGCTTCTTATTCTCTGGTAGTGAGCACAGCTATTCTGTTCCTGTTATTAGATCCTGTTGCTTTCATTTAAGAGTTGAGAAAACTGAAATTCACAACACAGACTATGCTTGAGAGAACTGGGTTGAAAACATGCCCTCTGAGTTTCTGGTTGCTATTTATCTTTTGAGTCACACTACAAACAGGAACATCAGCTGCAAACTAATTACTTAGGACCAATGTGAGAGAAAGAGTACACCAATGGTGTGCACCTTTTTCAGAAACTGGGCAACTCTGGGAAGGTCGCCATATGATCCTGACTCAACTTGACCCTACATAGTTTAAGAACTCAAGTTCCAAGAGCCAGAGGTAGTGTAAGTGAAAACAGTCTTATGCCTTTAAGAAACAGCAGATTGTGAGTCAGTGAAAGTTTACACTGATTAGTTTGCAAATGGGTTCCTCTTGCCTAACCCTTGTTTCATTCTGGAATGTCACATTAATTGGTTCTTAATTGAACAGCATGCTTCTAATTTTCAAAACCCAGTAGAGTATAAAATGGAAGGAGTCAGACTCTTGCTCTTTGGAATAAAAAGTCTTATGAGTAAAAATGCAGTTCGTAAGGATTAAACTCTCACAGAGGCTGGGAACTGTCACACAGACACTTCTGAATTCAGCACTGTAAGTTACAGCTCTTCAGGTTGTCAATTTTTACATGAAAAGCCGTTTAATGCTACTTGTTTGAAGGAGAACATGATCCGGAGGGATAAGATAATGACTAAAACTTCCCCAGCTACTTGATTTCTGGAAAACTAAGATCTCTAACACTAGTTGTGTGTTGTACATGATTAATTATCCATTTCCTCTATAAATAAATAACTTGTTTTTAATTTGTGTGTTTCAAATAAGCCATTATCGGGTAGTAGCTAGTTAAGTCCTAGACATGAGACTTTCTCATCTGCAATTAAGTTTGGACCAAAAGGTTTACTTCTCACCTGAAATTTAAAACCTGTTTGTTCATGTTTTCTCTTTAGAAACCTTCCATGTACAGGCAAGTTTATTTTTCTATTCTGGAGAAATATTTTTAAACAGGGGCTGTGTTCTGAATTCATATGGTTTGAAAAGTCAGAGATAGAAGGAAAGTTGGCTTCTTGCAATAAATAAACCTTTTTAAAAAACTTGTCAAGTTTCTGAGTTTTTCCCCCAATACTGCTGTGCCTGGGGGAGAACATTACGCAGAGTTCCTTAGCTCAGAATACTTAAAGAGTTAGGTACTTGCTTTTTTTTTCAGACACATCTGCATCCCACTTGTTCACTTCATGAGGAAGAGAAGGTTTTTTTTCTAATTCCATGCTCAAACATAACTCATTTATCAAAATTGGGTTATTTCTACCTCTTGCACCAGAAGTAGAAATTACATTCTTTTTTCCCTTTGCATCATAAGATGTGATGTCTTTAGCACTTGGCTAACAATTGATAATGCAATCTGTAGAAACTTTGCTTCTTTTTTTAGACATGGACTGGTCCTGTGGTTATTTTAAAAGTAGATTGAAAAGGGAAGAAACAGTCAATAAGACAAAGCCATTTTAACCAGATCATTCTGATTATATTCTGTGTTATGATGAGATTGATGTATTATGGATTAAGATGCAGTTAGATTGTGATTTTTTTTAAAAAATCTGAGTATCACCAATAAATCAAACACAACTCTTGCTTCTCATTAATCAAGAATCCTTGTGGAATTGCATTCTTTAAAAATAGTCTGAAATAAAAGTCAACCCAAGGTGTCTCTAAGAAACACATAGTGATCTCAACTGAGCTTACTCTGAAAATCTCCAGCTGTGGAAAACCTCTGACTCCCCATCCCTGTGACAATTTGCTATGACACCTTGATCACACATCTTCATGCTAATGACTCATTTACTCAGCACCCATTTCTTCCGCTTCTATCAAGATCTCCTGAAACTTCACTAGGACTGAATCTGGTATCAGAGATGCAAGCATGGCAGCGAGGCTGCCACAAGAGATAAATGTTTCCCTGGGTACAAACTCAATAAAAAGTGCAACATTTGACAAAGAAGAATGTCTTTGGCAGCCCTGCTCAATCTCTCTAAAAATTGACTCTGCAGGGTACAAGAGCAAAGCCCAGATAATGACAGCTACAAAAAAGCTTTTGTAAGCAAAGTAATCAGGCCCATGTCAGCCGCTCTCTCTTTTCATGATCTCTCGCCTGTACAGTTGGTAAAACCTGATCAATGAGATACTTTTCGACATCGATGGCAAATCATCAATCAGACAAAGGTGATGCTCAACAGCAAAGACCTAAACAACCACCAAAAAGTTAAGAAAATGACCCTGGTTTGCAGAGAGAGATGCACTTGATAGATTACAACTCTCAGAATCCTTTTGTCACCAATTGCTCATCGTGCAGAATTCAGTCACTATTTTATGCAAGCAGCTGTGCTCAGCTCATTTCTGCATTGCTTAGGTGTTATGGCACTTGTATCTCCAGGTTGATTCTTGCTATGGGAAAAGTCCAAAGAGTCTTCCTAGGTGACCTTCCTACCCTAGCTGCTTCACCTGTAAAATAGAGGTAAATGGTTATGGGTAGAAATTATTGTTATTCAATCCACAAACCCCTTAATCCCTCCACTCATTTAGAAATCTTTCTCTTTCAATATATTCAATGACCAGGCTTCATGTTAGCCATTATGAAGGACTCGCACTGTGATGGTCCTGATCAACATAAGGAGTGTTCTGCTAGAGGGGGCATAAGTCACTGCTATATAGGAGAAGGTCTCCATAAAATTAGTATAAAGTATAAAGGTGTTCCAAGAAGAGATAAAACACTTGTGGCAGAAATTAAGAGGAATTAAGAGGAAGGGCTCTTGGAGACAGTAGTATTTGAGCTAGGCCAAGGATGTATAGAATTCAAACCTGTAGAAATGGAAAGTGAACAATGCAAATGGAAAATGTGATAGAGAGGCTTTCAGGTGAGATGCATAAGATGTTTTAGCCCCAGGGAGGGTGGTCTGGGCATGCATGGGAAGGTTATTAACAATGGATTTTTTGCTTTAATGTTTACAGAGTGCTTACTATATACACTCCATCTTAGAGGGACTGCGTGGTGTGGCGGTAAAGATGGAGATTCAAAAGCACAGTGCCTGGGTTCATATTCCAACTCTGCCACTTAGCAGCTATATGGCCTTGGGCAAATTGCCTCAGCTGTAAAATGGGGATAATTATAGTCCCTGCCCCATAGGTGGTTATGGACCTACAACATAGTAAGTGCTCAACAAATACCATTTTTCTATTCTAATTTTCATACCACCCTGTGGGCACAAGTGCTACCTGACAGATGAGAAAATAGTACTGCTCAGAAACCACACAAGGGCATATTTAGCAGTCATCTCAAGTCCTCTGTTTCTCGAACATGTCTCAATGCATCCCAGTGATCCTAAAGTAAAAAAACCCTTAAATGCATCTTAGGACTGCTATTTCACACATAATGCAGTTCTCAACCAGAGTGGTTTTGCACACACAACCCCTCCACCAGGAGACATGTGGCAGTGTCTGGGGACAGTTTGGTTGTCACAGTTCAGTGGTGGTTAATGGGACCTAGTGTGTAGAGGCCAATTATGCTGCTAAACATCTTGCAATGCACAGGGCAGCAACCACAACAAAAAAGTATTCAGCCCCAAACTTCAATAATGCAAAGGCTGAGAAACCTTAAAGAGAAGCTCATATTTAAATATTTAAACAAAACTCCCTTTAGCATAAAATACTTTGTAGAAAACCATCAGCAAAAAAAAAGCATGTTTGCCAGTGAAAAATCTAAGTGTTGATAGAATTGTTGTTGGGTGTTTTCCTCTTGAACAAAATGTCATGAAAAGTAAAAGGATGCCTAGCAGGAACCACTTTCTTAATAAGGCAGATAGAGTAAATGATGAATTCAATAAATGTTTGGTAAAGTTAAAAAAAGAAGAAGAATATGTAGCAGTATGGGGGAAGAAAAACAAATGCACATCACCTGAAACCATGACTTACTAAAGAAAATTTCACAAAGCATTTCCGTTGCTGTAAGAGGTAAAGAGATAGGCATACCTTGGAAATATAGCGAGTTTTGTTCTAGACCATTGCCATAAAGTGATTATCTCAATAAAACCAGTCACATGGATTATTTGGTTTCCTGGTGCATATAAAAGTTACTAAGGTGACCAATAGTCCTCCTCTAGGGAGGACAATCCTTCTTTTGTAAGTTCTGTCCTCCCTTGATAAGTGTCCTCCTACATGTCCTCCTTTTGATACTGGAAGACTAATGTGTAAATATTCATATTCAATCAATGCAGAGTTGATCCATTGTGTGTGATGTGACATATTTGTATCTAAATGAGTACTTTTTTCTTACAATTATTATTAAAAATTAATAGGCATGTAAGCATAATTACAATGTAAAATATTACAAATGTTTTTATTATGCACTTATCACATTAGTGTGTTATTGTTGCAATGAATAAAATGTTTCTTTTTTTATGATACTGTTTTCTTCAATTTATTTTTGTCCCACTTTTCATTGTAAAATAAGTTGGTCACCTTATGTTTACACTATATACCATAGTCTATTGAGTACGCAATAGCATTGTATCTAAATAACAATGTACATATCTTAATTCAAAAATACTTTATTCCTAAAAACTGCTAACCATCATATGAGCCTTTATCAAGTTATAATCTTTTTGCTGATGGAGGGTCTTTCCTCAATGTTGATGGCTGCTGTCAACCACCACCCTCATCAGTCAGCAGCCATCAACATTGATGAAGGCTGGGTTGGCTGTGGCAGTTTCTTAAAATAAGACAATAATAACGTTTGCCACATCGATTGATTCTTCCTTTTATAACATAAATGATTTCTGTGTAGCATGCAATGCCCTTTGGTAGCATTTTAGCCTCAGTAAAACTTCTATCAGAATTGAAATTAATCCTCTCAAATTCTGTGACTGTTTTATCAGCTAAGTTTATGTAATGTTCTAAATTCTTTGCTGTCATATCATAATTTTAACAGCATCTTCACAAAAAGAAACTCCCAATCCCCCCCAAAAAACAAACCACTTTCTTTGTTCATCCATAAGAAGCAATAACTCATCTGTTGAAGTTTTATCATGAGATTGAAGCAATTCAGTCACATCTTCAGGCTCCATTTCTAACTCTGTTTTGTTGCTATTTTCATTGTAGTTATTTCCTTTACTAAAGTCTTAAACCCCTCAAAGTCATTGACAAATCCTTGTTAGTGTTGTTATTTTGACCTCTTCCCATCAACCGTGAATGTTCTTAATGGCACTTAGAATGGTAAATGCTTTTCAGAAGATTTTCAATTTGCTTTGCCTGGATACAACAGAAGAATCAGTACCTATAGAAGCTTTAGCCTTACAAAATTTATTTGTTAAGTGATAAGGCTTGAAAGTAAAAATTACTCTTTGATCCAGAGGCTGCAGAATTTTTTGTTTGTTTATTTGTTTTTGTGAACATGAAAACAACATTAATCTCCTTGTATAAATCTCTCTCAGAAATACTATTTTTCTCAGTAGTAGATGTCAATAGTGGGCTTCAAGTATTCAGTAAATCATGTTGTAAACAGATGTGCTGTCATCCAGGCTTTGTTTTTCCATTTGTGGAGCACAGGCAGAGTAAGTAGATTTTACGTAATTCTTGAGGTCCCAGGTATTTTTGAAATGGTAGATGATCTTTGGTTTCAACTTAAAGTCACCAACTGCATTAGCCTCTAACAAGAGAGTCAGCCTGTCTTTTAAATCTTTGAAGTCAGGCATTGGAAATCATGGATGGAAATCAATAGATGGCATTTTCTTCCAATATAAGGCTGTTCGTCTACATTGAATATCTGTTGCTTGATGTAGCCACCCTTCTTAATAATTTTAGCCTGATCTTCTAGATAACTTTCTACAGCTTCTACATCAACACTTCCTGCTTCACCTTGCACTTTTATGTTGTAAAGATCATTTCTTTCCTTAAAACTCACGAACCAACCTCTTCTAACTTGAAATGTTTCTTCTGCAACTTTCTTACCTCATGCAGCTAGTATAGAATTGAGGAGTTAGGCCCTGCTGTGGATTAGACTTTGGCTTAAGGAAATGTGAGTGGTTTGATCTAAATAGACAACTAAAACTTTCTGCATATCAGGAATAAGGCTAGTTTGCTTTCTTATCATCAGTATGTTCACAAGAGTAGAATTTTTTATTTCTTTCAAGAACTTTTTTTTTCCATTCACAACTTGGCTATTTGGTACAAATAGCTAGCTTTGGGGCTATTCAGGCTATGACTCCCTCAGTAAGCTTAATTATTTCTTGCTTTTGATTTAAAGCACAACTCTTCTTTTTATTGGCACATTTAGAGCCTGTTGTGGAGTTATTAATTGTTGCAATGAATAAAATGTTTCTTTTTTTATGATACTGTTTTCTTCAATTTATTTTTATCCCACTTTTTATTGTAAAATAAGTTGGTCACCTTATGTATACACTATATACCATAGTCTATTGAGTATGCAATAGCATTGTATCTAAATAACAATGTACATACCTTAATTCAAAAATACTTTATTCCTAAAAACTGCTAACCATCATATGAACCTTTATCAAGTTATAATCTTTTTGCTGATGGAGGGTGTCTCCTCGATCAATATTGTGATTCTTAGGAAATAGGGAAGCCTAAGAAGAGGGGAAGAGATGGGGGAATGACAGACCAACAGAGCTGTCAGAACATGGACATTTATCAATTAAGTTTGCTGTCTTAAACACAGTTCATGGCACCCCCAAACAATTACAGTAGGAAGAGCAAAAATGTGATCACTGACTACAGATCACTGTAACAAATACACAAGCAATGAAAAAGTTTGAAATATTGCTAGAATTAACAAAATGTGTGATACAGATACAAAGTAATTAAATGCAATTGAAAAAATTGGTACCAATAGACTTGCTCAAAGCAGAATTGCTACACACCTTCAATAAGTTTTTTTTTTTGTGAGAGAGAGAGACAGATAGACAGGGACAGATAGAGTGCATTGACTGGGAAGCTCCAGCCAAGCTTGTGACCCCTTGCTCAAAACAGCAACTTGGGCTCAAGCCAGGGATCATGGAGTCATGTCTATGATCCCATCTTCAAGCTGGCCACCCTGTGCTCAAGCTGGTGAGCCCACACTCACGGCGGAGGAGCCCCTGCTCAAGCTGGCGACATTGGGGTTTTGAGCCTGAGTTCTCAGCATCCCAGGCCTATGCTCTGTCTACTGCACAACCGCCTTGTCAGGCACAGATTCAATTAAACTGATATACACACACAAAGAGCAATACAGTGAAGTATAACAAAATGAGGTGTGCCTGACCTGCCTGCTGCCTGCAGGGTTTAGAGTGTCCAGCATATACATACAAAATAATAATAATGTTCATTATTTTCAACCACAGCTCAAGGCTACCACAACTGTCAAAAGTGCCGAAGAAAAAATTGTCCCACTTTTCCTATTTTTATTATTATTCAACCTGTAAATATAACTCATTTTATTGATTGTGCTGTGATTATACTTCTCCTCTTTAAGAGACCATTAAATCAGGTACAAAAGACCCATTAATTTTCTACTATAAATAGTCTCATAGACACTAAATACTTTATTGTTTGAATTAGTCACCGTAGTTTTCACAGATGAAATTCTCTGCGAAGCTGTGATTTTATGCCTTCTGTTGGCCACTTTCGTCTTTCCCCAGTCCTGGGAACGATAACTCAGTTTCTGAACACATTAAGTATGTTGTAAATAGTACAGGTCTCCACAGCGCCACCTCAATGGACTGATCGACCTTGTTGCAGTGTCATAAATTTGAAGGCATCTAATAAAAGCTACCACATGCAGCCAGACATGTTTGCTCTGAGACTTACTAGGCAGATCAACTAAGAACCTAACTTTGCTCATACTGTCCCTACTATCACTCCCATCTCTGTTCCTGGAGACACACCATTACATTATTGGATCTTAATAACAAGGAGAGTTACAAAAGTGTCTTTTATGTAACACTTTCCAACATTGAAGCACATTTAGGAACATTATCTTATTTGATCTTTATAATAATACTTTGAGCGTAGAGTGTTAGCACTTATAAAATGATCCCCATTTTGTAGATAAGAGAACACGAGACTACCTATTTAGCCATATAAAAATCTCTTCCAAAGCCTGAGGTCACCTAAGACAAGCAAGACTTATAGAAGATGTTCTCATGGCAGTGTAGGGTCTTAGCTCGGTTTCCCCCAGAACCAGAACCTGCCCAGATTTCATTTTAAATGGTGCCGGAAAGTACAAGGGACGAAGAGGAAAAAGAAAGCAAAACAGTAAAGGGTGCTCTGTGGCCATGGGTACACTGTGCACTGCTGGGCAATCCTGTGGGGAAACTCTGTAGAGAGTGTGGAATGATCATCCTTGAAGGTGAGGAAACTGGAGTATTAATGCTCCAACTCCCATCCATTGTTCTTGAAGGCTGTGCTTTGAGAGGCTCACAAGATGAGCTCTCTGGCACCCTTTCCAGGAGAAAACTCCATGAGTATCACGTGCTTGCATAGGACATCAAGACAAGCCAAATGGAAGCCTGAGTGCTCAGGTACGTGTTTCCATGTTTGAAATCTCCAATGTTAACTGTCTTACTACAGCGCCAACCTATTCAATGAGAATATGGAGATGGATCTTAGTTCTCTTTTCTGTGCTATTGTGTCCCAACATCCCTGTGATTTGTATTTTTTAATTGTAACAGACCCTCTCCTCTCACCTCTAAGCCTTAGTACCTTTAGATACATTCTTCCCCCACTTACTGGTGGGGCACCCCCTCTCCTCTTCAAAGTGTCTTCTCAGATTATAGATTTACTCCAAGGCCTGTGTGAATAACTTAAAGCAGTGGTTCTTAACCTGGGTTCTATTGAACCCTAGGGGTTCGATGAGTCCGTCTCAGGGGTTCGGAGAAGTCTCTGCCGTGGAGGCCAGAATAAAGTAATACCGTAATTTGTTGTGAGTTCATGCACTTTGTTGGTTTTATTCTTTGAGCAAGGTGATGTTCATGCACAGCTCATTTTGTGCACCAGTAAAAAAACATATACCTATGTCCTGAATTTGGGAAAAAAATCATATTTTATTTATCACTAAAGAAGGGTTCGGTGATTGTGCATATAAAACTGGTGGGTTCGGTACCTCAAAAAAGGTTAAGAACCACTGACTTAAAGCATCCCTTTCCGTAGGAAGCAAAGCAGATCAATGTTCTAATCAAAAGTGGTCCCCAAAGGTAGCTCTAGGTCCATATGTGGTTCAGTTTGACCCACCCATGGCTTTTGAAGTTTTAATTGGCTATCACATTCTTTAAAAATTAAATTATTCTGGCTGAAGTTTTGAATTTTCTTCCCCTGAAGCATCAGATGATCTGGCCACACCAACCCTTGTGAAAGGAGAAATGATCTGCTGGAGTGGGGCGGAGTCTGCCCATCTAGAGAGAGCGTGCAGCCTCCGGGTAAAACACCTCTGCCTCTCCTACACTCAGCCATCCTTACTCACTGCAGCCCCCTGACTGCTTTGCCAGGCTTTTGAATTTATGACACCCGACTTATAGCCCATTAGAGAAGAAAGAGACATTACTTAGTGGTTACGGTTTTTATTTGTTATCGGCTGTCAGTGTCCTTGGAATCGTGCTGTTTAATGTGTAATTATTCTTAGCACTTTCCTAACCTTCAAACTCTATAAGAAAAGAAGGGTGTTTTGAGATCTCTGTATGAGGAATGACACAAATCATTGTATAAATCTGCATTTAATTTTCATTAGAATTTTCCTAGGTCATGCTTGAACTTTAAATCCTACAAAGTAAAAACAAATCTGTGTTTGAAATAGAAATTGCCAGAAGAACAAGGACAACATTTAGATCATTTCAATGGGACATGTAAAGTCCTAGCAGGACCCATCTTTCCATTATCCAAGTTGGAAGCCACCTGTTCCTCATGACATCCAAGGATTGGAACAAGAAACTCTGAGTTTAATTAAGTTACACGTGTGGGAGGAACGTGCTTTGCAGCAGCAGCAGTTAGATTATTAATGTGCTCCTATATATTGAAGGGTTCACATTTTTGAAAGGCTAATTATAATATAATTTTAGTTTTAAAATATTGCTTTGCCAAGTGTGGGAGTTGTGTCAAGTATCATTAAATGGAACCTCTTTTTCTCAATCTGGGGGAAAATATTGGTTTGGCTATGGTCATCCTTAATATCCAGTTATTTTCCTTGCTTTTGTACCTGTTGCATTGAACTCTTGAAATAAAAAAATATGCTCGTGGTTGTCAAACACCAAAATGCTACATGGGAGTGTCTTTGGATTTTCCTGATATTTTTTTATATAAGGAAAGTCAAACTGCTGATAGATTGAATAAACTAAATGTTATGTTTTTCTTTGCTACCTGAAACCCATGATGTTATCACTGTACAATTTCAACATTTCCAAGGAAAGATTGAAGTAGCTGTCTAATGAGCTAATTCTGGAACCCATGCTACCCTCACCTGGGTATATAGATGCACAAGTGGGGCTCCGGTTGATTGTGATGGCAATCACATGATTTTGAGATTCAAATATCTAATTTAGAGTCCTTGTGTTGGGAGCTTTGCTCACTGCACATTCCAAATGGGAGTTGGCACACATCCTTCTACCCACATATTCTCCCAGCGAAAATCATGGTCACTCAGTGACATTTCAGGTGTGCCAAGTCAGAGCATGAACCTACAGGAAAGAAAATGAAGCGTGAATTTTGAGTAATTAGGATTTGCATGCACTGAGAAGAGGCTTAGGGAGAAAAGGTGCTGTTCGAACAGCACCTACTACAAGGAGCAGCCTTCCACTGGCCCAGGGCTAGTCCGGAAGCTAGCTGTGATTGGCAAAAGCTGTCACCTGTGTTAGCGCTATACACACACACACACACACACACACACACACACACACACACACACTGCTTGACAAAAGTGCTAAACCTAAGGAGAAGGGCTTCACATGGAAGATGACCAATCCCTAAGGCCACTCATGTCACCCTTTCACCTGGAGTCATGCTTTCTCTTGCACCATGAGTGGGAAAATTGACATGATCAATCCCGAGTTATGAGATGGAATTCAGCCATCTAATCCTTTGTTTAGGCAGTTGTACCAAGTCCTATTATTGTGGGACTAGAGGGGTGTCCATGGAAACCAAAACAACACAAAGTATCCTCTGGCCTGGGTATCCCAATGCCAAGGGTGTTCCCACATTTTTAGAGTGTGTGGCAGAAGTTCAGTTCTGCACTGTCTTCTCTCCTCATCCCCCGAGGGTTCTGGCTGATAGAGAGCCGACTTCGTCCTGAACCATCAAGAATGAGTGCCATAACATTTGATGGCAAAGCTACCCTACCACCTTACCCAGACCAAAGCCTCCTTCCATGATTGCTCACATGTTTCCAGTTCTAACTTGTGGCAATTAGTTAGCACCTCACCCCTGGCTTGCTCTTACATTTTATGTTTAATCTTTATAGTAAATCTAATTCTCTGATTCATCCAGCTTCGGCTGTTTAATAGCTAAGAGACAAAGGGAAGAAAACTTCCCTTCGAAGTTTTGCATAACCTGTTAGCAATATTAAGAGGGTCAAAAAGAATAAGAAATGCCCAGACTATGTGCTCATAAGACTTTCCCAAGACTGGTGAGGATATGATAATGAAGAAGGAAAACAACCCTGTTGGCCGTCAACTATGAGCTAGACTCTGATCTGAATCTACATGGGCTTAAAGCTGTCTCAAGTTGGCCACTGTTAAAGATGAATCTGTAACTTTAGACAGGAAGAAAGCTTGAAAGAGATTAAACTCAGAACCTGGTATACTAGAGGTTATAACTTGTACAATGGCTAGAAATTCTGGGGACAAACAAAGTTGCTTGATTTGCTCAGACTAAGACATATGCCAGCCAATGAAGTGAGTGAAAGCAAGTAATGGTTTGGTATTAAGGTCTCTTTGGGATTTATTAGAGTTATAGAGTTGGGGGGTATAGGAAGAAGGGGGAGAGGTGGTGAGTTTTTGAAGGACTCCCTATTTCTCATTATCCCAGGCAGAAAATATAAACTGTCAGGCTGCCTGGTTTGTGAGTTATTGAGCCCTCAATCTAAAATTCTACTTTCCAATGGAAGGAACCCTGTTGTTTGAGCCTCCTCTGATAAACATCTGTGGTGCCTCTGGGCTCCAAGGATATGCGTAGCAGAGACCTAGGGAATGCTGTAATAACCTCCTCAGGCCTTTGAACCTTACAGCCTATGGCTCCACCGCTATAGGAAATGAGGAAATGAGTGATGGGTTCTTCCTTGTTTTCTGTTCCTGGCTTTGGAACTGGATAACAATTGTTTAATATAATTTCTTCTTCCCCTTTATTATTTCTAATTCCACTTCTATCCCACCTGCAGTCTACACCACCCATGGCAACTTAACCTAGGATCCTAAGGTGCACAGATTATCTCTGAGCAAGGACAGAGGCATCGAGTTCTGTAGTGTGAAGGCCTCGGTGCAAATGGGAGGCTTCCTGTACCTGTTTGCAAGTGGGAATGATGATATGTTCAACTTTTGGCTACAATTCATTAGTATAATCCTTGTCTTATGTGTCTGGTATGGGATCTCTTTTCCCTTGGGCTACACTTTGTCACCATTCAGAAAATTCTGAGTTGCTAGGCAATGTCCTCCAACCCACAGAAAGCAAGAAGGAGCCATGGCTTGCATCCATCTGGCACGGCCCTGACTTTGGAGGGAGCCAGAGGATCCAGGTCAAAAGATAAGAGCCTTAGCTTCAGATGCAAAGGTGTGGATGTTTGGCTGGGTGAGAACGAAAGGAGGTCAAAGGAGATAAGAGATAGGTATAAGTTATACATCACGGTGCCCTCTGGAACACTGGCTGCTCAGGAAGCCCTTCGGGATACTCAGACTCTTCTCACAGTGCTCCTATGCTCTCTGTGTCCCCAAGGACTGGGCATCCCCTGCAGTGTCCCCAGGGGAGGCTCTCAGGCCATGCAACTGATCTTTCCTCTCTCCCTCCTCCACTGTTGTGACTTCTAAACCATGTCCCTGTCCTTTAAAAAGTCTTGCTTAAGTGATGAAACTCATGACTCCCGCGACCCCTCTTCAGCTATTCTGCAACCAGCAACCCTCACTCCCAACCTTCATTAAGGACGTTAGCACTTGGCTCACTGTCTTTCTCTCCAGCTCCACACACGCCATTGTTTCATTGCGGGCCTCATCAACTCCTCCATCTTGGTACAGGCCTCCTTGTCCCCACCATTCTCCACTGTCTGCCTCAGTTATCTCCTCTTCCTCCTCCCAACCCAGTTTCCCCATCAGACTTCTCCCCCTCGTACACAGCACTATTATCCACCATTACCAAGTCCAAAAACCCTAGGCCTTGTTCTTCATTCTTCTCTTCTAGCTGTTCAGTGCATAGGAAAGTCCTGTAGTTTTACCTGCAAACCTAGACAAGCATGTCCACTTCCCTCCATCCTCCCATCACCCACCACCTTGAGCTACCACCCTCTCCCTGTTGGACTGCCCAGGAATTCTGGCGGCTTCTTGGTTCCAGCTCTTGACACCTCTGAGCCATTTTCCCCAAGGAGCTAAAGTCATCTTTTTAAAGATGTGGCTAGAATCATATAGATCTATCATGCCAGTTGCCTGCTCAAAACATGTCCATGGCTTTTCTTTTTCTTTTTCCTTTGCTTTTCTTTTTCTTTTCTTCACTTTAGAAAAGTCCAAATTCCTTGTGATAGCCAAAAAGATCTTACAAAAGAAGGCCAGTGCCTCCCTATCTGCCCCTGTTCTAATTCTAGCCCCAAGCACAGTGGCCCCCTTTCCATACCTCAACTCATTCTTCCCTCTGCCTGGACTGCTCTGGACATTACTGGCTTATCTGCATCCTTTAACTCACAGTCCCATTGTCACTTCCTTCAAGAAGTTCTCCCTGACCACTTCCTCTCCCCATCCCTGAGCTCCTTTTGTAACACCCTGCTCACTGCCTTCTTATGAAGCATCATAATTATCTCATGGGTGTGTTTGCTTTTTATTTCTGTCTCCCCCACTAGGACATAAGCTCAAGGAGACCAGGACCTATTGTACTCCCATAATATGTAGCCCCTGGCACAGTGCCTGGAATTTCCTGGAATCTCAACAATTCTTTGAAGACAATATTTTTTCCTAAACTGTAAAATTACTAAACGAGTTTTGTCAAGCATTCTGATTTTGCTGAAAATCTCATAAATATTATGGATTTCCATCTTACTTAAATCTTTTTTGATACCAAAGATTTAAGTTTAGGACAAAAATACATTTGGTGGTTATTCAAAATCTATAGATTTTGCTTTATTTAAAGGCATTTGGGGGGGGGGCGATCCTAAATTTTACTTGTTCTACAGTATCATACAGAAATTATAGTTTTTAAAATTTGACATTTTTTTTCTCATTCAAGTAATTATACATGCTTTGATAAAAGACAGCATTAAAATTCTGTTATGTCATAGGTACCTTATTTCTCTGAAAAATCTCAGAACTTATGAAAAAAAAAACCTTGGGGGGGATTTATAGAGCTGAGTGTCACAAGCAAAATGGTAGGAGTGACACAAGTAAGGCTGCATTTTGTCCCCAGATACGCATCTACCACGGTCATGCGTTAACATCCTTAATTTTTTTTTAAGAAAACTACTGCCCTTTCATGATGATTATTGGCCAAAGCACCACTTCTAACATCTTTTTCTTCACTCCTTGTCTGTTTATTATAACATGTGGTGCACTCTCCCTAGAGTTTTCTTAATGCAAAGTCACACATACATGTTAGAGTTCAAATAAATAAATCCTTGCCTACTCACTGTTCATATCCCAAAGCTCCCGCTGACCAGCTGGCACACATATAGTCTCTCAGGGTTCCGGGGCTTGATTTATTTCGCAGTCTTTTAATTCTTACATATGATGCCACTGCTGTATATTATAGGGGCAGGGCCATCTCTTCTATAAATCATGGAATTGGCTGGAAAGCCTGATGGCCTGTTAGAGACTGTGTGCTCTGTGCACATTCATCTACACACAGAGCTGCAGTCAACAAAGTCCTGGCATCAGGCCAACCCACTAGCACTGGAGCACTTTTGACCGCACGTCAGGTTCACCAAGTTGGACAAGTGTGGAAGATGGATCGCAGAGCAGCCCACACAGCCCCCGGAGGATGCAAAGGACAGTGAGGACTCAGACTCAAGAAACTTGAGACAGATTCAGCAGAGTATCTTCTAGTAGACCATGACAACCGAGAAGCAGCAGCACAGGCCAGATCTTCCTGGCATAGCGGACTGGGACATAGAGTGGAAGGGACATCGTGGAAGGGGGGCCAACAGACAAAACCGCGCCAGGGCCACAAAGCATAAGGCTCTTGGAGACAGTGACTGGTTGATTCTGAAGATGTATGCTGTGCACATCAGGCCTAGGTGTGTGTGTGTGCAGATGCACCTACCAGAAATGGGCCAGTATCCTTCCCCGTTACCCCATTTATTGATGGGGTTATTATTTTTAAATCCTTCATCAATCTTAGGATTACACTTTTAAGTTTTCTATAAAAATAACACACAGCCTTTCCAGGAAAGAATCACACATAGACACACAAAGTTGTCTTGAAGTGTTTAAAGAGAATAAAATCATATGTAAAGTCTCCCATTTACAACCCACTCTCCAACCCTATTCTCTAATTGTAGCCACTATAAAAAAAAAAAAGAGCTTCTATTAAGTTCTCTCTTATCTTCTTTGTCTTTTCCCTCAAACTTCTCCTTTGTTCCAAGAAAAGATCATATTTTGAACTCAGAGCCTCATGAGTAAGGGGAGCAGCTTTCTAGCTTCCCTCTCTGTGCTCTCCCACCCCCCACCCCACCCCCGCTGGTACTAGACCATTCTGCCTATAGCTGCATTTCCTCTTGAGAAAGCACCACTGCCTATTTCAGGGATTCCGGTCCTCGGTCATCGTCATGGAGTCCAGTCCTGGTCATCCTCGCAACCCTCCTTATCTAACCACACCCCCTACCCCACATTCACCTTACTCATTTACCCCATGGGTCTCTGCCCATGCTGCCCCCTGCCTGGCAGCTGTCACCATGCAGGCCAGCCCACCTTTCTCCCTCCCTTCTTTGGTCCCTCTCCTTATTCTTCAATGCCCACTTCCCAGTCTCCTTTCTCTATAAGACACGCCCGATCCTACAGCACAGCAGTTCTCTCCTTCCCCTAAGTGTGTAGTGAGTCATGTGGTTTAGCATTCATTGTTTTTTAATTAATTCAGGCATGTTAATTCTATCTCCCTCAATAAAACGGTATCTTTTGGGATTAGGAAACTTGCCTTCATTCTGTTGGCTCCATAGAACCTGACAGTACAGTTCTTGGAAAAGTCAGTGTACTTGGGATACTTGGGAAAAGTCAGTGTACAATAAATGTATAGAAAATGGCCAGACAGTAGACAAAAGTTACTTTTAATTTAAATACAGTGTGTCCGTAAAGTCATGGTGCACTTACCAGTCAAAAGTGCACCATGACTTTATGGACACACTGTACTTATCTCCTCATTATTTTGTATATAGGATTGGCTTCTACTTTCTTATTTATTTATTTTTTTGGGTTTTGGTTTATGACCCTATAATCCTTCCCTTTTATGTGGTTGTTAAAATAGAGGTGGGATTACCTGCAGGGCATGTTACCTAACAGGTCTGGTAGATTAACTGAACCCTTCCTTTCAAGGATAAAAGTGTGTGTGTGTGTGTGTGTGTGTGTGTGTGTGTGTGTGTGTCCTAGAAATTTGAAAAGATATTCTTATTCTATAAAATCAGCCTTTAGTTGCCTGATCTGTGGTGGCGCAGTGGATAAAGCTCCGACCTGGAACGCTGAGATCACCAGTTCCAAACCCTGGGCTTGCCAGGTTCAAGGCACCTACAGCATCTACAAGTTGATGCTTCCTGCTCCTCTTTCCCCACTTCTCTCTCTCCTCTCTCTAAAAATACAAAGAAATCTAAAAAAAAATTAAAATCAGCCCTTAGAGATACAGCAGGTAGTTAAGTCCTACCTAAGGTTTGAGACTCCTTGACTTTAACCTTAAACCTTTAATCCATATGCTATTTTAACAAGTCATGAAATGCTTCCTTTTTTTTCCCCTTTTCAGTGTAGCAGAAAATTTCAAAGAAAAGGGTAAATTTACCGGCGTCTGGCATATGGAGGTCAAGATCTTACATAGATTTTCAGCACTGGGCAGAACAAATGGAGTGCGAGATTACCAAGAAAACAAATTCAGAGCAGCAACCTTTTGAGGACTAGAACTGCCAAATTGCTGGCGAGATGAAAATAGGGTTGCTTGTGAGAAATTATGCAGTGTTGTGCTTCTTGGGAAAACGTACAGCACAGAGGAGTCTACGTGTTTTCATCCGAAACTCTATTTTTAGCACTCATAATGAAAGCAAATCTGACTCTATGTAGAACATCCAGTAAATGGTTAATCGTGGTCGTGGTGGGTTAGGGCGAGTAGAATGGAAATACAGTGTGTCCTTAAAGTCATGGTGCACTTTTGACCGGTGACCAGTCAAAAGTGTACCATGGCTTTACGGACACACTGTAGAGGCTCTGGTGAACCCAGTTATTTTTGAAATATCAAACAGACACATTCAGCCTGGATGCTGAAGAAATACTATGCAGGGTGAGAAAGAAGTAAAAAATTTGCCCAGAAAAAGTCTGAAATCACAGCAAACGGAGGGCTGCGTTCTCAGCAGTGTGAACGAAGGGAATATGGGAGAGAAAATGTCTCTCTGTATATCATAAAAACAGCAAAATTTCCAGCATATGCTGCGATTTTACTTTTTTATTTTGACAGACCATTTGTGAGTAGTTATGGGTGGGGTTGTTCTCACATGTATGCTTCAGCCAAGTATGATGAATGCTCAGACTATTTTTCCTGACCTTACATGCAGTTAGTTCTCATTTCTTCTTCCTCTTGTGCTTTCTTCTTCCTCTTGTGCCTTTTCCTCCTGTTTTCGGTCAGATGGGGTTCCCAGATAGTGCCATATGGGATCACATCAGAGATGTATGGAGTAATTCCATTTTGATATAAAATTGACCCATTTCTGAAATGTGTTCCTTTATTTTCTTCATTTGTTTTTGCATACACAACAGAGTGAGCCACTGAAAATTTAAGTACCACAAGATTAATAAAGAAGTGAACACACACTAATGAAGATTCAACTTCTACATTCATACTTTTTTCCAGATTTTAAACAAATTACACTTGCAGGGTTTTTTTTTCCATAGTTCAATCAGTGTAGCAGATCTTTGGGTCTATTTTATTTTCAGATTCACATTTTTTTCATTCACAAATTATAAAGTTTGCACATTTCTTATTTTTAATACCAATTGAATGTTCTGTGCTGTTTCTATTTTATAGTGCATTTGAGTTATTACCAAATTTCTACTATTATATACACTAATGATGCAAACATCTGTGTAACATATCACTTACTTTTTTTTTTTAACATTATGTTTACAGAATTTTTCCAAAACTGGAATACCTAAATGAAAAGCAAACAAACTATGGGTTGTTAGCTCCTATAAACCACTTCCAAATTGTCATACAGAGAGCATTGGTCAATTTGTTGTGCCAACAGCTATTGAAAATGTGTCTGCTTTCCCATGTTTCTTATAAAATAGAGATTTTTCACGTTTACTTATTTTCTAATGCCAGGGATTTATTGGGTGACTTTTCATTTGTAGTTCTATAATTTCAAAAAATGCTGTGATGTTTAATGTAATTATTATAGAATTTATTTCTTCATATGCTCTCTTTTTTAAGCATTTATTAACTATGAGTTGGGCTTTCTTTATTTCTTTTCTTTTCTTATTTTTGGCTTAATCCCTTCACCTTTTTCACCCAGCCCCTCTGACAGTTATCAGTCTATTCTCTGTATTTATGAGTCTGTTTCTGTTTTGTTTGTCAGTTTATTTTGTTCATTGGATTCCATATATGAGTAAAATCCTATGGTACTTGTCTTTCTCTGACCAGTTTATTGCACTTAGCATAATGTTCTCCAGGTCCATGCTATTTCAAAAAAGCAAGATTTCCTTCTTTTTTGTGACTGAGTAGTATTTCATTATGTAAATGTACATCAGCTTTTTATCCAGTCATCTACTGATGAGCTCTTGGGAGATAAATGGTGATGAAAGAAAACTTACTCAGGGTGGTGAAGACACAATACAATATACAGATGATGTATTATAGAATTGTACACCTGAAACCTATATAAATTTTATTAACCAATGTCACCCCAATAAATTCAATAAAAATTATTAACATATATATTTATATAAAATTGTACATATTTTTTTAATGGAGACAGAAGAGGAGTAGAGAGCAGGTCTCTGGAGCCAAATTCTTGAATTTGAATTCAATCTCTCTTAGTATGTGGTAAACTTCAGCAAGTTATTCAATCACTCTGTGCCTCAATTTTTTCATTTGTAGAATGGTGATAATAACAGTCCCCATCTCACAGAGCCATAGAAATTAAATTGGTTAGTATATGTCAAGTGCTTAAAACAGTGGCAGGCATATAGTAAGTCTATGTAAATGTTTGTTTACTACTATAATTAAGCTTTGATTTTATGTTTACAACTTATTTTTCCAGTCTATTGTTTTCTTTTTGGTATCTATTCTATGATACTTAGTTGATAAATAAATACATCAAAAGATGCACTTTTAATTGCTAGGGAATATGTTATTTTATAACAACTCTCTGATGATTTGGATTTTGTTGACTATATAATATTAGAGTATGGCTTCAAGTGGAGGTAGTACTCAAAATATTTAACAATTGTTTTTAGGAGCCAATCAAAATATATAACAATTGATAGGACTCAATTAACAAGAACAAAGCACCCACCAATCAGAACAGAGCCCAACAAGTCAGAAGTTGGCATTGACCAATAAGAGTGTACTCACTAAATATCACCCCCAAGCTCCAGTTGACTCTTTTCTGTACTGTTAACCAGTTGTTCTATTATTATGTATTTAACAGCAATATTTTCAAAGCCTATTATTTCTAACTTGCAATATAGTAATTTCTCCTTTTAATGGGGATATTTAAGTAGTTTAATTATGTTCAGAATATCTGTCTTTTAAATTTACTTTTAGTTACTTAAAACATCTAGCTATAACTACTGTCTTTAGTACCATACTAATTGCAAAATAATGCCAGGAATAAGTAAAGTTCAGTCTGTTATGGAGATTTCAAATGGAATATTTAATGTATACAAGCCATGTAAGCCACATGATACAGATTCAGGGGTTGTTGTCACAATATTAAAACTTTCTGATAAAATGTGAGAAAGATACTAAAAAAATCTTATTTTTCACACATGATGATAAATATTGAGGTATCTGGAAGCCCCTGGCTATTTGAAATGAGCTTCTTCTTTGCCATTATACAGGCACAGCCATAGCCTCTGGTTATCCAAAAGCGCACTGACAAGCAAATGGAATACACTCCACCGACTGATATTGACAGAATCCTGTCATTGCAGAAGCCTACTCCATTTGGTACCTTTTTCTCTGAGAAGTGAAGGAATAAGTTCACAATGTCTCTCTGGTTTATATATGTTTTGTACCCCCATTTCATTTTCCACCTCTTACATAGTTCTCAAATTTCAAAAACTGCTTCTTACTAGCCGTGTGCCATTGGGCATGATGCTCTAAAAACATTAAATAAGAAGAGAGCTATGTTTACCCATCATATTAGCAAAGTTCCCGGTTCTACATATTATGAGGTATATAATGACCTTGTTCATTGCATTTTCCCCAATCCCTCTCTTGCCTTTCCACTTTTAATTGGTGTGTTTCATTGCATGCATATTTTTTTAAAAACTGTGAATACCTCTGTAGTTAATACCAAATGGGCTATACTTTTAGAGGGACATTCCCAGCACTCTGAAAGGCAGATAAATAAAGTCAGCACATGATGGATGAGGTCAGATACAGGCAAAAGTCACCTTAAAAGATATGGTCAAGGGTAAATACAGAAAGACCAGGTCTTGACAATGGCTAATCAATGAGATTATATATTCTAAGAAAACATGTGTCAGACCTTGTGGAATCAGCAACTTGAAAACCAGGAAAATGAGTGTGAGGGGTCACATTTCAGAGTTCATGTTATCACCATGGAGGAGGGACCCAACCCCAAAGACCAGAGAGTATTTTGGGGTAAAAACAGGCATGAGCCTGTGTTGAAATTCCAATTCCACCAGTTATAAGTGATTTCAGGAAAGTTATTTAATCCCTCTGGGCTTTTTTCCTTATCTATAAAATGCAGATGATGCTAATATTTTACCTCATGGATAGTGAAATAGGTTAATATATGAAAGCATTTAGAACAGTGCCTAACACATATGGACTAGAGAAGTTGATCATGAGTAAAGTCTTTAGACTGTGCTTTAGTAAGCCCTCAATAAATGTTAAACTACTAATGTGTGGCCTGTGGTAGCGCAGTGGCTAACGTGTCAATCTGGAATGCTGACATTGCCAGTGCAAACCCCAGGGCTTGCCTGGTCAAAGCAGATGACTATCCTGTCCAATGAGGAGATTTGAGCTTTCATGGAAATTAATCTTCATCATTCTGCAATGATTTTGATTAATATTATCTTTCTGAGAAATAACAAGATTTGCTTTTTGGACCTGCAACACAGAGAGCCAGTTAGATAGAGGTGAATCCATTAAGATGCTGTCTCTTTTTCTGCCTAGATGACAAGAAGACTACAGCAAGTCACAGTGATATCTTTTTCCAGGGAACTACTTATAATAAAAGCTGTAGAGCTTGCACGAGGAAGTTCTAACAGAGACACAAGAAGATTAGTTCATTTTGAGCACATGCATTCCACAGGACAACACTTCCAGACTAGGAAAGTCTCGGGCTGCTCAATAACTTTGAACCTGAGATCCAGATACACATACAGGACAACATGCAGCCAAAGTGCTTCCCTATTAGCATCAGTTGCTACTCAAGGAATTGCTTCTTCCAGCAAAGAGGTGGCATTCACAAAAATGTGTAGTGCTTTCTTTTCTATTAATAGTATTTAAATAATTTATGTTGTTGTAGCATTCATTACATTCATTGAGTGACAATAATTTGACAAGCCTGGCAGTGTGCATACCTACCAGGCACCCCATGGCTTGCAAGGAGTCCTGCAAAAGGTCAGTGAATCTGCTGGAGATGTGCTGGAATCATGAGGCAGGCCTTTACTGAAACTTCTGCTGGAACCCCCATGGGGCAGATATGTTTTCCACAGTCTTATCAGTTTAAAATTTAATAAATTTTTAGCATTGATTGTTTTGACAACAAACTCCCATTAGAAAAAAGAAAAAAAAAGTAAAAACCTTGCCTCTTGCTTGAAGCTATAATACTTTTACAGAATGGTATTCTTTGCTACCAGATGCCAGGAAAGTGATGCTGGAGCTGAGTGGGAGCTACTGGCTGAGTGCCAGGGGAAAGACTGGATGGCGACCTCACTTCTCAGTCCCAGAGACTAGGCCCTCTTACAAGTAATGAAAATAAAATCGGCTCCAGGTGCTGAGGAGGCTAACACGATCCAGAGAGCAAGGCTGCTGTTCTCGTCACATAAGACCTGGAATTCTTCCTAGTCCTTGAAGGTAAATATAGGTCTCCACTGAATCTTTCTTCATTCTAGTTAAACATTCATAATTCATTTCTCATTCTTCTTAAGAGAGGGTTTGGGTTCCATCATCATCACCATGGGATTCATCCAGAAGACCCTTTTAAGGGAGCCAGATCCTTGGTAGGTTTTAATCCTAAAAGATGACTACATACCCTACCTAAACATCTCAACATTCATATGGCCTAGCCAGAGACATATAAGAGTTGCTATGGATTCTCGGACTAAGACTAGAGCCCAGACCTGGAAAATGTGGTATCTTGAGCTCAGGAGCTGAAGGAAGAGGGCTGGATCACTGACACTTACCCATGAAGGTTGTCAGGTTACTCCCGCTCTATGTCAGCTTCAGGAGATCTTCAGAAAGGAAACCATGGGCTGAGTGACCTAGCTTTGACAAAACAGTCAAAATTTGCCATGAACTTGTCAGTCTTGGGACATAGCAAAGTCTTAAGAGCATTTTTTGGAAGACTGTCAAAATAGAGGAGTTAAACTTAGAGGATGACACCAATAAGAAAGGAGTAATGAAACTGTCAACTCCTCTTTCCCTTCTGAGCTCCATTTCTGGCAAAATTTTATTTGTTCTCTTACAGGAAGTTTAGACCGTCAAATTTAAGGGCCCAAGCAAACAAGAAACAGGACGTGCTAATTGAAAGAATTATTGTAACCAAAATTTGAGTGCAAAATTACATCCTTCGTAATTTTACACTTAAGTGAAGTGCATTTCTATCCATGCTTGTGAAGACGAGAGAATTTTTCTCTTCTGACATATCAAATACCAATAACCTTGCTATGTAGTAACCAGAGTAGAAAGTTAGATGAGTTTGAAAGCTTTTTTTTTATTGTAGTATACATGAGGATGTGAAAAATCCATTGTCACACAATTACATTGGAATCTAGGTGTGGAATAATTGATCAACACCTCTGAAAGTATGATAGGAAACAGCAAAACATATAAAAAGAAATGTTTTAGTTTATCATTTTAGATTATCACATATGCAAGGTGTGTGTGTCTGTGTGTTTGTGTGTATATGTGTATATATGCATGCGTGTATTCCATGCACTACAAAATTCAAGTATTATGATAGAAAATATATTATAAAACAAACATAAGCTAAATGAATCCAGGCACAATTTGATGAAAGCCACTATATACATTTGTAACACAAACACAAAATGGGAGTTAGAAAAAATATAAGACACTTATGCTTAAACATTTTAATGACTCTTTTTTAAAAAGTTGCAGACTCAGTAGATGCAATCTCACTATAAATTCCTTCAAATATCAGAACTGATTAATAGCTGATGTTCTGATTGATTTTAAATTATTTCTCTGTAAAATCAAATAGCATTTTCTGAGCTGTTTCTATGCTTTCTCTCAGTTTTCCCCATGACAAATCTTGCAATTAAAGATGCAAAGATGTTATAGTAATCAAGATGTAACAAGGGTGTTCATTTCTCTATGTCAAGCTAAACAGTCATGAGGTCAGTGTTCTCCAAAGTGGGGGTACCAGACCACCGGCAATAGAATCACCTGAAGAATATCTTCTTTACAGAATTCCTAAGTTCTTTCCAAGACCTAGTGAATCAGAAGCTACCAGTCTGTACACTGCAAATAGGTCTTTTCAACACACTAAGTCCTACACACTAAATCTTAAGAAAGAACCCTTGAAGAAATTGCCCCCCGACTCGGACTTCATTAGTCTATGTACAGGTATGCCTCAGAGACATTGCAGGTTTGCTTTCAGACTACTGCAATGAGTCAAGTATCACAGGACACTAAATCATAATCTCTTTTCTGCTGGAGGAGGGTCTTGCCTTCAATTTGTGAAAAACACAGCACCTGTGAAACACACTAAGTGAAGCACAATAAAATAAGGTGTGGCTATAAATCAGTGGTTCATAACCCTGGCTATGCAATAGAATCACTTGAGAGGGGGGACTTAAAGACACACGACCATGACTTCACCTCATTCCCAGAACGTCTAATTTGGTTGGCCTGCAGTGAAGTCCAGGCAGCAGTATTCTTTTTAAGTTCCATGAGTCCTAGTATATAACTAGGATTGAATGTTCATAGCACTATTATTCACAATAGCCAAATATAGAAAACAACCCAGTATCTATCCACAGATGAATGGGCAAATGAAATGTGGTATATACATGCAATAGAATACTACTCAGCCATAAAAAGGAAGGAAAATCCAATACATGCTACAAGATGGATGACCTTTGAATGCATTATGCTAAGTCAAATAATACAGAAATAAAATATTTTATGATTTCACATATATGAGATATCTAGAATAGGCAAATTCATAGAGGCAGAAGGTAGAATGAAGGTTACCAGGGACTGGGGATGAGGGAGATGGAGAGTTAGTGCTTCCTGCTTTCAGAGTTTTTGTTTGAGGTGATAGAAATGTTTTAGACATCTATTGTCTTCTTATCTCATTACTCCATGTAAACATAGCCTCTGCAGAAAAAAAAAATTAGGCAAATCATAACTGAGAAGAACATTTTGAGTGTACATTGCCAATTACATTTAGCGAATAGTAATAAAGACATCTGGGAGTGCAGTATTAATAGCAAAGTACCCTTTGAGTCTCTGTAAATAGATATTATTAAATCTAAGTACTCTAACAAATTCTGTATAAGAACTCAGCCTGATGGATAAAAATGTTGTTACTGGCAAAGAAATTAAAAATGAGCATCAGATTTGTTTATCACTCTCTTTTCAGTGATGGGCATATAATGTCATTCTTGACATAGTGAAATGAAGTACATCTTCAATTAAACCCTTAATAAGAAACTGTAGAACACCCATGCCACTTCAAATTCTTTTTATAATTATAACCTTGATATTTTTCAAAGCATATTGTTAGTGCTCTATCACATGTAATATCTAGTCTATTACATGAGATGTAATTCAGTTGTGGGATTGCAAGTTTTCTGTTCTATAACATCACTAATTATGGCAATACTGTGTATTTATGGAGGATTTTTCTTTAAAAGTAGTTTCAAGGATTGTCTTGTGGATCTGCACCTGTCAGTAGATGCAGTGCCAATTCTGTGGATAAGAAAAAGAAATCTTTCTAATGTATTCTAAAAAAAGACACTTTTTTCAAACCTTTACTTACCAATATTATACACTCTGTGGCAAAACAAAATGAGCTTTGCATCTCCTGGCATAATTGAAAAACTTATTTTTAAATGCCATATGTTGCTACGATTCATGCTGTGTTTCTAATGATTATCACACATGCAAGCAAAATGCTGTATTAGTTTTATATTCATGTAATTTCTGATTATCACATATACACACAATGAAAGACAGAAACAATATTAGGAATTGCCAGAGATACAAATTATCTCAAAAAGTTCTCTAATCTAGCATCTTATCTTTATAAACAATTGAAATTAAGTCATCCAAGACAAATTTACTTTTCAATTTAATAAATATTTTATGAACATTTACAATGAGACCTATATTACAAGAAATAAAGATTGAAGAACTTGGTTTCATCCCATTCTTAAGGGATATATAATATTTTACCAAAGAATTATAAAATAAATGGAAAAATAAATAATTGTTTATTAGTGATGTGTATATCTTAGAATGGCATATAGTAAAAGTTCTCAAATTTTAGCATGCCTACATTGTTAAAACATGAATTGCTGGACTCTTGCCTCCCATTTCTGATTTTGTAGGTTTGCAGTGGAACCCAAAAATTTGCATTTTCAATGAGTTCCCAGTTTTGCTGATGCTATTGGTTCCAGGCCATGTTCTGGGAACCACTGTAGTATAAGAGAGGCATTAAAAATGCAGGCCTTGGAGTTCAGGTGCAGAGTTTGAATTCAGACTGCCTCATCTTGAATAGCTACTTATTCTCATTGCCTCAGTTTACTCACCTGTAAAATGGAAACAGTTACAATGCATACGTCAAGTGTTATAGGGGAAATTTAATGAGATAATGTTTATAAGCAATAGGACAGTGCCTGACACACAGTGAGAAGACAATAAGTGTTCATTATTGGTGGGTGCCATTTCTTTTTTAAATTGACTTTAGATAAAGAGAGAAAAGAAGAAAGAGAGAAACAATGATTTGTTGTTCCACTTATTTATGCATACATGGGTTGATATTTGTATGTGCCCCAACTGGGGATCGAACCTGCAACCTTGGCATATTGGAATTATGTTCTAACAAACTGAGATATCTGACCAGGGATTTATTGATGCTATTTAATATTAGTTATTAAATACCAGTTCTCAGACCAGTACTGGTGTGTGAAAACAGACACACACACACACACACACATAAATGATAGTAAAAAGTTATAAAATGCCTTTTCTTGGGAACAATTTTCTTTTACCCTAAGATAACATTCTTCCTAAGTTTCAGTGTTGAAATATAATTATGTCTATGAAAATAATGGTAATTGGAATTGACATTTATTTATTTGAATAATAAAATCTTGGCAGTACCATAACTGTCACCCCCCATACTTAATTTGGGTTTGAAATAGAAAAAATAAATAAAGGCGAGTTAGGATTGGTCCTTCCCAAGAGGACTATGATAGTGTCATCCATATTGTAATACTAGGAGGCCCACAAATCTCAGACAGGGGTAGGGGAGCTCCTACAGGAATGATATTCACTTGCGGTAAGAGTAGCAGTCGTGGGAAGGGGTCAGGAGGGCAGTGTGCAAGAATGCGGTTCACAAAATACAACGCTGGCTCTGTCTGACTCAGTCTGTGCAACAGAACAAGGAGCTGAGATGTGCCTGGGTGGCCTCACTGTGGCTTCCACTAATAGGTAAGTGTACAGTGCAGCAAACCATCCATGTTGCCATAGTAACTTCAAGACAAATCTACCTGGGGACTTAACCTGAGAAGTCAGAGACTACAGCCCTGCTCTGACCACCTGACTAGTGATTTTTCTAAAAGGATTCAATAAGGCAGAACTAAAATTCAAAATCCATTCTATTCTACCAGAGTGGGAATGTAGGTGATTTCCAGGGTTTAGGGAATAAGGCCTGATTTAAAAGTCAAATGTTTCTGTCCTGTACCTGGGACCATGTTCAATCGTCAAGTAAAATACACTGAAGCCATGGTAAAGCTCTCAAAGATAAAATACAGAATTTCTGTAGATATTTTGATTTAATTGTTTTGACCCTATTTAAACACATTTTCATGCCATTAGATGAGATTAGAAAGAACAATTCTAAGCAAAGATTTTTAAAGAAACATTTTTTTAAGGTCTATTCAAACATCTTTAAGTAAAGGTCAGGAATTAGAATCAGGGAGATGGTAGAATTCAAGAGAGGAGTAAGAGTTAGAGGTATCTTTGGGGCCAACTAATAAGAAATACCAACTCTTTTGATGATTCAGTGATCCCATTTCAAGGATAAAAATGGTTACCCAAATCAGCCATGGCAAAAGGATCTACTTCAAAGTGCACAGCACTTGGTAACTAAATGTCATTGAACAGCATTGTCTTAAGGAATGAGAAAAAATATCTGTAAAACATATATCTAATAAGTGGTTAATATTTAAAATATACAAAGAAGTCATACAATTCAATAGCAAACATATGAAAAAAATAACTCAGTTAAAGAATGGACAGGCCCTGGCCAATTGGCTCAGTGGTAGAGTGTTGGCCCAGTATGTGGGAGTCCTGGGTTTGATTCCTGGCCAGGGCACAAAGGAGAGGCGCCCATCTGCTTCTCTACCCTTCCCCTCCACCCTCTCTCCATTTCTCTCTTCCCCCTCTGCAGCCAAGGCTCCATTGGAGCAAAGTTGGCCCTGGCACTGAGGATGGCTCCATGACCTCTGCCTCAGGCATTAGAATGGCTCCAGTTGCAACGGAGCAATGGCCCATATGGGCAGACCATTGCTCCCTATGGGTATGCTGGGTGGATCTCGGTTGGGTGCATGCAGGAGTCTGTCTCTCTGCCTCCCCACTACATATTTCAGAAAACTACAAAAATAATGGACAAAAGACCTGAATAGATACCTCTCCAACATACAAATGGTCAACAGGTATATGAAAAGGTGCTCAACATCACCAATCATCAGGAAAATGTAAATCAGAACCACTATGAGATGTCACATCATACCTGTCAGGATGACTATTACTAAAAAATAAAAGATAACAAGTGTTTGTAGAGATGTTGGGAAAAGGAAACCTGATATACACAGTTGTTGGAAATGTAAGTTGGTACAGCTATTATTGAAAACAGACTGGACGTTCCTAAATATGTTAAAAATAGAACTACCATATGACCCATAAATCCCACTTCTGGGTGCATATCCCAAGGAATTGAAATTAGAATTGAGAATAGATGCCTGCATTCCTTATTCATTGCAGAACGATTCAAACTAGCCAAGATGCAGACACAACCTAATGTCCATTTACAGATGAATGGATAAAGAAAATGTGGTACCTATACACAATGGAATATTATTCAGCCTTTAAAAGAAGGAACATCTTCCATTTGATGCAACCTGGATGAACCTGGAGGATATGATGCTAAGTGAAATAAGCCATCACAGGACAAAATTGAATGATCTCATTTTTATGTGGAATCTAAAATAGTCAAACTCATAGAAGCAAAGAGTATAAGGGAGGTTGCCAGGGGCTGGGGGTGAGGGGGTGGATGAGTAGGTGATGATCAAAGAAAGATACAGCGTTTCAGTTATGCAAGATAATACATTGTGGAGATGTACTATATAACATAGTGCCTATAGCTAACAATAACAGATTGTTATGGTATACTTAATATTTGCTAAGAGGGTAGATCTTATGTTAAGTGTTCTTACCACAAAAAGAACATAATATTAGAGAGAGGGATGGCAGTAAATTTTGAGAGGTAATGGGTATGACTATGGCCCTGATCATGATGATGTTTTCATGTGTATACTTACACCCAAACTCAGGAGTTGTATAGATTAAAAGTGTACTGGTTTTAACATGTCAGCTGTAGCTCAATAGAGTGGTTTTAAAAAAGGATAAATAAAAACCATTGTCTTAGTTTTGGTTTCTCCAAAAGGCAACCCTGAGACAAAGATCTAGGAGCAAATAGTTTATTTGCGAGGCAAACCCAAGAAACACTGGAGCCAGTAGAGAAGGGAGAAGTGAAGGGAGGGGAACCAACAAGAGTGGTCAGTGCAATTGGCAAGTACAAGTCAATCCTGCTGGGCGCCCAGGGAGGAACTCACTGCGTGGGACATCTCAAAACTGCCCCCTCACAGAGCTGTTTTTTAATTCACTGTGGCAGCCAGGAAAATGCGTCTGGTTGATCAGCTACTCTGGGAGCTTGTTGGTTGAGGGCTCCAGGCCCATGCATTAAAATTCCTGACTGTATGTGCTGAGGCCACTCCTCCCATTTGCTGCTCCCACCAGTGGCCTGATGTGGTGGTGATACTGAGGCAGATATTATCCTAAGAGACGTGGGGATTTTTTTCTTGGAGCCTTTGGCTTGAGCACTTTCTGACAGCCTTGCTCCGCTGTGTAGGATCCATACACCCAGATTCCTGGCCGTAAACTTTTTCCATTCAGACTTGCATCCCGGTCTCACAGTTCTCCCAGGCTTTCCTGGCCCCCTCTTTAGTTTCTTTCACACAGCATTTCCCTTTTTCATCCCCTCTTATCATCTGCTTCTCTGGTGACCCAACTAAATACATCTGCCATGGCCCATCTCTCCTTAGTTGAGGGTCTGTCCAGTATTTCCAAAGGGCCACGTGCACGAGTTCTGTCTCCAAGGCTCAGCAGTCCCCACAGGTCAAGACAAGCAGGAAGCCTCCCAGGTGGGAAGTGTTGGTTAGTGGTCCCTGGATAGGCACACAGGCAAGGTGTTCACAATGACATGTTTGCTACAAGCATTATGGTTTGGTTATCTGCACAAGCATGCAAATAGCTTATTTTGCTTTGTGAATCTGACCAGGAGAAAAGGAAGGCTTCAGGCAATAATATTCCTAGGCATCTGTTATGAAAATAAATATTCTGCACAATTCGGGTTACTTTGCTTTTACCTTTTCCACCATATCTGGAGGTTTATTTCATTTTCCTCCTATTGTTTTTCTAATGACTTTGCAATTTGATTGGTGGTTATTGATTAAAATGGGAAATGTTTCATGTCCAGCACATCTACATCTTCTGCTAACAGAAAGATGTAGAGACTTTGAAGAGGAGCTCTTAGCAATGAGTCTTATAGGAAGCATTTAATAGTGTTAGTTTTCTTCTTACTCAGCCCCCTGGGGATAAAGGACTATATGTATAATACACAGGTATTAAGAGTCATATTCCTTGTGTGGTCATAAACAAGATCAAATGATATAATTATATGAAAGCTTTGTAAACTATATAGGGCAAAGAGATGTTAATATGAGATCTTTGCAACCCATTATTATGTGGGTTCAGATGGTCCATGGGTCAAAGCACTTTCTCAGAGGCAGGACACCTGCAAAGAGGGAAATTCTCCTAGAGCGTTTCCTAGAATATTTCCTTTCAAATGTGTGTTCCACTCTATTACCTTACTTTAAACACAACTTAAAACTCCTTTTTGATATTCAGACAATAAAAGCAATTTTTAGCTATTGAGAAAACATTCTGTTCCATATGTTAGGCAACATCCCATTTGTTGTAATTCCAGCATCCCTGAATGCTCTACATTTATTTGTAATTTAATAGAATCAGTCTTCTGCCTTTGGGATATTATAGTGCAATTTCATGTGTACCATTAAAAATATAGTTGATATACCCCACAGCCTAACTTAGCTGCAAATGTAGAGAAATTATTGACACTGCATGATAAAATGAAGAAACATGAAACTTTAAGAAAAATGAAAAATCTAATTTAAAAGAATGAAAAAGCCAGATTTAAATCAGGACTGACCCAGCACCATGCACTAATATAACTTTTATGCTTTTTCTTCTGAAACCAAATAAAAGAGGCAGGTCAGAATTTGCATTGGTGTGAATCAGTCAGATCAAGAGATCAGAAGAAGAAGATACATATATTTATTATCTGGTCAATTTTACTAGATACAGTTCAATTGCTCAATGGCTCATCTGTCTTTGAGCTATCAATATATTTGAACAAAAGGTGACTCTCAGAACTTGTTACAAAATCTTGTTATTTGAAAAAAATTTTATTTTTGTATTTTCTTAAGACAGCCTTCAAAGATTAATGTCTAAAATAAACTCAGCTGTTGAAAAAAAATTTAAAGAAACAATCAGAAAAGTAATTCAACATGTCCCCAATGCTTTTAACTCCAGTGATGAAATTCTAATCTGTAACACACTTGGAAAAGAGCAACAACAGTTCTCTTGTGTTTTCATACTTCCTTATGTATGTCTTTCAGCTAACAATTTTAGCTTAAATTTCATCCAAGGCAAATTAAATTAAACTTCACTAGAATTCTGTAGGCATCTTTTCTTCTCCTCTAACCATCCCAAGGAATATAGTTGGCACAAATTAATGTATTAAAGATGTCTCAGATTTATCAGGATAATGCAATGCTGTTTAAGCAAAAACACAAGGAGAACTAGGGAATGCTAAAGATTAGTTCTGTCCCAGGCTCTACTGTTTGTTTTTATCATTGGTCATTGACCTTTCTAATTTCAACTTAGTAGTAAAATGAGTGGGTTTAACTACCCTTCAGTTCTAAAATTCCATGTTCATGTACATTTATTTTGTCTTATAATTACTTATTATCTGTTTCATCTAGACACTTTTGTTCAGCACATAATAGGAACTTAGTAAATATTGGTGAATGAATAGACACATGTAAGTAAACATAAATCTCTCTTTTTTTCTCTCTCTCCCCTCATATGTATGTGTTCATAGAGGTTATGTTCACTGACAAAAGGTGATAACTTATTTAAATGATTATCTTAGATGCCCAGCATATCTGGCACTTCAAGAAACATCAGGATAATCTGAAATAAAAGGCTCGTCTATGGGTCTGGTTGTCTGAGTGGTAGGTCCTTTCATTACATGGGCAACAAATGTAAGGAACAAGTAGTAAAATAATGCCAGAATTGCAGGTTTCCATGTTTCTCGGGTAGAAATCCTTTCCTACTGGCTATAAATTCATAAGTCTTAAATACTTGAAGAACTAAATCACTCCACTGAATTCATCAAATATTTAGGAGAGTACAGTGCTCCCTAGGAAAGGAATGTTTAGGTGCTGTCTTGAATATATAATTTGACATCTTGTGGTAACATCAGAGTGTGATGCTAAGCCACCATGTGCTCTTTTGGAATAATAAATTGATGATAGGATTGAGCACCTCAGACAAATTTTTAAGTTTTATAAATATTTATGAAAAATGAAAATGAAGTTCCACAAGAATATATATCCAAACTTATTAAAGAAATGCTGGCTCTATGCTAAGTTACATATTTGGCCATATTTGGGAGGCACCCATGTATTGTATAAATTTTGTCTTTGAAAATGAATGAGGTTGCCTCACATAAGGGATCACAAGGTGTAGGGCCAGTACTTGTGGCCACTGCAGCTATTCACATGCAGGTTCTCATTGGATTTGGGCAGACAGTAAAGAAAAAGTGGAGCCAAAAAATGGTGGGCCATTCCTTTATTAAAGTCTCACACTGGCTGATGAGCAACACACAGGGAAAACACTTCCCTTTCATTGATTCAGAGCTCCCAAAGTTCTGACACATTATCCAGTTGCACAACCAGGAGAATCTTCTCCGATTTCTCCTAGAATCAAAGACCTCACCAGTCTCAGCAGAACTCACAAAGCCCCTCAGCTCTGGGGATGCACAAACTGGCTTCTTCCTCAGCAATCTGCATTCTCTTTGCTCTCACTCTGCAAACATGGCATCTCTCTTTCTCATTCTGTTCCTCTCTGCAAACATGGCTTCTTTTTTATTCTCCCCTTCTGCTCAGTCTTTTCAAAACTTTCTTGTGTGAAAACCTCTCCTCCAGCAAACATTAGCAAAACAGTGGCTCTTCCCAAGCAGGAAGGTAATTCGCAATTTCATAGGACACATATCCTGGTGCTGCCCAGTCCCCAATGCAAATTATAAGTGAGAAAACATAAAAATCATATATTACAAACTTATTTGACCAACACAAAGTGATAAAAATACTTTTGAAGTTATCCCACCTAAATCCAGGGCAATGAAACTATTTTGTATGATACTATCATGGTAGATACATGACATTTAATATTTGGTTTAACCCATAGGTCAAGCCCTAATGTAAACTATGGATTTTAGTTAATGATAATTTATGGTGGCTCATCAATTGTAACAAATGTCCTGCACTAACATCACCTGTTAATAATGATGAAAACAGAGTGAGGGATAGAGAATGTGGGAACTTCCTTTGTACTATCTGCTCAATTTTCTGTATACTTAAAACTGCTCTAAAAATAAAACCAATTAATTAAGGAAAAAACAAACTATTGAAGCTATTCCACCTAAAGCCGTCCACTCAGCAACTTGCTATATCAACTGACAATGAGCAAAATGGTTCATTTATATCTTGAATGGTGATTAACCCCAAAGATAATGATGATTGAAAATGTAGTATTTTGACATGAAACATTCTTTACTGGCTCCAAATCCTGGAGAAGAAGTCTTTACAATGACCTACATTAATCTTTAATGGGAGGTCTTCTCAGTGTGTACCTTACACTTAGCTCTTTAAAATTCTACATAACTAAATAATAAGATTAGAAGAATATGTACTAAGGTAATATCTTGTCAGATGATATAAAACAAACAAAAAAGGTTACCATAATAATAAAGCAAAATATCAGAGTACAAAAGACCTAGAAGAAACCAAAAAAATTATCTAAGTCACCCAACCCCCTCTTCTTAGATAAGAAAACACAAGACACAAATATAAGTCTCTTGTGACATGAATGCCCTATGGAAAAGAATTATTCTGGTCAAATTATAGGAATACTTGAGCTATTTCCTGAGACAGAGATTAATATTTAACTTGTGATCACTGTGAAGTTTATAGGCAATTGCATTTCCATTTTCATTTGGCTGCAAGAAAGCTCAGCACCAGATTTGTGGCCCATTTCCAGCAAGTTTATAAGTTAAATCTTATCCTGCCTAATCTTGCTTTTTGACTCATCTATGCAATTTTTTGACTTATTGCTCTCTTGCTGTATTGAATGTGAGGCAGATGACCTTAAACAGTCCCTCTCCTGGCTCAGTCTCTAATTCCCTTCACTTCAATTGGAGAGAAATATGTGGATTAGATGAAAACATTTTTAAAATGGTGATCAAAGAGAAATTAATTTAGAACGGTGCCACTCATTTTACATGACCCAGATGGAGGTCCTCATGGCGCTCCACCAGGAGTTAGATCTTGAAAGGACTGTTATTATCTTGCAAGGAGTAAAATCAGAGTGATGCTAATTGTGGAATATTCATTCCTCTTGAAATTAAACAAGTGTGCCTATACCCCCCTGGTGGTACCCAAGATGATTTATTTGGGGTGTAGAAAGAAAATATTATAATTTTTATTGAGCTTTACAGTATCAAAAAGAAAAATCAACATTCAGGTTTCCTATTACTTGTTTTCTTCACTTAACTGAAACACAGCAATTTGCATTTTCAAAGTTCCTTTTGAATATGAACTAACCTTTACGACATCCCAGGACACAGAGACTATTAGCTCAATGTTACAGATACAGACACCATGACCTTCCACAGTTCAGTTCCTCAAGAAGTGAGAATTTGGGACCCAGTCAGAAATGTGTCTTTTGTACTGCCCTGTTGATTGACTAGGAGCCTGATATAATATCAAGCATTATAAAATAATTTTGTGTATTTACAGCAACTGGATAAATCGAACTTAAAGAAATAGCTCTTCCATGCTTTGCAATATCCAAATTTACAGGCCATTACCCAACAGTTTAAAAAAAAGAAAAAGAAAAAAAGATGCTACCACCAGATTTATGAAGGTTTTCTTGAAACTGTAAATATAGTTGGTATTTCAATCCTGGTGAAACTGCTCTGACTTTCTTCCAGACAAGACCAATTTTAAGAGGGTCACGTCTACTGTAAGGGTTTGACAGGGGCCTGTCAACTCTCCTGGTTTTCATACACAGTCTCTTACTCATTTATGGCTCTGCATTTATGTTGTAACAGATCATCAGGCACTCATGACAATATTTGGCAGTTCACAGTTCATGGAGGCAATGTGCTCTGAATGATGGGGTTTACAATATCTACATGGCTATGATTATAAAATTGTGCATGGGCCAGGGAAAGAAAATAACCCAGCAGATTATATTTCAATGCACCCATTAGAGGATCAGCATGAGACTTCATCAGTAGTGGAGGAATTCATCAACCACATAGGCACCCAAGCAGTGTTAAAAGCTTTAACTTTACTAGAAATATAACAAGTAATAAAAACAGACAAGACCTGAAATGGTCTAATGGACCTAGCACAAATGTGGCAGAAGATTAACAGTACTAAATTCTCAGGCATGGAAACTTTCTTCAACATTTGGTAAGCAGTTTCTTGAAATTCAGGACCTTCGGTACAAATCTTTGTGTCAACAGAAATGGATTATTAGATGGACACACCGTCTTTGCTCTGCATAGTCATGTGGAGTTCATATTCTTAAAAACTGTTCAAGTTCTTACGTTAATGCATTTTATCTTAATGCACTGCTGTAAATCCTTTTCAATCTATTTGTCACTGTCTTATCTACTATTAATGAAAATATTTTTTTCATATAGATCCCACTTGAATCTAGGGACATCTACTGGGGCCTTCTGGAGCATTTATTATTATTTTTAATTACAACATATTTGAGACATCTAGAATGCTGTAAAAAACAATATAATAAATTCCATCTCACTCACCATTCAACTAAAAAATTATATTGTCAATCCATTTGAAGCCTTCTATAAGCTCTTCCTCAAATGCACTCTACTCTTTACTCTCAGCAACAACCCCTCAGCTAAATTTGAGATTTATCATTCCTAACTCCCAGCTAATATACACAGAGAGAACAGCTAGTGTAGAGACACACTTTATATACTACTACATATGTGTATCTCTAGGCAATATTTACTATTATTTTGCATATTATTAAGATTTATAGAAATAGAATCATTTGTGTGTATGATAGATATACTTTTGCAACTTGATTTTTTTGTTCAGTGTTATTTTTTGTAAGATGCATCCATGTTGATGTGTATGGTTTGGGTTTATTCATTTTCATCACTATATAGCTTTGTATGGTGATATCACAATTTATTCATCCATTCCCCTAATGGTGTTTTCTATTAAACAGCTTGTGATTATTATATAAACTACAAGCAAATTTTTGTAATTTTCAATGTGCACTAATGTCATTGAAAATAACAGCACATGAATATTGGTGGGATGTAGTCCCTGGTGGCAGACCCTAAAACTTATGTACTGCCTGCTTTTGAATGTTTGTAGCTATACCATTTTGGTGGGTGGGTGGGAGAGGAATCATACGATACCTGCAATGATCAGATTATTATTATTGTTATTATTATTATTATTATTATTATTATTATATTTTGTTCTGAAATAAGTAGTTTGTGTTTCTAGGGTGAATGACATTGCCTTATTCTTCTACATATTCTTAACACCTAATTCAGTGCATTATTATATCCATAAACATTCATGAGTGGTCATTTGAAAACAGAATTCATGCTTTCTGCACACATTTTTATTGACCAAAGATAGCTATGGAGAGGGAAGCTTCCTCTCCACAATGTAAGCCTTAACAAGTACAAAAGCATAAAATGTAAGAGTAGATCAAAGACTGAAAAGAAAAAATGTATGTGAGTCCCATGTGTAGCCTGAATCTAGTTTTTATCTAATATATCAAACATTGGCAATTATATTATTTTGTCATACTTTTGTATTACAAAAAATCACAGTGATTCTGCAATCTGCCTTCTCTTAGGTGTTTCAAAGTTAAAACATAGGTATTTTTTCAAATAGCAAGGAAATAGTATATGTAAAAAATGTTTAGGCAGAGGCAGAGAATAGTCATAATTCTAATTCACAATAAATAACTTAAACAAGAGTGGTACAGTTGATGCATAGCTACATTGCCATAAATGATTTCTGTCCAACAAGTTACTCATTGGAAATAAAATGCATTTTCACTCAATAGGTGACATGCACATTATCTTACAATGCCTCTGGGAGGACAAAGGAAAAAACAACAGCAAGAATCAGCATCCCATGGCATATATGATTGCTGTTACAATCCTTCTTTCCCATATTATTTTTTTTAAAAGATGAGTTGTTCTTTTTTGTTTAAAATAATTTTCTATTATAATAATACATGGTCATTTTGGAAAATTTAAACTATCTAAAAAAATTACAAATAAGAAATTAAAATTCCCTACTAACCTTATTTTTTCAGATATAACCACTGTTAACATTTTACATTCTCTTATCTATGCATATATGTACATTTTTCATAAAACACGCATATGTTATATAATCTATTTATGATCACTTTAAGCAGTATTTCATACATAATTTTTTGTCAGCATTATTCTTCTTTGTTCTCATTTTTAGCATTTTTATTGGTAAACCTTTGTATACATCCGTGATTCATTCACCTAGGATAAATTCATAGAAATGTGATAGCTCAATCAATCAAAAGCTATACACATGTATAATTCATTTTTTTATGTGCTGCCAAATTGTTGTCCAAAAAAGTTGTACTGACTTTTACTCCTACCATGACAGTTTGAGAATGCTCATTCTTTCAAAGAATAGTTTTAATACATTGTCTGAGTGACTTTAAGTCTTCATTACTCCTTTTAACTACACCTTTTGCTATGTGACTTTGCAGTGTCCACCTGCTGTGCCTGGGGCATAATTCCCCGCTTCTGACCTTGACCAGGTGAACTTTCTCAATGGGATATTTGCAGTAATGATGCATGGAGAGTCTTCAAAAATACTTATGTGACTGGACTTGTTCTCGTGCATCTCTGCTATCTCCATGAGATGACATTGCCAAGGCTTGTCCACTGGTCTCAAGATGAGGATAAGAGACAAACACAGCAAAACTACCCTCCATTCAGCCACAAAGTGTGTGACTCAGTCCAGTAGAGAACAGAAAATCCACTCAATTGAGCCCATTAAAGATTAGCCAACACCTAGCTGATTTAAAGACTTGTGAAAAGTAATAAATTATTGTTATATTCAACCATGAGTTTTATGCAGCAATAGCTACCTGCTAGAGTTGCCAATGCTACTCTCCCTAGAAAACAGCTAAAATTTATATAAAAGTTTACAGATTGCAACGTTATTTTTATTACATGTCCTCATTCACTATTAACATAATTTTATAGATCAGAAAACCAGAGTTCAGAAGGATTATGATTTACCCAATTATGATCATGATGCTCTCAGTTATTAAGTGCCAGAGTCAAGGTTTAAATAGAGATCTTCTAATTATGCCTTTTTCTATTTCAAACTTTTTCTGTAAAGAACCAGATAGTACATTATTTTAAGTTTCACTGACCATATGGTTTCCTGTTGTAACTACTCAACTCTACCGTGTGTCACAAAAGCAGTCACAGACAATACATAAATGAAGGGGCGTAGCTGTATTCCAAGAGAACTTTATTTTCAAAAATCATCTTAGCCATCCAGAAGAAACACATGTGGCTGGTACTTCCACCCCTCAAAACAATGGCTACAACTTCTCCCATCAGTGCAACTGAAGGTGCTGAAAGTTTGGCATCTTGACTTCCAAAGCGTGCAGACTACCTATCTAAAATATATCTCCATATATAGGTTTATAGATATAGATAGAAATAGTTATAGATATGGATATAGATAATATAGATAGATGATATAGATATGGATATAGATACACATATAGATACACGTATATATGCCTAAATTCTAGTTTATATCTAAATCTTATATATATCAAGATTTCACAGATTCAGAAGTAACAGAGATTCATCTTGTCCAATTTCATTTGAAAACTGAAGCTACCAGGGAGCCACAGTAAAAAAAAATAATAAAAAAAAAAACTATTGGTAATATCCCTCCTTGAAAGCAATCACAGGTCAAAGGCCCACTACTGCAAAGGAGATGATGGTTGGGAAAATGTATAAATGGCTGCTGGTCAATCATGAAAATAGAAAATAACTGAGTGGAATCTATCAAAATAGGTGATGTGTGAAAATGAGAATTTCCTAACTTGGTTCACAAAGGAGCGATTTGAAATGAAAACCTATGAATGCATGAATGAATGAATGAGTGATTGAAGAGGTGCTTAGGGAGCTAATGTCAACCCAACTTGATCTCAGTAAAGGTTAATTGAGACAAGGCAGCTGTCTCATCTGCTGGGGGGTGCAGCTCATATTGAGAGGCTTGGCAGCAGTGATATTTTGCACAGTTTTAAAGTGATCAGAACCATTTTTCAGTGATCTTTGGATTTAGAAGAGCAAAGCTTATAGGGCTACACAGTATAGCAAGGAACAAGCACCATGCTGAATTTTAGGATTAAATCCTATCTCTTTCATTCACTTACTAGCTGTGTGTCTTTAGGGGAGTTGTTTAGCTCCTCCTCCCATCCCAGACTCTATTAAAGTTTATGTAAAGGGAACAAGAATAGATGCTGCTTTTTAGGATTATTTTGCAGACTAAATGAGGCAATTCACTTAATACACTTAGCACAGTCCCTGGACATATGGAAGAAATTGATAAATTATTAGCTATTGCTAAGGTCAATGACGGGTGCTGAGGATAAAACAGGATCCTTGCCGCTGAGAATCTCACAGACCAGTGGGAGACCCAGATCCATAACCAGGCCATGATAATAAAGTGTGAGACGTACCATGACAGGAACATTTATGAGAAATCCTGGAGGAAAGAGAAGGAATGACAAATCCTCTGTATTGAGAGTCAGAGGTTGTATGTGTATGTGTGTGTGTGTGTGTGTGCGCGCGCGCACGCGTGTGCTAGAGAGAGAGAGAGAGAGAGAGAGAAATAGAGAGACAGAGACAGATTATTATGAATGTTGTTGAGTTAATACAAAAATAAATTGCAATTACTACACTGTAATTTCTTTTTTTTTTAATTTTTTTTTATTCATTTTAGAGAAGAGACAGAGAGAGAGAGAGAGAGAGAGAGAGAGAGAGAGAGGAGGAGCTGGAAGCATCAACTCCCATATGTGCCTTGACCAGACCAGTGCAGGGTTTTGAACCGGCGACCTCAGTGTTCCCAGGTCGACGCTTTATCCACTGCGCCACCACAGGTCAGGCTACACTGTAATTTCCTTGAGGTTAAGACTGAGACTACTCCCCCACCCAGAGGCGGATTAAGGTCGCTTGAGGCCCCGAAGGGGCAGAAGAAAATTAAAAAAAGAGAGAGGGAAAATAAAAATATGTGTTAACCATATTTTTAAATAAGTAAAAAATATTATATGCTGTTAATGTTAAAATTGCACATATGAAACCAAACTTGGTGTCATTAGAAAACAGTGTAAAGTTGGGGTTTTGTGGGGCCCTTCAGAATTCGGGGTGCAGGGCCCGCGGTTCAATCCGCCTCTGCCCCTACCCAACACAACTCTTGTATCTCAGTCACAGTTTGATGAGCAGTTGTTGACTTATGGACTACAATAAAGAAAATCCCTACGTAGTAAAAAATTAAAGAGTAACATAGTCTCTGCTGTCCTTATGATCAGGTTCTACATTTCTGAGGCTCCATTTAGCTTACATAGTATTATTGTTAAGAGTTTTGCATGAGTCAAGTATGAGTTTACATTTCCATTTCAGCCCTAATTCACTAAGTGTGAGACCTGAGGTAAGTGATTTGACCTTTCTAGGGAGGTTTCTTTGTGTGTAAAATGATGTTTGGTTTAAGGGTTCAGAGCATCAGGCCTGCAGCTGGCTGCCTGGGTCCACATCCTGGCATCCTCACCAGTTAGCTGCATAATGGTGGACAGCTCAGTCCCGCACAAAGCAGATCATTAAACGAGGAGTTGGGTGCCATACATTTACTTGGGAGGTAATCTCAAGAATCACAAGTGAGTGAGTGGAGGGAGGAGCACAGGAAAGGGGGGAAGGCTCCCCCCTCCCCCAAATCCTGCTATTGGCAGGTTACTGCTGGGGGAACTCAGCTTTCACAGACAGAAGGAAGGACAGGCCTCAGAGCTGTTCCACTGTAGGAAGGTAGATAATTCATGCACCAACTTGTAAACTTATTTTTTTAAATGTTTTCATTGAAATATATTTGACATGTAACTTGTACAAATGTAAGATTACAACAACTGACTTAATAATTTACATACTGTAATATGATTGTCACTGTAACGATAGCACCTCTATCACAAAATTATAATTTGTTGTTGTTGTTGTGGGGATCAAGATCCAGTCTTTTAACAAGTTTGATGATATAATACAATATTGTTGCCTATAGTCACTATGCTGTGCACTAGGTATCCAGCACATATTTGTCTGCTAGTTGTACCCTTAAACAATATCTCTCCTATTCCTTCACTCTAAGCCCCTGGTAACCATTATTCTACTCTGGCTTTATAGTGTTGGCTTTTTTTAGATTCCACATATAAGGGATACCATACAATATTTGTCCCTCTATGACATCTCATTTAGCACAATGTCCTCAAGATCCATCCATGTCATAAATGGCAGGATTGCCTTCTTTCTTATGCCCAAATAATATTCCATCATTTATATACACATACATACATAGGCATACACACACACACACACACACACACACACACACACACACACATAATCACATTTTCTTTATTCGTAAATCCACTGACAGGTACTTAAATTGTTTTCCTATCTTTAATCCCTATTGTAAATAATGCTGCAATATAATAAACATGGGAGCGCATATATTTCTTTCATATGCTGTTTTCATTTCTTTTGGATATATACCCAGAAGTGGGATTGCTGGGTCATATGGCCAACTGCATCCATTGAAAGTTGTCCCAGAAGGTGATGAAATGCTCGGCTCTTTCAGGCTGCCTTACTCACAGGCTGAGCAAGCTCTTTCAGCTCTGGAGAAAGCTGTATGGCACACAGCCCGAGACCATGGGCACATGAGGCAAGCAGCTGTGTTTGTGTAGAAAATGCCCACAGCAACTGCAGGTGACAGTGCAGCTCCAGGTGAGCGTGGGGATGTAAGACAGGGCGTCGGCAGTATCTGCTGCACACTCGAGGCCTGTTTTATGTTATCTGTATTTTAGAAACAAAAATGGAATGTACAAAACAGAATTTACAAATGACAACTCAATGAAGAGCATGATCTTTGGTTAGATCCAAGATTTTTAAAAATGCAACTATAAAGAACATTATTAGGATGGTTGAGAAAATTTAAATATGGTCAGCCTATTAGGTATTATTATTGCATCAATATTACATTTCTTGGGTATGATAATGATATTTTGGCTATTCAGAAGATGATCCCTCTTTTTAGGAGATACATGCTGAAGTATTTATGGGTAAAGTGAAATGATGCCTGCAACTTTTTCCAATTGTTTCTAAAAGAAAATTAAACACACACACACATATAGACGGGGGGGGGGGAGGGAGCAACTGTGACAGAATTTTAACAATTGGTGAACCTGCGTGAGGGTATACAAGTGCTCACTATTCTATATTCTATTCTTTAATGAATTTTATGCTATCTTTACTTTTTCTTTTTTCAAAGTAGTGTAGGGATCGTTGTACTACTCTATAACAGGAGAATCTGTGTCCTAGCGCTGCCGTGACCATGAACTGAGAGCTTCTGTGGAGCGATGTGCAGTGTGGTGGAGCCCAGGCTGATCCAGGCTGCTTGGGCTCAAACTCTGACACTCCCAGTAGCTGGCTGGGTGATCTTAAGCAAAGGACTAACTTGGTGTGCCTAAGACTCCCCAACGACACCCAGGACTAATAAAAATACCATCTTTATGGGAATGGTGTGAGGATCACACGGTATGCATATGCCGCTCTAAGAACAGTATCTGGCATATGGTAACTATGTAACCAGTGTTATGTATCATCATAATTATCATCCATCTTCATTATCTTCTTCCTCATTACTGCTAGTGACCATAAAGCCTAGTTTTCTATTGTTGTCTCAAAAGCGTCCCAACTTGGGTAATAGATACAATCACTTCATTATTATCTCATTGAAGTCCTGGAGGATTATTAAATAAAATTGTGTGGTAACAGTAACATTTTCATAGCTGGTACTGTTAGTTCTCTTCTTCATCTTCCCCCAAACCCTCATTCTTCTGGGTAAGAGCACAATGGGATTCAGCACCAGGCACAGCAAGTAGGGTGGATGTCCAGTACCAGCCAGAGAATAAAGGATACAGCCTTGAGACAACAGGTCCTGGAAGGACTAAGGAAATGCTGGTCCACTGGTGCAAATGCTACCAAAGGTAAGAATTGGTCAAAGGAGAACAAGGCATATGGTGCAGCTGGTTAGAAGCCAAAGCAGACCAGGGGAATGGTTATCACTGTATGCTTCAGTTTCTAAGGCTTATATTCGCCCTGCTTGGAGAAAGGACCTTGCCCCAAAAGCTGTTATAGTATAGTTCAGAGGTAGTGTGCTAAAGAAGAGAACACTGTAGTCAGGAGACCTGGCTATTAACTCAGTGAAGGACATTTGGCAGATGACATTCAATCTCTAAGCCTTGGTGTCCTTATCTATAAAAATGAGGCATCAGTTCCCCACTCCCTTCTAACCTTGTAGAGAGAGAGTAGAGGAGAGCACAGACTCGAGAATCAGAGCTGGTTTTGCTCCACATGGCAAATCACAGAAACCCTCTAAGCCTTGCTTTCCTCACCTGTTATGTGGGGAAAACAACCATACTTATATCTTAGGGGTGTTACCAAAGTTACAAGAGGTAAAGCATCAGCATACTGCCTACAACAAAAGACCACATATAATAATATTGATTAGATTCTGCTGCAAATAACAGAAATACTCTCAAATAGCAGTAACTTTAAAAGATAAGTATATTTCTCTCCAATGTTCAAAAAGTCCACAGGTGTCAGGTCAGGGATTATATGGCATTCCACAGTGTTGGGGACACAAGGACTTTACATCTTGATGCTCTGGGCTAAGTGGCTGCCTTTCCCGAGCTCATCATATAGTCTCGGATGAATACTAGAAAATGTTATCTTTATTTTGGGCGGTGATCAGTTGAAAACGAGGAAACTTATTACTATGGAAAGAAAAGAGAAAGAGATCTTGAGGACAATTAGTCTCTGTCACAATCCTAAATAAATGTTAACTGGTATTTACATCATTGTAGTATTCTTTGCACTGTATTGTAGTATTTTGTATGTTTGTTTTTAATATTTTAATGATAATGATTGTGCACGTAAGAATTAAATGGCTACAGAAGCTCAAATTAAAGGGATTTAAGAGAACTATCAAGGAGATTTTTATAAAAACTGATCCCATTAGGGTTTTACCCCAGACACCAGGGAGTTTAAGGACAGAGAAAGAAATGTCACTCTGGCATCTGATTTCATATTCATAACAATGTGCAAAAAATAGATTATTCCATAAAATGATTATTAAACCATGGTTGTGTTGATGAACAAAAGATGATATAGAAGAGATATCAAGCAACCATAAGGCCCTTAAATTTCTATGAATAGTACATTTATTTTAATAGCAAAAAATGGAAATCAATTCCAATTTCGAATAAAGAATATGTATATATACATATTGGAATTAAATGCTCTTAAAATGTTTATGCTATATTTTTACTCTAAAAGAAAGAAAAACATCAAGAAGAATATGTGATATAAGAACAGCTACAGCCTGACCAGGCAGTGGCGCAGTGGATAGAGAGTCGGACTGGGATGCGGAAGACCCAGGTTTAAGACCCCAAGCTCGCCAGCTTGAGCGCGAACCCATCTGGCTTAAGCAAAAAAAAAAAAAAGCTCGTCAGCTTGGACCCAAGGTCACTGGCTCCAGCAAGGGGTTGCTCGGTTGGCTGAAGACCCGTGGTCAAGGCACATGTGAGAAAGCAATCAATGAACAACTAAGGTGTTGCAACAGTAACGAAAAACTAATGATTGATGCTTCTCACCTCTCTCTGTTTCTGTCTGTCTGTCCCTATCTATCCCTCTCTCTGTCCCTGTAAAAAAAAAGGACAGCTCTATTAAAAAATAGAAATCCATCCTTCAGTGTAGATTTGTTTAATTAGCATTATCCAAGCCAATAAGAGACATGCATCATAATAAACCAGACATTAGAAAACTAAGAAATAAACAATAAAAACACATTGCTCTACAGATAACTGTTTTAAAATGACAAAATCTAGAATAGACATACCCAGCTTCCCTTCTTTCAAGCTATTTTTAATGTTATCTGAAACTTTTCATTTGCTAATGTGTACGTGAACATCTAAACCCAAGACAAACTGAAGCAACAACAGTCTCTAGAGATGTAGCAGGGCCCTAAACTTTTTACCTTGTAAACTTCATACTCTTTTGTCATCATGATATAATTCTCAGTGTGTTTAATATAGTTTTCTATCAATCGTTTCTTTTGCATGAATCTGACTAAATACAACAAGAATGCTTGTAGGAAACCACTTCCTTCTGCAGTCTCACCATCCCTCCTACACATCCACCTGGCAGCAGAAGGAGCACAGGGAAACATCAGCGTAATTAAATAATGCCATCAGCCTCTGAAGTGTACTCCCAGCTATGCCGCTCCCCACAAAGGCGAAGGTGCTTTTGAATATAGATCACGTAGGGGTCTCTTGAACATATCTAACTTTTCTTCCTTGCATCCAACCAGGGGAGCTAAAATGGGATGTAACTTTTGGGAGGCAGAAGCCTCCTATCTGAATCATGCCCTTCCTCTACTATTAACCCAGAGGATTTTAGCATCAGCCTATTCTATTAACCTGCTTCCCTGCAGAATCTTCCAGAGGCTGTGGTATCAGACTAAGTAAGTGTGAATAAGTAAGTCCTGGCCCCATTGCTTTATAGTTATGTGACCTCGGGAAATCGCTTGACCTCACTAAGCCTCAATTTTCTCAACTATAATATGGAGAATAGTGTTGGTTATTCTCTATTTGGCTTTTAGCCCCAAACAAAGCCCATTAATCCTTCCTTCTCTGCCCTGGGTGTCCAATGCGCTATGGATAGCATCTCTAAGACATGCTTGGATCCAGCCAGTGGGAGGTCAGTGTGCAGAGGAGAGGTTTGGATATTTTTTAACTTCTCTTTTCTCTCAGCACTGGCCATATGCCTCCAAGACCAGCTTTGGCAGTGCCTCTTCCTCCAAGGTGCTAGTGATCACTGGGCTCTAGTAATACTGTTCTTCTCCTTTCTCCTTCAGTCCTAAAGAAGCTCACCCTTTTACTAGTCCTTGGTACCTTGCTATCCCTCTTGGTTCTTGTAACCCTGCCCACACAGGTAAATTGTTTTTGTGATCACATCTTCAAATGCTTTCAGTATCCTGCTGGGACAGTGACTGATACAGGAGCTTAATAACAGTGGGTACTTCCTATGTTGGTGGATTGAGGATTAAGCAAATAATGTAGGTAAAGATTAAAACAGGAGCTGATATGTAAGAACTTGATAAACATCAGCTAATCTTAGTTTTCTGACTTGCTTTCTACATCAGCCTAGAAATCAGCCTCCAGCTCCCCTCTATTTCATGCCTCCCTCAACTCCAAACTCCTGCCTGACCCAGGGTTTGAGACCCCAATTTTATAGATTGTCTAGTAGGGAGATAGGACAAAATCAAACATTTCTAAAAATAACGTATTCACACAGTTAAATAAAATCAATCAAAAAATTACACTCACAATTAGAAAATACATTGAGTGACCACATCATTAACTCTCATTCATGAATTATAGTCTTAGCATATACGTGCAACACAGTAATTTGTGGAGAAATAGATGAAAAATGAGTTGTTAACCTCTTAGTAGGAGATCCATCCTCAGTAAATCATGAAGGGAGGAACAAACTGGTATATTAGCACAGACTAGTAATGGTAATAGTCATAAATTTTAGTTTGTCAGATTAATTGAAGAAGCTCATAAAAGCCCAGCTTTAGAAATAGTTATTATATGTTTGAGGTTTTTCAGAAATAGATAAACAAATATAAAACTCTTTTTTTCAGACAGGGTATAAATTCTGCCACAAAAATTATTTAAAAAGTTTGGAACACTTTAGAACTCTAAAACAAAAGTAACTTTAAAAAAAAGCAAAGAGTTAATGTTTCAGTGAGATTATTTTCAGACATAAATTGCATAATTTAGGGATGACCATCAAAGAGATGTTTTGGTACTATACCAAACTAGGATTGGTCAATAAAACAGCTATCTCAAACTGGGGGAAAGAATGGCTGGGCGCCTGCAACTGAAGGACTCAATGTTAGTAACAAACCACGTCCCTGAATTTGGCATGGGCATGGGTGTCATCATCAGAACTCCCAGAAGAGTCTAGAATTCATGAGCATCCAGGCAAAGTGGAACTATGAACTGCAATGCAAGATCTCAAATAGGTCTACAAAAGCCACACAAAAAACATTCATGTCTGACTTTCACTGATGAACTATAACTGAAAACAACACTGGGAAGGGGGTCCAGGAAATGTAGTTCCCATATTTCAAAGAGAGTTGGGATGAGTCAATAGTAGACATCCGCCAGAAGTATCATCGGGCACTAGAACACTGTTTTATTAAATCCTAACAAGAATTATATGCAGTTAAGTATATTTATTTTCATTTCAAAGATAAGTAAACAGGAAGTCAGAGAGGTGTCATAACTTGTAAATGGCCGTACCAAAGAAACAAGATTTATATATTCACACATCTTCTTTCCTATAACATTCCCCTACCTTATATGAATCCTAAAAGATTGGGCTCCTTTTATTTTAAGAATTCTCCTGATTATTATGAACATAGTAGTTAACATTATTTACCTTACAAAATAAAGTATATGAGAATGCTAAGATGTGTTAAATTGAATATGTTTGCAGGTGAATGTTGAAAATTTACCAACTTTTTTCAGATTAACACCAACTGTGATCTCTCCTACCCTGTAGTGCATCAGAGTGCAAAATAAGTCACAGTATCCTGAGTTGACTGAGTACTGAATCCCAGTGAAATAATAGTGTACTTTTCAGCTGCTAGAAGGTGATTTGGTTCTTCCAGTGAAGAAAAGTAGCAAATAACAATTAGACAAACAGGAGTCACCTTCAGGAAGTCTAAGCCTGGAAATAAGGGTGTGCTCTTAATCAGAATCAGAATTTGATTTCCACCTGCTCACCACAGGCCCAAGCTGGGCCCACTCAGGAACAGATTCAAACTCTGGGAATTTCCTCCGACCCAATCAGTCTTCCAGGACCAGAACTATTACAAATAGTGCAAACCTTCACAAACAGCTGCAATCCAGACATTCATTCTCAAAATTCATCTTCTTCTATAAGAAGAAGATGTGGTGGGGGTGGGGGTGAGGAGGGGAAGGGGGAGGAAGATACCAATTTATCCTTAGTATTCTCATAAATATGAGGGTGGAAATATAAAAAAGCTAAATATAGAGTATAAACTGGCCAGAAAAGTATACTAAGTCAAAGAAAAGAGAAATTGAGAGACTGAGGGTCAATGTGACAGCAAAAAGGAAATTTAATGAAAAGAAGGGGTAAGAGAGGTGAAACAGTGTATGAATTATGGTTAAAGAAGAATCTCAGAAACTAAGAGCTTCAAGAGGGAGTCATTTAAAATGATGTGAAGGTCTAGGTTGGGATAAGTGGATAGGTGTCTGAGGTCAAGTTAAGCTGAAGGCCACAAGCAATTAAAAGATTCAGGAATGGTATGTGTGGCCAATGAATGTTGATGTTGAAGTAACTATCTTTTTATTCATCATACATTCTGAACAGACAACCTTACCTCCAGTGTCACAGGAGAAAAAAATAAAAAAGGAAGCAATTAGGCAAGAACTTCCTTAAAAATCCCCCTCTTCGCTATTCAGATGTTTCCATCACTTCTGTATTTACCTGTCCTTTGTTTGCTTACTCTAACGTTTACCCAACTCCACTTAAGAATTTGCTCCATAAATAACACCCCATGTTTGTTCCAACAATATCTGCTTCTCTACTGGCTCTTTAACCAGGGCCTGACATACAGGTAGGTCTTCTTCACCTTAAAACAAATACTTTCTTGCCCATGACCACTTAAGCTGCTGCCTCACCTTTTTTCTTTCATTAGCAGCCACACTTTATAAAGTCCCACTCTCTCCATTCCTCACTATCCTGAAATGCATTGAAACATGCAACACATATATGACAACGAACATCTGGTTTGTGTACCTACCACTCAACTAAAACTCTACCTGAAAATATTATTATTTTCCAGGCTCGGTCCTCATCTTTCTGGCCCCTGGTAGAGTTTAGGACCATGCCGCTCCTCATGGGAATCCTCTCCTTAGAGGCGCCTCTGTCTTGAACTTCTCTTACCTCTCTATCCATTTGTTCACAGTGTCCTTTGAGATTTCTCTCACTCCTCCTTCTCGTTAAGTGTTGATTCTTCCCACAATCCATCTTCAATCTTTCTTTAATCTTTTTTATATATCTGCTCTCATCTGTTACGTTATTATATATATTCAACTATACCTATGATTCCAAAACCTATATCCAGATGCATTATCTCCCCTGAGTCAATATTCCCAATTACATACAAAACATTTCCATATTTGCTCTGCAAAGACTTCAGCCTCAACACATTCAAATCAAAGCTCATTAATTCGCCCTATACCAGATCCTTTTTAGTTTTAAGAATTTTAATTCCTCCTAAGAAAGGAGGAGAAAGAAGGAGTTTGGGTAAACACATTAAGAGCATCCGCAGCATGAGGAAAAGGGAGAGAGAAGGGGAAGAAGGTTAGTAAATTAGAACCTGTTTCTTATGGCAGGCACAGTATTAGGCAGTTGTCATAGATAATTTATTTTTTCTCTTTTGTGACTTCACAACAACCTTATGAAATGGTGAGATAGGCAAAATAACGGCTCCCTGAAGATGTCCATGTCCCAATTCTCATAAAGTGTAAAATGTTATTTTATATGGCCAAATGGACTTTACAAATGTAATTAAGTTGTGAGATGGGAAGATTATCTTGAACTATTCAAGTGGGTTCAATGTCATCGGAATGTCCTTACAAGAGGGAGGCAGAATGAGACGTGAAGATGGAAGCAGAGGTTGGAGTGAAGCAGCCATGAGCCAAGGGATGTTGCCAGCGTCTAAAGCAACACATGGCAAGTAAGGGATTTCCCCCTGTATCTCCAGAAGGACTGCAGCCCTGCCACATACCTTGATTATGACCCCTGTTAAAGATCATTTCAGAATTTTGAACTTTAGACTATAAAATATCAATTTTGTGTTGTTTTAAGCCACTGTTTGTGAAATTTGTTGTAGCATAATTGTATTGTTATTAACCTTTTTACACATGAGAAAATTGAAGGCCAAGGAATTTAAATAGCCGGTCTAATATCACACATCTAGTAGTGGTAGAAATGGGATTTAAATTCAGGTAGTTTTGGCTAGCCACCCCACACTCTTATACTGCAATGTTAAACCCCAAAGTGTTGTCTAAACTGATGACCCAAAAATAGTGAGGGTTCAGATGCAGACACCAAGAGCTAAGGAACAAGAGCTAGGGGAGCAAGGGAAATAAAAGCAGAGTGCAATGTTTCTAGAGTGGCCCTGGGCAAGTATCTATAGCTGGCACTGTTGCCCTGGACTGACTTACGTGTGCTCAGCGCTTGCAGTTCTAAGGAAGACTGGCTTTATTTACAGGATAGGGTGAATTTCTGTTTGTCTCTCAACTTAGAGCACCCCACTGGTCAGTATGCAAACTAGAAACTGAATTCCTTTGTTCAGAAATCTCAGTGAGCATTTTTGTGTGTGTGCTAGACAGTGTGTCAGGTCCTTAAGAATAAAAAATAAAATTTTATGTGCTCTTGCCTCCTCTCTACTTCCTCCTCCATAATCAACATTTTTTTCCTATTACTCTCTCTGGCCCACTGCCATATTCCTTATACCTCTTCTATTATATAGTTTATTACCACTATTCTACCTTACTATAGCAAGCAAAGTTAAATGTTAGACTCACCCTCTTTAGGGGCCAAGGGCTTGGGGAGATGGCCACTCCTATATACTGTTGTCAGAATATAATTTGGCAATATGCATAAAGAGCCCCAAAATGTTTATATATTTATACTAAGTAATTCCATTCCTAAGACTTTCTCCTATGAAAATAATCAGATTTACATATGAGAGTTATCATTTCAATATTATGTTTAATAGCAAAAAAAATTAGAAATATTGTAAATGTTAACATTAATAAAATGAATGCACAAATCTTGATGAATCCAACAGATGGAAATCTACACAGCCACTAAAAAGTTAATGTTTTCAAATACTAGTTAGTGATATAGGGAAATGTTCCTTATATATCTGGTTAAGTATAAAATGTAGAACCCACAACTATACAGTTAGTAGTTAGAATTATAGATTACTCCTATTTTATTTTATGTACTTCCCTCTATTTTAAAATTTTTCTCCATGAACATATATTACTTTTATAATCAAGTTAAGACAACCAGAATAGTAGTGGGGTATGTTTGTGTTGATTATTCTCTGTTTGTTTTCCTAGATTCTTTGCCACCCTTACTTACCGCCTGCTCCAGGAGGAGCCAACCTCTATGGACTGCATCAGGAAGACTTCTTTGCCCATAGGTACAAGTTGGATTTGACCAATAAAAGCTTCCAGCAAAAGAATAGAGAAAAGGAGAAAAGAGAAGTTGGGCTAACTGGTCTCCTGGCTACCAGGCAAACTGGGCAGTGGCTCTACTAACTTACCTGTGGTGACAGATCTTTTGGGACAAGTCCTTACCACTGCTGTGTCTCTCTCTCTAGGATCTGGTAGCCTCCCTGTTTTCTTGCATCTTCAGACATCAGGCCAGTAGGCTTCTTGCTTGCTAATCTCTCAACACTAACCCTTCTTGGCTCCCTTAACCCTGCCAGCACCTGCAAATTGTCCGACATTAAAATCTTTTCAGTTAACCCTACGTGTGCACCATCTGTCTCCTGCGGGCCCTTGACTGATAGGTTGTCTAAGCTGAGTACACAACGGCTGCATGAATGTAGAGAGCATGGAATAAGCAGATGGCTGGTGTTTAAAAAGCAGAGGTAGTTGCACAATGGCAAGATCAGTGTCTGGGAAAAGCACCAGAGCTGAGCCTGGGACAAAGTAATTGGGTTGAAGACTTTTTCAAGAAAAGTAATGCTACCCAGAAGCCAGGGGTCAGGTGGGGTAAAAAGAGCGGTGTGGAAGAAGTTGAGCTTACAGCATCCCAAATATAAAATTTGTTGGTAGTTTTACAGTTTATAGTGGGACTTGTGGAGAGAGTGGGCAATGGCTTTAGTTCACATGACTCCACTTACAGATGGGGCAGTAAATTAACGGTTGTTCCATGTTTTGTTCAGAGTCAAAGCAGAACACTTCTAATGGTAAGAATCTTGTAACCTTTCTAGTGCCAGGTGACTTGGCTCTAGGAGTAGCCTTCAGCTTCTGCTCAAATCGGGTGCCTCCTGCTGTATTGGCTCAATAGCAAACTCTTGTTTTCAGACTGATTATCACTTTTACTTTCTGAACCAGACTTGGACATTTTGCCCTAGTTTCTGGCTGTCCTACTCCCATCTTGAATTGGCAACCCTTTCCAACTCCTATCTACCTCTGGGCAGATTAAGGCAGAGGACAGACACACCTCTATATAAATGGACTTCCTCCAAAGCTGGACTTTGGCATTCAAAACTGAGTCCTTAGGCAAAGTGATATGAGCAACAACACCTTACATGTGCAACAGCTTCCTTTTCCCCAGGACTTTCCGCTCTATCTCATTTGAGTAGTCTGGATTTCTTCTACCAGGAAGAAGCTCAAAGGGAAAAGGCAAGTGAAGAGCTTGAGAAGCTGTGCCACAGACAGATTCAATTCCCTTATCGCCCCCAAACTTATCTTCATAAAGTTGTAGGAATACACCTTAGGTAAGCACCCTGCTCCTTCTTCCCCCACAGGCAACAGAAAGGTAATATTTATTGCCCAGGGGTGATTTCCAAGGCTGATATCATTTAGGTAGCAAGAGAGGCTGGTTCTTAGGCTGTATGTCTAGGTATAAAGCCATTCAGTGCCCCAAAATACTGAAGTCTTGGTGAACTGATTCAAACCAGCTGAATTCACAAAAATTGAAGTATCAAAAAGCACTGCTCTGAAATCTTTTATACCAGTCATCATAATAATTCTCAGAGGTCCACAGTTTCCACTATTAATTCCCTTTAAGACAAGGAAACTAAAACACAGAAAAGTTGAGCAACTTGCCCAAGATCCCACAGGTAGTAAGTGACAGAGCCCAGGTTGGGACCCAGGTATCTAGCATCCTTAACAGACACACTAGGCTTCAAGGTGGCACTTAGACTGGACATTTATAAAGTGGTGTTTGGATGTGAAATTTTCTCCTTGAGGCAAACAGATGGAAATGTAACCTACAGTCAAGATTGCTTGGTGAATAGTAATAAACACAAACAAATGGGAATGAGGTTGTCTTAAATAAGGGTTTTTTTAGTTAAGAGTGCTTGAAATATATTCTCCCTCCACTGAGGAAAGCACCAGCCAAAGAGATGACTGGAAACTTCTGGGGAGGCCACCACTTTCTCCATCAGTGCTGGAAATGGACAGGCCAAGTTCTTGGGTCTTTCTTTTTCCTCACTCTGCCCCTGAGAGTTTTCCCTCAGCATGTTCTTCTCTAGATGTGTTAATGCCATTGTCCCCCAGCTTTAAACATGCTAATTGCTAGGTTTTCATAGCAGCTATTATCTCATCTCTTGATTGAAACTTAATCTGGCAACTCATCAGCCAGTCCTTCACAAGTTATGATTCTGGGACTTTTTTTGTTACTGACACTGGCTTCATCCTTTTGTGTTGATTTGCCTTGTTTAACTCTGAGGTGCTTTACTGCCATTCTTATGTTTCTTCAAAATCCCCTTGTTCTAAAGCTGAATTACTTTGTTTGTTTGTTTTACATTTTTCTAATGTTGGGGAACATTTTCCAAGTCAATATGTTATAGTAGGCAGTTTGACAGATGTGAGCAGAGTAGAAATAATAGGTCTGGTAGGATAGATCACCCAGGGCAGAAAGCCCTAGGTGCAACAGACAATTTTAAAATGGAACCTTGTCCCTAGGGTGACCTTTCCTCTCCTGGCATACCACTGGTCCTGTGTTTTAGACCCCGTGACCTTTCATATTGCTGGTCATGCGGTTCAGTCCCTTCCCTGAACTTTCTTCTCCTGGCATGTTGTTGGTCACATGATAGACCTCCCCACCCCCGAGGAGTCATACAACTCCCATACAAGTCCTTGCATGACCACCCCCTTAAGCATTAAACCCTAGAGATAAAATTTAGGTTTCAGCTGTGTTTCAGCTCCAGGCCTAGAAAAGCAGCAAGGCCAAGTAGGGAGATACCATGGCTGACATCAGGACAAGCTGCAATGACCCCCTCCCTGCCCTGGTTCTGACCAATCACTAGAGACCTCAATCCTGAAAGAACATACTGAGAAAGATAATGAATATTCTATTGAGACCCTCCCCTGGGACTTCTGGATAAAAACCCTCAAAACTAAGGCTCCTCTTCTCTTTTTCTCTCTGGCATGCCTGTGCCTTTCCTCTCCTTTTCTTCCTTCTAGGCATAACTTTGCTTTCTTTTCCTAAGCTCCAAGGACCCTTCTTTTGTTTCTGTAACTAGTGTTTTGATCCCACGCAGCCCAGCTGGCTCACTTCTTCCATGGCTCACTTCTATCTCTGTGACTTTCTGAATACATTTCATTTGTATTTGGATATTGGCTTTGAATTCTTTCTTAGTCAAAACTCAAGGACCGGAGTCTAACATCTGGTGCCCTTTGCTCTTAACAAATAGTCATCAGAAGTGTCCTTCACTGCACACTTTGAAAGCTCAGGGGAGGCCAGTCTTGGCCAGTGAACTTCTTAGTGTCGGAAGTATGCTACATTGATGGCAGGACTTTCACTAGCACCAGTAGAGCTTGCCTCTGTGACTGGAGTTTGATAGTACTCTCTGCCACATTAAAAAAAAATTAAAAAAAGAAGTGTTCTTCATTTGGAAATGAAAAATCATATAGACCTTTGATGCATTATTTTATACTGATAGATTTGTTCAAAGCTCACTGATGTCAGCTGTATGAAATGAAAAAAAATTTCTTGAAGATGCTAGGAAGATGTTATTAAAAATGTTGGGTACTTCTGTATTGGACAATAATGTAGGAAGAAACAGTATGACTTGTACTCCTGAGCAATCTTGAAAAGTGGCATATTTTAAAATGGGAAGTCTGTTGATGTGGCTGGTTAAACTATTGAAAAGATCTTAAGAAAAGAAATATGAAAGCAAGACTTGATTTTCCACATTGTTACTCACTACCACTTTGGACCTGTGAACACAAACTTGGGAAGCCAACTCTCCAATTATTTGCATCATAAACTTATATAAGTTAATAAGTTTATAGGTTTTACAGCTATGTGATAAATTTATGCCATTCAGAAGTTGCTCATAAGTCTGAGACTATATATTCTGTGACATGAATTGAGCACCTGAATTTAATGTTTTAAATATATGCAATATATATTAATATAATAAATATAAAGTATATAGGATAGCAATGCTTAGGAAAAATAACAAAGAAAATGTCAAATGGAATATAAACATAGTCCTTTTAAGTCAGTGTTCTTATTCTAATGATGATACCAAGAGATGTTTTACACAAAAGCATGATTACTCTGCACAACAAAAACTGACTTTAAGAGAGTAGGTAAAATGTTTCAAGCATCCATAGCAATTCCTCATAGTCTAGTAAAAGGCTACCTGCTTAAAGGCCTTCTTATCTAGAAAAAGTCACGTGTTTTGACAGATGAAGTTACAACAAAGAGACTTCGGAAACCTTTGTGCTTCAAGCAAACTTGCTTAATGGGATCAAATCCAGAAGAGGTAAAATATCAAGAAGGGAAGTCCATAGTCCACATCATGGCACACCTTGAAGGTATATTATTCTTAGTGACCATTCTCCATTCTTTTCTCCCCTATTCAGCACAAAGAGTTTCATTGAGCTCCCATGACCTCTGCTTTCTAGTGGATTTGACCTATGAAATATGCCTATAGGAGATCAGCTATGGGTAAATATGTGGTTTATGTAGTTATTCCCCTGGCTCCCTTTCTGTTACATCTCTATATAGGCTAATGTTCATGTCATGTGGCCTTTTACATATCCATCTTCATGGTGGTGGTAACTTCTCCTCCTTTCACTAATTCTGAAGTACTGCACCTGTTATAGAAGAGAAAGAGTTCAGCCACCTAGTGCTGTCAGAGCCAAATACTAGACACCAAGAATTGCAGTGGAGAAATACTGGCTTTTTTATTTTGAATGATGCCATGCAGGAGAATGGGAGGTTAATGTTCAAAAAGCCCAAATTCCCTGATGGCATTTGGGTTATGGATCATATAGGGTAAAATCATAAGACACTATGGCTTAGGGAGTCAGGGTCATTCTGAGAGCTAATTGGTTGGAGGTGAGGTAAGGGTGATGCATCACTGCTTCAGATTTTGAGAACAATTCTGAGGCCTTTTCTAGCATTCTCCCCATCCAGTTCCACAGGAAGGTAGCCAGAGGTTGTTCCACTTAGGGTCCAGGATCTGAAACGAAACCTAGGTCAAGCTGTTATCTTCCGTCTGCCAAAGGTCTGGACTATGTGACCATTAGTCAGATCTGGGCTACCATCTCCTACTGCCTTAGGGGTTGCTGATTATCTGGCAGAAATGCTAGATCCCTGAGGGTTAGAAAAGAGAGGGAGAGAGAAAGAATATCTAGAGTTAGAATTTAAAGTTTAATTTAATCAAAGTTATAAGGACACTTCGTTTTATTCCTTCTACTATTGATTTGCTTGAAGCTGGCCATACCTGTGAGTGGTTCTTTTTAAGTCTCCTCACTTAACCTCGACCATCTGATTTTTTTCTAGAACCCTGACTGAAGCAAACATTAAAACTAAAATTACCCATCCAGTGATTTTAGGTGAGGTCATTGATAATAAAATGAAAGTAATTTTGAGAACTTTGCCAACTAACCAGATGCACATTGATTAGCTAGAAAAGGGTACAGGACAAATTTTCTAAAACTGAATTCTTATTTTACTTTGGAAAAAACTTGGGGATAATAAAAATAATTGGCCTTACTCAGAATAATGTAATGAAAAAAATAATTGTATAGAGGTTCTTATTGTGACCACATCTGTAGCTTGGTACTAGAAGATCAACAGAGAGTAGAGGCAGCTCCAAAGTGCTTTCTTCTTTCTCATGGACCACTGGGGTTTCAAGAATTGAATTGGCCTTTCAATTCTCTCCTAACAAGTATCCAATCCTCTCTATTCTCCAGCTTGCACACTAGAAGATGCCAGTTAAATTGGCTTTGCTAATCACTAATTACTTTATTAAGTACAGCTCTTAATATCAGGTTATGTCATCAATCATCAGCTAGTCTGTGGATGGTTGTCCTTGAATCAGGGCCACTGTTGGTCTAATCAATAGCTATTCTAGTCCTTCAAAAGCCTGGCACTGCTGTTTTGAGAAGGGGCTACAATAAGGGAAATTGCAGCTAGAAAAAGATCATTGGGTTTGGTAAAGGTCATGACCAATATCTGATAGTCATCTATTACACTTCCATTTGTGGGTATCAAGTATGAATTATTTACTGTATACTTGACAAATTGATAGCTCTTTTTATCTGCTGTGAAGTCACCCCTTTCAAGTCTTGTGAGAGCTATTGAAGTCCACATATAAATTATTTATATTTTTATTATATTCCTAATATGATTATATAAAAAAGAGTTTGAAGATAATAACAAAAAGTAACAAACATGCACTAACAAGAGTGAGTACTCTTGAAGGAAAAGTACAAAGTACATCAAGTTTTCTGTTAGTATTGAAATAAAAATTGTACTTATTTTTATTCATGTACACACAGTAAAGTATTAATGGCTTTCTCAAATAATTTTATACAAAGAAATCACATAGAGATTCAAAGCTTCAATCATGAATCCATGAATTAGTGTCTAGAATTACAGTATATAAATTGAGTGAAACACTGTCAGATAGCATTGTAGTTAGACATCTTCATTATTCAGTAGTAATAGAATTTTTGGATTTGCTGCTTATGGTCTTGTGTACTCATAGCTAAACAAAACTACTGATTTGCATTTGATGACTGAGCAAGTGTAGAAACTATTTTATATCTAAAAGGGTAGATAGAATCCATAGTTATTTTGGCAATCAGGGAAAAGCTTATATCTCACTGTTAAAATGTAGAAGTACTCATTCATCTTGAGAAAAGCATGAATTTAGTAGAGACTAGAAAAATATTTATTTTCATAACTATGTGGAATTGAATTGGAAATATTTTTTGTGCTTCTCCTAAATCTAAAATGTTAGTGAAAATTAAAATATCTATTTATGAACTACTGTAGTAACCCACCAGGAAGACCAGGCCCTGCCTTTCTCCTTGTTAACTGGCTTCCAGATAGTTTAGACAGTGTGAAAAACTGGTAGAAGTGTGGACAGCAGGCGAAAGGAATCCTGGGGTGGGTATGGCTCTTTCACTTTCTCCTTCTCTCCTTTTCATGACTGCAGCTTCTGATAGTTCCAGGACTTCTCTAGAACTGCTCTCTGTGCTCCCAGCTTCTAGTCCCTGCTTTGGCTTTAGCTCCTGCCAGGCTGTCCAGCCTCTGGGTTCTGCTAGCACTACCTCCTTCCTGTATCCAGCCAACCCTAGAGAAAGAAACAGCTTCCTGCTGTGGCTAATCTCCGAGTTGCCTTGCCATTTCCTGTTTGGCTTTTTAGCTTCTCCATCACAGTGCAATTAATTTCTTGTATTTAATTCCCTGTGTTAGAAATAGGGTGTGTTTTCAGTTTGCCAGATTGGACCCTGAGTCTTAGGACCCTCCCCCACTTTCCATGCATGGAATAGTAGAATAGTGAGGCTGGACATCAAGCTATCATATAGTCCACTACTTTGGATAAAAACATGTACAGGTAGGGATATTCTACAATTATATACATATATGATATTCACTTAAATTTAATTGTATGTGATTTACTCCAATACCCTCTTTGGTGTCCTCTCCAACTTTCAGTGACTTTCCACTCTAATTCTTTATACATGAAGATGTCAGAATAATGACTCTCAAATGCTATTTTATGCATATTATTCCTTGGCTCAAGCACCTAGAAAAGATTTCTTGGGTGAAACAGATCCACCCTCCTTAATTCAGTTTTCACAGCTCTATCTCAGTCATTGTCCTCCATCATTTCCTTCTTCCCATATCTTTACAATCTTATATCCCATGCTCTGCTCCAACAGAGCCTATCTGTTCCAGTCACACTATCTTGCCTTCCGTTCTTAACATTCAATTTCCTGTTCTCTACCACTGTGTCTTCACTTGGGCAGCAGAACTTTCTTCTCACATCTTTGACATTAATAATACCTTCTACAGAATATACTGTACATAATGACTTATAATTAATTATGCATCATTATATACATGTGTAACTTTTCTGGGCTGCTCTCTTATTAAATATTGGCATTTTCCAGAATTCTAGCCTAAGCCTCATTGCCTTCTTAGTCTAAATTCCTTTGTTTTTGGATGATATCCTCTATTCTGATGAATTTAACTCCAAATCCTTGACTCCTAAATTGAAATACCTAGTCTCCAGTCTCTTTCCGGTTCTTTAAACCTTGTGTTTCCCCTACCTATATACTTCCTTGAAGACACATCAAACTCAGTATGTTCCAAATTGAACTTACTCTTCTTTCCCCACCATCCCCAGCCCCCCTTACCAAGATTCTCTAGCTTTGATGAATAATGTCACTTCTTTATTAGAAATCTGGGTTTCCCTTGATGCCTCCTAAAAACTTGCCATAGTTGATCAGTCACAAATTCTGAAAGATCTCTCAAATTTGTCCTTCCTCATCATTGATACTGTCTAAGCCTTTTAGAAGGCCATTCTTGTAGACAAGCTCTTTAACCTCATTCCCTGCCTTTGTCTTCTGGCCTGCTTTTGTACAAACCAAACTGATTATCTCTTAATTCTGAAAACACACCAGTCTTGGGCTTATCTTGGGAATATTTGCAATTGCTGTTCCTTTTTCTCTAAGTTATTCACAAAGTTATTTATTTTCCTTTGTTCATTCACTCTAAACAGGCTCTCTCTTATCCTAATATTCACTATCACACAGCTGCTGTTAATACCCTTCCTTATACTTTATCACAATCTGCAAATTTTTCTTCATTTGGTTAGTCATTTATCATCTTTCTCACCAGACTCTAAGCTTTGTGATAATTTTATGCTCAGAAGATTATAGGTGCTGAATAAATACTGTTGAACAGAGATATGAATGATGGAACAAATAAACTCAGCAGTGGCTTTTGTCCGTCTCCTAGGTCCTCTGTTTTCTACTATGCACACACCTGATCATGTCACTGCCCTGCTTCAAATCCTTTGATGGTTTTCTATTTTCTATAATAGTCATTAAACACTTAGCAAATCTTTTTGAGATTTATAATTGTGTCAAGAACAATGGTTCAAAATCTTAATTTTAAATTGAACGTTCAGGAACAAAAGAATGAGCTTCTTATTATCACCTCTTGGCCCTATGGAAGTTCAAAAGCTTTATCCAATGTTGGTCAAATAGTTGTTGTTTTAAATTCTGTTACCAGGCAGACAGGGAAGTAAAAAGTAAAAAAGTATAGCACTGGAGCCAGAGACCTGGGTCCTAATTTAGCTGGATACCTGACCTTTCTCATTCTTAGTTTCCTCAGATATAAAATGAGGAGATTGTATCAATAATTTCCCAGGCCTCTTTCAGTTCTGTAACTCTATGATTCTCAGGTACTAGCCTACTATGACCTGGGGTTATACTTTGAGCATCAAATTAAATGATATGGTGACAATGAAAAATAACACAGATTGTACTATTTTTGCTATGAGTGAGGTACCTTCATTACAGAGCAAGTTCTACCTGGGTTTCAGAAATTGCTGATGACAATGATAATATGTAGCCTCCAAGTATCATTTGATTTGTTTCTTTGTGCAGGTAGTTTCAGGCACAGTGAAAATAAGTGGCATGTAGAAATAGTAAACAGAATAAAAGGTGAAGGAGGGCAATACATTTTGCCCACTCTGTGTTGGGTACCTTATATTTGTTATACCTTAAACTAGGCTTATCACCCCATTTCATAAAGAACTTAAGTGATGCTTGCCTAAGTAAGTCTCCATAGCTGGTAAGTGGCAGAGTACTTTGAAACATAAGTCTCTTCAGGTCTAGTCTACTAGTTCTGCCTATAATCCTTTTATCCACTGAAGCATCTGGTGCCAAATGTCAACTCTCTCTCTACCTCCTGTCAATTACATGAACACCAACTCACTTCTCCAAGTAAAAGAATATACATTAGCAGATGAGGAGGCCTTAGGAACAGTGGGTAGGATTAAAAAGAGCTCTTGATTGCATCCTCACCTCAACTGAGGAGCTATCCTCAGATAACTGAGCTTGTTTGAGAACATCCTTGATCATAACATTTGGCCTCCTTTTTAAGTCTGTCATTGAAGCCTAGTGGTGAGAGGAGCTGGTGCTACTCTGAGAAGGACCTATTACTACTGTTCAGTATTCATGGGCCATAATCTGCTTCAGAGAAGGGGATCACACAATGAAGAAAAAGCACCCAATTATTTATCTACTCTTTTTAAAAATTTTTTTTATGTATTTGAGAGATCAAGAGAGGGAAAGAGATAAAGAGAAGCATCAACTCATTATTTCACTTAGTTGTTCCATTAGTTGTGTATTCATTGATTGTTTCTCAAACATTCCCAGATGAGGGATCAAACCTACAACCTCTGGTGTGCAAGATCAACACTCTATCCACTGAGCTACCTGGGTAGGGCTCTTGATCAACATTTAATGCAATATCATTGGAATAGTTTACTTGATTTTGATTGGTTTATTTTTATTTGTTTTTTTAGAGATACTCACTTTATGATTCAAGTATTTTTCAATAAAACATGAACCAACCTAGGACATTAGGTTTCATAGAGTGGAATTCAATATGAATATGGTGGTCTAGCTGAATTATGTTGGAGACTTGTGAGTCCTACCTATAAAACAGGCATAGCTCAGAGTATGCCCTTTAGGGTATAAAGCACTGGCATTTGTGCCTTAGGTAAGCTACAGAAACAGTCAGCAAAAAAACAGTCAACAAATGAATGCCATCAGACTTTTAGAGTCAGACATCTCAAGTAAAACTCATTTTAGTCAAATCCTATGCTTTTAAATAAGAAAGGGTGGAATAAAAAAACATGCTCATTTTCCTCTTTCTTCTCTTATGATAACTCTCTGGCAACTACTTTCACAAGAAAGCTAAGAACATAATCTATTGTACTAGTTGCTCCAAGGGTCTTAGAAAGATGATCTCCAATTCAATCAATCTTTGTGATAAATAATGCTTGTTATAAATAATTCATTGAAAGGTGAAAATATTTTCTGTTTTAAGAGTGCAGAATATCAGAATGAATGACAGGTCAACTATATATTAAAAATTATCATACTTTATTCAACATATAACTAATGGTACATGACATTTTAGTTGAAATTTTTATAAAGCAGAGCCGCCTAATAATATTGGTCAGTATTATTGGTCTTTGCGTGACACATTTCCACTGGCTACTCCAAAGCTTGCTAAGCTGTTGGATAACAAATGGGAAAATATCGCACCACAGGCAATATTGACCTATCCAACAGGCAAAACAAGAAAATGGAACCCAGGCCTAGAATCCTCTAGTGTTACTCAATCAAGGCAAATTATTGTCTTCTGCCTAGGAGGTCCCATGGGGCATGAAATATTGATTTAGGAATTTGCTGGGCATGAATATCTGTGTGTTGCAACTATGTTCTTTTATATAACTTCTTAATATATGATAAAATGTTTCTATTTATGCTGTGAAAAGACTGAATAAGAAATTAAGTCTAGCTAATTAATAAACATGAAATGTAAACACTAAACTTTTTTTATACTTACTAACTTGGGATCATTAAAGTTCACTCCACGGTGTGCAGTATTGCACAAGGCATTGTTTATACCCATGTCTAGCTCATCTTTTCCTTCATCTTGAAACTGCACAACTTCCGCTACATCTCCCAAGACTGGAGGCCAGTCCTTTTCAGAAAGAAATTGGAGTCAGGGCATTCTTCATGGTTCACCCATGGCTTTCCACAGCCAGGACATTCTCTAAGGCAGAGCTCTATGTATGGGGGAGGGCTGAATCTGGGCCAAGACCAAGTTTGTGGTGTGAAGAACAGGAGGATTTTGGAACAATTGTAAAAAGAAAAGAAAAGCCATGAAGCATAAACAGTGGCAACATGCATAGTTATTTCATCAGCTAAATAATGGCTCTGTACCATTCTACATGTCCGTATAAAATCTGATATTGAATCTAAGGGTCACACATTAATGCATGGCATTAGTATTTATTTATTTGTTTGCTCTACTCACGTGGTACTTGCCATGTAAAAGCAGCATCGCAGTGACTAAAAACTCTGGAGTCAGACTGCCTGTGTTCTAATCCAGCTTCTGCTACTTCCTAAGACTGTGATCTTAACCTCCCTTGACCTCAGTTTCTCAATTCTAAAAGCAAGATAACAGAATTACTTCTTTCATAAGAATATGTAAAGGAAAAACTATAGACACAATATATGATGCATTTGTATATATACGTACATATGTAATACATATATTATATATCTATTTTTTGAGAGGAGAGAAAGAGAGACAGACTTGTGTATGCATCTGATCAGGATCCAACTGGCAACCCTACTTTTGGGGCTGATGCTCAGATCAACTGAGATATCCACAATGCCCGGGACAAATGCTCAAACCAATCAAGTCACAGCTGTGAGAAGGGAAGAGAGACAGAAGAGGGACAGAAGGAGATGGTCGCTTTTCATGTGTTCCTTGAACAGAGATCAAACCCAGAATGTCCGCACGCTTGACCTACATTCTATCTCCTGAGCTAATTGGCCATGGCCCATATATTTGTATATATGTATTTTATACCCACTGAAAATGATGCCTGACAGATATCTAAGTCAATATGTTCAACAGAATTATAAAATTCAGCGTTGTTTTATAGTTTCTATTTAACTTCTCACATCTGTAGGCCTTGTCTTCCCTCCTTGAAAATTGGGAATTGCCTGACCAGGGGGTAGCGCAGTGGATAGAGCGTCAGACTGGGATGCGGAAGACCCAGATTTGAGACCCCGAGCTCGCTAGCTTGAGCGTGGGCCCATGGGCCCATCTGGCTTGAGCAAAAGCTCGCCAGCTTGGACCCAAGGTCACTGGCTCCAGCAAGGGGTTGCTCAGTCTGCTGAGGGCCCGCGGTCAAGGCACATGTGAGAAAGCAATCAATGAACAACTATGGTGTCACAACAGCAACGAAAACTAATGATTGATGCCTCTCACCTCTCTCCGTTCCTGTCTGTCTGTCCCTATCTATCCCCCCCCTCTCTCTCTGTCCCTGTAAAAAAAATAAAATAATAAAAAAGAAAATTGGAAATTGACCAGAGGCAGATTTAATGGTGGGTGCACCAGGTGCGGGCCCTGGACCCCGACTTCTGAAAGGTCCTGCAAAACCCCAACTTTACATTGTTTTCTAATGACACCAAGTTTGGTTTCATATGTGTAATTTTAACATTAATAGTAAATAATATTTTTTATTTATTTAAAAATATGTTTAACATGTACTTTTATTTTCTATCTCTCTCTTTTTTAAGGGGCCCAATATTTTCTTCTGCACCTGGGGCCTCAACTGACCTTACTCCACCTCTGAAAGTGATTTTATATTTTGTGATGGCTACATGTTTTTTGATGTCCCATTGTTGAGGGTTCAACCCCTTTCCCTTGTTGTAGTAATCTAAGGTTATAGTAATTAAATATAAAATATATAGAAATATAAAAATATGGAGGTATATAAAATTAAAAGGATATTAAAAATAATTATTAAAATTAAATAAAGTTATGACATTTGGATAGGAATTAATATAGTGGCTTAGTGCCATAACTCTGTAATGTGATAAACAGACTCTGATTTTCAAGCATGGCCCAGTTAGTATGTGTGTGAAGTTATACATACATAAGAAGTAGCTTGGTGTTATTTACGTTAACTTTGTAAATTAATGAAAATAAGAACATTTTAAAAAGTGGTTTGATGTAGCCTGACCAGGCAGTGGCGCAGTGGATAGAACATCGGACTGGGATGTGGAGGACCCAGGTTCGAGACCCCGAGCTTGCCAGCTTGAGCGAGTGCTCATCTGGTATGAGCCCAAGGTTGCTAGCTCCAGCGAGGGGTCACTCGGTCTGCTGTTGCCCCTGGGTCAAGGCACATATGAGAGATCAGTCAATGAACAACTAAGGAACCACAACAAAGAATTGATGTTTCTCATCTCTCTCCCTTCCTGTCTGTCTGTCCCTGTCTGTCCCTCTCTCTGTCTCTGCCAAATAAATAAATAAATAAAAAGTCTGAAAAAAAAGTGGTTTGATGTAAACATTTCAGTAGATCGACATAGAGGGGATTCCCTGTGAAGAACTCCCAAAAAGGTGGTTTGAGGTAATAATCCTGTAGAGACACCTGTTAGAAGGCGTTGGCCAGAAAGGGTATTAAAGCTGAGCACCCCCCCCACCCTGGTGCTGCAGTAGTCGTCCAAACTCCAATGTTGATGTGGACTGTCTCCATGCAGCTCTAAGCTATGACCAAAGACAGCTGAGAGGAGCACGCCGACAGGGCCCCCTTAAGCTGTACCCACGCACGCCAAAAGGATTTGTGAGTAATAAATTGCCTGTGTGATTATTGCAAATAATTTGTGTGTCGGTCGTGTCTTTACTCCGGTGGCACTTAACAGTAGCATTCTCATAGCCACCTCAAGAGTAGTCTCAAAGAGGCTGCCAGCCCTGCTGATAAGCAGGAGAGTCCCACTGCACAGGGAAGTGGTATCAGGGACACCTGATCGACGTAGAGCTTGGGCTCTACTGGGACATCACTATTCTCAGTCCATATGCTTTAGTAGCAGGTGAACCAGGTCTGCATTCATCTCGCCAGAGGGAGGGTATGGGACTCAAGCTTGAATATGCAAGTCCTCATCAGAAAAAGGTTTTTTTTTTTTTTGATATCTGAGATGTCCAGCTTTATGGCTGTGTAAACCTGCAGCACTGGGAGTGGTCATTTCTGTCTCCTTTGGGGAGGCCCTGCCTGAGATCAGAGACAAGAGGAAGGAGCACAGAGCCAATACCAATAGATGGAGAGAGGTGGCCCCTGAAGACATTGGTTTCAGGTTTCAATCATGCCTTAAGAGTGCTCTTGGGGGTCTTCTGACTTTAGGAGGAAATAGATTATTTCTTTAGTTTATTTAAATTAGTTTGTATTCGATTTGCTACCAAATTATACTAATATATTTTCAATAGTATTTACTTTACAGGGTTGGTGTTAGGATCAAAGGAGCTCATTTGATGTCTGAGCTAAGAATGATATAGCTGTTATTTGTTGAATTTTTTTTCTAGATACACAGATTTTAATTGGTGATGGATACACACCTGCCAAATAATGAACCAAAATGTTTTTTCTTGTCAAATGCACAACAGGAGGTACATTTCAGAATATAGGGTGGGGCAAAAGTAGGTTTACAGTAGTTAGTACATGTAATACAGTTCATTTAATTAGAGAATATGCCTGAGAGAGAGAGAGAGAGAGAGAGAGAGAGAGAGAAACAGGAAGGGAGAGAGATGAGAAGCATCAACTCATAGTTGTTCATTGACTGCTTTCTAATATATGCCTTGACCGGGTTCTTCAGAGGAGCCAGTGACCCCTTGCTCATGCCAGCCACCTTGGGCTTCAAGCCAGCAACCTTTTGGCTAAAGCCAGGGACCATAAGATCATGTCTATGATCCCATGCTCAAACCTGCGACCCAGCACTGAAGCTCGTGAGCCCACGCTTAAGCCTGCGACCTCGAGGTTTGGAGCCTAGATCCTCAGCATCCCAGGCCTATGCTCTAGCCACTTCCCCACAGCTTGGTCGGGCTACAGTTTACTCTTGTATTATTATATATTAATTATTGTATTGTTTTCCAAACGAACAACTGTAAACCTATTTTTGCCTCACCCTGTATATGTAAGCATACATGATTATATCTGGGTCTGGGATGTGTTATTTGTGGGAATACTCAGTGACTTCTTCTGTAAAAGGAATGGTTCCACTGCAAGGATCCGCAAGAATCCTTTCCATTTGCCATCTCAGGGCTCCAAGAGGGCAGGTGCAAGGCTGTGCTAAAGACAAGTTCTTAATAGGCCATCCCTGCAGCTCAGCTCTCCTGAGCAGCCTCTCCTTGGGGTGTTTTGGTGGGCGTGGGGAGAAGCACCTGTTCCAGGCTCTCCTTGAATCTTGTTCCAATCTCCTCTCTTTAAGGGTGTAGCTCTGCGGTCTCCTATCTATTCCCTCAAGAGTGTTTTATTAGATCCGGTTTCAATTCCCGGGTGGGTAGCTCTCAGGTCCCGTTACCATCCTCCAGAGCTCCGTGTGTGTGTGTGTGTGTGTGTGTGTGTGTGTGTGTGTGTGTGTGTGTGTGTGCGCGCGCGCGCGCGTGTACCGGAGGGACAGAACCAAGGAGAGACTGAGTGAGGGGACCAGGCTACCGGGATCCAGTTACCGCGTGGCGCGGTCCCCGCCCCGCGCCGCCGAGTGAGCGGCGGGTCCGGGGAGCGCCGCGGCCCCTTTAAGAGCCGAGCCCAGGCCGGCCCTGGGGCCGCGGGAGCACAGAGCGCGGTGCGCCGCGGAGGAGTTGGGACCGGCGCAAAAGTTTCCTCCCAAGTACGGCCCCGCGCGCCGCGCCGCCGCCCACTCCAGCCCCGGGCCTGGGGCCGAACCGCCGCCAGGGCCAAGGCCAGGGCCGGGCCGGCCGGCAGTTTCGCTTTGGCGCGCGGAGCAGCTGCCTCGGCCGGGCCCCAGCAGGAGCTGCAGGAGCAGCGGGAGCAGCAACAGCAGCAGCAGCAGGAGGAGGAGCCCGCTGCGGTCTTCCCTGCGTCCCGGCCCCCTGGCCACCTGGGAGGTAGTCCTTCCCTCTGCCTCCCCTTCTCCGATTCCCGCCCCCTCCCCCCGGAGGCCTCCTGCCCGGGGTTAAGGGGCGCTGCTGCGATCCCCGGGCCCTGAGGGGGCGCCGGGGAGAGGCGCCCCACGTCTCCGCCCCCTCCCGGTGCTGTGCGTCCCCCGAGAGTGGGGGCTGCACCCGCGGGACCAGACACCTGTTCAGCCAGGCCCGGCGTGATCGCCGGGGGCCAGGATGAAAGTGACCGTGTGCTTCGGCAGGACCGGCATCGTGGTGCCCTGCAAGGAGGGTCAGCTGCGTGTCCGGGAGCTCACGCAGCAGGCGCTGCAGCGGTACCTGAAGACGCGGGAGAAGGTGAGCTCGGCGCTGGGGGCGCGCGCCGCGAGGGAGGAGGGGGCGCGGCTGGCGGGCGATTTACTGAGGAGCGCGCCGAGGCCCAGGCACCTGCCGGATGCCCGGAGGACCCGGGGGCTACCCTCAGGGGATGCCGAGTACCCAGGCAACTTAATTTGTCACTACTTGTGGCCACAACTTTTGAATTTTGCTGATATAAGTGACCTGGGTGTGTTTGGGAGTTTGTGGGCCTTGCTTCTCAAAGGGTGGTGGGAGAAACTGTGGCATGGGAATCATTTGCAGGGTGTGGGGAGTTTTAGAAATGCACAATCTGGCACCCGGATTCAAGCTCACATGGATCTGAGGTGCCTCAGAGTCTGCTTTAAAACAAGTTCGCAGATGATTGGAGTGACCATTGGAGTTTGAGAAGCACTGCTTTAGAAGTTGTTCCAGGGAACACTTTTCAAAGGAACCCTTGAAGGTACTGCTGATCTCAGGTGTACTTTTTGACCCATCAAGGCCCACCACACTTTCGCTTCTTGGAGTTCTAAGTTGATTCGTGCAAGTAACATACTGGGAAGTTTTAACTGATGGGGCCCTAGGAATTTCAACCTCCTGAGCTGTCCTCCCTTTGACTGGGCAGGAACTTGGGTGGAGGGATGCTGTTTGCTCACACCAATCAGTCTACACTTCAAGTGTTTACAGTTTAATGTCACATATTTCATGAGCATTTACCACAAGTGTGCGTGTCACATCCTGGATGACTACTGAAATGACAATCAAGACTGCCCCTAACTCTGTTCCTAAACTCAAAAACAAGTAAAAATTAAGTGAGGCTGAGAAAGAGTGTTTTTGCGTGTGGAATGCATGTTCAGAAGACTTAGCTGGACACCAGAACTCATGTGAGATATTTGGGTAACATACTGGGCTCCTGTGCCTTTATCAATGGAGAAGACATTGAAGGCATTAGAATGGAACATCTTGTGTCCCCCAAACCCTCCTGAAACAGAACAAGTCATAAACTCCTACTTTATAGGCCAGTTTTTTTTTTTTAATATTTATTTTCATGATGGGTGAGAACTGTAGAAATAGTGTTGGTCACCTTAATGATGGGAAGATATAATTTCTTTTAATATCTTACAAGTTCTCCAAGGCATAAAAATAACTTTGTTTCTTCCAAATACATCATTTGGACGTCTAAGAAAAATCTCTGCACCTTCCGCGCCTCCACTAAAAATTATAATACAGAAAACTAATTCTACTTTGGGTAAATACATGTTTATGTTGCCTTGAACAGTCAAGGGTTTGAGAATTGTGTAGTGAGAGATAGAATACACAAACTTGAACTCTACTAATAGAATTGAGGTATAGCAGAGAAAATAATCAGTGGCCTATAAAACTATATGAGCATCCATCCTAATGATTCTTTCCATTGTAATATAGTGTGTGCTGTTTACATAGTGTAATTCAGTTAAACTGAGATTTACAAATGTAACCAGTTGTCTTTGAAGTCATATTTCACTAACTTCTAAAAGTAAGCCGAGGGTAATAGTAACAACATTATTCTAGACAAATTATTAAAGTAGATTTTATTGAAGAATTGTCTGAGATATTGACTATTTTTTTTTCTTTTCTTTTGTGTGTGACAGAGACAGAGAGAAGGACAGATAGGGACAGATAGACAGGAAGGGAGAGAAATGAGAAGCATCAGTTCTTTGTTGTGGCATCTTAGTTGTTCATTGATTACTTCTCATATGTGCCTTAACGGGGTGTGGTATGAGGCTACAGCAGACCAAGTGGCCCCTCGCTCAAGCCAGCGATCTTGGGTTCAAGCTAGTGAGCTGTGCTCAAACCAGATGAGCCCATGCTGAAGCCAGTGACCTCGGAGTTTCAAACCTGAGTCCTCCATGTCCCAGTCCAAGATTCTATCCACTGAGCCACTGCCTGGTCAGGCATGATGACTAATTTTTATTTTTAACTCATTATTAAAAATAATTTATGCTCTAAAATATTATTCATTTAGAAGTTTAGTACATGGAACTAAGTAATAGAAGTAAGCTGTAAACTGATAACACACAAGGAACTAACTAGATGATATTCGATGTATTGTAATTTGATCCTAAAAGGTGTTAAAAAGCTATTGATATTCTGGAATGAAAGCATAATTTATAATATCACAGAATTCCATAATTTAATTGTATTGATCCAGTTTACTATTATTACCAGACATTACATTTTTCTGTTTACATTTCTATATTAGTGAATGTAGCACTTAAAGGTCACCTGCAGCTTATAAGTTCTCCCTCCCTTCTTTGGCTTTTAAAAATCTCAATTTAGTAAGTGACAGGTGATATTTTTCCTTTCCCCAAATATTCCTCTCCTATAGTTTCATTTTAAATAATATTGTAATCATAATAAGTCATAACTAATATTAAATGGGATTCCTAATGGAACTAAAATGTCAAAAAGTACTCTGACAAATTCAGTGCTTTAATCCATTGAATTTAGAAAATAATGGGAAAAGACTAGATATATTAAAATTCAATCTGAAAAACAATTTGTTATAAGTTCACTTCTTTAAATCAGTGAAAATGGTTTAAAGGGCTTGTTTCCCTGGACAGCAAGGTTTTAAGCCCTGCGTGCAATAATAATAACTAACATAAATTGTGCTTGCACTGTGCAGGCACTGTTCTAGGAGATTTATATGTATTAAATGACTTACTCCACGAGGGAAGGTACTAATATTATTCCCATTTTACAGATGGAAGTAAAAGAGACAGAGATGTGGAATTGGAATTTGAACGTAGGAATGTGTGTGTGTCCAGGTCCTTATACTGTATTAACTATACAGTCTAGCAGATTATTATGCATTGGAATTTTCCCATCTTGTTTACTTTTCACAATTTGTTGTAAAAAGACAATTCCAATACAGACAGCTATGATAACATGATTTAACAATAGCAATTTTGTTTCTTGCAGAGACATGGGAGATCCACAAGTTCCTCTTGATCTTTTGCAGTACAGATCTATATGTTGTAAGGGAGAAGTCTAATTTCTGAGTCGAATATTGCAGGATTTGTAAATCTAGTATGAAAAATAATCCTCCGTCTAATTGCAAATGGAAAAATGGGCTAGATCTCTCAGACGCCCAGGTAGAGAGTACAGTACAGAAAACACGTTTGGCGGGAACTGAATGTAAGTTAAGTCGGGTTCTTCCGGAGCCTTGAATAATTAAATGGGAGAAAGTCAGATTTCAAGATTGAGGATAGATTCAAGGTTTCTAAAGTTTGGGGGTTAAATGAAGGCCAAGGCGGCCATTATGGATTTTGTGGGTAGCATCAAAGTATCCACCTCTTGCTGACAAAAGCAAAGAAGACTGGTATTTGTGGAATGTGGGAAACTAGCTGAATCAGCATCAGATAAGGCTAGAAGGAAGTAGGATGCTGAAGAAACTGAGGAAACCTTTAATTATGTTCTGAAATCTGGGACTTCCAGGTTTCTGCTGCCTCCCCACTCCTCCCATATGATGAACTCTACTGGGGAGGTGAATTGACTGGGTGAGAATTATGGGATCACTTGTCTTTGGATTCTGGTAGTTTATCAGTGTCCCAGGCTCTAAATCCAATTTAGTTAAGTAGTTAGTGGTGAGGAGATTGTCTTCTTAAATAGTCAAGATGGGGATTATTGAGTAATTAGTTTAATTTATCATCAAAATTATATGTCACAGGTAAAGGGGTAATTGAGCCATAACCTGCAGGGGCTCAGCCCTGGCTGATTATTAGTCACCTCTAATTTTAACATTTAACAATTTATACAGTACAAATGCCTGAGTTCCTTTATCCAAGATTTTCATTCACTGGATTTGGAGTGGAGCCTGGATATAGGTATTTTAAAAAGCACTCTAGGTAATTCTAATACCCAGTCCGGTTTGAGAACTACCAGTCTTGGTATCACTGAAGTCATTTGATTTTAAACTTTTTTCATGGCAGATATTGTATCTTAGGCATCTATAGACCAATCTGTCATTAGCAACTGTCCCTTTATTCCTACCCTGAATGAATTCTCTCAGATGCTCAAATGATTTATTAAATTGAACATTCATTTTACACACACACACACACACACTATGAGGCTGAAGTGACTAACTTGTTTAGTAGTGAGAGTGTGTAGTGTATTCAGGAGTCGATATGAAAGTGAGATAATATGAACTTTGAGTTCATGGGTAATGGGTGTGCTGGAATTATCAGAAGCTGATTTGTGGATCTGACTGTATGAGAAACTTGTTTTCTTTTTTGCTATTTTTATTAAACATTTGTTAAAATTTTCAAAGTGAACTTATTCTGTGTTCAGACAATTTGAATAATTTGTTTGTTTTACAAGTTGAAATCAGCTTCCCAGATCTGAACAAGTTAAGTGTAACAACTTTATTTCTTGATTAATTGTGGGACAAGAATCTAAGAAATTTGTAAAGTACTGAGACTCTGATATGCTGTTGTGTGGGACTAGCGTGGAGGAATAAGCTAGCATTGATGAATTTCTGAACTTTTCAGGTTTTGATGCCTTGCTTTCATATTTTGAGGTTTCTTTATGCATAAACTAGGACCAGACTATTGAAAATACTCTTTTGGGCATTGACTTACTTGAGTGTTTATGTCCTGTTCATTCAGTTTTCTCCTTTTGTAATGTGTGGAGTAGATGTTCTTCCCAGCGTCTGGATAGGACTGACTCAGCATAGGCATGACACTTGCTTCTAACTTGTTTTTGATTCTGGTACTTGGTATTGAGTAGCTGCTAAGCTTGCAAACACAGGGCTTGTGGGGCCCACTGTGACCCACAAATGTGCTTTTTAAATTCTGCTCAGTGTTATATTTTGAATTAATTGCTATATTTGAATATTTTGCAGTTTGATGCAAAAATCCAGATTTCTTTTTTTGTGTGGGGGGGAAACAATACATAAGGTCTGCAGTCATCAGTTGGAGCTGAGACACCTTTTTTCTTTAGGAGGAATGATCTAGTGTCCACCATTGCATCCCCAAAGTGACTGAGTTATTATCCTCATGCTTATCTTTTAATCTCGTTCTTAATTGTTTACTTATGGCTCACATAACGCACTACTGCTTTTTTGACTGGCCTGCTGGTAGGCTTTTGAATTTGAAGCCCCTGGACAGTTTTCTCTTCACACCTTCCCCTGTGGCCTACACATAGGGCTTGCTGACCAGGGTTTCAGCTGCAGTGTAGTTCATCTGAGCTAAATAAATTGTCCCTTTGGGGGTTGTCACAGCCCTGAATTGTAGTTTGGAGCACTGTGCTCAAATGGCTTAAGTAACCAGATCTTCATTGCCAGGGATTTGTGCCATAGATCCTTTTTGAGGAAGTTGGGGAAATGTTAATGTCAGGTTTTGTCTTTTTTTTAAATTTTATTTTTTTCCAAGGACAGAGAGAGAGTCAGAGAGAGGGATAGATAGGGACAGACAGACAGAAACGGAGAGAGGTGGGAAGCGCCAATCATTAGTTTCTCGTTGCCTTTGCGACACCTTAGTTGTTCATTGATTGCTTTCTCACATGTGCCTTGACCGCGGGCCTTCAGCAGACTGAGCAACCCCTTGCTGGAGCCAGCGACCTTGGGTCCAAGCTGGCAAGCTTTTGCTCAAGCCAGAGGGACCCTTGCTCAAGCTGGTGAGCTCGGGGTCTCGAACTGGGTCTTCCGCATTCCAGTCCAATGCTCTATCCACTGTGCCACCGCCTGGTGAGGCTGATAATGTCAGGTTTTTATGAAACTATGCTTGCTGAGGTGATTGATTATTAAAATAAACTAAATAGTATATTAAAAATGCAGAGCTTTGGGCCTCTCTTGGAAAGTCTAACAGAATACAACCCAGTAGAACTTGCTGTGATGATGGAAATGTTCTGTGTCCATGTTTTCCAATAGGGTAGCCTCTAGCCACACAGGGCTATTAAATACTTGAAATGTGGCTAGTACAACTGAATTTTTTATTTTAATTAATTTAAATTGAAATAGTCACAAGTGGCTCATCTTAATGGACAGTTCACATCCAAAGCTCTTCCAATGATTTTGGTCAGCTGCCTTTGCAAACCACTGGTCTAAAGCTCGGATCCCAGGCAGTCTTTAACCTGAGCTTCTTATAGACACTGCTGTCAGTCTGCTGAGAACTTTGCCTTCACTAAGGAATCTTTGTTTACTGCTCTGTTGTTCACAGGCAGTGGAGACAGCCTTTAAAATCTGAAATCCTCCACCTAGACTCGAGCAAACACCAGCTAAGTTAGAACAAGCTGAGGTCTACACCTTTGATGCACCATCCTTCAGTTTTTTTATTGGGTGGATGGTGGGCCCCTAGGAATGAACAAACATCTAGACATTTTCACTGAGACTTAGATGCTCTTGGATGAGCTCATCTAGCATGATAGCCCCAAATGTCTCTGATATCCCCAAATGACACTGCAGATCTCTCCTCTGAACTCCAACCTCCAGTATAGCAGACTTTTTGATGCCTCTGCTTGGATGTTAAGGAGGCAGCTTGCTCTTAGCATGCCTCAAACTGAACTCTGGATCCCCTTCTACAAATCCACTCCTCCCACGGTCCTGCCATATCATTAATGACAGCACCATCCTAGTTGCTTAGCAAGAAATCCTTGTAATAGCCTTTGAGTGCCCCTTTCCTCTTATGATTTATATGCAGTCAATATACAAATTAGATTGACTCTGCTCTCATGGTATATCTAAAATCTGACCACTTTCTAGATTTTCTGTGAGCATGCTGGGGCTTTTTTTGTTTGTTTTCTTCCAATGGACTTTAATTTTCCTCTTTATGCCCCTGCTACAATCTCTTCTCAAGACCAAAGCTAGAGTGATCATTTAAAATTCTAGTCAGGTGTCATGTCATTCATTCTTCTACTCAAGATCCTCTGCTGGCTCCCCATTTCTTTCAGATGGCCTGTAGAGTGTTCTGTGATCTGGCTTTCTGTGCAGAAAAATACTCATGTAACTGCCCTGAGACTGTTAACCTCAGGCCAGTGGTTCTTAACTTGGGTTCTATCAAACCCTAGGGGTTCGATGAGTCGGTCTCAGGGGTCCGGAGAAGCCTCTGCCGCGGAGGCCAGAATAAAGTAATACCGTAATTTGTTGTGAGTTCATGCACTTTGTTGGTTTTGTTCTTTGAGCAAGGTGATGTTCATGCACAGCTCATTTTGTGCACCAGTAAAAAAACATATACCTATGTCTTGAATTTGGAAAAATAATCATATTTTATTTATTACTAAAGAAGGGTTCGGTGAATGAGCATATGAAACTGGTGGGTTTGGTACTTCAAAAAAGGTTAAGAACCACTGCCTTAGGCTTACTTGCAAGGCTGGTGGTCCTTTCCTGACATCCAGGAACTTAGATTTGTAGAGGGTTTCCACCATTCCCTGAAGAGAATGACTCACTAAGCCAAACTTGTTTATGCACATAGTATGGTTTGTGCTGAATACCTGCTTTTTCTGGAAGTCTGGAACATTTGTGCATGCTAGGTAGCAGAGGGTTCTATGTCATCAGCCCCCAGTGGAAGCCTTGGATTCTGAGTCTCTAATGAGCTTCCCTAGTAAATAGCATTTCACATGTGCTGTCAAAACTTGTTGCTAGGGCTGGCGGGGGTGGGGGGTGGGGTTCACCTTGACAGGACCCTTGGAAGTTTGTGCTCCGGTTCCTTCAAACTTCACCCATGTGTCTTGTCCCTTTCCTACTTCTGCTTTCTATCCTTTTGCCGTAGTAAGTCATGGCTGTGAGAATGGCTCGATGCCGAGTCCTGTGCGTCTTCCTGATAACTCATTGAACCGGTCGGTGGTCTTGGGGACTACAAGACACTATTTCTTACCTTTCAGACCTCACTTCCGCCCTTCTCCCACTCTCCCAGCCACACTGATGTCTTGGCTGTTACTCAGCCATGCCAGACAGGATCTACCTTATGTGCTGTTGTCTCCACCTGAAGTATTTGCCCACAGTTGCCACCTAGCTGGTTCTCTTATCTTTTGCATCTTAAATGATTGTTTCCTTCGCCAGAAAACCTTCCTGACCACACTATTTATAATTGTAACCCCTCCAGCGACCCTCTCTATATTGCTTTTTCCTGCTCTATTTTTCTCCATAGAAATACCATGTTGCTTATTTTTTAACTGTATTTATTGTATGTCTCTCCCAACTAGAATACTAGTTCAATAAAGGTAAAGATCTTTGTCTGTTTTGTTTATTGCGGAATCCCTAGGTCCTGGAAGAGTGCCTGGTGCATAGTAGGCTGTTGATGAATTTTTTGTTGAATCACAATTTTACTGTGTGTCCATCACCATTTGTTGCATTTATCTCTTCCTCTATTACAAGCTACCCCAAGATGGAGTAGCTTAAAATAACACCCAATAATACATGGAGAAAACTCAGCTGAGGTTTTCTGGGTCTGAGATGTTCAAGATTTGCATCTTTATGCACATGAAGCACATCTGAGAGATATTTCCTGAAATCAGTGCACCAGCTAGGATAGTTTCAGTACTAGGGGTTCACTGTAATGGCTTGCCTGAAGGCATATGTATTGAGCTTTGGTTCTTGCTGTCAGCTGGGTTTCTGGGTTCTCTTCTGTGTAGTTTCAGCATCTGATCGTCTTCACACAGCTTTTTCCGATGGTCTCTACAGCAGGGTCTTGAGACTTCTTACATGGCGGCTCAGAGCTCCCAAGAATGCAAAAGTGGAAGTGTGTTTTGCCATGTTCTACTAGTGAAAGCAAGTAACAGGTTCAGCCCAGATTCAAGGGAGAGGATTACACAAGGAGGTGAATAAGTTTAATTCTTTGAAGGGCTACCAATGTAACTGGTCACAAAGCCAGCCTTGTTGATAATAACATGAAGATTAATCAGTCACTGCCTCTGGTTTTGATGAGTTTCACCACCTTCTGGTGGGTGAGACACACGTGTGAATGAGCCAGTCATATGTTTGCTGGAATACAGCATTTATGAGGAATGCTCTCTGATATAGAAGGCATTGATACTTTCCTTCAGTGTTGATTGCTTGCCTGCTACTGCAAGGCGTGAGTTTTCTTGATTGCCAGCCCGCCACTGTGAGTGGTGATTTTCTGTTTGCTCGCCTACCACTGTGAAAATTCAATAAACGGGAATGCCCCAATGCCTTTTGGCTCCACGATTCTTTTGTGGTCTACTCGAATCCAATGTGAACCTGCCTGACCTCAAACACCAGCATTGTACCCAGCATAGTGGGCAGAATTTGGTTTAGACTGGTATAGAACTGGCATTACATCTGGCACAATGTGGCAATTCACTGGTCCCCTTCTAATGTTCAGCGGGTGTTGGCCTTAGTAGATATAGGTGCTTTTGCAACAGCTAAGAGAACTGTCAAGGTGGCACAGGTCTTGAGTGTGTTTGACCTGCCAGGCCCTGTGAGCTTGACTTTCATGGGACCTCTGAAGAGTTTGAAAGGGGCTTGTGGCAGTGGATATGGCGATTATGAAAAGGCACTGGGGTTCATTATCAAACAGCTATATGGCTAGTTGCCTGTAAGGAGCCTTCACATTGGGTGATTTGTAAAGACAGTTGGGCTATCTATTGTGGACTTATAATTGTGCAATATAATGGACTCTTGAAGCAGGGACTATGACAGGAGGTGGATACCGGCTTCCTTGCTAGACAGACAATGGCATTTGTGGACAGTAAGAGAGACCCTGATGGGCACAGGGGGGCTGGTACCTGTGGAGGCCCTCCTGCACTGTGCAGCTGTCCCATCCAGTGGCAGATATGCACCAAGGACTCTTTACTCCAGCTGGACTTTGGGTGGCATGGTAGCGTGCTTTTGCCTGTCCCAGTAGCTCTCCTTAAAGGCTTCAATGGACATGGCCCTGGATTGTAAAGGGCCCCCACCCATGAGGGGTGGCCTTATTGGCACCATGGGGTAGGGGGCTAGAGGTGGGCCTCCAGTTAATCCCTGGGCAACTGGTACTTGGCTGCCTAAGGTAGAAGTGTGATATTCCTTGAGTGCTCATGGAGCTATCATTGTAAAATGCACTTTTGTAATTATTGTCATTTTTAGAATAGCTTGTACCTTAGTAGTCTGTTGCTGTAATCTCTACTGTTTCCGTGATGTAATGTATCTCACCCATCACACAGGGACTATTGTGAAAGATACTGGTCACTTAGATTTTGAGGCGAGCAACCCTAAGGGGTTGGAGTGTAGGGAAAACAGCTGTGGTTAGGCTTGCTCACTTGTTTTCCGGCTGCAAGCACTTTGAATGATTAGTGTGTGAGCACATGGGAGAAAGCCATGTATGTATATAGCTTATATAAGGTTTTGGTTTCCCTTGGCATGGATTGCTTGCCCACCACCAATAGGGGCTTTTTTTTCCTGATTTCTCACCTGCCAATGAGGTGCCCTGTCATCCTGATCTCTGGCCCGCCACTGCAAGGGATGGTTTTCCTGTTTGCTCACCCACCGTTACGGTTATGAGAAGCCAATAAATAGGAATGCCCCAATGCCTTTTGGCTCCACGGTTTTCCTGTGGTCTGCCCAAATCCAGTGTGAAACTGCCTAGCCTCAACCACTGGCGTTACACAACCTAAGGTATTTTTATGCTTCCCTAATGTCGTTTTTGGTTTTACTATAAATACATTCATGTTTACTCAATTTGCATTAGTCTAAAGGTATTTAAATGGAAAGGATTCCAGAAAATTTTCTGTTAAGGCCTTACTCACTTGATTACCCTGGTTCTCACACCTTCCTTAGCTACACTGCTCTCAAAAGGATTATCAAGATATGGTACCTTAAACCCATGGTCACTTTTCAGTCTGTGGCGAAAATGGCTGCCGTTAGGCTTGCTCACTTGTTTTTGGCTGCAACTGGTAGCCATCATGCCTTATGTAACAAAGGACCCAGCACCTTATGCACTGCCTTACTGTAAGAATATATGTAACTAAGGCCACAGCACTTGGTCAGGAGCCACTGTGTCTAGGCAGCCCGTAAGAGGCTGTGGGTACTTGCACCATGCGTGGTTTCCCCCTGCCTTTCCATTTGCATGACACTGCAAGACTGAAGGACACAGTGCCCTCTGGCTCCATGTATATTCTTTGGTCTGACCAAGTCCCATGTGAACCTGCCCAGCCTCAACCTCCTGCATTACACAGTCCTAATTTTGATAAATCTTTCAAAACTCTTTCTACTGGTGAACTTTCCATGATTTTAAAGCATGATTCTTCTCAGTCTTTGCAGATTCTTCCTAAATTATATATTTCCTTGTGTGCTGGTATGTTAGGGTTCTTTCTGACCTTACTCTCAGTGGGATCTCACCTGTTTCATGGCTTCATGTACCCCTATATACATATTATGGATCTCAATATCCACCTACCTCTGGTGTCACCCCTTCATGTTTCACGTTCACTTCAAGGCCAGGCTACTCTCAGTAAATCTGCTTGTCCCCATTGTCCATTTTTGGTGCCATCTTTCACCTGGTGATGTAGCTCAGGAAAACCCTTCATTCCTCGATGACTTCTCCCTTATATTTCACCATAAATCTAGTTGGTCAGAAATTTCTTTTGGTTTCAGATGATATCTCTTAGATCTGCTTCCAACCCCAAGCAAAAAACCATTTCTCATTTCTACTGTGCAGAATTGCAGTAGACCCTTAACTGGCCTCTCTGTCTCTGCAGACTCCTGGCTCCTCTGAGCCATTTTCCATTGACGACCTTATAGCTGCAAATCATATCGTGTCTGGAGTGCTGCTGGGGATATTTAAGTGGCTCCCCATTGCTTTTAGGTGAAAACCCAAACTTTGCCTACTGGTCTTGTATCTTCTCTATCCATTTGTCGCCTTTAAATTTCTACATGCGATTTAGTGTTCTTTCATGATTTCCCCCGCCCTGGGTAAATCCTGCCTATCCTTCAGGCTCCAGCTTCCTCTTCCTTAAAAATCTCCTTCTCCCCCTCATTCTTGTGTTGCCAGAGCTCCCCATTCTTGTGCTCTCATGTTGGAACTACATCTTCCAGTGCTGCTTACTAGGCAGGGTCTACTACTTAACAGACAGCCCCCAAGTGATAGCAGCTTATTACAGCAAAGGTCTCTATCTGCTTTTCCCTTTGGCCCTTGGGCCTTCTGTACATCTCCTGCACTGTGCTGAGTGATGAATAAAGAGAGTGTAGAGGATGCCACAGGACATTTGGAAACTGGCCTGGAAGTGGCAGACATCACTTCTGCTAGTATTCCACTAGTAAGACTAGCCATGTGCCCCATTTAGATGCAGTGGGCTTGGGAAGGTAGTCCGTTTGGATCTAGGTGAGCAACTCACCAGGCTCTATCACATACTGCAATCATTGTGTCTTCCCTACTGTACTGTGTTCGCTCAAGAACGTTTTTATTTCCCTATCCTGTTTTGAGCACAGCACTTGATAATAGAGTATGAATACTGTAAATGCTTTTTAAATCATATTAAATTTTGCATCTTTTTTTTTTTCATAAAATGAGACTGTCCTTGTATTGAGCACAATGGTTTGTAAGCTTGGAATCTTTAAAGTTGGTGTGAGTCTTTTATTCTTTAAAAAAAAGACAATGCAACTTTTCTCTTGATTACATTCAAATACCTCATTATATCCACATTTGCAGCAGGCAGTGGTTTAGTGGTCCATTATATCTGCCACACTGTCTTAAAGATTGGCTTTGAATTCTGATGAGTTGGCTCACTTGGCAGGGTTTTTTTTTTTTTTTTTTTTTTTTACAGGGACAGAGAGAGAGTCAGAGAGAGGGATAGATAGGGACAGACAGACAGGAACGAAGAGAGGTGAGAAGCATCAATCATTAGTTTTTCGTTGCCGTCGCAACACCTTAGTTGTTCATTGATTGCTTTCTCACATGTGCCTTGACCACGGGCCCTCAGCAGACCTAGCCACCCCTTGCTGGATGGAGCCAGTGACCTTGGGTCCAAGCTGACGAGCTTTTGCTCAAGCCAGATGGGCCCGTGCTCAAGCTGGCGAGCTCTGGGTCTTGAACCTGGGTCTTCCGCATCCCAGTCCGACGCTCTATCTACTGCGCCACCGTCTGGTCAGGCTTGGCAGGGTTTTGAGACTGAGTGCTCTGTAGTTCTCTACTTTCAGAGGAGGAACACCATGCTCTTCTGCCTCATGAAGACTTGTGAAGTGCTTTCTTTTATATTTAAACAATGTTTGATTTTCAGTATTCTATTCATTAATTCCATGTTGATTTAAAAAATGATTCTGGGTGACGTCAATTTGAATGGATACTTTATTTCTGAAAGGCACAGTGTCTGTGTCTGAGGAGCCTCCCATATATCGGTTCACCCATTCTTCTTATTGCTGGACTTTTACTTTTTGGATTGCAATGAGATGCAATTGTCGGTACCGAGTGACAGCTGCTTAGGAAGGTTTTACTCAGTTTAGTCCCTATCAGATGCAGTGCAAAGTATCAACCGGACCAATATACCTTACACTCACCCTGTCCTCTGCATCCAGGTGAGGTTATTAAACTCACCAGGTGGTCCTGGGCCCTGGAGAAAGAGCTGTGGAGGTGGGGGCTGAATTGATGATAGAGGCAGACAACAGAATGTCTGCAAGTCTTGGCTAAATCATTACCAGCAAGAAGACTGGAGAAGCACATTGAAAGGGAAAATGATTAGACCCATTTTATATTGCTTTATGTGAGGCAGAAATTTTGGGTTTATGGGGAGCTCCAGTAATAATAGACTTTCGATATCTCTTTAGGGGGGTTTAGAGTAAGTTTTGCCACTATTCTTTTATAGTGACATGAACCCTAAAATGAGTGACCTCTAAGCAAAACAGGGTTTTGACAAGGAATATATAGCCCTGATTTGTACTCCTTTCTTTTACAGATAGGTGGCCTGTTTTGGGGAAAGGCTACGGGGATAATGGGATACTTGATGTATGAATGATGGGGAATAACTCCATCTGCATCACATAAAAAGTGTACTCAGGCTTTAGTCAGACTTTCAAGTAGTGGATGCCTTGCTATGATTGTCTATAACAAGATAACAATCTCAGTGTCACTTCGGTTCGTAAGAAGATTCAGAGAGCAACTTTGGGTCGAGCACTGTGTTTTGTGCTGGAAGTATAGAATCAAATAAGTCATAGATCCTGCCTTTGTCAGGCTTATAGACTAGAAGGGCAGAAAAAACAATGCAAATGAACAAAAGAGTGTAGTAGAGGAACCCTAGAGTGGTGGACAGAGGGAGGAATTGACTTAGACTTTGCTTGGTGTGGGAAGATGAAGTTGTGCAACTTTCACTGAGAGAATTACACCTAGGCAGGGCTTTGAGGGATGGATTAGACATTTGCCCATTCAGTAAGGGTGCAGGAGCGCATGGGGTTGGGGGTCAGGATGGAGAGGGAGAGGCTGCCTGCATCTGACTCAATGTAAATGAAGGGTGATTTTGAGTAGGGAAAGGAGAATATCGTGGAAAATTTCCCAAGAGTAATTGTGGGAGGGAGTAGAGGGGATGAGGCTATTAAGGTGAAGGCAGAGTCAAAGCCAGGAGGCCTTTCTGATGACTAGCTAAAGAGTTTTGAGTAGTCTGGGCAGGGTGATGATATTGTGTGATTTGCCTTTTTGTGTGGCTTGCTTTGGAGGATGGAGACAGAAGGAGCTGAGACTGGAGGTGGAGGAACTGGTTCATGTCCCTGCTGTGGAGTAGAGGTTAGACGTATTGAAGCAGAATTAGAAATGATCTTTGAGATTTTGGGGCAAAGTAATGGACTTGGGAGTTGATGCTCTGTGGGTGAAAATGGGGAGAAAGAGCAATTGAGGTTTCTGTTGTCACTATTCAAAAGGCATTTCCATGTCTCTTAGTCTCTTTTTTATGTCCCATCTATGTATGGAATCATGCAGTTCTTAGTTTTCTCTGAATTACTTATTTCACTCCATATATGTTATCAAGATCCATCCATTTTTTTATAAATGATCCGATGTCATCATTTCTTATGACTGAGTAGTATTCCATGGTATATATGTACCACATCTTCTTTATCCAGTCATCTATTGAAGGGCTTTTTGGTTGTTTCCATGTCTTGGCTACTGTGAACAATGCTGTGATGAACATGGTTACTGGGAGTGGGGGTTGGGTGGGGGGGAGGAGAGGGAGGGAGAGGGGGGAGGGGAGGGGCACAAAGAAAACCGAATAGAAGGTGACAGAGGACAATTTGACTTTGGGTGGTGGGTATGCAACATAATTGAATGACAAGATAACCTGGAGATGTTTTCTTTGAACATATGTGCCCTGATTTATTAATGTTACCCCATTAAAATTAATAATATAAAAAAAAGCATTTCAATGACTACACCTGTGTCCTCATCGCTGAGGCCTGGGGCTACAGAGACAAGTAAGTAGTGGTCTGTGTACTCAAAGAGACGTCTAGCTAGGGAGGAGAGTGGGAGACTGAGGATGGATAAAAGGTTGAGAGCTGCCAGGTAGTGTTGAGGGCCTAGTCAAGATCAGAAACCTTGAGTTAGTCAGGATGCTAAATCCTTTACATCAGTTGTTTGGCAGTGGATTAGAGCAGGGGTCCCCAAACTTTTTACACAGGGGGCCAGTTCACTGTCCCTCAGACAATTGGAGGGCCAGACTATAAAAAAGAACTATGAACAAATCCCTATGCACACTGCGCATATCTTATTTTAAAGTAAAAAAACAAAACGGGAACAAATACAATATTTAAAATAAGAACAAGTAAATTTAAATCAACAAACTGACCAGTATTTCAGTGGGAACTATGGGTGCGGATGCATCCTGTGCTCCTCTCACTGACCACCAATGAAAGAGGTGCCCCTTCCAGAAGTGCGGCGGGGGTGGGATAAATGGCCTCAGGGGGCCTCATGTGCCCCGTGGACCATAGTTTGGGGACCTCTGGATTAGAGCCTTTATGCAGGACTGGGATTTGAGGGCTGATGTGGGAGGAATGCAGCATCCAGAATTTAGGTGCTCTAAGTTGATGAATGCATGGAATCTGTTGTCCTGTCTTTTCACACTTTAATGATAGAGATTCGAAGTGACTGGAAGTGCTCTGTTTGCTCCTCCAGACAGCTGTTGACGTTTCTCCAGCCCCCAGTGTGACCCGAAAGGCTGAGAAGTGAGGACTCTGTAGCTCTCTGGCTTCTAGATGGGGTCAGCCCCAGTAAGAGACCGGAGGGTGGGCAGGCCCCTTCCTGACCGGACTGGCTTGGCCACCTCTTTACTGAAGGCCATATCTCCTGTCAGGCGGCCCTCCTCGTACGTTTCTGTTCACTGTATTATTGGCATCTGCCCCTTTTTCTGGCACCTTGGGACCTAGATGATGCCATGGACTCACCACTGTTAGGGGCACTGTTTCTTAATGTTTTCTCTTACCCTTATTTTTTTTAGTCTATAGTTTTTATTTTGAAAACGTTGTTGGAAAAATAATAAAAAATACAATGTGTTGTTGGGACACATTGAATTGATTTCACTGACCACTGATGGGTTATGGTACATAATTAGAAAACCAGTGGGGCTATCTGATGTTTAGGGGATATTGGATGGGTCGTCACAACTTCCCATAGCAATAAGATCTCATTGTTTTATGGAGTGAGATAAAGTGGGAGGCTGAAGGTAAATTCCTGAAGTCAAGTATGCATTATAAGTATTTAAATGAATTTTTCTGTGGATTACAATGCCAAGTAGTACCTTATATATAATAACACTTGGATCTTGAGACTTGTGAATGGCCAGCATGTGAGCTAAGAGTCCCCTTGGTCTCGAAGTCTGGGTGGCTTCATAAAATTTTGGAGAAATGGAAAGAGTTTTACATGTCATGACGTAGTAATAATATCGGTAACTTTAAATATTAGGTCTGGATTATTTCCTTTTGTCGCAAAGAGTTTAGGAAATGCAAGTCAATAAATAATCTTTGTCTCTGTATTTAAAAGCACATTTATAGATTCAGTGGGTTTGAGTTTTGACAGCAGTGTTTGATCAGAGACATTTCCCCCAGAACCTTATAAAAATCTAACAGCACTTCAGGAATTTCTAGTTAAAAGGTTTTCTTTTTTTGGTTGCTGCAACTAGATTTGCATTTCAGATTTTTGTGTGGTTTTTTTTATTGTTGTTCCAGTTTTGTTTGTATGTGAGGAAGGGCTTGTTGGAAATGGACTGCATAGTGAGGGGTCCCTCGCTCTATCGCTTGTGAGATTTCTGGAGTTGCCATGACAAAGTACCACAGACTGGGTGGCTTAAAACAATAGAAATCAACTCTCTCACAGTACTGAAGGCTAGAGGTCCAGAATCAAGGTGTTGACAGGGTCATACTCCTTTCAAAGCCTCTGAGCTTGGAGACTTCCTTGCCTTTTCCAGCTTGTGGTGGCCCCAGACATTCCTTAGCTTGTGGTAGTGCAACTCTGTTTCCAAATAAGGTCTTGTTCACAGGTACCAGGGGTTAGGATGCTCACATCTCTTTTTTAGGGGACATAATTCGACTGACAAACAGTGGCTATTCAGTTTAATGCATTTCCCCCTGCTGTCACAATAAGAGTCATTGGAGTTTTGTCAGTTCCTCACAATGTTACTCTTTATTTCTATTTATTTATTTAGCTCCAAAATGATCCAGAAATAATTTGCTCTCTGTGTTATTGAAAAATAAAGGTGTTATGGTCTGATATCATTTACTACTATCTTTTCCACTTGCACATTATTGTATCAGCCTCTTCAGGCAACCTTTTAGAGACTGGTGTTTGTCCTGAGCTCCATCTCATCCTACGTCCTTTGTGGTGTGGCTGTATCGTGCATTGATTGAAACCCAGTGGCTTGTCTGCATTGCGTTCCTATTCAGTCTGTAATTAAGTTAGCCTGGAGAAGGCAGGAGGGTGTTTTTGAGCACCTGTCATTTGCCACACAACACAGTCCCTTTCCTTCAGGGCTTTCCAACCAGCTGGAGAGACATTTATACCTATTGAAAGGGCAGAAAGAAACAGCCAGGTGCCAGGTGAGTTCTCTGGGCATTCAGAAGGGAGAGTGCTCTCACAGCCGGCTGGCATGGCCAAATGCCCAAAAGTAATAGAATTTAGGTAAATGGAGGAAAGGAGCTGGGAGTGTTTCACTTGGCAGAGACAAAGGAAAAAGAAACGTTGCAATGGCTCTCAAACATACTAGACCCAACACTCCTTTTCATACTCTTACATTTTAGAGGACTTGAGGGTGCTTTTTATGTGATCTTTACCTATTTTTATTTAGTGTATTAGAAATTAAAACTGAGAAAGTAAAACTATACTTGATTGATTTAATATAACAATGAACCTGTAACAAGCTAAGATCACTTGTCATGGAAATGACTATATTTTTTAAAATAAGAAAAATTTAGTGAGAAGAGTGGCACAGTATAATGTTTTTGCAGATCTCTTTGATGTTTGTTTATTAGACAGCTCTATTCTCAAGTCGGTTTTCTCATTCATTATGTTATAATATGTTGTTTTGGTTGAAATATGAAGAAAATCTTGCCTCACATAGATATATAGTAGGAAAAGGGAGGAGCATTTTAATAGCTTTTTCAGATAATTGTAGATATGCTCTCTAATACACTGCATGCAAATCCAACAAGTGATGATTTCTTTGTTTCTTTTCTCATACATTTATTTTATCACAGTTTCTGTGGGTCAGGAACATGGAAGTAGCTTAGCAGACTCCTTTTCTTAGAATCTCACTTGCTACATTCAAGATCTCAGCTAGGCTGCATTCTCAGGAGACTTGTCTGGAAAGAGTCTGCTGGGCTCACTCAGATTATTAGCAGAATTTATTCCTTCTAGCTGTAGGACTGAGGGCCCTGGCCTTTAACTGGTAGCCACCCTCAGCTCCTAGAGGTCACTTGCAGGTCCATATCCTGTGGAATTTCCCAACCTGACTGATTATGTCATCAAGCAAGGAGGATCTCTAAAGCAAGATGGAATCTTTTATAATGTAAGATCTCTAAAGCAAGATGGAATCTCACATAATGTAATGTAATCATGGAAATGATTCTCAGTAAGTGATGGTTTCTTGAAGGTTAGTTGGTTGCAGTATGGAATCTGAAATGATACTAATGAAAAATTCAAACATTGTTGCATTGCAGTTCATTGGTTTGTGTGGTACTTGGAATAGATCTTTCATCCATGCATGATCATTTAACGTCATGCATTGGTCATGTGGAAAACATTGGCTCACTGAGTTATGCTGATCTTCTGAATGCTGACAGATTTTACTATACAATTTTAAAAGCCATATACATTGATATTTCCATCAGTTTCATCAGGAAGGTGGAAGTATTGGGAAGCCAGCAAGCTCACATTGGTGGATACAAGTTTTCTAAAATTTTAATTTTTGCTTTAACATTGGCAACAAATACTGTCATTTGTTTTTCATAAAGTTCCCATGTTCACATCATTCATTTTCAAGAACTCTCTGCCAAAAGCTCAAATATAAATAACCAGTTTGTCAAAAAGTCTTTCAAGTGAAAATAGTCCTCCATGAAAACACCACTTAGTTCAGCTCCGCTTAGTCATACGTGCGCTTTTCTCTGAGGTCTCCATCAAATGTCATTATGCAGAAGTGCTTCTTGTGTACTTTATATTTCTTTACATAAAGTGTCAAAAAGATGTGAAATCAAGGGTTTAAAATTCTTAAAATTATTGTTGCTTTATCAGGGGCATTCTTAAGTTTCCCCTTCCCCCTTTTTAAGTAAAATGAGTGGCAGTGAAGACATACAGCGACTGCTACAGTTTACTGCCTTGATTCTAGCAAAGGCACCCACAGACTTAACCACCATTGCCTCCACTCCAGCAAGGCAAGTGTCAACATAGTTATTCCCAGGATAAACCATGAGATTCCAACAAGTTATTCAACATGCAGACTATTCCAACACCAGGGTTTATTGTCAGGCATTCACACGGTAGGTAGGTAGGTAGGTAGGTAGGTAGGTAGGTAGGTAGGCAGGCAGGCAGGCAGGCAGGCAGGCAGGCAGGAAGGAAGGAAGGAAGGAAGGAAGGAAGGAAAGAATTCTTCCATCAGTATCAGCTCTAAGTAGTCATTTCAAACCAAGGAAACTGCAAATTCAGTCATATCTATAGATTAATCCATTCGTAAGGCAAAGGTATAATACTGCAGATGGGATATTACCTCAGACGTCACGTTTTCTGCCAGATCCTTCATTTGAGGAGTTACTGTATCATTGGGAAGTGGTACTGTTATACCTTTTAAAAATAACATTGTCTAGCAGGTGTTCAGCAGTGTCAGTTGTGCAAGGCTTTCTTCATGTCTCATCATTGTGCACCTCTCAGTTCTTACAGGACAACAATCTCCTCTGCAAGGTGCTTCACGGGCTTTCTCATGCCTAGTTTTGAAAAGCTGTAAGCATTTTTGGATTTTAAAGTGCTTATCATGTCTGCAAAAATACTTTCTTTTCCTTTAAATTCTTAGTCATTAATTTCCAAATGATGCTGCAACTTAACTATTTGAAAATGTTCTGTTGCATAAGACACAATCATGTAAATTACTGATATCAATTAAGGACAAGGAAAAAAGTAACTTTCATGTCTTTGTCTGCTTTTAGTTTTACCCAGTTTTTTCCCTCTTGTTTTTCTTTTTTATTGCTAGATTCTTCCCTTCCATGAATTAGAGACCCCTGGTATGTAAGCTGCATCTTTAATTTTATTTTTTTCCCTATATTAGATGTAGGTGATATAGCTGTGCTGTTGAGAAAGCAGGTTTTCTAATCCCCCTTTTTTTATATGTTTGACTTTTTTATTGTGATTCTCTGTTTTAAGTGATTAATGTTGTTGAAACGTTCAATGTACACATGTTGCTTCACTTAACCCCAAAAGTAAAAGTTTAAGGGCATGAGATCCGGGGATCGTGGTGGCCATGGCTTGACAGAACCCCTGCCTTTCCACTACCAGGGGAATGTTCTATCCAGAAACTCACGAACAATGGTGGCATAGTGTGGAGGAGCGCAGTCCTATTGAAAGATGACAGCCTCTGGAAATTGTGGCACTGCATACAATTCCAACATGTCAAGATAGGTGTTTGCCATCACAGACTGTGTGTACTGTCCACATCTCGACTGGCATGGCGGTGGGCTACTCCGCCGTATACACGGTGTTACATCATCGTCTGCACATGCACACATGCTGCCACATCATCCTACAGAAACTGGGAGGGTTTTCCATTTCTCTGGTGTAGATTTCACATTTCTATCATCTTTTGTTGCTTTCCTGTGACCGGTCAAAAGTGCACCATGACTTTACAGACCCTGTGTATATGTAATACAGAATTTACCATTTTTACTGTTCTTAAGTGTATTTTTTGTGGCATTAGGTACATTTACATTGTTGTACCACCACCACCACCATCAGCTCCAGAACTTCTTCACCTTCCTGAATTGAGCCTTTATATCCATTAAACAACTTCCCTTCCCCCACTCCCAGTTAATCGCTATTTTACGATCTGTTTCTATGAATTTGACTACTGTAGGTACATCATGTAAGTGAAATCATACAATATTTGTCCTTTGTGACTGGCTTACTTTACTTAGCATAGTCTTTAAGATTCATCCATGTTATTATAGAATTTCCTTCCTTTCTAGGTTTGAATAGTATTCTACTGTGTGTGTGTGTGTGTGTGTGTGTGTGTGTGTGTGTGTGTGTATATATATATATATATATATATATATATATATATATATATATATATATATATATATATACATACCACATTTTATTTATCTATTTATCCATTGGTGGACACTTGCGTTGCTTCCTCCCTTTGGCTACTGTGAATAATGCTCAGTAAACATAGCTGCACAGATATCTGTTTGGGTCCCTGCTTTCACTTCCTTTCATTGTACACCCAGAAATGGAATTGCTGGATTAGATGATAATTCTATGTTAAATTTTTTGAGACACTGCCATATTGTTTTCCATACTGGCAGTACCATTTTACATTTCTACCAGCAATGCAAAAGGGCTCTAATTTCTTCACTTCTCTTTCAACATTTTTCCCTTTTATCTTTCTTAAAAAAAATAAAAGCACCTGACCTGTGGTGGCATGGTAGATAAAGCGTTGACCTGGAATGCCGATGTTGCTGGTTTGAAACCTTGGGTTGCCTGGTCAAGGCACATATGGGAGTTGATGCTTCCTGATCCCCCCTTCTCTCTCTCTCTCTCTCTCTCTCTCTCTCTCCCCCCCCTCTCCATCTTTCTTTATCTCTCCTCTCTAAAATGAAAATAAAATTTTTAAAGAAATTTGATAAAAGCTATTCTAATGGATATGAAATAGCTAATCTCCCCTTTTAAACTAATTTCAATCTTTAATATAAAATAGCTATAAATTTTATTTTATCTTTGAATGAAATATTCAGTTCTAAATTATAGTTTGATATATTTGATCATGTAAAAGTATTTTAAAAAGATTAAAAATACTGTTGTAAATTTGTCAAGGGACAAATACAATATGTAAATAACTTTTTAGAATTACTTGGGGGAAAGTATTGGCTTTGTGGAACTCCTCAGAAAGCTTTGAGATCCTCTAAAATTCACAGACCTCATTTTGAGAACTATTTGCTGAAGGATACTGTTGGAAATATATTCACAGTGAATTCAGACACTATTTCCTTATGTGGATAAAAGCTATTTCTCTTGGTCTGCAAATCTATTTACGATGAACTTCAAGAACATTTTTTTTTATAATCTCTGCCCAAGATTTTATTTTATTAAAAAGAAGTAACAAACAAATCAGTTGCCATGGAATTAAGGTTGGGAAAGAAGAATGTTTTGTCATTGACTAGGAACCTACTTTGGATCTGGCAACAGAAAATAGGAATAAATTGTACTTTTCTGACAATAGAAATATTTTAAATTGGTGCCTAATTTTTTAAAAATATTTTTAAAGATAATCTGAGGAGGTTGTACATATTAAGTACAAAAATATTGTACTTATCTTACTCTTGAAATTAAAAGATTTCTCTGAAGCAGCAGTAAGGAAACCCACTTAAAACATATTTTAGAACACCAGTTGGCATCTGGCGGCTCTTGCTATTAGTATGTTTAGAGTAGTGAATCAGCCAGACAATCTCCATTGGAGTTGAAATGATAGAAATTTGTATAACAGAAAAGAAATTACAACAAAAACTAAGGACATTATTTTGTATTTTTTAACCTACTTATATCACTATTTTAAATGACATACCATTGACATCAACATTTAAATGAGAGCATTTTTGTTTTTCACCAGCCATCCACTGAGCATTGGGCGTGGAGGTGCTGCATTGGTTCCATACCCCAGAGCTCAGGGCAGCCTTTCCATTTTTGCTCTTTTGCTTTCACTTCGGTTTCACATTTAGGCTCTCTTGAAAAGGACTTCCCTAAATATCATGAATTGTCTTCACTTGTATAAATAATTCCTATCTTTTATTTTATGGAAAACCAAAGGTGGCTATCACTCATCTTTACAGTAGGATGTCCTTTTACTATGATTTAGGTACTGTCTAACAAAGGATGAGAAGGACCTATATATTGAAAACTACAAAGCACTATTGAAAGAAGTTGAAAAAAGGCAAATGAAGTGGAAAAATATTCTATTTTTACGGATTGGAAGATTCAGTATACCTAAAATGGCCATATTACCTAAAGCAATATACAAATTTAATGCAATCCCCATTAAAATCCCAATGTTATTTTTTAAAGAAATAGAACAAAAAATTACCAGGTTTGTATGGAACCATTAAAACCCTCAAATAGCCAAAGCAATCCTGAGGAAAAAGAATGAAGCCAGAGGTATCACACTACCTGACTTTAAATCATACTACAGAGCCATGATAATCAAAACAGCATGGTATTGGCAGAAACACAGACTTACAGACCAATGTAACAGAATTGAGATCCCAGAAATAAAACCACACATACATGAATAAACAATCTTCAACAAGGGATCCAAAAATTCACAATGGAGAAAAGAAAGCCTCTTTAATAAATGGTGCTGGGAAAACTGGAAAGTCACATGCAAAAGAATGAAACTTGACTATAGTTTGTCCCCCTGCACAAAAATTAATTCGAAATGGATCAAAGACCTAAATGTAAGATCTGAAACTATAAATTATATAGAATAAAACATAGGTACTAAACTTATGGACCTTGGCCATGCAGAAAAATTTATGAATTTAACCCCAAAGGCAGGGAAGTAAAAACAATGAATGGGACTATATCAAACTAAAAAAGCTTCTGCACAGCAAAAAAACCCGACAACAAAACAAAAAGGCCCCCACCAAGTGGGAGATTATATTTGTAAACAACAGCTTCAATAAAGGGTTAATACAAATATATGTATATAAAGAACTCAGAAAGCTCAACAATAAACAAGCAAACAATCCAATTAAAATATTGGGAGAAGACGTGAACAGACACTTCTCCCAAGAGGGCATACAAATGGCCAACAGATATATGAAAAGATGCTCATCTTTACTGGCTATTAGAGAAATGCAAATCAAGGCTACAATGAGATACCACCTCACACCTGTTAGATTGGCTATTATCAACAAGACGGGTCATAAGTGTTGGAGAGACTGTGGAGAAAAAGGAACCCTCATCCACTGTTGGTGGGAATGCAAATTAGTTCAACTGTTATAGAAGAAAGTATGGTGGTTCCTCAGAAAATTAAGAATAGAGCTACCATATGACCCAGCAATCCCTCTACTGGGTACCTACCCAAAAAACTTAAAAACATTGGTATGTAAAGACATGCATCCCGATGTTCATCACAGCGTTATTTACAATGTCCAAGACATGGAAACAACCATAGTGTCCCTTGATAGAGTACAGGATAAAGAAGGTGTGGTACATATATACAGTGGAATACTACTCAGCCATAACAAATGATGACATATTGCCATTTATGACAACGTGGATGTACCTTGAGAGCATTATACTAATTGAAATAAGTAAATCAGTAAAAGCTAAGAAGTATATGATTTCACACATGGGTGGGATATAAAAATGAAACTCATAGACAAAGATTAAAGTGAAGTGGTTACCAGGAAGGAGGGGGTTAGGTGGGAGGGAGTTGGTGGGGAGGGTAGTAAAGAGGAACAAATGTACAGTGGCAGAGAATGATTTGACTTTGGGTGATGGGTATACAACATAATCAACAGTTCAAATGCTATAGAAATGTTAACTGAAACCTATGTATTCTTATTGATCAGTGTCACCCTATTAAATTTAATTTTCTCAGTACAATGGTAAAATAAAAAATTAAAAAAGACAAAATATCATATTGCCTTTCTTTAAACTCTGAATCACAGTAATTAGACTTGTATAGTATTCATGTTTAAATAATATTGTAGCCTGACCTGTGGTAGCGCAGTAGATAAAGCGATGACCTGGGAACACTGAGGTCGCCAGTTCAAAACCCTGCGCTGGTCTGGTCAAGGCATATATGGGAGTTGATGCTTCCAGCTCCTCCCCCCTTTCTCTCTTTCTCTCTTTCTCTCTCTCCCTCTCTCTCTCTCTCTCTCTCTCTCTCTCTCTCTCTTTCTCTTTCTCTCTCACTCTCTCACTCTGTGTCTCCTCTCTAAAATGAATAAAAAAATAATATTGTATATAAATTGTCAGCATATAGGTTGAAATTACAAGACAATATATGTAATAGCGGTAATCATCAAGTGACAGATATTCATGTGACTATTGGAGAATGTGGACTGTGTACCATTGTACAAGTCACACCAACTACATTCATGTCACAGAAGGTCTCAGGTGGTGTGCCTTGGTGTTCTTGGTTATAACCATGCTTTTTAGGTAGATACTTGCATAATAAAATATTTAGTGTGTGTTTTGGTAAGTCAGAACTGTTTGAGAGAAATTTTAGTTTTTTCTTCTTTGACTTTAATATCATGAGTTAAACAGTTTTGAACACGAAATTGTCCCATGCAGTGATGATGAAAACTAATTGGGAAGGAAGGTGAGAATACTATTTTAAAAAGTACATATTTTGGCAAAGGTGGGTAAATGATGCTTAATTGGAAATGCTCCCGTATACCTTTGGTCACTTGTTGCTGCAGCCTCAAAGATCAGGATTTTAAGCATTGTCAACATGGGTAAAAACAAAACCATTTTTTCCTGCATGTTTGCTATGCCTTACCATGTCTGGAATTTTAAAGAGTGAGGAAAAGTTTACAAGTGGTGGTTCAAATGATTATTGAGCTGGAGGCTGGTCTGGTCATGAGTGCTGATAGAGTGCAAATATTGGGTCTTTTCTGAGAAGACAGTTTGAATAGATTTTATAGATGAAGACTCTAGAGGCACAAAGTATGTGTGGTAAACCAAAGAACTCAGATGCCAGTGGGAAGGGGAGTGTTTTCTGCTCTGAGCAGGGCAAGCCTTGCCTCCCCAAGAGTGTCTGGTATATGTCATGAATGCCTCACTCCCAAGATGGCATAGGTGGGAAGTATGAAGAACTTGGCTATGTTTACAAGATATGGCCAGACCAGACCTCACCGATACAGTTGATGTTGGGCAGACAATACATTGCTTTGTGCTTCTTCTGTGATTGGCCTGGCAAAGAGCCAATCTACCAATTGGCCTGATAGAATGAAGCCTGACAAATTCTTTGTCATCCTGGTCAGGATTACATCCATCTGGCTGGAATTGGGGTCTCAAGTACTGGGGACTGAAGTTGAGAATGTTGTGGTTTTGGAACCTCTTTCAAGAATATCAAGTCTTGAATGCCTGTCTGAGGGCTTTACTCCAATGGCAAAGGAAAGCAGTACTGAGGGCATATTAAAAGCTGTTCTATAGGTAGATTGCCCAGGGCCCAGTGTACCGGATGAGGTGGAAATGGGAAAAAACAAAGATTGAACAGGGAGCTGTTATCCCCTAGATGCGTAAATCCTGTTGGTTTTCAGTTTGATTTCTCTATACTTTTATTTTTACTTGTTCAGGTATTATTTAGAGTAGAAAAGCCACTAACTAGACTGGCTGGTAAGGAAAGGCAAACATCCCTGTGGGGGTTTGGGAAAAGCACTGGGGGTGGCATCTAGGGTCTGTGAACTCACAGCAGTTCTGTGAGTATGCTGAGCTGGTTCTGAAACCCTGGGCAGGGCCTTGAACTCTCGAGACCTCAGCTGTAGAGTGGCTTTTTTCTAAGGCTCTTTCCCAGCTATGATTTATTACTTTCAAATACACATTTCTAAGGACTAACTTCTATATGCTGCCAAGGAGTGGTCTTTTAGGGGCCTATTATGATGAAGTATGATGAATAGATGACTCATTTATAATTAACAGTGTATATTTCCATGCAAACAATTTCTAAGTTCTGAGTCTCCCATAATAATCCATTCCACCCCCTTAAGTAGGGTTAAGCCCTTGAAATTTTGTTTGCATCTTTAATTTATTTGGGAAATGAATTTGCCTGAGATCCTCATAACTCATCCCCTAATTAGATTGTAACCTCCTTGAAAGCAGAATGCTTTGTTTTGTTTTGTTTTGTTTGCTTGTTTGTTTTAATCCATCATAATGCCTCAAACAGCACTATGCATGCATAAAGCACTTAATAAAACATATCAGTGAATGAGTAGCTGGAGTTCAAACTTCAGATCAAATTATTATGAACTCTGAAATATTTAAACATGAATTAATAAAGGTTTAGGCCCATGGTATGTAATTACTGTCCTGATTTAAATAATATGTTTGTAATATTATTGCTGTGGCTACACATAGGTGTGACAGAAAAGGCTAGGCAAGGTCTTCACAGTGCACTACTATGCAAAAAAAATGGTGGAAGTTGGTTCATAATCACATAACTTTTGTTCTTTACTCTGAAAGGAAATGTCAGTTTCCACAGAGCAGTCTTCGAGTAGCCTCCTGGGTTCAGGACAGTACCCTGCAACTCGGGAGAGGGGGCAAAAAATAAAGTCAGGGGTTCAGGAGCAACAGTGGTTGGCTATGTAGAGAACCGAGCACCTTGTCAGTTTTCTGGTCAGAAGGAAAAGAACACTTTTTTTTTTTTTTTGGAGTAGAGATGATTTTTGAAATGAAAACTTTCCAAACCATGGGTGCCTAGCTTCTGCTTTTAGTTTCTTTAGGAATCAGAGAAAAATGGAGATAAAAAGAGAAGCTTGAGGGCGGATGAGGAGGCAGGTGCATGCCGTGGTGATGAAGGAAAGTAGCTGACAGTGTTGAGGAAGAGGTGGGGAGGAAAGAACCAGCCAGAGGGCTCCTCATTGTGGAAGGAAGCTGACCTTTCTCCACATCAATTGCATCCTAAGGATTCTTTATATTTTAACTTAGAACATTCATTGATATTCCTAATGATAAATCTCACCTGTGGGTAAAGTGAATAGGAATGTTAGACTTATGTTTTAAGACATTGCAGCCATTAAAGCAAATGTTTATTTAATTTCTTTATCAGAAATATTTCTATAAACACAATAAATCTGTTTTTTTTTTCTTCTGACAGGCTCTTAGTTGATTGACCCTCTGAGGCATTGAGCTAAATAGGTAGATGCTCTACACAGCTCTTTAAATTTTATACATAAAACCCATACTGTCAGTTATTCATCAATGTAAGCAGTGGTCACTGGTGGGTAGACATGTGCCAAATACTTTTTCATCCTACGGAGATACAAATTCTAGGTAACTAATTCTAACAGTGCCCCTTCACTGTACAGCACCATGTCTCAAAGTGACCACTCTCCTCAGGGAGCTGGAATTTTAGATGCCATCTGAGAAGGGTTGGGGTTTGAGATTGCTGCCTTAAATTGTTGACTCAAAAACGATCTTTGGATAAACATACAAAGACCGTGTGTTGATTCAGAAGACACAGAGGACAGCCCAATTTGGCTGGTGGCTGTGTCATTTCATTTTGTCAGCTTTTCTAGACCCAGTTTTGGGTTATTTTTTACCTTAAATATGACGCTGAAGCGAGATGTAAGCGATACTTTGCAATTGACCCAGGTCTCCATACTCTGCCATGTCTGTGCTTTTCTTCTCTACACTGATGTTCGCTCTTGATGTATTTCACACTAGATTGGAAGCTCTTTTTGTGGTCACGATAATGATAGTGATATTGATATAGGTGGTAGTGATATACTTAACATTCTTTGAGCATAAATCAACCCCAGAGAGTATGTGTGCAGTATCTCATCTGATGCCTGCAGCCTCTGAGATGGGGACTGTTTAGTCTCTCCTGTTTTACCAAAGATGCCATTGAGACTTAGAGAGGTTAGGTGACTCCACTATGTCAGTATCAGTTGTCAGTATGGTGGAATGAGTGGTCACTTGTCTGTTCTTTCCTTGTATGTGGATGTCTCCATTTAATTTCTTCGTTTCTGCCATATGCTCAGCTGGCCTAGTTTTTGTTTGTGGCCAGTACTTAAAAAGTGATAGATTCTGTTCTGTAAGGTGATTATGCTCCCTCATTTCTTGTAGTTCTGGTTGTATGCCCCAGAGGAGTCTCCAGATACCGTTAGGTGCTAAGGCATTGAGGTTTGCGTTGCTGTTTGTCCTTCAGCCTTGACCATCTGCCTTTTATTTTGCCACCACTAGCTGGTTTCTTCTCATTGGTCAGAGTCTGTAACTCAGCACTCTCACTGACCTCTGCTCTTGGGCATCAATGATTGGATGCCTGTTCTGTCATTCTGGCTAATCCCCGGATGCTTGCTGCACTGCTGACCCCAGCTGAGCCCAGGGTTGGCCACTCTCTTTTCTCCTCTTTCTACTCTCTTCCTCTCCTGTGGGATCAATCTCCAGTATGTCTCAGCATCAATTCCAGGAGGTTGGCCAACTAACTAGTCATTTGTTTTGTTTATGAATTGACCAAGTCACTTTGGGTCAGAACCTCCTGTTGTTGGACTTTCTTCTGAGTTTTACCCATGGGGGGCAGGCAGGGCCCAGGGCTATTACTCGGTCCTCACAGGATGTTGCTTGTTTGTCTGTTGTGTACGTCTCCCAAGTTGAAGCTGTTTAAGAACTGTGGTACCAGATATGGTGGATCACAGTAGTAGTAAGTCTTAATTAGGAACAACTTTTAGCTTCCTAAAGCTTGATCTCCATTTCTGTGTTGTCTCTTTTCAAAAAGGAATTATGGCAGAATTCTTTGTGAAGCCTAAGCTAACGGCTACCTCATACTTTATTTATAATAAACTTTGCTTGAAGCATGCATTTTGTGTTTTAACTCCTGACTTTGAATTATTCCTCCCTCCAATGGGCACTGTGAGTGCATTCTTTTATTCTGGTATATAACAACTATAAGAGATTATGATTCCTGGTGTTTACACAGTGGTTTGAGGTATGGGGACAGCTCTGTTTGGAGAGGAAGCATGACACATTTGTCGTTGTGTGGTCTCTGATGTGAGATTACCAAAGTTCAAATACAAGCTCTACTATTTACTAGTTGAATGACTATGGGCAACTTACACGTACTGTACCTCAGTTTCCTCATTTGTAAGATAGGGCTATAGCATTGTTATGGAGAACTAGATCACATTTCTAAAGAGCTTAGAGAGTGCTAGACAAACATTAACAGCCAAAGGTGTGTCTTCAATACAATATTACATGTTTTGCAAGTAGACTTTGAGCAGATTCAACTGTGGGCTCTATTCCCAGTAACTAGCGTAGAGCTTGACGTGCAGCTTCTTCTACTCAGAGCTTTGTTGACTAAGTGAGTGAATGTATACAGTAAATGGCAAACCCTTTTCTAAGTCTTATGGTTCTGGGTTCTACTCTTTGGGTAATTCTGCTTTAGTTACTGGATGTTCATTGATTAAATTATAATTTGTTGATGTTCTGGCTATCAGAGGAGTAGTCATTAGCTATAAGAAGACTAACAATATTTTCACAAGAACTAGCTTTTGGTTCTGCATTGTCCACCAAATATAACTTAGTAGGACAATAAGGAATGTGGCTTCATTATGATCAGTATGCTATTAAATATGCATAGTTTCTGAAATTGTGAAAAAGTCATTCATTACTCTGTCTCGCCTAATGGTATATTCCCAATGAATTTATTCTTGGTTAATAGTGAACACTTGTGGTGAGTCTTAACCTATTTATTGCATTTTGCTTTTTAAATGTTATACATTTAAAACCTAAAACATAAGTTACATTATAATGGGCTTAAAACTATCTAAATAGCTTGTAATATGTGACGTATAGACTTCTTTTTTAGTTCAAGGGAAAAATGTAGATTACTGACTCTCTGAAACATACTGATGCTAAGAAAGCATTTAAAATTTTAATCTTCCACTTGACACTTGATATAGATGAACAGTCACTTCCCTTCCCTTTTGTGTTAGATGGGCTTAACCTGGAAATGCTCTTGAATGACATGGTGCTTGAGTCTGCTGTCATCTCTGTTGGAGATGTGGGGTGCTACCTGTTGTACTCTCAGTTCTCTTTGACCGTGACCTTCAGCAGTGCTTCTGAGAACCACTTCAGTGAAATGTTAAGAGACTGAGAATGGGTGTGCTTATTTAACACTCTGTTCTCCGGGCTAACTCAGCTTGTGGTCTTGGCCAATTCCTATTGTTTCTTTAGTAGATTCAGTCCTTGCTGGCCCTTTGATAAACTTAGAGATCCAACTCTGTTATTTCTATCTTGTGATTTCTCAGGCAGTCCTGCCCTTGTTAATGGGAGGCTTGAGACATGGCCTTCTGCTCCTGTGTTATTGAAATATTCTATACATCATTTTATAAAGTTTCCAGATTATAACCTCTTGTCTTCTGGGCATTCCTTTACCCCCAACCTCTCTTATTTTACGGTTCCTGCAGTACCAACTAGAATCTTGCAGTTAATAACTCTGTCCCAACACCATCAAGGCTTTGGTTTGATTTTGAATATTTGACTTGAAGATTTGATTCTTTTTAAAGTTACACAATAGCTTGAGGCACCTGAAAGACAATGATTAGTAGGGACTTGCTTCCTACCAGCAGCTGGGATGCTGCTAGCTTTGAAGGCAGGGATATCTTAATCCACGCTACATAAAAGTTCCACAGGGTTCCCTGGGGCATCATGAACATTTGAACATGGCTTTGTGTGATCTTAGGAAAACAGGAGAGATGAGGGGAATGGGAATCAGTATCTACACTTTTCAGGTAGCAGTATCTGTTTAGTAAAGCAAGGATACCTGTATGTTGTTGCAGCATACTTCTTTTTAAATGAAAAAAATAAAAAGTTCATTCTGCATAGCTGAAGCTGATGCGGTAGGTCAGTGGTTTTCAACATGATAGCATTGCAGTTGTGTGTGTGTGCACATATTTGTGAAATGGCTGTATTATATAATGGAATCACCAAAGATACCTTTTCATAATATACATGTCTGGCTTCTTCTCCTGCTCACCTATTCAGTTTCCCAGGGGTTGTGGGCATTTATGGGTCATCTAGGAACTCTCATCTGCTTTCCCTTTGTTGTACTTGGGCAGTACTCATTGATGAGTTGTAGTCATTGGTCATAGACCATAATAAAAATAAAAATATAACTGATATACATTGAGCAATTATTCTGTGCCAGGAACTTTTTTTAAATGAGTATTTTTCTCTTGTTTTGAGTTAAGGCACTTGCTTGAGAATTATAACATGATGATAATATTAGAACTTAGAGTAAAACATGACTGCATATATACGTATTAACACATTCATTTACTCAGGTCATGGATCATCCTTTGTCTTGGGGTATGGTGGGGCAAGTGGGCTTTGTAAATTTCTTCTACAGAAATCAAAGTAGTTTATTTATATATTCTTAAAATACAGGGCTGAAAGGTATTTGTTAATACTTATATGTGCCAGACTCCATGCCAGATGCTTTCATTGTATTATGTATGTAATTCTTGCAAAAGCAAAGTACTTCTGATTTTACCTCTCTAATCAACAGATGAGGAAACTGAGGCATAGAGGGTTTAGGGATATGATAATAGTAATAGTAAACATTTAATGAATGCTTACCACCTTCCAGATAAATGCTAAACACTTTACCTTGTTAACCTATTTGATCCTCACAACAACTTTATAAAATATTTAGTGTTATCATCACTATTTTATAGTTGAGGAAACTGAGGCCTAGAAGTTAAGTACCTACCCCTGTGTCACCTGGAGGCAAAGTGACAGAGCCAGGTTCTAAGCCCAGGCTGCCTGACTTATGTTTGCACAGAGACCCTGGAGATAGGAACCCTGGTCTTCTGCTTCAACATCTCTTTCCTCAGAACTACATTGCCTGCAGTTCTTAAAGGAAATTTAAAATGATGGTCAGCAAAGAGTGACAACTTGTTTAGATCAGTGGCTCTCAATTGGGGGTGCTTTTGCCCTCAAGGGTCATTGTTCAGTGGTTGGAGACATTTTTGGATGTGACAGGTAGTGAGAGTGTACTGCTGGCATCTGCTAGAGGCCGGGGATGCTGCTAGCCATCTTACAGTAGAGAGGACAGCTCCAGCTCCACCTCAGCAAGGAGTGACCGTCCCCCAATGCCAGCAGGGCTAAGACCGAGAAACCCTGGTGTAGGATGCTTTGAGTCATGCCTTTCGTCTCATAGGAATCAATGTCCTTAGTATGCAAAAAAATTTTTAGGTTGGAGAGTAAAAGGAAAAGGAGGTAGAACTGATGATAAACGCATGATAGGAAGGGTTTTGGCTCAGAGAGTCCTTTTCTGTGGGCTGAGTTCATTCTCATTTTAGAAACTGTGCTTGAGTGGACCCATAGGGTCACAAATTCCAGTTAAAGGGCCTCACACCTTCTGAGTGTAGGAAGATGTATCTTTTAAGTCCATCCATAGAGCTGGGCTAGAGGTACGGTCTGGAGTGTGTGTCTCTGGGCATCTGTATGGTGAACCTTCTTTGTATATAGCATGTGTGTGCGTGCGCATGTGTGTGTGTGTGTGTGTGTGTGGTGTATGAGTGACTTCATGAAAGATGGCATCTGCCAGAATTCAGAACACAGCAGGTAATGTTCTCACTGAAGAGGTAAGAGTATGAGTAATTCTTGTCTCATGAGAAAGATGTAAACTAGTTTATTATAATGATGTAATATTTGGGTGATTGATTTATCATCCCCATTTCCAATGATGCAAAACCTTAAGGACTAAACAGGTTATAAAAATTCAAAGTGTGTGTTTGAAGTCTGGCATTCTTCCCTAAGCAATGAAAGTGTCACGCTTGTCTTAATGGTTTGCTGTTTGTGGATATTTCCACAGATTGTGGTTAACAACTCACCATATGCATCCATGTAGGGGCCGTTTTAGATGTCTATTCCATGAGGGACTAGCCTGTGAAGAAGGATTCACTCAGGTAACAAGGCAGCAAAGCAGGAGAGGAACGCCGCAGACTCGGAGTTGGAACAGCGCCGGGGAGATGCACGTTCATCCCTGTGCTGAGGAGTGGGACCCAGGTGTGAAGGGCTGGGAGGCAGCAGGTGGTCTCTGCGCCAGATCTGGTTTTAAGGAGTGGGACCCAGGTGCGAAGGGCTGGGAGGCAGCAAGTGGTCTCTGCACCAGATCTGGTTATAAGATTCTCCTAGGTCGAATACCATCCTAGGCAAAAGTGTGACCTTACCAGGGCGGGCCAGGGAAGGGAGGTGAAGGGAAATCATAGTCATCAGTAAGAATCTTGGCTCCTGTGCATTGACTACTAACTCTAGCAAGCACTGGTCTAGGGGTTTCATGATGAACTTAATTTTCAGAGCAGTCTCATGAGGTTGGTATTATAATCTTCACAGATAGAACAAGTGGTCCCTAGCCAGGCCCAGTGCCGTGTCCATGGTCACAGGCTCTTGTGGGCCGCAGGCTGCCCTGGGTAGCAGCCTGGCACGGGCCAGTTTGGCAGTTCCCAGCGTGCCAGGGAGTGGTGTGAGCCGAGCAGCAGCGGCAAGGTGAGCATGGTTCTGGACGACATGCCCTCGTCGCGGCTTTCTGCAGGAGACAAACAAGATTGGACCTCGTTTGAGGAAATTGGCTCTGTTATACTAGGTGTCAGAAGATTCTTGGAAATGTTGTGACCTGAACAATTGGAGAAGTATGATTTGTGTTGAACTGGCCAAAGTGATTAATTTGGGCAATTAAGTATGAAAGTGTAACTACAGACTAAACAAATGGAAATTATTACCACAAAGCTTTTCTCCAACTGAGAGTCAGGGTCAAGCCAGTCTGAAATCTGTGGCTCTTTAGACTAGCTATGAGAATGTAACAATAGCTTATTCTTTCCTTCTCCCCACAGTGGGCCCCTGTGTGGGGGGTGAGGACTCAGAGGAAGAAGAGCTATCTTTCCTTGTTGACCGTAATAGCTAAGATTACTGTACACTCATGTCTCATTTTTCTCTTAGAGTTCATACTTTCTCCCCCATCTCCATCCTCAGACAATGAATTGAAGGCTAGGGTTAAGTTAGAAAAGTAACAAGGTAGTGCTGCAACAGAAAATTCTTGATGTTTATTTGTGTTTCCTTGAGTGACTTTGTTATAAGAGATGGATCGAATTTGACCTACAGGCTCAAAGAGAATGCAATTCCATTCCATTCTTGTTCATTCATTCATCAAGCATTTATAGAAAGCCAGTCCTTGACCTGGAGAGGCTCATAGTCTAGACTTTGGAGGAAAAAACAGACGTGGGAACCCATACGTACAGTGGAGGGCGTGAAAAGTGAAAGGACAAAGGTGGAGCAAAATGTTTACAAGCCCCGAGAAGGAGGGGCCCTGCTAGACAGAGAGAGGTGGGGTAGGAGGCAGCCCTTAACTCTGGGGAATGTTTTCTCTATTTTGTTTCATCTCCTGTCCTGGACTGACACCCTGCCCTTCAGATCCTGTGTTTTGTGTCTCATCCGGAGTGAGTCTTCCGGGCAACCCAGCAAGATGGCTGCCATGCTTTTACATTCTTCTGAGGGCTGCTCTCTATTCTTCCTCATTACTCACACCCAGAGCCATACCCAGGGCTCCACTATATTCGTCTTCTAATACTGATGAGCTCCTGTTGACTCACATCCTTCCAATTTTCTATCATCTGAGCCTAGTCAATTCTGTCACTCATCACAGAGGTGGCAAGATGCATATGTGATATTGAAAGTATTGTATTAGACAAAACAGAGCAAACATATACAAATAACTCCACTCAGGTGAGGGAGCATTTGTCATGGTCGGCATTACCTCAGCTTTGAAGTGCAGGTTCATGTATACATTTCACTTCCTGGGTGTTGTTTGGAAGTACCTGTTTTCTTAAAATATACTCTAGGTATTGTTCATACCTGACCTTATTAATTGATAGAATATGGCAGGATCGTGGCCCCTGGGTGTGTGAATGGGGCTTTATAAGAGTTTGTGATCTTGTCAGATCCTGTAATAACAATTTGTGTAACACATAGAATGAATCATTTTTATGAAAAAAAGTTGAGGGAATAGAAATCATAAATTTGGAAGCAATAATGTCTTTTGTTAAAGTATGCTTTTAAATTGCAATACTCTTATGGAAAACAGATGACACTTCCATCAGAAGAAGTTCAAAATCTTTCAAACGTAAGCAGACTAGTTATTTTGAAAGCCTATGTCCTTTGCTAAATATCTGATTTTATGTTATAAATATGAATCCTTATTCTAATAAAATGCAAATCAATGGATGCATCCTAGTACATTTTGTTAAACCATAGACCACTTCAGGACTTTATACCCAAGAAGTCTAACCTATTTCAAACCAATTAGATTAATTAGGGGACAGGTTTAGAGGAACTGCAAAGTGCCTCCTGTTCTCTGAGCTTGTGGTTGTAGGATTATATATCCATTCTAATGCCTGCTTGTTCTTTCTGAGGTCATCTAATTTCCTAATAGGGGTTTCAAATATCGAGTTGCATTTATAAGTAAATTTATGTCCCAGTCTTCTACCTTCTTTACTTTTTATTCCACAGTCATTAAAGCTTTGCTGTGTTCTTATGTGTTGATAGATGCTTTGTAATTACTTTATAACTAAAATGTTGCACTTGAATCGTTATATGGATTTTTATTTTTTAAATAATAGTTCTCATTGGAGAAAGGCAAAGTGGTGGTAGTGGGGGGGTGAACTCTGGCAGAGAAGTGTAGAAAATGGGGACTACATATGGTGAGGGGGTGGAGGGGTTTAAGTCCAACAGCCCATGACTTGAGTGTTTACTGTCTGCCAGGAACTGTGTATGGGCTTTATAGGGATTCACCCACCCAGTCACCTCAGGAACTCTATGAGATTGGTCCTACTACTATTCCCATTTTAGGGATGAAAAAACAGCAGCACAAAAAAGTTAGTTACCTTGCTACCCCAGGTTACCCAGTTAGTAAGTGGGAGACTGAATTTGAATCTAGACATTCTGCTTGCAGCCTATCAAGGTCTTGCTGGAAGGACTAACTTGGAATTGCATCCAAGTTCTAATCCTCCATACTACCTCCCAACTCTGTAATAGTGGGTAAAGCTATGTGACCCACCTGAGTCTGTTTCCTCATTTTTAAGTGGGTATAGTAAAACTTATAGTTTAAAGTTGTGGAGAGTTTTAAACAAGGTAATGCATATAAATGATTTGGCATATAGTAGAAGTTGCTGGATGACATTTCTTTTCCCCTTTTGGTTTTTTGTTCTGTGAAAGTGGTGGTGGTAGCTTGTAGCCCTGACTCACCCCAACATCTTCGAGGTATGAAGCACCTCCCAGCACTCTTAGAGCGCTGTAGGGGTTGTGTAAACACATGCCCTGCACAACTGGAAACTTTCTAAGTAACTTGTTTCCTTGCTCTACTTTTCTGGGATTCCAAAGTGAAATTATTGCTACATTTTGCTATGTGTAGGACTGACCTTGCAGGGGTCTGTCCTGGGAGAGTGAGATAATTTTTCCTAGCACCCTTGACTTCTTTTCCTTAAGGGAAGATAATGTTTATTTCTTTTTATCCTGGACTTCTTCCTTTGGATTATTATTTTTTCTGAACTATTTAGGGGGAGGGGAAACAAGTGTAGGGGAGGAAAAATTCTCCTCTACCTTGTTAAGGTTCTTCGGCTGAAATTAAACTGATGTAAAACAGATTAACAGGAGAAGAGCAGACATATTTTTACTAAATTTTTACATGTTCCTGGTAGACCTCAGTAGAGAACAAACACCCAAAGAAGTGACCAAAGCAGAAAGTTTTTTATATCTTTTAGACAAAGAAACAATACATGTGAGAAGAACTGCTAAGAGAAATGGTTTGGGCTCAGGGCACTAAATTGTGGAGAAATGACTAGGAAATAAGAATTAGTTTAATAAGCTTGTTTGTACAGATTTCCCTTGGCTCTGATTCCTCATCTCTGGTGATAGAATGTCTTTCTTTCTCTTTTTATAGGGAGGGTACCTTTAACATGGGAGTGTTAGTTCTTGCTTTTAGGGATAAAAATGAGGGTCAGAGTTTCCTTGAACCTCTGTTTCTGAAGTGTCTTTAACTCATAACGGCATGCTTTAGGGTGACAAGTTCAGAACTCTTCACAGGTTTGATTTTATTATTATTATTATTAGATCCCCCTGGGTTCCTAAGAGTAAGAGGTGACACCTGATTTTAGGTTTATCTTCCACAGGACGGGTAGGATACGTAGATTATAGATTTGAGAGCTTGAACCTGACTTAGATCATGGGGAAGCTCCTTCATACCCCCATCCCTCCCACTCTGTGCTTTCCCTGACCCCTTGGCTAGCCTTATCCCTGCCAGTACTTAGTTGTAGAAGGAGGTTTTGAACAGTGACAAGGAAGCATTTCACAGGATTGCCTTCATATCCATATAGATGCTGTTTGCTTCATTAAAGGCAATAGAATGTACAACTGTGACATGATTCCTAATGTGTGGTCTAAGGACCACCCACATAAGAATCCCCTGGGTATTTATTAAATAGAGAGATTCCTGGCACACCCCAGACCCACTGAATCAGAATCACATGTCACTATTTGCAGTTGAAAGGTATTCTTTTCATGGCTTGATCAAATTTCTCTTTGATGAAAAGTAGCAATTCAGACTTATCATATCATTCAACCTTACTCAGCTCTTGGCACAAACATTTTCAAGACGAATTTTCTCTTACTGTGGCTTGTCACTACTAGCTGTGGCCTGCTTGGTAAAGTTCCCTGTGAGCTTATTGGTGAGCAGTGCTGGGAGTGGTTGGTGAGGGTGCCAGGAAGACCAGAAGTTAGGAGAGGTGAGGCCAATGAAGCAAGGCAAAGAGAAGCCAGGAATGAGCAGTTCATGGAATTAGGTTCAAAGCAGAGGTGTTCTGTACTCCAGGGAGTTGAATTCGGCTATCTTCGGGGCAGAGGAGGGAAATGAGAACCAAATACATAGAAGGCAGAAGCAGCAGAAGGCTCCAGGGGGAAGGGGTGGAGGTGGGGATATAGGGCTGACCTTGGCCAAGGGACCTTTGAAACTAATTAATCTCAGGCGTTTTCCTTAAGGTGTTTTTAATATGATATAACAGTTTAGTTACTGGGTATTTGTTTAATAATTGAATATTTAAATATTGAAAGTAATGCATTTCATGAACTAAGTATACATATTGCTTACAAGTAAAGTGTAAAATTGAAGATAAAAGCACAGTAAAAGTACTAAGAACAAGCCAAATTAATTTCTGAAAAAGTGTTATTCTAAATCTCAGAATATTCTAGAAAACTCAAGAATACATAAGCGCACATTCCAGTTTTCCAGTATGGTTGTTCCCAAACTTTGTTGTACATTGAAGCCACCTGGGGAATGTTTTAGACAATATTGTTGTCTGGTTTCTGTGCCTAGACATTCTGATTGAATTGGTAGAGGGTATGACCTGGACAGTGGGATTGGAAGAGGTCTCTAGTCCTTCATTTTTATTATTTATTTTTGCCTTACTAATAATACCTGTCTTTTTACTTTCTTATGTAAAAATTTAAAAATTCAATTACAGTTTATATTCAATATTGCATTAGTTTCAGTTGTACAGCATGGTGATTAGACATTTATAAAATTTATGACATCATCTCCTCAAGTCCGTACCCACCTGGCACCATAATAGTTATCATGATATTACTGACTCCATTCCCTCTGCTGTGCTTCACATCCCTTTGACTATTCCATAACTGCCAATTTGTACTCCTCAGTCACTTCTCTCGTTTTCTTTGCCCAGCCCCCTCACTGCCCTTCCATCTGGCAACCATCAGTTCAGTCACTCGCTTTTCGATGAGGAAATTCAGGTCTAGAAAGATGATGAACTTTTCCAAGGTCACATGGTTGTAAGAGCAGAACAGGATTAAATAAACAAAAGTCTCCTGACTCTTAGCTCCAGAAATCACTCCTGGCCTAACAAACAAAGGGAATTGAAAACAGGGCACTATTGACATATATGATGCAAGAGTTGAGAAGGCAAACTGGAGACAGTAAGGCAGCTCCAAGACCAGCAACAGCAGGAAGCAGCTGCATCAGCGCAGGGCTGGAGAGCTGATGGGAACAGATGGTGTTTCTGGAGCCCAGATGCCAGAGAAGTCTTGGAGGGAGCTAGAACTGTGGTGGGGGTTGGGGTTTACCTGTCAGGAATAGAGACTAATAGAGGGAGCTGGAGATGCCATCTGAAGCAGAGGAGGAGGAGAAATGTTCTTTCTTTTTCCTCTTTGGCCATGCTCTCTAGTTCTGCACTGGGACCTCTGCTTGGAAGAGAACACCAGCAGGTGCCCAGCACTGTGGTCTCTCTCATCTGCCAAGGTCCTATATGTGGAGCAGGGTTGCATTTGGATGCTGTTCTCATACAGACGGGTCTTATGGGAGTTTCTCAGTAAATTGTAGGTGGAGGAGATAACCACTCTTTTCCTTTTTTTGAGGAATAACCATATTAAAGCAGATAATTTCATAAGTACTGTAATTAAAAGACTTCATACATGTGCGCACCATTTCATTAATACCCATTTGTATTTCAGTTCAGGCCGATATCTCTTTGCCATTCACCGTGTTTACATTTTTACAGCCTTGCCTTTCTTTTTAAATAATATATGTGTGTATGTATATATGCACCCCCCCACACACACATAGGTTTAAAAGGACTCATTGGTAATCTTATTTGTGCTAAATCTTAAGCATGTGTTCTTCTGAGAACTAGTTAGATACTTTCTAGATATATAGCCAATGCTTGATGATTCCATGTATGTAGATGAGATGACAGACTTTGCTGTACTATATCATTTAAAGGCATTTAAAAAGAAAAATGAAATTATAATATACTACATTTTATTGGTTCTGCCTGATGGGCCAAATACTTTGCACCCAGCGGAGCTAAGTCCCGACATCCTGCTGTTCCCATTGTAGCTCCCCCGTCGAGAGCACAGCATTCTTTAGACTTGGATAATGGGTCTGATGTGATAAAGGGAGTTTTATTAAAATAAATACAATACTGTATTTCTTTTCTAATGGCATTCTGATTAACTTCATGTTAAGTTCATACCTGATGTTTTAACCAGCAGAGGTAGCAAAAGGGCTTCAATTAGTGATACCAAAAGTGTCAAGGGTGTTTTCAACAGCATATCCTGACCCTGACATCAGTAGCAGTGTTTGGGATTTTTGTAGGTCATAATCTGAAGACCTGCATCTATTTGAACCTATTTCATTGAAATGCTGTGAGAGCAATTAAATACTGAAGCTTGCACCTATTTTGAGGATGGAGCTACTTTAAAAGTAGGAAATTGAGTTCTTCAAGGTTATAAGCAGAGGAGGGCTTGAACTGGTTCCCATTTTCTAGCCTTTTGATTGACTTTCAAACTACAGATTCCAATAATGTGTTCTGACTTTATTTTTCCTCAAAATTAATCTGTGGTTAATGATAGCTTTCACAATCAGAACAAACATGCAGGACTGGAATTTATGACTTCCATAAATCTACTTCTTTCCAACATATTCACCAGAAAAATTTGCCAGGGACTCAGCTCTTGGTTGTGTGTTATCCTTTAGTTAATTAGACTGTTTGGAGAGTTTGGGAAATTTTGTTTTGACATTGCACATGAATTATTAATAGTAAATATTAAATATAATAAATAAAAAATTTAAACATTGTGTACTATTACCTAATTTAAAAAATATGTGTGACTCACTGATGAATATGGCATGTTCTTATTAGTTTTTTACTTCTGTTGTCTACTAACAGAGAAATTGGGGTCTAGAGTATTTAACAGTTTCTTCCTGAGGTATATAGCCATGCTGGATAATGGCACAAAACCAGACCATATTATTATATAAATGCAATTATAAAAATGGAGTAAATGGAAACACTTAATTTTAGGAAGCTACTCTTCATGTCCTATAAAATTGTGTGTGTGTGTGTAATTTTTTTAAACACTGCAAAGTATGCCAATGGTACAGTATAGGATGTGCCAGTAGATAGGGAAGACATAACTTATATGGAAGAGCCAGAAAGCTCATTAGAAGATAGATGCTTATAGGATAAATCTTATCTTTTATAGGACATAAAGAAGATAAAAAGCTATTTTATGATGGTTAATTCAGCTCAGATTACTGCATTATTTAAAACTGAGCAAATCTTTAAAAAATTGAATTTTCTATTTTCCATCTACCTTAATTACTTTTAGGGGGCTTTTATCCATGGTAGGCAATGGCTTGTCCACAGATAAATGGAATTGTTGATAGATACTTTCACTGTGGAGCTCTCCTATAATCAAAATGTGAAGATAGTCAGATTACTTTATGAGGACATTTAAATATGAGAAGTAGCTTTTTATGTATTGGATTCAAAGCAAAAGAAGCCAGTTCACTGATCTTAATTCATTTTATAAAGCTCTGAATTACTAAAAATAAGTTCATTCAGTTCTAACAAAATTGTGTTCTGTTTTGCTCTGAGGAGACAAGCAGGTCCTGGGTCACCCCAATTGTTTTTTATTTGCTCATACACCTTTCATAGTACTTGGATGGAAGGTGTACATTAGAATGATGGTGGTATTGACTGAAGTAGAAAAAAGCACACTGTAATAAGACATAATATCTGACGTAGAACTCAAACCAATTTTCTCACTTTGCTGTGTAGAGTGCAGTGATTTGGACTTAGGTAGGTTTTCTTGGTTATGTCAGCTTCAGAATTCTGTCATGTAGAACAAACTAAACAATATGTGGGAGTTACAGGAACCCATTTATCATACACATGAGATAAAGCTGACCTATGACAACACAATGGCTTTTTAATATGGAGGATGTTGAAGCGTTTGGAGTGAGCAGGTAACCTGTATATTTAATTCAAGGACTAAATCATAAGAATTCATTTGGTGAAGGCCCTTACCATTATTTAGCGCTCGATTTTTTATTGGTTTCTGCAGAAACTTTCATTGCCTAGTTCTTAAAATGCAAGTATATTCACTGGTATTTTGGTTTCTTTTCTGGTTTTTAAACAGACTATGTCATTTTATTTGGTAATTTTTTTAACTTTGCATAACAATTCTTAATATTTATTTTTAAATTAAATCTGTGTAATATTTTTAGTGAAAGGTGTTTTTCTTTTTATATTTATGATACATCACTTAAAATGGATTCTCAAGTTTACTTTCAAAATAAATTTAAAGAAATATTTCATTTTTCTCTTTCTCCAAATGTAGAAAAGGCCCTTGGGGAAATCCTTTTATTATTATTATTATTATTTTTACTAGAATCATAACATTTAAAATCAGGAATTATATTCCCCTTTCATAAAGAAGTCTTTAAGTTCTGGTTTCAAGAGGTCACAGAAGCTAGGACAGACACCTCTACTTCAATCTAAAAGTCCCCTGTTCCTTCAACATCCCTCCTCAACTGTGGTTTCCAGATGGCAAGTGGCCTTGGTTTTCCCTCGCTCTTCCTTAAGCTCTTTTGGATGCCACATTAAAAAAATTTCACCTTAGAAGATGTGATTAAAATTTTAATATTAAGACCAGATAAGTATCTATAAAGCCTCACCAGAGTGCTGAGAGAAGACAGGTGCAGGTGAGTAAAATGGAGGCTTTGAATAGGATTCTCCTCAAGGAGTTGCGTATAGCTGGGATGGCAGCACGTGTCCATGTGGCATAATTAAGATAGAATATGAGAGATTCTGTCACTAGAGCATTAGGTGGCAAACGCATGTTAACATGCAAGTGCTTAAAGCAGAGTGGTAGGCAAACATTCCTAGGAAAGGAGGGGGCAGAGCTGAACCTTGACAGAGAGATGGGAGCAGAGACATCAATGTACAAATAGATATTGGAGCAGATTTGCACAGAGACTGATCTGATTGAACAGTATTCATATTGGAGGATTGTAGTAATAAGATGAGGTTCTAAAGTACTAAGCGGCCTCAAATGCCATTGTGCTGACTCTGAACTTGACGTTGACAGTACTGGGAGCCAGTATTGACTTTCTAGAACTGCTGTCACTAAATGAAGGCAGTACTTTGATCAGTTTTAACCTATTTGGGTTATTTAGAATGCCCTGCAATGGAAAGAGAATAGAATCTAGAAGACCTGATATAACTATTGCTCAGGGTTGTTGGCATTGAGTGCATATTTGATTGAACCAGAGAGGTCCAGTTTATGATCCATGAATCAGATTTAGGAAGGTAAGGAGAATCAAAAGGGTTATTAGAGATAGACACTCAATGACAAAGAGAATTTGAATCTTCTATAATGATGGTTTTTAATGTATGTAGTAAGGAAAATGGTGCTCTTGACTGAGTGGGGTATTAGTAAGAGATTATTTTGTATCATGTTTTATTGCGAAAATATGGAAATTTATTATCTCTATGTGCTTGGGTGAGTCAACTTCTCTATATTGGATTCTTCATGGGGAAAATAGACATGTGCTGTACCTACCCTTAGGATTATGATGAGGATCAAATGAAGTAAGAGATAAAGATTGGAACACGGCAGTTCAAACAAAAGAACAGAACTTCAAGTTTCTTACAAGTGCAAGATTGTCATACTTTTAAAGGAAGCAAGGTGGCAGGAAAGAGTGAAATGGTCTGATATGAAATATGAGATGAAGGTGTGATTATCCAGCTCTCTGTATTTTGTTTGAAAAGACTGGTTGAGGCCCTCCAGATCCTCCTTGGCCAAGTCATCTTTCTAAAAACAAATCTGGTAATTTTTTTACTCAAATTATTTCCTACTCTTGTGTCTCATTGTCCTTAGCTTAAAACTCTACCCCCTAAACAAGGTCTCAAGGCCCTTGACATTTTGTCTCCATTCAAAAAAAAAACAACCATATACTGAATGTTATTTAAAGGTCCACTCTATGGCAGGCACTGAGCTGAGTTCTGAAGATATGGAGGTCAGGAGGCACAGTCTCTACCCTGAAGGCACTCATGGTCTAGTAGGAGGTGCAGGTGGGTATGTAAGAAGCTATAGAAAGAGAAGTGGAGAAACACCTAATGCAGACATCCTCTCTGGAGATAGAGGGATGACTTAATATTCAAGAGGGCTTCCTGAGCTGAGTTTTGGGCAGCAGTAAAAGTTAGCCAGAGAAGAAATGAGGGATATGGTGGTGGGGGGAGAGAAGAATGTTTCAGAGGATTGTGTTTGTTTAATGTCCATTGAATTCTATTACCCAGTTGCTGTTTCACGTAGAAGTGTAGCCATGCTCAGTTACCATTGGCCACTTCTGAAACATGGGGAAAGGAAGGTGACGTAGGGGGAGTGGTGCTGGACCATGGGAGGGGGAGCGAACATTATAATCAGGACTCCCCTAGGCAGGTATACACAGGAAAACCATATAACTTATTTTCCAGACTGTGGCACTTTGGGTACTAAATGGTTTGCTGTTAGTAATTATGCCTGGACCATAGGTATAAACTGGGACTTTTCTGGGCATATTAGAATGTTTGGTTGCCCTAGGCAGAGAAATTCCTTGTACTGTGAACAGATCATCATAGCAAGGCTCTAAGTTGGCTGTGAGCTCTCTCTGCACCCTCTCCTCATAGGGCTGTTCTTTGGGATTGAACAACAGCCAGCTCTGCAGAACCCCTTTAGTGAGAAGAAAAGGGGGTGCATGGACTGTGTGTGGAGCTAAGTACTCTCCCCCTAACCACCACCATGAGTGGCAGCTACATTCTGGCTGGGTGGGTGGTGGTATGGAAAGCCCTATGGGCAGCAAATCCAACAGGGTCCCTAGTTTCAACAGGAAAGATGGGGTTCTGTGGGCTGATAGGGGGTAAGAGTTGGGGACTTGCATCTTGAGACTCTGAGCCCTGGTTTCTAGACTGCCATTGATCTACTGCTATTCTGAGTGGTCTCTTCCCTTTCTCATTGTTGACTATGAAGAATGCTTGTGGAAATGTTGGTGAAAATGCCATTCAAATGCGTACCTTCACTTTATTCTTGTTGACCTAGGTGTTGTGCCAAGGATAAAAGCCCCTCTCTCATCGATGTACAGACAGTGAGATTCAGGCTTTTGTGCCCAGGTTAGGGAGAAAGAAACTGGGAACATGCCAGGAGGGATCTCTCTCTCTCTCGTGGCTGTTGCAGCAGCAACAGAGAATGCTTTGCGTATGGCCAGAGGCACTGTCTCCAGGGAAACGGAGCTTATAGTTACCAGAACTTCTTTCCAAAAGGACTTTGACTCAGCCATTTTTATAAACTTCCCAAGTCTATGATTGTCTCTGTATGTTGAAATATCTTTCTTAAGGTAGAATTAGTCAAGCTGTCTCCCCTTCAGTTTTTAGAAAGGACTGAATCACCATTCTTTTCCCCCTAAAATAGTATTGAGTGACAATAACAAGGATTAAAGGTGTTTTCAAACTATATATACAACATAAAATGGGGTGTTTTTTTAAAGATAGGCAGTCCGGTTTTGTTTGATATTATGGTTTTACGAAATTTTCAGCATTTTTTAATATCTTCAGTTAAGGTTCATATAACTTAAATGGGGAAAAATTGCAATTTTAATAATAAGCACAGGTTGATTGCCTACTTTGTCTTTTGTATTAGAATGAATGTTTCAATTACTATGTATTAATAACCAGTATAATATATTCATTTTCTCATTTTAGAAGTAAAATGTATTACGTTTAAGCAGGCACACACAATTTATCCTGGTAAATAATATATTTCTGTGTGTGTGTGTATGTTTATTATGAAGCCATCTTTCAGAAGCACTGAATGGAAGGAGAGGGAGGCTGATTGTCTTTATTGTGGAGCTGACAGAATGTTTATTAATGGCCACGGATTTGAAATGAGCATCTTACTAAATGGAAGTCTTGGGCCAACCTCTGACCCTTTTGTCTTAAAGGTTTGAGAACAGATACTATGAAAGAATACCAGCTTTTTTCCAGATGGCTGCATGCCTGATGTTCCTTTATGTTTAGCTGTCATTCACATATGAATGCCCAGTGATTATAAGTGTCTCTTTCTCTTTTCTGGAGTGAAATGAAACCTTTTATGCATTGTGTGTTAAAACAGATTAACTGTTTGGCTCATCAGTAGGGAAATTAGAACAATAGCTGCCAACTCAATGGCATAGTAAAAGAATGTCCAATGTGGCTTAGAGGCTAAGGTTCAGAAGCAAATAGTGTGCCAAGTGTCAGGATTGGGAAAGACAAGTGAATGAGAAAAATAATTCTGTATTATAATTTTATAACTGCATGTGGATGAGAGGCATGTAGGATTTAGATAAAATTTCTCCAATTTTTTACATACTTTTTATTTGGTCCATTGTTATTTTCTTGGAGTACCCCTCTGCAAGATGAATTAAAAATGAGATGCTCTTATCTAATGATAAGTGTTTTATGATGAAGGCATAATGAAAAATTACTATATAATGTTTTTCTACCTTTTAGTCTGCTAATGTTGTCTTTTAAAAACATGTATTTGATAAGATACCAGTAATCAATAATTTGTATGTCATTTTTTCATACTAGTACTGACAATTTTGTGATTGGAAAAGCAAGTAAAAATTGACAGTTATCATTTGGGTATGGTTGAAATACAAACCTGCTGGAGAGCAGGGGGGGATGGTGACCCCTTAGTGACCTCTGCAGTTGAGGCAATATGGGAGATGGCTGGAGGCCAGGGCCCTGAGGGGATGAACCACAGCCATTTTAGGAAGCTAGAGTATTTGTAAAATGCTGAGCTGAATCACATTCTTAGTCGTGAGTAGGAGGGTGGCTCTCATTTTCTCTGCAAATTCATAAAACGAGTTAAGTACAATATTTGTATGACCCAGTGGAAGAAAAGTGCATGTCTGATCCACTTATTTCACTCCATTTAAAATGATTATTTTGTAATAAAAGCACACATGAAAGCCTGCTATGAAAATATGTTGTTTTAGTAATAATTGTGTTTGCTATAAAACTCAAAGATGAAAATAAGCTTAAATGAAATAATCAATGATTGCACTTTTAACTTGTCTTCATGAAATATTTTTGATGTTTTAAAATTTTGTTTTATGTCTACTTTTTTATGATATGTGCCCAGCTTATTTTTATAATAGCTATGTTGAGATGGAGTTCACATATCATATAACTCACCCATTTAAAATGATCAATTCAGTGGTTTTTGAATATATTCTCAGGGTTGGGCATCTATGGCCACTATCAGTTTTAGAATATTTTCTTTACCGCCCAGAGAAATTTCATTCCTCATCTGTCATCCCCTCATTCCTTCAGCCATGGGCAGCCCCTAGTTTACTGTCTGAATCCCTGGATTTGCCTATTTTGGAAAGTACATAGAATGGAATCATAGAACCAATATGTGGTTCTTTGTGATTGGCTTCTTTCAGTTTGCATGCTTTCTAGGTTCATCCATGCTGTAGCAATATCAGTACACACTCCTTTTGAGGCTGAATAATATTCTCTTGTATAGATACACTAAATTTTGTTCATCTATTGAGGGCTATTATTTGGCTTCATTTAATTTTTTTAGGTTAAGACTGAATAGAGCAAGAGAGTTATCTCATTTGCTGGGAACTCAGGAATCAGAAATGACTTGGACTCACTTCTAATCAGCAGAGTCAAACTGAATTCCAGGTCTTAAAAAATGCAGAACCTGTGCTTGCTCTCCAATATCCTTCTGCCTACACACCTCTCTACCTTTTGCCTTTCTTTCTTATCTTCATTTTGCTGATCATAAAAAGCATACTCTAAAACTTTAGTAGTGGCTTCTATGTGTCTTATGGGAAAATGACTACTGAAAACTCTCACTAAGGAATTTAACAGTAGTGGCTTGACTGCTCTTTGAATCCAAAACTCCGTCATAAGTACAAATATTAATCATGATTATGGCACTCTAAGACGTCACAAAGTGGTCCCATCACAGTTGCCCTCAAAACAAACGTCCAGAACTGAGTAAATGAAAAAGATTCTAAGATTAATTAATTAAAATAAAGTAGATATTAGGTAAAAAGAACATGGTGAGGTTATTCTTATTATTACAGGATTGTTGGGCAGATAAAATATATTATGCTCACTTTGTTAAAGATGGCGCTGCCCACGTGCAAGTTTTAAGAGTAAGCTTTTCCCCACACCTTTCACTGATTGTATGATGTGGGATGGTGCACTCTCATGAGGAATACTCCCATTATGACTCAGATAAGTGACTTTGTATCAGAGACTTCCTTGTTTGTAGATTGGCTTAAAGGTTTGGATTACTACACTATAAAGTGGAGCAGACCGGGAGCTTGCTCTCTCGTGATTCCTGAGATTAGCATTAGAGAGGAGAGCAGAGAAAGACCATGTGGAGGAGGCCAGTAGAAGAAGCCAAGATGGTAGAATGCTGAAAGAGAAGCCAGTTTGTGCATAGTTTGTGCAGAGAGAAGGAGATGAAAAACAGAGGTGAATAAGTTTAGTGATCTAGAAACCTTTGATGCTAGGAAACTCGGATAAGTCAGTAGCTTTGTGAGCATTGAATGAGTGGGTTTTGGAGTCCAGTGTGTATTTTTACTTGCCCACCGGGTGCAAGCTAAAATTAAAGCTGATGGCTCACCAGTTCTTGGCTCCATTGTTTCATTACCGTCTGTCCGAATCTAATGCGAATCTGCACTGGTCAGGCGGCTGTGATGATGGCCTTGGCCACTGGCTTTACAAGGATGAAATAAATTGCAAGTGCTAGAAGACTCAGGCACCATTCAGATCTGCACAAATTACCCACCAAGTCATTATTTTGCTCTGTCACTCATTACCACGTCGTCTTGTGCATTTAGGTAAATGTAACATCTCTTTGTAATAGCATCTATCTAGCATGATGAGAAATAGATAATGAATAGTCCTTTTCTATAGTCTACCAACATACATTTTTTTTTTACAGGGACTGAGAGAGAGAGAGTCGGAGAGAGGGATAGATAGGGACAGACAGGAATGGAGAGAGATGAGAAGCATTAATCATTAGTTTTTTGTTGCCGTTGTGACCCCTTAGTTGTTCATTGCTTTCTCACATGTGCCTTGACCGCGGGCCTTCAGCAGTACCAACATACATTTTTACAATAATAGCAAAGATATTATGTTAAAGTGGACATCACTCTGTAAGTAGGATATGGAATTCAGAGGAGGTGACAGTAGTGACCGTGTGTGCAGATCTTGCTGTATTCAGGAATGTGCAGGGCCACAGATTTAGTCCTTAGAACCATCCCTTGAGTAGGAACTCTTACCGGCATCTTGCAGATATACAAGCAAGCAGAGATGTGGGCAGTGGCAGAGCCAGGTCGAGTCCAGGCCACGGCACTCCCGCGCACGTGCTTTGGATTCCACAGGCAGCACTTGGATTCCTCATCATCCTTCCCGTCAACACCGCATTCTTTGAATGTGCTTTCAAAGTGAAAGTAATGTTTTCCTTTCTTTCTTTTAGATAGCTCTATTGGTACGTCTTTTATTGCCTGATCCATAAAAGCATACTCACCGGAGGAAAATGTCAGAAAATACAATACAGAGAAAATATAAAAAAGTACTTGAAATCTTGAAATGTAAATGGCACAGAATTAAAGATAGAGGCCTCCGCTGGGATGGTGTCTGTAAGGCGGTTTGATCAGGTCCCTTTGTGATTTTGGTTTTTTCATTATTACTGTCTTCAAGGGTTCTTGCAAATTTAAATGTTGCCTGCAGTGAGCTGCCTAGAGAAATGCCTATTCCTTAGGGTCAGGAGTCTGCCACGTAGAAAGGGCTTGCTCTAGGAATTGCCCGAAGTCATTTGCAAGTTTGCCCTTTGTTTCACAGGACGTGCATATGTTGCATCACTTCAGAAAGTCCTGTTTGACTGCTGCTGTGCCTGCATTATCCCTTAGTAACATGGACTTATTTTGTTTGTTTGTTTCTGTAGGAAAATACACTCAAAATGCCTGCACGAGGTTCCAGAAAGACATCAGCTTCCTTTACATTCTCCAAAAGAGAGCAAAGTCTAGTCTGCCCCCACCCTTCTGGCCCCCTTCTTCTGCCAGCTGTGGAAATTGTCCTCCTTAGTCATTGATGGTGAATCTCATGATAAGGCCAAGCATGGAACTGATGGAAAGCTGGGATGGAGTCTGGGGGTTTTGAAAAGGATGGATCCCCAAGGTGGGATAATGTATGCAGAACAGTGGTTGATGGTTTGGCTATTGTCACCCCTCTCCCAGTGCTGGTGAGATTAGTGCCTATGTTGGTACAGTATTGCAGTGGGAAGGTAGGGGGTGTGGAAGGGACAGGTTGGATGGGAAGAAAGGAACAGTTTACAGAGGAATATCAGGCATTATGGGTGTTTATTAAGAGCTAGGACATTTATATATTTTATTCAGTTGGAAACAGTCTTTTGCTAAGATCTTTTCATCATTTTGGGACTGAGTAAACTGTTTCAGAGAGTCAAGCATTTTTGTTTTAAGCCACATGAATAAAATGAGGGTATATTTCAAATGTTTCATTGTCCTTGCCTTATCTTATGTTTTGCAATAATTATAGCCCTGGTCAAAAATTGAGATCTAGAATTTTATTTTTAAGGGAAATGAGAGAATACTGTGCTATCAGGCTCAGTTTGAATTCTCCAGGGAAACAAAGAAATAGGATTTTATTTATTCATTCAGCAAACTTTTCTTTTGAGCAACTGATCATTTGCAGGTGCTATGCACAATGCTGTGAGCAAGACATGTGCTCTGCTGTCACAAAGCTCTCCAACTACTGGTATAAAAGATAATTAAGTAAAAATGATACAGCACTATAATGAGTCTTGTGTTTGTTGGGTTTTTTTTTTTTGTAGAGAATTAATTTAATAAATAATTACAGTTAGAATTATGAAATCATGAGATAAAGGGATATGAAATCTTCAGTTTTTATTGCCTAATAAGCATTATTTCCTCCTTTTTTATTTTAAAAAACTTTATTGTGAAAAAATTTGAACTTACACATAGAACAAATTATGAGCCCCTCACCCCCATGTATCTATCACTCAGCCCTCCAAATCATCAACCACTGGCCCATTCAGCCCATCTTTTGTTTTTCTATCTATTTTGTTTTTGCTTGCTTTTCCTTTTTAGAGATCCTAACTTGTGGAGCAGGGCTTCCTGTGTGATAATAGAACCTTATTAAACATTATCTTCCAAGTATCTTCTTGTGTTCTTATTTAGCCAGGCTGGAAACAAAGCCTGCATGCCAGCTACACTATTTTTTAGTTGTTCAGCAAAAAGACAATGAAATGGTTAGTTGACTTGTACATTCAAGGACCAGTCCATTGCTCATAAAACCTTTTGCTGGATGTAGAAGTTTGGGGGTTTGTTTGCCTCATGATAAAGTATATGGAGTGTTGGTTGCAAAAAAAAAAAACTCTACCAGGTATAAAAACATAGGATACCTTTCAAGTAATCTTTCATGTAAGCTAAGCTTAACAAGAATAATAATTGCAGAGAACATATGTATTTGTGGTATATTTTTATATTTTATAAAGGCAGAAATTTTAGGCTTTTAAGGAATTAAGCTGGCTAGGGAACTGGGTATGGGAAATTAACCTGCCTAATTCATTGGCTTGATTTTTGTGGTTCTCATGATCTGTGGTGAGGACACTATTTCATGGTAGTGTGTATGCTTCCATAACTCATTTTTGGGAGTAGACTAATTTCTCTTGTGGCAGGGGCTGAGGAGGTTTTTTTTTCTGACAGAGATCTATACCTTTGATGCCTATAGGCTATTAAGGGGTTCCCATGAATAAATCCTCACTGATAAATACAGCCGCTTAAAAGTCTTTAGGTGTGGATGTTTTGTATTTGCTATTGAGTTCCCCTGAAAAACTTTTTTTTTAAACTATTCCCCCCGCCCCCCGCAAGGTATTGAGAACTATGGGAACTGTGAGATTCCAATACAAGCGATATCAATTTAGCTCTAGAATGTGGAGAGAAGGCAGCTGTTTGCATAGGATTATGTTGCGAACGTGTGAATGTGCTTTGCAAACTCATTTCAGTTCTTAAATATCTCACAGGAGCTGGGGAACAAATGATATTGATCCTCTTTGCGATCTTGAGTAAACAGTCTTTGATGGGCCAATGAATGGTGGGGCTGTGACTAGTCTTCCCTGTTGTTAGCATGCACTAGTATTCCAGGGAGAGCCTGGCGTATGGTAGGCACTTAGTAATTGAAAGAATGAATGAGTGGAAATGTTACAAATCAGTTTTTTTTTCCGGAGTGGACTTTGGAGAGCCTTGGTATTATGAAGAAATCTTTGGAAGAGTTTATGGATAAGTAAGTTGGGAAATGTCAGCCTCTGGTAGAGTCATTGAGGGTTTGTCTTGCAGCAGAGAAGTCCTTTTACCTTTGTTTAATCCTGTCTATCAAACCATGTGAATGTGGTGCCTTCCTATTTAATGTCCTATGGAATTACTGTTATGTATAATAGCCTTTGTAAATACAACCCCAAATGAATGGCTTTCCAGGGTAGTTGAACTTTATCACTTAAGACCACCAAATTAAAAATTAAGCTCAGATCAACTGTCATCTCTGTCTTGATTGGATTTTATGTTTCGAATCCCCATCTATTTCAGGTTATTCTTTAATTTGTGCATTACAACAAACTTTCTCTTATAAAGATAATAATAAGAGTTGGAAAATTAGAAAATATAGGTAGGTAAAACATGATTTAATCCTATTTTTAATTCCACTATCAGCGATAATTGTTATTTACTTATATGTTATTGTATACATCCTTTAGAGCTCAGACTGCAGCTAGATTGCCAGGATTTAAATCAAAGCTCTCCCAATTGCTGACTATGTAGCTTTAGATAAGTTATTTAGCCTTCTGCTTCAGTTCCTCATCTATAATATGGGGATAATGATAGTGCCCATATAATGGCATTGTTATGAGGAATAAAGGAATTAACATTTGGAAAGTGCTTAGACTAGTACCTGGCACATAGAATTTATATGAGAACTAAGTTAAAGAATATGCATATATATATACAAGAATGTACATATCAATAGTATATACGTGTGTGTACAATATTACATTGTATGCATATACTACAAATTATTTAAGCAGTATACCATTGTTGGATATTTAGGCTGTTATAGATTTTTCACTATGATGAACAATTCTGTCATGAACAACTGTTTCTCAAATTTTTTGAGTATCCACAGTTATTTCCTTAGATTAATTTCTTTTTTCTTTGCATTCATTCATTGCTTTTTCATATGTGCCTTGACCTGTGGGTGCTCCAGCCAAGCCAGTGATCCCTTGCTCAAGCCAGCAACCTTGGGCTCAAGCCAGTGACCTTTGGGCTCAAGCCAACAACCATGGGATCATGTCTATGATCCTACACTTTATTCAGTGACCCCACATTCAAGCTGGTGAGCTTGCTCTCAAGCTGGATGAGCTCACACTCTAGCTGGTGACTTTGGGGTTTTGAACTAGGTCCTCAGCAGGCCAGACCAATACTCTTTCCACTGTTCCACTGCCTGATCAGGTTCCTTAGGTTTATTTCTTAAATTAGAACTATTGGATCAATGGGTTTGCAAGTTTTTAAATTTTGTTACAGTCTTCTACAAAACTTGGTAAGTATCTAACCAGTGCTGTTTGAGACTGCTATCCTTTCAATTTTTTGTCAATATGCATGGGTGGGAAGGGGGTAAAACATTTTCTCATTTTAAATAACATTGCTAATGAAGTTAATTTCTGCTGTATGGATTGGGAGCCAGTTGTATTTCCCCTTTGGTTGTTTACAGTTTCAAAGAAAACAGTGGATGAAGGACCAATTTTTTTTCTTCTTTTTTTGTGAGAACCCTTTCTATATTAAGGGTTTTAATCCTTGGTTGTGAATTGTAAATATCCCCTGCATCTTTTCTCCCCTTTCTCTTAATCTTTCTCCCAATTGCTTCATTCCATTACCTCAATCTAAACTTTTCTATTTTTTTCTGTGTGTTTTTCTTTTCAGTCTAGTCTCTAGAATAACTTAAGTGAACATTTATAAAATATCATCACTAACACTTTATATACTATCTTTAGAAAAGGAGTCTGCAGAGATGATATATTCATTCTTGAAGGGCATAGACAGTTTTTAAATGAAATTTGTCTAGAGAAGAAATGTCTTTGAATTTCATTTTTGTTCTAGAACTGGAGTAATAAGGTTTCAGCTTTTAAAAGTAACATCTCATTCATATTTTGTGCTTTTGCAGTCTGACCAGTACTTTATAAATGTCTCTTAACTTTTTGTGTGCAAAGTGAGTTATAGGAAATGTTAGACTCGTAATATTAAATGATTGTTTTATGTAGACTTACTGAGCTAGTTAAATCTTTTTGTCCAATTGTTTAGTTTAAAATAATTTTTTTTTACTTAATAAATCTGTTAATGATGAACTTGAGGTTTTTATTTGTCACCTCATTGGGTTAGAATAGAGTGGAGATATTTCTTTCAAGGACTGATCTTTAAGTACATTTCCTGGGTATAGACCTTAAGACCTTTATTTTATAATAATGGAAGTAAAATATTTGATGCATTGAATCTTCTCATGCATATAACCTCGTTTTCTACTCCATTTATTTGATAATTGTTTCATCATTTCAAATTCAATTTGTAATAGCAGTGAACGCTCTTTAATATTTTTCTAATAAGGATTAGTTGGAAAGGTTAATATGGTCAGAAATTTAAAGAAGCCCAGAGTCATCTTAATGAGTGTCAGGTAATTAACCTACATGAATAGATTAAAGAAATCAAGCAGACACACTGATGGGTTTTCCTTTCAAGTTCAAATTTAGAACATCATCTGTGCAGTGGTTAGGTCTTACACATTAGATGGTGATTGCTATATTGTTTTTTAATATATAAAAAACTTAATTGTGAAATCTTATTAGAATTCCTCATCAAATTTAATTAATTGAAAGATGATTATGATATGTGATATGAATTTTGAATTATTATATATAAATGATATATTGTTTTTAATAAATGGAGTCCTCCAAATGAATTTCTTCATGAATCATGAACCAGTGTTTTAATGTATAGATTTCCTGTTACAAGAAAAATAATCATAATGTAGAGATTAAGTAGTTCATGAATTGTTTAATTTAAGGGTCTAAGAAATGTAGTGAAAGTGATTGTCACTATTATCTTATGAATGCTCTTGTTCAAATTTACATGAAAATTTATCTATTTCTGTGGTCACTGTCTATTAAAAGACAGGTTCTGGAAATAATCCTGAGTAGTTCAAATGCAAATTTCATCTTCTAAATTATTCATATAGGTGACATTCATCTTCTTCTTAAGGAATTCTGGAAACTGATGGAAATTTATTCTTTGTTTAGCTAATTACAATGAAGTTGATAAAAAGCAACTTGTTTTTCTGTTCCTACGGAAGGTGGTGTATGCTATGCTTTTATAATCATAGTAATTTTTGACCGAGAAAAAACTGAAGCCAGAATTGACATGTTCTGATTCGCTAGTCAGGGAGAGGTATTTTTGGTCTACAATATGTAGCACCACCTTGGAGAAGGAGAGAACATCTGGTTGTTACCTCACCTCTGTACTTGCCATTCTGTCCTTAGGCCTCAATATTTTGTTTTGTATAATGGGTACACAAGTTTCATCCCACAGACAGAATAAATGAGAACTTGCTTATGAAAATACTTTGTAAATGTGCTAAGTAATACAAAGATCAGATGTGTCATTGCATTCTAGGTGAAGCTTTAACCTGTCATTCTTAGGTATATCTACTGCAAGCTAAATATACTTTTCATTCAATTGTCTTAATTTTCAATCTTTAAATTCCCTCTTTCTATAAACTCTACCCAATAATTTTCTTAAATACTAACACAAAGCAACAGTGAGTATGGGACTGGTATTGAGTTCAAGAGAAGGTAGAATGTTACCATTAGATCTATATGACCATTCTTAATCTGTGTGAACAGCTCTGTGCTGATTGTTGGTATGGATGGGTGAGCTAAAAAGATGAAAAACATTGAGCATCCTGAGTTAGCTAACACTGAGTGGCTCCTGAAGTTCTACTATCTCGTGGACATGACTGAACATCTGAACCAGCTCAATGTGAAAATGCAAGGTGTTGGAAATACAGTCTTATCCCTTCAACAAGCAGTGTTTGCATTTGAAAAGAAGCTGGAACTCTTCATCATGGACATTGAAACAGGTTGTTTACTACACTTTGAAAAACTGGGAGAGTTTAAAGATGCAAGCACAGCAAGTGACCCTGCTCAACATTTTGATCTCCAGCAGCTAGCGGGCTTCACATCTAATCTCCTGCAATCATTCAAAGCGCACTTTGGAGAATTTTGTGAGCGCACTCATCTTTTTAAGTTCATCACCCATCCACACAAGTGAGCAGTGGACAGTGCCGACCAGAGTTACATCCCCGGTGTCTCCTTTAGAGATTTTGAGCTACAAGCTGCTGACCTGAAGGCCTCAAACATGTGGATGAATAAGTTCAAGTCAATGAATGAAGATTTGGAAGGACCTGCATGACAGCAAGGAGAGTTGGCGAGCAAACACAAGTAGGGAGAAATGAAAAAACTTCAACCAGTGGACCAACAGATTGTCAAAACTTGGAATGTGCTTCCCATCACATACCACACACTGCAGCCTGTGAGTATTGCTGTACTGACAGTGTTTGGCTCCACGTATGCATGTGAGCAGTCTTTCTCACATCTAAAGAACGTTAAGACCAACCTACGATCATGTTTAACAGATGGAAGTCTCAACGCCTGCATTAAGCTTAACCTCACCATGTATCAACCAGACTACAAAGCCTTCAGCAATACCATGCAGTACCAGAAGTCGCATTAATGGTAAGAAGTACTTTATTCATCATTGGTTAGCAACAGCATAACAAAGTTATTAAAAAGAATTCAGAGATTTATTATACTTTAAAAGTGTTGGTCTTACATAAAATGCACACATTTACTTGTATTTAGTGTTAAACATATTGTATGGCTCTCACAGAATTACATTTTAAAATATGTGGCGTTCATGGCTCTCTCAGCGAAAAAGGTTCCCGACCCCTGTCTTAGCAGATACTCAATAAATATTTTGAAACAAGCTGTAGAACCAGGATAACTATAAAACCCTCTTTACTTTTAGAAAAACAATTCACAGGACAGATATTTCCAATGCTAGGTTTATAGAACACTGCTGAAACTTTAAGGAGAGCAGATTTACCTCTCTAAGTTGTATAATCATGTGCTCACGTATTCTTTAAAGTAGTCAATAAAAGAGCCTTCTTACTCAGCTCAGGAATGAGGAAGCATAGCTGGAATAGACTTTCAAATCAGAAAACCTGTAAATACTTAATCCTCATCACATAACCTGAGGCATGAGGATGTATTGGTGGAATAGCCCTTTAAGTCAGAAAAGTTGAAAATACTGAATTCTTATCATATTACCTGAGGCATCTAAGTTAATTCTTTTATGTCTTCATAACTCCTGTTTTATTAAATTTTCTGTCTGTCAACCCCTTTCAGATCTGTCTTTATTTTTCTGGATCTGACTTTCTAATAGCACATTTTGTCTTGGAAATAGAGTATTTTAGAAGTGGTTGAAATAATCGGTTGATCTTGATTAATTCACTAGTATTACTTCAGAAATCTCCATAAAAAAGTGCTTTGGTGGTTATTGTTTGTTAATCTCTCTACTGGGGCAAATTAAATGTTGAGAAGTAAAGTAGCCACAAAGTCTGAATGAACTGTGTTGGATCCTGGAGTACCGCCAGGGACAGATGTTGAAAATATACACCCCCTAATTTCAATATTATTTTTCTTTTAATCAGACCATAGTACATTTTTCACTGCCCTAATAATCATGTGTTACAAAAATGTAGAACCATAATGCCTGTTAACTACATCCTACTAAAGACTGTGCCTTACAGACTAGACTTGGTTCACTCTAGCAATAAGTGCATTGGGCTGGTTCCAAAGGGGACCCTGCTCAGAGAGACTGCAGCGCGCGGTGCAGTCCCAACAAGAGTATTGCAAAATCACTTCCGAGTTCCAGTAGTGCTTCATATCGCTGTGAAAGACCTTTGTTCTCTTTCTGGCTTGGTTTCCACGACAGGAGACAGCTGTATGCCTTTCTAGCACAGTCCCACATGGGCACAAACTGTCATGTTCATCTGGTTCATTCAGCCATCTCTTGTGAAATCCTTGGGCGAATCCTTTCAGCTGATTTATTACTACATGGCACATAGTAGGTACTATGTTCTGGATGAGTAATATATATTTACTGAAGAATATTTGGTCATTTCCATTCATACTTAAAGAGTACCTGATAATGAGGCTGAGCAGACAGCTGATGAGATGATTACATTTATCATTAATGACCTCATTTTCTAATCCCTGAATATGAAGTGTTCAGAGAGGATATTTGTTTTACAGGAAATGGCCCACTGTTTTGTGCCTTTGACATCCTGAATGCTTTTCCCCACTACTGAGGATATGGACAAAGGCAGGGCTTTATTACAGAAGTGATGGTTACTTTGATTTTTTTTTAAAATATCAACTATAAGTATTAATATTCCTTAGATTACATCCTGGAATTCTTCATATTGAAAAACATTTGGGTATTAGCTCACTGAGAGAATATAGTCTATGTGGCGGGGGTGTCTTGGTGCATAAGCTAATTAAGCTCTTTAAAATTCTATTTCTCTATTTTAAAAGCTGTCTAGTTTTTCTAATAGATATTTTTAAAGCAGAAATATAAATCTGTTCCTGAAAGTCATATGCTTCAAACTGCCTTCTGAAACATGCATAGGAACTTAAAATATTACTTTACGTATTTAAAATAATACTTGACTGAAATGATATATGTATGCACATAATTTTAGATTGGGGGGGAGGCAAGGCATTGTAATTCTTACTGATCTATTTTACCTAAGTGGTGTCTGGAGATCACCCCTGCAGTGTGAGGAATCAGGCCAACACTTCCCTTCACTTCTGAGTGATACTTTTTGTAGGAAGGTTTTTTGAATACCTTTGTTGTTCATAAAGCAGTATAATGTTAATGGTTAACTGTGAACCAGCAGCTCTCAATACTGCCAGCAAGTTACAATCACCTGGATATTCCTTTCAGTGATTAGTTTGGGGCGGGGCTTAATACTTATGCAACAGTCAAGTTTCCCAAGTGCTTCTCAGGGATGCCAGGCCGAAGATGACTGTGGAGGCAGCAGGAGATGGGTGACAATGGAAGTTGTTGTGTATCACTCAGTTTGTGATGAACCAACTATTTTGGTTCTATTTTTATTGTGTGGATGATTTTGATTATAATTTTCTCAAACTTTAATGTCAGAAGCACTTGTGAAATTTGATAAATACTGGTCCTTGGGGCAATATACACAAGTTCTAACTCATTCAGAGTGAAGTGAGGAGCAGAGCATGCCGAGTGATTTGGTTGAACTGCAGGGTTCCTTTAATAAACACTGTCTTCCAGTTGCCCATTCCAGCAAAACAAGCCATTCCAAAACATACTGTCTCAACATATTTGCTTTATTATATCTCATGGGCGTGTGGGTCAGGAATTGGGCACAGTTTGGCTGGGGGATGCTTCTGTTCCACACAGAGTCAACTGGCATCACTTGGTGATGTTCTGGTGGTGGCTGGTCTGGAGGAGACAAGACAGCTTCATTCACATGCCTGGCACCTATGCGTGGATAGCTGGAAGGCCGGCCTCGGATGGGCCCTCTCCATGTACTCTTAGGGCTTTTTGACAAAGCCTCTTAGAAAAGTATTGGTGCTTCTTGCAAGGTTATTCATGATTCTGACTGTTTTTCAGGCAGGGTGCTTCAAGAGAGCCAGGGAAAAGCTATAGGGTCTCTTATGACCTTGTGTCAAAAATCCCAGATTATCATTTCTGCTACAATCTATTGATGAAGCAAATCTGTGGGAAAGCCAAGATTTAGGGAGAGGGGAATTAGATTCTCCCTTTCAACGAGAGGAGTAGCAAAGAATTTGCAGCCAACTTTATACTCGTACACAGTAATAGGCAGAGGGCATGTCACTATGACCCTATTACAAATTTCTGAATTATTGATTAATAGTTACTAGTAATTATCTTAATACAGGATCTTAGTACTTTTCACCGAGTTGATTTCTTAAAGATCTCTACCTATACACTGATCTTATATCTTTGATTCATGTTATATATGGCAGAACTAATGTTTTTGAAGCATGATTCTAATCATGGAGCCCTCTTTCCTAAAAATGTAAATAAATCCCATTGCCAGTATAGAACATAGTCTAAATTCTGTGGCTGAAAGTTTAGTGTAGTAGTTAATATCAACAATAAAATATCACAGATGCTGACTGTCTGGGTTCAAGTCCTGGTCCTGCTACAGGCACACCTTGTAGATATTATGGGCCCACACCACCTCAATAAGGGGAGACTTTCAATAAAGTGAGTCACATTATTTTTTCTGGTGTAAAAGGCAACATCTGTGAAGTGCAATAAAGCAAAGAGCAATAAAACAAGGTGAACCTGAACTTACTCCCTGTGTGACCTTGGGCAGTGCACTCTACCTGCATCTACTTTTACAACTTTATAGATTAAAAAGAAGTATCTGCTTTAGAGGGTTATTGTGATAATTCAGTGAGTGATATATGTAATGCCTTAAAATGTGTTGGGGCATTGTGGTTGTTTTTATTATGTTGCTCTTAATGCTTTGATGGTGAGGCATTCAAGAGCTATCATGCTCTTTCCATCTTAGGTTTCCAACCTTATTCCCTATGACTATTGTAGTGCAAGCTGCAGTCTCATTTAGCCTTCCTGTACTATTACATTTTCCTGTGTTTTCTGTCTTTACCTTTACTTAGACCATTGGCTTTCAGTGGAAAGTTGACTTCTCTCCCCGACTTTTTCAGAAAATGATTTTACCATGAGGCTCTACAGGACCTTCAATAGATGGAAACTGAAACCTAATTTCATGGCCAAAATGAGTTTATGTTTGGTCCCTCTATTTTTAATATATATTCCTTGAGGGCAGTGCTACCTACTTTCTTGACTTTTGTCTTTGAGTTATCCACAGTTGTAGCAAAGTACTGTACTTTAGCTATATTGGTGTTTAAAATTAGTTGTAGTATCAAGAAAGGTTAGGTTATGCTGCAATAACAAATTCTGAAAAACCCCAGTGGCTTAAAGTAACTGGTTTATTTCTTGGTCATTCTGTGAGCCTATTATGGTCATAATGAGATCTGTTTATTATATATCATAGAGGAATCAGCTGATGGAGACTCCATCTTAAAACATGCTTCCACGATGACAGTAAACTAGGGGAAAAAGAAAGGTAAGTCCATGTACTGGCTCTTAAAGCTTCTGCACAGACAGGCCCATGTTACCTAGGTTTACATTTCTTTGGGCAGTACATGGTCAAGCCCAAGCTCAAGTACTCAGTAAAGTGTGATTTTTATATTGGTCTCAGAACACGAGAATCAACACTTTATGGACAAGCTCCAGTGGCCACCACAGATGACTTGCTGGTCCCATTACCTACTCCTGTAGATGCTGCTGGACCAAATTGCTGTAAAAGCTTCACTTGTGTGCACCTCATTATGTCAGAGAATTCAGTTCAGGTGAGTCTATAACGACACCCCTTTAGACTCATTTGGATGCTCTTCTACCCAGGAAAACAAAACAGAATCATAAAGTAGCAACCATATTGCATATAAATTATTTTCCAGAAATATTAAAGCCTCAAAAATTCTCTCACCTTTTCCATATATTTCTCTTTAAAGACATTTCTTCCCCCTACCATCTACTTTGATCCTTGCTTTGAAGTAAAAACTAGTTAGTAAGACATGAGCCATTATACTCTAGCATCTTAGAACTACCACTAGGTGAGTGCAAAATAGAATCCTGGGTGCAGTCAGTAAGTTTTCGGAGTTTACCAAATTGAGCATGTTTAATAATTTAAAGTAATAGTGATCTTAGCAAATTGAAAAGATAATCTATAAAACATATGATAATGTTCAGTAGATCAAAGTTTTATATAATAACCAAAAGGAAATTCTAGGAGATGGCTGTGGTAGGGAAAACAGCTGTGGTTAGACTTGCTCCTTTGTTTTCATGATTAGTGCATGAGCATGTGGCAGAAAGCCATGTGTGTGTGCAGCCTATATAAGGTACAGATACTTTCCCCTGGGGGTGGTTTTCCTGACCACTTGCCTGCCACCACAAGAAGTGGTTTTCCCCTGCCTGTTCACTCAGCTGCCACAGTGAGAATCCAATACACAGAAATGGCCCTATGCCTTTTGGCTCCACAGTTCTTCCGTGGGTTGCCTGAATCCAGCATGAGCCTGCCTGGCCTTCACCACCTGCATCACATCTAGCATATTTGACAGGATTCAGTTCAGCCTGGTTTGCAGCTGCCATCACCATTGAAGGGTGGAGTAGAGAAGTGGCTATTCTCGAGCATGTGGAGCATGTGGTTCCCCGTGGCTTCTCTGTTGGGGGCCAAGGGGTGGGTGTTTTTTACAGTCCTGTGAGCAGAAACCAAAAGCTGATGGAGTTAGGGGTGAAATTATGGCAGAAACCCACCGAGTCTCTGGCAGCCTGGTTGCTGTGGTTGTGGGACACACGGGGTAGATGGTATTGTGCTCTCTGGAGCAGAGATGGAGACATTAGCTGCCATCACCACATACTTCTTCTTGAGACAGCATCTTCAGGACTGCCATGACAACCGAGCAGAATATACCTTATTAGAATGGGTGATGGCTGCCAGAGACTTGCCAGGACAGTGAGTTGATGGCCGTAATATACTGGGTTGCAGCAGGTCCTCTGGGAACTGGGTATGAGGAATGCTGCTTTCAACCCGAAGTTCTGTCATCCAGATGGGGAAGTATTTACGGCAGGGTGAGGAATCTTATTCTCTAGAGCTCCCAGTCCACCCTTTTTGGGTCACTAGTGGCTATCCTAGACCCTTATGTTGGGCCTCCCATCAACACTGTTACACAGATGGTGGCAGATTTGGGGAAGGTAGAAGCAGTGGTACACTATAAGGGCGTACATTGTGACCTATTAACGTAAATTGTAACCCCCTTTAAAGCCATGATATTTTTAAAGTCTTGTACTTCCTTGACAATGGGGACATGTAGTAATTTTCCGTCCAGAAAGATGCACCTGTGTGTGCCCTATTTTATTTAATTTCAGAAGTGGAATGGGACCCTCAGTTTAGAATCCCAGCAGAACCTGCAAGAGGAAATTTGCAGAATAGTTTGTATCCCCAGCAGTCGGCTACTTTATAAATATCTATGATAATAAAGGGTGAATGTGATGGTGGTTTTAGGCAGGCAATAGCGGGAATTTGTTTGTTTTTAATTTTAGGCATTTTAAAAAGTACATACTTGTGGATTTAAAAACATATTTGCTTTTACACAACACTAAATATTGTAAGGGGCAAGGAAAGTTTACAGCAAAGCACATTTGCTTAGGGAGAAGGTTTCCATGGTTCTCCACTAGCTGTTATATGTTTATATCTTCCAAAACTTTCACTCTGGCTTATTTCCCAGGAAAGAACTATCTGCCCTTTTCCATCCTTCTACCCTGAGTGTGTGTGGGCGGCTGTGCATCTCTAGGGGGAGGGCACTGGGAATAAAGCTGTGCAGAATGCTCCTTCGCTCCCAGAATCTCAAGCCAAATGGAATTGTTCTGCATTGGCTGGGTCTTATTTTCTCAGGGTTATATCTCGAAGGCGATGGGATTAGGGTATAATGTGTTCTGAAAGCATAAAATCTTTATTAGCACAAATAAATCAATTGGTTGGCCCAGTAAATTTTGGAAGTGCTGTTAATGTTCAGAAACCATTGCATAGGGATGTCAGTTATTTGGGAAATGCTCAGAGAGTAGATTATGGAATCCTGAGTTTCACATCATCTGCTCAGTACTCATCATGCTCCCCACCTCCCTTCCCTCACATATACAACATGTACAGTTGTGTGATGATGATATTGGGCAAGGTGAAAGGATTTCAATCTTTATCTACATTTCTCAGATCAATAGAAGAATGGTTATAATGTGACAGAAGTTTGAAACTGATTTAAAAAAAGGGCATGAGATAATTGTGTACTTCAGTCATCTGATTTTGTCTTTCTTTGTTATAAATAATTTCAATTATGATAAAAGCTATGGTTGTTCAGTAATACCTTGCTCTAGTGCTCTGAAGTTATACTTCTTTTAAGATATCTTGGTTAAAAGTTAAATTTTTGGTTTGCCCAGTGGTGGTATCATATAGCCAATGAGGTTTATCTGGGGCGCAATTATTGCTAATTGATTATTGCTGATTAAAAAGTTAAAATTTTACTCATCCTTTTGTTCCTAAACTTAAATTGAATGATATTTTTACAGTACTTTCTTCTCGAGTAGGCTTTGTATCTATTAAGAAAAATTTGATCTTTAAAATTAAACCTTTTAGAGTATTAAAGTAAAGCACGATGTACTCCACATCAATTTTTAATAACCCCCAAGTATTTTGCTAAGTATTTTGTAATTGGAAAATATCTAAGAAGAATTAATGTTCATATTACTGAAGGATTATCAGTCTTTTTTGTTGTTATTGTTGTTTTAGTTTTAGTTTAATGTGGCAGACATTAACAGTCATTTAAGTCATTGATTAGCATCGTTCTGGATTCTTTCTCCCTTGTCATTTATAGAGTCACTTTGATGCATTAATCTACTTGACAATAGACTCTTCTCTGGACAGAAGAGGAAACATTATCTACTCCACCTCTGAGCATTCTGGGAACAATACATGGCCAGTTGGTCCAGTCTGTGTTACTGCTTTCCAACAGTTCTGTTGTTATTTTCATAGCAGTAGTTCTATCATATATGATTCAGTTGATGCATACCAGAAAAATTGATATAAGATTTTTGAAGATCCCGATGATATTTCACAATTTACACTGAAGACAGTTGTTTCAACATTGCATTTGCTGCTTCCCAAACCACTTTACTGTTGCCTTCCCTCCAGCAGTCAGAGGGTAGAGGAGCACCTGGCTTGCTGAGTAATTCTGTAACCGGGACAGGGAAACCTTCAGCAAGGTCTTTCTTGCCCATACTTTGATGTTTTGTAAACACAAAGCAAAATTCTTACTCTGGCTTCCATCCTGCTGGGGGAGGGGTTAGCTCAGCAGGAGCCCAGATGCATCAGAGATGAAAGGAAATGGGTTGGAGAGACTTTGCTTACTCCTGGGCAAGGTGAGGAGCAGCTACTGTCATTTTGAAAGCACTATGAAAGAAGAAATCCTTGTAGCCCTCTTAGGGCACCCAGTTAGGAACATCCTATTAAAATTAGCTCCATAGTTAAAACTAACATTTAGAACCCTGTCTGAGAAAACGGGAAATCCTTGTCATGAATAATACTATGTAGAGCAGTAGATTATGACTTCTACCTTTTTCTTAAAATTTAAAAAAATTTTATTTGATTTATTGGGATGACGTTGGTTAATAAAATTATACAGGTTTCAGGTGTACAGTTCTATAATACATCATCTGTATATTGTATTGTGTGTTCACCACCCCAAGTCACCTTTCCTGCTAATCACCATTTATCCCCCCTTTACCCTCGTCTACCTTCCCCCCCCTTCCCTCTGTTTATGGGACTTCTACCTTTTATCTTGCCTTCAATTCTAATGTAGCATTCCATTCTCTGTCACTTTAGTTAAAATGTTACTTGGAAAGGCAGAGGTCATTTGGAGATTGTCTTGTGGTATGTAAATAAAACTTAAGTTCTTGTTTTAAAGTCACATTACCTCTCCCATTCTTCCTCACTTCCATTCTAAGGTTGCAAACTTAGATGTATATATTTTTTGCAAGATTAGGATTGTAATATAAATCAGAAGTCAAATGAGGAAGATAATGAAGCATTTTTATCTTCATTGCTTTTAATATATAGTTATAGCTTAAATGGGAATAGCTGCAGTTATTTTAAAAATGCTGTTCTGCTTATTTTAATCTGCATGTGTCACATATATAGAGCTTTGCAATACTAAGGAAAAAATAAATATATAAATGTAAGCCTTCAGGACATAGCAAAAATTAAATTGAATGAGTTTGTTTTGTTTCAAGCCAAGAAACTTAAATCAGGAGTCCAAGTCAGATTAATGCAAGGGTTGGACTAGTAACTGGGGAATAAACACATCTGTTTCATTATAGAGAATGAGAATTTTTTTTTTTTATTTCTACAGGTATATATGATATTTCTAATTATTCTTCAATGATATAGGTTCTTCTATTTTCTTATTTATAGAGGTGTGTAAGAGAAATAGACACTACTTGGTAGTGGAATGTGTGATGCTGAATGTTGGGGAGACCGCTTTGATCAACTTTGATTAGTTGGTGCCTAGATGGAATGCAGGGTGACTGTGGCCAGATTTTTGCTTTTACAAGAAAAGATAGGAATCTGGTTTCATTTGCACTCTCCCTATTTTTAAACAAGAACAGCAACAAACTATAGCCCAAACAACACAGGTCTGCAGGTTGGGCCAGCCTATGGGTCCCCAGTTTATGAGCCCTGATGAATCATTAACAGGTAATTGTTCTCTTCCCAGTTATGTCTAGTTTAAAAAAAAATTGGCAGAAACTTTATTTATACAATTTACAAATACATTTATTTGCTATTGTTAGCTTTCCATAGGTTAGATTGCCTTATCAACAAAAGTTAATAAACTCCAAATTTCTTTCAAATGCCTATTTTCTTGATGAATATGTTTATAAAGATAAATACATATTACCGTTATGTTACTTGGTATCAATTTAAATGTTTTACATTTTAAATTAGTTGAAGTAAGGCATTTAAAACTATATGTGTTACAAGGTTTTAGACACATAACAGCAATTTCATGCTCCGCTGTTGGTCAAATAAGTTTGTAAAATATGATTTTTATGTTTGCTCACTTATAGTTTGCATTGGTAGCGGGGTAGTGCCAGGCATATGTGATCTGTGAAATGGCAGATTACTTTCCTGCTTGGGAAGGGCCACTGTTTTGCTAATGTTTGCTAGAGGGGAGGTTTTTGCCCCAGAAAGTTTTAAAAAGAAGAAGATGAAGAAGCAGAAAGAAGCCATGCTTGCAGAGTGAGAGCAGAGAGAACGCAGAGTGCTGAAGAAGAAGCCATTTGGCAAGGAGAGAAAAGGGAACGGCCCACCATTTTTTGGCTCCACTGTTTCTTTACCGTTTGCCCGAATTCAACGAGAAACTGCACCTGCATGGCCATGGCGGCCTCGAACGCTGGCCATACACCTGTCCCTTCCTACTGCTTAGTGGAAACCACTTTGAACTTCCTTAAGTGTTTCTTTTCATTTCTTAGCAATATGCTTAAGTGATTATTACTTGATTTTAAAAGTTGAGGTGTTCATTTGACCCTGTTATAAATTTTGATTTAGTTTTTTTCACTCCTTCCTCCTGTTTTATATCACCTAGTTCTCCTCCCCATTCTGCCTGCTTCTTAAGATCAATATTCAGTTTTTATATTATTCAACTTTTTTACAGATCAATATTTAGATTTTACATTAGCATGATTGTAAAACAGGGATGAAAGCTGAGCCACATTATCCACTGTAATTACATTTCTTTTTGCTTTTAAAAAATATTTATTTTCTTGGTTTTAATAATGATTTTATTTTGTTTAGGGATACTCCTGTAAATATATTTCAGACACATCTGGTAGATTTTTGGTAAAGGATTCTTGAGAGTTGTTTTCTTTTTTTTAACATTTATTTCTGTAAATGTCTTTATTTTTTACTCATGCTTGATTACCAAGGTAAAAACATTTAGGTTGAAATCTTTCTCCTTCAAAAATTTGAAGGTATTGTTTTATTCAGTTCTCTACGTTATTGTAGTGAATGCTTCCTTTTACCTGCTTTGCACCTCCAAATCTTTTCATATTTTTCTTCAATCCTCTGAAATTTTGGATATTTGATAAAGCTTTTACATCTGTAGACTTATCTTCCAGTTTTGGGAAACATTTCTTAATCCTCTTCCCCACACACACACACACACACACACACACACACACACACACACACACACACAATCACACATACACACACACACCACACCACACCATACTACATTTTTTAGTTGTTCTTTCTTGCTCTATTATTATTTTGCTTTTTGGAATTTCTAGAGTGCTCTTCTAATTTTCTATCTTTTTTTCAACTATTTTTCTGCTGTTATTTTTGTTTTTGTTTTGTTCTACTCTGGAGGTTTTCTGTGGTTTTTCCTTCTATTGATTTTTTTTTATTCCTGCTATTAAAATTTTAATTTCCAGGTTTCTTTAGGAGTGGATATTCAGTAGGTGGGTAATTATGAATATTCTTCTCTGATACTACAGCAAAACTCAACAAATGGTCAAGTTCTTTTGTAACGTGCATTGGTCATTTGGAAAATACTGGTTGGTTGAGTTGTACTGGTCTTCCAAATATTGACACTTCTCATTATATAGTATCAAACTATCACATTTGATTGTATCACTCTCTGTCTCACGTGATAAATCTTTAAGAATGGGAAACTGTCAAGGTCATGGTGGTGGATATAACTTATCCAAAATCCAAGTTTTTGCGTAAAAGTTCACATTTTATCATTGGCAATAAGTAGTGTTTTTATCCTCAAAGGGGCAGACTCACGGTGTTCATTTTTAGAAGCTGCCTGCCCCGTCAGTACCCACATCTTAATAACGGTGGTTTCTCTGCCGGTCACTTTGTGAAGCAAAAATAGTGTTTCCTGAAAAGAAGCTCCTGGTTCAGCTTGCAAGTCAGAGAGTAGCATGCATCCTTTTCCCGGAGACAGTGCTCATCCCCCAGCACCTACGGAAGTGCTTTAGATGTGCCTCTCATTTTGTCACATACACTGTTGCAAAGATATGTGCTCAAAGGTAGAGATTAATAAAATAATTCTTACTGCTTCACCAAGACCATGATGTGAATTCAGCTTCTGAAAGTGGCGAGTATATAAGGAAGAATAGAGTGAATACAGTTTTGTGCCATTGCCTTGATTCTTGCTGAGAAACCAGCAGCTTTGCCCAACATTGCTTGTGTACCATTCTTGTAAATGTCAGCAGGACAAAGGCAAATAATGTCAAAGTATTATTAAGAAAATAGTTTTAGTTACATAGTTCTTTTCTGTTTCCCAGCCTGTGGGCCACACGTTTAGAGGAATCCTCTCATCTTAGGCCTCTGAGGAGTAAGACTGGGTAACCAGTGTCCAGGCTGCTGCGAGTGAGAACTGGTCCAGGGAAGCTGTATACATTTTTAATGCACACTTTCACTTAATTTCTCAGTGGTTTCTTTTGCTTAATTGCGCTTAATGTCTGCAAAGTTCATATCCTACATTAGTAGTCTCTTATTTATTTCTCCATTTTTCATTTAGATTGGGGGGACGACCGCCTATGCAGAGTTCTTGATTTTCAGCCCTTGTCTCCGCCGTCAGGGTACCTGGTACCTCTAGGTTCTGAATCTTTGGTTTGCTCCTTGTTGGCTTCTTTCTGTATTGGTTCAGCTCTCTATTGTCTTTGCTGTAAGTTCCCATGTACTTGGCTTTAACCTTCCAAATTGTCTTTCCATCTCTCACCTGTGGTGATCATCACTTATGTTCTCTTTGGATGATTGGAAATAGTTAACATTTTTTTCATCAGTTTTTTATCTTGGGTCTTATACAGGGAAGTTTCCAAGAGAAATGCCTGTGTCCAACTCACCAAGATTATCTAGAGATCATCTCCTTTTGGAGTTGTCTTAGTCTGTTCAGGCTGCTATAACAATATTGTAACCTGGACAGCTCATAAACAGCAAACATTTCTCACAGTTTGGTAGGCTGGGAATTCAAGATCATGGTGCTGGCAGATTCAGTGTCTCCATTGTTGAGGATGGCCATCTTCTTGCCATGTCCTCACATGATAGAAAGGGCGAGGGAGCTCTGTGGTGCCTCTTACAAGAGCGCTCAACCACTCATGATGTCTCTACCCTCAGGTTCCAAGACTTCTCAAAGGCTTCGCCTCCTAATACCATCACTGTGGGCATTAGGTTTCAGCATACAGATTTGGGGAGGGACACAAATATTCAGTTGCACCCCGTTCTATTATATTAAACATTTCCTTTAGGTCTTTATTTCATTGCAAATGGGCTATCTTGGATTGGCTGAGGTTTAAGCTGACACCTGTAGGCTTCTTGAGTTTTTTGTGGGCCATCTGCTGCCAACTACCATTGCTGAGAATCTCACCTGTAGTTCTCTTGTTGGTCAAACATACCTCCTTCCTCAGCTGCTGAGAACTCAGCAGTTAATTCTCACTTCCGCCAGGGTTTTCCTCTCAGTACCTAAGACTGATCTGCAAAGATCTCCAACCATTAGACCCTCCCCCTTTTTATTCTCGGTATGGCTACAGGACTAATTAAGAGCCATAAAGCTGCGTTTTCCATGAGCTCATGAGGTGAACCCTGTGTGTTGTGGTCTTTGGACTCTGGTCTAGAGTGGTGGGGTCTCCACTGAAACTGATGGAAACATATGGTTTCAACATTAGATCCGGCCAGTGTATATGGGTAGCATGTGCTCAGTTCTTTCTTCCCTTAAACTTTTCCATTTGTAAACTATTTTTGTTTTATCTTACTTGTTTCTAAACCTTTTATAGTTTATATTTCTTCCTTAAACAAATCGGACATATATTCCTTTCCGCAATTGTTCACATTTCTCAAACATCCTCTCTTCCTTTCCAGGATTCCTCATTTAGAAAGTTGCATTGATCTCTTAACATTTCTTCTGAAAAGGTACAAGTGTAGGGGTAACTATAAGGTTGGTGTAAATTCATACAGATAAATGGTGCCACTTGGAGCCTCCTGTAGAAACCAGCTGTCCTCTCTTGCTAATACTTTGACCTCAGCCTGATTCCTTCACGTCTTTAGCCTGTAATTGTAGTTAGACTCAGATCACGGAAGCTACAGTGAACCTTTTGTCTGCCAGGCAACCCTTCTTCCTTCAAGGTACATTCAGATGCCTCCTGTTTTCTGATGCCTTCCCAGCAAAATGACTTCACTCCTGGAGGGCACAGACTGGGTCCTATTGGGGGAGATGCGTAAGACCTAGTCTGCATACCAATGGGAACTAAGAAGAAGGTGACCAACATATATGAATATGCTTTGGCAAACCTCTTTAACATTTTAAACCACAAAACCTCACTTTTCCCAAAGTTATTTCGATGGACAAAGGGAGAACAATTTTCTCATCAGTTTATCTCTTTTTGTTAAAGTATTTCTTGTAGGAACTACAATTCCTTTTACTGGGCCAAATTCACAGCTCTAAAATTCACCTGGGACCATAAACCATCTCTCTGAGGAAGCGGCGTATCTTCATGATTGCTGAGCACAGACTGTGTACAGTGGGCTCGGGGATCACAGCGTCCTGGCTGGGAAACCCCGATCTGCCACCTTCTGCGGGAGTGGCCTCTGGCAAGTCATTTGTCTCAGTTACCACATCTGTACAGTGATTCTTGGTTGGGTAGTAATAAAGATTAAAGTAAATAAGTTAATATGAATAAAATGCCATTTGGAGTGCTTGGGACACTGTGATCCCAGGTTCAGTGGACATGACCACAGCTGGGAACATATGATGCTACCTGAGAGTCTGGGTCAGGGAACCCAGTTCCCAGGAAATTTCTTAGAGTCAAGGAGTCCTTTCTAATTAACTTCCTTTGCAATACTGATGCTTAGGAGGAAGAGACCAACCTACCAATTTCCTAATGTGACTTCTTAGAGTGTTCCATGCATTTAAGGGAGCCAGAGATTCTAGGCTCTAGACATGAAGGAGAACTTATGAATAATAGAAAGGCAAGAGAATGTGACATTGAAACCAGTTAGTTTTATCTACAAGTATCCAGTGTTGTAGTCTTTAGATTCGTAGGTGTTTAACACCTGCACATATTGCTTTGTGCTCTTGGGGAATATATTTTTTCTTTTTTATATACTTCTGGCTTTTTTCTTTCCCTCATTTTGTGTTTATGCAGTAGTTAAGCGGAAAATATTTTCCTGAACAAATGATACTCTTCTTGTTTTCCCCTTTTCCTAACTGCCTCTACATTAGCTTGTTGGTTTTTCTTGCTCAATACTTTCTTGCTGAGATGTTTCCTGCATGAAATCACCTGGCTGTGCCCTCTTTGTTTTTAGAGAAGCACCTTTTAGCCAAGGGCTGACTATTGGTTTTGTGGCTGTTCAGTGGGCCTGCAATGCTGAGACTGAAGAAGGTCATCATTTGGACATCATTCGGCATTCTAAATATGTGCTGTCTGTTGGTAGGCTCGCTGCATGACCACTGCTGAGCTCATGTCTTCAAGTTCTCAGTGGAAGCTGAGGGATGGTCGCAGAATTAATTGACAGGCACTTCATTATTGTTCTTGGTTGCTGAATACAGAGCTGTTTTTTTCTGGTTCACTTATTTCTCTTACAAAAGTACAAATGTCTTGAGCCTCTATATCAAGTATAACAGTCACTATTATCAAACAGTTATGTTTATAGTGTCTTTAGCTGCAGGGTGAGCGATATGACAAAAATAAGAGCTAAAGGTTAATTTATGAGAGAAAAAGTGGACTCTCAGCTGATACAAGGGTAGGAGGAATAAGCCGTGGTGTTGCTTTATTTCTAAGCTAAGTGGAAAGTTCCATCAGAATGACCTGTGGGTATTCATATCTAAAGTTATGTGAGCCGATCTTATTATCATATCAGGTGCCCTACAAAAGCAATCTGGTTTCCTCCAAAAACTTCAAAACCTTTTGAAGACCCTAAATTGATTATAAAACTAATAAAGGTCAATCATATATGCATTATTTTATAGAAATGGTCCAATTCTGTGGTCTTAAGATGAGCGATCCTAACTGTAGGTCACTAATCCTGAAAATTAACTACCTCCTAGCAGGGCAAAACACTGTTAAGAGCATACTGCTTTTAACTTTACAAATGTCTTTCTTGTTATGCACAAGGGTTTAGCAGTCTTTAACAAATCCCCTCCATCTGTATTTTGTGTGCTATTGTTCAATACCTGTTGACATGGTTTAGCCAGCCAGCCAGCCATTGTCCTTAAGCAGTTTTGCCCTGGGCTGTAACAGATCAACTGCTTATGAACATTCAGTTAGGTATGCACCTAAAGTTAATGTGCAATGATAATGAGCCTTGATTTTCCCATTAGATTACTTTAATGCAGGGGTTTTATGTGAGAATTTGCTTAGTGTACTATTGTATTTACCAATTGCTGATTATTCCTGAGATATAGTAGGATAATTTAAGGGTGAATTCATAGTTTAGGCCCACTTTTGCCTTTCTTTAGAGAAGGTATTTTTGACACTGTGTCAGTGGAGAAAGTGAGGCTTGGTAAACGAATCTAAGCTTTAGCTGAAGCCACCAACCAAAAATCCTATCACATTTTAGTAGTAATTCATTCTCTCGGGCTGAAAGAGATATTACATAAGTTGGAGGGCCTTGTAGCAAATCTAAAACTGAAAGTCAAGGAGCAATCTAAGGCATCTGGTTAGGTCATAATATTACTGGAGTAAAACTCTTAAGTTGTTAGGTTAATTAAGCATTTATTAGGCATCTGCTATTTTTTTGCACCCCTGGGTGCTGAGGAAGGGCAGTAGTGGCATAGAATAAAGTCTTTAGGACTGACGCCTCTGGAGGCTGTTTTCCCTCTTAATTTTTACATATTAGTCATTTGTTATGCTTAAAACTTTGTCAATTCATTTATATTTTATTCCCAAGAAATGGTATTTTTTGAAAGATTCTACCTATCATATGCTAGATTTTTTCATTTGGCACATAACAAATTTTCAGATCTCATTCTTGATAAAGATGGCTTTTTTGCTTGCTTGTTTAATTCCAAACTCTAAGTAAAGTCTCTACATGTTTAATTTTGACTAAGAAATCTTTTATAAGCCCCACCTTTACTTGTCAGTCTTCTCTCTGGCCTCTCGTGCCAGTCTCCATTTTGTTCTTGTCCCTCCCTGTTTTAGCTAAAAAACTGTAAGCATTTCTGGGAACAGACACATTTGGTAATTTCTTACAAATAGACTCCCATGAGTGAAAAGAGGATGCAAGAAAAAAAATGTTAGTGAACTCTTGATTTTATTTGAGCCTATTGCCATATTTGCTTTATTTAAGCCCCTGGGCATACCTGCCAAAGTCTATCTTCATGGTTGATTGAACTTAATTTTTACCTTTAAAGGCCTCTAATATTTATTACTTTACTGTGGAAGCTTATTATTTTTTGTGCAGAACCCTTTTCTTTAATCTCTTTGGAACCTTAAACAGTTGTACTTCTTCTTTTTTTATTTTATTTATTCTTTTAGGTGAGAGAAAGGGAGATAGTGAGGCAGACTTCTGCATGTGCTCCAACTGGGATTCACCTGGCAACCCCACCTGGGGCCAATGCTTGAGTACTGAACTATTTTTAGCTCCTGAGCCTGATGCACTCCAGTGGAGCTATTCTCAGTGCTCAGGGCCACACTTGAACTAGTTGAGCCACTGGCTGTGGGAGGGTAGAGGGAGAGAAAGGAGATAGGGAGGGGATGAGAAGCAAATGGTCACTTCTCCTGTGTGCCCTAACCGGGAATTGAACCCGGAATGTCCATATGCCGGGTCAGTGCTCTGTCCACTGAGCCACCAGTCAGGGCTGTACTTCTTTCTTTATCCATTTTCCCACCAACGGTTTTTCATCCCCATTCATTCTCTTTTTCCCCTCTTTTTATTTCTCTATCTCTGAAAAATAAGCTTAAAAACAGCCAGGCATAACATTTTGGCATAGAGTCGTAAAAGAGTATAGTTGTATCTGTTAACTCTGATGAGTCAAGTACTTGGAGAAGAAGTGGGTCCTCTAATTGGTTAGTAATTCTGATGAAGGGCCAACTTTTTTAGTATGAAAGTTGGGAGGGTAAGAGGCAAAGAAGTCTAAAACCTTGCACAGTCTAAAATGCCAGCGGGAGGTAACAGTTCAGAAATAACAGACGAGTATTGTGTCAGGATATTCCAGATTATTTTTAGCTAATCACCTCAAATGACTTACCACAAAAAAGTTTTATTTTCTGGCCCCTTTAGGTGTTCACTGTGAGTTGTGAGGGGGGCTGGACTTGGTGTGGTTACTCAGGGACCCAGGCTGAGAAAACTACATGGCTGCCCAGCCTTTGAAACCCCCCAGGCAGGAAACACTAGGTTATCTCGTGCGTGGCTTTTAACGACCACAGCCTGGAAGTGACACACATTATTTCTGTTGATAATTCATGCTTGGAAGGTCCAGACTCAGTCTGTAGTGCTGTGTTCCTACCTCATTTAGTTATTGCCATACATGCTGCTCTTCCTTATCAGATTATAACTGCTGGGGCAGTAGGATGAAATCCTGTTATTTTGGGGCCCTCTTAGTGAAGCTGACATGCTGCCTTATATATAATTGTTAATCAAATTATTTCTTTGGAAGGGATGTTTTAGAACTAATTTAAAAAATAGGCAATATTAGTAAGGGTAATATAGATATGGTGTGGTTACTAACAACCTCGATAAACACAACAGAGGTTTATTTCTCATTCACATAGTCTGCTGGGGGTCAAAGCGATACTCTCAAGGAGTTGTCTTCTGAGCATTATTAGCATAGCACTCACGTGTCTCCTTGTCAGCCAGGCTTTCATGATCATTAGAGCAAGGTAAGAAAACCTTGCCAGCTTGGACTCCAGAAACTAAATGCTTTTGTTCCAAAAGTGATACCCTTGAGTGTTTCACTTTATGTTTAGGTTATTTATAGTGAGTTTTATTTATTTATGGTGTGTTATTTCCTACAATTCCTGGAAGTCGAGGAATTAAGATATTGCAGAGTATGAACAATGTCTCCTATGCAGTCTCCAAGGTTACTGTGTAGACCTTCCCTTGTCCAGGACTTTTATTTAGGTAGAAGCCATACCTCCCGTGTTTACTCCTCTTTTCATTCACAAACTTGGCTCCTACACCTTTATTCTTTCTAGTGATGTATCCATTACCATCTACCTTCTGGATCCCCCACCCACAATTTGTGACAGCTCTCGGGATGGCTGGATACTGGCTCAGGATTTAACTTTAACAAATTGCAGGCTCTTATTTGAAACTTTATAATACAAAGAGGAACAATACAGTCAACTATGTGAGTTAGCAGGAATATTTTCATCACCCACGGGATTTTCTCATGCTCCTTCCCAGCTAATTTCCCCCGACCTCAGAAGGAACCACTAATCTGATTCTATCCTCGTGGGTTAATTTTGCCTATTTCAGAATTTTATTTAAATTGAATCATAAGAATACATACCTTTTTTGGGTGGGATCTGCCTTCTTTAACACAGCATATTTTTGAGATTCATTATTGTTGTTCTGTATATTAATAGGACTTACTTTATTGCTAAGTAGTATTCCATTGTATGAATATACCACAGTGTGTTTATATATTCTTTTGTCAAATATCCAGGCTATTTCTAGTTTTCAGCTGTTATGACTCATAGTCCTATGAACATTCTTGTACAAGGTTTTTTTTTTATGGACATATATTTTTGTTTTTCTGTGATAAATACCTATAAGTAGATTTGTAGGGTCATATATTGAGCTTCTAAAGAAACTACCCAGCTGTTTTCCAAAAGGGCTGTCCCATTATACACCCAATAGCAAGGAATGAGGGGATGCTCCACGTCCTCTCTAACATTGGTGCTGTCTGCCTTTCTAGATCTTCTACTGGATATATTGTGAAATGTCACTAAAGAGTGATAGCTTTTATAACCTTTCTGTTTTTCTTTCAGTTATTGCTTGCAATTAATAAATCATACCCTGAAAAAGGATTTGTTGTGATAGTCTTACCTAATAGCAGAGTAAGGAAGATGTTCTTTGATTGTTTTCTTCCACAATAGATGAGGAAACTTGGGAGTCTCAGGTTTTGTAGTAGTGAGCAACCAAGTAGTTCAGGATGAGGGTGACCCCACCTGAGACAGATCTGAATTCTGCTTCTAAAAGCTCTTATAGGTAGCTATAGGGCCTTCTTCCTCCACCCCTGGTTTGGTTTGGAGAGTTTCGGAAAACTTTACTGACACTGTCATGTATGGTGGCATTTAGGGTAGGAAATGTCACCCTCCCCCCAGTTCTGTTGCACAAGGGTGACAGGCGTAGTCCCTTCCACACTGATAGGTCTTCCAATCTTTTTCCAGTTATCTTATTTCACTCCAACCACACTCTACCCTGTCTAAACCTATGTCCCGCAATTTCTAGTGGTAGTAATTATTAGAATTGAGGGAAAGAGAGAAAGAAGGAGGCAGGATGGATGGGGGGAGGGAAGAGAATGCTTTTAGCTTTGGTGTTTGTTTTTGGAGATTTCTTCCAGAAAATGTCATACTTATTTTTCTTAAGCCCCAAAAGACCCGGTTGTGCAACCCCAGCTGACTAACTCCTTAAAGCCCCCATCTGTATGAAGTTACTACTAGTATTTTGCCCCAACTGTACAGATTAGAATTTAAGTGCCATCGCTAACATCTGATCTGGTATCTGTACATCAAAATAAGAGGAATGCCAAGCTTACATTTGCCTCTTTTTTTTTAACAGTTGAAAATAATTCTATCTCCTGTCCCATAGCACATAGTAGGTATTTCAGTAAGTAATTATGTAGAAAATGGATTACAAACGGCTGCGAAATGCTTTAATGTAAAAGGATGTGTCATGTCATGGATAATTTTAAAAGTAGCTAAAAAAAAAAACCCCTCAAAGTTATAAGGGGAACTAATATGTGAAAGGTTTGGGATAGCAGAGCAAAACTTCTAAAATTATGAGGGATATCTGCCGATACACACAGATGTGTGTATGTGTGTATGTACTATATATATATATTTTTTTCTCTGCACTAAGCTGGACACTGAATAACTTACTCAGTTTCATGTATGTGTTTGCTCTTACCTGTACTTTCAAACCTCTTGAGTACTATGCTTTAATAAATTCTAGAAACTGATCTTTTGCCTAATAATATTTTTACTAAATAATACAACTTAGTCTTAAGCACCTAATTTATAGTCTCCCTGAAATAATTTTGACTTTAATTTATCTTGGGAATGGAGAAGTAGAATAAAATATTATCTCTAAGTTATCAATCTGACTTTTCTCCATTTTGAATCAATAATATTGACTTTTTGAAAGTTTTACAAACAGAGCCATATACTTCCCTTTCTAGTTTTATTCTGAAACAGGATAGAACATTCCTAGAAATCTTTTCTCTAGTTTTCTTAAATAGCTTTATGTGGTCTGTCCCCATTATCTATAAGGCTTTCTTTAAGTCAGGGGAAAGAAGATAAATATAATTCAGCATTCATTCTAAACTAACCATTATTAATATATTTGGGTAGATACAGTTTTTATTTGTGAACAGAGATCTTGTGTTGGTAAAGGGTGTCTTCCGTTGTGTAGGAAGTTATCAAACACTGGTGTTTAAGTGTGCCAATTTATATAATCATTGTTCTAACATCAGTCAGTTCCTCTCTTTCTGTTTTATCGGGGAGAAATGGTTATTTCAACTCAGACGTTGGTTCTAGAAATAGAGTATAAAAGTACCCTTGTGGTTTCAAACTCAGCAAGGGAGCTATTTGGTGATGAGCTGGGAGCCTATGAAATTCTCGCAGGAATCCTTCAGCTTTGGTTCTCCCTTTGCAGTTAGAAGACCGGATGACTTGAGCATGCCTCTCAGTTCCCATTCTCACGGTGTTATGTATGTGATGCCCACTGATTTGAAAGACCTGACCCATCATATCTTTCAGTCTGAATCCAGTACATCTTTCAAAAGCCATTCAAGTGCCATTTCTTCCACAAAACCCATGTCACTCTTCTGTACCTGAAATGATCTCTCTCTGTTATTCTCTATTGAATAGGTATGGCCTCTTAATTGTACAGATGATGTGCAACTCCCTTGTTTAATCAGAAGTTTTTTCTTTTAAATTTTTATTTAGAAAATTAACTTTAACAGGGTGACATTGATCAATAAAAGCATATAGGTTTCAGGTGAACATTTCTATAGCATTTGAACTGTGATTATGTTGTATACCCATCACCCGATGTCAAATCATTTTCCATCACCATGTATTTGTCCCTCTTTAGGCCCTGCCCTCACCGCTCACCCCTCACATTTACTCAAGCCCCTTCCCCTTCCCCCTCCCCCACATTCCCTTCCCCCTGGTAACAACTTCATTTTTATCTATGTCCATAAGTCTCAGTTTTATATCCCATCTATGTGTGAAATCATATAGTTCTTAGATTTTTCTAATTTACTTGTTTCACTTAGTGTAATGTTCTCAGGGTCCATCCATGTTATTGTAAATGTCACTATGTCATCATTTCTTAAGGTTGAGTAGTATTCTGTTGTATGGATGTACCACATCTTCTTTATCCAATCCTCTATCGAGGGACACTTTGGTGTTTTAAAGTTTGGCCACTGTGAATAATGCTGCAATGAATTTTGGGTGCATGTGTCTTTACGTACCAATGTTTTCTAGTTTTGGGGCTAGATACCCAGTAGAGGGATTGCTGAGTTGTATGGTAGTTCTATTCTTAATTTTTTGAGAAATCACCATACTTTCTTCCATAATGGTTGTACTAATTGCTTTTCTGTCAGCAGTGAATGAGGGTTCCTTGTTCTCCACAGCCTCTCCAACACTTGTTATGATCTGACTTTTTGATAATGACCAATCTAACAGGTGTGAGGTGGTGGCTCACTGTCGTTTTGATTTGCCTTTCTCGAATAGCTAGTGAAGATGAGCACCTTTTCATATATCTATTGGTATTTGTGTGTCTTCTTGGGAGACCTGTTTGTTCACATCCTCTCCCAATTTTTTTTTTTTTTTACAGGGACAGAGAGAGAGTCAGAGAGAGGGATAGATAGGGACAAACAGACAGGAACGGAGAGAGGTGAGAAGCATCAATCATTAGTTTTTCGTTGCCGTGGCAACACCTTAGTTGTTCATTGATTGCTTTCTCACATGTGCCTTGACCATGGGCCCTCAGGAGACTGAGCAACCCCTTGCTGGAGCCAGTGACCTTGGGTCCAAGCTGACAGGCCTCTGCTCAAGCCAGATGGGCCCATGCTCAAGCTGACGAGCTTGGGGTCTTGAACCTGAGTCTTCGCATCCTAGTCCGACGCTCCATCCACTGCGCCACCGCCTCCCAATTTTTTAATTGGATTGTTTGCTTGCTTGTTTGTTGCTGTGCTTTGTGAGTTCTTTATGTATTTTGGATATTTACCCCTTATTGGAGCTGTTGTTTACAAATATCATCTCCCATTTAGTTGGCTATTTGATTTGTTGTTGGTTTCTTTTACTATGCAGAACTTTTTAGTTTCACATCATCCCATTCATTTATTTTTGTCTTTACTTACCTTGCCTTTGGAGTCAGATTCATAAATTATTTTCTATTGCCAAGATCCATGAGTTTAGTGCCCATGTTTTCTTCTATGTAAATTATTGTTTCAGATCTTATATTTAGGTCTTTGATTCATTTTGAATTAATTTTTGTGCAGTGGGAAGTTTCATTCTTTTGCATGTGGTTTTTCAGTTTTCCCAGTACCATTTATTGAAGAGGCTTTCTTTTCTCCATTGTGTGCTTTTGGCTCCTTTGTTGAAGATAATTTGTCTATATATATATGGTTTTATTTCTGGGCTCTCAATCCTGTTCCATTGGTCTATATGTCTATTTTTCTGCCAATACTATGCTGTTTTGATTATCATGGCTCTATAGTATAATTTGAAGTTAGGTAGTGTGATATCTCTGGTTTTATTCTTTCTTCTCAGGATCGCTTTGGCTACTTGGGTTTTTTTATGGTTCCATACAACCTGGTAATTTTTGTCCTATTTCTTTAAAAAATAACATTGGGATTGCATATAATTTGTATATTGCTTTGGGTAAAAGAGCCATTTTAACTATGATGATTCTCCCAATCCATGAACATGGAATATTTTTCCATTTCATTGTGTCTTTTCAATTTGTTTTGGTAATGTTATGTAGTTTTCAGTCCTTCATATCCTTAGTTAAGTTTATTCCTAGATACTTAATTTTTTATTGTTGTTGCAATTATAAAAGGAATTGTTGTTTTTTAACTTCATTTTCTGTAGTTTCCTTTTTGGCATATATAAAAGCAGTAGACTTTTGTGTATTGATTTTGTATCCTGCCACTTTAGTGTACTGGTTTATTGTTTCTAATAGTTTTTTGATGGAGTCTTTGGAGTTTCTATATATAGGATCATGTCATCTGCAGAAGGTTATACCTTTACTTCTTCTTTCCTGATATGAATGCTTTTTATTTCTTTCTCTTACCTTATCGCTCTGGCTAAAAAATCCAGAACTATGTTAAATAAGAGTCGAGAGAGTGGTCAACCTTGTCTCCTTCATGATTTTAGGTAATAATAGTATACATTTTTCAGCCTTTCTATGTTCTGGTTGTGAGGTTAAACATGTCACATAGATTACTTCATTTATTCCTTACAGAATTATATTTGACTATAGTATTTTATCATTTTCTTTATGTAACTATATTCTATTACTCATATGATATATATATATATATATATATATATATATATATATATATATATATATAACACATACGTTTATTATAATACTATTATTATTATATAGATGACAAAATAGTCATAAAGAGGATAAAGAACTTGTCCAGGATGACATAGCTGTGGCTGAGCCAGTATCTGAATTCAGACCATCTAATTCTTTAACCTTAAACACTATTCTAGGCTTTATCCTTATGTTCCATAAAGACTGTTGCATGTAGTAGATTATCAATAATGTTTTGATTAGTGCTACAACTTCTTTAATGTATAATGAGCTAGTGGTTAGAAAGTCTGTAGTTTAAGATTGAGCTGTTTAAGCAATTTAGTGTTTGCTGTTTCCCACTATGTTATATGCCTTTTTCATTTGCTTTGCCAAACCTCTCTCAGAGATGGTAGACTACAGATTTCATCTTGAGGTCTGAATATCTAGAAATCATTAGTTTTTCACATTGTGTACTAGCAGTTTGTTGCTGTATTCTTAGATGGTAACTTTGTTTATTTTTTAAACAAAAAAATCTATTTAAAAATACTTACTGATTTCCAGTAAGTTTCAAAGGCAGAGCAGACGGATCCTGCATGCCATTCACCCACTTTCTTCCATTGGTTGAATCATCAGTAGCTATACTACAGTATTGAAACCAGGAACTTGGCATTGGAATAAAGTGTGTATTTAGATCTATGCCATTTTATCACACATGCAGATTCATGTAGTCATCACTACAATTAAGGTACAGACCTATTCCATTACCACAACTATCTCTTTTATGCTCTCCCTTTGTCACACCCATATCTTATGTCACATTCCATCACTATAATTTAGTCATTTCAAGAATGTTATATGAATGGTTTTATATAGTGTGTTACCTTTAAAATTGGTTTTTTGTTTTTACTCAGCACATGCCTTTGAGATTTATCCAAGAGTTACATGTATCAATATTCCATATTCCCTGATATGGATATACTACAGTTCATGTAACCATTTGCCTTTTGGATATTTTGGATGTTTCCATTTTTTTTAGTCATTGCAAACAAAGCCCATGTGAACAATCATGGACAGATTTTGTGTGTACAAATGACAAGTTTTTTTATTTCTGTGGCCCAATGTCTGGGAGTATCATTGCTGGGCCATATGTTAACTGTTTATTTAGTCTTCAGACTGTAAACGGTTTTCTAGAACAGCTATACTATTTCACTGTCTTCCAGACATGTATAGAAGATTTAGTTTATCTACATCCAGCATTTGGTATGGTCACTGTTGTATTTCTCTTAGCTATTCTGGTCAGTGTGTAGTGATGTGTCATTGTGGCCTTAATTTACATTTCCTGAATAATTAGTGATATTGACCATCTTTTCTGGTGCTCATTTGCCTTTAGTGAAATGTCTCTTTATATCTTTCTGCCATTCTCCTATTGGACTGTTTTTTGCCATTGAGTTTTGAGAGTTCTTTATATAGTGTGGGAAAAAAGTAGGTTTACAGATGTTGGTATGAAAAATAATACAATAATTAATAAATAGTAATAGATGAATAAACTCTGTTTGTTAGGTACTCACAACTGTAAACCTATTTTTCCCCCACCCAGTATATTCTAGATACGAGTCCTTTGTCAATTATACAATTTGCTAATATTTTCTCCTTGTTTGTGACTTGTTTTTTCTGTCTTCATTTTTGTTTATTGAAGATAGAGATGAACTTGCCAGGATCATAGTCATGGTTTCACAAAAATAATAAATAAAAGTGTGAAATGATGGCAGATGTGCATGGCCTCTACTCTGTCAGAAACTCAGGGACAGCTGGTCAGAGCGAAGACTGCCATCTATTGAAGCCTGGGCATCACTTCTCCAGTGCAGTGACTCTCACACAGGGAGGGGCAAGGAGCATGCTCCTTCAGGATGTGGCTGGAATGGGCTGAGCTCCATTCATAGGTCCTAGAGAGAACATCACTATAGCTGTTTAATGGAAAGCCCCCACTGATCATCGAGAGGATGAGAGACCCTTGTTGACTTAGTATAGTAAGTCTCTTAACGAAGAACCAGCAACAAAGGTAGTAATAAATAAGATGACATTGGTACCTGCTGATTTTAGCTGTCTCTCCCCTGTCTCAGCTTTGTTCATTCCAAGTTATTAAATCCTGCTGTCTAATTAAAGCAATGCATTGTTATACGCTCTAGATGTATTTATAACAAATGCCTTGAAATGACATTTGCAAAGACTGATCTAACCTTTGTTTTTGAATAGCTTATTTGTAGATTTAGCTTTTATTAAATTTGAACACTCATTTCATATAGGTATTTTTCTGCATATACCATAATATAATAAAAATACCTTTTTTAGAAGAAGGACATGAGGATTTATTGATCTGTCAGTTATAGCTGTATTATCTTACTTTCCATACAGTTTTAATTTCACAAAGACCATAAGTATGCTTAGAATTATAAATTTAAGTTGAAATTGGATTAGGTAGATATTTTGAATTACCATGGAATGGAAAATTGCGGTTTTCTGTATGTGAGATACATGGCAGCTTTAATATTTCTGGAAAAAAAGACTTTACAGTTGATTTTTGGAAAAATTAAAGTTTGAAAAAATTTTGGCTTTAGTTTTATAGAACTACTTACTTTATAAGTGAATGGTGAGAAGTAGTAATTTCTATATGTGGATGATCTGGGTGATTTGACTGATGAGCAACTGCCCTCATAATCAAGTGCTACTACAGTGACGGATGTTTTCAGGAAAAAAGAAACTTTGATACTGGTATTAGAAGTACCCATGAAGTGGACATAATTATGTTATTTGGGTAAATGGAGAAAATAAATATAATTTACAAATGCCTTTTTACATAATTAGAGAAACAAATACAGGTAAAAAAAACCCCACAAAACACCTTTTGGCAATACGAGTTTCCAAAAGAAAAGGTACAAATCTAGACTAAATGTCTTTTTCCTTCTCTGTATTTTTGGATTCTTACTATAAACAAAACAAAACTGTTTTCTCAAAATGTTAATAGATCCAACTGAACTTTTCTATAATAATGAAGTAAACATTTTGTCCATATGTTGCTGTCTAGCTTTCCCCCACTCCCATTTTAGGAATATCAAAATCTCCACCCCCACAACATTTTTTGATTAAAATATCTCAAAACAGAGCAAAGTTAAATGAAGTTTACAGGAGTACCTGTATTTAACATCTAGATTGCCTATTAACCCATCATGTTGACATTTTTCAAAGTGAATTATATTTAGTATGCAAATCGATTCAACACTTATATTTTTATTTAAAACTTACATAATAGAATTCACAAATCTTAAATGTATATTAAGTGATATTTAATAATTGTGTCCATTTTTGTAACTAAACCTGTTAATAAGATATAGAATATTACTATCACTCCTGAAAGTTTCCTTATGTACCTTGACAGTTAGTACCCATCTTCTGAGATTGGTTTGTCAGTTCTAGAATTTGATACAAAAGGAATCAGACAATATATACTCTTTATATCTGGCTTGATTTACTCCACATACTGTTTTTGAAATCCATCTATAATGTCACATGTGCCAGTAGTTCCCTTTTATTAGTATTATTTTCTTGTATGAATACACTATAGCTTATTTATAGTATAGCCTTTTATTGGTGGGTACCTGAGATTCCAGGCTTTTGAATCTGAAAAATGAATTTTGAAAATTGTACAGTAGCATTTCATTTAAAACTATATTGTCTCTTATACAGTTACTTCTTATCTGCAGTTTTGAAGATTCTTTAATATCATGTAAATTTTGTAATCTAGATATTTGCATCTCTGCCTAACTTGGCGAACTTGAGTGAAAATTTTGGTCTTTATTAACTCTCCCTCTGAAAACCAAAAGGATGTTGCTGCCTGCTTCCACACTCCCCACCACCATGGGGTCATCTTAGGAAATGCCACAGCAACATTTATGTATAGTGTCTATAGACTTGAACTTAAATTTTGGTCATTCTTTTCAATATAGGAAAAATATAAAGTTAGTTTTTAGTCTGTGGAACAGGTTCTACTATGGATCTTGGTACTAATGCTAATGAAGAAGAAGGATTAGCAAACATTTTAGAAAAATTTTTATATATACCATAAGGATGAAGTATAAATGCATAGATTTAAAGATAGGGAGAACAGGAAACTAGATTTTTGGAAAATGGTTTTGAAGTTCTTTTGCTGATTCTTGTCCAGCACCATCATGAAGTCTCAGATAATTGCACATAAGCAACTAGTCATGATTGCATATAACAATGTCTAGGTCAACCATGTCCACATAAACTACGTTGGTTCCGTAAGACTGTAACGGAGTAGAAAATTTTTTCACCTAGTGACTCTGTAGCCATCATAACATTGTAGTAAAATGCATTGCTCTTTGGTTTGTGGTGGTGCTGGTGTAAATGAACCAACTGTGCTGCTGCCAGTCATATACATGTATAACATACGGTTTTGTAAGGCACGTAATACTTGATAAGGATATTAAATGACTGTCATGGGTTTATGTATTTATGATACATTTTTATTACTTTGGAGTGTACTTTTTCTACTTATAAAAAAAGTTTTCTGTAAAATGGTATGCCATGTGTCATTCATCTTGTCTCTTGATTTCATCATTTTCTCTTGTGCTTGATTAATCTAATCTTGAGATTATGATTTTATTTTTGATGTTTTATATATATATATTTTATTATTGTTAATTCTAATGCGGTGACACCAATAAATCAGGGTACATATGTACAATGAAAACATCTCCAGGTTATCTTATCATTCAATTGTGTTGCATACCCGTCACCAAAAGTCAAATTGTCCTCTGTCACCTTCTATCTGGTTTTCTCTGTGTCCCTCCCCTCCTCCCTATCCCACCCTTCCCTCCCTCCCCCCATCCCGTAACCACCACTCTCTTGTCCATGTCTTATATTCTCACTTTTATGTCCCACCTATGTATGAAATCATGCTGTTCTCAGTTTTTCCTTTTTTCTGATTTACTTATTTCACTCCGTATAATGTTATCAAGGTACATCCATTTTGTTATAAATGATCCGATGTCATCATTACTTATGGCTGAGTAGTGTTCCATAGTATATATGTACCATAGCTTTTTAATCCACTCGTCTTCTGAAGGACACTTGGGCTGGTTCCAGATCTACGCTATTGTGAACAATGCTGCCACGAACATGGGGGCGCATTTCTTCTTTTCGAACAGTGCTATGGTGTTCTTAGGGTATATTCCTATAAGTGGGATAGCTGGGTCAAAAGGCAGTTCGATTTTTCATTTTCTGAGGAATCTCCAAACTGTTTTCCACAGTGGCTGCACCAGTCTGCATTCCCACCAGCAGTGCAGAAGGGTTCCCTTTTCTCCACATCCTCGCCAGCACTTATTCTGTGTTGTTTTGCTGATGAGTGCCATTCTGACTGGTGTGAGGTGATATCTCATTGTGGTTTTAATTTGCATTTCTCTAATGATTAGTGACGTTGAGCATTTTTTCATATGCCTATTGGCCATGTGTATGTCCTCTTTGGAGAAATTTCTATTCATTTCTTTTGCCCATTTTTTGATTGGGTTGTTTGTCTTCCTGGTGTTGCGTTTTATAAGTTCTTTATAAATTTTACTTATTAACCCCTTATCAGATGTGCTGTCGAATATGTTCTCCCATTGTGTGGTTTGTCTTTTTATTCTGTTCTTGTTGTCTTTAGCTGTGCAAAAACTTTTTAGTTTGATATAGTCCCATTTGTTTATCTTGCCTTTTATTTCAGTTGCCCCTGGAGATAAATCGGCAAATATATTGCTGCTACAGATGTCAGAGAGCTTGCTGCCTATGTTTTCTTCTAAGATGCTTATGGTTTCATGGCTTACGTTTAAGTCTTTTATCCATTTTGAGTTTGTTTTTGTGAATGGCGTAAGTTGATGGTCTAGTTTCATTTTTTTGCAGGTAGATGTCCAATTTTCCCAACACCATTTATTAAAGAGGCTGTCCTTACTCGTTTGTATGTTCTTTCCTCCTTTGTCAAATATCAGTTGTCCATAAAGCTGTGGGTTTATTTCTGGGTTCTCTGTTCTGTTCCATTGATCTATGTGCCTGTTCTGATACCAGTACTAGGCTGTCTTGAGTATAATGGCCTTATAGTAAACCTTGATATCTGGAAGAGTGATACCTCCTGCTTTATTTTTTCTTTTTAAGATTGCTGAGGCTATTCGTGTTCTTTTCTGGTTCCATATAAATTTTTGGAATACGTGTTCTATATCTTTGAAGTATGTCATTGGTATTTTAATAGGTATTGCATTGAATTTATAAATTGCTTTGGGTAATATAGACATTTTAATGATGTTTATTCTTCCTAGGCATGAGCACGGGGTATGCTTCCACTTGTTTGTATCTTCCTTGATTTCTTTTATCAATGTTTTATAATTTTCCAAGTACAAGTCCTTAACCTCCTTGGTTAAATTTACTCTTAGGTACTTTATTATTTTGGCTGCAATAGTGAAGGAGATTGTTTCCTTAATTTCTTTTGCTGACAGTTCATTGTTGGTATATAGAAATGCTTATGATTTCTAGTATTAATTTTATATCCTCCACCTTGCTGAATTCATTTATAAGGTCCAGTAGTTTTTTGACTGAGACTTTAGGATTTTCAATATACAATATCATATCATCTGCAAATAGTGACAGTTTTACTTCTTCTTTTCCAATTTGGATGCCTTTTATTTCTTCTTCTTGTCTGATTGCTGTAGCTAGGACTTCCAGAACAATGTTAAATAAGAGTGGTGAAAGGGGGCATCCCTGCCTCGTTCCTGATCTTACCGGGATTGCTTTTAATTTTTTTCCATTTAATATGATGGTTGCTGTCGGTTTATCGTAGATGGCCTTTATCATGTTAAGGAATGATCCCTGTATTCCCACTTTACTGAAAGTTTTGAGCATGAATGGATGCTGGATTTTATCAAATGCCTTTTCTGCATCTATTGAAATTATCATGTGATATCTGTCCTTCCTTTTGTTTATGTGATGAATCACATTGAGTGATTTGCGAATATTGAACCAGCCTTGCCTCTCCAGAATAAACCCCACTTGATCATGGTGTATGATATTTTTCATATATTGCTGGATCCAGTTGGCTAATATTTTGTTGAGAATTTTAACGTCTAAATTCATCAGGGATATAGGCCTATAATTTTCTTTCTTTGTGTTGTCTTTGCCCGGTTTTGGGATCAGAATTATGCTCGCCTCATAAAATGAGTTTGGAAGTCTTCCTTCCTCTTGAATTTTTTGAAATAGCTTGAGGAGGATAGGAGTTAGTTCTTCTTTGAATTTTTGATAGAATTCACTTGTGAAGCCATCAGGCCCAGGACTTTTCTTTTTTGAGAGTTTTTTGATAACTGTTTCCATCTCATTTGTTGTAATTGGTCTGTTTAGGTGTTCTGATTCTTCCAGATTGATTTTTGGAAGGTTATATGATTCAAGAAATTTGTCCATTTCACCAAGATTGTCTAATTTTTTGGCATATAGTTCTTCATAGTATTTTCTTACAATGCTTTGTATTTCTGTTGTGTCAGTTGTTATTTCTCCACTGTCCTTTCTAATTTTATTTATTCGAGTTTTCTCTCTTTTTTTCTTGTTGAGTCTAGTTAAAGGTTCATCAATCTTGTTTACCTTTTCAAAGAACCAGCTTCTGATTTCATTGATCCTCTGTATTGTTTCCTTCGCCTCTATGTCATTTATTTCTGCTCTGATCTTTATTATTTTCTTCCTTCTACTTGTCTTGGGTTTTATTTGCTGTTGTTTTTCTAGTTCTTTTAGATGCAGGTTGAGGTTGCTTATTTGAGCTTTTTCTAGCTTCTCATGATATGCCTGTAGTGCAATAAACTTCCCTCTCAGAACTGCTTTTGCTGTGTCCCATAAATTTTGAGTTGATGTATGGTCATTATCATTTGTTTCTAGAAACTTTTTTATTTCTTCTTTGATCTCATTGTTAATCCATTCATTATTTAATAACATGCTATTTAGTTTCCAAGTGTTTGAGTATTTTTCAGTATTTCTTTTGTGGTTAATTTCTAGTTTCATGGCATTGTGATCAGAGAAAATGCTTGATATGATTTCAATCTTCTTAAATTTATTGAGACCATTTTTGTGTCCTAACATGTGGTCTATCCTAGAAAACGTACCATGAGCGCATGAGAAGAATGTATATTCTCCTGCTTTGGGGTGAAAAGTTCTGAAGATATCTATTAAATCAAGTTGATCTAGTGTCTCCTTTAAGTCTGCTGTTTCTTTATTAATTTTCTTTCTTGAGGATCTATCCAGTGTTGTTAGAGGGGTATTTAATCCCCTACTATGATAGTATGGCTGTTAATCTCACCCTTTATATCAATCAAAGTCTGCATTATGTATGTCGGGGCTCCTATATTTGGTGCATAGATATTTATAATAGTTATATCTACCTGTTGAATTGTTCCCTTTATCATTATGTAGTGTCCCTCTTTATCTCTTACTATAGCCTTTGTTTTAAAGTCCGTTTTGTCAGATATAAGTATTGCTACCCCTCCTTTTTTTTCATTTCCATTTGCATGAAATATTTTTTTCCATCCTTTTACCTTCAGTCTATGTGCATCTTTTGTTTTAAGGTGTGTCTGTTGTAGACAGCATATGTATGGGTCTTGTTTCTTTATCCATGCAGCTACCCTATGTCTTTTGATTGGATCATTTAATCCATTTACATTTAAGGTTATTATTGATATGTAGTTGTTTATTGCCATTTTATTCTTTAAAGCTGTATTCTTCTTTTGCTCTATTCTTTCCTCCCTTTATACTGTTCACAAGAGGCCCCTAAGTATCTCTTTCAGAATTGGTTTGGTTTTTATGAATTCCTTCAGGCTTTCTTTTTCTGGGAAGCTCTTTATTTCTCCTTTAATTTTAAACATTAGCCTTGCTGGATAAAGTATTCTTGGTTGTAGGTTCTTGTTCTGCATTACTTTGAATATATCTTGCCATTCCCTTCTGGCCTCAAGTGTTTCTGTTGAGAAGTCTGATGTCATCCTTATGGGGGCTCTTTTGTAGGTGATAGCCTTTTTTTTCTCTAGCAGCTTTTAAAATTTTTTCTTTATCCATTAGCTTTGGTATTTTAACTATGATGTGTCTTGGTGTAGATCTTTTTGGGTTTCTCTTTAATGGAGTTCTGTGTGCTTATTGAACGTGTGGAGTGTTTCCCAGCCTTAATTTAGGAAAGTTTTCTCCTATGATCTGATTGAACAAAGTTTCCATTTCCTGTCCTCTCTCCTCTTCTTCAGGCACCCTTATGATGCGAATGTTGTTTCTCTTCATGTTGTCACAGAGCTCCCTTAGAATTTCCTCACATTTTTTGAGTCTCTTTTTTTTTTCTTCTCTGCTTCTGTGCCTTTGTTTATTGTGTCCTCTAACTCGCTTATTCGATCCTCAGCGTGGTTCATCCTGCTTTTAATTCCTTCCATTGTGGTCTTCAGTTCTGATACTGTATTTGTCATTTCTGTCTGACTCTTTTTTATTATTTCAATTTTGTTTTCTATACTTGTTATCTCTTTATTTAAGTGTTCATAATGACTATCCATTTTTGCTCTAATTTCTTTGAACATCCTAACTATCATTATTCTAAATTCTTCTTCTGGTAATTTGGTTATATCTGGTTCATTCAGGTCCTTCTCTGGAGATTTTTCTTGATTAATTTGGTTTGCATTCCTCTGCCTGCCCATTTTTTCTGTGTATAAGCAAGTTGTTTCCACTGGAGTCCAGTGGGTGTTGCCTTTGTGTTCTCTAGGTGTGCTCTGTCTGCAGGTCCCCCATCCCCTTTGCCGCTGCCTAGGGTGGTTGGGTATGGACGTTGCCAGCGCCAGCCCACTGTGGCTCTTGCTGTGATTTCTGCCTCTCCTCCACGAGAAGGGCTGTCACTCAAGCCAGAAGCCTCAGCACCAAGGGTAGAGGTGAGCACCTTTGCTCAGCTGCGGACCCAGCCTTTTTCCAGACTTCCACCCAGAACCTGTATTCAGAGCCTGCTCGCCACAGTTTTGTGGGTTGGGCAGGGCTTTTGACGTGCTCTCAGCTGTGAGCCTTTGCCCGTCCGGAGCTTTATCCCCGCCCTCGAGGCCAGGGCCCTTCTGCGCAGGGTCGCAAACCCAGGTTTATTGGGCCGGGCGTGTTTGCTGGCTTCCACTCAGCTGGGTACTTCCTCTGGTCCCGGACTCTACCCCACCCCTGCGTTCGGAGCCCGCTCGTGCACGTAGGATGGCAAATTGCGGTTTTTCCGGCCAGGCGGGCATAGTAGTGTGTGTTCAGCTGCGAGCTTCCACTTGTCTTGGCCTCTACCCCGTTCCGGCGCTCGGAGCCTGCTCGCGCACGTATAATGGCAAACCGCGGTTTCTCCGGCTGGGTGGTGCTGGTAGCGTGAGCTCAGCCGTGAGCCCCCGCCCGTCCCTGGTCCTTGCTCTGTCCCCGCGGTCAGGGCTGGCTTGCGCAGGGTCGCAGAGCAGATTTCTACCCGTTCCTGGCCTCCGGCTTTGTCCCCGTAGGTGGCATTACAGGCAGTCCCATAGCTTCCGGACCGCTTTCACGCGTCCCCTCCGACCCTGCTGGGCTAGACCGATCTCACACCGGCTCGGCCTCTGCCCATGCCGATAGAACCACGTTTCAGTGTCCTGCCGCCCCAAACCCTTCAGCAACCCTCAGCAGAGTAGGAAGGGACCTAATACTCCACACTGTAGGCCTGGGAGCTCCCTCACTTGTTTCACAGCTCAAAACCGTCCAAACGCCTCTTCTAGGCTCTGGGACTGCAGGCTGGGGCTTGGTTCCTGGGACCCAGGTCCCTTCCTCTGCGCCAAACTTTCCTCCCACCACGCGGGTCTCTCCAGGCTGCCGTTTGCTCCGGGGAGCTAGGCAGCCCTCTTTGTGTTTTCGCTATTCCTACCAGTCTCAATGTGGCTTCTTCTGTGTTCCTTGGTTGAAGAGTCCACTTAGTTTAGTTCAAAGTTGGTTTATCCAGATGATGGTTCTTAAAATTGAGTTGTAATCCACTTTGGTTCTGGGAGTTGGAAGTTGGTACGTCCGCCTACTCCGTCGTCATCTTGCTTCCGACAAATGTCTTTTTAATGTCATCCAATCTACCCACACTTCCTTCATGATCGACCAGTAGATCGTGATCGACGTATTGAGCACCCCTGTGACATTTAGCCTAGATATGTAGTGGGCAATTCAGTCTAGGTTTGTGTAAGTGTACTCTCATGTTCACACAATGACAAAACTGCCTAACGACATATATTTTAGAACATGCACCCAAATCCTCATTATTAAGTGGAGCCTGACGCCATAGTCAAAACTGATCAGTGACTTCATTTATTGACCATGACACTCAGGGTTGGGGAAAGGTGAACTTACTTATAATGGCACAAACACACACACACGCGCGCGTGTGTGCTCACGCACATATTATCTTAAGTTCACAAAAGTACATTTTATTTAAGGCAAGGAGAAGTGTGGCTTAAAGGATTATAATTCCAAGCAGCCAAAATCCAAGTGTCAGTGGCATTGTTTTTCACTTTGTAGATTTAACTTATTGAGAAAAGAGTATCGAAGTTGTACTTTCCCTGCTGGACAGGATGGGCAAAGAAAACTGGAAGAGACCTCTAATCTACTCATACTTCTCTGGGACCCAATGCCAGGCTGGCCATGCCCTCACTAGTTAGTTTTCAGGTGGCTGCCCCACCACTGAGGGACATGGGCCGGCGTCTACACTGTGTACAGGAAGAACGAGGCAGGAAGGATGGCAGCAGGTCACTTGGGGAAGAGCAGGCACCCACAGCTTCAAAACTCTTTGTTGAAGGGATAATTCCTATGGAAGACAGCTCACTAAGGCACAAACCTTCCAGTATTATATTTTTAACACATTTTTTATAAGTAAAACCTTCTTTTTAGTATGTATTTTCAGGTTACTAAGATTATTTGCTTACCCAGGAGATTGCCTTTGAAAACTGTTCGTTAAAAGTTTGTGCATTTATAATATTATCTGTGGATAAGAAATGATTGAAACAAAATATCTTGACATGCTGATTGGGGAAAATTCTGTGGATAAAGAGGACATTTTGTGATTGTTTTAAAACCATGTTTCTTTAGTGTTAAGGGGTTGGAGGAAGCAGACGTCCCGTAGAGGATAGCAATTGTAAAATATATATGATAAGATTGGTTAGGTCTTTGCCTGACTCCCAGTGCATTTACTTGGAAGAACTTGGGGGAGATGATAATTGGTAAATATTCATATACGGTTCCAAAATGATTGCATCCCATTGCCTAAACTTGCTTCAAAAAGACCTCATGAAGTTAGTTGGACACCCTCCAAAGCTTTTATGGAAGAACAAAAGAGATGATCAAACTTGTAGCTGCTCAAAGAGAAGCAAGAAGAAAAGAATAAAATAATGACTTTGAAATCCTATAGAAAACTTCAAGTGGAGAGTTGATGTCCTTTGAAAATCTGTGAATAAGAGCAACAACAAAATTAGCTTTCTAAGAGTTAGAAATTTGCCCCCCCCACCGTTTACTCCCTGTTTACATTTTTACATCTTGTGTTCCTGCCAAGTGACTTGCTTTGCTGTTTGTGCGAACTGCTTTCCTCTCTCTTTCTGCATTTTGCTTGTGTCCTTTTCTCCCATTGGATGCACTCGCATGACTTCAGTCATCTTTCTGAAACTTGCACAGGCATCATATCTACAGTCAAGCCACACGATTCATCCTCTTATTTTGTCAGATTAACACCATATTTCTTTTTCTCCCTCTCTCATATTATTTCTGTTTTTTTCATACTCATTCTTGTTCATTACTGCTATCCCAGTAATCTATTGCGGCTAGAGTAACAGTAGCCATAGCACTGGCTACAATAACTGACACCTCTATGGTGTCGCTCGGAGACAGACACAGTTCTGAGCATTCTGCATCAAGTATTTCATTAAATCTCACTACAGCTCTGAAATTTGAATACTGCTGTAATGTCTAATAATATTTTATTGCCTAAACAATTGTGATTTTTAATTATATTCCATTTAGGTTAAGCTAACATTTTACTGAACATTTTCTTTAAAAGAACATATTGGTTTATCTAATATTTCTTATAAAATTATATACCAAACACTGTAGGCCTTCTTTTCCTGGTCAAGTGAAGAAATAATTAACAAATATACCTTCCTAAGAGAAATTTTTTGATTTTTATATAGCATCACATATAAAAAGGTATCTCCAAAGTTAAGGATGGAGCTAGGTTGAGAGGACGTATGTTCCTAGTCTCTGCATGTCTGCAGTAAGGAATTTGGCCACTCTGTTTACCTATCCATGCTTTGAAATGAGCTTAAATTCTTGAGCTTGTGATTAGTATAGGAGATATAAACTAGACCCCTTCTTGTATTCTCTGTCCTTTATGTTAATAGTGTTGTAGTCAGTCTGAGTCAAACTGGTTTTTATTAGGCAGTATTAGCGGCTGTGCTTGTGAAAAAAACAATCAGAGGGCAAGGGCACTGGGGCTTGTGTGTGGGCTAACCACAGGATAAGACAGTTGTAGAGATAGGAAGGATTGATATTAAAAATTGTGTTAACTGTATGCTCAGGTAACTTTGAAAAAAATTTTGGAAACACATAAATGATTTGGGATCGCAAGTTTTCATAGACAAGAGAATAGACAAATATTTGTGCTTTATGTTTCCCTTTCTTGTTTGTTTTTTATTTTTCTTTCCTTTTTTTGATAGACAAAGAAAGAGAGAGGGACAGATAAGGACAGAGAGGAAGAGAGAGAGATGAGAAGCAACAGTTCTTTGTTTTGGCATTTTAGTTGTTAATTGATTGCTTTCTCATATGTGCCTTGATCGGGAGCTACAGCATACCAAGTGACCCCTTGCTCAAACCAGCAACCTTGGACTCTAGCCAGCGACCTTGGGCTTCAAGCCAGAGACCTTTGGGCTCAAGCCAGTGACCATGGGGTCATGGCTATGATCCCATGCTCAAGCCAGGAACCCTGCACTCAAGCTGGTGACCCTGCATTCAAGCCGGATGAGCCCACACTCAAGCTGGCAGCCTTGGGGTTTCAAACTTGGGTCATCTGTGTTCCAGTTCGATGCTTTATCCACTGTGCCACCACCTGGTCAGGCTTATTTTTATTTTTTAAGTGAGAGGAGGATAGGTAGACATCTGGCTGCGAGAGGGGAAGAGAGAGAGAATGGGGAAAGGAAAGGGAAGAGAAGCAGATCGTTGCTTCTCATGTGTGCTCTGACTGGGGATCGACCAGGCGTCTGCACAACATTCTCATGCTCTATCCACTGAGTCAACTGGCCAGGGGTGTGATTTGTGTTTTCTAAAATCTTACCAATCTTATTTATAGATATCTTTGTTTAGGTAAGAAATTAAGTACATTGTTTTAGAATTATTTATTTCTGATACACCATATTTTTCTTCAAAAATTTTATGTAATTACCCATGTACATTTTCACCATTTAGTTATAATTTTTATATTTTTATGTTTTGAGAGGGATCATATGAATTTTTGAGCATAATTAAAAGAGCGACATGATAAGACATTTCCTATTTATAAATGTTCATCTATCAATATTTTAATATTAGTTTTTGCTCAGGAAATTGTATTAAGTTTTTTCATTTTGAAGATAAAATTAACAATCGCATTAAAAATAAAAGCCCTCAGTCCAACAGGGTTTATTTATTCCCACTGAACTTAAAACAAGGATAAATGGGTATTTAGATTAGTTGGAGCAATTTTTATTAAAGAAAGTATACTTTATGATTACTGTAAATTTTAAACTTACAAGTTAATAGATAAGAGATAAACGTATCCCCTGCTACATTATCTTACTACAACCATCGTCACTTCTCGACTTTGCTTGTTTGAAACCTACCCCAACATCCTTGGCTCAGTTTGAAACAAATCTGGGATGTCATATTTTGTTCTTAAGTATTTCCGTGTGGGTCTTTAAAAGATGAGGATTCTTTTAAGGTATCATCATATCATTTCAGACTTAAAAACAATTGATAGTTTATTATCAATTGATATATCAAGGTTTAAATTTCACTATCTCATATGATTTTTATAGTTAATTTACTTTAATCAGGATTCAAAGAAGGCCCACACATTATGTTGGATTCGTATCGCTTAAGTCTCTTTTATACCTGGGTCCTCCTTTCCCCTCCTTTTGGTTTTGGAAATTTATTTGTTGGAGAAACAGGATCATAGTCCTCTGCTCTTCTCTGTAGTCTGGCTTTTGCTTGTTGCATTCCGTGGCAGTGTTTAACACGTTTTTCTGGTGTCTCTATTTCTTTAAATTTATTTGTTCTGGACGCTCAAGCAAATATTGCTTGGGGGGCAGGAATATGTCATAGTTGTTTCATGGACTCCCGGTGCCATAGATGATCATTGCCTAGAACCACTGTTTCATTACTTGTTTTCAAAATGGTCATATTTCATTGTTCTTTCTTCATTTATTAGTTGGAATAATACTAAACAGAGATATTTTCATCAACTATTTGCCTGCTCTGAAGGAAGGTAGAGACTTGATACTTTTGCTTTTCTTCTAGTTCTCAGAAGATAGGTTGGTTCCCTAGAATCCTCAGAGGCAACTGGGTACCTTATAAAATATACGTATATTATTATCATAAACATATGGGTAACACACCTATTACTATTCTCTTTGCTTAAGTTTCCTCATCTCTTGGACAGCAGGAGCCTCTGTAGGTTGATAGTCTTTGAAGGCTTCCTTGCTCTCTCTTTTGATAACATCTCTCAGGCTCAAATAGTCCTTTCTCCTATCCCAGTCCAGGGTCCACTGTTCTCCATGGAGCCATTGTTTTTTTCAGTGTGAAATGATACTTTTAGAACCATGATTTAAATGCTAGGAGCAATTATTGTTCCTGGGTTAGTCACTGTGTCTATTTTTTTTAATGGACAGACTTTTTAAAAAAACAAAAATGAGTTTATGTTGGTATTTTCAACCAAAATTTAGAATTTTATGATTTTATTTAAATGAATTTTATATTTGCATCTCTTTTCTCTAACATATCTTGCTTCCTACAGAATTAACATGATTTGTTCTTCCTTAAAAGAGATAGAACACTGGTTCACATGTCATGAGGCTACATATATTGAAAAAGGATTTCTGGTTCATTCTCAGCGAGGGACAGATACCTGGGCAGTGTTCCATGTGCCACAGCATGGCTCTGCCACTTTACCCATCACTTGTTTCCCATCTTGTTAAATTGGGGTAGTAATAATCTACCTCCTGAGTCTTTCATGGAAGATAATACATGTGAAAATGCTTTGTAAATTATTAATACATCATAATAGAAATCATTTCCCCATCTTTTAAAAAAATAGTGAGTCTTTGAACCACTGGATTTTTGATTAGTTTTATTGTCAAGGTTTGTTTACTCTTGCAGGGTATATTTTTCTGTTTTGTTAGGTTGCTGGGATAGCCTTTATAATTATCTACTTTAACTGAACTTCTTTATCGTTCAGTTTATTTTTTTAAATTTCTTTTTATTTATTTATTTTAGAGAGGAGACACAGAGGGGGGGGGAGGAGCTAGAAGCATCAACTCCCATATGTGCCTTGACCAGACCAGTGCAGGGTTTTGAACTGGCGACCTCAGTGTTTCCAGGTCGACGCTTTATCCACTGCGCCACCACAGGTCAGGCTCGTTCAGTTTATTTTTTTAAGCTTCTCTTGAGTTGAATACTCGATGGCTTAAATATTTGTTTGGCTTAAATATTACACAATATTTGTTTTAATTAATTTATAATATAAAGTGAGTATTAGCAGGGATCAAATAGAGGGTTTTTTTTCTTTTTTTATTAAAACCTGTTCCTTGTTTTTGAAAATGCCTCATTTTTTTTTTATTCAGTGTCATGGATACTGTCGATGCCAGAGGTGTATGTCTGTGGCTGGATCTAACAAACCTTTTCTTTGGTAGGACCTAATTTTAGAGTTCTGACTTCATAACATGGAAATAAATGGCAAAGTACAGGTCAAGTAAGTCAACTGGACACAGATGTTATGGGTTTGGCGTTGCTAGGCTTGTTATCATTATTTGGCTCATAGACTTTCTTAGCCAAGACTCTAAAGATCCAGTTGGTATTAAAAAAAAGTTTAATATTATCAAATGTTTTTTTTTTTCCTATCTTGTTGCTCATTATCCATGTGAGATGTGATGGGGAGCGGCCAGCATACCTCCTAACGGCCCCACCTTCAGGAGCTCTGTTCCATCCCTTTCCCGCCACCTTACGCTCTTCAGGCCCTGAGTTTATCCTTTCCTCTGATTCTGTAACCTTTATTCTATAGATATTTTTGTGTGTGCTTAGTTTTGTCTTACCTTTTCTAACCAAAGGACAATGATAATTTTCTAAAACTTATACTTCATTGTTTTACAACTACATTCTAGCCCTACCAACATATTTTAGCTGACCTAGTACAGTTGGTAGTGGCCTTATCTTTGTAGCCTGGGCTTTTAAAACAACTTTACAATATTTCCATATACAGATTTGTAACACTCACTTTCAATTTACCAATGGTTTTATCTCCTTGAGGAGTTCAAATATACAGCTATTCTCAAATATTTCTAGTATGAAATAAAGAAATCATATTGCGATACTGCATAATAAAGGAAATAGATAATTTCATTACTCTTTCATACTCACTGTTATTAATGTATCTTTTTTCTTTTGGTCCTATCACTTTTTTGTGTATGGGTGTTATACACTACATTGTAGTTATTTATTTTTTATCCATATGCCTAATGAATGCAAGATGTAAACAGGAAGACTTCTATGTCCTTTCATAGGATTTATAATGAACACTGAAAAATAAATTTTATGTTTGTTCTCATGGTAAAAATGTAATAATTTTCAAAGATAGATACATTATTTGAAATTTTACTATATCTTTAGGTATTGTACTCCTGTCCCACTGTTACCAATTGATTATATTTTTTCCAGTTTTAATATACCTCTAGATTGATTAAACCAGGGGTCCTCAAACTACGGCCCACAGGTTTGCGGCCCCCTGAGGCCATTTATCCGGCCCCCACCACACTTCCGGAAGGGGCACCTCTTTCATTGGTGGTCAGTGAGAGGAGCACAGGATGCATCCGCACCCATAGTTCCCATTGAAATACTGGTCAGTTTGTTCATTTAAATTTACTTGTTCTTTCTTTTAAATATTGTATTAGTTCCTGTTGTTTTTTTTTTGTTTTTTTTTACTTTAAAATAAGATATGTGCAGTGTGCATAGGGATTTGTTCATAGTTTTTTTTATAGTCTGGCCCTCCAATGGTCTGAGGGTCAGTGAACTGGCCCCCTGTGTAAAAAGTCTGGGGACCCCTGGATTAAACCATCAGTTTAAAAAATGTATAATATCTGAGATATATGCATAACCTATTTAACTCTTTCCCTATTATTAGGTATTTATTAACTTCTAATATATTACCACTATAAAACTTAGGGTGAACATTTTTGTGCACAAAGCCTTTTCACGATTTGCATTATTTCTTTAGATTAAAACAGAAAGTAAAACAATGAGGTTAAAGCAATAATATTTTATTACTCTTGAATTACATTCCTGAATTGCCTTCCCTGAGGTTGGAACAGTTTATGAAACCTTTAGCAAATTGGTCTCAGTTCCTCCCCTGCCACCTGTGCCCACCACCTTGCACATTGCTCATTTGTTGGAGGTTTAATATCTCTTTTAAGCTTCATATGGTTCAAGTTTCTGCTTTGGAAGGCCCCTTCGGTTTTTTGTTTTTTTTTTTTTTTTATAGGCACAGAGAGAGAGTCAGAGAGAGGGATAGATAGGGACAGACAGACAGGAACAGAGAGAGATGAGAAGCATCAATCATCAGTTTTTCAGTGTAATTCAGGAGTGACACCTTAGTTGTTCATTGATTGCTTTCTCATAAAAGCCTTGACCACGGGCCTTCAGCAGACTGAGTAACCCCTTGCTCGACCCAGCGATCTTGGGTCCAAGCTGGTGAGCTTTTGTGCTTAAGCCAGAGGAGCCCGTGCTCAAGCTGGCAACCTCAGGGTCTCGAACCTGGGTCCTCCACATCCCAGTCCAGGGTTTTGATCCCTGGGTCCTCCACTGCACACTGCCTGGTCAGGCAGGCCCCCTTAGGTTTTAGAAAGGAGAATAAACATTTCACTGAATTGGGGCATAGGACAGAGATGTACACGAGATGTGAGATCATGGGAGACCCAGGCAGTAGAGGGTGTGGGTGTGAGGGTGGCAAACTAAAACTGCTTTCCCGGTGTTATTCCTGACAAGGACCTATCTCTGAACTGTAGAAGTGTCAGTATCCTATGTTAAGGAATCAACCTGTTCTAGGATTTTATAAATGTAAAAGTTAGATCCTCAGTGATTACACTGTGTAGTCATAGAAAAGACTGGATAGCCTGACCAGGTAGTGGTGCAGTGGATAGAGCATTGGACTGGGATGTGGAGGACCCAGGATCAAAACCCCAGGGTTGGCCTGACCTGTGGTGGCGCAGTGGATAAAGTGTCGACCTGGGAACACTGAGGTCGCCAGTTCAAAACCCTGCACTGGTCTGGTCAAGGCACATATGGGAGTTGATGCTTCCAGCTCCTCCCCCCTTTCTCTCTCTCTCTCTCTCTCTCTCTCTCTCTCTCTCTCTCTCTCTCTTGCACTCTATGTCTCCTCTCTAAAATGAATAAAATAAAATTAAATAAAAAGTTTTTTAAAAAAAAACCCAGGGTTGCTGGCTTGAGAGCAGGCTTGCCAGCTTGAGAGTGGGGTCACTGGCATGAGCATGAGATCTTAGACATTACCCCATGGTTGCTGGCTTGAGCCCAAGGTCACTGGCTTGAGCAAGGAGTCACTCGCTCTCCTGTAACCCCCTGGTCAAAGCACATGAGAAAGCAGTTAATGAACGACTAAGGAGGCACAACGAAGAATTGATGCTTCTCATCTCTCTCCCTTTCTGTCTGTCTGTCCCTATCTGTCCCTCTCTGACTCACTGTCTCTGTCAAAAAAATAAATAAAATGATTGGAAAGCTACAAACAATGATCTCAGAGTTTTTATAAACTAGATTGTGAACTGTATACTTTACCAAAGTTGTGGTCACTAGGTTTCAGAGTTAGGAACCTACTGCATCTTGGGCACATACAAAAGTAGGTTTGCAATTCCCCAGAAAATCATTAAAGGCTGCCTAGCAACCCTGTAAATTTATGAATATGGTTTCAAGATATCATCTACTATTTTATGTCACGGTGATTAGGCATGCCGTGTTTGTCTGAATGAATGTGGTCATGTGAAGATGAACTAGAGAGCTGTGATCTAGCACCACAGTGTACTGAATTGATTTTCACGCATTGATTTTTATTGCTTTATATATATATGTATATGTGTGTGTGTACATATGTGTATGTGTGTATATATATATGTATATTTAAACTGGATTCATTTAGCTAAGTGTAATTTTGTTGTCTAATGCAAACTGGACTTTGGATGTGGTATTTTTGTCACCCATTCAAGACTATAGTATAAAGATTTTACACAGTACTAATGAAAATAGACATGTTCAATGTAACATTAAGCTGTTTCATTATGCTATTGATTATGCCATCAGAAACTGTGCTAAGGTTTTATTTTTTGGCTTTCAAATGCCTATGCATGAATTATACCTATGCATACTATATGTCTTATGTAAGTGCTTTATTATACAGTACATAGACTGTAGGCTGATGGCCATGGTGACATATAGTTTATAGCAAGCTGCTTTACAGACATTTTATACTCTGCCTCGAAGCTGACAATGTCATTCTTTAATTCTAGGACTTAGGCTGCCCCTCTTTGTGCACTAGGCCTTTAGGTTTCTCCATAGAAAGCTGCCTTGGGGGCTCACCAACAATATGTCCTTGGGCAAGCGTCTTTTTAACTCTTGGGAGGCTGGCTTTATGATCCATGAATCGTAAATCCTAGTAAATCCCAGTTTGCTATCTCTGACAAATTGATGTCAACAGTACTCTGGGGACTCCAGCTAGAGTGGGCAGTAGGCAGTTAGAAACCAAGCCTCAGGGTTCAGAGATTGGGGAAACTGAACAGCAAAAATCTTTTCAATGTGGGATGGAGTTTGGAGAAAAACATTTAAAATATTGTCTTAAAATTCAAGTCTGTTCAGATAAGCATTTCTATTGGAACATGGGGAAGATCATAAAAATCAGATATTCAAGGTGTTCTTGTTGGTTGTTGACCAGAATTTTCAGAGCAGAATTTCTAGGAAAGTATAATTTTTATCACAATGAAAATAGCTATTACTGTTGATAATAACTTTTGTTTCTTCTGTACTAGGTACTATGATAAGTACTTATACATATATAATAAAGTTAATTCTGTCAATGCTGCTTTCTTAAAAATATATTTTAAACTGACCTGTTGTGGCGCAGTGGATAAAGCGTCGACCTGGGAACACTGAGGTCGCCAGTTCAAAACCCTGCACTGGTCTAGTCAAGGCACATATGGGAGTTGATGCTTCCAGCTCCTCCCCCCTTTCTCTCTCTCTCTCTCTCTCTCTCTCTCTCTCTCTCTCTCTCTCTCTCTCTGTCTCTCTGTATCTACTCTCTAAAATTAAAAAAAAAAAAAACCAAAAAAAATTTAAAAAAAAATATATTTTATTATTATTAATTCTAATGGGGTGACACCAATAAATCAAGGTTCATATGTACAATGAAAACATCTCCAGGTTATCTTGTCATTCAAATGTGTTGCATACCAGTCACCAAAAGTCAAAGTGTCCTCTGTCACCTACTATCTGGTTTTCCCTGTGTCCCTCCCCTCCTTCCTATCCCACCCTCTCCTCCCTCCCCCCACCCCGTAACCACCACACTCTTGTCCATGTCTCATAATCTCACTTTTATGTCCCACCTATGTATGAAATCATGCTGTTCTCAGTTTTTCTTTTTTTCTGATTTACTTATTTCACTCCGTATAATGTTATCAAGGTATATCCATTTTGTTATAAATGTTCTGATGTCATCATTTCTTATGGCTGAGTAGTATTCCATAGTATATATGTACCAAAGCTTTTTATTCCACTCGTCTACTGACGGACACTTGGTCTGGTTTCAGATCTTCGCTATTGTGAACAATGCTGCCACGAACTTGGGGGCGCATTTCTTCTTTTCGAACAGTGCTATGGTGTTCTTAGGGTATATTCCTATAAGTGGGATAACTGGGTCAAAAGGCAATTCGATTTTTAGTTTTTTGAGGAATCTCCAAACTGTTTTCCACAGTGGCTGCACCAGTCTGCATTCCCACCAGCAGTGCAGAAGGGTTCCCTTTTCTCCACATCCTCGCCAGCACTTATTCTGTGTTGTTTTGCTGATAAGTGCCATTCTGACTGGTGTGAGGTGATATCTCATTGTGGTTTTAATTTGCATTTCTCTAATGATTAGTGATGTTGAGCATTTTTTCATATGCCTATTGGCCATGTGTATGTCCTCTTTGGAGAAATTTCTATTCATTTCTTTGCCCATTTTTTGATTGGATTGTTTGTTTTCCTGGTGTTGAGTTTTATAAGTTCTTTATAAATTTTAGTTATTAACCCCTTATCAGATGTGCTGTCGAATATGTTCTCCCACTGTGTGGTTTGTCTTTTTATTCTGTTCTTATTGTATTTAGCTGTGCAAAAACTTTTTAGTTTGATATAGTCCCATTTGTTTATCTTGCCTTTTATTTCAGTTGCCCGTGGAGGTAAATCGGCAAATATATTGCTGCTACAGATGTCGGAGACATTGCTGCCTATGTTTTCTTCTAAGATGCTTATGGTTTCACGGCTTACATTTAAGTCTTTTATCCATTTTGAGTTTGTTTTTGTGAATGGTGTAAGTTGATAGTCTAGTTTCATTTTTTTGCAGGTAGATGTCCAATTTTCCCAGCACCATTTGTTAAAGAGGCTGTCTTTACTCCATTGTATGTTCTTTCCTCCTTTGTCAAATATCAGTTGTCCATAAAGCTGTGGGTTTATTTCTGGGTCCTCTCTTCTGTTCCATTGATCTATGTGCCTGTTCTTATGCCAGTACCAGGCTGTCTTGAGTATAATGGTCTTATAGTAAACCTTGATATCTGGAAGAGTGATACCTCCTGCTTTATTTTTTCTTTTTAAGATTGCTGAGGCTATTCGTGTTCTTTTCTGGTTCCATATAAATTTTTGGAATACGTGTTCTACATCTTTGAAGTATGTCATTGGTATTTTAATTGGTATTGCATTGAATTTATAAATTGCTTTGGGTAATATAGACATTTTAATGATGTTTATTCTTCCTAGCCATGAGTACGGTATATGCTTCCACTTGTTTGTATCTTCCTTGATTTCTTTTATCAGTGTTTTATAATTTTCCGTGTACAAGACCTTAACCTCCTTGGTTAAATTTACTCCTAGGTACTTTATTTTTTTGGCTGCAATAGTGAAGGGGATTGTTTCCTTAATTTCTTTTGCTGACAGTTCATTGTTGGTATATAGAAATGCCTCTGATTTCTGAGTATTAATTTTATATCCTGCCACCTTGCTGAAATCATTTATAAGGTCCAGTAGTTTTTTGACTGAGACTTTAGGGTTTTCAATATACAATATCATATCATCTGCAAATAGTGACAGTTTTACTTCTTCTTTTCCAATTTGGATGCCTTTTATTTCTTCTTCTTGTCTGATTGCTGTAGCTAGGACTTCCAGAACTATGTTGAATAAGAGTCGTGAAAGGGGGCATCCCTGCCTCGTTCCTGATCTTACGGGGATTGCTTTTAATTTTTGTCCATTTAGTATGATGTTTGCTGTCGGTTTATCGTAGATGGCCTTTATCATGTTAAGGAATGATCCCTGTATTCCCACTTTACTGAGAGTTTTGAGCATGAATGGGTGCTGGATTTTATCAAATGCCTTTTCTGCATCTATTGAAATTATCATGTGATTTTTGTCCTTCCTTTTGTTTATGTGATGAATCACATTGATTGATTTGCGAATAATGAACCAGCCTTGCCTCTCCAGAATAAATCCCACTTGATCGTGGTGTATGATTTTTTTCATATTTTGCTGGATCCGGTTGGCTAATATTTTGTTGAGAATTTTAACGTCTAAATTCATCAGGGATATAGGCCTATAATTTTCTTTCTTTGTGTTGTCTTTGCCTGATTTTGGGATCAGAATTATGCTCGCCTCATAAAAGGAGTTTGGAAGTCTTCCTTCCTCTTGAATTTTTTGAAATAGCTTGAGGAGGATAGGAGTTAGTTCTTCTTTGAATTTTTGATAGAATTCACTTGTGAAGCCATCAGGCCCAGGACTTTTCTTTTTTGGGAGTTTTTTGATAACTGTTTTGATCTCATTTGTTGTAATTGGTCTGTTTAGGTGTTCTGATTCTTCCAGATTGATTTTTGGAAGGTTATATGATTCAAGAAATTTGTCCATATCACCAAGATTGTCTAATTTTTTGGCATAGAGTTTTTCATAGTATTTTCTTACAATGTTTTGTATTTCTGTTGTATTAGTTGTTATTTCTCCACTGTCCTTCTAATTTTATTTATTTGAGTCCTCTCTCTTTTTTTCTTGTTGAGTCTAGTCAAAGGTTCATCAATCTTGTTTACCTTTTCAAGAACCAGCTTCTGGTTTCATTGATCCTCTGTATTGTTTTCTTCGTCTCTATGTCATTTATTTCTGTTCTAATCTTTATTATTTCCTTCCTTCTACTTGTCTTGTGTTTTATTTGTTGTTGCTTTTCTAGTTCTTTTAGCTGCAGGTTGAGGTTGCTTATTTGAGCTTTTTCTAGCTCCTTATGATATGCCTGTAGTGCAATAAACTTCCCTCTCAGAACTGCTTTTGCTGTGTCCCATAAATTTTGAGTTGATGTATGGTCATTATCATTGTTTCTAGAAACTTTTTTATTTCTTCTTTGATCTCATTGTTAATCCATTCGTTATTTAATAACATGGTATTTAGTTTCCAAGTGTTTGAGTATTTTTCAGTTTTTCTTTTGTGGTTAATTTCTAGTTTCATGGCATTGTGATCAGAGAAAATGCTTGATATAATTTCAGTCTTCTTAAATTTATTGAGACCATTTTTGTGTCCTAACATGTGGTCTATCCTAGAAAATGTACCATGAGCGCTTGAGAAGAATTTATATTCTACTGCTTTAGGGTGAAAAGTTCTGAAGATATCTATTAAATCAAGTTTATCTAGTGTCTCCTTTAAGTCTGCTGTTTCTTTATTGATTTTCTTTCTTGTGGATCTATCCAGTGTTGTTAGTGGGGTATTGAAATCCCCTACTATGATAGTATTACTGTTAATCTCGCCCTTTGTATCCATCAAAGTCTGCTTTATGAATGTCGGGGCTCCTATATTTGGTGCATAGATAATTATAATAGTTATATCTTCCTGTTGAATGTTCCCTTTATCATTATGTAGTGTCCTTTTTTATCTCTTACTATAGTCTTTGTTTTAAAGTCCATTTTGTCAGATATAAGTACTGCTACCCCGGCTTTTTTTTCATTTCTATTTGCATGAAATATTTTTTTTCATCCTTTTACCTTCTGTCTATGTGAATCTTTTGTTTTAAGGTGTGTCTCTTGTAGACAGCATATGTATGGGTCCTGTTTCTTTATCCATGCAGCTACCCTATGTCTTTTGATTGGATCATTTAATCCATTTACATTTAAGGTTATTATTGATATGTAGTTGTTTATTGCCATTTTATTCTTTAAAGCTGTATTCTTCTTTTGCTATATTCTTTCCTCCCTTTAAACTGTTCACACCAGGTCCCTTAGTATCTCTTTCAGAATTGGTTTGGTTTTTATGAATTCCTTGAGGCTTTCCTGGGAAGCTCTTTATTTCTCCTCCAATTTTAAATGTTAGCCGTGCTGGATAGAGTAGTCTTGGTTGTAGGTTCTTGTTCTGCATTACTTTGATTATATCTTGCCATTCCCTTCTGGCCTCAAGTGTTTCTGTTGAGAAGTCTGATGTCATCCTTATGGGGGCTCTTTTGTAGGTGATAGCCTTTTTTTTTTTTCTAGCAGCTTTTAAATTTTTTTCTTTATCCATTAGCTTTGGTATTTTAACTATGATGTGTCTTGGTGTAGATCTTTTTGGGTTTCTCTTTAATGGAGTTCTGTGTGCTTCTTGAACGTGTGGAGAGTTTCCCAGCCTTAATTTAGGGAAGTTTTCTGCTATGATTTGATTGAACAAAGTTTCCATTTCCTGTCCTCTCTCCTCTTCTTCAGGCACCCTTATGATGCGAATGTTGTTTCTCTTCATGTTGTCACAGAGCTCCCTTAGAGTTTCCTCACATTTTTTGAGTCTCTTTTCCTTTTTCTTCTCTGCTTCTTTGCCTTTGTTTATTGTGTCCTCTAACTCGCTTATTCGATCCTCAGCGTGGTTCATCCTGCTTTTAATTCCTTCCATTGTGGTCTTCAGTTCTGATACTGTATTTGTCATTTCTGTCTGAGTCTTTTTTTATTATTTCAGTTTCGTTTTTTATACTTGTTATCTCTTTATTTAGGTGTTCATAATGACTATCCATTGTTGCTCTAATTTCTTTGAACATCCTAACTATCATTATTCTAAATTCTTCTTCTGGTAATTTGGTTATATCTGGTTCATTCAGGTCTTTCTCTGGGGATTTCTCTTGGTTCATTTGGTTTGCATTCCTCTGCCTGCCCATTTTGTCTGTGTATAAGCAAGTTGTGGCCACTGGAGACCAGTAGGTGTTGCCTTTGTGTTCTCTAGGTGTGCTCTGTCTGCAGGCCCGCCACCCCCTCTGCCGCTGCCTAGGGCGGTTCGGTATGGGCGTTGCCAGCGCCGGCCCACTGTGGCTTTTGCTGTGATTTCTGCCTCTCCTCCGTGGGAGGGGTTGTCACTCAAGCCAGAAGCCTCAGCACCAAGGGTAGAGGTGAGCACCTTTGCTCAGCTGCGGACCCAGCCTTTTTCCGGACTTCCACCCAGAACCCGCAGTCAGAGCCTGTTCGCCACATTTTCGCAGGTTGGGCAGGGCTTTTGACGTGCTCTCATCTGTGAGTCTTTGCCCGTCCAAAGCTTTATTTCTGCCCTCGAGGCCAGGGCCCTTCTGCGCAGGGTCGCAAACCAAGGTTTATTGGGCCGGGCATGTTTGCTGGCTTCTGCTCAGCTGCGGACTTCAGCTCGTCCGGGACTCTACCCCGGCCCCACGTTCGGAGCCCGCTCGTGCACGTAGAATGGCAAACCGCGGTTTCTCTAGCCAGGTGGGGATAGTAGCATGAGCTCAGCTGCGAGCCCCCCCACCCCACCCCACCCCCCGTCCCTGGTCCTAGCCCGGTCCCCGCAGTAAGGGCTGGTTTGCGCAGGGTCGCAGAGCAGATTTCTGCCCGTTCCTGGCCTCCCGCTTTGTCCCCATAAGTGGGATTACAGGCGGGCCCGCAGCTTCCGAACCGCTTTCGCGCATCCCTTTCGCCCTTCCTGGGCTAGACCGAGCTCACACCGGCTTGGCCTCCGCCCACACCAACAGAACCGCGTTTCAGCGTCCTGCTACCACCAAACCCTTCAGCAACCTTCGGCAGAGTAGGAAGGGACCTAATACTCCACTCTGTAGGCCAGGGAGCTCCCTCACTTGTTTCACAGCTCAAAACTGTCCAAACGCCTCTTCTAGGCTCTGGGACTGCAGGCTGGGGCTTGGTTCCTGGGACCGAGGTCCCTCCCTCTCCGCCAAACTCTCCTCCCACCCCTCGGGTCTCTCTAGGCTGCCGTTTGCTCCGGGGAGCTGGGCAGCCCTCTTCGTGTGTTCGCTATTCCTACCAGTCTCAATGTGGCTTCTGCAGTGTTCCTTGGTTGAAGAGTCCCCTTAGTTTAGTTCAAAGTTGGTTTATCCAGATGATGGTTCTTAAAATTGAGTTATAATCCACTTTGGTTCTGGGAGTTGGAAGTTGGTACGTCCGCCTACTCCGTCGCCATCTTGCTCCTCTAAATTTATCCTGTCAATGCTGCTTTTGAAGATAGATATTCTTATTATCTCTATTAGATGAGAAAACCGATACCAGAAAGCTTCAGTGAAGTATTGTCCAAGTGGTGGGGACATGAGAGAGAATTCAAACTGTCTGAATCAGTGCCCGCTATTTATCCATTGTTCACCCAAGTGTCTGAGCTGTGTGTCCTCTACTTGTCCTTCCAAGTACACCCTTTTTCCTTACCACCCATGTCTAAGAAGGGTAGTGAGCCTTTTGGAATGCATTCACAGGTACCCTTGTGCCTGGCTTCTGGAACTGTCCCAGAAGTGGGATCTATCCTGATGGGAGGACTCAAACAAGAAGAGAGAATTTCTGGGGTAATCAGTGTCCTGGTTCCCTCCCCATCAGGTAGGCTGTGTGTCTCTTTACCCATAGCTCCATGTCTCATCAGGGACCCTCTCAGGATTTGCTAATTGCTCTCTTTCCTTTTCCTTCCCAGGGTGTGGTCAGTTCTTGTTTCTAGACGTGACATAGTGCACTGTTTCTTTTTGGTTGACGTAAACCCTGCCCATACATTCTGTAAATAGACCCTTATTAAATTCTCTTTGCTCAGTTGGAGTATGCCATCTCTTTTTGCCCGAACACCAGCTCTCCCATGTCAAGCAAATAAAGCACACTAAGGTGAATGTTTGCATTTTAGACAGTCAGCAAATATTCTGCTTACAAAATTTAGGGGATATTTTATCACTTCATATTCATTTTGATATATCCCCTAATTCTGCTCACAAAAGTTAGAGAATATTTTATTGCTTCATATTCATATTGAAATGCCCCCTAATTTTTGTGAGCAGTATAGTCCTTGAGTATCTACAAGGCATGGGACACTGAGCTAGGTGCTGAAGGGTGAGTGAAGAAGCAAGATGAATAGGCCCTGCCCTTTTAAGAACAAAACAGAAGTTTATATAGGAAGACAGTGCATTTAAAATGATAGTACAAGACAACATGGGCGAAATGCAACAAGAATTTAGAGATTCAAGTGCTGTCTGTGATTGGCAGTGGAAGGGATGAGCAAGTGCTAAGTTTAAGCACTGGTAACATGTAGTCAAAATGAAAGAAGGAATTTATAAAATGTGTTTTTGGATAACCAATAGGTAAGTCTTGGTGAAGGTGAGGGCTCCTGAGAGGGAAGTGTGGGATAGGTGAAATGTGCACTAATGTGTTGTAAAGTTCTTTTTTTGTTTCTTTGTTTCTAATCTTGATATTTTTTGAGTAATTCTTTGTACCCAATTTAGTGTTATACATACACTGCTCACAAAAATTAGGGGATATTTCAAAATGAATATGAAGTGATAAAATATCCCCTAATTTTTGTGAGCAGTATGTGGTTCACAACTGTGGTAAATTAAAACTGGTTTGATGTAAGTAATAATCATACCTAGGTTATCACTCCCTACCCTGGTTCTTTTGGAGAGGAAACCGAGTTTCTTTGAGTATCTATTGACTCTGTATGTCAGGCGTGCCACTGTGTTTGGACACACCACAGTTGTAATTCATAGTCTTAGTTTAACAACACTTTCATATATAATTATCATTACTTTGTAATTACAGCAATAAAATCCATTCTTTGGGAACTATTCCAGTTTTTAGAGCACTGAAAAGTGTGCTTAGTCCCAGTTGTCACAATGATTTTTCCAATGCTTAAATTTCTAAGAAATCAACTTCCATTGTACTTCAAAACAAAACTGATGTGTAATAAAATTCCCCTTTGAGAGATGGTAGCTCTTTGTAGAACCTGAAAAGGAAGACTTCAAATAAAAAAGAATATTCACAAAATGACTTATGTTCTTCTATGTAGAAATATTGAGAGGGAAAAAGAAATCATCAAACTGTCTCAGAGAAAAAAACATCTGGAGGCTTAAATCATCTTGAATTACTAAATAAGGTTTTTACCTTATTTAGAAATTAAGTTGGTTCAAACATAAACCTAAAAGGTAGGGTGGAACTTGAGAGCTTGTATGTGTGAGGCTGGTCAGCCCATTTGATCCTCTTGATTCCTCTTGGTTTATAGTATTCCTTGGAAAGCTATATGAAACTCTACCTGAACTTCTCTCCATATAAATGTCTATTAGTGTCCCAGTTTCTGTTACATTTGGGCCTTGGCTTAATGGCCCCCACTGAAGCCATTGGACCAAGGGAGGAATTAGCAGAGGGATGAGAGTGTATGCAGTGCACACATGTGCTGGGGCAGGCTTTCACCATGCCACTGTATAAACTGAAACATGGTTTTAGTGTTGCTTTATATGAACCATCCGTAGGAACTTAATGATGTCAGTTTTTCCTAGTGATTAAATGGATCTTGTCCCAGGGAAGCTTGCCAATTCAGCACCAAAATTACAGGCAACACTCTTTAGAGTTGATTATGTCATGATACTAGAGAAATTTCTGATTCCTGTCAATGGCTGTAGTAGCATAAGTACATCTGTATGAGGTTTTAGTTATCAAAACATGCCTCTTTTTATCAGGAATTTGAGAAATATATTCTCAATGAAGAGCAGATTTCATCTTATCTGCCCATCCTCTTCCAGGAGGTTCAGCTCTTCGCTCCCTACAGTGAATGCTCTGGTCTTGCTCTGGATTTTATCCCTCATCTCCAAACACTTGCTGGATGGCACTGCTTGAAGACCTCACTGCCTTTGTAGGTATTTGAACTGCAAATCTGACTCCTTCTTATCACTTAAGTTGTAAAAGAATTATACCAATCTCCTACTTGTTAAGATTAGGAACTGCAAAATTTTCTAGATCTCTTTCCCAACATTTATACAATGCTATGCATTAAATTCAAATTACTAGTCCCTCCTGGAGCCAACCCAAGGATACAATATTAAAAACAAGAATGACCCTGATTGTGAGGATGAAGTCAAAGGCCCATCGTCCAACATTTTATGTACGTGCTGGTAGACTACTACTGTTTGAGAATCTTTCTCATCTCGTGCCCCCTTGGTTGAATGTTTTAGTAACACCAATTTATTTGTCCTCTAAAGAGGGCTTGTCCGTTTCTCTACTCCTTTGTTTAAACAGCTTCTTCCATTTAGAATGCTTTCGCAGTTCTCTTTGCCCAGTAACCCTTGTTTACCCTTCGGAAACCAGACAAGTCTTACCCCCCTTGAATTCTGCTAGGATGCCTATTTTTCAAATGTTGTGTTAGTGTTATATTTTCATGTAGACTCTTTTCCCTACTTATGGACTGAAGGTTTCTTGAAGGCAGGGACTGTCATTTCTTCATTTCACTATCCAGAGGGCTCGACACACGTATCCAGCAATTCACCAAACACTTTCGATTGATCTTTCCTTTGTATTGTATTGTATTGTATTGTATTGTATTGTATTGTATTGCATTGTATTTGATTGTATTTCATTCCATTTTATTTTATTTTATGATTTTTCCATTTCAGCCCTGCTGATCACTTTACCTTCATGTGTGGTCTTGAAAACCTTGATATGCCAAAATAGACTTATTAATATTTTTTACTGCTATGTTAATGCAAAGTAAAAAATAATTCCTGTGACTCTTTTAAAAATCAATACAATAAAAATAAATACCAAATATGTGTTTGACTTTTCAAAATTAGAAATATCTCCCTAGCTAGGTGGTTTGAACAGTTTTAAATTTTATAATATTTTTATGGTAGATGCTAATATATACAAACTTATTTAAAAAAAAGAAAGTGGAGTATTTCTCGTAGGATTGTCTCTAAGATAAATAGTTTTTTCTTTAAGAATATACAGTTTAAAAATATTAGAATATATTAAATCTTAACAGGCTTATTGTACATGAAATCATAACTCATGTCGAGAGTTGGATCTGCATGTATTTGCCATCTATTCTTATGATACTTTTTTGAAACAAAATATTCCTCCCCAAGGAATAGGGTAGAAATATAAACTGTCACATAGGAACTTTCTTTCAAAGATTGGGAACCAGGAAAATTATTTTTCTGCTCTTTGCTTCAACTTCCCTAAGATGTACTCAGTGAAAGTGTTTGACAAACCACATTTTTAAATCTTGGGTGGTTTAGGCAAGAGTTACCCAGAGGTGCTGGAGCCTTTAGATTATTTACCTGGTTATGGAGAATTTTTATTTGAGATGCAGCCATGAGAATGTAAATGAAGAAAAGTCATTTTGTGTTTATTTGACAACCACCCATACTCAGTCACTGAGGCATAGAAGCAAACCATTATGTCAGAGGCTCTGCAGTATTTGCTTAATTGTATTAAGTAAACATCAGGAAAACCGCAGGCCCTCTGATATAAAATATGCAATTCTTCAAGCACAGTGATATTTTGGAAAAAAAAATAAATAAAGCATGACTTTTGCTAGTTCTATGCAGAATTTGGGCAGTGACTTAAATATTTTTTACCACTGCTTTAATAACAGATTATTCAACAGAAATATTTACACCTTTTTGGTTTTTTTCTTTTATGTTTCCTAAAGATTTATTTATTGATTTTAGAGAGAGAGGAGAAAGTGGGGAATGAGAAGTACTTGCTTCATTCTAACTGTTCATTAGTTACTTGTATGTTTCTTGACCAGGCAAGCCCAGGGTTTTGAACTGGCGACCTCAGCATTTCAGGTCAGTGCTCTATCCATTGCACCACCATAGGTCAGGTATTTTTCTTTTTGAGCAGTTTACTAATTATGTGAAGGGAAATATCATTTTTGGATTCAAGGCTTTCTTAGGCAACAACCTGTGCTTTGCTTCACATGACATATCTTACAAGGGATTTTCCTATGATTTTCAACTCGTGTTTGTAGATACTACTGTTTGTCAGCCTGTAAGTCAGCAGTCAAGTTTTGGTGTTAAATCCCTCAGACTCACCTTAATAGTCCATTCTTGTGAGAGTACATTACTACCTAAGTATTTATTAAATGATGGCTGTTACAAGATACAAAAATCCAGAGTGATTATGTAACTTCCCTTTGGCTAACTAGAACCAAATATATCTTACTAAACACCAAAGTGGACAATTTCAATTTCCAGAAGCACTTGAAGAAAATATTTTTACCATATTTTTTGTCTGTTTGTTTGCTTCCTTGATGTGGCAGCATGATATGATTAAGATACATTTTCTGGTGAGTCATTGCCTTTGCATGGCTTTTCAGTGACCTTTATCATTAGGTATGACTGCAATAATATTTCTCTCTTCTTTTTTCTCAAAGGATGCTTTCTGGCTCTAGTCAATGTACTGATTTGATTTTAAATAGTCAACTTATTTTGTATTGGTTTATTATTTTTTCATATGAGTCTCTGCATTTAATATATTTTAAAATGGTAAATACACATACATTCATAAAGTGTATACAGTTTATAGAAACAGTATGAACCATCAAGTGTACACCTGTATACCTATGTAACCACTTTCTTGATCAAGCAATAAAATGTTGCCTGTAGCCAGAAATCTTTAAGTGTCCTTACTAAAATCCTTTTTCTGTACTTTAGAGGAAATCACTCCCCTGAATTTGTGACAATTATTCCTTGTTTTCCTTTACTATGTAAGTACAGAACTCTAAAGAATTGAATGTTATATGGTTTGTGAACTTTATATGAATTTACTCTGGCAATTTTGTGTTTGAATTCTTTTGTTCAACAATATTTGTGTGCTTCATCCATTTCTTGCATATGACTGTAGTTTAATTTTCATAGTGATATGAAATTCCCTCATAAAAACATTTAATTATTTGCTCTCTTGATAACAATTTGCATTGTTTCCAGTTTGGGCTATTATGATCAGATGGCAATGAACTTTCTTACACATGCATCCCCGTGAATAAGTGAACTAGCTTCCCTAATACATAGATGAGTGGGTCATAGCATCAACTTCACCAGATAGTGAATATAGTTTTACAAATTAGTTCATATTTTCTCATCAGAGTTCTGGTTCCTTCACACCCTAGTCTATACTTACTGTTGTTAGAGTAATTGCTTTTGCTACTTGGATGAGTGTGTAGTGGTATCGCATTTTAGTTTTAATTTGTATTTCCTTGGTAACCAATAGAGGAGAATAATTTACATGTGTGTATTGGCATTTATTCTTTTCTGTGAAGTTTTGATTTGACTTTTCTCAGTTGAGTTGTCAGTTTTGTTTTTCTAAGGCATTCATTGTATGTTCTTGATGTCTGTCTTTTGTTGGATATTGTTATGTTACCAATAATATTCTCCCACTTTAGCATGTTTACATCTTATGACCAGAAATTTAGTTTAAATTGGTCACCCCTTTTCTTCGTGGTTCATACATTTTGTGCTTTATTTGGAGGCTATCTATTTTTAAATTATTTTTATTTATTCAGTTTTTTAGAGAAGAGAGACAGAGGGAGGGGGGAGGAGCAGGAAGCATCAACTCCCATATGTGCCCCAACCGGTCAAGCCCAGGGTTTCAAACCAGCGACTTCAGCATTCCAGGTCGAGGTTTGATCCACTGCACCACCACAGGTCAGGCCTGGAAGCTATATTTTTAACCCCATGATTTCTAATTCACTGAAAAAGTTTGGATTCATAGAGCATTATACGAAATGGACTGGAAGACACATGGGCACTTTGCACTGTCTCTAAACTCCCCCCAGTGCTACACTGTCATCATCTGCGATAGCCATTGTCATTGAAGACATGTTACAGAGGTATAATTTAAATGTTTTTAAGAGCTGTGGTTTCTAGAACTATTTTAAAGAGCAGTAATTAAATATAATATATACATAGTGCTAAATTACAGTCTTTTGGAAGGGTAGATTGTCCCAGTAATTTAAAAGCTGTAAAACCTTAAAAGGTACAAATAATGGAACTGTGATAAGGCAGAGTACCTGTTGACTAAGGGAGATACCACATTTAATTCCGGTGCCACGTCCATCACTGTGATATAGTCTGGATTCTGTCTTCACATTCCTTGATGTTATTATTATTTTAGTTATATTAGGTGCACATAATTATACCTTTAAAAAGATTTTTAGTATTGTGTTATTTGGATAAGGTCACTACACAGTAATATGGATGGTATTACTAAATGTGAGGAAAAGTATACATCTTTAAGCTTCAAAAGGGGTGATTTTTGAGGCCATGCAGCTATTTAGTAAATGCTGCTGTTTCTCAGACTTAGAATGTTTTTGGAATAACGCTCAAACCATGTAAATTGTAGGCACTTAATGCATTATTTTATTTATAATAATTTAATTGAAGCGTACCTTTAGAGTTTTGACAAATGGACATACTTACTTTCATGTATTCACCGTGCGATATGCATCCCTGGCCTTCCATTATTGAATATGCCACACTTCAGTTGTTTTTTTTGAGTTTTTGCTATTATGAATATAGGTGTTATAAACACTCATATACAAGTTTATTTTTAAACATGTTCCATTTCTCTTGGGCAAGTCCCAAGGCAAATATATGTTTAATTTTATAAGATAGTGCTAAGTCATTTCCCAGCGGTTATAGCATTTTCCCTTCCCGCCAGCAATGTTTGTGAGTTCTGGTTTTTCCACAGCCCTGCCTGTACTTGTGAGGTCAGGTGATGTTGAACATATTCACTAACGTGTCTATGCAAATGCTTTGCCCATCGTTGTATTGGTCTGTTTATTTATTGACTTTTGAGAGTATTTTTTAAAAGATATATTTTGGATACAAGTCCTTTGTCACACTGTCTTTCGACAAGAGTTTGAACATTCTTGTACTGATAGTGTCATAAGAAGTGTTTGTCTGCCTTGTTGTCTGTTTCGGATGTATGAGTTCTAACTCCCCCCGCCCCTCGCCCCCGGAAAGGCTCGCCTTACATTTTTATTCTGCATGTGTGGCAATGTGTGGGAGGATGAGAAGGAAAGAAGGATGGCTGTTATTGCAAAAAAGGGTCATACAAACATTCTGAGTTATACCTGCTTTTAAATTATAAACACAACTTGTTCAGTTGTAAATACAATGTGATTTAAAAAAAACTTTTGTCAGAACCACCTTTTCCTTTAAGTAGCATCCAAACTCCTAGCATACCCTCTCATGGTCTATGTTAGTTTTAGGTTCAGGTTGAGAAAAAAAGTTGAATTACTCATTGAAGGGGACCTGATGTCTGGCACTTGTTTGACATCATAAAGTACTGGTTCTTAAATTTAGGGGGAGTTTTGAGAATCTGATGACATCCTTGTATTCTCTCCTCAGGTAAAGTGCTCGTTTATGAACATGCATGTAGATATGCACATACACAATTTTGCTTCTGGGCACGAAGATTCGTGAACCCCTGACACTCATCTAAAGACTTCAGCTTAAAAACCTGTGTAATAAGTCTCCTTGTGTTGTGTCTTCATGAGCTAACCACATCATTGCTTTTGAAGACCCAGCATCTCTTTTCTTTGTCGTGTGCCTTCTATGCCATCATGGAGCAAAGTCCTGAGGTGAGGTTAGCATTGCAAAATATGGGGCTTTGGAAAGAAAATGGAAGGCCTGCCTGAGGTGAGTGTTGCATCCACCCAGTACTCTTCATAGGAAGGCAGGTGACTTGCCTGGCTGAGGAGAACCACCTGAGCCCAGAAGAGCTGTGGAGACTTACTGCTGGTTCTTGAGTAGAAGGGATGTGTTACTAGCATTGAGGAACTAAATACAAGGATTTATTCTATTCCTGGTATTATGGGTGAATGGACTCATCTATTTGGGGGTGTTTCTCAGTGAGAGCCCTTGAGTACTAGGTTAACTCTGGTTACCTGACAATGACAGACTTGGGTAAAAAACTGAACTTGGTGACATTTTGCAATCTTCACTAATTTGGGGTGATGGGCTTTCTGCAGGTGGGAAGTTCCCATGCCGAGGGAGTTTGGGTGGTGTGACTTACATTCACACAGTGGGTATTACTTTCCCATAAAGCTTGGAAAGGGAGATATACCTCTAAAAGACATCTTTGCACTTAAGTTGAGGTTTTAGGAGGGGCCTCTTGAAGTGATTTACATGGAACTGGAAGTCCATGTTGATCATAGGCTCTTTCTTTGGAGTATTTGATTTGAAACACAATAAGGATCTTCAACCAAAAAAGGTGGGCAAGGGGGCATAGAGGGCATGCACATGAGAGAAAACATTCTGCATTGAGGCTGAGAACCAGGGGGGCTTCGGCGCACAATCGGCTGTGATACTAGAGGGGAGAAAAGTGGGGAAGGGAGTAGTGGAAGAAGCAGAGATGGAAGGAGGGAGATGTGAGCAAGAAAGGGCAAAATGGTAGATTTTATAATCCCTAGTGGACTGAGCGGACTAGGCTGTGCATTCAGGGCAGAGCTCCTGGAGATGTTCTGACACAAGAGGGTCTGGAAATATACTTGTGGGGTGTAGCAGCTCCAGAGGAGCAAGGCCCCTTTCTCCCTGACATAATTGGGCTTGCTGCTTTTACTCAGTGACTGTTACAGTGCAAGAGAACTCATGTGACTTGTGAAATTTGTTATCATTTCCTTTGCTGGAAACGTGCATCTCTTGCTGTTGAGTCTTCCTTTGGTTCTGGAGCTAAATTTCTTGCCCACGTGCCAGTGAGTCTCTCTTTTTGGAGAACTTTCTATTTCTAAGCATCACTTTTACATACAAGGCTATAGTTAGCCTAGTGCTTCAGGCAGCTCGGACCTCTCCCTAAAGTCATGTAATAAAAATAATACTGCCTAAATTTTTATGCTGTAGCTATGTTTGTTTCTTTTCTCATCCACAATTCTGCCTCTCTCTGGCTGTTTTTTTCTTCTCCACAAGGTGTGTCTCTTCTTGCTCCTCAAGTAGAAAAGTCATTTCACCTTGCAGAAGTTTTAAGCACCCTTTCATTATTTATATTTTCTGAAATTATACTTCACTTGTTCATGTGTATTCAGCATGTGTTAAGCATCTACATACACAATACAGTATGAGTTGAGGGATATAAAGTTGATTGTGAAGTGGCCATTGAGATCATAACCCAAGAAATGCCTATGCTTAACTGTTCTGTGATGTGACATTAAAAACAGTACTGTGGGTACACAGAAAACATGGTTAAATCTGTTATGGAGACCTAAAATAGATGGTCAGGTACATCTGATGTAGGTACAATGCATAACAAAGCAGCACAAAACTGAGTAGCCAAAAACATTCACTGTTTATTGTTGTCTACCAGTTGAAGGTTGCCTGGGCTATTCTGGTTTCAGCTGCTTTTACTCTTTTGCCTATGGTCAGCTCCAGGTAGGAAATGTGTCTCTGCTGATTCACTGGCTCTTTCAGGTATTTGGGGGTCAGCTGGCTTTAGGATGGACTAGAATGGATTTATCTGGGAATACTTCTCTGGTGGTTTCTCCTCCTCCAGCAGACCAGCCTGGGCTTTTTCTCAAGGTAGTGCAACCTTCCACTGAGCAGGCAGAGGCACAAAGGGCCTTAAGGTCCGTGCCCCGTCCTGGCACGTGACCATTTCTGCTGTGTTCTGTTGGCCAAAGAAAGCAACAAAGCCAGCCAGTATTTTATTTACTCAAGGGAAACAGAAGTAGATTCCACCTTTTGATGAGAAGTGCCGCAAAGTCGAATGGCAAAGCCAAAGCTCCAGGGAGGGAAACAGTGTGGCCCATGTTTCTAACCAGTCTACCACTGCACCTCAGAGGAGATGACATTTGAATTAGACCCTTGATGGGTAGCCTGACTTCCCTGAGGTGCCAAGTGGGTAGAAGACATTGAACATGGGCATACTAAAGGTACAGATGGCAAAATACATGTCCAATATGGGCAGTATGATTTCAGGTTTGTTCCTGGTCCAGCACTTGGTGGTTGTCTGTTTTCTGGTTCAGTTTACTATTGAGAGTCCTAACATCCTAGGGTAGAGGAGGGCATAGGCCGGTAGTTTGTAAATGAGGAGTCATCTGGACATGTTGAGACCCATTCCATTCTCAAATCACATCTGTGACTGGAGTGGGACAGCAAATGTTGAGCATCTCTTTCCGTGCTGGTTTCTGTGTTTCTAGTCTTACATTCTGAAAGGTTCTTTGTTTCAGGGACTGACTCTTGGTGTATACTGCCATCGAACACTCTAATGTTATTTCACACAGTCTCTCACCACGAACTAATGAGAGGGGCTCGTGAAAATCATGAGGACTGGTACCTAACCATCATGTGCTGCCTCTTCCTTGTGTTTATAGTTATTTAGTGGGTAGTGTCTCCTGCGTTGTCTCATTCTGTCATCTGTGCCTTTTCTGTTCCAGACATAGTTCTGAGATCACAGCCTGAGCCATTTAGGATAAGGTAAAGATGTCTCTGGGTGCCCAGAGCGAGGGCCCTTGTCACAGTCATCATTTTAGGACTGCTGCTCCTTGGGGACCAGGGTCCAGTGATTGTCATAGACCTTTAGTTAGCCTGGACAATACTGTTTGACTCACATGTTGCATTTCACTGCTCTGTAAGTTGCTTCTCTTGCTAAGAGTATAGAGATTTAGAGAAGAAAGAGAGGAAACTACTCTAGGTGTGTTCCTTATCATTTCACACTTGTTCATACTTCATCATTGTTTCTCACTTATTAAAAATTATAATTCATAACTAATTCCCACTGCAGAACCAAGGCACACTGAAGTGAATTGGACCTTGGGTGTAGCTTAATGAAGGCTGTGTGCTTACATCTTTCTGAAGCTTGGCTCACATAGGCCAGATTTCTCTAGCTAATTACACGAAGCAGATAGATGAAAACATGCTCACTCACTTACATAGGAATATTTATCTGAAGGTTCTACTTAGAACATAGAGAATAGTTCATTGAGACTCTTCACTGTACTTAATTTCAAGTACTATATATGTCATAATTTTTCCCCACTTCATTATTGCAATGATGTATTTTGCTAAGCTATGGTGCGTGCTACTGAACCGCAAGTAACTTTACAAGATACTTGCTATTGTTTAAAAAGGAAAATATAAGAAATTTTTGACAAAATAGATGCACCTTTGATTTTCATGTTTTCTAGATTTTGGGGGTGTTATAAGTATTTAACTGATGCCCTGTGCTGGAAGCTGTGAATGATTCAGTGATCACTTTAGACATGATCCAAATCTATTGGGCAAAGAAAGACAAATATGCAACTATTATGAAATATATGATTACGATAGATCATTTTGCTGATTGCTAGATGACATTAATTTTCCATTTTGCATTTGGGTCATGCCAGAATTTTACATTTTGACCTTTATTCAAAGATACTTTAAAGACTAAAAAGTTTGAAAAAGACTACCCTATTAAAATTCTTTATGTCAATATATTGCAAAAGAGAACAGGCAAATTAGAGTTGCTTCAAATTTTAAGTGTGGGATTGAGAACTAGGTGTGGAGTTGGTTTATACATTTTCTTTCACGTTCCTATAGATACAAACTTCCTACGTCATTGAATTCTGCAGCTTAAAGAACAAAAAAAGGGATGATTAATTTTGTCCCTAAGATATAAAACATCTTCAGGTCTCAATAAATAAGCAGCCTGAAAAAACTTCTGGGAAGGAGTTTCTTCATTGTTTGTAGCCACTGTGCAAGCCGTGGTGACCATCATACTTGTAACCATTCTTCCTACCAGTTCTCTCAAGGTTGGAAACTGGTAAAAGGGAAGGTGTTGTAGAACTTCCAGAAGATACGGTCGACCATTTTTTTTTCTCTTTTTCAAACCTTGGTGAACTTAACACAAGTTACTTAACAGATATATACCATTTTTATCATTAAATAGATTTCTAGAAATTATGGGTATTGCTCACGTTAGTTTCAAATCATTTTTATGCATTTCCATTATGTGAGTTTCTACTATTAAAAACACTTTGGCTCCAGGATCCAGCAAAAGTCATCATATTGAAGGATCCCAACTTTTATTTCCAGGGTGCAATCTGCTGTTATCAATGTGTCTATGAGTATTTTATTCCTACCTAATAACTTATGCAAAGAAATAGTCAAGTACCCAATCAGTCCTCATGATCTTGCACACATTTAAAAGCTTAGAGATATTAAAATGCACTACCTAGGTTCCATTTCTTTGAAGGTGTGTATAGCAAATGGCTTAGTCCTTGGAAGTTTAAGTAGCCAGGCCAGCTATGACATTGTTTGAGGTGTTTTAGCATTCTCTAGCTGTAATAGTAATGTCGATATGCTGATGTCAGAAAATGCTAAGTCCCCAATTTGCATTTTTAGATATGTTATTGCTTTGAGTGTTATGAAATGCTCTTGACCTAAAGAGTAATCAATAGCAGAGATTTTAGCTTTCTATTACTTAGTTGGAAGAATCCTAGTAATTTTTAGAAAATTGGACAATAGTGTTGCACTCCATTACACTAATATTGGCTCACAAAGGTAGTTTCAAAGAAGTCATTTTTTTTTTTCTGTATCCTCACTCAGCCTTTCAGTGGCTGACCCTGGGAAGAGGGATCCTATCAAGTTCTGTGTGGAACAGCTGGCCAGGCTGGGGCTTTTAACTCAACTCCGGTGAAGCTGGACAGGAAAGCCAAATGAATGAGGTGGACTATGTGAAGACATGAAGTAATGAAGAGTGGCCAAGTGAAGGATACACAATGTGTGTGTGTGTGTGTGTGTGTGTGTGTGTGTGTTTGTGTGTGTGTGTGTCTGTGCATGTGCATGTGTAGTTCTATGGGTTAGATCCTCCTGATTACTTCACACTTGAATGCAGGCACATTTTTGACAGATTGCATGATTTTGTTTTTCCCCCAAAGCCACTTGGAACACCAGATTTCTATGCAAAATTTCCCTTTTTTAAAATACTGTTCAAATCAGACAAGACATTTTATGGGTCAGGCTGAGGTGTGCACATTATCTGGACTTCCCTACATGTGGAGGGGAGCATCGAGACTGTTTTATCATCCTCCTAAGTACTTTTATACATTATTTAATAGCAGCATTGATCTAACATTAATCTGTCTTTATAAACAGTGGGTAATATTTATGAAACAGACTACAACAGGACACCTAGATCCAAACAGTGTTTCTTTTCACACTAAGCAGAATCTGGTAACTGTTACTGTTTAACATAATTCTGGCCATAATGCCATTTCCCCCCTCAGGTGGAAGACTCTGAGCTAAACCTATTTTCTGTGTGTGTGTGTGTGTGTGTGTGACTCAGAGCAATGGTGTTCTATTTGAAAAGCCCCTACAGATAACTCACCTCCACCCTCAAAAGTCTTTGAATGAGGAAGACGTGTGAAGTGCTTGCTGATTTGCTCTCAGTGAGGTCCCTAGATAATGTACTTTCTTTTCATCTGTTTCCCTTAGGAAAGATGCCATCCAACAAATGTTTATTGAGTATCGCACCTTCTAAATTATAAATCCCCATCCCCTGTGTTGTCTCCCTTGGTCTGAAGGTTTTCTTCTTCAATCAATAGTTTCCATTTCAACCATGTTTATCATTGCAGCTAACCATCTCTTTCTAACTGGTCTCTGCCATTTTTTTTTGAAAAGTAACAACCAGACATTTCCAAGTCTGCTAAAGAGAAATATCTTCCCCTCCCATCCTCAACCATTAAAAATTTAAAACAAAGTTATTTTATTGAATGCCTATGGTTTACCAGATGTATGGCCAATGGCTGCCAGCATTGTGACCTTGTAGGTTTTCATTGGATTCAGACAGATGGTAAAGAAATAGTGGAGCCAAAAATGGTGAACCATTCCTTTATTAAAGTCTCACACAGGCCAATGAGCAAACACACAGGGAAAACACTTCCCTTTCATTCAGAGCCCCCAAAGTCCTGACACATTCTCTGATTCCACAACCAGGAGAATCTTCTCTGGTTCCTCCTATAATCAAAGGCTCCACTAGTCTCAGTGGAGCTCCCAAAGCCCCTCAACTTTAGCTTCACCTCTGCACTCCTTCTTCTCTCTCTGCAAAACTGGCTTCTTCTTCAGCATTCTGCATTCTCTCTGCTCTCCCTGTAAAACTGCCTGGGCCCACAAAGACCCCTCCTCCAGGAAATATTAGCAAAGTAACGGCCCCTCCCAAGCAGAAATGCAATCTGCAATTTGCAATCAACTGCCTTGCTCTGAGGGCAAGCACACACATGGCTGCTCAGTGCCATTTTTTAACAATAAAAGTGAGCAAACTCAAAAAATACAAATTTTACAAACTCATTAGCCCAACACCAGGTAATATGCAAAGTTGGAGGGGAGTATGAAAATAAATAAGAAGTAAAAATGTATACTTCTAAATAAGATAATGATATACTGTGATGTCGATACTGTTTCTGGGAGGAGTTCAACTGGTATATAATAAATCATTAATGGGTCAAGCCAACATCTAGTAACATGCTGATCTGGGCTTCATAAAGTTACTGAAGTGTATTTCTGAAGTGACTACTCTTGTACTAAATTATGTTCTCTTAAATAAGTTACTACTTTTCCTGTTCAGTAACATCACCTGTGCTTCACCTAACGAAAAATTTTTTGTCCTTTATTTTCCTTTGGGAACATAACTCATTATTTTCTGATAATAGTAGTGTAAAACCAGTAGTTGTGGCCACCATCACAGCCACCTGGCCCATGAAGGTTTGCATTAGATTCGGACAGTCAGTAATGAAACAGTGGAGCCAAGAACTGGTGAGCCATCATCTTTAATCCTAGCTTGCACCCAGCGGGCAAGTAAAAACACACACTGGGCTCCAAAACCCACTCATTTAGTGCTCACAAAGCTACTGACTTATTTGAGTTTCCTAGAATCAAAGGTTACTAGCTCACCAGCCTTATTCACCTCTGTTCCCCATCTCCTTCTCCAGCACAAACTCTGCTCAAATTGGCTTCTCCCTCAGCACTCTGCCATCTTGGTTGCTTCTCCTGGCCTCCTCCACGTGGTCTTTCTCTGCTCTCCTCTCTAATGCTAATCTCAGGAACCGAGAGAGAGCAAACTCCTGGTCTGCTCCACTTTATAGTGTAGAAATCCAAACCTTTAATCCAATCTACAAACAAGGAAGTCTCTGATACAAAGTCACTTATCTGAGGCATAATGAGAGGATTCTTCATGAGAGTGCATCACCCCACATCATCCAATCAGTCAAGGGTGTGAGAAAAAGCTTACTCTTAAAACTAAGCATTAGGCTATAATGACCTGGCCTGCCCACAGCCTGTCCCCCAACACACATTAATATCAATGGACTTGCACGTGGGCAGCGTCATCTTTAACAAAGTGAGCATAATATATTTTATCTGCCCAACAGGTAGCAATTGTTTGATGTTTTATAATTCCTGAAGTGTTCCAACATCTAGCTTGATCATAACTCAATATAACTTTAATTATAAAGTATTAATGAATGATTTTATAGAACATACAATGTTGCTTTGTGAGATATGTCAATAAATGAAGCTTTTAATTCTCAAATTGTCATAGAACTTTGGGAGCAGTCCAGTAGGAGTTTAAACCCTAATTTCCTTTCTTCCTGAAGTCTGAATACTTCCTTGAGACTGAGTTCTTGAGTGTTGATGCTTTGCCCAGTGAGTACTGCCATCTCATTCCCCACTGTTTCTCCAGGTCAGGACTACTTTTCAGTCAGGGCAGTAGGTGGCCGTTCTTATTCTTTCTAATAAGAACTGGTAGTTGCAATGACCTTGTTTGACATTCAGTTCCTCCTCAGTCATACCTCTTGCTGTTTCTTAGGAACAGGGAGCAATCTTTCCTCTTCCCTATTTCATCCCCAAAAGAATGTTCTGGGAACGATTATCCAGTGACATAATTCATCCTAGATTAGAGTGCTTAGCTTTCTACCAGCCATCACCCTTGTGTTGATGACTTTTCCATTCTTCCTTGTTGTGTTTTTATCTCGCTAAAGAAGAACACCTGGAAGAAGTGTCAAGAAGTACAAATTGGGCCCTGGCTGGGTGGCTCAGTAGATAAAGCATTATCCTGGTGCACCTAGGTCTCAGGTTCAATTCCTGGTGAGGGCACATAGGGGATGCAATCAATAACTGCACAACTGAATGGAATAACTAAGTGGGACAATGAGTTGATACTTTCTATCTCTTTCCCTACTTCTCTCTTTCTCTCCCTACTTCTCTCTCTATCTCCCTTCTTCTTTTTCTCTCTCTCTTAAATTAATGGGGGGAAAAGTACAAATTGGTAGTTATAAAATATTCCCTATGTATAGCATAGGGAATATTGTCAGTAATATTATAATAACTATGTATGATGCCAGGTGAGTCCTGGATATATTGGGGGAAACACTTTGTAAAGTATATGATTGTCTAACCACTGTGCTGTACACCTGAGTGTAATACAAAATAATACTGGAAAAAAAGAAAAAGATGATGTTGCTGTAGGAGGCCTCCGAGTCTCTGTCATCCATAGGAGTGAACCCAGCTGAGATTTGCTTTGCCTAAAGAAACAAAAAAATTTCTAAACAAAACATTTAATGATCAAACCAAGTGCTACGTGAATAGGCTGTGGTAATCAGACCCCTTTTCTTCATTTCCATTTGGAATACAGTGCTGTGCTACCTGGGTGTCCAATCATTTGGTCTCAGGATCTCTTTGCTCTCATATCCTTGAGGACTGCAGTGAGCTTAAGGTTATATGATTTATATATATCCATACTTTAGCTTAGGCATTAGAACTGAAATGTGTAAATTATTTTAAAAAAATTTATTTATAAACCAGCCTATTACACAGTAACAGAAATAACATCTTTGAGAAGTAACTACTTTAAAAAAATATTAGAGAGGAAAGTATTTTTACATATCTCTTTAATATCTAACTTAATGGGAGATGTCTAGACTTTTAGATCTCTTTTTTGCATTCAATCTGTTTTGGTTGAGGTTTATGAAGAAAATTGGACTTCACACAGATATATAGTTGAAAAATTGTGTATATTCTTTTAGGGGGGGGGTGAAGGGGAGAGACAAAGAAAGACACACAAGGAAGTCTAGGTGCTCCTGTGTGTGCCCTGACTGGGGAATTGAACTGGAAGCCTCCGTACTCTGCGACGAGGCTCCAACCAACTGAGCTATTTGACCAGAACTTATTTATTTTTTCTTTTTGAGAGACAGAGAGAGCAAGGGAGAGAGAGGGGAGGGAGAAGGAGAGAGACAGTAGTGGTAAGGGAAGCATTCATTTGTTGTTCCACTCAGTCATACATTCAGTGGTCGCTTCCCATATGTATCCTGACTGGGAATTGAACCCAAATTTTGATGCGACACACTTTCTTTTTAAGTGAGAGAATGGGACATAGTAAGACAGACTACTACCACGTGCACCCTAACCAGGATCCAGCCGGCAACCCCTGTCTGGGGCTGATACTTGACTCAGCCAATATGCAAACCAATCGAGCAGTTGAGCCAAGGGAGGGAAAGAGGGGGGAGAGAAACAGATGGTCACTTCTCCTTTGTGTCCTCACCAGGAATGGAATTGGGATGTCCACCTGCGGGGCCAATGCTCTACCACTGAGCCAACTGGCCAGGGCTGGGACGACACCCTTAATCAACTAAACTAACCCGCCGTGGCCTGTGTATATTCTCTTTGATAATTATACCAAAACTTCACGAGTAGTAGTTGAAAGTATTTTTTTTTTTGAAAGTAGGAAACTGAAACCATATCAGTGAACTTTTAATGCCCTGTTAACTTAAAAAACATTGGTCCATCTTGAATTTTGAATGGATATTTTTACTTACACATGATTTTATGACATCATATATTTGTCCCTTGGAAAATATGGTAGATGTTATACAGATCTTTCAAATATCACACATTTCATTATAAGATAACAGAATTATGTTACTTAATATCACCACCAATCTTAGTTAAGTATTGTGAAGCTGTGAACATCAGAGTGGTGGATACAAATTATCCAAAATTCTAATTTTCATTTAAAAGCTGAAAATTTTTAATTGACAACAAATGCTGTCAGTTTTACTTGAAATGGCATCCTGGCTTTAGTTATTTTTAAGAAAATGTCAGTTACGAAAGTTTGAAAAACTAAAGTTTGTCTATTAGTCACTCTCTCAAGTAAAAATAACGTTCCATGAAAAAAGCTAGTTCTGCTTGTAATTTAATGGCACAAATTGCTTTTCTTTAAAGAATCATCCTGCACCAGAAGTGCTTTATGCATGTTTTCTTTTTAGTCACAGAATGTTAGAAGTAGATTCAAGAGTTGAGATGTAATGAAATTTATGATGTTTATTGCAATATCAAAGATCATGAATAAAACATTTTTTTTTCTTTTTTAAACTGGGAATGAGTAATTGTGAAAATAAAATGACTATTCACATGATTTGGTGCCTCTGACATTATTCCTGCTGAGTACCAGCAGTTTCATCCAACAGTAGTTCCAAAGGCAACACAATGAATAAGGAAAATAACATCATAAAATTATTATAAAAGCTATGATCTCCTAGACCTCATGTAAAGGTCTGAAAGAATCCCATGAGTCTGGTGACCAACATTTGGAACTGCAGCTCTAGTACATACAGAGTGGGGCAAAAGTGGCTATACAATAATTAATAAATAATAATACAAGAATAAACTGTGTTTTGCATACTCACAACTGCAGACCTACTCTTGCCCCGCTCTGTATGTTCTGAATACCTAGGTTGCATGATCAGATTTACACTCACACTTTAACACCATTATATACCATGAAGAAATGGAAGGTGCTAGTTTCCTCTTGTATCCAAGCACCAAGACTAAACAAATAGTTCCCTTTACATCTGCCATGTTTTAGTAATTCTTCCTCCTGATTTGCCATTATGAGTAGGTGGCATGAGCTTTTTCTGAGCTGTAACCTCAGTACTTTTATCCCTAGCCTGGTCCTACTTGTTGCATCAACATCCCTTCTTGCTCATCTTTGCTGCCCTACCATCCTGCTGTGAGTTTCACTCATCTTCCTGAGGTTTCTTATAGCTTATCTGGAGCTCTGCAACCAGACATCCTTCTACCAAATTTTAATAATGTTTTAATATTTTTTAATTTATTGATTTTAGAGAGAGAGGAAGGTAGAAAGAGAAAGAAGCATTGATTTGTTGTTTCACTTATTTATGCACTCACTAGTTGATTCCTGCATGTGCCCTGACTGGGGATTGAACCCATAACCTTGGCTTATGGAGACAATACTTCAATCAGTTGAGCTACACAGTCAGGGCCTTATAATACTGTTTTGGTAAAAGTATCTCCCTGTGCTTGGTTACAGTTTCAGTACTTAAAGATTATTTGCTGAACTTACATCCATATTGTGAAATATATGTTTTAAGGTCAAGCATATTTCTGGAAGGCAATGTCATTTCTATTTTTCTAATAGGTCTACTGATCTTACCAAATGAAGGAGATTATTTTACTAATTAGTTTGTTTTGATTTTAAAATAAGAACATGAGATTGAAGGTAGATGAGTAGGCTGCACAGTACTTGAAATGTGGGGTTAGACCTGGGCTTGAAAACTCTAAGTGTGGTTCCTCCACTTACTACTTCTTAGAGCCTTCTTTTCCTTGTCTACATAAAAGTGTTATTGATGTTTACCTGTAAAGGTTGTAGTCAAGGCTAATCTCATTATGTATAATTAAGACACTGCAATGTGTCATGAACAATAGATAGCAACTTTTTAAAAATTATAATAATTTATTAATTTGGTACTTAGACACTTACTAGGTCTAGTTTTAGCTGTCACATATAGTTGTATTATTCTAGAATGAAATGGTGCCCTTAAAAAAGTGGTGGTATGCCTGATCAGGTGGTGGTGCAGTGGGTAGAGCATCTGACTGGGACACAGAGGATCCAGGCTCAAAATCCCAAAGGTTGCCAGCTTGAGTACGAGCTCATCTGGCTTGAGCATTAGCTCACCAGCTTAAGCAGGGGGTTGCTGGCTTGAGCATGGTATCATAGACATGACCCCATGGTCGCTGGCTTGAGCCCAGAGGTCTCTGGCTTGAAGTCTAAGGTCGCTGGCTTGAGCCCAAGGTCGCTGGCTTGAGCCCAAGGTCACTGGCTTGAGCAAGGGGTCACTCACTCTGCTGGAGCCTCCTGATCAAGGCACATATGAGAAAGCAATAAATGAACAACTAAGTTGCTGCAATGAAGAATTGATGCTTCGCATCTCTTTTCCTTCCTGTCTGTTCCTATTTATGTTCTTTTCTCTGTCTGTCTCTCTTGCTAAAAGAAATAATAATAATAACAGAAAAGTGATGTTTTGGCATGTGCGCACATTAGGTAGAGTTGCAAAACAGATATTTACATGTACATGTAATAAACAGCAGATGAAAAACAAAATGCAATAAATCTTATTTTTCAGTTTTCAAAGATTACAGCAAATAAACTTGTATTTTTCAATGAATAGGGCCTGAATTGGATGGGATTTTTATTTGAGTCATACATAATTTGAGACTAATATTTTTTCTTTGATATATTTTAGCCTCATTACTTATTATCACTTACTTGCATATTGGTCAGTTGTAGCAATGGGTAGATTTTAATCTAAAAATCTCCATTTTTTAAAATTACTGAGATATAATTGACGTATGTTTCAGGTTTACAACAAAATGATTTGACATTTGTATATATTGTGAGATAGTCACCATAATAAGTCTGGTTAGCATCACTGTAGTTACATATTTTTTTCTTGTGATAAACACTTTTAAGATCTAGTCTCTTAGCAACTGTCAAATGTGCAATACAGTATTATTACCTATACTATGCTGTGCATGACATTGCTGAATCTTCACTGTTTTCCCAAATCTCAAAGGTTCATGATGTCCTGGTCTGATAGCTCCTTTAGTGAGAGCATCGTCCCAAAGTACAAAGGTCATCGGTTTGATCTACGGTCAGGGCTCATACAGGAACAGCTTGATGTTTCAGTCTCTTTCACTTTCCCTACCTCTCTCTCTAAAATTGATACATAAAAATTAAAAACAAAGGTAGATGAGAAAGCAGAAATAGTCTGGGGTGATAAAACTGAATATAGAATTAAAGCATCAATTGCTTGTTCTCAGTTGATAGACTTTTTTTCAAGTAATGGGGAATACCTTTATTTTCATCTAGGAGAATCTATTATGTTTGCCTATATCAAAGGAACTGTAGAAATTGTGACCAGCAAATACATAAAACAAATAAAATTCTTGCCAGCTGGGGTATAGCTAAATGCTTGCCACTCTCGCAGTAAGTCATTGAGAGCAAACTTTTGATCACTGGTGTAATGTATTGAAGAATGCTGCTTTTCCTGTTTGATATGATAGTGAATGGTAATGCATTGTATAGAAACACTTATGAAAGGATATTTTGTATTCACATTTAAAAATTGATTCTGGTTTTTAAGGAACTTCCCTTATAAGCCCATATGGGTTCTGGTGAAATCCATTCTGAAGAACTTAAGGCAAATAGCTTTTGCAAGTATGAACTCATTAGCAGGGCTTATTCCTTTGGCTGTATTTTCTGATAACAGTTTTCTATCGGATATGTGAATGTCAGATAGCAGAACTAGTAATAACGTGTTTCCTGTGCTCATTAGTGAATATGTATAGGATGAGGCAGAATGAGGTGGTCCAAGAACTAATCAATATCTTCTAGCTCTCTCACTTCCTTTACCCTATTCTTTACTATGTTTTTTGGGTATTCGTTTTAAAGACTGTATTTAATAAGAACTTTGACATATGTAAATATTTGGTGTATTTGCTGTGTTCAGTTTTAGCAAAATTTCAGCATTTCTCTCAAAAAGAAGACTGCAGGACAATGTTTGTACTGACTTAGGACTGTGAAGGGTTTTGAGGAATGGCTCCTCAGAACACTGCAGTGTATTGTGTTTATGGCTGTGATGTTCTTGATATTTTTTTGACTTTGTTTTTTAATCCAGGCTTTTATAATTCTTTAGAAAGTATGAAATGTTTCCACTTTAGGATTTGAAAAAATGATTAAAAATTATGTGTATAAAATTTGTGAACAGCATTGGTATAGTCTTGAAGAATAGGCTGTGGCTATTGACCATATAAAAGGTGGAGTCTGCCCAAGAATGCCCCTCCCTACAGCTGTCTGGCTCCCGTTAAAAGGGCTCCAAGGACCCTGCCAACAGAACAAGTATGTTGTTCCTGGCATGGCTCTTCTGTGCCATCTGGTTCAGGGCTGTGGCCCCACACCCAGTGGCAAATTTCTTTATTTTAGAGGAAGTGAGCCACATTCTTCTACCATGGTTTGATATAAAATTCCAACCATTCCATCTATCCATGCTTATGACCCTTTCTAATTTATATACAACAAGTGCCAACTCACTAGACCAAGACTCAGAAAACTTGTGCTATGATCTTGGCTTTGCCAGAGGCCAGTTTTGTGACCTTGGGGAATATGTTCAACTAATCTGAGCCTCAATATCCTCATCTGCAAAATGAAGTAAGTTGATGAAAGTCCTATTTCTTGATGAATCAGTCTGGTAATTTTCATATAGTTTTTCATAAACTGTATTGCAAGCAAATAGAAATTACTGGGAAACAAGATTTAGCATTGATGTTGTCTTGTGTATTTCATACCAAGACTTAAAGGGCTTTGAGGGCATTGTGGAAACATCTGGGCAATATGTGAGAAGTGGCAAACTCTTCAAGAATTTTGTGCCTGTGACTTAGTCCTTCTGTAGAGCCTGATGCTGTTCAGTAACTATTTATGAATGATGACCGTTTCCTGTTGCCTACTAGTGCAGATTTCCTTTCTTGAACTTACTCTGGTTTTAACCATTCCTCTTATGTCTAAAAAGGGTATTATCCACATGGCAATTACCAGTATTGACTTTGCTACTTGTTGAAGTCATGATGGTTTTATAACTCCGGGCTGGGTTCTTGGTTTGGCAATAAAGGGAGTATATTAAGAAGATGAAAACATTGCACATACACTTGAGAGTGAAACTTACAAACAACTGATTATAGAGGGAAAATTAAATAGATATAAGCAAAGTGTGAACAAGGTAATGTGGGGCATAGTAGAAGAAGAAATAAATTCTAATTGGACATGGATTTTCATGAGAGATGAGAAGTATCTGAACTGAACCCAGAGAGATGAGAGCAAAGACTAAAATAAGGAGAGAAACATAAAATTCATTTCAGGCAAGGAGAAGGACTCTACACACGTGGACTATAGGAAGGGCATGGATTATTTGAAGAAAAGAGAGATAACCATTAGGTGACTATTGCTTTAATAAAGACAAGAGACGATGGTTAACTTTATTAGGGAGGTAGTTATGTCAGTGAAGAAAAGTTGACAGATTTGAAGATTTGAAATTGATTTAGAAGCTAGAATCTGCATAATTTATGGATGAATTTCATATAGGTAGTGGGATACAGTTATTTATGAATCCTAGATTTTTGGCTCACAAAACTGGAAAAGTACTGCTATTCACTAAGACAAGGTATCTGAAGTTAGCATCAGTTTTGGGCATGTAGGTTTAAAGCATCTATAAGGCATCTATGCTGAGATGTTAGGTTGCAGTTGAGTAATAAGTCTTGGTAAAGATGTGTTTGGGAGACATTTACTTCAAAAAAATTTTAAGACAAATTTTTAGAGTAGTTTAAGGTTCTCAGAGCAACTGAGAGAAGGTAAAGAGATTCCCATGTACCCCTGCCCCTATGCATGCATAGCCTCCCCAATTATTAATATTCCCCACCACAGTGGTACATTTGTTAGAATTGATGACCCTCCATTGATACATTATAATCATCCATAGTCCATAGTTTGCTTTGTGATTCATTCTTATGTTTCATATCCATAATCCAGAGTGTTTTCACTGTTCTAAAAACTTCTTTGCTCTATTTATCCCTCCCCTCTCCCTTCTTATAGCTCTTACACATATTTTGTTAGATTTATACCTAATTATTTAATTTTGGGAGATGCTAAAGTAAATAGGTGCTTTTATTCTCAAATTCCACTTGTTTTTTGCTGGTATATAAGAAAGTGATCTACTTTTGGATATTAGCTTTGTATTCCACTATAATCCCTTCCGTCCCTCCCTCCTTCCCTCCCTCTTTCTTTCTTTCTTTCTTTCTTTCTTTCTTTCTTTCTTTCTTTCTTTCTTTCTTTCTTTCTTTTGTTAAGTTATAAGTGGGGAGGCAGTCAGACAGAGTCCCACATGTGCCTGACCAGGATCCACCCAGCATGCCCACCAGGGGGCGATGCTCTGCCCATCTGAGGCATTGCTCCGTTGCAGCCAGAGCCATTTTAGTGTCTGAGGTGGAGGCCATGGAGCCATCCTCAGTGCCCGGGCCAACTTTGTTCCAATGGAGCCTTGGCTATGGGAGGGGAAGAGAGAGATAGGAGGGGAAGAGAGAGATAGAGAGAAAGGAAAGGGGGAAGGGTGGGAAAGCAGATGGGTGCTTCTCCTGTGTGCCCAGACTGAGAACCAAACCTGGAACTTCCACATGCCAGGCCAATGCTCTACCACTGAGCCAACTGTCCAGGACCGTAATCCCTTTTCTTTATTAGTTTCAGGAGGTAGTTGTTTTTCTCCCCTATGTAAAAAAGCTGAAAGAAGCAACAATTATGTCATCTGTGAAAAAAAGTTTTATTTCCTCCTTTCCCATCTGTATAACTTTTTATTGTATTAGCTAAAACTACCTGTACAGTGTTGAAAAGGAGTGATAAAAGAGGCCATCCTATACTTGATCTTAATGGGAAAGCTTTGATTTTCTCACCAATACATATGATACTAGCTGTAGATTTTTTGTAGATATTCTTTCTTTATGAAGTAAAAGAAGTTCCTTTCTAATCTTAATACACTGAGAGTTTATTATTATTATGAATAGGTATTGCATTTTGTCAAAGTTTTTTCTATATTTGTGGATGTGATCATGATATTTTTTGTTTTTAGCCTAATGATAGGACAGATTACATTATTGTTAATCTAGCCTTGCATACCTAGGGTAGATTTTATTTGTTGATTTTGGTATACAATTCCTTTTATATATTGTTGTATTCAATTTGCTAATATTTTGCTGTTGATTTTTACATATATGTTCATGAGAGAGATTGGTCTGTAGTTGTAATGTTTCCTCTGGTTTTAGTATTAGGGTAATGCTGACCTCATAGATTGTGTTATGGAGTATTCCCTCTACGTCTGTGTTTTGACAGAGATTGTAGAGAATTTATATAAGTTTTTTTTTCCTTAAGGGTTTATCTGCTTCAATAATGAACTCATCTGACTTGGGCACTTTCTGTTTTGGAAGGTTATTAATAGATATAGTCCTCTTCAGATTGTCTATTTCTTCTGTGTGTTTTGGCAGATTGTGTCTTTTAAGGAATTGGTTTAATTCAAGTTACCAATTTGTGGGCATAAAGTTATTTGTAATATTATTTCATTATTGTTTTCAATGTTCATTGGAACTGTAGTGATGTCCCTTCTTTCATTTTTGATATTAGTAATTTGATTTCTTTCTCATTTTTTTAGTAAGCATGTCATAAAGGCTTATCAATTTTATTGATCTTTTAAAAGAACCAGCTTGGTTTTATTGATTTTTCATTGTCAATTTCATTGATTTCTGCTCTAATTTTTATTTCTTTTTTTTTTTGGATTTAATTTGCTCTTTTTTACTAGTTTCCTAAAGTAAAAATTTATATTATTGATTATAGATATTTCTTCTTTTATAACATATACATTCAGTACTATTAATTTCTCTCTTAGCACTGCTTTTGATGTATGCCATAAAATTTTTCTCTAACTCTCCAGGTACTTTATGTTTTTCTTGACTCCAGGTATTACCTCCATACGTTTGACTTAAAAATACTATGTATATCTTAGTCCTAATCTCTCTAAGAGCTTTATTCCCATATTTTAATCTGCCTGTTAGACACCTGAACCTGGATCACCTGGAAGAAACTCAAAATCAGTATCTGTAGAAAATACATTAGTTTTTTCTACTTCTCTGTTTTTTTCTCCATGTTTTCATCTTTGTTTCAGATCTTATAATCAATGGCCTTATAATCTTGAATTCTTGTGTTTTTGTTTGTTTTTCAGCCCTTGACTTCCATGGGGACTCACAAATAGTGGAGAAGCCTTGCTTTGTAGTAGCCTTTATATTCCCACTGTACTTACTTTACACCTGTTATGGATTGGACTCTCTGCTTTTTAGCATGTGAAACACTTATAAAACTTTCAGAGAAAAATTTTAAAAAGGTATACTTAATAAGGTCGTTATAAGGGAGTCAAGGCTTTGGTTACTTTTGTATAGAAAAAAGAAAACAAAGAATGATTTGACAGTAAATCTTTATGTCCACTGTGGAAGGGGTATGAATAAATAAAGAGCCTTCCAAGTCTGTGAAGTGTTATTCACTATGAAGGCAATCTAATCATTTCCCCAAACTAAATGTACCAAATAAGCAGAATAGAGGAGAGAAGGTTCGGCTGGAAATATTTTTCTATTGGTAACTGTGGCTCTGAATGTTAATTGAGGATAGGGGGAGGCTAATGTACTCTGCTCATGACATATGATTGGTCTTATTAGTTGGCATTTGTTCTGATTAGTTGCTGTTTCTGTGCTTTAGCTTTTATTATTTTGACTTATTTCATTTATTATTTATCCAATTATTTTAAATTTTAATTTAATCCTAAATTTTTTATCTCTATTTTATATTTCTATTGTTTCTTAGACTGTTTAAAAATGTGAAGCTCTTCTTGGGTAACATTATCTGGAACATCAGGCTAAAAACTGAATATAATCCACATTTTGTGAAGGCTGGGCTTCTAAACTAACAATAAAAATTTATGAAGATACATCTTTGAATTACTTCACTAGTCTAATTTATAACTATTTTTATCCCAAACACATCTTTGAAATGGGTCTTCTAATGCACTGATTTTCATTTGTATATAATTTGGAATCATTATTAAAGATGTTAGGATACCTTCAAAAAACACAATATAATGTATTTGACCCCTTTGTTCAGCAAAATAATAACCTCTCAGAGATGTCTACTGCATACTCCTTAGAATCTCTGTGTGAATCTCTCTCTGTGTGTATGTATGTGTGTGTGTTTGTGTGTGTGTGTGTGTGTGTGTGTGTGTGTGTGTGTGTGTGTGTGTATATATATATATATTAGGTAGAGAAGAAAAGAGAGGGACAGGCAGGCAGATAGGAAGGGAGAGAGATGAGAAGCATCAATTTATAGTTGTGGCACCTTAGTTGTTCTTTGATTGCTTTCTCATACTTGCCTTGACCAGAGGGCTCCAGCTGAACCAGTGACCCCTTGCTCAAGCAGTGACTGTGGGCTCAAGCCAGCGACCTTGGGGTCATGTCTGTGATCCTACTCTCAAGCTGGCAACCTTGAGGTTTTGAACCTGAGTCCTCAGTATCACAGGCTGATGCTCTATCCACTGCAGTACTGCCTGTTCAGGTGAATCTTTGTAGTATATGTTCTGTTACATGGCAAATTAGAATGAGGAAACATATAGAGTTAAGACTGCTAATCAGTTAACTTTAAGATAGGAAATTCCCCAGCATCATCCTGGTGGGCCCTATTTGAGTACAAGGGTCATGATATGTGGAAGAGGGAAGCAGAAGAGGTCAGTCTGGACTGGTCATCCCTGCCTTTGAAGATGGATACAGGCCTTGAGACAAAGAATCTGGAAAGCCTTTAGAAGCTAGAAAAGGCCAAGGAAATTATTCTTTCCTGGAGCCTCCAGACAGGAATTCAGCTCTGCTGACACCTTAAATTTAACCCAGTGGAACCTGTATCAGACTTCAGGCTTACAGAACTGTATATAATAAATGTGTTGCTTTCACACTGTTTGTGGTAGTCTGTTACTAATAGTGTTCTTCTTGATTGCTGACTGTATGCATGCAGTGCTTGCTTCTCATATTTTAGATACCAGAAATTTATAATTTTCCTAAAATATTAGATTATTTTTACTTTATATTAAAGGCAACCAGCCTGATCTGTGGTGGCGCAGTGGATCAAGCGTCAACCTGGAATGCTGAGGTCACCGATTCAAAACCCTGGGCTTGCCTGGTCAAGGCACATATGGGAGTTGATGCTTCCTGCTCCTCCCCCTTCTCTCTCTCTCTCTCTCTTTCTATCTCTTTCCCACTCTTTCTCTCTCCTCTCTAAAATGAAATAAAAAGAATGTTTAAAGGCAACCATGTTCGTTCTTAAAGATGATATTTCTTGCCTGTTCAAAATTCAGCCCAGTTTGTTTTATTATTGAATGTGATAAAATCCACCTACGTGTTTGTTTGTGACCATAGACACATTTATAATGTGTGTATATATACAGATATATAGTATATATGTAAAAATATATATAGTAAATACATATAAAAAGTATTAAAAAGTATATTTTGGGATAGTTTGCTATGTTTTTTTTTTGCTATTGAGATAAACTATTATAGCATACCTATTAAAATAATCTAACATAATTTTGATTAAATGGGAAATGTGTAAAAAGTAGAATATATTTGAACATTTTTGTTTGAATGGCTTAGAGGTCATGACATTAGCATATGACTATAAACAGTCATTTGGTTTGTCAGGGAACACCATTTCTGGGTTGACATAAATGCCAATACTGTCAATTGGCTTTCAACTCTTGGAATCAAATTAGAGATGAAATATGTTTATCTTTGCCGAAGAGAATGTAAATGCTTTCAAATTTGATAATGTAAAGTGAAGGTAAAGAAAAGGTAGAGCTGACAGAAATGGAAAACGAAAGGGCAGAAAGAGCAAATAAGAGTAACAATGGTGATGTCATCTATTACTTGAAGGAGTGAAGATATGCTATTGTTTGATAATAGAATTAAACACAGATATATAAGTTATTCTTTAAAGATAAAAGTAACCATTAATGGAAATAAAACAATGGAATAACTCTCTATTAGGAGATAGAGGCATGGGAAAGTTGGGGAACACTAAGTATACTAGTTGCCATTAATGATATCAGAAAGTCAACAGACGATTCTAAATAAGGCAAGACTATTAGAAATGCTTATTATTCCAAGAGAAGGAGTTAACATTCAGGTCAGTTACAACAGATGCCTAAAAGAATTGCCTCTGGAGGATACAATTGGGCCTCCCACTTACACCATTTTTTCTCCTTTTTATTAAATTTATCAGGGTGACATTGGTCACTTTAAGATCAAAGTAATTGTGGTTTAAAGTAGTATTTGGCAAACTTTTTTTGTAAAGGGCCAGGTATTAAATATTTTAGCCTTTGCAAGCCATGTGACCTTGGTCAAAGCAACTCAACTCCACTATTGCAGTGCAGAAGCAGCTATACACATTATTTTCACGAGTAAGCACAGCTGTGTTCCACTGAAGTTTGTTTACAAGAAGAGATGATGGCCATAGTTTGCTGACTTCTTGTTTAAAGTGTCAAATAGTACTACAAGGCCAAAACAAAAGAACAGTGGTCTGTTGAGACTCTCCCACCCATTCCGTTTCTAAGAAGCACTTCAGCTATTTTTCTTTTTTGGGTATTTATCTACATAATTCTAAATAATTTATGAATCAAGGGATACCAGTGTGTTTTTATTTCCAAATATAAATTTACTGCTATCCTTTGATTCATCAATTTGAGACATTGTCTGTTTACATCCTATTAGGGTAGCTGAAAAATACAACTTTCTTACAGCTTCTCCTTTTCACCTCCATTTGCCCAAAATTGTTGGTGGAATATTTGATTAAATCTGTATTCGGTGTTTTCAGACCCTGCAGATATTGTTCAGTCTTGAGTTAGTCTTATGCTTGTTTCCTGTCCTGTGCAAATTTTTGTTTTTCCTAAAGTTAATCTATTTTATTTGCTTAGGTTTTTTTCTTTAAATCTCATGCTTTTCCTTTTCTTCTTGTAACAGTTGTGTAAAATGACTCTTGGTACCATTTTCCATAGAGATAAAACAGTCTTAGAATCTATCAGTTTGTGGTTTTCCCTGAATCATGGAACCCTTCAGGACTGCTGATCCGATATGGGATGGTTGCCTTCAAGGTCCTGCATGGCTCTCGTGTTAATTGTTATTGCTATTTTTGGGAATTCATCTCCCATGTCCTTTGTGTTGGGTCTTCTCTTCCCTAGGCCCTTCATTTTGGTGACACACATTTCTCTAATCACCTGTGAGAAGTGTTTGTGGAGGAAGATTGATTGTAAGCCTGGATGCTAGTTTTTCTGGAGTTGGATGAGGTAAAAAAGTTTGAATGCGTAGCATTAATTATTCAGACCCCTATCTGTAATTTATAGTCTTTTGTATCTAACCTGTTCATGTCCCTGGTGTCTTGGTGTCTGGACCCTACTTTAGGTCTGTTTCTTCAGATATTATATTTCTTGCCTGTTGACAGGGGAAGTGGTGGTTGACATCTAGAAATTTCATCATTATTTAAATATATTTTCAGGTCATTTTTATTATAATTTTTAACCCCACCTCCTTCTACTTCTCATGGACCCTCCTCTCTCCAGGCTGTTTCCAGGTGGATTGGCTTGCTTTTCATGTGAGCTGTGTCCATCTAAAGGCACTTGTGTTTGAACTTCCCCATCCCTTATAAGTCATTACTTCTTTATCATTTTTTCTGTCTTTTATATTATGCTTTGAATTGCAGACATCTCCCCGTTCCGTGAAGATAGAGCTTATGGTTTTGTATTTAGATATCCTTGTTTAGGGATAATTTCCAGGGAAGAAAGAATGGAATGGTACTAACAGCTGTAACCATGGGCATCTGTTAGCTGCTCATTGTTTTTCAATTAAAATATTTCTCTACCTGCAACTTAAAAAAAGAATTGAATTAACTTTCTTGTACAAAGTAAAGAACAGATCCATAATCATCTCAGCTTTTATATTAACATGTATGTATAAGTGAATACATAAATATATGTAAAGGTATATAACTCATATGGTTCTATAACTCAGAAAACTTTTCTTCAACATTTTGACTGTTTTTCTAGTTTTAGAAATCTTTGTAAGGTGAACTTAGAGTCCTTTTGTTGTTGTTGTTACTGTTTGCCAGACTACACGTTGGCATTTCTGCTTGGGCTTTTACCTCCACTGTTTATAACTTAATAGCATAGCAATGGCATAACAATACCACAATTTTAGACAAAACCACATAGTTTTCAGGGTCATCATCTACATTGTTCTTTACTTTCAGTAAGTAGATAGGGTGTTACGACTAAAGGAAGTCAGATCCTGGTTTATAAAAGTTTGTAAAAATTAAGATAATTGTTTTTGAAATCTGGCCTGCACTTTTTTATGTAAATGATATTAAAATGAAAGGTTTGTCTGACCAGCTGGTGGTGCAGTGGGTAGAGCATAGGGGACTGGGACGTAGAGGACCCAGGTTCGAAACCGCGAGGTCGCCGGCTTGAGTGTGGGCTCATCTGACTTGAGTGTGGGCTCATCAGCTTGAGTGCGGGGTCGCTGGCTTAAGCATGGAATCATAGACATGACCCCATTGTCGCTGGCTTGAGCCCAAGGTTGCTTCCTTGAGCAAGGGGTCACTTGCTCTGCTGTAGCCACCCCCCCCCCCCATCAAGGCACATATGAAAAAGCAATCAATGAACAACTAAGGTGTTGCAATGAAGAATTGATGCTTCTCATCACTTTCCCTTCCTGTCTATCTGTCTTTATCTGTCCCCCCCTCTCTCTGTGTCTCTGTCACAAAAAAGAAAAGAAATGAAAGGTTTTCTTGCTTTGTAGCAGACTGCATTTCATATGTCAACATTTTGATTTATGTCAGTGAACTATGTCAGCTCATCGTGAGTCTTTTAAGTTAAGGCATTTGGAGTCAGGGGCTTATGGCCATTGTAGGAAGGGTTGCTGATATTATTTGTGGTAGAAGATCAGATAATTTTGTTTGTTAGCTCATCTATAGCAAATGGATACTTTTATAAAAATTTAAAATTATGTTCTTACATGTTATAGCAAGAATTGCTGTAAAAATTTGAACACTTCCTACCAAGTTCTGTATTTATTTTGTTGCAGATGAAAACCCAAACAGTTCATGGACTGCGTTAGTTAACACAGTATGTTGTGATTACAGGCATATAGAAAAACTGGGCAGAGTGTCTCTTGGTCAAAATTTTAACATGTTGAAAACTGGCCTCACATTCTGACACTTCTCTTTCTAGACCTTTCGCTTGCTTTTGTTGACTTTCTTATCTTTTAAACCCAGGAGATTTTCTTGCCCTCTATACTCTCAGTAACTCTCAGTTTTGAAGAATTGCACAGGGCAGTAATAATAACAGGCACTGTTTATTGTAAATCTACTGTAAATAGAAATTGTGTCAGATGGTGGGATTATAGTAATATTTGTTAGAAAGAAGTGACTCTGCCTTTGTAGAATATAAGAGCATGATGCCAAGAAAGCAAATATACGTAGGTATATACCATTGTGCCTGTGTTTGAATATGAAATGAATTTGTCACAATCTGGTGAAGGTTGATGGCATTGTTCTCATATGAAGGGTGGAGTTTGAATTTCACCAAAGTGTACTGACTCTAATGCTCACACTTTTCCCACTAAATAATTTGTCTAACCATACCTGAAATGTCTTACCTGAGTAGTTTGGAAGGGAATACCTATGATGCAAATAAAATAGAGATCCCTTCTTTAAGTTTTCTGGAAATATTTATATTTAAAAGAAAAGTTACTTTTCCACCTATTTAATAATGATGTAAAACTTGTAGTATATTAACCAGTGTTGTAAAAATGTTACTTGGTGTGGGGCAAGGCATTCTTGGAGAGGCTAGCCAGGCAGTTACTGCCATTTGGTATTTTCATGGCTCTGCTGTGCTTATTCAGCCTGGCCAATGGATTGGCTCTCTGACTCCTATGCTCACACATAAGGGATTCCTCTAAGGACCCTTTTCTGAGCTTTGACTTCTTTTATAAATAACTGCAAATGGACTTGCCCAAGGGCACTGCCGTTTGTTAGGAGCCCTGACTTTCTTTCTCCAGACTGCCACTGACTTGCCTCCTCACATCTTTGCTCAAATGTCATCAGTTTAATAAGACCTGACCTGGCACCCTATTTCAAAGTATACGTTTTCTGTTCCACACCCCCCATCCTCTTCACCCTGTTCTATTTTTTCTCACAAGTCACTTTTCACTTTCTAACATACCATTTCGTTTAATTATTTATTTGGCTTGCTAATTACTGCCTGTTTACCCTCCTCACTGAAAATATAAGCTTTATTCTTCAGGAGTGGGGCTTTTCTGCCTTATTCAGTTCATGGATGGTTGCAGGAATGTGTAAGAATTCAAAATATTCTTGTTGTGTAAAGGGCTGCCGCTGACATGCTGACCAGAGTGTTTCTACTTCCTTTCCACTGCCCTTGTCTTTATCAAAAGGGCTAGGTCACATGATTAAACCTTTTGTTTTAGTATAAATGAAATAGCTTTCTCTGTTATAACATGAGTCCTTTTCTCCTTCGTTACTCCTTTGTTTTCTCCTTCTCTTCAAATGACAAATTTATAATGAGTGCCAAAAGTAGTTTCAGGTGCTGGGGCTATGAAAGTGAAGTTTTTGTATCATGGAACTTATGTTCTAGTTGGGGGAGAACAAGCAATAAAAAGTAGCAAATAATTGAATAACAATGTGATGATGTTTGGTACTGGCAATGGGGAAGGGAATCAGCTTTGGATTGACAGAAAGGGCATCCCTGAGCTGTGCATAGTTGAGCTCAGCATTTTCTACTTCCTTTCCTGTGTGTTTTATGTTCTTTTTAGCTATATTTGTGATCCATCCATATCATTCTGGGGGAATGACTGTTGGAGAATCATGACTAACAGCAGTGGACAGTAGTGTCCCTATACTTTCGAACACCAGAGACAGATAATCCTTCACCATTCCTATCACTGCCTTACTGAAAATAAGTTTTATAAACAGCAGGTATAAAGTTGATGAGGTGTTTGTTTATCATAGTGTTAACTTATTTTTATAAACACTGCCACCAATACCTCTTCTGATGTAAATTAAGATGAAAATTCTTTTAATTTTCATTAATATTTTCTTTTCCATACCTTTACTCAGTGATAGAGCATAAAACTTTGTGTTTGGGTAGTTAGAGGTCATGGTACTTACCTGTAGAATGCTTTAAATTTTCTTCATTCATTCATATATGCAAAACTACGCACACACTTGACAATATCTATGAAGGTATTCTTTGTAGTTACTTTAACACAAACAACAGAGTGGTGACTGCTGGGGGGAGGGTATTGAGGGGATAAATGGTGATGGACAGAGATGTGACTTGGGGTGCAGGTAAACACACAGTACCGTATACAGAGATGTGTTGTAGAATTAGGTACCTGAAACCTGTATACCTGTATAATTGTGTTAGCCAGTGTCACTCCAGCAAATTTCAATTAAAAATTAAAAAAAAAAAAAGATATCAGCATCCTAGGAGCAAGAAAGTTTGGATTTAAGTGGGTGCATTAAGTAAAGCTTGAGTTGTATGAAGTTGTATTCTCAAATTCTTTTTTTAAATTTAATTTATTGTTTTTACATAGTTTCTAGTGTCGCCTCAAATGCATCTCCCCTCCCCCATATTCCCTTCAACATCTCTCCCTTATTAAAATCCATTTTATAACAATTGTGTTAGAGGCTTTATAATGAATAAATTATTTTAAAAATTCTAGCTTGTCCTTCCTTCTCTTTGGGGATATGGCTGCTTCTATTCTTTGGCTGTAGGCTTTGCATTCCTTTGGACCACACAGCATCTAAAACCTTGGCATCCAGGTCTTTGGACAATAAAATTTAATTGAAAACAATAAATGGAAAGAAAAAAATAGCTGTATTTTAACATTAATTTGAACCATTGTATTTTAGTGTTATTAAACTAATAATGTTCTAGTGTTTTAAAAGTCAGAGAGAGAATCTTTTGAAATAGATGTATTAATTAAATATATATGTAATTTTTATTTCAGAAGTTAATGTTTAATTTTCCTGATAAAACTTTTTTTTAAGATTATACTATATTTAATCTTGAAATTTATATAAGGCTTATACTTTTTTGTATTTATCTCTTATATTCATAGGAAAAGGAAATTTAAATATTATTGTTAAGAGTTAGATTGTACTGTGATGTTGTAAACTGTAGATTTGAAAATAATTAAAATGTGTTCTTTATTTAAAAAAAAGTTATATCTAGATATCCGGACCTTACTTTCCCTCAAGTAAATTCAGGTTAATCCGAGAATGAGAAGTGAACCTTTAAAGTTCTTTACACAAAGAAAACTGCTGTAATTACTGTTACTGCACAAAGCTGACTAAGAAATGACATGGCGTGGTTAACATTCTTTTTAAAGTGAAGTATACCCTTTGATAATTAAAGATATTTCCTTCTGCTTGAAAAGGAGAATAAATAATATTATCAAAACTTGGATTATGAGTTTGAACTTGAAAACATGTTTATTGGTCATTTTTCCTTCTGTGCATTTTTTTGTTCATGTCCTTTATTACTTTGGGGCTCGCTGCTCTGTTTTATATACATATACAGTGTGTCCGTAAAGTCACGGTGCACTTTTGACCGTGTATCTTATACGCACTTTTTTTTTTTTGGTATGAATCTTCTTTATTTAAACTTATCAGAAGTCAAACGTATAAAATTAAACAACTAGGTATCATTTTTTTACCTAGCCAACTGGTCAGAGATGCTTAAAATTTATAACACCTAATAGTGTCAAGAATCTAGTGAGAAGGGCATTTATATAATTTTGGTTGGAGTACTAGTACTGCTGTCCTAGGAAGAAATTTGGCCATTTGTAACAAGGTCTTTAAAAGAAAAAATAGCTTTATTGAGACATTATCGAGATACAATAGACTACACATATTGAAGTGTAAAAAAAAAAACCAAAAAACTTGGATTATGATATAAAATAGAAAATTTCCCCTGGGATTGTTGATGCTCTTCTATGAGACGACTTTTGTTTAGGATAGCATATCACAAACCAAGAACTACCTTTTTGCAGCTTAATCTTTGTGTATTCTGGTTTCCCCCGAGATGGGAAGGCTGGTCTAAGTGGTCTGTGAACCAGTGAATTTCTACCAGTTTTTGAACTAACAAATTTACTGGTCAGGGCTTAAAAACTCCAAATGGCAGTTAGGGCAATGGGAAAGAGTTATTTTAAAATGAGAAATTATAAATAATGTAAGTAATATAAAGTTCTCAGTTTTTTGTTTTTTAATTACCATAGTAATTCTTTTACTTTGGAGATGGAAGACCTTTTGTTTTGTTTTGTTTTGTTTCTTTAATTGGTTTATAAATTAGTGAATTTTTAGGTTACACAGCAAGATACTACTATCATCACATAGACTGGGAAAGTTAAAATACAGTGGTTTGCTCATAGCCTTTCTGCTGGGAAATACACAATAATTGTGGGATCATTCTGCACTACTGGAAACAGTAGTCTTATGGCAGAGCAGAGATTCTTTTTTCTTTCAACAAGTTTTTCTTACTGTGGGTTCAAAGCCCTGAGAAGCTTTAAGTTTCTAGATACTGTAGGTTTGAAAGTTGGAAGAGGTCTTTAGGATCATATAATTTCTGCTTCTCCTTATCCTACAGCTTCCTTGAGATATGGTCATCTAGCCTTTGTTTAACCTCCTTACAGGAATGGGGAACTCACTATCTCATCATACAACCGACTCCACTCATAAAACAGTTCTTTTTGAAAGATCTTTCACATGCTGAGGTTTGATTTACTTCTTTATTATTTATGTAATTTTTCAGGATAATAAGACAGATCTTTCTTGTGTGTGGCAGCCTTTTAATTTGATGGGGAGTCTCATGTGTTTAAAACTTTTACAAATTTATCTATAAAAGCTGAAGCAAAGAAAAAGAAGGGGATAAGAATTTGCATATTGTAGCTAATTTAGCTTGTATGAGCAATGAGTGTGTATCCCCGTGGAAGCATGCAGTTACTCTGCTACACACCTGTGTTGTCTCAGCTCACATGTGCTTATGGTGGTGTGCGTGTCGCTGGCCAGAGTATGAGGCTAAGGTTCTCAGATTAGCAGTTTTCACAAAATATGGCCTCCAACATGATCCAGATATTTTATCTGGTCCTAACTCAAAAAACAATAATAAGCTGCAGTCCTGGATGGAAAACAGGTTGTGCTGTACTTCCTGGAAAGAGATGTGTTTCTAGTATTGTGTCTCCCTCAGAGATTTCCAGGGATAATTTTAATAAGAAGAAATTTTGGCTTTACCAAATAACATTAAGAGCTCAGTACCCTATAAACTGTGGTTCTTCAATGTTTGAAATAGTAGAATTTTCCCGCTTTGTGTACTCCAATTTAAACAAAGCTAAATTACGTCTTTTGATGAATGAGCTGACCTACTTTTATCTCCCATGTGGGTGCTTTCCAGTTTGTTAATAATCATCTGTTAAATTTTGAAAAATACTCTAGATGTGGTATGACTACTTTAGCATCAATTGAGATGATCACTTGCTCTGTTCTGGACACAGTACTTATATTATCATAGACTAAGGTGGTAGTAACATTTTTAGCAGAATTGTTAACACTGTTGATTCATTTAAGCCTGTAGCCAGCCTCTGCTGTGCTGGGTCTTAAGAGGTCCTCAATAACTGGTGGTCAGTGAGCTAAATGTTCTGTCAGTAGGATATCTGGCCTCCTCAGTTTTGAGACTTCTACATTCCCTTTTAACATTAAGATTTGTTCTTATGATTCTAAGGATATTTCTTCTAAATAGCTTTTTAGTGTTCTTTATTCTTTTATCTGTAGAGATGCTATGCGTGAAGGGAACTATTAGGTATTACAGTTTGAAAAAATCACATTTTTTGAAGCAAAAGCTCTTCTCATTTTTGTGTAAGCATTTTAAAAGTATATCACACTCACGGAAGAGTATTCAAATGAGTGTAGCCAGCACACAATTCAAGAGATAGATGTGATTCCAGAAGCTTTTGTGCCCTACTTGACTCACTGCCCATTCCCTCTCCCGGGGCACCCAGTCTCCTGAGAACTAACGTTGTGAGTTAATTGTTTTTTGAGCTGATTTGAATGGAATCACACACAATATGCACCTTTTTTTTTTTTGTATTTGGTTCTTTTTTATTGTTATGCTGTGATATTCACCCACATTATTGCATAAAGGTATAGTTTGTTCATTCTCGTTTGATGTTTAATATTCCGTTGATGACATTTGGGCTATTTGCATATATTTAAGTATAAGGGGTAATACTGCTATGAATATTTTTAGTATATGTCTTTTGGTAATTGCATATACTTGTTTCAGTTGGATATATGCCTGGGTGAGTAATTGCTGAGCTATGTGGGAGGTTTTTGTTCAGATACTACCAGTTTTTCAAAATTAATGTATGAATTTACGCCCCCACCATCAATGTCTGAGAATTCTGGTTGCCTGCATGCTCACAGTCCTAACCCTAACCTAGATTAATTTGGGAAAATCAACATCTTCACAGTACCGAACTTCAGTTTTCACAAAATAAATTTCAATCTTTGAAGCTCTTCATGAATATTTTCAATGCTGTGTAAATTTTAATATAGAAGTTTCGCACATATTGTTATACCTGTTCCTAAATATTTGATTTTTCAGTTCTAACATAAATACTATTTTAAAAATTATAGTTCTATTTTTTACTGGCTTATCTTATTTACTAAGATACTTTTTATTGTGAAATTGGTAGTGAACATTCTCAAGTACTTGTATTTCATCAATTGTGATGGTCAGCTAGTTCATGTATTTGTTAATCCCCTGTTAATTTGTTGAATAACCTTGGTTGACTTTTGAATTTTAAACTGCTCCTGCATTACTGGAATAAATTCCAATTGGTTATGATGTTTTATCTTTTATATACATATTGCTGATTTAGATTTACAACTATTTTTAAAGATTTTGCATCATATACAAATTTTTATAATTTTTCTTGGAATGTTCTAATATGGTGTTGGTATCTATGTTATGCTGTTCTAATTAGAAGAGATGGGGAATTTTTCTAATTTCTAGAAGTATTTGTCTAAGATTAACACTATTTCTTCTTTAAACATTAGGAAGATTTTAACTATGAAGTCATCTGAGCCTGGCATTTTCTTTTTACTTTATTTTTTTACTTTTCTATTGAATTCATTGGAGTGACATTGGTTAATAAAATTGTATAGGATTCAGGTATACAATTCTGTAACACATCAACTGTATATTGTATTGTGTGTTCACCAAGTCAAGTCTGCTTCTATCACCATTTGTTCCCCTCTGTACCCTGGTCTTCCTCCCCACCCACTTTTCTCTGGTAATCACCATACTATTGTCTGTGTCCAGGAGGTTTTCTTTCTTTGTTTGTTTTGTTTTTGCTTAATCCCTTCACCTTTTTTTCCTAGCCTTGCAATCCCTCTCCCCTCTGATAGCTGTAAGTCTGTTCTCTATGAATCTGTTTCTATTTCATTTGTTAGTTTATTTTGTTAATTATATTCCACATATGAGTAAAATCATGTGGTACTTGTCTTTCTCTGATTGGCTTATTTCACTTAGCGTAATGATTTCTAGGTCTGTCCACATGGTCGCAAAGGGTAAGATTTCTTTCTTTTTTACAACTGAATAGTAGTCCATTGGAGCCTGATATTTTTATGGGAAAGTTTTTAAATAATAGATTCAATTTTTAAATTAAATTAAATTTATTTTTTTTAAGTGAGAGGATGGCAGATAGAGAGACAGACTCCTGCATGTGCCCAACTGGGATCCAACCCTTAACCCCTGTCTGGAGTGGATGCTTGAATTAACAGAGCTATCCTCCGCACCTGGGGCTGATGCTCGAACCAGTTGAGCCACTGGCTATGAGAGGGGAAGAGAGAAGGGGGAGAGAGAGGGGAAGAGAAGCAGATGGATGCCTCTCATGTGTGCCCTGACCAGGGATCTAACCCAGACGTCCGCACACTGGGCTGATGCTCTGTCTACTGAACTAACCAGCCAAGGCCTAGATTAAATTTATTTAATTGTTGTTTTTGTATGATTATGGTTTCCATTTTTAGTCAGTTTTGATAAGTTGTATTTTTCAAAGAATTTATTTTCTATAAATTGTCAATGTCATAGCTCTGAAGTCTTTACATTATCTATCCTCCTTTTAATAGCTGTGAGATCTGTGATGTTATTGCTTGTTGTTTTCTTTCTTGATACTGAAAACTTATTTATATTTTCTGGATAGGTCCTACTATGTATTTATCAATTTTATCAAGCCTTTCATAAAACCAATTTTGATTTATTTGTTTTGTATTTATTTTATTCACTTTTGCTCTATATTTTCTTTCTTCTGTCTGCATTTGACTAGCTATTCTTTTTCTAGCTTCTTGATTTTAGTTTCCCTTTTTTGCTAATATATGTATGCATTGAAGGCTATAGGTATCCCTTTAAACACTGCTTTAGCTGCATTCCATAATTTTTTGTTATTATTTTTAAGTTAAAAACTATTCTGTAATTTCCTATATTTTTTATCTATGCATTATTCAGAGCTGTATGGCCTAATTTATGAACAGCCAGACATTTTCTACCTACCTTCCTGCAGTTGATTCCACTGTGAGAAGATAGCATATGCAGAATGATTCTAGCCTTCTGAAATTTGGTGTATATTCCACATGTACTTGTAAAGAATGCATTTTCTAATCCTTTAGGGCATAGTGTTTTGAGTGTATGTACATAACAAATAATTTAGGTCACTTTGATAATTGTGTTATTTGAACAATTTATATCTTTCTGACATTTCCTTCCTTCCTTCCTTCTTACCTACCTTCCTTCCTTCCTTCCTTCCTTCCTTCTTTCCTTCCTTCCTTTCTCCCTTCCTTCCTTCCTTCCTTTCTCCCTTCCTTCCTTCCTTCCTTCCTTCCTTCCTTCCTTCCTTCCTTCCTTCCTTTCTCCCTTCCTTTCTTCCTTCCTTCTTTCTTTCTTTCTTTCTTTCTTTCTTTCTTTCTTTCTTTCTTTCTTTCTTTCTTTCTTTCTTTTCTTTATTTCTTAATAAGAAAAGAGCAGATAGAGAGATATACTTCCACATGCACCCCAAGTGGACAGCCTCTGTCTGGGTCCAATGCTTGAGTCAACTGAGCTATCTTCAGTGCCTAGGGCCAATGCTCAAACCAATCAAGCCACTGGCTGAGAGAGGAGGAAAGAGGGAGAAGGGGGAGAGGGAGAGGAAGAGAGGAACAGATGGATGCCACTCATGTGTGCCCTGACTAGGGATTGAACCCTGGTATCCACGTGCTGAGCCAATGCTCTATCTTCTTGAGACAACCATCCAGGCCCCGTTTTTGTTTTCTATTATTTTAATCAAAAGTCTCATACTATGATTATGGATTTTTAAAAATGTCTTCATTTGGCAGTTACTGTGTATTGAAATTATACTAATGGGTCCATATAGAGTTTGAATTAAAAAAAATGTTTTTCCATGTCAGATCCTTTTATCATCATGTAATATCCCTCCTTACCTTTAGAATATTTCTTCAAGTCTCCTTTACCTGATGTTTGTAATGGTATATCAGGTTTCTTTTAGTCAGATTATAGATTTTTAAAGCTAGAAGTGAATTTACAGGTATACTGATTCACCTTATTTTATACATAAAATGGGATTTATAGTTCTGTTTTTGAACTCTCCAGGTATTGCTTTCAACCCAGCATAAAACTCTTGGTCCCTTCTGGTTCTCCTGAATCCTTTGGAAACATACTTGATTAAAGTGGCATCATTTAATTTTCCTTTCCTAGTCTTTTCTCAAGTTTGCACTTGGTTGACCTATGTCAGGAAGGTAGAGATATATTCTGAAGTTTGTTGGGGCCAGCTCAAAATAAGCTCTTTATTCATTGGTGCCTTTTCTGGATTAATTCTTTCCTTTCATGTGTCCATGCTGCTCTGCTAGCCTTTGCTCGTGTATCATTTTCTGTGAGCCTTGTTTTTCCCTGCACTGTCTGTACTTGGTTATTCCTGCTCTCTGCCCGCCCCACACAGTCTCCAGACCTGCTCTGACCACTGTGTCTTTCCTGGGTTCAATATGGGGCTTCTGGTTCTCTGTTGGTCTTAGATAGAGGGGAGAATACTGCAGGGGATTCTGATAGAAGTAGTTAAAATGGGCATGCATATAAAACTTCATAATTTTTTGTCCAACTTCTAATGCCCCAAGCTTCCTCTTTGCCCTTAGCAGGAAGACCATTTTTCATTGCTTACCAAATCTTTAATTTCATGATTATGAGGAATTGCATTTGGAACTTTTCCTCAATTGTGAAATACTGGGCACACTTACATAAAGCCTTTATAGTTTTCCATTATTGCCATCTTGTGTCCTTTATACTTTGACCTCTATGTGGTACATTGTGCTAAAAGTCATAAGCCTTTCGGTTCACTAATGATGAAGCAACTGAGGCCCAGAGTAATGATGATTTGCCAGGATCCATATACTTAAGTAGTGATAGAAATGGATTTGATACCCTACCTTATTCTTAGATAATTGCTCTTTTTGTTAAGTTCTTTAATTAAAAACAAAACATTTTATATCTAAAAATGCACCTTTTCTTCACTGTTTATTAAGTCTCTTACCTTGGCCAAGTTAATTTCCCTACCCTATGACTTGATAATCACTCATGAGTCTGTTTGAGGATAAATGAATTAATCATATGAAACATGCAGTACATATTACAGCCTCTGGCCTCTAATAAGTACTAAAACAAATTATCTGCTCTTAGGATGATTATGATGATGAAAATAATGATGAAAATGAAAATGTTGAAATCTTATTTTCTGGATATATTGCACCAAATTCACAGAGTTAAATTCTATAAGGAACTTTTTAAACTAACTTCCACTAACTTCCATTTTACACTTATTCTTGTTTTCCAGTGGGAAAGATTACTCTTGTGAAAATACGAAGCCACAAAAATCAGGTTGCATTATTGATCACTGTAATACCCACCACTGATAAACACAGCTCTCCTCTAGACATTGGTTTTTTTCTTTGCAGAGATTTCTTCCCTTCCTTATCTTGCCACCAATGCAGGGTAGTTTTTCTCTTCTTAAATCAGAGGCCATATTGTTTAGAAACCTCCACATTGTCCCTCTTTTGATTATTGACATAATCTCAGTGCTCAGTAGTCATAGCATTATAGTATCTGGCTTGCCATTCTACTCCTCTAGGTAGTACAGAGGGAAAATTGTTTTTCTTCAAATTTTTGGCTGATATAAATTTTCTAAGGGATGGGGCAAATTCCAGTCATCTCCCTATAGTGAAGAATATTTGTTGCTATTAATATCGGTGACTATTTGAAATAATATTTACACTGACCATTAAAAAGACCTTGTAATTGTCTTCTTCCCATAATGCATATACTTTAGTTTCCTGTTCACCCTTGTAGACTATTTTAAAATTCCAGTAGGGTTTAGGTTAATGGTTCATTATGTAAAAACCAGAAGCAATACTATCAGAACTAGAAGAAACATAATGTTTATTATGTGATTTTTCAATACTTTTAATAATTCTTGGAGTGTAAGTAATAAGATTTATTGCATAGTACATATACCAGAGACATTTTTGAAATAATTTGAAAGTTATATATATTAGCTATTTTTGCAATATAAAGGTAGATTAAATGTCACGATCATGGAAGATATAGTAAATTTTTCCCAGTGATTAATTGTGTGAACGTTGACACGTATGTGCACATCTTTTCATGTTTGATCAGTTTTTATTCCTGATGGTAATAAAAGCAAGTAAATGAAATGCATAATGTTTACTGCAAGGTAATGTTTGAAATTTTTGCATGCATAAAGGAGTCAGGATGAATTTATGGTCTTAAGATGGCTGTCGGCAGCTAATGCTGTATGTATATTTTTAAAATGATCTATAGCACTGGGCAAAAATACCATGGGAAGAAAAATCACAGTTGGTTTATACTATGTTTGTTCATTTACATTTCTTGGATATGTGAAATATTAACTGAGAGTACATTCATATAGCTCATCTGTTTTTGTTCAGGATTGGATGTGTACTACTTCCCGTTAGCCTACTCTTTCCTTTTTTGGAGTGTATAAAATGCAGTGTCAGTGTGGAAATGTGAAGGGTTAAAATTGCAAACAATGTTTTTATATTCTGGTGCCATGTATATCATTTAAATTTTTTTTGAGGGGGTGCTTAACATATGATTCCAAAATATATCAAATTAACTTTTTTCCCTTGATTTAATTCTGTAAAACTTTTAAGTTTTGCACTCTTTTGAATCAAAATTAGAGAAAAAATGTCTTAGTTTCAACTTCTGTGACTCATTTTCCAGAGCATCTCATAACCCACAAGTGTCTGAACAAGGAATGCTATATGACGCAGCAAACCCATCCTGCTGCTGCTTTTCTGTTGCTCCCTTTGCCACTTATCAGATTCTATCCCTTGCTATTTGTCGAGTTTCCCTGTTTTAACTTTAATATTTTTCCTTTTTTGGGCCCTGGCTGGTTAGCTCAGTGAAATAGCTCAATTACCAAACAACGGAGCAGCGGCCCCAAATGAGCAGAGCATCACCCCATAGGGGCCTTGCCAGGTGGATGCCAGTTGGGGTGCATGCAGGAGTCTGTCTCTCTGCCTCCCTGCTTCTCCCTTAATAATTAAAATATTTTTTCCTTTTTTATTGAAGTTCTTGGGATAACACTGGTTAAGAAAATTATACAGGTTTCAGATGTACAATTCTGCTGTGCACTATGTGGTATGTTCACCACACCGAAGTCAAGTCTCTGTTCATCACCATTTATCGCTTTATACTCTCTTCCTGGCAATCACCACACTCTTGTTTGTGTCCATGAATTTTTCTATTTTAAGTAAGTCTTTGGTTTTCTTCTCTCTCTTTTTACTTCTGGGTAGGAGGAGAGGTATACTTTAACTTGTACTGCAGGCATTAGGGGTAGTTGTTTTAATTCCATCTTAGTTTATAAAATCTGTTTCTACACACTGAACATAAGAAAAAAGGAGACAACTTCATAGATGTCAGCTTTTAAGTAATTGAATATAGAAAAGCAAACTCTTTAGAATACATCATCTTTTATAAACATGTTTAAAATTAACAGTTTTTATCTGCAGCACTGTAATATATCAAAAACAAACTCAATAGAAGTTAACAGAAATTAATTAAGTTGAACTCCCTTTGTAAGAAGGTTCTTTTTACAAGGAACATGTAATACAGTGTACTCTATAGATTTTAGCCAGAAGTCCTGGGTAATTTTGAGAAGTATGTTGCCCATGGCTTGGCTGTAGCAAAAGATTCAATTCCTGAAGATTACTGGGGGCGTCTTTCTTGCCCTCTTTTCTGTATAGTCTAGTGCAGGGGTGCTCAATACGTCGATTGCAATCTACTGGTTGATCGCGAAGGAAGTGTGGGTAAATCGCATGACATTAAAAAGACATTTGTCTTTTGATTGGCATACAGGGTAGCCAATCTGACTTTTGTCTGAACTTTTGACACCCTACGCATGCACGTTAAACCGTGCTAACTTGTTCAGTTACATTGCTGCATAGTTAGCCTTAAATTTATTTAAACTAAATACAACAAAGGGTATAAAAATGAGTGCCATAGCTGGTCCGGGGAAGAAGCCTAAAACCTATCACTTTCATACACAATGGGGGGAGGGGTTTCCACTATGTCATATTCTAAGTGCGTTTGCCTCATCTGTCTGTGTGCCATTGCTATTCCAAAGAAGGAAAATGTGGAGCGGCTTTTTTGGACTGTTCATAAAAACTATGACATTGACTTTCCTCCGTAAAGAGAGCTGAGAAGGAGAAAGGTGAAAGAAGAATACACAATATTAAATAGTAATAATAATAACTTAAATAATGATAATATAGAAGAAATAAATTTATGTTTCACATTTTTATTGTAGGTAGATCATTTTGACTTTGTCATCTTATAAGAAGCTCGCAAGCTAAAAAAGTGTGGGCACCCCTGGTCTAGTGGCCATTTCACAGTGTATTGTCTACCCCAGTATTCTATTTGGAATCTAGCCTACTGTTCTTACCTCATCTTTTATATAGCACAATCACCTTGAGTTGGCACAGATCTCTGATTAAAGACTGATTCATGGGTGTATCAGGGTTTTCTTACCTGGTTGTACAATCACTACTCACATCCCTATGATCACTATCTGGGCAATAAAATCAGTACAAGATTCCTAATAAATAATTAGTGTTTTCACTTATAAACCTTGGATTAGAAGCAAAGAAATTTCTTTTATTTTGCTTGGAAAAGCTCTTTAGATACTTTACAGAAGGTTTAATTTTGAAATGTCAAAAACCTAGCTGAGGAGAATTTCCTTGAATTTTTAAAGCCCACTACTTTATCAAGTCAGATGACTGAAAAGCTATGTACTTGGGCCACATTTCAGCAGCTTTTGAATAATTCCTTTAAACGAATTATTATTTAATGGTATGCCCTGGACTTATTATTTAATAGTATGGGACAGTTAAAGAGGAAGCTGTATGACAACTGTTTCCATTAGTTTTTGTAGAATTACACTTGAATTCTGTGGATTATGTTAGTTATTACTACTTTATAAAAGGTTTAGAGCTTTATCCTAAAAGAATTTCCACTTCTCACAAACTTGTATTCCTTTAGTGGAAACTGAGTGATTTATAGCTCAAAAGTTTCCCAGTTTCAGAGCCTTTCCAAGAATCATAGAACCAAATTGATTAGAGCTTAGCTACTCTGGTGAAAACTTTACTAATTGTTTTTCAGTCATTGGTTCATGTTCTTGTTTGTTTATTTTAATGGTTCACTTATATATCTTTACTGGAAGTAGGCAGTGCATAAGTAACTGAATAAGCCGCATTCTTTCATTCTAAGCTGTTGTATCAAATTGATAATACAATTCTTTTCCATAAGCCTTATACTCCTAACCATTTTAAAGAAAAACAATACTTGGAAAATCTCTTAAATCAGTACCCCAATTGAGCAAACCCCCCATTTATCTCTGACACAGTTGAAGTTGCTGTTATGCTATAGCAAATGGAAACAAATACTGAAGGACTTGCTCCAAATATCACTACAGATCTTCCAGTTGAGGACCCTCATAGAGCATGGTGCTCTAAACAAGCAATGAGGTCGATGGTCAACCAGCCTCATTCATATATTCCGCAGTGATAGCAATGGCCATTACAGATTTCTGCCTTTTAAATTTTTCCCCCGGCGCTTTGGGATCTCAGTTGGAAGTTCCAATCCTCAGTTTCAGAAAATACCCCGAAGAAGATTTTTCTTGATTATTGTTGCGATTAACTAAATTATAGGTTATAAAAATTCCTTGCATATGCTTTTCAAATAACTGATTAATGTAGTTCTGCGTTGCAATTTACCTTCTAGGAATATTGATGAAGTATGTATACTTTGATTTGCTGATTTATGTTAAGCAGGATAAAAATGACCAAATATTTATCCAAGTAAATAGGTAACTTTTGATTTTGGTGTTTAAAATTTTTGTTATTGCTAGAGCATATTTTAAATGAACCAGTTTATTGCTTTTAAAATTAAAATGTTTTTTTGAAACGTTTGGTTCATGAAACTTGTCTATGTTTCTTCGACAGGATCCTGGCTACTGGGTGAAGATTCACCACTTGGAATACACAGATGGAGGAATCCTGGATCCGGATGATATCCTGGCAGATGTCGTGGAAGACAAAGACAAGGTGGCTGACTCTAAAAATGTTCCTCTGTGTTTTTCTCTGTAGACCTGTGTGTTTTCCAGAGACTGAGATCCTTAACGAACTCATGTGTCAGTTATTATTCAAAGATACCATCTGTTCAGGTTTCACCTGGACAGCCCATAAATTAAAGTTCTTCATAAGAGTTTGGAAAAAATTGGTCAAGGTTTGGGAATCTGTTTATGGTAGCCTAATTAGCAGACACTTCATTTCTAAGAGTTCCTGATATTTCTCAGTAAATTAGTGTCAGGCTCTGAGGCTGTTGGAGTTCTCACTGTCATTGTTGTCTCTAGAGTTTATTCTTTGTTCTTGCTAAATATTCAGTTTAATGCCTGAGATTTGAACATGTTTTAATGTAGAGAATACAATGGGGAGGAATGTCTTATAAAGAACTATGGTGAGAATTTTCTTCCAGTAGTTGCACTCAACTGTCTTTTGTGATAGTTCTTTTTTATGCCAAAGTAAAGCGCTAAATTGAATATTCCAAAAATGTTTGAACATGTTTTGCCACCTACTTGGGAGTAATCCCATTGCAGATAACTTGTTTAGATGGGAACTTTCTTCTAACACTTAACTAAAAAAGGAATATATTAAACTATTCAGTCTATTCAGTAATAGATTGGGTTATTGATGTTGAGACATTGTTTATTACTATTACCATGTGGGGCTTTTATCAATGGTCAGTGTGTCCTTCAGAATTGAACTGTAGCTCTCCCTTAGAGATCCTTTCTTCAGAGTTTCTTCTGCTGTTCATCCTTAGTGCTGTGTGCACTACGCCAGTTCATATCTGTAAACATGTTTCTTTGTGTTGTGTTTTGAGATCTCGGGGGAAGGCGTGCTTAAGTTTGTGTGTGCACGTGTGCATGTGTGTGTGTGTGTGTTTTAACAAACGACTGGAATGTAAATAAGTGATTTATTGAACTTAGGTAGAAATTACATTTTTTTTTTCCTTAAGACCTTTTTGGACTTGTTTCAAATTTAGTCTTTGTAGACATTCTGCCCACGTAATTTTCTTATTTACTGTAGGTACTTAATCGTGGATTGCCTTGCATTGTAATTAGCCACTTTATAAGGGACTGTAGCTCTCTAAATAGACTGTAAGCTCCTAGAGGACATGAACCATGAGATTTCTATTCTTTGGTATTCCTTGTATTAATTATAACTGGCACAATAGCTTACAAAACATAGTTCTCAAGGAATACTTACTAAACTAATGAGTGAAAAAGAGGCTTTACTCTGTACAGTTGACTCCTGCTGTATGTGATTTTTTTTAAATTTATTTTTATTTATTCATTTTAGAGAGGAGACACAGAGTGAGAGAGAGAGAGAGAGAGAGAGAGAGAGAGAGAGAAAGAAAGGGGGGAGGAGCTGGAAGCATCAACTCCCATATGTGCCTTGACCAGACCAGTGCAGGGTTTTGAACTGGCAACCTCAGTGTTCCCAGGTCGACGCTTTATTCACTGCGCCACCACAGGTCAGGCTCTGTACGTGATTTTGATGCTGACTTTTTTGTTGTTGGAGCTCAAAGTAAATAATGCTGTATTATTTATGTTCATAACTTTAAAGAAGGACTTTCACTTCCGTATTTCACTGATGCACTTTCTGCTGCTTCTCTAAAGCAGTCTTCTTCCTTTGAAATATTCTGGGCATTTAGGTTGTAATGAAGAAGGTTTTCTTGTCCCAAATTTCACTGATGTCCAGTGTATTAAAATGAAAAGCAGAAAAGTGGCAAGTTTTAGAAGAGCCAGAAGAAAATGTCTCACTTCAGCCTCAACCAAGACCTCATTACAGGAAGTATATCTCTATGAACAGTGCCCAAAGAAATAATTTGTTTTATAGAGTTCTTCCTCATAAAAAATTCTTTCTAATTATCTTGGCAGTGTGCTTTTCAACCATAATCCATTTACTAGACCCAGAAACAGTATTATTATTTATAAGCTCTGTTTTCAAGGGACTTCACCATCACTACTAAATACAGTGTTTTCGTAAAGTCATGGTGTACTTTTGTCCTGTGATCGGTCAAAAGTGTACCATGACTTTATGGACACACTGTAAGGTGAAAAGTGAGATAATCAGATGCTCATCTTTATTAGCTATAAGAGAAATGCAAATCAAAACTACAATGAGATACCACCTCACACCGGTTAGATTAGCTATTATCAACAAGACAGGTAATAACAGATGTTGGAGAGGCTGTGGAGAAAAAGGACCCTCATCCACTGTTGGTGGGAATGTAAAGCAGTACAACCATTATGGAAGAAAGTATGGTGGTTCCTCAAAAAATTAAAAATAGACCTACCATATGACCCAGCAATTTCTCTACTGGGTATCTACCCCCAAAACTCAAAAACATTGCTACATAAAGACACATGTAGCCCCATGTTCATTGCAGCATTGTTCACAGTGGCCAAGACATGGAAACAACCAAAAAGCCCTTTAATAGATGATTGGATAAAGAAGATGTGGTTCATATATATTATGGAATACTACTCAGCCATAAGAAATGATGACATCAGATCATTTACAACAACGTGGATGGACCTTGATAACATTATATTGAGCGAAATAAGTAAATCAGAAAAAACTAAGAACTATATGATTCCATACATAGGTGGGACATAGAAAAGAGACTCAGAGACACGGACAAGTGTGTGGTGGTTACGGGGGAGTGGAGGGGCACAAAGTAAACCAGATAGAAGGTGATGGAAGACAATATGACTTTGGGTAATGGGTATGCAACATAATCAAATGTCAAAATAACCTGGAGATGTTTTCTCTGAACATATGTACCCTGATTTATCACTGTCAACCTATTAAAATTAATAATAAAAAAATAAAAGGATAATCAGATAAAATTCTAGCAAAGTATTAGTGCTATTTGGGATCAGATTTAACCATTCCCATAACATACTTCTCTCTTTTACATGAAGTCTAACTTGTATTGTTTTGCAAAGTTGATGGGAATTTATAATTTTTGCCAGAATATATCATATGCCTATTTCTTTCTTTTTAAAAATAATGTAAGTGAGGCCTGACCTGTGGTGGCGCAGTGGATAAAGCGTCGACCTGGGAACACTGAGGTCGCCAGTTCAAAACCCTGCACTGGTCTGGTCAAGGCACACATGGGAGTTGATGCTTCCAGCTCCTCCCCCCTTTCTCTCTCTCTCTCTCTCTCTCTCTCTCTCTGTGTGTGTCTCCTCTCTAAAATGAATAAAATAAAAACAAAATTAAAAAAAAATAATGTAAGTGAAAAAGAGAACATTGCTGATTTTTTTCCCCTGACCTCCTCTCTGCAGTCATAAGATTTTCTCATAGTCCATAGTGTGGAAAGAACATTCTGCCATATTTACCTTAGTATTATTTTTTGTCATTTTAGATTAAGAAGTAATTATAAATGATGCTTCAGGATGTTTAACAGCATATGAAATTTACTCAAAATCCTTTGAGACATTGAGCTTAGATAAAATTACAACTCACCTATTTTCAAAGTGACTATCTAATAATCTCTTGCATCTAGAATATAGATGGAAAACAAGCCCAAAGAGCCATGAATGGATGTATCTATTCCTTGTGCCAAATTCCACACCCCTCAACTCCTAGGAAAGACTCACTACAGGTGAGAAATTTTAATTAGGAAACTTCGATAGCTTAGCTGAAAAGAGGATGAAGCAGGAAAAACAGAACCTTAGAATTAAGGCAGTATAGTCTGAGGCTATTTGTTTAACAGGGGTCCCCAAACTTTTTACACAGAGGGCCAGTTCACTGTCCCTCAGACCATTGGAAGGCTGGACTATAAAAAAAAAAACAACTATGAACAAATCCCTATGCACACTGCACATATCTTATTTTAAAGTAAGAAAACAAAGCGGAAACAAGTACAATATTTAAAATAAAGAAATAAATTTAAATCAACAAACTGACCAGTATTTCAATGGGAACTATGGGTGCAGATGCATCCTGTGCTTCTCTCACTGACCACCAATGAAAGAGGTGCCCCTTCTGGAAGTGTGGTGGGGGCTGGATAAATGGCCTCAGGCGGCCGCATGCGGCCCACAGGCTATGGTTTGGGGACCCCTGGTTTAGGGTATGGTATACTTCTGTAAAGACTAAAATTACAGGTTAAATGATATTCTACTTAAAATCAGACAAGAAGCTAATATAGTTTAGTCAGTTTTCTAAAGAAAAGAAAATGACTTTCTAAACTTTTGGCACCAGAAGTTGTCTTTGGTTTTACCTCTTTCTTTGGCCAATGCAGTATGTGGTACATAGTGTCTCTTTGGGAGGTTTTCTTTCTTCTTTCTTTCTTTCTCATTTGAGCCTCTTCACAGGAGAAGGGAAATCAAGTTTTTATGATAATGCAGTATTTCATCTTATATTTTGTCAAAATATTACTGGAGCAGCTTTGGAATTCTGTGTATTATAAATAATAGTTGTATAAGATTTGTGCTGAAACTTATTAATTATCTAGTTGGGGCAGTCATTCTCAAAATTCTTCAGTTTTATGTATGAGTCTGATGATTCAAGTTCTTTGGAATAAAAATATAAGAATTTACAGCTTTCCACTAATGTCTCTTATTTGGCTGCACAAGGCAAAGAAGACTTACTTCACCTAATAACAAATACTTCATATTTCATTGAGCACTAACAGTGGCCAGAATGCCTTTGCACACACACATTCTGTTTTAGAGTAATCCTGTGGGCAGGAGCTATATATTATTCCTATTTTAAATTTCTGAGACCAGCCACTGAAATTATAAGTAACTTGCTAAAGACCACACAGGTATAGCAACTGGCAGAGTTAGACGCTGGAACCTAGAATTTACATTTTAAGTATTGTTTTGTTCTTCTTCAACGTGCCAAGCAGTGTGTTGGGTGTTTTATCTGTAACTTTTAATTATGAAAATTCCTCAATCATAAATAATCAACAATTTGTTTTTTACACAGTTACATGATTGTTAAGAAAAGATAATACAACTGTGGAGTATAAAAAAATTAATTCAGAATTAGTATGTCATGCATATATAGTTAGCTTCAACTGCCTTTGTCAGCAGCCTGCATCTCATTTCAAGTAAATGCTGGCTCTGGCTGGTTGGCTCAGTGGTAGAGCATTGGCTCAGCATGTGGATATCCCAGATTTGACTCCCAGTCAAGGCACACAGGAGAAGCCACTATCTGCTTCACCCCTCCTCACTCTCTTTCTCTCTTTCTCTCTCTCTCTCTCTCCCTCTCTCTCTCTCTGTCTTCCTCTCCTGCAGCCATGGCTCAATTGGTTCAAATGCATTGGTCCTGGGTGCTGAGGATGGCTCTGTGGAGCCTCTGCTTCAGGCACTAAAAATAGCTCAGTTGACGAGCATAGCCCAAGATGGGCAGAACATAGACCCCAGACGGGGGTCGCGGGGTAGATCCCAGTCAGGATGCATGTGGAAGTCTGTCTCTATTTCCCCTCCTCTCTCTTGGAAAAGAAGAAGAAAAAGACAACAACAACAACAACAAAAACAAGTAAATGCTTACCAGTTTTAGCTCTGTTGCTTTCTCTTGCATCTCCTTTTCCAGGTCCCAGATTACTCAGTTCAGGTACAATTTAATACCAAAAGGACTTTATAGACTTTTGTTGCAGAAACTACACTAAACGCAGTTTTATAGATAAATATATGCTGTATTCCAGTAACTACTTTTCAGATAGATTGCACAATGTGCATAAATTATATACCGTGCTGTCTGCAAGAGGTAGAATATGGGCCCTCAAAGACATTTACATACTAATCCCCAGAATTTGTGATTATGTATGTGACATTGCAAAAGGGTCTTTTGCAAAAGTGATTAAGGACCTTAAAATGGGGAAGTCCTTCTGCATTATTTGGGTGTGCCCAGTATAATACAGGGTCTTATAAATGAAAGAGGAAGGCAGGAGCATCAGTATTAGGAAGACAGTGTGATAAAAAGTTGACTGTCACATGCTTGCTTTGGAAATTGAGACAAAGAATGCAGTCAGCTTCTAGGAGCAGGAAAAAACAAGGGGTGAATTCTCTCCTAGAGCCTCTAAAAGGAACACAGTACTGCTGGCCTCTTGATTTTAGCTGAGCGAGACCTGTTTCAGACTTCTCACCTACCGAATTGTAGGTGAAATCTGTGTTGCTTGAAGTCCCTCTATTTGTGGGAATTTGTTAATAGCAGTAATAGGACACTCATACACTGTCTTTTATATAATTTTAAACCTGTAAAGTGGTGATGACTTTCTCAGATTTCTTACTAACTGGGCTTTTTAGATATTGTAGGACAGGGAAAATATACTTCAGTCATTGATTGCTATGTGCGTTCCTTCCAAAATCTATCACAAAATGATTCTCAGTTCACCGGGTAAGCCTTCACACTCTTTGGACTTGAGTTAGCTGTCGTCTTGTGTTATGTAGAAATCACTTCAGTGCCACACCCAAAAGCTAGGTAATATTTCTTTATCAGTTTCTCATTGTAATACGTACAGGCCCTAAGAAGTCTAAAGATTGACACTTACTAAGCCATTGCAAAGCTTATTGTTCACTAATTGCTATTATTTGAATGTGAGAACCTCTGAGTTTTGAACTTTTTTAATGATTGTTTTCCTTGTTAATTGTCATTATTATACTTTGACTTGGTTGTAGAAGACAATTGTGATGTAATACTGAAATACAGCAATATAAAACCTGTATTATGTAAATTGGATTACTGCCACAGTATTACTCAATATATAAAAGTAAAACTATATTATGTGGTAAAGTACAATGGCAGAATGTCTATTTTTGACAAAGCTTTGACAGTCATCAGAGTTTATTTTGGAGAGGTGCCAAGATGCCCTGAATTCCAGTGAAGGTGGGTTGGCTTCGTGGATCACATGTGACATCTGGGACTCAAATGTTAGTTTCAGTTCAGTTTTTTTTTCTTATTAGTAAGGTGACCAACTTTTTTGCGGTGAAAATGAGGACAGAAATAAATTGAAGTAAACTACAGTGTGACCGGTCACCGGTCAAAAGTGCACCATGACTTTACGGACACACTGTATATCATAAATAAGACAAACATTTTATTCATTGCAACAATAATACACTACAATATGATAAATGCATAATAAAAACATTTGTAATATTTTATATTGTAATTGTGCTTACATGCCTATTAGTTTTTAATAATAATTAGAAAAAAGTACTAATTTAGATACAAATACATCACATCACATGCAATGGATCAACTCTGCATTGATCGAATATAGACATTTACCGATTAGTCTTCCAATATAAAAAAGGAGGGCATGTAGGAGGGAGGACTTTTCAAGGGAGGATGGAACTTACAAAAGAGGGACTGTCCTCCCTAAAGGAGGACGATTGGTCACCTTATTATTAGTTATGTGTCCTTGGGCAAGTTTCTGTATTTCTATTACCATTTTTTTACCATTATTTTTACAATTTTCCCATTTGCAAAAGGGAATAATGTTAGTTTTTATAGGGTTAGTGTAGGAAAACTACATTGTTCTAAGTATAGGATGGTATATAGTAAGTGCCAATAGTACATGTTAGCTGTAATGTTAATATTAATATATGGTGGTGTTATTAGTGTATTTTTACCTTTGTTTTGATTTAGCCATTAAATGCTTGATATTTAAATATATTAAAACATTAAACTATTTTGCAGTACAGTCTGTTTTTAAAAATGCTTATTAACCCTCTATTTTCTCTTCAGATCACATAAATCTTTTGCCTCTTTAAAAAAATCATATAAATTTATTTAAAGTTTATTAAATTGCTTAAACTAATACTTTTATGGAAAGATTATTATTATAATAAAACATTTGGATTTATATATTATTGAGAAATCGAAATGCCAATATGACTAAATTTCACATTAGAATAAGAATACTTTATCAAAATAGAGTTTTTTTGGTAATGTAAGAAGCATTCAGGGATAGCATGTGGTTTTGAAATGGAGCCCGGTTTGCACACCAAACTGTGACCTATAACCAGACACTATCCTTAAGCCCGAGTTGCTTTCCAAGCACGCTCTGTTGCCCTCTAGTGGAATCAGCAGCCACCTGGACACCAGCTCACAGGAGATACTCTCTGAGTGTAATGATGTACTTGGTTTGATTTTGTTCTGAATTAATGTCTACTGCATTTTCTGGAACAATCTCCAGACTCAGTCCTGGTTAGTAAAACCACACTTTACGTTTCAGCCAGTAATTTCATATTTCATGGGCACCAACCATCCTGATATTTAACCTATGCTTTTATGAGTTTTCTTAGAGGGGCTAAAGCAAAAGCTTTTGCATTTATAATACACCTTCTTTTGATTCAGACCTCTTCTCTGCTTACTCTTCACTTGTTGAATGGGTAATGACTGGTTGTGAGGAAGTATGTCACCTTTTCAGTGTGTAGTTAAACAAGTTGTGAGATTATTGTGTGTTTCTGAGGACAGGGAATGCTAAATTAACTGAGACTCCTTAAAAGAAATGGTCCAGAATTAATTACATCATTTTTGAGTCTTCATTTTGTCAGCAAGACTCCCATTTCAAGGGGAAACACCTACTGAGAACCCTTGATTTTTAACAAATCAGAATATGGGGCTTTGGGTTTTTTTCTTCTGAAGTTTTTCTTTGGTTCATGGGTGTTGAAGTTTTGAAACTGTCTTTGAGACAGTTGGCAGAATGTTTCAGAAATAAATACAAAAGCTACTAAAGAACAAAAGTATTACTTTGGCCAAGAAATTCCATCTCAAACTTTTACAGTATATTCTCTGCTTTTAAAATTACAAAGTTATAGAATCATAGAACCTGAAGAGACCTCAGCAATTATGTGGCCTAACCCCATCATCTTGCAGGAGAAATATCTGAACCAGGAAGAGTTTACAGGGCACTCCAGATGATGTCTTTCCTGAGTCCATGGCTTCATTTCCTTCTAGAATCCTGATAACATCTGGTACAGATCAAAACTGCTCAATTTCCTCCCTCCAACTAGCTTATTTATTCGACTTCCTTATTTCTATCAATAAGAATGTTTTCTCATAGTCTTCCAGGGTTGAATGTGCAAATGTTTGTAAAATTTATTTAATAAATCCAAGTTATTCTTTCCCTTAACCTGTCTCGTGTGTCTAGTCCCCTCTTTGTATTTCCTCAGCTAACAAATAATATCTCATAATATCTCAGGCAGGTTGGTTAAAGGAGGAATTGGTGGTCTAGCCTTTTGCTTCCTCCTTACCCCTCAACTGCATCATGAGTGCAAGCAGAGGGGCTAAGAGCTTGGATTTTCGACACCAAAGGCAGTTCATTTCTTGGCTCTGCTAGATGCCTCGCTTTGGGCAAGTTACTTAATCTCTTTGTACTTACTTCCCTTATGGGCAATTGGAGCTAAAACAAAGTACCAATTTTACAAGTTAATATATACATGTAAAGTGTTTAGGAGAGTATCTGGCCTGTAGTAAGTCAGCAGAATGTTCTAGGTGTTATTACAATTAACATAGTACTACTGTTGTTCATGTAAATGACCTTATTCCTAAAGTAATGCTTAAGTTGTAGCATTTTTTTTCCTGTGTATACTGAATCAAGTCCAAACCTCATATCTGTACATTATGTTCAGAGACCTCAGAATACCCCCAAACTATCTTTCTCAAACTCAACCCTCTCTAAGCTCAATAGTAGTAAAACTTCAGTATTATTCTCTTCTGTACTATGTGCTTTCTTGCTCCATAGCTTTCTCGTTGTTTTTTCATTGAGTGTGTCCTCTCCCTACACCCTGCCTATCCAAGATTCATTCTATATATTTTAGACTGTAGACGTTGTGAGGAGAGGCCTCATGAAGCCCCACTGCTGTATTCTCAGTGTCTGCTGCTGTGCTGGCACTTGATAGCTGTTCTCATAGTTACAGGGCGAAGCTGAATGAATAAGTGAGTGAATGGATAAATATATATGTGCATGTTTTCAGGTCTTCAGTGAGCTATTTAATCATTCTCAATTCCAGGGTTTTTTTTTCCTTGATAAATGAGATTGGGAAATGATATCCTTTTTCATGGTAGCCTTGAGAAAGATGAGACGTTGTATGTGAAAATGCAACGGAAATTGTATAGTACTATGTACATGTAAAATGTATTTATTCCTGCTACTCAATTCGTATTGATCTTCCAAAATCCAGGTCAAAGTGTATTTTTTTTTTCAGTCTGTGTTTGCCAACCATCCCTATCCTAAGTGAATTCTCTGTGTCTATAATTTTATAGAAATCATTAAGTAGTCTTCAAAAAACTACTATTGCCTAGTAACATTTTGCCACCTTGAGAATCTTAAGAATTCTGTTATGGTTTAACTTAAGTCTTAGTTTTGTATCCCCAAATGAATTATATGCTCTTGTACAACTGGGATGGTCTTTTAAAGTATTTTTAACACCTGAATTTCTTACCTATGCTTTAATGTGTAGCAGATATGTTTGATTTTAGATAGTTGGAAGTAGAATCAAAGATTTCTACCCTCCTTTGCCTTTCACCAAACTAGATTGTCTCTTTTAAATATTTCAGCAGGAGGCAGTTTGTGGGCACGTTTCCACCCCAGAGGGACACTTACGAATCCATGCCTTTATGACCTTACTACGGCAGAGACAAATGGTGCTGGGAGACAGTAACTTAAACCAGAGTAATCCGATGATGACCACATCAAACATGTTCTCCCTGGTGTTCAACCTGCAGTTCACTAAGTTGGCAACTAGTGTGTGTGTGTGTGATGGGGGGGGGAGAGAATATCTGTGTGCAGATGTGTATGTGTGTAAAGTGTGTGTGCTCTCGTTGTGCACATTTGTGATGCAGAGTGTTCACCAGAGTTTGGAAAGAAAATATCCAGCTTGATGATACTGGAAATTTAGCAAGGTTTTGAGTACAGTGAAGATGAAAATGTAAGAAAATATTTGATATATGTGTAAAACTTCAAGTTTGGTTGGAGGGGAAATGAGTAATATGTATTTGAGATTACAATAATGTTTTACTTAGAGCAAAAAAAAATGTATTCTAAAATTAAAAAATCAATGACTGTTTTCACCATTACAGCATGCCTGTAGCAGTATGTTATATTAGTGGGCCCGGTTCTTCCAGTCTCTCTCCCTTTAACTTCTTTTGAAGCTATATGTTGGTGTATCTATGCCCAAGAAGTATGGCACCATTATTTTTTAAATACATCTTTCTTTGACTTATATAACTTACAAATGGCAGTTGCATTAAAATACTTCAAATGATACCAAATGGAAAGCTATAAAAGTTATAAAGCATCCTCTTTGAAAAAGGCAAGTGCCTCTGGGTGCTAATTGAGCATCACGTCATCATTACCTAGGTATATATCATTTAAATCAGATTGTATCCCCGACTATCTAGCTAAAATCAGCTTCACTGAAGGAATATTGTAGTGTTGTGTGGCACAGCACTGGCCTTTGGCAGATGAATCTAGTTTTTTTCTGATTATAGTTTTAACGTTTCTCAATCTCAGTTTTCTCATTTGTAAAATCAGCTACCTCTGTTCCACTGACCACAGTTTGGCGGAGGATCAAATGAAGTTGTGTATGGTGACACTTTGAACTATGATGTACCAAACAAATAGAGCTCTTTTGTTCTTATCCATTGCAGCAGGGGTCCTGATGGATCTAAGCAAACTTTTACTTGTTTGTCCAGGAGGGACCTCCTTTGGTGTAAGGACAAGGAGCCATGGAGAGGGATCTGAGTGAAGTTTGGAAGGAAGGAGGTGGTTATGTGAAAAGGACAGTCTTCTCTTCTGGTCATTCAATGAGGTGTTCAGGAAAGAAGTGACCTCTTTAACCAGGAAAGAGGGCAGTGGTGGGGATTATAAAAGACAGGTTACTGAAAAGAATTTGCCTTTAGGAAGTTAATAGGTGGGAAGAGAAGATATCAGAGCTTTCACATGCAGATAGCAAGGAAAGAATAAACCACAGTACAAGGACATTTTCTCAGAGCTTCCCAAGATTCAGGAACCTGATACAATTTTGTATATATGTGTCCACTACCTGGTTGTTGTCTTTCTTTCTTTCTTTCTTTCTTTCTTTCTTTCTTTCTTTCTTTCTTTCTTTCTTTCTTTCTTTTTCTTCTTTAATTTAATTTGGTGAGAGAGACAGAGACAGAGAGAGGGACAGACAGGGACAGACAGGAAGTGAGAGAGATGAGAAGCATCAAATGGTAATTGCTTCACTTGAGTTGTTCATTGATTGCTTTTTCATACATGCCTTGATCAGGGGGCTTCAGCTGAGCCAGTGACCCTTTGCTCAAGCCAGCACCCTTGGTCTCAAGCCAGTAACCTTAGACTTCAAGCCCCAGTGACCATGGGTCATGTCTATGATCCTACGCTCAAGCCAGTGACCCTGTGATCAATTTGGATAAGCCCACGCTCAAGCCAGCAACCTCAGGGTTTTGAACTTGGCTTTTCAGCATCCCAGGTCAATGCTTTATCCACTGCACCACCACCTGGTCAGGCTGGCTGGTTCTTCTTAATGATTGACTGTAGGTTTCTTAAAATGGAAATGAACTGGGTGCTTCTTTGAAATGGTGTGAGTTTGTGTGTCTGTTGTAGGATGAAATAAGTCTCAAGAAATAAAATAAAATCTTATGGAAACAAAAGTACCTGAATACCTGAGATCTCATGATTTAAGGGAAGAAAAAGGAAAAAGAAAGGAAAAGAAAAGAAAGGAAAAGGGCAACAGGAGGGACAGTGCTTGGTACTGATAAGTGACCCCTGAAACTTAGTCAAGCAACTATTTAGATCCTTGATATTTTTACCAAGAGATATTAGCTGTTCAACCATTTCATGAGAGTAGCTATGTACTAGGCTCTTAGTTAATCTTTTACTTTGCTATTCTATTTCCATGAGCTCAAATTCACTTTATATTATTAATCAGTTATATTGTGAACCAGTTAGACTGTTGGGGGGCTATTCTTAGAATCAAATTAATATTTATAACACTTATATTGAGGTACTTGTTCCAAATTCCATTTATATGTACAGATGCCTTACATTTAATACATTTTTAGTAAATGAAAATATTTAATTTCATTAAACTTGGCTTCTTAAATTTAACTTTTTAAGGTCCTATAAGTATACAATTTTCTGTTTAAAAATAAAGTACATTTCCCCATCATGAATATAGAATTTTACTTAGAGACTTTTTTCAAGATTACTAAACTTCCTATTTACCACTTGAACCTAAGTTCTCTTTTTAGCTTCCCTTCTTTTGATGTTATGAATCAATTTTGAAGGATCAAGTGACATTTCCTTAGCAATATAAAATAGCATAGAAGATTGTTCCTATATAATATCTTTAGTAATCTTAATTTAAAATATGTTACAAGTGGAGCACACATATTTACACAAGACTTAACTATTAACAGATCAGAAAGACTGCAAACTAATATGATTTGAGATGATTCCAATAGCCCAACATTCTGAAATGTGTGTTTACATATACGAACAAAAAGTTGAAGAATCTCATAGTGTCTGATAACAAGGTTAGAAGTTGATTTTCTATACTGCTTGCTTAGTGTAGCCATTGTGTACTAGTTCAAAATGAACTCAACATGATGGCATACTGTGTCCTAAAGAGCCCACCATTTGAAGAGAAATTTGACAAAGCTTTTAAATCATTTATTTAAAAACAAAAGTACTTAATATTGCTAAGACTGCAGAACCTGGGACTACACTGGGGAAGACAGGGTTCAAGAGAACCTGCCATAACTGTCCTCAATTATTTGGGTGATCATGAAAAAGCAGGAATAAATTCATTTACCGTCATCCCAAAAAGTTGGGCCAATGACATTTTAAGGAAGTGTGTGTCAGCTCAAAAAAATGTGAAGCACATGCCACTTTGGAAGGCACAGACTCTCAGTCATTGAGATTATAGAAGCAAGAGTTGAGCAGACATTTGTGAGGAATTCCTCTTTTAGGTTTGGAGTTTGATTAGACCAGAGGTTCTCAAACCTTTTGAAGTCGGGGTGCATTTAAAATCCTACAAATAATTGTAGGCACACTATATACAAATTTCTGAGAAATATGTTATAATAATTAAGTCAGATATTAAAGAAAAAAATTAGAAAGTCCAAGCGTACTTTTATGGTAATTAAATGAAATACAAAAAAATTAAATTTATTCTGACATTAAAAACCATTTTTATGTGACAGTTTTTGAGTTTTCCTAAATCTTTGATATATGTTTTTTTAGAATTCCTAAGAAAGAGGGGTTAAAAAATAAAAAAGATGACAAAAGTTATCTTTTTATATATGTATATAGATACATTCTTAGTAAGATTTAGTAAATTCTGCAGGTCCTGGCACAAATGGGTTAAGTTTTTTCATTTCTGTGTTTATGAGAAACATGAGCCTGATGTGTCCTAGTGATTTCTTCAATGTTTGGGTATATATTTGAAAGGCAAACTCTCATTTCCTAGTCAATACATTGAAAAAATCCTCTTTTTTTACTCTTAATTGTGTTGATGGTAGAAAATTTTAATTCACATAAATGGGATGTTGAAAATGGTAGTAAAATGTTCAAAGCTTTTTTAGATATTGCCACATATTCTTCTTTTATAGAAATCAAAAAGGCTTCAAGAGACAATTCCTTATGTTTAATCATCAACCCACGATCAGTGTGGATATTGCTGCCAGTTCTTCTTCTTCTGTTAATGTTAAACCAAAATCACTTGAAGCTTCTATGAATGGGTTTCTAATCCAAACGTATTGTTCAGTGTTAAGTGGTGGAAAATGCCATAAATTAAATTCTTTCCGTCAGCCTTCAAGTCCTATTTTATTTACACTTAACTTTTGCTCATTTCCAGAATGGGATTCTTCAAAAACACATTTTTCTTTTGAGAAACTTATTCATTTTATTTGGGTGTATTTATTTAAAAATAATATAATGATGTGTTAATAATAAATATAATAATGACGTGTTAACAAAAAGAGCAGTATTTCCATAATGAAATAGTATAATATAAAAATCTAACTATATTTATTTTTATGTCTGGGCACATGCCGCAAACCAGCACAGCTGGTAATTCCAGGTCTCGAGTGGGAATGATGCAGGATTAAGAAAATACGTGGAATTAAGAAAATACGGGGTTGGGAGAGCCCTGTTATTGCTGCTGGTGGCAAGAACAAAGTGTGCCCAAAAACTGCATCTTGCTTTATTTATAGGGCAAAGTGAGACCATTAGCAAATCAATGGTCTCTGATCACGTTTGCAAGGCAACCCAAGAATTTTACCGAGTGCAAAAAACCCCCACCATACATATCATCTTAACTTTATACCAAACAAAGGATAGAAGAAACTTGCCTCCAGTCTTTTGGAGAACATGGGGGTTAGTGTAGACAATCCAGCACCACAGCTTAACAGCCTTTTATAACCTAATCAGTCAAGTGAGGTGGGGGTTAGGCAAACTGTCAGCTTACAGCCAATTCCCCACACCTCTGTCCCCCAAAAATCTAAACTCCAAAACCCTGTTGGTTTTTGGCCCCCAACAGGCACATATGACTCTGGAATACCATAGGGCGCACCTGGAAATCTTATAGGGCACACCAGTGTGCCCTGGTGCACACTTTGAGAAACACTGGACTAAGGACTGGGGAATCAGAACACTCTGTTTTTGGCCTTTTTACATACTTAAAACATAAATAGTTGTGCTTATCTCATAGAGGAGCACAGAGGCTATTTTTCCCAGGGATCTTCTCTTGATCCAGTCTTCCTAGTTTTTTTGTTTTAACATCATGAAGAAACATTTTCTGCTAATCTTGAAATGTTGGGCTTTCTCCTTAACTAGCTGTAATCTTATTTACATCAAAAAACTGAAAACTATGTTTAAAGCAAACAAATTAAAAAATAAACTCAGAAGTTAGAATGAAGTCCAGTATAGTAATCTTCTGAGTGAATCTGCAATGGCATGAGACAATGTGGTTAATTCTCCAGCTTCCTCTAAGCAGTGAAGATGTTTTGTAATTATTAGTTTTCTGAAATCTTCTAGAGAGAAATGGAGCCCTGGACCTCTGTGGACCCCTAGATAGGGCAAAATGGAGACTTTTTCTATCACCAAGGCAGTGGGAGTGCTCACAGCATGGGCATTGGGAATGTTTTTAGATTTTATAGCCAAGTAACATAAAGACAATGGTTCTTGACATTGTGACATTTAAAACATGATCATTCTTTCCTGAAATTGCTACATGGCAGTTAATATCAGAGTTCTTTGAGCTCACTGTAGAACTTGCTCCTCTCCTAAAACTACAGGGGACATTTTGGTTTAGTTACTAAGATTGGAGGTTAAGTGAGAAGTGTTGGAGTTGGGGGCATGAATGTTACTGGTTAGAATAATAATTTGCAGATTCAGTGTGCTGATGACTTGGAAAAAAGAGCTATGATAAACGTCAAAATAAAACAAGCAACAAAGAATTATATGAAGAAGAAAGTGATAGAAAAATGATGAAATAATGTTGACATTTCCTTAGGGAGACCTAATGTCAAAGGCATAAACACTCAAGCTTAGATGTCTCTTTTCCAAATGGAAACTTCTATTTAAGGAAATATTTAACTGCAATGATTGAACATAATGGATGAAATATTTTGCATTTGACAGAGACTTCAATCTGAGATGAAGCTTGTACTCATATATAATGCATTAAAATATGGAATGCAACTTCTGATTGGCCAAGTTTTAATTTTAAATTTTAGTATCTTTTGTGTATATAAACACAAACAGAAAATTCATCAAGTTGTTGTGTTTCAAGAAAACTTAGATTGAAACTGTGTATACTTTTTGCTACATTGATATTTGAAATGAGTATTCAAATAAAAGAAGAATATTAAACATCCTAAGGCACTATTCTTTGGATCTTTGCTGTTCATTGTAAGTCAGAAGCTAAAAATGAATTATCGGATTTATTGAAATGAATTCTTATGGAAATCTGTTTCTTGATAATTTAATTCAGCATACTGCTTAGATTTTTCCAAAACTAAATATTTTCCTCTTAATTGGAAAAAAATTCTTTTATTCAACTATAGTATCTGATGGCCTAATGTCACCAATAATAAACATGATAATATGAAATTAACGAATTTAAAATTTTTAGTTACAGCTTTATTTGAAAATGTAATTTTTAGACAGTGAAAATAATCATATCTGGAGTATTTAGAGCACTATTTTGACAGTAGTACATTTTATATAAAATAAGTAACATAGATTTAAAAAATTGATAGTGTCTCCATATAAGGAGAGGAATGCAGCTTTGGATTAAATTTTTGACAAACAATCTTTTATTATGACATTTAGTTGATTAATACTTCAACCGAATCATTGTTTTAAAATCTCTCCTTTCACTATCCATTAGATCTCGGGCTGCAAGTGCACATAAAATTTGGCATCCACTTTGTACTCCTCATCATTCACTTTGGGGCCATGCCAGGGCCTTGGTTATAGTGTTTAAAGTATAATCTAAATGCTTTGTTTTAAGAACCATCTAAGGCCAGGCAATATTTTTTACATGATTTTCTTGTTGCATTTGAGTGACACACAGATAGTGTCAAAACAAACTATTTTAAGACTCAAAGGTGATAGGACAGGAATTTTGAACAAAAGAGCCGTTTGCAAATTCTTTCTTTTGGTTTGAAATTATATAGAACTATTTCACTGCTAAAACTGTTAACATCTGTTCAATCTGAAGCCTGTATAATTTTGGTAACCAGTTTAACTCCAATAAATTCAATAAAAAGGAGAAAAAATAAATCTCAAAATTAAAATACAGTCAAAAGAATACCAAAATCATCTGTAATCACATCAAGCTGACATAATCATTATTAAACACCAGGCATATAAATTTTCATAGAGATATTCCAACATTAATATTAAATATCTATACTTTTCATATAAAACTGATATTTTTTAACTTTATACATCATTTTTACTATGTATTTTTCTTTGAAATGTAATTTTTCGTATCAGCATAGTGTTGTAATCTTGTTTGAATGGGATTTTTTTAGCATGTTACTTTCTGTTTGAAGTTTTTGCTATAATTCTGGTCAATTACTCTAGTTACTAGAGGTAAAATTTGAAAGCAAGGTGTATGTTCAGTATACAAATCTTGGGATATTTTAATAAAATAACTTCAAGCATTTAAGTACAGCATAGAATTCCTGTTAATAAAACTGTAAGTAAATGACTGTTAACGGGCTCACTGTGCTGGCAGCTATATATTGGGTCTGATCTCTGTTTTGGTATTTGGAAGAAAATTTCCATTTGTCTTACAAGAAATTAGTGGTAAATTATTAGCTGTAATTTGTTTGAAAACATTTTCCCCTTATAATATACATATGAGGAGTTTAAAGCAAGGCTTAATTTTTAAAAATATTAAATCTGTTTTATGTTTAAAAAATCTATTTTCTGGTGAGTGTTATTTTGTTACAGATTTTAACTATTGTTTAGCATTTTTATAACCCATAGAACACCTTTTCCACCACTTAAAAAGAAACATACTTGTGGATGCCTTCTACCAAGGAAAGGTATTCCAAACATGAAAATATTTATTAAAGAATGACAGGATTGTAATTAGAGTACTATCTACGATTCTGATTAGAATTTACTTCATTGAGAGTTTACCAAGGATGAGACACACTACTGAAATACTTGTATTATCTCATTGAATCTTTAGGATTATCCAGTGAGGCAGATATGTTATCCCCATTTTACAGATGAGGAATCTGCTGTTTAGAGAACAGAACTAAGTAGTTTTCCTATTGTCACAAAGCCAGTCTATGGCTGAGCAAGGAATCAAACTCAGATCTCTCATGTCAGGGTTCTCAACCACCATGCATAGATACCATTTGCTTTTTTATGTTCACGGCATTTGGAACTCCACTGAATTGTCTCTGCACTGGCTCACAAATAGTCTTTGTGGCATGAATCCAAACCTGTGATGTGGTTTATGTAAAAAGCAGTAACATGCCTTTTGTTAAAGAGATAGGGTGTATAGAGAGAGGGGTGGGCTGGAGAGTCACAGGAATGACAACTAACTTTTTTCTGTTGCTTTAGGCTGTTGTAAAAAAAGAAAAACAACTAGGTTGTGAATTTCTTACTTTCATGAAATGTTTTAATTTCTGTGAGTTGCCATGAATTATTCAAGATTATAAGATGATTTGAATTTCAGGAGCAGACAGATTTTCTGATGAGGATTTCAAGCTGTGTAATTATGAAACCCCATATAGGTTAAAAGTTCAGGACTCGTTAACTTAATCATTAAAAAATAACCAATTTATAAGCCTGACATTTCATTTTAGAGGGGTACGCTTACTGAGGTATTGCTCGATTCTGCCTCAGGTCCCACCACATACTGAGAGTGTTCATGACCACCTACCACAGAGCTTATATTATTACATAATTTATAAAGAAAATTTCTATTTTATGGTGGTAAATTTTATGCTATAAAGTAAGGCACATTTCTAGTAGTCTCTTTAACACTATTGTTGGCTCCTTAAAAATTCAAGGAGAGCCTGACCAGGCGGTGGCGCAGTGGATAGAGCGTCGGACTGGGATGCGGAAGACCCAGGTTCGAGACCCCAAGCTCGCCAGCTTGAGCGCAGGGCCTAGGGGTTGCTCAGTCTGCCGAAGGCCCATGGTCAAGGCACATGTGAGAAAGCAATCAATGAACAACTAAGGTGTTGCAATAGCAACGAAAAACTAATGATTGATGCTTCTCACCTCTCTCTGCTCCTGTCTGTCTGTCCCTATCTATCCCTCTCTCTGACTCTTTTTCTGTCCCTGTAAAAAATAAAAAAAATGAAAAATTCAAGGAGATTAATGAATGAGTGCTAAATATCAAAAAGGCTCATTGGAACCTGTTATAGCTGTCAGAGTGTACATTTAGGGAATAAATTGTAAAATTTCTTCATGGAAAGCATACATGTTTCAGAATAAAATATAAGGAAATTAATATTCAAGTAAAAGAGGTAGCTCATAAAGGACTATTTTTTATTGTGTAAAATATACATAACAAAATTTACCATTTTAACCATTTCTACTTGCACAGTTCACTGGCATTAAAAACATTGACTACTATTCATTTATGAATATTATAAATTTTGAATGAAATAATGCAGACATTGAGAATATGTTTCAATGCATAGAGATGCTTAAACCTTTAAAGCTTTTCACTTTTCAGTTTATGTGAACGTTAACTGTGAAATCGTGGTTTTTGTTACTTCAGGTAAGAAACATGACATCTAGTGATACAAATGAACACTCTGCTCGTCTTTGGAAGTACTGCCATGGTCATGCTTCTTTTTGGGGGGATGCAAAGGTATTGAGCGGAAAACTAGATTCATGTAAAATAATCTTACATAGAATTATTTGAAATGATTAGAGATATCATGATCATCAAACAGTTAAAGAGGAAAAATAAAATATGATATTTATGAGATTTTTGACTGGCATGAGGATTTTAATTCATATTATCTTGCTTTGCTAATCAAGGTGATTGATATGCACTTGCTTGTTAACTAGAAGTTACTTTCGACTTATAGTTATCAGGGATTTTACATTTCTCATCTCTTCTTTTGAATGCTACATAAACCCTCCCCTTTGAACATGGGGCGGGGGGTCACTATTCTTTTTTCTTAGAATACTACTGTGATATGCTTAGAATATATATATATATATATAAATATAAAGTGCTTCGAGAATGATAACAAAGAAGAATTTTTTGTTGGTTCATTTCATGCTTGGTGAGATTCCAACTATCAAAACATTATAAAATTTTGAACCTAGAGGCACATTTCATCGCCAATGTGCTAATTACTGCAGAGAGCTAGAGCAAGGCATTATGTGGTATTATTTATTAGAGCTGCCCAATTTCAATGTTTTTGGACCAGAGACACTTAAATAAGAGGTTAAGCTGTTTTGGCACAGAAGTGGGAAGAAAAAACAGCATAGTGCATGCAACACTGTCAAATATAACCCGGAAAGGGTGGAATTAATTGAAAATTAGTCACCTACTTGCATTAAGACTCAACGTCTTAGTCTCAGGGATGCTCTGAGCGTGGCAGCTCTTATTCTTGATTTATTTTAATTTTGTTTAGGGTTAGGCACCTGCTGTGTGCTAGGTACTGGTGATTTGAGGGAAATGTAAAAGACAAGTGTCTCCCTTCATGGAGCCTCTGTTCTTGAGGGACAAAGAGACAACAAGCCAAGCAGCGGCAATTGTATAGCAAGTAGTGCATGGTGAGTGCTTTAATGACCAGCATAGCAGAATAAAGGTATCTGGGGAAGGTGGAGGAAAGGGCACATTAAATAAACTAGTGAAAGGAAGCTCTTCTAAGGACATGCCATTTGAGAATGGTTGTGGATGAAGATCGTTACACAACATCAGTCGTATAAAATTTTAATAGCACACAGATACCTCTCCTGTATTATACATAGTATGCATAAAATTACTAGAAAATATAAAACAAAGAAAATAACTCTAAGCTATTAGATAAGCAAATATGGTAATACTCTATTTAATAGAGGTTTATTAAATTTCTATTATGTCCAAGGCATTGATGATACTAATTAATCTAGGGAGGAGATAAAGTAAAGGATGTGTTGCAACATGCAGGCAAATTGCAATTCAGTCAGTCATTGTGGTTTCCTAGGAGAAGAGGAACGCGTCATCCAAGGTGAAGCGTGTGAGGTTTTCTGTTTGACCAAACACTAGCAAAGTGTATTATTACATGATAATTGTTTTCAGTTCTTTCTCTTCATCTCTACTGCTCTCCCCTCTCCCAGCCAACATTGTGAGGTCCTTCAGTGAAGATGGAGTATTCATTCCAAGTACTTAGTGCTCAGAAAAATACTCTTCGATTGGGTGAATGGTTTGAGTGAATGAAAACAGAAGACAGACTGTAAGCTGTTTTAAAATAAGGTTTTGAAGAAAAGTAGAGAGAAAGAGATCATGCCTTGCATGTATTTGTAAAGGGTGAAATTTATTTAAGAATAGGAAACATATCCATCAAAGTTTAAGAAGAAAACAAGGAACAGGGGAGAAGAAGAAGTCAAGTTGCAGATGAAGAGAGGAGTGACAGAATACAGATGCAGAAAACTGGGAGTGTGGTCACAGCACAGGTCGGGGTTGATCTTTAGAAGTTTGGAGTGACATGTTTCCTTCAGAGACAGAAGAAAAAGTTAAGACAGGTTGAGTAGGCGAAGAACAATTTTGAGATGTAGGGGACGTGGTCTAGTGTCACAGATTTAGTGAAAGAGAAAGGGACACCAGCTGAAATATAGAGGAATTAGAAACTCTGAAAAGCAGATAGGTATTAGAATTTGAAAATTTTCAGATTTTAAGAAAGTAATAGATGCATGTACCATATACTTAGTACCACACCCCTTATAGCTCAGGTGCAGGGAGTGAAGTTGGGGGCCTGGATTAAGCAAAAAAAAAAAAAAAAAAAAAAGAAAACTTTTAGACACAGACAACAGTGTGAGGATTGCAGAAAGGAAAGGGGTGCATGGGTAGGTCAAGGAGGGAGATAAATGGGGGATACATGGTGATGGAGGGAGACTTGAACACACAATGCAGTGTACAGATGATCTATTGTAGAGGCATCTGCCAGAAACTTGTGTGATTTTGTTAACCAATGTCACTCCAATAACAATAAAAAATTTAAAAATACATATTAATATAATATTTCTTTAGCAAAACATACTGATATATACACTTAGTGAGGAAAATATAATAAATGGTCTTCAGTCAGTGTAGTTTCTACCAATTTTATTTTAAAAAAAGCATAGAAAAAGCCAACCAGTTTTTCAGTGCACTTCGATGTTGGAAGAATGGAGAGACATTGCAGACCTGTGCCGCTTGCATTGTCTGTGTTTCTCGCGGGGATAATGAAGGTATTTAAAACTTGGAAAACAGAATGTATTTTGAGCAAAGGAGTATTTAGGGTAGTGGCTATGATATCTGAGATGGCAGAGAAGTTGCTTATTGAACCTCATCACCACATCCCTGAGCCCTTCTGTGCGCCCTTCCTGAACATATGCATGGATTCTGATGCTCACTGGCCTGAATGGTGAACCAGAGCAAAGTAAACAAGAGTAGGATGGCAAGTTGATTCTTCTATCATTACTGAATGGCATGTGTTTCTTTGGCATTGAGGATCTTCCACTGTGAGACTAGTATATAGTTTAAAGTCTCAGTTAAGAAAGGGATGAAATTGGCTCTGGCTGGTTGACTCAGCGGTAGAATGGTGGCCAGTTGTATGGAAGTCCCAGGTTCGATTCCTGGCCAGTGCACACAGGAGAAGCGCCCATCTGCTTCTACCCCCTTCCCCCTCTCCTTCCTCTCTGTCTCCCCCCCACCCCCAGCCAAGGCTCCACTGGAGCACAGTTAGCCTGGGCACTGAGGATGGCTTCATGGCCTTCGCCTCAGGCGCTAGAATGGCTCTGGTTGCAACAGAGCAATGCCACAGATGGGCAGAGCATCTCCCCCTAGTGGGCCTGCCAGGTGGATCCCAGTTGGGCGCATGCAGGAGTCTGTCTGTCTGCCTCCCTATTTCTAAGGAAGGAAGGAAGGAAGGAAGGAAGGAAGGAAGGAAGGAGGGAGGGAGGGAGGGAGGGAGGGAGGGAGGGAGGGAGGGAGGGAGGGAGGGAGGGAGGAAGGAAGGAAGGAAGGAAGGAAGGAAGGGATGAAATTACTGAGGTTTTTAGGAGGCTTTGAGGAAACCTGTGCCATTGTGCCTAGATATACATAGTAGGTAGCTGTTTACTAAATAAATAAATTATTATAATTAGTAAGGGTAATTAGTATAATTCATTATACATGAATTAAGACTGACCAAATTACTTCTTTGTGTTTTTTCATGTGCATGTTTGTGCACAGACTTCTGGACTATATATGTTTAAAGCAGAATTATAATCCAGGTTTCAATATGGATATAATTTAACACATAATTTCCATATCAGTGGAGACTTGTGCTAGTTGATTTTATAATCTCAAGTGAACATAATCTAAATATTAAGTAATGAACCCTATTTATTAAAAAAAAATTTTAATGGTAATGGAAAAAGTTTTATGGCTATAAATTTCTGGGATTTTAATTTTACTTTGAAAGTATTACATACTGATGGTTGTGAAGCTCCACACGGATGAGGGTCACTGGAGAGACCCTGGAGTGGGAGTCCATGATGCGCGAGGCACCAACTGAGAGATCTCTTTGGAAACTTAGTTGCCTGATCAAAAATCTAGATGAACAACAGCAATAGAGTATAAATCAAGGCTTGAAGTCTCTGGACAGGGGGAAGTAAATCTCCTTTTATAACTTGAGAAGCCTGTTTGACTAGGTAAAAAGAAAATATTTTAATATGAAGACAGATTTTCAGTGTATACTTTTGTGTTTTATGGTATATAATTTATGTTTAAATGTCCTTCATATTGAAGGAATATATGTATTTTATACTTTGCTTTTGACATTATAAATAAAACACTTAAGCATTCCGGTCATTGAATTGCAGAATGATCTTTCAGTTTTAGAATGTAAACACAAATGAAGATAATCTATGATGGGCAATTCATTGATTAAATCATTATAATAGTGAAATAATATAATTAAATAACCTTAAGTTGTATAAAATATTTTTTTAAATTTCTTAATATTTCTAAGAACTTCAGATATTTGTCATAGCAGATAATTCAGTTTTTTATATTTTTTCTTAGGGATTTACTTCCAAGAGAATTTTACCAAAGAAAGTTTGTATGTAAAATTGTCTTCTTGAGGGCATGATACATTATCTTATGTTTTCAATTTTTCTTGTGTGTGTGTGGTGTTTTTTTTGTTTTTTTCTGAAATTAGAAGTGGTGAGGCAGTCAGACAGACTCCTGCGTATGCCTGACCGGGATCTACTCGGCATGCCCAACAAGGGGTGATGCTCTGCCCATCTGGGGCATTGCTCCGTTGCAGCCAGAGCCATTCAAGCACCTGAGACAGAGGCCATGGAGCCGTCCTCAGTGTCTGGACCAAGTTTGCTCCAACGGAGCCTTGGCTGTGGGAGGGGAAGAAAGAGACAAAGAGAAAGAAAAGGGGGAAGGAAGGAGAAGCAGATGGGTACTTCTCCTGTATGCCCTGACTGGGAATTGAACCCGGGACTTACACACGCTGGGACAATGAAATACCACTGAGCCAAATGGCCAGGGCCTTCAATTATTTTTTAAGTCAGAAACCACAGTCTTTTATGATGGTGTTTCTTTCAAGAAGCTATATAAATATCATCTACATTGATAATCATTTCTATGGAAACCTTTTAAAATATATTTTTAAGTGCTTTTATATATCTACCTGGACTAAGAGATAATGAAATGTTCTTCCCATTTTTTAGTTTTGAGCTGAGAACCAATTTTTAAAAATCTTATTGTGGTGATTGGGTTTCTGTAATTTAGCATTTTGTATTGTAAATATAGAAAGTATCTGAAACTCAGTTGAAATAGAGGTGATGTTCTTTTGAAGCAAGATACATAGAGAATGTGCAAATAAGTTTGTTGCATTTCTATTGGTATATATTTTTTCCCTTAATTTTTTTGCCCATTAAATTAATGCCTAGTTTCCAGAATTGTAAGAGTGTTCTGAAATGCTTGGATAGCCCCATGACTTTGGTATAGTTCAGATAGAAGAATTCAGGACCTTTTAGGTTTGGACTTATAAAATGTGAGTAACCAATAAATAATTTCTACAAGGTGTAGAACATAGTACAATGGTTTACATGGATTGAAAAAGTGAACAAGAGAGAAAACATAAATGAAATGCTGCCTAGCTACTAGCAATATTCTCCGAGTATAAGGCCAACTTTGTCATTCTAGAATGGTATTCTTTTTGCATATTTTATTCTACTTGATATTCTCTTGTTTCACTTTCATGATCTCTAGATTGCAGTACCATAGTACATGCTACCTTTAGTTCTCTTCAAAGCTCAGCTACTGTTAAACACAGTGGACCATCTGTTTAGTGACCGGTGAAGCAGGTGACCTCTCTGTGGTAGCCTCAGGATTAAGCATATGCTAAATAAAGGATTATTAACTTTAAAAGATTTTAAATATTTAAGTGATGAAGGAATAATGGTAATTATGTTTTAAAAGTTTTATCATTTTGTTTTGAACAGGCTAAAGAAGTCATACCTAAATATTTTTATTTTTAATTAGATTTTTTGGAGTAACATTGCTTAATAAAATAATAGAGGTTTCAAGTATACAATTTTATAATCATCTATATATTATATTGTGTGTTCACTACCCAAAGTCAAATATTCTTCCATCACCATTTATCTGACCCCCCTTTACCTTTTGCTACCTCCCCCACTCTCCTGCCCATTGCTTTCAGTTTTATATCCCACATATGAGTGATATCATATGGTCTTACAAAGCAACAATAATCAAAACAGCATAGAATTGGCAGAAAAACTGACACACAGATAACAGAATTGAAAGCACAGAAATAAACCCTGTATATGGGCAAATAATTTTTGACCTGTATATGAGAAAATAATTTTTGACAATGGAGCCAAAAATATAAAATGGAGAAATGAAAGATTCTTTAATAAATGGTGCTAGGAACATTGGAAAGCCACATGCTAGACTAATATTTGTCACCATACACAAAATTTAACTCATAATGGATCAAAGACCTAAAGACCTGAAACAATAAATTACATTGAAGATAACATAGGTACTAAACTTATGGACCTGGGTCTTAGAGAGCATTTTATGAATTTGACCTCAAAGGCAAGGGAAGTAAAAGCAAAAATAAATTAATGAGACTTCATCAAACTAAAAAGCTTCTGCAGAAAAGGACCAATGGCCTCTGCCAGCACTTATGTCTGGCAGAAAGCTGTCCCTCTAGCTCTTGCCTGGATGCTTGACAATCCGGTTTCTTCCTGTATCTACCTGGTTCCTTTCAAGCTGCTGCCCTAGTACGGGAGCTCATGGAGAGTAAGTCCGAGTAGGTCTGTGTGCAGGTCCTTTAAGAGGAGCTTCCTGGAACTCCAGCTGTTTTCTGTCTCACTCTGCCACAATCCCTGCTAGTTTTTACAACCAGAAGTTGTGGGACTTCTTTTCCTGGCTCTGAAATCCTGGTCTGGGAGGCCTCGCTTCTCAGGGGGAACCTCTGAAGCCGAAATAGCCTTTCAGATTTTAAACCACATGTGAGGGTGGGACCAACCCACTTTGCATCTCTGCCCCTCCCACCAGCCTCAGTGTGGCTTCTTTAATGTTCTAGTTGTAGGACTTCCATTCAACCAGATTTCAGGCAGTTCTGAATGATGGGTATGATGTAGTTCAGTTGTGATTCTGTTGTAGTTGTGGGATGATTCAGCAGGCAGGTGCCATACCTGAGTTTCCATTCACCTGACTCACTCTGTTCACCCTGCCCTGGTGATTCCCTGAGACCCAGCACACCCAGCTTGTGGCCACACCCAAACCATGGCTTTTCCATACAAGCAGCCTCTCTTGCTTCATGCTTTGGACTTTCCTAAAATCTCTCAAACAAGCAACATTCTGCCTCTGCATACCCCATCACTCTTGTTATGTGGTCCCAGATCTGGCACTAGCAGCAACTGGCCTTGGTTTACAGTTTGGACACCTCTAAGCCCAGCACAAATAACTGCCAACTACACATTGCTCTTAGGTCCTACCAGGTGGCCCCAGGCAGGGCACAGGCAATGGCTGACCTTGTATATCTCAGGAGGTCCCAGAGCCATTGCTCCTGGTGGATAGCTTCAGACCATGCTAGATTATAGCCCTACAACTTTCATTAGCAGTATACTCAAGGAGTGGACTTGAGTACCAAAGCCCCAACTGAAGCAAGTCCTGCTCTGTAGGGCTGACTCCTGCACATCAGCTCTTCTACTGTAGTTGCATACAGGCCTCCAAGCTGACTGGCTTAAAGGTCAGTTCCTCCCAGTGATGCCAACTGCAGTCATGGCTCCACTACAACAGGACAGTGCACAAAACCCACACAGAGGCAAAGAAGCACCCAGCTTGGGTGACTGGGGAAGCTGTGGCACTGGGCCCTATAGGACATCCACTACACAAGGCCACACTGTACCAAGCCCAGAAGACATAGCAGCTCTTCCTAATACATAGAAACAAATACAGGGAAGCAGCCAGAATGCAGAGACAAAGACACCTGTCCCAAATAAAGTAACAGGAGAAATCTCCAGAAAAAGAACTAAACAAAGTGGAAGCAAGTAATCTATCAGATATAGAACTCAAAATAGTGGGTCATTTCTAGTAGTCTAGTGGTTAGGATTCAGCACTCTCTCAAAACACTGGTTATGGGATGTTCAAAGACCTTAGTGAGAACTTCAACAAAGAAAAAATAAGCATAAAAAATGACATAGAAACCATAAAAAAGAACCAGTCAGAAATGAAGGATACACTAACTGAAATGAAAAATGATTTACAGAGAATCAGTAGTAGAATAGATCAAGCCAAGGAGCAAATCAGCGATTTGGGATACAAGGAAGCAAACAAAACAAAACAAACAAACAAAAAACAACAATACCCAATCAGAACAGCAAAAATATAAAAAGAATCCAATAAAAAATAAAAATAGTGTGGGGCAATTTCAAACATACCAACATTTGCATCCTGAGGGTCCCTGAAGGAGGAGAGAGAAAGAAATGGAAAACCTATTTGAAAAAATAACGATAGAAAACTTCCTTTACCTGCTAAAAGAAATAGGCATACAGTCCCAGAAGCACAAAAGGTCTCAAACACAATTAACCCAACGATGCTTACACCAAAATACATCATAATTAAAATTCAAAATATTTAAACACAAAGAGAATTTTGAAAGCAGCAGGAGAAAAGGAATTATTTACAAGGGAGCTCCCATAAGACTGTCAGTTGATTTCTCAACAGAAACTTTGCAGGCCAGAAGGGAATAGCAAAAAATATTCAAAGTAATGAACAGTAAGGACCAAATCCATCACCACAAAACCAGTATTACATGAAATGTTAAAGGGTCTTTAAGAAGAAGAAGAAGTTCATCAACAAGACAGGTAATAACAAGTGCTGGAGAGGTTGTAGAGAGAAAGGAACCCTCATGCACTGTTGGTGGGAATGTAAATTAGTACAGCCATTATGGAAGAAAGTATGGTGGTTCCTCAAAATATAACGGATTTAGGCCTGACCTGTGGTGGCGCAGTGGATAAAGCTTCGACCTGGGAACACTGAGGTCACCAGTTCAAAACCCTGCACTGGTCTGGTCAAGGCACATATGGGAGTTGATGCTTCCAGTTCTTCCCCTCTTTCTCTCTTTCTCTCTTTCTCTCTTTCTCTCTTTCTCTCTCTCACTCTGTGTCTCCTCTCTAAAATGCATAAAATTAAAAGAAATTTTAAAAAAAGAGCAACAAACTGAATTTAACATTTAATATATATATATATATATAACGGATTTAATTACCATATGACCCATCAGTCCCTCTACAGGGTATCTACCCCCAAAACTCAAAAACAGTGGTACGTAAAACACATGCACCCCCATGTGTTCATTGCAACCTTATTCATAGTGGCCAAGACTTGGAAAAAACTAAAGTGTCTCTCTATAGAGGATTGGATAAAGAAGATGTGGTACATCTATACAATGGGATACAACTCAGCCATAAGAAATGATGACATACTGACATTTATGACAATATGAATGGACCTTGAGAACATTATACTGAATGAAATAAGTAAATCAGAAAAAGCTAAGAATTGTATGATTTCACATGTAGATGTGATATAAAACTGAGACTCATGGACATAGATAAAAGTGAAGTGGTTACCAAGGAGAAAGGGATGTGGGGGAGGGGGAGCAGGGAAACAGAGGAGGAAGGGTATAAAAAGGGACAATTTATAAGGAGACGGAAAATGATTTGACCTTGGGTAATGGGTATACAATATAATCAACAATTCAATGCTATAGAAATGTTTACTTGAAACCTATGTACTCTCATTTATAATGTCACCCTGTTAAAGTTAATTTTCTAATTAAAATAAAAAAATATAAAGCTAAAAAATATGAACAATAAAATGGTAATAAATACATATCTATCAACAATTAAATCTAAAATACAAAATAAGTGAACAACAAGCAGAACAGAAACAGACTCATAGATACAGAGGACATTTTGATGGCTGCCAGATGGGAGGGGGGTAAAAAGCGGTGAACAGAATAAGAAGTACAAATTGTGTGTTACAAAATATCATAGGCATATAAAGTACAGCATAGGAAAAAATAGTCAATATGTGTGGAGTTAGATAGGTATGAGACTTATCAGGATGATCACTTAGTAAGTTATGTAAAAGTCTAACCCTGGGTTGTATACTTGAAACTAATATAATACTGTATGTTAACTATAATTGAAAAATAAAATGGTTAAAATGTGAAGAAAATAAAAACAAAAAGCTTCTGCACAGCAAAAGAAACTCAATAAAACAAAAAGGCAACCAACTGAATAGGAGAAGGTATGTGCAAATAAAAGCACATACCTTCACAAAAATTAGGGGATATTTAAAAATGTATATGAAGCAATAAAATATCCCCTAGTTTTTGTGAGCAGTATATAAAGAATATAACTCAACAACAAAACCCAAACAATCTAATTTAAAAAATGGTCAAAGAATCTAAAGAGAAACTTCTCCCAAGAAGACATACAAATGGCCAATATGTATGTGAAAAGATGTTCAACTTCACTAGCTATTAGGGAAATGCAAACCAAAATTGCAATACAGTACCACCCTATACCTGTTAGAAAGGCTATTATTAGCAAGACAAGTATAACAAGTGTTGGAGAGGCTGTGGAGAAAAAGGAACCCTCATTCACTACTGGTGGGAATGTAAACTGGAATGTCTATGGAAGACAGCATGATGATTTATCAAAAAAATTAAGAATAGATTTACCATATGACCCAACAACCCCTATTCTGGTTATATACCCAACAACTTTGAAAACAATTGTTTGTAAAGTGTATGTACAATTATGTTAATTGCAGCATTATTCATTGTGGTCAAGACAGAAGCAACCTGTGTCCTTAGATCATTAGATTAAAAAATGTGTTTATACACACACACACACACACACACACATTATACTTATTAAACCAGAAAATAAGAACCTTCTAAAAATCAACATATACTCAGTGTTCATATTTCACTGTTTTACACATTTTTTCTTACAAGTTTTTAGTTTGTGTCAAAATCTAAATAAGGTCCCTGCCCTTTTGTGATTAAATTATATGAGCCAATACTTCACTTGTACCTACATTAGTTTGGGTGTCTGTCACTCATCACCAACCTGCCCTGACAAAAGCAGAGTGGTTGGTCAGTCAGTATAGTCATTCCACAAAGATCAATAAAAGACAGCTCTCCTGACTTAAATTATTTCAGAAGAAACTAGACAAAGTGAGAATATGCACATAAGCATTCCAGACTATATGAGAACACCCCATTATACTGACTAGTTATACCAATGATATCATATTATATGAAATGAAAGCTCTGATAACTTCTTCACTGTAATTTATCAAAAACATCCCAACCAACAAAACAAAAACCATGGCAAGTCATCAGTATCTAATACCTAATCACTTTGCTTGTAGATTCACCATCACTTTTCATTTTGACAATATGTTATAGTGATGTACTGTAATTTTCATTTTAGAGGCTATACAACAGAAATGATATTACATTTAATGGCTGAATAGCTTCTGTATTACAATTAGAGTTATCCTAAGCAATGAGAGGTGGCAAATTATCCCTTAAAAACAAAATTACAGGACACTCACAAAGAACCAGCTTTTAGAAGGCTTACCAACAAGGCATTCTTGAAGTGAACATGAAGTATGTCTTCCTAATCTCTACTAAACTATTTCAATTGAGGTTATAGTTGCTTTTGAAAGGGATGCTCTGTAGAAATCTTAGTTTTCAGAAAGTGAATGCAGAACTATGGGAGATAATAAAATAATTCAAATAGATGAATAGTTATGAACCAATCATTTTTAAAATTTTAATTTAATAAGGGATTCCTGTCTCTACCGATGACTTTGTATTTAAAACTAGTAAAGTTTAATTCCCTGTGACACTGACATTTTAAGAACAATTTTTTAAAAATGTGCTATTTGAAAATCCATCCTATTTCTAGCAGGTAGAATCTTTTTCCCGTGGATGTTGCTAGACAAGAATTTTGGTTGTCATTTTAAAAATATGCTTTTTAAGCTCTTTCAGGTTTTTTTTTTTTTCAAAATTCTAAAAGCAGATGCTGTTTTTCTTTCCATTTCTGCTGCTGTTAATTGTGAAACTGATTATTCCTGGCATTTAATCAATTAAAACATAAATTGTAACCCAGACTACTTTGTTTTGCAACCAAATTTCTGTGCAAAGCATATGGGAAAAATGAGTGAAATGTGCAAGACATGTTAGAGAAGAAGATGGTTTTCTATGAAAGAGGAAGACTTTGGAATGCTCAGTTCTCTGTGGTGGAATTAAGGCATCTTAACTCCCCTTTTCCACTTCAAGTTAGCTTTCCAAGATCTAAAGGATCAAGTCCACAGCCATGCTTCTTTTGTGTATGGCCTCAACTAGTCTTTCCAGCTTATTTTCCACACACACCCTCACCCCACACTTTACCCCGAGACTCTCTGGATATGACTTTCACTTGTTCTTGTACTTGAGAGTGAGCTATGATCCTCACTGCCGGGCATATTCATATACATCTCCTGTGATTCTGCTCCTGGTCAGAGTTTCATCCTTTGAGCTCCCACTCCACTCAATGTTGAATTTACATTGAATCAAATTCAACCTGTCATAGAATTCTGTAATTATCTGCCTGTTCCACTAAAGCACTGTTTCTTAGTGTGGACCATCAGACTTGCCTGACAAGCATACTCATGGGACTTGACCCTGATATACTGAAGCTCTTTCTCAGGGAGTGAGCCATAGATTTGCATTTTTAACAAGCACTGCAGAAAATTCTTATGTATACTAACACTGGAGTATTACAGCATCCAAGTGCATGCTTTAAAGTTAGTGGCTGGTTCTTACTTGTATTGGTATCAGTGCTGCACATTCATTAGATGACCCATAAAGGCTTGGCAAATAAATGTTGAGATGGGGAGGCCTATACTATCCCTAAGAGGTAATCAGTATCTCCAGTCTGGTTGCTGTTGGCCCACTTATTTATGGTATTGAGCTTAGAATATAGTGCTTTCCTACTCAGAGTGTGGTCCACAGACCAGCATCATCAGCATCACCCAGAAATGCAGCATCTTGGGCCCAGCTCTTGACTTATTAAGTCACAACTTGCACTGTAACAAAAACCTGAGTGATATGTATGAATATTAAAAATTGAGAATCACTCTCTTAAAGGGCCAGGGATACAATGCATTCTTGGAATTGAATCCATTAGATAAGGAGTGACTATTTAATGAGACTTTGGAACTTGCATCTTTACAAGATGTGTATTGAAAGACTGGGAGCTTTGAGGAGAAGGCAGTGGGAATGGACTGTTACATAAATCATGATGTGCCGTGGAAGAAGTGTGTATGGCTAAGCTAAGGCTGCTTGAGCTCTTTAAACTGACATGGGCTGGGATGGAACAATGGGGAGAAAAATTTCATTTTTCCATTGCTTCTACCAGGATTTTCCTGAGTGGAATCTGCACCTGATTCCTTACTAATTGTAGAGTGATGGCAGGTTTAATAAGGCGATCTAAGATTTGGAAGCATAAAGTAAGTACCTCTGTGGGAAACCCAAACATTTTTTAACTGAAGGAAATATATTCAGTGGACCCCTGAGATGTGAGTACACAGGTCTGAGACATTTTGACTTAATATTAAAATATTTCTAACTTTTAAAAATTCCAATCAATATGCCTACGTGAGTAAATAATTAAAATTTATTAGTTACTTCCATAGGGTTTTCCTACTTAATGTACGTTTCTAAACGCTAAGTAAGAAACCGTTACTTAAGTGTTTCCATTTTCTCTTCTTTTTAGAGTGCTCCTCCCATTCACACTCCCCATCTTACTAGCCCGCTAGTGCAAACAGGTGGAAGTTTATTTCCTCTGGTTTCAGTTCAGCCAGTTTGGTGGTCTGGTGAGTTTAGTGGTGACCTGGATGGAAGGGAGGAATGGCTAAGGGGCTCGGGAATGAGCAGCGGACACCCGAGTAATGCTGCGTCATGCTGCGTAATGGAAATCAGTACACGGTTACAAAGTGAGCAGTAAGAACTGTAGTGATCCCAATGCCAGCTGAAGGTGGGCAGGCAGCCAGACCACCGGACGGGAAACAAAGAACTTGAGGGCAGCAGACATAGCTTAGCGGGAGCAAGGGCTGCAGTGGTGGAGGTCAGGCGGCTGTCTTTCTCCTGCGGGTGGAGCGGCAGTAGCCTGGGTGTGTCTGCCTGCCATTGACAACCCGGGGCACAGCCTCAGCTCAGTGAGCTCTCAGTGTCTGTGCTCCGTGGTCACGGGGATTGACATTTGTGATGACAGTTGTGCTGAATCACCTCAGACCAAATTTGCATGTATTGCATGTTTTTTGATGTTATGTGAATGTTTCTAATTATGGCACCTTCGGTTTTCAGGGATGGTGTCTAATTCAGACTGGTTTAAAGTGTGTTGTTGTTATGAATCATGGAATTTTCAGGGAACCCTAAGGCCAAAAGGCAGCCCTCATGGGAAAGGAAAGTCAGAATGAGGCTGTTTTCAGGTCCTGAGGCAGTAATTCTCGCAGGATTTATATGGCTTTATTCGTCTGTATGTCTCTCTGGGGGCTCTCGTCTCTGTCTCATGTCTCTCTTCCCTTTCCCCCTTGATTAGCTCTTACTCCTTACTGACCTTGTACATGGCCTCCCTCCCCAGCAGTGTCATGACTTATTAGGTTCAGTATCCACTGTTGACTGACAATAGTCTCTTGAGTTTTGGATTAAATTCAAAAGGGAGCAAGAATGCCTGATTTCTTTTCTTTATCTCTGTAAGCCAAGCCAAAAAGATGTGTGGCTGCCTTTGAGAGATGTGCATCCCTAGTTAGTCAGCTTTGTTGAGTTTGAGGTAGGTCATACGACATGTAAACCTGCTCCCCTCAGAGACAGCAGAAGCATCAGGTAATAAAATATATATGTACCCTTGCATTTTAATCATCATTACCCATGACATATTTAGTTACCAACAATTATACAGCTCTAACTCATTTCAAGACACATTTGGTAGAATTTAAAATCATGAATAAAATACACCTTGAGAAAATGTATTAAATAGTAGAGAGAATGGCTGGTTAACCCAAACAGTTTATTCTCTAATAGTTTTGAAAAGAACGTATTTATAGTTGTATTTTGTGATACTGTTGAACTTCCTACTTATTATCTGACTTTATTTTATAAAGACATGCTTCTGATGAAACTTTTTAGAAGCACATCTTGTGAATTACTTTAGTTGAAAGTATTTTTTATAATAGTTATAATTGAATAATTATTTCATAGAAAACAAGGCTAATGTGGACTATTTGTAGGCACGTATGTTTTCAAAGCCTTGTGGATTAGCAAAGAGTTGAGGAATTAGGGCCAAGTGCTTTCAAATGCTTGTTTCTTTAGTTTTGAAATTATAGCTGATATTTGAATAGAAAGAAAATATGAGTGAATGTTTTTGATCGTCTTAATAATAGATATCTAAAGTATAAGTGAACTAATTCAATTCACTGTGATTCTATATGAATTGATGTGTTTTTAGTTAAAACTTTAATCTTGATGAAAATATGGGTCTTTTTAGCCACATGTAACCTTCTGGTTATTTCATTTTGCATTTTTACACATTTCTTTTATAATCCAAACTTTTTAAAGTTAAAACATTTTTATTCATTGTTTTTAATTAGATTAAAAAGATAATGAGAAACCAGAAAGAAGTATTATTACTCATATAGTTATCTTTTTTATAACCATGAATTTCAGAATGATATACAATCATTTTTTATATGTTTCTTGATTAGGTGAATATTCCACCTCTTTATAGGTGTTAAATTATAGAAAGTTAGTAACCACTTGAAAGTTTGTTGTGAATATATAAGAACAACATGGGACACAAACTATTTAAATACTATTCTACAGTTGTGAATAAAACCCAGGAGAAAGGTACCCATTCATATCCCACTTCTCTGCTGCTTTTTTCTGTTAAACAATTTAAGCATTTGTCTCTTGAAGTTACTTTTTTAAGGTTTCTTGTCAGTATCTGCAAGAGGCATGTAACAATGCTGCTTTTATAGGATTTTTATAAAGGTGAAATTATAATACAGAAAACTCTGTCATCTATCAGTACATTAGTTGATGTTTGAATTAATTATGCTAAAGTGATCATTGAAATTTCATTCTTAAAATTTTAAATTACGGTAGCCAACAAAAGCATCTGTGTATGAGGTAGCATCTCTTATTCATCACCATATGTAACAGAAGCCGTGTTTGGTTCATTATTGCATAGGATTCTCTCTGCTCTGGCCGCCCACAGTGCACCTTTCACAGTCATGGCCATAACTGGGTTTTTGTCTACAGTCTGCCCTAAATTGAATGGAAGGATAATATTGAGACTTTTAAAAATTAAATGTGGTAAAGATAAAAACTGCATATTGCTTAACATTTAAACAACAATTAAAATTATCAATCAGTTGGGAAAAGCATACCAATGAACAATGTGCTATAATGATATGGGAATCATGATGGTTCATGATTGGAAAAAGAAAAATAATGAATTTATGTCTTTTTAGTGAGTTCTTGAACAAAATGGGACCATTTAACTTAAAAAAAAGTATTGGCCCAAGGATTTTGATCAGACATGGCAGGTTTGGTTCTGTCAGCAAGCAGTAGGCACACAAACCTTAGCCAGCATCCCGCTGATTCAAGGCTGAGCAGGAGGCACTTCAGTGATGCTGGTTATGTTAGCTTATGAGTTCCACTACTTTGATAGAGACCAGATGACAGTGGCTTAAACAGGAAAGGTTTATTTCTCTCACATGGAAAAGTCTGAGCTGAAGGTGATTTTAGGAATGGAAGCCAAGCAACTATGCTCTCAGAGGTCTGTCTTATTACTCTAGAATGCTTTAGCAGTCGCTCTTAAGCCTGTCTGTACATTAGATTTATCTGGGGAGCTAAAAAAAATAATTCTGGGATTTATATCAGATTATAATTTAATCTCTGATAATTAATACCACCACCCCAGACCTACTGAATCAGAATCTGTGGTCAGAGCTTAGTCATTAGACCTCATCTAGCTGCAAGGGAGGCTAGGGAGATAGTCTCTAGCTGAGGGCAAGGGTGCAGCTAGAACTTGGTTGGTTTTATTATTGAAAAGACAGTAGCTACTAGGGGATGATTAGTTTTTATCTGCTATTTAGAGTTTGAAACACTCAAGTATAATGATTTAAGGCCATTTGGGAGAGAAGAAAGGACAATGATGGAGTGTGAGGCCAGTTAGCATAAGTAAAATTGGGTGGTGCTCTACTGAATACCTACAGAGGCACGAACTTCAGCCTGTTAAGAGTCAAGCACATAAAAAGGACCAGGTCTTTGTGAAATTGAAAGGACTCCTTTAAAGTGGCAGCTTTACCAGCTGTTGCCATTTAGGAAAGTGGAGTAGGTCTTTATAGATCCAGATAGAAAGCTAGATCCTTACTGAACAGTCAGCCAAATTTAATGTACCGTTAAATTGGATATGGTTTAACAGCCACTGAAAAATTCTGACCCCATTTTTATAGCACAATATTTAGAAGACAGAGCATTTCTCTCATTGACAAAATTATGTTCTTCAAGAGTCATTCTAATATTTAAAATTATAAAAAGAAATTTGCTAACAATGACAACAGAAGTTGTATTAATAGTAGCCTTTTGGCCATTTTGAAAAAACTATATACGGTGCTTTGGTATTCCTTAAGTTATTATACTTAAATTAATTTTACATTTTTTAGTAATGCTTATAGGACTCAGTGGATGAACTTTTAGTGAATAAGCTAATGGATTTTAGCTGCTTTTGTTTTAACAATGGTTTTGTGATCTTTGTGACTGTGCACTTGGTCTACAGAGGCACTTTGTCAACTGTGTGACACTGTACTGGTATTTTCTGTGCTTTGGTATTTTCTGTGTATTTGGCACACGGGTACCCAATAAACAAATGCTGAATAAATGATAACTTTGTTAAATAATTATTATTAGTGTTGCCCTAATTTAACACCTTTACTGATTTTAATGAAAGTAGTATCAGTAGAAAATAAGAAATATTCCTGATATTCTTTTCTCCATTTTATAAACTAAGTAGATTTAAATAAGCTTGTTTAAAATTCATTGACAAATATTGGCTCTCACAGATTGTGTTAAATACTTGGTAGCGGTTAACTCTTTTGCTTAGTTGGTCAAGATGTTATTCAGAGAATTTGCCATCACTTTATAATGACATAAGATATATTTCTAAAGCTGTCTAACTTGGTCTGTTGGGATATATTTGCTTATCTGATAACATCTGGTTGTCAGATGTGTCGGCAGTGACAGCTTCTTGGATGACAGTGCTGTTGGATTAGATGGGCTAACATTCTGGCTTACTTGCTTGGTTACTGTGCCCATTGCACAAATGGAAATGTATTCCTTTTGTCTGAGACAACTTTTGTCTCCAAAATGCTTGATTAGTGAGACAAGAGATGAAGCTTGTGGGCTGATATATGCTCTCAGAGTTTGAACAGGCATTGTAACTTTTTACTTTTATTGATTCTCGGTGGTGTGGTCCTTGTCAGTATAGAAAGGGAAATACCAAGACTTTTGTGAGTGCTTAAATTTCTCAAATTACCATGTCTGTAATGCATTCACTGTGTAAGGCTCTATAGAAACATCCTCCGCGTGTGGGTAAGATATTGTCCTGCTGCCCCTTGCTCATTTAAAGAGGGACAGAAGCTGTGGGCTCTGCATCCCACTCTTACCCTGGTGTTTTGTTTGGCTAAAATGGTGGCTCAAGGATGGTGGCTGAGAATTAGCATAGAAAGGGTGATTGCTTCATCAACATTTAATAATTGAAATATTTTTTGACATTTTATCTATTTCTGGAAAATGAGTAATTGATATCCCATATATAACAATTTGGCCACTACTAAATGTGGAAAAAAAGTATTTCCTGAGTTAGTTATTGTTTATTTATTTCCTTTAGAAAAATTAACTGAAATTCTTAGAAATTCATCTTTTTGTCCCAACACAAGCTTATAGATGCTATTTCATAAAATATTAGCGAAGTAAAACTACATTGGTTTTAAGAGGACATGGCCCCTTGATGCTTCTTCGGTTCATTTCATGTTTATTTCAGAAATGTATTAAAATAAGAATTTTACATTTATGGAGAAGTTATAACTTGCTTTGAGTTAGCTGACATTTCTTTTAGGCATAATGCATATATTCTGCAATTTGTAAAAATAAATATAGCGTGATTATGTTTCTCAGGAAACCTAAGACATTAATCTGTATCCTTTCAGATTGGCCAAAGAACAAAAGGAGATTTTGTCATTTGGTTTCTTTGATATTTCACTATTCTCTACAACATAATTTTTAACACTTCACTACATGTTCTGAAGTGAGTTCCTCTGTTTCATATTTAGCTTATAGAACCTCGGGGTTTAAAGCCACCTTCCTCTTTTAAGGGAAATCAAAAGTAATCTTGTCACTTATAATTGCAAATGGACTGGAAATTAGGAATGGGCAGAGAGGGCAGAGTGCTGAGTCACATTTTAGAAGGGAGTTGAGAAACCAGGATGAGGGCAGGACGGCTGAAGCGATCAAGGTCATGATAATTTGTAGGATAAAGTGGGCATGATAGCAGTAAATTGAAGGTTGACCAGGTAGGAGTTTGAGGGAGGCCAACATATTAGGATTGACATGTTGGTCTACCCTTATTACTTGTATGACCTGAGAGTAAATTCCTAAGTTCTTCTGGCAATAAATAGTGATTTTCCCTCTTATGCTAGTAATATATTTGCTGATTTTTGAGTTCTTATATATGCCTTCCAGGCACAAAACAAGAACATGGAAATTGTTATTTTTACAATTACTAACCTTATGGCTAATGCTTTTGCTTCCTTATGCTGGTCTCATTATATTCTCTTCTTGGTCAGAACCCCTTTGGCATTCTAAAGCACTTTTCATTACACTGTCTCCGTTCACCTTATGAAACAGCAGTAGCTATAGATACTTTCGTTAAGGAAAGTTTGATAGGCAATCATTTATTTTTTCTCACGTATCATTGCTAATCAAAGTCTTAATTTTTAACTTCTTTTCTATTTTGCATTTCAACCTGCCTTTTCCTTAGGAGATACTGGAAAATAATATAAAATGTAAAAAATATAATGTCCCCCAATATAATGGTTGATCTAAAGTGAAATCTTTTATGTATTTCACGCCCCACAGGGAGCAATACTCAGTAATATATTAACAGCGAGAATGCACTTTAGAATTAATTATTTGTGCCATTCATCCAGGTATTCCCTTACTATTAAATTATTGCTTTCTTATTCAGTATAAATTTGCTTTTCGTTGTGTTAGGTGTGACCTCTGTCATCAGTGGATAGTTAAAAATTCCCTTCCAGGAATTCCCTCTGATTACCTACAACATTTAGGTTTGAATAATAGGCATGCTGCATAACTTGGAGATGTGGCCCTTTGATATTCAGTTTATTAATTATTTATGGAGTGGTTATGTGGAAAGGGGAGTAGTAGAAGATACAAATTAGTAAAAACACTGTGTTTACTTTCAAGGAGTTCATGATCTTACTGGGGGAACAAGGTGGACTTGGAAGTCTGATAATGTGCCTTAGAAAGTAATGTAAGCCATATATGCTATAGGGTGGGTGTGGTAAGCATGAGGGAAGTTATAGAGAGCTAAGACTGATCCTGTCTATTTATAATTGTGAGAATTTGATGGGGCCACCAGGTGGGCAAGAGGGAGTGAGCATTGGGAAAGTGGCCCCATGTCATGAATAAGTATACAGTGTGATAGAAATCTGTATGCTGAGGAACAGTGGTGAACACATTTAAAAACATAGGAGCTTCAGTAAGAGGAAATTGAATATAAAGAAAGATAAACAAAGCTAGGTTTTCTTCCTGCAGGTCTCCTATTTTTGTTTGAATTGTGCGTATTTGAATGATCCATTTCAAAATGTCGCCTCGTCAAACAGGAGAAGGAGCTCTTTGTAGGATGTAAAGGGGTAGTTTGGCAGACATAATTAAGAATATTACTTAAAGAATAAGGAACTGTAAAATAGTGTGATCTTTTCTTAATGGGAAAAGCAAAAGAGACAGCCCATGAACATGTATAAGGAAATACATTTTAATGTTTTCAATTTTATAAACATGATAGAAAATATGGTTAAAGAACTAAAGTGAGCGTAGTAATTTTACCTATTTCATGTGCTGTAATCTACTTAATTTGCCACATTTTATTTACCTTCTAATTACATGAATTCATATTTTACAACAGTTTAAAATTCAAAAAATACTTTAGAACTCTGACCAATCTCAAAAACCCGCTTTTCTTAAACGGTAGCATTTGGTTTAACATGCACTGCCCTTTTTTAGTATGTTAATGTAGAGTCTGTGAAATCTACTTTATGTATTTTATATATTCAAGCCATTAGGTATAAAGCATTAATGAGTTTGAGGTTCTGGGATGTATACATCCACTGTTTACTAAACTTTTGCCTCCTTTATTAAGGTTGTTCAGTAAGAATTTCAAAGAAAATTATTGAAAACCAAAGATATACTCTAGTGGCCAACTCTATAAACTTGTGGGAGGTGACAGTAAGTGTTTCAAGGACAATTCTGACATGATGCTCACCAGTGTCACATAGCCACTGACATCTGGGAAGTGACAGAAGCTGACAGACCAGGTTGGCACAGCGAAATCAGAAATGGACTAGCTCAGTTGGATAAAAAATGTCATGCTGACTAGGAGGCCAAGAAGCAGAACACAACCGTGACAGCCTGTGCAAACAGTGGCTATTAACATTAACTAGCAGACAGATTGAGTACAGTGAGGGCTGCAGGCCACCCATCAGTGGCTCTGCCATACTTGTTCACATAAGAAGACCTTTACTGTCAGCAGTAGCTTCTCTCAGTAAAGGGAAGAGATGTTTACATTCATTCTCAAGCTGGATAGTGACAGGTGAGAAATGCACCTTTTGTTATGAAGAGTAATGAAATTTTAATCTAAATTTGACCTTGAAAGTAAAGAATTGCTGAGCCATCACTGATAGCAACACTTAACATTTATTTTCAGTTCAGCTGCTGGTTCATCCTCATTAATCACTGAACTCACACTTTTTCAAGATGGCAGCCCAAGAGTTGGAGTGTGTTTTAGGGAAATGGAGTCAGAAGCCTATGGACTGTGAGATGAAAGTCATGGAGATATCACCTACTTTTGCTATTTCATCATCTACACATTGGCTGCTGAGCACTTGTAAGGTACTTTTCCCTGCTGAGGAAGGAGGAAGGGGCGTGGCCACCAAGTGTGGAATAGTAAAGGTTTTATTTAGTACAGAGTGCTTCTTGGATGACATTTACTGCCCTGGAAGATGAAGGTCAGGAAAATCGCAGTGAGAGACCCCGTGGGGCAAATTTTAACAGGGTCCTTTAGGGTGGTCGAGCTAATATGATGTAGCGAAATCTCACTGGTGGACAGACAGTCACTATTCTCCCAAGGACTCCTGGGAAGTTTTTTTTGGTGTGGCTCTAGCCAAAGTTTCCAGGTCTGAGTTCCTTACGTGACCTTCCCCCATTATCCACTGACCTTACATTTTAACCTTTTGTGTTAAATAGGGGTGCCACTTATTCGTCTGGCTACTTCCTGCTGATTAGGGGCATTGTGGGGAGGGGGAGATTGGCAGGTGGTGGCTTTGAGGGGTTCAGGAAGAACATCTGTTTGGCCATGAGTTGAGAAACTTTGCAGATGTGGTTCTGTAAGAATTTAAAAAAGAGAAGCAAATATGATGTATACGCTGATAATTAGAAGAAGATTTAGGATAGGGGCAGCCCAGGTAAAAATATGTGGCTGCCATCAGGAGTTAAGCAGGTTGTAGGAGGAGAGATTCTTGCTCAGTTTTTGTTACAGACGGGAGATTGAAGCTTCTTTCATCAGGCCAGTCTTACTGAACAGCATTGCTCCCTGCTTCAGCTCACTCTGGCGGCAGGTTCCTGGTGGGAGAGACAGGAGCAACAGGATCTGCAGGCCCCATCCTTTTGGTGAGCTGCAGACGAGTAGGGCCCAGTGGTCCTGCCTGCCAGTGGTCCTGCATGGGAGCAAGCTTGAGGCGAGAGACATGATACCAAGGTGTTTGCCCTAGGAGCTTGGCTGCAGTAGGAGTAGTCAGTATTACCGTATGGGGTCTCGTCCACCTGGGCTGTAGTGAGCCAGGCTGGAGCTTCCTCAGAAGAACCCTGTCTCCTGGTTGAAGGGGGACTGCTGGGTATGCTTCATCTGGACCCCCTATGGGAGGAAGGGTCTGGTCTGCATGTTCCCTTAGAAGATGGTGAAGTAAAGACAGAAAGGGGAGGTACATGGCAAGAGGAGGGTGGTTGACAGGTAAGTTGTGATTGATTAGGCATGGTCTACCATAAACCAGCTCCAAGGGACTGAGTCCAGTGGGGTTTCGTGGGGTTGCCCTGATTCTGGTGAGTGCCAGGGGGAGGAGGTTTGGCCAGGAGAGTCTGGCCTCGATAGAAAGTTTAGTTAGCTGGCTCTTCAGGATGCCATGAGCCCTTTTCACCTTACCTGACGATTGAGGGTGATAGAGTATGTGGAATTTCCAGGTAATGTTGAGAGAGGTGGCAACCTGCTGGACTATTTGGGCAGTGAAGGCCATGCCATTTTCTGACTGGATGGTAGTCAGCAGTCCAAACTGCAGGATAATACATTCAACAGGAATGGAGGCAACAGGTCTGCCATCTCTTGAGAGGTGGGAAAGGCTTCTATCCATCCTGAAAAGGTATCAACAGAAGTTAAGAGATAACGGAGTTTTTTGTGAGGGGGCATATGAGTGAAGTCAATTTGCCAGTCCTGGCCTGGCACGTGCCCCTTCAGTAGATAAGTAGGAAAGCGGGGGCAGAGTCCCCCTTGTGTAGAGGCTTTGGAACAGAGAGTATGCACTGCATGTACCTTTTCGATAGTCTGCTGGAGGCCTGGAAAGAAAAAGAGTGGTTGCAAGAACCAATAGAAAGCTTTTGGCCCTATGTGTAAGGAACAGTGGATATCAGAAAGGAGAGTTTCAGCCTGTCGTTTTGGTAAGGCAATTCTATCTCCGAGAAATAGCCATCCCTGGTTGCACACATCTCCATTCTTTTTGAGGAGGGCCTGTTCTTCCTCAGAAGTGTAGGAAGGTTTCAAGGAGGTGGAAAGAAACATGAGAGGAGTAGGGGAGGCTCCCAGGGTGAGGTTTCAAGCTCTTGCATTGGCCTGAGCATTTCACAAGGCCACCGTGTCCTGAGAGGTTTGATGGCCCCTACAATGTGTCACAGCCACCCCAGCGGAAAGCTGTAATGCCTGCAAAAGTTTAGAAATGAGGGTAGCATTGATTATGGGGGAGCCCTTGGTAGTGAGGAAGCCCTTTTCCTTCCAGAGGGCAGAGTGGCGATGGGTAATAAGAAAAGCATATTTAGAGTCAGTATATATAGTTACACGTTTTCCTTGGGCCAGAGTAAGTACCTGCATGAGGGCAATCAGCTCTGCTTTCTGGGAGGTGGTGCCCTCTGGCAGCTGTTGAGCTTCTAAGGTGGAGGAGGTGGTGACCACTGCATAGGCCGCCCATTGTCATCCGTCGGGTCCCTGTACAGAACTTCCACCCACAAAGAGTATTAGATTTGGATCTTTTAAATGAGAATCTGATAATCCATCTCGAGGTCTGTTGAGGAAATCTATTAGTTCTGTACAAGAGTGAGGGGGTTCCGGAAGTGTTGTTGGAGCTGCCAATAGAGTGACTGGGTTGAATCGGGGGGAAGGTAAAAGAGTGACTAAAGGGTTTTCGATGAACAGGAGGTGAAATTCTTGTAGGCGGGAAGGACTTAACAGAGAAAGAGATTTGTGTGAAAGGAGGTCAGTAAGCCTGTGGGAGGAGAAGACGGTGATGGGTTGGGAAAGGGTGAGCTTAGTAGCCTCCTTGGTGAGTTCAGCTACTGCGCCCAGTGCCCAGAGGCAGGGCTGCTAGCCTTTGACGGTGGTGTCCAGTTGTTTAGAGAGGTATGCCCCTGGGCCATATGTAGGTCCCATAGGTTGAGTTAACACACCAAGAGCATTACCGTGCTTTCCATCAGTGAAAAGATGGAAGGGGCATCTGGAGTCAGGTAAAGCGAGAGGGGGAGAGGAGATGAGGGCATCTCAAAGGGTAGGTAAAGCCCTTTTTCTGGCGGTGGGGGATGTGAGAGGTCCCATGGGAATCTCTTTTGCAGTCTTGTAGAGGGGTTTGGCTAAGAGAGCAAAATTGGGAATCCAGTGTCTAAAGAAGCCTATGAGACCAAGGAAAGAAAGAATCTGATTCGCAGTGTTAGGTGGTTGGAGACTATGGTGTGTCTGAGTTCAATCTAAAGTGAGACCTTGGGTGGTGGGAGTTAAGGTGATGCCCAGATAGACTATAGACTGAGAGTGAAGTTGAGCCTTAGTAGGGGAGACATGATATCCCTTCATGGCAAGGAAGTTAAGGGTGGCAGTGTGTCTTCTTGAGGCAGACAGGGAAGGGCTACAGAGGAGTACGTCATCTACATATTGTAAGAGAATATTAATCTCGAGATTGCATGTAGCTAAGTCCCGAGCTAGCACCTGTCCAAACAGGTGTGGGCTGTCTCTGAACCCCTGGGGCAACACAGTCCAAGTGAGCTGCTGGGCTGCATTAGTGTCTGGGTCAGTCCAAGTAAAGGCAAACAGAACGTAAGAGTCAGGGTGTAGAGGAATGATAAAGAAGGCATCCTTGAGGTCTAGGACCGTGAAGTGAGTCATGTCTGAGGGAATGTGTGACAGTAATGTATAGGTATTAGGAACTACCAGATGGAGGGGAACTACCGCCTCATTGATTAGGGGTAAGTCTTGTACAAGATGATAAACTCCTCAAGGTTTTCAAACAGGAAGGATGGGGGTATTGCAGGAAGAGTTTGTGGGGATGAGTAAGCCTCCATTTAAGAGGCGGGTAATTATTGATTTAAGACCTTTAAGACCCTGGTGGTGACTTGCTGAAATAGAAAATTCGGGTCTAGATGGGTATTGGGAGGGATTCTTTAAGCAGATGTTTACAGGTGGGTGGTGGGTTGCTACCACAGGGGTAGAAGTGTCCTAGACTTGAGGGTTGACAATATTTGGTGGAATAGGAGGTGTGATTGGGCTAGGGTGATCTGTAGTAGCAGGAGAGTCTTCAGTCAGGAGTGGTAGGAGTAGGTGGGAAGATGCTGACTGCAGGATAGTGGCTCCAAGACTTGACCCAGAAGGAGTACAGGGCATGGTGGCATGACTAAGAATGAGTGTGGAAAGGGGATTCCATCCAAACCGCATGTCAGGGATAGTGTGCAAAGAAGAGAAGAAGGGGTCCCATCAACTCCTATAACTGAGACCTGTGAGGGAACTAGAGGTCCAGAGTATGATGGCAAAACAGAGAAGATAGTGCCCGTGTCCACAAGAAATGAAATGGACATAACCCGTGTCTCGGAGAGAATGATAGGGGTCTTTGAGTCCGGGCCACATCAGCTGTTCATGAGGCCTAGGAATTTGAACAATGGGCCTGCCTGGCTAGCTTGGCCTCCCATCTGAGTGACCTGTCCTTCATGTAGAGATGTCGAGGATGAGCTTGCTGCCCAAAGGGGACAATCGCTCTGCCAGTGACCGAGCTGCTTGCAATTAGGGCAGGGCTTAGTGGGTGGCCTCGGGCAGGAGCACTGCTGGGACCAATGACCCTCTTTGCCACACTTAAAGCAAGCTCCTGGTGGGGATCCTCTTTGTGGCCCGGACTTAGGTCGAGCACCTTCTGTGCCTTGCCCCTGTTGTTCTGCTGGCCTTAGGGCTGCCACAAGAGCCTGGGTTTGGAGTGTTACCTTCTGCTGCATGTGGGCCTGGCGATTAGCCTCAGCCTTTTCCTCTCGACTATTAAAAACCTTAAATGCCATGTTCATCAGGTCTTGGATAAGGGTTAGGGGGCCCTCTTCTGCCTTTTCAAGTTTCTTCCGAATGTCCGGGGCCAATTGAGAAATAGAGTAGCTAATATAGTGGCCCCGGCACTGGAATTAGGGTCTAAATGAGTATGGAGGACCATAGCGTCAGTGAGGTGATTTAAGAAGAGAGCCAGATTTTCCTCTGGTCCTTGAGTAATTTCCCTTAATTTGTCATAGTTAACTACCTTTTGTGCTGCATCCTGCATGCCAGCTATAAGACATTCAACCATTTGATCGCGTCGTCTCCTACCTGTTTGTTCCATCTGGTAATTCTAGTTGGGGTCCATGTCAGGAACTGCCTCTGGGTCCACTGGCATTTGAGTGTTTGAGGCATAGACCTTAACTGCATAAGCCCAGGCCACAGTCCGGATTTGGTATCGTTCGTCGGGGGAAAGGGTAGAAGACATTAATAATATAGAGATCATGCCAAGTGAGGTCATGTGCCTGAGTGAGGTATTGGAATTCCTTGGTATAGTTGGTAGGATTAGAAGAGTAGGAGCCCAAATGCTTTTCGATTGCAGACAGATCAGAGAGAGAGAAAGGCACATGAACCCAAACAACTTCTTCTGTCCTGGCCACCTTGCAGAGAGGGCATAGGAAGTTGGCTCCCTCTTGTGGCCTGGAGTGGGATTGAGTGTGAGCGCTAACAGGGAGGAGAGAGAGAGACCAGCATTTGCAGGTGGAAGAGAAACAGGAAGCAATGAAGAGAGGGAGGTGTCTGGTGGGACTAAGGGTGTAGAGGAAGTTGTGCAGGAGTGGAAGAGAGTTCTTCAGGGGAGTCGGCAAAGGAGGAAAGATCTGGAGTGGAGGGTTTAGCTGAGGTTTCTCTGGCCAAGAGGACCTGTGTTGTAGAGCAGCCAGTGCAGAGATTAGATGAGAACACAGATGCCAAAACCACTAAATATAAGAGATCTCTGACCACTTTCCAGCCCCTTGGCAATAGTTCCATAAATCAGTAAGGGAGTTAAAATAGAAACTCCCTTCCTGAGGCCACCTGGTCTGGTTATCCAGTGGGTATTGTGGCCAGGCTACGCTGCAGAAGAAGATTAGTTTCTTCTTTTTTAGGGAAGGATCAATGTTTGAAAAATTCTGGATAAGGCACCCCAGGGGTGTTTTAGAGTCAGGTTTGGATCTCAGAATGGTCAGAGATGACCCATAGGCACCCTCCGTTCTCGGAGTGGTCAGAGATGAGTATTGGCATCCCAAAACTGAAGCTCTGGCCACGGACGGATAGGGAAAGTGGATGTGCTCAGGACATCTCCATGGGCACACATGCACTCAGACGGAAAGAACTTCCCTGACACAACTGCGGTTTTGGACAGAAAGTCTTGGTGGAAAGAACTGAGGGGAGTTTGGAGGCAGGGAAATACGCACCATGCATCCAAGTGGGTGGAAGGTCAGAGGTCCTCATTCTTTCTCAGAGGGGAAGGAGAGATGAGCAGTCTCTTGTGGACTTCTAACTCCTCCCGGGTTTCGGCACCAAATGTAGTGTATTTTTCCCCACTGAGGAAGGAGGAAGGGGCATAGCCACCAAGTGTGGAATAGTAAGCTTTCTTTAGTACAGAGAACTTCTCAGATGAGATTCACTGACCAGGAAAATGGAGGTCAGGAATATCACATGGAGAGACCGTGTGGGGCAAATTTTAAAGGGGTCCTTTAGGGTGGTCGAGCTAATATGACGTAGCAAAATCTCACTGGCTGACAGACAGTCGCTCTTGACCAAGGACTCCTGGGAAGTTTTTTTTTTTTTTGGCACGCTTGGTTGTGGCTCTAACCAAAGTTTCCGGGTCTGAGTTTCTCACATGACTTTCCCCCATTGTCCACCGACCTTACAGCACTCTTGGAGAAAATCATCAAACTTTTTTTAAAAAATTAAATTTATTGAGGTGACATTGGTTAATAAACTTATATAGGTTTCAAATGTACAATTCTATGATACTCATCTGTATATTGCATTGTGTGCTCACAGTCCCAAATCAAATTTCCTCTATCCTTCACTACCCTTTTTCCTCTGGTATCTTTCATACTGTTTGTCTCTATGAGTTTTTGTTTATTTGCTTTGTTTGTTTATTTGTTGCTTTCAGTTTTATATCCCACCAACTGGGTGTTTTTACTTGGCTTGATTCCTTTATATTTCCTTAGTGGTGATTCTAAAACCTCACCATCCTTACTGAGTCCCATCTTCAGCCCTGGACTCTTAACTCTTATTTGGTGATCTTCTTAACTGCCTTACAGAGAAAACAAAGACCTTGAGGCTTGAATAAACATTCAAAGTTCCTCAACTTGTCAAATAATTATTAATTTCCACCATCAGGACTTGGAATTACTTCTTCTTCCCAAAATTAATTCTTCTGCTTGCCGTTTCAATCTCATTTTCTTCCTCTAACCCAGACCTTTAACCTCACCTCTTTTCTCTCCTGTCTTCACCTCTCTACTGTGATGATTCATCTCAGCTCTGTGTTCTTAAGATGAAACAGGGACCACAAATAAAATCTTCTATCTCCTTTCAGTCATTTCTGTGCAATTGCCTTATTCTCTCTCTTTTAACTTCTTAGACAAGTCAGTTGCCTAAATGAGCTGTTTGAAGGCGAGTGTGATGATTTTAGTCACCTCCTTCCTAATCCTGTACTTTTGGTTTTCCTCTGTTATATTTTACTGAAGCTCATTTGAAAGGTTCACTAATAACTAGGAGGTTCTTATTTGCATGTCAAATAAGAAGGTTATTAGGCGAGAATGGAAGACTGTTTTAGGCTGATGGGCCCTGACTAGTTAGGTAAGTAAGTCAGCCCTTGATGTTAAGTATTTTTTCTTGTTCCTTTGTTTTTGTTCTTTGGTGTGGGTGTGTTTCATTTCATTTGAATGACCCCATCTAAATATTCACTAATGGCCTAGATTTACATTTTTAATGGATTTATGTTATAGTCTCTCAGAAATACTTTAAATTCAGTAAACTAAAAACATTCAGAATTCCTGAGTCAGTTATGTGGAAAACTGCACGTTGATGACTAGTTTCTAAACCCAGGCATGTAAAATATTTCCTGTAATGGTTTTTCTACAGTTTTATCATAGCAAATAAACATATGAATTATCTGTGAGATATCTTTATCAATTATGTATGATTTGTTCTCAACCTAGTTCTAGAAAGTTCTTGGATAAGTGACTGTGGCACAACTTTCGTACCACAGTGGTCAAGAAGAAGGCAATGCAGAAGAGGCTAATGAAAACAAGGGCTTCAGAATGGTAGAACATTGAGCAGTGATGCAAGATGTAGGATGAAGAGAACCTACACTTTTCCATTAGGAGGAAGCTGACCATGCTACATTTAATGGGGTGTTGAAAACTGTAAGAGCTTGCTTTCACAGAGTAGAAGGTGTTGAGGCTGAGGCAGTCAGTGTCTACAGCTTAATCAACAGGTTCAGCTGTGAAATGTAAGGGAGAAATAAGATAGTTGTTGGATTGAGTTTGGTTGTATAAATGATTTATTATATATTGCATGTTTGTATTCTACAACTTGCAAAGCATGGTCACTTGCATTTCCCCCTCTTTTCCTCCTGAAGACCCTATTAGGTGTGACAGTAAAATTGTTATTGTTATCCCTATTTTATAGATGAGTAAGTCATTTCAAAGTGTGAGTTGCATAGGCCACATAAGTATAGAGTAGCTGTGCTGAGATTTGAATGGATGTTATCTTAATTCACTCCCTAATTTTTCTACTTTATGACTATTTACTTTTAACCTTAAGACTATTTGATACAAAAGAAGAAAGAAGAGAACTTGTGAAAATATTGAGGGAGGAGATGTTGGGAACAGAAGAGCGGATTTTTTAGACACTGTCTCTCAGTATTGGAGGGAACAGGTTCTATCTAGAATGTGGGTGGGAGCTGCCATTACCCTTGAAGTGGAAAAAAGGTATTCTCTGTTGTTTTAGGACAGGTTGATAGGTTGAATGTAGAGTGTGGGATTTAGAATGCTATAGAAATTAACCATCTAAAACCAAAGGCATGGCATAGGCACTTAGATACATATGGATATCTATATGCATATATTTTTATATATGCACAGATAAATAGATATATAGATATAGATACCTTACACAGACTATAACTGGAGAGGGAAATGAAAAGGATAATTATTTATGTATAAGGAAAAGAGGACTCAATGATCAGAATATTCAGAGCCATATAAATACTAATTTGGTTTTTCAATTTATTTACCCTTTCAGGGTCAAAAATAATAGAACACAAACAATAAAAAATTAGTAGCTAACCAAGCAAATATATAATAAAGAATGTGGATCATTGCTAGAGTATAAAATAATAAATAATTTAACAGGGTATGCTAATGACTTTTGAATATAAAACGCAAGACTAAAGAGTCCTAGTCGGTGTAGGGTGAGGCCCCATTCCATACCTTTCCTGAGTAAAGCCTGAAACAAAACCTTTTGTGAACATCCTCTGATGATATAAAATAATACATTTGGCTGAAAGTTTTAATTAGGTCTTATGTGGTCATGCAACTGTGTTATCGTGGCTACTGTTTGCCAATCGTTGTGAATCATTGAAATATAAAAACTAAGCACTTGGCTCCTTTGGTTGCCAGGATATTTTCCTACATTGATCCCGATGTTTCTTTGAGAACCAGCTCTTGCAGAATAAAGAACTTAAGAGATTTGTAAACTCTCTCCTTGTTTCTTGGATTCTAGCCTAACTCCTCAATGAGAAGAAGCAGATTTTGCTTCTGGAGTCATTAAGCGGCTCATTCCCTGGGCTCTCGTTTCTGTAATGCTAAAACTCTCATGCTCATACACCTACAGATGATTGTCCATCTCACAAATGCTTTGTTTGGTTTTTATGATATAACCTTACATGCGAGACTACGTAGCCATTTCCTGTCAAAGAATATTAATATATCAGTAACATCTGTATTACAATTTAGTTTCTTAAATTATTCTCTCTTCAAGTTAACTGCTACATGACAAACCCTCAGAGCAGGGGTGCTCAATATGTCGATCGCAATCTACTGGTCGAAGTGTGGGTAGATCGCATGACATTAAAAAGACATTTGTCTTTTGATTGGCATACAGGATAGTTTGAACTTTTGACACCCTACGCATGCACGTTAAACCGTGCTAACTTGTTTAGTTACATTGCTGCGTAGTTAGCCTTCAATTTATTTAAACTAAATACAACAAAGGGTATAAAAATGAGTGCCAAAGCTGGTTTGAGTAAGAAGCCTAAAACCTACCACTTTCATACAGAATGGGAGGGGAGTTTTTTCACTATGTCATATTCTAATTGCATTTGTCTCATCTGTCTGTGTACCATTGCTATTCCAAAGTAGGGAAATGTGGAGCGGCTTTTTCGGACTGTTCATAAAAACTATGACATTGACTTTCCTCCAGAAAGAGAGCTGAGAAGGAGAAAGGTGAAAGAAGAATACACAATATTAAATAGTAAAAATAGTAACTTAAATAATGATAATATAGAAGAAATAAATTTATGTTTTGCATTTTTATTGTAGGTAGATCATTTTGACTTGGTCATCTTATAAGTAGCTCACAAGCTGAAAAAGTGTGGGCACCCCTGCCTCAGAGAATGAAAGGTGTGTCATGGTATCAGGTTGCAGAGCACCATTTAGGTATTTGCTAAATGCTTGCGTTTTATATTCAAAAGTCACTAGCATACCCTGTTAAATTATTTATTATTTTATACTCTAGCAATGATTCACATTCTTTATTATATATTTGCTTGGTTAGCTACTAATTTTTTTATTGTTTTTGTTCTATTATTTTTGACCCTGAAAGGGTAAATAAATTGAAAAACCAAATTAGTATTTATATGGCTCTGAATACTCTGATCATTGAGTCCTCTTTTCCTTTTTACATAAATAATTATCCTTTTCATTTCCCTCTCCAGTTACAGACTGTGTAAGGTATATATATCTATTTATCTGTGCGTTTATAAAAATATATGCATATAGATATCCGTATGTATCTAAGTGCCTATGCCATGCCTTTGGTTTTAGATGGTTAATTTCTATAGCATAGTTATTCTGCTTTGTAAGCAGATTTCCTGTATGTACCACAGCATGTTTACATATGTAGCAAAATTAATATGTAGTTTTGCTAGGCCTCAATTTGAATTAAAAGTAAAGAGGGAAGAGTACTTATCATTCTGTCTTAAACTTATGACATTCTCCTAAAAGCAATCTTACAGATGAAGAGGGGAAAATAGCGGGAAGGCTGTTGTCTTTCAAAGGAAAAAAATTGCAAGTGATATTCTGAAAGGCTCTCATCGGAGAATAGAGGATGTTATCTCTGTATTAAATACAGATGGGATATTTCGGTCTCAGCTGTCATTGAAGAATCTCCACATCAGATTGGGTTGTGCACCTTTGTGGTGTGTATAAATGACAGTGATAAAACGACCTCTTTGCTGAGCTGGAGTGCTCCACATCCCTTTATCTGTGCCATCTGGTGCTACAGAGGATGGCACATTCTCTGGGCCATGATTTTTCATTTTGGGGGAATTTGTAGCCTTCTTTAGCATAAAATGCATTTGACCCAAACCAGTCTTTCAGTGGCCAGATTTTAGTGACAACAGTTTTAAAGAAGAAATGGATTGCTAAGAGATTGGAAATGTAGGAGGAGGCAAAGAAGTTAGTTGATGCACTTGGAGATATTTTGGAGGGTAGTGGTTATTTGCAGAAGGGGTGCTTTGTAAGTCCTGTTCATATCTCTGTCTTTAGAGAGAGAAAGCTGTTCCTAGTTTTGTTTTTGCCAATTATTTTAATACTGTTGGCTGTATAGTAATAGTACACAATTGATGTTCAGGTTCTAACCCTTTGAAGCAATGAATGGTGGCTATTCTGCCTTAGGGCTCTTATTTTATTGTGGATTCTAAAAATTGTTTTACAATGCTTTATCACCACTTACTCAATTTATCTGTTTTAAAACCAATGAAAAAGTTTATTGGCTGTTGATTCTTGTGGTGAGTTGTGTTCTTTTTTATCTACCATTGTCTGTGATTAAAATCAAAGCAAAGTTAAATTACATTTTATTAACAAAAGAACATTTCTTGTATGAATAATGAATTAGTGATAGAAGGTTTATAAATTATTAAGTTTTAATATTTTCTCCCAAATTTGACTTAGATTCTATGAAAGCAGTTTAGACCCATTGAGGAGTTAAAATACCAACACAAGTCTTGACTTTTCCTTGGGTGAGTTCAATAGAGGACTGTACTGGGCAGAACTCTGAAGAGCGCTCAATATGTATACAATTGCCTTTGAATTGACTGCATCTGGGATATGGTCACGAGAAACGTGAATAAAGAAATTTAACCAAATAATTTTTTTTTTTTACAGGGACAGAGAGAGAGTCAGAGAGAGGGAGAGATAGGGACAGACATATAGGAACGGAGAGAGGTGAGAAGCATCAATCATTAGTTTTTCGTTGCCGTTGTGATACCTTAATTGTTTATTGATTGCTTTCTCACATGTGCCTTGACCACGGGCCTTCAGCAGACCGAGCAACCCTTTGCTGGTGCCAGCGACCTTGGGTCCAAGCTGGCGAGCTTTTTGCTCAAGCCAGATGGGTCCACGCTCAAGCTGGCGAGCTCGGGGTCTTGAACCTGGGTCTTCCGCATCCCAGTCTGATGCTCTATCCACTGCGTCACCGCCTGGTCAGGCCCAAATAAAACTTTGAGCTCTTTGATTTATAGATGAACAAAATGAAATAATTTACATTGAAGGTTAAATATACAATTATGTGTCGTCTAGTTGAAAGTTAGGTTTGTTTTTGAGTTGTTGGTATAGAACCTGTCCTGCAGATCGGGTTGCAGCTCTGCTATGTGGCTTTCTCAGCTCTGAGCACTGATGGTGAGTGACCTGAGCTCTCTGATACCCTTTCAGTTCCTGAAGTTACTGACCTTCACCTTTCCATAAAGGAAGAAGGGGTTGAACCAGCAAGTTCGCCCTTTCAGACTTCATTTGCAATGAAGTTGTTTTTCTATCAACCTACTAATTTACCTTTAATTCACCATACTCTTTTGACATAAAAAACAAAATTGTATGTTATGGGTTTTTTTTTTTGTATCGTTTTCAGAATAAAAAAGTGAAGTTGCTTACCATTATGTAACTTGATAAAAAGCTAGGAAAAGACTGCCTTTGTTATTGCACACACATCAGTACATTGCCAACCACAGGCCTTTGTGAAAGGAGAAGAGCTGGGTTTCTGAAACCTGATGGTGATTCTTAGACACAGTGTCACTTCTAGGATCTACTCAGCAAAGTCTGCAAGAAAATTGGGTCTACAGGGGTGTTGGAAGGAGAAAACAGCACAATTTTACTCTAGTCCTGGTTTTCTGTGGACATTGTTAGTGCCCTGATATCCTGGTGCTAGGTAGAAAACCACTGATAGGAGACCATTACTTTATTACTTTGCTTTTTAGTCAATTTGCAATACATATGTTCACAAAGGAAGAAATAAGGATTTCTTGTTTGTTTTCCTTTTGAAGACTCCTCCAAATGATACATGGATTAGGTATATATTAGTATTTGGAGGCTCATTTCTATAAACCTGAGTGAGGTTCATTGTAAAGGTAAACTATGGGAGAAAAGTACTGGATTTAATACAAAGATTCTTTTCTATATAGGGACACCCAATTTCTGTCTTTCTGTCTTGACTTTACGATGAAGGGACAGATGGCATCCTAGCTATGTACTTCACTTTTTATTCTACTTCTAGCAGGGTACATATCATTACAGTGACTTCCACAATGAGTTTTTAAAGGAGTGTTAAACATTTGAGGTGTTAAAGGGATTTACACAGGATAGATACAACGTAAGCTCGGGGAAACTTGTTTCCCTTACCTAGAAGACACTCAGTTGATGAGGTAACCGCAAAAGGAATTGGGGACCAGCTGAACAGAGTTGGCCCTGGTAAAATTTAGAAACTTGAGCATAATAAAAAAAGACTCTAATTGATTGCAACATATTATGTAAAAGAATTTAAAGAGTAGCAATATACAGTGATATAAAATAATGCCAATTTTAATAGCATCCTTAAACATAAAACACTTAGGCATAAATGTAACACACAATATGTGCAAGATTTGTACATATCAAACTATGCAACAGTGCTGAGAGAAATGAAAGAGACTGACCTATATAAACGAAGAAAAGGTTTTTATGGATCAGACTACTCTGTAGTTAAAATGCTGAAGTTTCTCAAATTGATTATATATAGAGTCAATGTAATCCCCCAAAAAACAGAAGTAAGCTTTTTAAAATATATTAATTAGTAAGTTGCTTTTAACATTTATATGGAAATATAAAGAACCTAGAATATCCAGAAGAATTTTTGCGGGAAAAATGAAGATAACTTATAGTACCTAATTTTAAGGTCTATAAAGATACCTAAGTAAAAACAGTGTGATATTGATATTAGATTAAAAAATAAATCAATGACAAAATCTAGAAATAGGCCCTATTTATATCTCTAAATTTTGGAAAAGATGCCCTTGCAAATAACCCAATTTATTACCTTGCTCTTTAGTCTAACCTTGCAATGCATTAGTTTATCAAATGGTGCTGGTAAAACTGGACATTTACATGTAGAAAAATCTCCACCCATATGCAAAAAGTTATTCTAAATAAATAATATATTTATGTATTTATAAAATTTCTAGAAGAAATCATTGGAGAAATGTTTTTCAATTTTATGTTAGGCAAGTATTACTTACATTTAACATCTGAACCTTAAAAGAACACAAATCTCAATTGGACTTTATCAAAATTAAAAACTTTTGTTCCTCAAAAGACACTATTAAGAAAGTGGAGAGACAAGCCATAGACTGGGAGAGACTATTTGCAAAACAGATATTTGATAAAGTTCTAGTATCCGATATTTACAAATAACTTTTACAATATAATACAAGAAGTCAACCAGATTAAAAAATGGCCAAAATCAGACAAATGCATATTAAAACTATAGTGATACCGCTATACCCACTGAAATTACTAAAATGTAGAATAATGAAAATAGCAAGTATTGGCAAGAGTACAGAACAACTGAAACTCTCAGATATAGCTGGTGGGAATTCAGAATAATGCAATCATTTTGGAAAACATTCTGACCTTTTCTTAAGGTAAACCTATGCTTGCTTAGCCATTTCATCCTTAAGTACTGCCCTAAAGAAATGAAACATATGTTCACAGAAATACTTGTATATGAATGTTCAAAGCACCTTTATTTATAATAGTCCCAGACTGGAAACAACCCAAATGTCCATCATTTGGTGAATAGATTAACACATTGTGTTCTATCTATACAATGAAATGCTACTCAATAAAATGGAACAACTATTTTTTATATGCAGAAGCATGGATGTATTTCAAAAGCATTTTGCTAAGTGAAAGAAGCCAGACACCAAGGACTACACACTATAATATGATTTCATTAAATGAAATTCTAAAAGGGCAAAACTATAATCATGCAAATTAGATCAGAGTTTTCTTGGGGAGTAAAGTGAATGGATTAACTACAGTGATGCAGGAGAGGATCTGAATGGTAAATGTTCTATATTTTGACCATGGTAATGGTTACACAATGGTATACATTTCTCAAAACTCAAACTTTACCATTAAAAAAGGTGAATTGTAGTATATGTAAATTATTTTTGAAAGTTGTTTAAAAGTAAGTAGTATTTCAAAAAAAGTTTCCTTCAGCAGTCTGCCAATTAATAAATTTAGGAGAAATGATAGGATTTATAAGATCACCATTTTGAAAATTATAAAGTAACAGTTGATTCAATCAAGAATCATCAGTGACTGCCAAAACCATTTGGGGGAGTTTTTTGGAGACCAATGCATTTACAAATTACCCTATAAACTGTTGACTACTTTTAATGGCTAAAATGTGCCTTTCCTATAGTTACCCATATTTGTTATTCAAAATTTGCATCACCAACGGTATACAACCTGACACTATGAGCTTCTAGACGTGCACCCCAACAAATAATTTCTTGCCCAAATTACTTAACTGGAATCTAAATCAAAGCGAAATCTAATTTTCCATTACAGATATCGGGGATGGAGAAACAAGCCTAATGACATCTTAATAAATGGCAAAATTCAGAATGTAGGATAGTCTATAAGACAAATGGACTAGACTAATAAAAAAAAATTATGTCAAAAAAAAAAAAAAAAAAAAAAAAGCCCAGGAGAGCTAGGGAAACTATTCTAGAGCTAAATTGTCAAAAAAGACACCCAAATATAATACATGCAACTCGACTGGATTCTGATGAGGAAACAAAGTTATAAAAGACATTTTAGGGCAAGTGGGAAAATTTGAAAATATAGATGAGCCATTAGACAAAATGAAATTTTGTTGGTTGTCTTTTAACATGACAGTATTATCGTGGTTATGATGAGAATGTTCTTATTCTTAGGAGGAGCACAGTGTAGTATCATGTTGTCTGCCACTTACTTTAGTGCAAAATAAAAGGAACAATACACACCCACACATACTAAATAAAACAACTATGGTAAAGCATTGATTATTAAATTCAGGGGACAGTATATGAGCATTTTTTTACTCTTTGTAACTTTTTTCTGGGCTTAATATTTTTATGATAAAATGTTGAAAAATAAGATCTAAAATTATTTTTGGAAAGATAGATCTGAAACATAGTATATACCTCAAAGAACGCTGAAACGTTTAGTTCTTAAAAGTTGTGGCCTCGTAAGGCACAGTCCTCTTTTCCTCACTGTTCTGAACATTATAGTTTTACCAAATCCAGTTTTAGTAAAAAATTAGATTTCTGCATATGAGATGGAAACCTTTGAGTATTATAATTAAATTTTTTGTCTGTTTGAAAAACTAAAGATTAGCTGACTTTTAAAAGTTATTTTAGATTAATTTAAAAAGAAAATGCAACTAATTAAAATAAAGACTTAAAACTTTAGTTTTCTATATGGACCTGGTGAGATTTGAGTTCAGTAGATTTGAGTTGTCATGTAACAAGTTACCACCAACTTCCCTGCCTAAATCAAGTCTAGTTTATAACTTAAACCAATTCCTGCTTAAACCACGTCACAGTTCGGTAACTCCGCAGTTTGAGAAGACCAAACTGCTTCTCTGACTGGGACTCACAAACCAAAATCATGGTGTCAAGCCAGGCAGAGCTTTTATTTGAGGGCTCTGGGAGGCTCTGATGGCAGAATTCAGTTCTCTGGAGTTGTGGTTCTGAAGCTGCATGTCCTTGCTGGCTGTTAATCAGAGGTAGCTTTCTGTTTCTAGAGGCCACCTGAATTTTCCCTTACATATTCCCCTCTATCTGCTGACCAACATCCTTTTATTTTTCAAACATTCTCTCTCTTGACTTCCTCTTCTGCAGCCATCAGGAAAAAACTCGCCGCTTTTTAAAGGTCTGGAGTGATTGCATTAGTCTATCAGGAAATATCTATCTTCAGGTCAACTGTGCCGTATGACATAAAATAATTATGAGGATGGTGTGTCATCACACACACAGGTTCCGCCTGCACTCGAGGGGGTGTTACACAAGAGTGAGCATGTTGCGATTATTCTTAGAATTCGGCATAAGGATTTCTAGGAAATGAAATATTTTTTGTAATGATGAATGAATTATATATATTTAATCTATTTTTTAAAATAAAAGACATTTTGATTAGAGAAAAAAAACTTGGTTTTAATACAGTGTTAAAAGGCAGGCATTTGCTTTTTTATTAAAAAAAAAGATCCTTGGCTCTATTTTGTAATCACAGCACTGAAAGAAATATGAACATTTTAAAAGAAAATATGTAATGCTCTTTCTGTAGTTCTTTGTATTGTAATTTCAAACTTATTCACTAAATTTTAATTCTCTTTGTATACTTACCACATTTCTTTTCAATTTTGCTCTATATCAAATCAAATCCAGCCATAACTGTACTGCTAGTGTGCTCCAGATATTTGTTCTAGCTAATAAGCCCGTTCAAGCATAATAGTGTAAAACAAAAACCACTTTGTTATGCTCAGGCATTGGGTGGCTCAGGGAGTCAGGCAGGGTACAGCAGGGATGCCCTCCCTGTCGAGACTTCATGCTGGGGCCTCAGCTGGGAAGGCTTCTGCCTCCAGGGGTGGCTCAGAACACTGAGTCCTAAAACTTCCCGGCGGCCTCTTCACTCTCATGTCTGCATTAGGTCTGGGATGACTCCAAGGCGGGGCTCAGCTGTGACTGGCTACCAGTGTGCCCTGCCGACACTTGCCTGCCCCATGTGTCTGAAGCTCCCTAGAATAAGGTGACCTCAGGGTAGTCAAGTTTCATACGTGACACCTCAAGGCTCAGCACAACTGAATGTTCAGCTAAAATCTTATTTCCCATTTTAAACGAGCTATGTCTCAACATTATTTTTCATGTTGTTAGATAGTATTTTGTGTAACTTTCTTAAAGTGTTTTCATATATTCTAAGGTATGGTTTTGTCTCTGGAGAAAAAGCAACTATGACTTCTAAATCACAAAACTCAGACTCTTGGTTATGTTATTCATAACCAAGTAGTATTTTATTTTTGCTAAGTAGCATTTTTATTGCATTTCAAAATAATTGGTACCTGTATTTGTATAAGGCATAGATTTTTACTTTAAGACTGCAGCATAATTATATATGGCAGGGTTTGCTATGTTCCTGTATTATCAGTAATTAATTGTTAGAATTTTGTACAGAGGTTAGCTATCAACTTTTGGAAATAAGAGGGTAGAAAACATTGTAAAATAGTGCTAGAAAAGAAAAGAGAAAATTATAAAAATAGTTGTTCCATCACCAAATTATATTTGCCTTATTTTTGAGTTTCTTAAATGAAAGAGAGCTTTTTCTTGGTTACCTAAAGTGATATCTGATGATGCTGAGTTCTGTGACAGACTCCTGGGACCCCGGAGAACTAGGGTTCTACCCACCTAAATCTTCATGGATCTTGAACAGAAATATCCTAGCAGCCACCTAAAATACTAACTTTCCTCAAAAAAATCTCTGGTGATACACTTTTAAATGATTATTCAGTATTTTTTAGCATTTCTAGTATTTTGTTTAAACTTAGAGTCCCATATTTATTCTCCCATCAATCTTTAGGTTATTAAGACTATGTTTATTCTTACAAACTTGAGAGGAAAAATCTTTAGAAATCTCCTGGGCTGGCTTTCTATTTCTGTCACCTTACAAAAATATCACATCTTGTTTTTTGTTTTCTATTCTGTTTATGTTTAACACCATAGTCTTCTATTATGCTTTCTGATGTTTAGCAGATATAATGTACAGTCAGTATAGGAGGCTGTCTCAGCAGACACACACTAGCTCCAGAGGAATCCTTCCAGCCATCATTGTTCTTTTCATTTGTTATACTTTGGGCTTCTCTGAAAAATCACTTTTTTTTTTTTTTTTAAGGATTCAGTGAACTACTGAGTTAAAACATTATGAATAGAGTGATGCTGATACCCAAAGTCCAGAGATTCTCAGTGTGGTCCCTGGGTTCCAAAGCATCAGTATTACCTGAGAAGTTGTTACAAATACATGTTCTTAGGACCCATCATATAGCTACTGATGCAAAACTCTGGCCTTGGGGTCTAGCTGTTTGTGTTTTGACAAGCTGGTGTAGGGGATATGCATGCTAAGTTTAAGAGCCACTAAGATTTTTGCTATAGGTGTTAGCATTTAGAATAAATTTTACCTTTTTCCTAAGTATTATTTATTATCTGCGTAGACAGTTTTATATTATTTTAGTTATACATTATTACATATAATAGGTATATGTTTATATGCATGTCAACATATTTTCTTGATTTTATATATTAAATTAAAACTATATTAAAGAGTACTATCTCTGCCATTGTCCCCTGAAGATTCTGAGACAGAAAACAAAGAAAAGCACATAAGGTAGACAGAACTAGAGCAGGGTGGGGCTCTGTGGAGCCAGAGATTGACAGATAAAGGGTGGGAAGAAGATGCTGAGAAAAGGGGTGAAATAAGAGGGGGTATGAGTGGTGTTGGGAGCTCACCTGAGAACATATCATCAGCGCAGCTCGGTGGAAAGACAGCAAAGACTGATGCTCAGCCATTTGGTTTTAGTCAGGACTCTTTTCTTCCAGCTGTAAGGGTGAGGTTGAATCGACATCCTTTCCTCAGTTGATTCAATCTCCTGATAGTCAAGAACTACCTTTGTCTTTAACCCCATATAAAGTCACTCCCACCATAAAATAATGATTGCACAATTATTATTAACTTGCTTATAAAACTGTATTCTACATATATTCTACATATTATAGCCCTGAAACTTATTATAGTATTAGAGTATGTAGAATATGTTGCAGTGATGTGATATGTAAATTACAGTTATTACTGTTATAATAACCACAGAGTAGTTTCCATCTGAAAAAAGTCCTCAATCTCTTTCTTCAAGAAAATATATTACTTTTTTGTCAGATAAAAAGTTTCCCTTTTTACTTGTATAAGGCTTTTTTCTCAACTTTTATCTTGTTGAAAGTCCCCACTTCCTATTTTGCTGTAACTTGTAGTTAAATATTGATCCCTTTTTATAATTCTTAATTGCCTATAGATTTTTAAAGTTGGTCTTTATTTTATGGCTTTTTGTTTTAAATGTTCCGTTTAATTTCAAATAGGAAGAATTTAAAATAAGCTCTAAACTAGGATAGATTTTATGGGCACGTCTTGTACAATGTGCTGTTATAAAGCTGTATACTGTGGCATTTACTGCTAAGACTTCTCTTCATGTGAAAATGGGGGAGAAAAAAACCCACCTGTTATATTGCTTTAATGGTGTTATAAGAAATGGCAAGAACTTCACCAGACTTTTTTTGCTAGCAGACTCATTTGAGTTTCTGACATTTTATTGTGTCTAGCTCCCCATAGCTTGTAAGTGGCCTTTCAAGTTGTTTTTCCCCCTATATATTCTCACCTTTTCACTTTCAACACAACTTTCCCTCTTAAATTACTCTGATGGGTCTGACACTACTCAGTTACTACCCGTAAAGTAATCTCAGACCACTTGCAGGTTCTTTTTCTCCCTTTAACCCTACTCTGCCTGTGGTCACTGTGACATTTCAGAAGGATTAGTATGATAGGGCAACAGAGGAAAAAGTCCTAGTTTCTTTCACTGAGAAGCGTTTTGACTTTCTGGTTGGCAGTAATAACAATCAACTAGGGTTATCTTAAGCCAGAACTGATTTAAGAATGTCTGACAGTCATGGCTGGATAGCTCGGTTGGTTAAAGCACAGTTCCAAAGCACAGACATTGCCGGTTTGATCCCCAGGCAGGGCACATACAGGAACAGATTGATGTTCCTGTCTGTCTCTGTCTCTCCCTCTTCCTCTCTCACTAAAATCAATAAAAAATAAACATTATTAAAAAAGAATGTCTAACAAAACCCAAGGGCAAGGAATTACAAACATAAACCTTAAAAAGTGAAATTAAAAGCTATCAGGACATCCGATTTGTTCCCTGCCTCTATCTGTACGTCTACTCCATTCTTTTCTCCAACTAATAGTTGATTCAAAAAAGATCGTTAAACCAGAGCCATGAAATTGTAAAATTATCTTCTCTTAAAAGAGTAGGTCTAGCTGAATTAATTATATAACATCTTTTTACCAGAAAAGTTACTGACATTGCCCTAACTTATATATACCCTCACTTCCAACACGCTGTGGACATAAGACAAAGTAAGTCTACAGTAAAATCCAGGTTGGGCCCTCAGTAGCCTGCTCCGCTGTTGGGCATATCTGCTCTGACTCAAGCTGGGCCAAAAGAGAGAACAAGAAAAGAAAAAAGAAAATCTGAGGTTTGTGGTTTTAATTGATGCAAACTTTTTGCTTTCACATCACAGCTTTCTAATTATTCCTGGCCAGTTTCAAGCTGTGAGTCTTGTTTTTCAGATGGGAGAGACAAGGGGATGTTTTTAATCAGTGAGGAATGAGAAAGAGGAGGAAGAAGCTGAAAGAATGTGAGTGAGAGAGGGTTTAGTGGCTAAAACAAGGGCCAAGAGGAGGCAGGAAGGAAGTCATCCAGGCCAGTGAGATGAGTTATTGGCCTTGGACAGAAGAAAGACATTGTTCTCTGAGATCAGGGAGTATCACTGTGACTTGTGTCAGAGTCTGGGAGTTAAACATAATTCCTGAGCAAAGGCAAGGGTTCTAGGTAAGAATGGTAGGATTGGGTAGCGACCTGGAAGAAAACAGTGAAGTTTGTGGTAACTGAGATAATGGGTAGAACCATGAGTAAATTAAAGAATTTCTGAGGGTACAAATAAAGCTGAAAATCCAGTATCTGGACCAACTGGTATCACTTTGTGTCATCGTCCATCAAAATTTAGCACTCTCCCTTCAGAGGTGGGCAAAGTAGGTGGTTAATTAATCTGGGATGGAACTGGTCAGTCAGATGCATCAGAAGGACTGAGAAAAAAGAGGTTAAAAACGACAGCTGGCAAGTAAGAAAGTAGAAGTGTTTAGTTGTGGGGTCTAGTCTGAGTAGGGAAGGGAAAGAAAACAGGAAGGGGCAGAAACTTTGAGGAAAGGACAGCTTTAAAGAACTTGAGGGTTTCAATGACCCAAGCTCACACTTAAGTCATGGAGAGATGGAAGAGAGAAGGTGGATTTCCAGGACTGATGGTTTCAGAGGCAAACCATCCTGGGGAATCCCAGGAACCAGGTTGTAGCCAGTAATTTTTACAGTGATGGTGTCTCCCTTGGAAAAAATCAAGGAACTTGGATGTTGATCTTTTAAATGGACTGTTCACCTGGGCATTAATAACCACAACTAACATTTCATAACAACCTTTTCTATGCTGGACACTATTACCAATTTTATATGTGTTGTTTCTGATGATTGTAATAGTCCTGCAAGGTAGATGCTGTTATTTTCATTTTACTCATGAAGAAAGTTGAGCCAATATAAATAATATGTCCAAGACTGTACAATTAGTAAATCCTGGCAATGGAATTTAATGTCAGATATGGCTGACTTCTAAACCAAGCATTGTTTACTTGCTGAATTTTCCCAGTAGACTCGTACCCCTGCTTTATTTCTTTACTTATGTTATTTTTCATTACAAAAGTTTATTTACAACTAACAAAAATATAATAACTCAGGATTGAAAAATAAGTGAGAAATAAGGGTAAAAGTTAAAAAAATTAGGAAAAATAAACATGTAATCAAGGGTAGGTTAGTATACAAACTCATACTATTAACTTTAGCACATTTTCTAGGCTTAGGCAGTAAAATTGCCTATCATTTTAAGATCAAACATGAAGGATAAAACATGAATTACTCAACAATCAGGGTTGGTAAGATAAAAATCACCTAGTTCCTCAGAAGATCACTTCCCATACTGAGCTGTGGGAGTGACAGGCCCTGTGTAATGCCATAAACAACATCCCTAAGAAAACTCTTCAGAAAACATAGTACTGCATTTTATTGAGCTCTTTCTGATAATCTCTGTCAATGTAAGCAAATAAGTTGGTTCTATGCAGGTTAAAACAGAGTGGTTGAATACAATGCTCAGTTAAAGAAGGGTCAGAAATGTAGATATGCCTAGCCATATGCCAAACTTTTTAGAGATTGATTGAGGACTAGATGATACCTGAAGATGAGTAGAAAATGTCACAGCAGAAAAACAAAAACTTCAGCCTGTAAATAGCAGTAAGATGGTTTCATGTGAAATGACTTGAGCTTTGGAATCACTGCTATAGCTTCTTGAACTAAGAGTTCAACCCTTCCCTGAGCCTGGATTAGGGCTGATGACACGCAGGATATACTAAGACACCCAGTATATAGGGAAGTAGGATATGAACTAGATGGAGATGAGAATGAACCCTAGTTTTTTTGTTTGTTTGTTTGTTTTCTTTCTTTATTCAAGTACTTTTAAAATGAAACATAGAGCTTTTGTTTGATCTTATAATCTTTAGGGCAATGATTCTCCAAAGTTAGCACACATCTGAGTCATTTGGAAGGCCCGTTAAAATACAGATTGCTATGCTTCACCTTCAATGTCTGATACAGTAGGTCTTCAGGTAGTGCCTGACAACTGCATTTTAACACTGATGCTGCTGGTCAGAGCCCACATTTTGAGAACCATTGCTCTGCAGAGAGGAAATAAAATGATATTGGATGATAATTAAAAATATTAATATTGACAGTAAATTAGGAGAATGTCTTAGATTGTATTTTCAGAAATTTTCTTGTTTTTCATGTCCTTGTGTTCATATTAGCAAAATAATGAATGAGAGCGGGACTTCTTTTAATTTGTTGGGAAGAATCATCTGCTCCCTGCAGATTTGACCATTTGCATGTTTTTGTGTATATGAGCCAACCCCTTTTTGCAGATAATATCAAAGGTACATTTTTTATACCTGTGTCAAATTTATAATTAATGAAAATTCTACCATTTCACAGGGAATCCCCCCCCAACTTATCTGTTAATTAAAAGAACAGAAATACAAAGATTCTAGTCTCTATCTTTTAAATGATAATATATACCACCAAGAGTCATTTGAATATAAAATGAATAATTTCTCAATCTGTTTAATATTTAAAAGACATTGTCTATGGGTATTAAAATAGAGCTCATTTTAATCACTTATCAATATTTAGTTTAGGAGAGTAATTTTGGTATAACAACACTTGTATATGCATTGAACTCAAGAAATGCTTTGTAGATTTTTTCATTTTTAGAATATCTTAATACCAATAAGAGAGATATTCTGAATAAATTGCAGTTAAGGAAATACTCTGAAGTTCATAGAAAACATGAGTGGTAAAACAGGTGGTTCAAAGTTGTGGTTTACTAGTTTACTGGTTTCCTTCACTTTGGGATTCCATTAATTTTATTTTTGATCGAATGAGACCACAAAGTAGACTTTTTCTCCTTTTTCATTCCAAAAATAAAACCACTCTGGAAAACATACATTAAAGAAAGAGTAACAGGAAATTTGGGAGATTCAAGATGGTGGCAGAGAAGGTATGTGACACACCTGCCTCCTCTCAGGACCAAACTAGACTTACAGCTAAATGTAAGAACAATCATTCTGAAAAACCAACCCGAGACTAAATGATGAGGAGTCTTATAACCAGGGGTTCACATAAAAGGCTACATTGAGACTGGTAGAAGGGCGGAGACTCAAAGAGAGCTGGCATCACTCCCAGGAACTGTGGCTAAGTTTCCTGAAGGATATCTCAGCTGCAGGGGAATTCCCCCTGGGAAAGGAGGGGCCTAAACCCCAAGCCTGACTCCCCAGCCTAGAGTGTCAGAGCTGGGAAGAGGCACTCACATAGCATTTGGCTGTGAAAAAGTGAGGTTTCTGTCTGCCAGAGAAAAGACTGGAGTCTATAGAGACTCGGGCACCCTCTTGAAGAGCCAATGCAAAAATCTCGTTTGCAGCCACATACCATGGCCTCTGGTGGAAGGAGGGCTGAGCAGACTAGAGTTGTTTGAGGAGTATCCATGTTTATGGCTGTGAGGAGAGACACAAGGGGACAACTACCAGAATCCCTGTGCTGAGTCATTCTCCCATATGGGCAAAGTACTCCCCTCTGTGCAGCCTCAGTCTGAGGGAAAGAAATTTGCCCAACTGCAGATGTTAAGCCCTGCTAAGGAGTTAGCCTTGGCCAGGGAGTAGAGGTCTGGATAGACTCAGGGAGTGACATAGTGCCACAGCTGTCTGACTTTCAGACAGGAGACATTCCCCCCACTTTCCTGTGAATCTGACTGGTGCTTTCTTCTCATAGGACATTCAGTAGAATTACCGTCCCAGACCTATAGTCTGGGCTTCAAGACCCCACCTGTCCAATTCCTAGTGCCTTTATCCTGCTGAGGCCTGGACATAATTTGGGACAAACTGAGAACTGTAACTCTAGGATAGGGCCCATACCTACCACCTTTCTTGATGCCTGACTGGCACCTCTTAGAGGAGATCCAGTAGCCCCATCCTCCTGACTCTAACAGGCCACCAGCAGGTGGAGGCTTCTGGAGGTGAATCTCAGGGTGCTTTGGGACTCTTGCTGACATACTCCTGGGCCAGCATCTGATAAAAGCTGGCCTTGGTGTGCAGTTTGGTCTTTTCCATGCATACTTAAGCCCAGCAGAGGCTGCCACAAACTGTGGGTCTCTTGTAGCTCTCTCTACAGGTGGCTGAGTGTCAGTCACAGGCAGCATCTTACATTGGCCTGTACCAGGTTCCCTCCTAAAAGTCTCAAAACCAACACACCCAATGGCTAGCTTCAGACAACATTAGAGAAGGATCTAATTAGCTTCATAAGCAGCATATTCAACGTGTGAGCTCTTCAGGTGACAAGCCCAGCTGAAACAAATTTGCTTCCTGTAGTAAGCCCCTGCATGTCAGCCCGCATGCATTGGTCGAGGCAGAGTGGCACAGTAAGCCAGTCTGAGGGCCAATCACATTCACAATGGGCCAACAGCAATCAAGACTTAAATACAATAGTTGGGCCCACATAACCCACTGAAGAGGAGCACACATCTCAGATGATTAAGGAGTCTATACCACTGGACCCAGCAGAAAACCCATTACATAAGACACCACTAAGAATGGGAATCACAGCAGACCTATATAATTCATAAAAATGAATACAAAGAGGCAGCCAGAATGGGAAGAACAAGAAAGAAGTCTCAAATCACAGACAATGTAAAATATCTAGAAAAAGAGCAAACTGAAATGGAGATAAAGAATTTATCACATGTAGAGTTCAGAGAAAAGGTTATATAGATACTCAAGGAACAGAGTGAGAACTTTAACAAAGAAATAACAAGCATTAAAAAAGGACATAGAAACCACAAAAAGGAACCAGTCAGAAATAAAGATGTCAATATCCAACATCAGCAATACACTGGAAAGATCTTACCAGGCTGTTGTGCAGTGGGTAGAATATCAGCCTGGGATGTAGAGGACCCAGTTTCAAAATCCCAAGGTTGCTGGCTTGAGTGTGGGCTCATCCGGCTTGAGCACGGGGTTGCTGGCTTGAGTGTGGGATTATCGACATGAGCTCCTGGTGGCTGGCTTGAGCTCAAAGGTTGCTGGCTTGAAGCCAGGTCGCCGGTCAAGGCACATATGAGAAAGCAACCAATGAACAACTAAGGTGCTGGAACAAAGAATTGATGTGTCTCATCTCTTTCCCTTCCTGTATGTCTGTCCCTATGTGTCCCTCTTTCTGTCTCTGTGTCTCTCTCACTAAAAAGAAAAAATACACTGGAAATAATAAACAGTAAGTTGGATGAAGCAGAAGATTAAATCAGTGATTTGGAAGAGAGGCTAGGAAAATAAACACCGAACCAGAGCAGCAAAAAGAAAAAAGTAATTAAAAACAATGAGGAGAGTTTAGGGGACCTTTGGTATAACATGAAATGTCACAACATCCATATCATAGGGGTAGCAGAAGGAAAAGAGAGAAAACAAGGTGTCAAAAACCTATTTGAACAAATAATGACCTGGCCTGACCTGTAGTGGCTCAGTGAATAAAGCGTGGACCTGGAATGCTGAGTTTGCCGGTTTGAAACCCTGCACTTGTCTGGTCAAGGCACATATGGGAATTGATGCTTCCTGCTCCTCCTTCTCTCTCTCTCTCTCTCTCTCTCTCACTCACTCTCACTCACTCTCACTCTCTTTCCTTTCTAAAATGAATAAGTTAAAAAAAAAAAAGAAATAATGACCGAAAATTTCCCTTAGCTGGTGAAGGTAAAAAACACACAAGTCCAGAAACCTTAGAGAGTCCCCCAAAAGATGGACCCAGAGACCTACACCAAGACATATTGCAATTAAAATGGCAAAGGTTATAGACAAAGAGAAAAACTTAAAAGCAGCAAAAGAAAAGCTGTTAGTTACTTATAATGGTGCTTCTATAAGGTGTTAGCTGATTTCTCAATAGAAACATTTCAGGCCAGAAGGAATTAAAAAAATGATGAAAAGCAAGAACCTACAACCAGACTATGTTACTTAGCAAAGTAAAGTTGGGAAAATTGGACAGATATGTGCAAAAGAAAAAGAATGAAACGAGATCACTTTCTTGCACTGCACATAAGAATAAACTCAAACTAGATTAAAGACTTAAATATCAGACATGAAGTTATAAAAATTCTATAAGAAAACATAGGCAGTAAAATCTCAGACATTTCTGATAGCAATAATTTTTCAGATATATCTCCTTGGGCGGATGAAATGAAGAGAAAACATAAACAAATGGGACCACATCAAACTTATTATGCTAAGTGAAATAAGCCAGGCAGAGAAAGACAAATATCATATGATCTCACTTATATGTGGAATCTAATGAACAAAGTGAACGGAGGAACAGAATAGGGGCAAAGGTGGAGTCACAGGGATCAGAGGGACAGCAGTCAGAGGGAAGGGGGATGTGGGGATGGGATCAGAGAAGGTGAAGTGATTAGTAAAATTATATATATATATATACATAACACAGAGATACAGATAACAGGACAGCAAATCCCAGAGGGAGGAGGGGAGAGAGTAGGAGGGAGGCAAAGGGCATGTAATGGGGAACATGGGGGTGGGGGGTGAGGGTGTTATATTGAGTGGGACACTTGAATCCATGTTAACATAATAAATTAAAATTAAAAAGAATTTTGCACAGTAAAGAAAACCATCAACAAAATGAAAAGACAACCCACTGAATGGGAGAAGATATTCACCAATATATCTGAAAGGAAGTTGATATCCAAAATTTATAAAAAACTTATAAAACTCAACACCAAAAAGAAACATCCAGTTAAAAATGGGTAAAAAACCTGAATAGACACTTTTCTAAAAAGGAAATGCAGATGACCAAAAGACATATAAAAAGATGCTCAACATCACTAATCATCAAAAAAATGCAAATTAAAACCACCATGAGATAGATATCATCTAAGACTTGGCAGAATGGCTATCATTAATAAATTCACAACAATGAGTGCTGGTGAGGGTGTGGAGAAGAGGGAACCCTTATGCACTGTTGTTAGGAATGCAAACTGGTGCAGCCACTGTGGAAAGCCATATGAAGTTATCCCCAAAAATTTAAACTGGAATTGCCTTTTTGACCTAGAAATTCCACTTCTGGGACTTTATCCTAAGAATCTCAAAGCACTAATTTGAAAAAATATATGAATTCCTGTGTTCATTACAGTTTTATTTACAATAGCCCAAATCTAGAAATAGACCAAGTGCCCATCAGCAGATGAGTGCATAAAAAAGTTGTGGTACATTTACATGATGGAATACTACATGGCCATGAAAAAGAAGGAAATCTTGCCTGGATGGACCTGAAGATCATTATGCTAAGTGAAATAAGCTAGTCAGAGAAAGAGAAGTACATATGATTCCACTCATATGTGGAATCTGATTAACAAAATGAACTAATAAGCAAAATCAAAACACTCATACATAGAAAGCAGTCTGACAGCTATTGGGAAGAGGTAGTGTTGCGACAAAGGTGGAGGGATAGAGCAAAAAAGCACAAAAAATAAAAACTCATGGACAGGGACAACAGTGTGGTGATTGCAGGGAGGGGAGGTAGAGGACGGCATTGAGGGGATACGTGGTGGGGGACAGAGACTTGACTTGGTGGGGTGGACACAATACAGTGTACAGAGATGTGTTCTCTAATTGAAACTGAAACTGAAAACTATATAATTATGTTAACCAGTGTCACCCCAATAAAACTCAATTAAAAAATACATGAGGCCCTGGCTGGTTGGCTCAGTGGTAGAGCATCAGTCCAGCATGTGGAAGTCATGGGTTCGATTTTCAGCCAGGGCATACAGGAGAAAGTGCCCATCTGCTTCTCCACCCTTCCCCCTCTTTTCTCTCTCTCTCTCTCTCTCTCTCTTTTCCTCTCCCATAGCCAAGGCTCTATTGTAGCAAAGTTGGTCTGGGTGCTGAGAGGTCTCTGTGGCCTCTGTCTCAGGTGCTAGAATGGCTCTGATTATGACGGAGCAACGCCCCGAATGGGCAAAGCATCGCCCCCTAGTGGGCATGCTGGATGGATCCCATTCAGGTGCATGTGGGAGTCTGTCTGCCTTCCTGCTTCTAGCTTCAGAAAAATACAAAAACAAAACCAACCAATCAACCAACAAAAACATGAAAACAAAGAAGAGTATCAGGACCTGAATTATAGTTTTTCTTGGTGTCTGCTATGGTTAGAAGATAACCAGGACACATACAAGAACGTCATGTACTTACCTGATAACAGTGTGGAGTTCACCATGCTTGAAAAGTTTTTTTAATATAGGACTCTCTACACAAATATCTGATAGCTGATAGAAGTTTCTGAATATAAACAGTGTCCAGCTGATATCCTTAAAGAGAGTTGGTGGCTCAGATTTTTCCTTTTTAGATATTGTTTTAATGACTAAAAGATAAAATTCTACATGTGGAAAATATTAAAGTAATTAAAACATTTAGCTTTTTTTGCATTTATTTCCTAAAATTAACTGTCTTGTTAACACTCAACTCTCTTTGTCTCTAATTGGGTTGAAATGTGTGAAAGCGAAAGCTCTTTGATATGGAGCTGTTTTTCAAAGGCTGGCTGCACTGTGATGCATGCAGAGGAGCAAGTAGAGGTGGCTTTGAAAAGTTTCTCATGGCAGCGTTTTCACTTATGTGGCAAAGGAATCCAATCAGAATTTGCTACATTCAATAACTAAAGTTTTTCATGTATCATTTGGCAATCTAAGCAGTAGCACTTTAGAGCTTAGACTTGAAAGACGGTGCTCCAGAATCTGATTCTGAAGAAATAGTTTATCGTATTGTTTTAAAATATTCATGATATCTAACTTTTAGTAAAGGGGAAACTATATTTAGTAACTTGCTTTTCTCAAAGCAGATAAATATTATTATTTTCTCATTTCAAGTGTTCTATAGGTGGATTGCTTTGTCTTTCTTTAAAATTGTTACAGCCTGACCTGTGGTGGCGCAGTGGATAAAGCGTCTACCTGGGAACACTGAGGTCGCCAGTTCAAAACCCTGTACTGGTCTGGTCGAGGCACATATGGGAGTTGATGCTTCCAGCTCCTCCCCCCTTTCTCTCTCTCTCTCTCTCTCTCTCTCTCTCTCTGTGTGTGTCTCCTCTCTAAAATGAATAATAAAAAAAAAGAAATTAAAATTGTTATAAAAATTGAGCAAAAAAATTTAACATAATATATAAGATTAATGTAATTTGAGTAACTTTTACAAAGGCTTTACATGAAAATTTCTAATAGTCCCTGATTATGCTACAGTTTCACCATAGACAAACCGCCAGTATATCAAGACAATTCTTACCATTTTTTGAAGGTAGAATTTTACATAAAAACAAGGTCATATCGTATGTGTGTGGAAAAGTTAAAATTCATTTTTTCCTGTCATCCTGTGAGATTATATTAAAACTGCTACCACCTGTCAGCAGTAGGTAGGCTCCTGCTTTCACAATGAAAGGAATGGCTACAGAGTAACTGGAATGGCTACAGAGTAACTGGAGAAAAACAGAAGGGTCTCCTTTTCCTGAGCTGTGCTATGTACCATTGGGGTCTTGGCTAATCAGTATGGCAAGGGTTTGAGAGGATTCAAAGTCTTAAGGGAGTCAGCAAGGACCATAACCAGGAAGCATACATAATTTGGGAGTTTTCTTTAAGGAAAAAAAAACCCCACAAACAAAAATATTTTTCTTTGGAAATTTACAAAAGCCTTTAAGTGAAAGCATTGGACTTCCTCCCAGGGCCATGAAAGAGTCTCTAAAAGAGGGGCCCTTAAATTGAAGCTTCACAAGCTCAAGGTAAATGCAACATTTAGTGGAAAATAGGAAGAGTAGAGGTACTTTCTGTCAGCATGCAGTGGCCTCCACAGTTTCTTCCAGATCTGGACCCACTTTGCAAACCCCACTCCCCACTGAAAAGGTTTCTTCTGCAAGAGAATTTCCATCTTAACTTCCTGAGTCCTGGTTAACAAAGCATCTACCTAGTAGCGGAAATCTTCAAATGAAACTTGCCAAGTAGACATTTTTTAATTGGTAGATTAGGAGTTGGCCAAGATTTAGAGGACTTGGCCAAATTGAGAGACGCAATGTCATAAATGTGGTTGGCAATTTTTTGGATTTTTTCATATATAAGGTTAGCACACCAGCAAGGAATCACATTATTCCTAGAGAAATGTAATCAGACTTATAATTTAATGTTATGTGTTATAGTGGCTCAATAGAACCATCTGTTAGAACTGCATTTCAAATCCTATGTTATTATATAATACATATTGCCTGTCAAATGTCGGTGATTATGTATCCATCTTGCTGATCCCATTGTCTAGTGTATCTTACTAGACTCTTGCTTAATGAGACAGAGAAGTGTTGTGTTCAAAAATACAGGCTTTAGAAATTAAAACATATAAGGAGAATCAATATTCCTCAGGGTCACTTTCTTATATCCATTGTAAAACATTTAGGAAATAGGCTGTTATACATATATTTGGAAAGCAAGGTTATCTTTGGAAATGTGGATTTTGGAGCTAGACCCAATATCTGAGTACATCACTTACTAACTCTGCGCCATTGAGCAGTCTTCATGTCTTTGTGTTCCCGTTCTCTCACCTGTGATTGGAGGTCTGCTAAGGTTCTTGCAATCATTAAAAGATGTAGTAAATGTGGGGTGCTAGGTAGAGTGTCTGGAACACAGTGAGCACGTCTAAGAATTTGCCTAATGCTGCGGCTGCTATTTTGACATTGATTCAGCATTACACCAATACACATCTGATAAATTCCTACTTTTAGTAAATAAATAATATTGGTGTCTTTATAAATTTGAATGTTCTTCCTTATCAGAAAATTAGAACTGTGTAACCCAGCTGACTTTCATTTTTGCCTTGGATATCAGTGAGCTTAGAGCTCAATTTATTATTTCAATGGCATATTTTGTTCAAGTCTGAGAACAATTACTTTGCTTTCTTCTGTTGATCCCCATTTTCTTTGATCCTTTAATTTTTAATTTTATACTATCTTAATCCATAAATCACTGCCAAGCCTTTTGGAATTGGAGTAATTTGTATGAAATGGTCCATTCCTCATTCCCCGTTAATATCTTTACCATGTTCAGTTGCATACAGGTTCTAATCTGAAAAGTTTTAGTTGTTCTAAGGATGGTTCCTAGACTTAACTGGGACACTGGCCAGTTCTTCTCACCACCTAGTGCCTTCAACACTGCACCAAACAGGTTAATTTTATGGGACTATCACATTTTCGGACACAGGCTTAAAGAACAAAATGGAAATATCTGCTTGCTACATGCATGGTCTTTAAAACAATGTGTTTTGGAAACTTCGTTACATTTTGGGGTAACTTTTAGACAAACCAGCAGCTCTTCAGTATTTCAGAGCCAACACCTATATTGGAGGTATAAAATACAGTTTTGTTAGAACCCTCAGGCCTTTTGCTTGTTTACTTGCTTAAAGTTTATATTCAAGAATGAATCATGACTAGATGAGAGTTGAGGTCATTTTGGAAGTGAGAAGTTTCCATTCGAAATGTGATTAGCCATGTTTTTGTTACCTAAGATTTCTGTAAGCTGGAAATGCTGTTTCCTTTCTCTTCAACTTTTCTTCCACTTTATAGCCAGGTGCTCCCAAATGTTTTGAAGAATTTCTACTACTAAATGGTATTATGAATGATACACTACTAAGGAAATGTTTCTATTTTACAGATATAAGCCATCATAGGTAGAAATAAAAAATTTGGAGTTACAAAGTGCTGAGCATATTGTATGTAGTTAGTTTTTAAAGACTCCAACTCAATTTGGGAAATTTTTAGCTTACTTACAAGGAAAATATTAAATATAAGTTACGTGAACTGTGCAAGGGTAGTGTAGTTAAACAAAAACAAACAAAAACACCTCAAATCTCTATGATACTTGATTAGAATAACCATCATCTACCAGTGGTTGGCAAATTCATTAGTCAACAGAGCCAAACATCAACAGTACAGCAACTGAAATTTCTTTTGAGAGCCGAATATTTTAAACTCAAACTATTAAGGAGGGTACATTCCTTATTGAGGTAGCGCCCACATGTGGTGTTTTGTGGAAGAGCCACACTCAAGGGGCCAAAGAGCCGCATGTGGCTTGTGAGCCACGGTTTGCCAACCAGGGGCAGCTGTGTCATTCCACTGTTATGTCATTTTGAGAAAATAAGTTAATCTCTGTATGCCTTGATTTTCTCATTTGTAAAATGAGGAAGGTTGGGTTAAATGCGTCTCCAATTCCCCTTTCAGCTCTAATCATCTTTGATTCTGTTGTCACAAAGCAGCATATAAAACTTTATTCAGAATGAGGTTGTGCATTATTATTAAGCATTGGTTTCTGGAGTGTAACCAGGGGTCAGGGAGGAAGTTCGCAGTTATATATTGTTTGAATTATTTATTGGACATTTGGAAACAATGAGCAATATTCACATTATTATCAAGCTCCTGTCCCATACTGTGTGAGAGGTAATTGATGGCCTGGTTGGTTGTACACCTGTGCTAAAAGCAAACCTCAGCCTGCAGTTGGGACCACGCTGATATAGACATCTGTAAAATGGCTGTGGCTTTCTGCTTGCCTGATAGAATTCCAGCAGCGAGGACAGCCTCTAGGAGACGATGCCCCTGGGAGACAATTTCAGTTCCGCTGAGTAAAATAATAACCCAAGAACCTCAAAGTGGCATCCATGGACTTCTGTGATCCGCTACTGCCCAGCAACACTTACCAGGTGGTTTGGCACTGGGGAGGAAGAGAACCATGAGGCAACTGTGTTCACAGACATTCCACTGACTTTAAATGTTAGTAATTATGACAAGCAATATAGAACATTTAATTGTGAGTAATTGTTAAAGGTGGTGGAGCCCACAGTGGTTCAGAGGGGGGACTCAAGAGCCATCTTCTCTGCATGCAGATGTGAGTGCTGCCTCTCCTTTGTTGTGATTTTGAGCTAGTTGCTTAACTTCTTTGGGCCTTTATCCCCTCATATACAAAATGATATAATTATAGTGCCTACCTTACGAGGTTGTTGTAAGGGTTAATGTGTTATTAAATGTAAGGCATTTAGAATAATGGCTGGTACATAGTAAATATTATGTAAGTGTAATGAATTATTGACATTGTCATTATACTATTTTCCCAGAAAATATATATTAATTAAGAATAGATTTAGGAACAAATAGCTACAAATTCTAAAATAGCAATGATGTAAGCTAACAGCTTATTTCTCTAACATATTAAAAAAATTCATAGGTAGCCAATACCCTCTGGTGTTAGGGACCAGGCTCCTTTTGTTTTGATCAGTCTCAGTGGTCCAGTATGGCTGCACAAGCCATCTTGTTTGAATGCTAATCAGGACAAAAAAGGATTGAAGGGAATTTTCTTCTCTTTAAGTACAAGTTTTAAAGGTCACACATCACCATTTGGTTACATCTTATTGACCAGAACTTAGTTTGGCCTTGTAATTTTGCTTCAAGGAGAATATAAAATATGGTTTTTAATCTGGGGGGGCTATGTGATGAGTCCAAAGTGATAGTTTTATTGAGAATGAAAGTATACTGTATTCGTAAACAACATCTATCCACAAATCTTACTACATCTTGAAGACTAGATTCCTCAGTTCTCTCAGTAATGTACAGGTTCTTAGATAAAATACTGTATAGTATATGCATGTGATTTCTGTGTTTAAATATTTAATTTCTGTTTTTACTATTGTGCTATTTTAATTTCCATGTATATAAAAATGGATTAATGTCTGAACAGTCATATCAAAAGATAAAAATAGAATTAAAATATTAGCATCAGAACCCTGTTTTAGATACTGAATTTAAAACTATGTAAGTTGGGCCCTGGCCAGCTAGCCCAGTGATAGAGTGTTGGCCTGGCGTGTGGATGTCCTAGGTTCGATTCTCAGCCATGGAACACAGGAGAAGCACCCATCAGCTTCTCCATCCTTCCCCCTCTTCTTTCTCTCTGTCCTCTCTTCCTCTCCTTCAGCCAAGGCTCTGTTGGAGCAAAGTTGTCCCAGGTGCTGAGGATGGCTCCATGGCCTCTGCCTCAGGTGCTAGAATGCTCCGGTTGCAATGGAGCAACACACCAGATGGGCAGAGCATTGCCCCCTAGTGGGCTTGCCGGGAGGATCCTGGTTGGGTGCATATGGAAGTCTGTCTCTCTGCCTCCTCACTTCTCACTTCAGAAAAATACAAAAAAAAACCCACAAAAAAAACCCAACAACTATGTAAGTTGGTAGAAAGGACTCTACTAGTGTTATAATTTACCAAGGCTTATAAATAAGGAAACATCTGAATAGCAACTATGTCAGTGAATATCTAGCATGAGCTGGTAATCCATTGACCCCTAGTCACCTGTTATAAAATTGCCAAATAAGTATTTCCAATGTAAAATTGATGATCTATCCCCACACCCATCTGAATGAAGATAGAGACTAAAATCCTAGAGAAGTTATTCTGAATGCCAATCCTTTGTGTGACATGTCACATAATTACCAAGAAGCTTGTCAACTAGGTCGAACAATAATGACAAATGTGTGTAGAGTGAAAGCAGGTTAATTATTGGCAGCACCCCTTTGCTGAATGATGTATCAATGTGTAAAGGAACATTCACTATTGTGCGTACAACCTTTTCCTCCCAGTGAGGTGAAAGAACGGAGGCTTCGAAACTGAATTCTAGTTTGAGATGCATGTAGTCATCCACTTAACCAATAGTATTTTTCAGAAACCCTACTCTGTTGGAAATTATTTCAGACATTTGAAAATGTGGCATTGAACAAAAGAGACAAAGGCCTTGTTTCATAGAACTTATATTCTACTGAGAGTATTGTTTGATGACTTCTAGCATCATCACCTAAGATCCTGTGCCACAGATAGAGGGAGTGATTATTTTTAGAGTTCTGATATAGATGGAACAAGGTAGATTAGGGTCTTTGTATTGTGAGCGAGTAAAACACTTTTTTTGGGAGGTGCAAAAGTGGCATTTGCTTTGGGAATTAGAGTTTTACCTGGATACCTGTCCATCTTCTTTTTCCCCCCAAAGCAGTTGCTAGTCAATAACCTTGCCTCCTGCTTTTGATTCAGGGACAAAGGAAATAATGAAAATTGTAAGTAGGAAAAAAATTGCAGTCACTGAATATATGCCTTAGCATGCTAGGCAAAAAAAATATGACTGCTTTATTCCCCACTGAAGAATGCTGGCTGGCTGCCCAGTGGCAAAGGGGCTCAAACAAGTTTATCTGAAAAATGGAATAAAAGCATTTCTTCTGGGCAGTGGATTCATTTATTTATAATATTTTAAGTGGTACCTTGGTTAGTAATTCAGTTTCTTCAGTAGGTTGGCCCTTCCTTTTCATGGCTGCATCATGACAGTGTTAAACATGGAGGTTAAGTTATTGGAGGTTTTGAAGAAGACTGGCTCCAAATGGTTCCTATGAAGAAAAAAAATTACCCATAACTTGATGATTCTTTTTCATTTAGGTGAAGTTGAATGGCATAATTAAAAATTAATAGAAGTTCTGTAGCAGAATATAAAGATTTGTTTTTTTATCTTGTAAGAAATGGTCAGCCTCACCTTACATGTGACAGGCGTTTCAACTGACTATCTGAAGGCACATAAAAATGAGAAATCTCTCCATATTTCCTAGATCTACATTTGCTCTGAATATCAAGAACTATCTGAGAAAGTCACAAAACACTTGCTTTCATACCTATTGTCCTTTAATACTAAAGAAGAAGTTTCTAATTGATATGAAATAATGAATAAGAAAATCAACTGAATGGATATGGAATCTGAACTTTTGCTCGTGTTCAGAAAAAGTCATCTTAGGGAAGGATTGCAAACAGCAAATGATGTCCTAATGATATGAAATTATTATTAACTTGAAAACTTCTAATTTTACTTAAAATTCTGTGACTGTTTTCTTGTTTGTTTAACAAAAGATGTATAGTGTGTTAAATAGTCCACAGATCCCCTAAGTTTAAGAAATACTGTATTTTTTGCTCCATAAGATGCACTTGACCATAAGACGCATCTAGGGTTTTAAGGAGGAAAATAAGAAAAGAAATACTTTGAACCAAATGATGTGTTAAAATATTTAATAAAATATACCACAATAATAGTTCAGCAGTGTAAACTCAAAAGCACTATTAACAACCATTAGCACTGTTATTAACAAATGAGAAGAGAAGACTGTAATGTTCAAATACTCTTCTAGTCCGGGAATCCACAGCAGCTAAAAAAATAAAAAAATGTACATTTGCTCTATAAGACGCACGGGCATTTCCCCCATCACGTAACGGAAACTAGGTGCCTGAAGAGCAGAATGATGAAGCTTGAGAAAAATCAGAAATGGGCATATAAGACTTTTTATTAAGGGAATAGCCGTGGGTTCAGCACAGTGTTTGAGGACTAACTGTAGCTGTTACTAGTAGTAAATGCTTTAATTTTCTATTAGGTAACAAATCACTTTAAAACGTAGTGGCTTAAAACAGTGACTGTCTCACAAATCTTTGAGTTGACTGGCTGGCTTTTTGTTCCACATGAGTTTCAGTTGGGAGTTGGCTGGTCACTCTGTCTGTATTCAGTTGGGCTTAACCAGGGCCTGCTGGGTTTTTTGCACGCAGTCTCTCTCTCACCAGCTGGATTTACTTAAAGCTTGGCAGATGGGTACTAAGATAGTGTTTCCAAGAGATTAAGCCCCGAAGCTTAAGTGTTTGCCTGTCTCTTAGCTAAAACATGTCACATGGCCAAGCCCAGACTCACTATAAGAAAGGGCTACATGAAGGAATCCTTCAGGCTTGTTTCACTGGGACCCACCAATGCAGCGGTCTGCAAGCGTGGAAGGAAGGAAGCTAATGATTGAAATATTTATCTTTCTGATTAAACCTAAAGAACTCGGTATCTTGAGAGATGTGACAAGCTAAAACTATGGAAGTTTGAATTAGTCTATAAATATAGTGAGAAGCAGGATGTTTTAGGGCAGTGGTTCTCAGCTTGGGTTGCACAGAAGAATTATTTGGGGAACTTTGAAAATTAGATTGCATGCAGACCAATTAAACAAAACTTTCTAGGAGTTGACTCAGGGATAAGTATATTCGAACGCTGGCAGGATTCCAAAATGCATTCAAGGTTGAGAATCACTGTTTCAGGGATATGTTTCTGTTGAGATTGACTTGGAAGAGGACAACTGTACTTTTTCTTGGCATCACAGATAGATACTGTGTTTGTCAAATGTGCAATGAATAAAAGATTAAGCATAGAATTCTTTATGATTTTTGTTGGGCTCCTAATTTATGACTTTTTTCACTTATTCCAAACATATCTTTTTTCCTGATATATCATCTCAATTGTATTTGTCCTGCCCTCAATACTTAAGTGCTTCAGTATTTTCCCATAAGTGACATTGCAGTATTGTGTATGGATAGATCTGATTTGATTTTCTTAGTTTTCCTTCTCTGATGTCCCTATTTCCTTCTCATGTCTCATGTAGACTTCCTATCATCCTCCTGTGTCTGCCTTTGTCACTCCAAATTTCCTGACTCTTAATCTTCCTTCCGCTTCCCAGAGCAGATGCCTTTGTAATGTGTATGTTGTGTGGCAATCTTCTCTATTGTCCTTTCCCCTGCATTTTACTTCACGACTGCAGTTACTTAAATAAATCCTGTAACCTAAGACTTTAAAAAAAATTAAAATTGAGATGGAATTAAAATTTGAATGCATATGTTTGTATATTTGTGGTTGAACATACCTTCATTTTTTGGTGATGTTAATATACTTCAAACTGTAATATATGCATCTGATAAATCAAAACTTTTCAGATAAGTATAAAATAAAAAGGAAATTTTCATATATGCTGATCCACAGTTTAATTGTATAGGGAAATTATTAGTGCTTTATTGTGTTTCCAGAAAACTGTGAAGCATATACCAAAAAAATATATATATATTTAAAAATATACCGCAGCAAAGTTAGCATAATATATTTTTATGAAATTTTAAAAATTTGATATATATCGTAGAGATTTTTTTCAACTTCGGATTTTTTCATTATGTTTTATTTTCTGGCTATAGCTAAATTAAATTATCCTCTCTTGGCTACATTTACATAATTTCTGGTTAACTGTTATTTCCAATATATATCTTCTTGAAATATATATAGATACACACACACACACACACAATACACAATGTATGATGCTGGTATGATACTTTGCACCTAGTCAGTTGTAGTATTTTTGAATAGTCTATATCTTATTGAAATATATATATACATATATATGTATATACACACATATATTTGTATATACATATATGTTTATATATATGTATATACAAATATATGTGTGTATATACATATATATGTATATACATATATATATTTCAAGAAGATATACACACACATATCAATAACAGGGCAATTGCTGAATCAAAGAGTTTGTATACTTAAATTTTGATAGCTATTGCCAAAGTATCTTCCAAAAAGATGCCACTAATTTTATATCCATTAAAATTTTATAAGAATCCATGTTTTTCCCACATCCTCATCTACACCAGATTTTAACCAATTTTTTAATGTTTTGCTTTAGTTTAGACCCTTATTATCTCAGCTGAGCTACAGCAAGAATCATTTTCTCTGCTTACCTTCTACATAGACATAAGCAGAGTCTGGTACACATGGAAGATTCTCCATAAATATAAGAGTGATAGACTTTACTGGATTGAAGAGGAGATTAGAAAATTTCTACTTTTGTTCAAAACAGTTACAAAAGTCCAATGTAATACAGACACTCCCTGGTGCTATTTGGAACCATATATTATGCTAAAATAATAGTCTGTAACAGTGCGTGCGCGCGTGTTTGTGTGTGTGTGTGTGTGTGTGTTTAAAAACCTGATCAAAGCACTAGAAATCTACTGACACTTATGATGCTGGATGGTACTTCGCACCTACTGAGTTGTAGCGTTTCTGAATAGTCTATATGCATGTAATTAATACTTCCTTTTTGAACTGTGAAATGAAAATGTCTTTATCTGTATGGATTTTGTGGGGATTTCTTCTTGTATACAAACAATAATGTAAATGACTAATAAAAAGACAGTCTGACCCAGATAGTGGAATATTTAGGAAAGTTAGAAAAAATTATACCTTATATAGTGGAAAACTGGCATTGAACCGTATTTTATTATATTGTGATTAAAAAATCATGACTTTATGAATTACATTTCATATCTGGCCTCTGAAGTTTTTTTTAATATATTGAAACTGTTTTATTAATAATAAAATTTAAAATTTTTTAACCTTTTACTTTGAGGCAAATACAATTTTCCTGCTTCATAATTAAACTTATCCCTTAAATATCTTGCCATTTTTTTCTTGAGTGTGATGGAAAATGTGGAAAGCTGTAACTTCTTGAGGATTTTAAGAAATATTGATTGTGTTTGGATGTGTTATAGGATATTATTTACTTTCAATGAGTGAAAAAGAAGCATGCTGTAATGTGTCTATCCTTTTCAAAATATGTGTTATCCATCATTGATGTGAGTGAAGTTGCATGTTTAATACAGATTTATGGAACTGAAGGTGGCCGAATCACTTTTTAAGTAGTTAATTCTCTTTGGGAGAATGTCTGTCTTTCTGTCATAGAGTCTGAATATCGACCACAATTATTGACTACCTTCAATATTCCAATATGTGTACTAAATATTTTGCAGCCTGACCAGGTGGTGGTGCAGTGGATAGAGTGTTGGACTGGGATGGGGAAGACCCAGGTTTGAGACCCTAAGCTTGCCAGCTTGAGCATAAAGCTCGCCAGCTTGGACCCAAGGTCGCTGGCTCGAGCAAGGGGTTGCTTGGTCTGCTGAAGGCCCGCGGTCAAGGCACATGTGAGAGAGCAATCAATGAACAACTAAGGTGTCGCAACGGCAATGAAAAACTAATGATTGATGCTTCTTACCTCTCTCCGTTCCTGTCTGTCTGTCCCTATCTATCCCTCTCTCTGTCTCTGAAATAAAATAAAATTAAGATAAAAAAAAAACAACTGCAAATATTTTGCAGATGTTCTTTAATTTTCATAAGTACCCCCTTGCAATGTTATTATTGCATTTTATGATTGACAAGACTAAATGTCCATTAGGTTAAGTAATTTGTCCAGTGACAGCAGCATTTGTTGGGGGCAGAGCTGGGATGCAAAGCTGACTCCAAATCCACACTCACTATCTGCCTAAGAATGAATTTTGGCCAACAAGTCAAGATTCCAGGGTTCATTTTAGTTTTCCATTGTCTTCTTTAGCCTTTGTGTGCCACTTGAGCTTCATGATATTTCAGAAGCTCCATGATAAACACTGGAATCAACACATTATATGGTTCTTATGTTAATGCAGAGTTGTTTAAAGGCACACCATTCAGTCTTTTTGCTGGAAGACAAAGCAAGTGAAAGCAGAAGTAGCTATGGATAACGTGAAGCCACTGAATCAGCCTTTTGTGTTGTCTTACTTGTAAGGAATTAAATTCAAGAGAAAAATCCTATTGTGTGATCACTTCTGGGCTGGCAATTTTTTTGTTCCATTTATTAAATTCTTCCCTAGGTTTTCTTTGATAAGGGGGAGCTTGTATTTCTATGTAAGAAGTATTAAAAACTAGGTTTTTATAGTTTCTTTCATACTGTGATGCCTTCAGTTATTTTATCACAGTTTATATGTAATAAAAGATTTAAAAATTTTGTTTATAAGACCAAAGACTGTTTATCTAGTTTCTATATTTATGGCAAGGAATTTTTCCTTATATCAGTTTTTATTAACTACTATATCAAATTTGTATCTAACTTATGCATAGTTATAATCCTTTTAAATTTTGTGATGCTTTGGAACGTAAATAGAGCATATGGTATAGTTATAATATCGATTACGTTAGTTGTCTTAGAGTCATGATGGCTACATGACTCAGATTTTCAATTTAAAAAGTCTCTACTGTCCTCAGCTCCTGGGATGGATGTTCTTTTGACCTTTAATATCTGAGGAAAAATGAATCACCTCGCCATTGAGACTACAATCTTCTTTTTTCCTTTTAATAGATAGGATTTTCTAATAATAAATATGTTCTAAGCTAAATCAAATGAATTTCTACAAACTGAAGAGCAGGTTTTATATGAAGATAGAAGTGAACTTGGAGTTGAGCCTGATACATCTGTAGATACCTATTATTTGCCTTGAATGGGAATAAGCTGTACATTGATTTTTTTTTAAGATGTCAATTATAGCAATATGGGCATTGGAGTTTTATTTCTGGTGTCTTTGATAAGGCAATGACATTTTCCCATTTGTTATTATTTTTAATGCTATATACTTCCTTTAGTACAGTAAGTTTTCATTTAAAGTAGTCCATAGGTTCTGTGACTTCAAGCAAAATGACTTAACAAAACCAAATCACAAATAGCTAATTGATAAAAACAAGAATTAAGTTCTGACATCATTTCTTCAATGTTATAATGAAATGGCTTGGTGTTAAATAAGGGAGACCTGCTGCTGATAAGGGAACTTTGCTGTCAACTGCTTCTTTTGCTTTAGTCGATAGTTGGGTTTTCTGCACTGCCTCTTGCCACTCGTATTGTTCAACCATATATAGCACAGCTATATGATTGCTCCCTAGCTATGCATCTCTTGGCTCTTTCCCAGAGTATAATGCATTCTGAGCTATATTTCATTGTTGCCAACACCTATTATTCTTTCTGGCTAAATATGATCTAGCTAACACAGAACCATAGTACCCACTATGTAAAGTTACCATATACAGATAGCTTGCTTTGCATTTGTTCTTTTATTAGTTTTAAAGATTAAAGTTTTAACTTTATTGGACTATTTGTATAACTGCATTTTTCAGGTCTCACACATAGGCAACTTCACCTGGATAAATTGATTTCCTCATTAGATTAGCAAAAGACTCAAAACTCTTCAACATATAAGAGTTACGTTTTATCCAAACAAATTCTAGAGTCGTCAATTAGACTAAATTTTCTTCCATGGTTATAGAATAGAATGATTTTCTCAGTTGACATAATATGTAGGAAATGAATATTTGGTCTATACTTAAGATACTTTTCTAGAGACCAAGTTTCTTCTCTGAGGGAAGATATCTTCACAATTCTGATTGGTTTTCTTAAGAATATTTTTTTAAAACCTTGAAAAAATGGAGGAGCATACTACATATCTAGATGTTAATATAACAACTTCAGTCTGGGCAAGTTGGCTGCCAGACCTGCAGGCTGAATTTGGCGCATAGGTATGGTGTGTGTGTGTGTGTGTGTGTGTGTGTGTGTGTGTGTGTGTGTGTGTTGCATTTTTATTTAAATTTGAAATATGCTTGGATAAGGCAGGCATTCTGCAGCTGCAATAGATAACACCATCTTCTCTCGTGTAACCATGTAACACTGGCTTGCTTCACTTATTTATATTACCTGCCTGGCTTCTACAATCATTTGCATTGTTGACAAATTCTTTTTGTTTTAATCAATTTAAGAAGAACTGATGCATTTTATGAAATTCCAGTTAATATTCCAGTGGGATTGGAAGGGGAAGAGAAATAAATTTAAAGGTCATCTGGAATTTTTTCTGGGTTATAGAGAGAAAGTGAAATGGAAATTTATCACCAACCAGCTTTTATTTTGGCCAAGCAAACTGAATTTTGACTAATTGGGAAATGACTTACTTCATAGTATTTAACTACTTTGACTCAGGGATAGACTAACAGTGAATAACTATGTTCGTCTGGATTGATGGTGCTTGTGCAGAGGGTTCTCAAAGTGGGATCACCAAAACAGCAGCATCGCCTGAGAATTTGGTGGTGGTGGTAGGAGGGAGTCAGCCTTATTCAAGACTTGTTGAATGAGGAATCTTTGGGGTGTGGATACATGAATCTGAGTTTCACAAGTCTTGCAGGTCATTCTGATGCTCTCTAAACTGGGAGAACCATTGGTCTATTGAATTCTGTTACTGCAGTAACATTAGTAGAATGGGTGTTGTTCTTTGAATTGAAGAAAGCTGAGTTATGCTCTTAACCTCTGGCCAGTTGTGTGACCATGGCCTCTCTGTCCCTCTGTTTCCTGTATTCCAAATGTGCCTTGGACCAATTTTAAACATCTTTCAACTCTAGTATTTCTTCTGCCATTGCTTTACAATAAAAAATACAAAGCCTGAAAAAAGTACCATTCCCTCTTCCTGAGTTAAAGATACTGTGGGAAAATCAAGTAGAGCATTTGTGAGGTGTCCTTAGGCTACAAACTAATAATGGAAGAAATGGCCCTCTTTCTAACACATGTAGGCATTGCTTTAGAAGACAGTTGACAAAGACCATTGAAATATTTAGTGGCACTTGATGTGTTGGAGTATAAAACCAAGTGTATTTTAAGCAGTTTAGAGCCCACTGAACTTGTCTAGCTGTTGCAATTGGTATAGCCAACAAATGGCTATGAACGAAGCAGTTAATATTGATAGTTTCCTGTACTACTCGGCATGTTTTAAAAATGAATGAATTATAAAATTCTACTCTCCATGCTAGTTTGTTGTGGTTTTCTTTCCTCACAAACTTGAGATTTGTATTATGCTTTAACTTCTACCATAATTCTATTTAGTATTTTATTTGATGAGCTAAACCTATCACATAACAGTTTATTAGAACAGTGAAACAGATGTAAGTGTTCTTCTGCTTCACTTAATCAACACCTGCCAGTTCTTAGAGACTGTCTTCTGAATCTCATTGACTGTTTTATATAGTTTAAAAAGTATATGTGTTTAAAAAAATACTTAATATTCCGCTCACAAAAATGAGGGGATATTTCAAAATGAATATGAAGCAATAAAATATCCCCTCATTTTTGTGAGCAGTATATTTTAAGTATAAAAGCAGAAATACTCTTTATAGAAAATGTAAACATTATAAAGTAGGTAGTATAAAAAATAAAAGTCTTTTGGAATCTATTCCTCCTACATTTGGCTATTACCAAACATGACCATGCTTATACATTTCTTCAGATTTTTTTCTAAATTGCACTGGTAAAAATATTAGTGCACTACACTCTTAATGCATTGTTGTTGTTATACTTTGTATCATGTCGTATGCACAGGCCACATTTCAATTCCTTTGACAAATCTAGAGCAGAACTCTAGTACATTGGTGAAATCTTTGTTTCCATCCTCTTAAAATGCAGATATGAATGCCATCAAAAATAAAGTCCAAGAGGAACTAAAATTTAAAAAATGAGGAAATACCAGCAAATTAATGTGTCTCTGAAACTTATGAAGTAGAAAGGCGCCCTTTGGTTAAATGGTATATTATGAGATTACAATAACAAACTGATTGAAGTAAACGATGCTATAGAGTTGTTTTAGAAATTAATGTAATTGTAATATTCCTATAGGAAAGTCTGGACTGCAGTGCTTTGCTCTCTATTGTTGCTTGTATTTTCAAAATAATGTGGCGATGTCCTTTCCAAATGCATCAGGATAAATTTCAGAAGTGATCACTGTTCATTAAGTCTGTCAATAGATATGTTTTCAAGTCTGCTGTGCATTGCATGAAACATTTTGGGAGTTTTATGCAAGAGTTTTATTTCCGTGCTTCTTTGGAGGAACAGATCTATCACCTACTCCTTAGTACCAACTAGAACCAGCTCACAACCCGCCATCTCCTCACCCCTCCCACTTGTATTAACACCTGATAAGCACTTGGTCAGGGGTCTCTGTAGCTGTTTTGTCATTGACCAAGATATGTTTAGAAAAATGTTAATCTCTTGTGGGATTTTGGCAAACAGCAGTCCAAGCTCTGCTTTTTCTAACAAATAACTTGCAGATTGTCATGTTTCTATTGGGAGAAGGAAAAACATCCAATCAGAACAGAATTGAAATGATATAAATGAGGCTCATTGTTTAGCAAATCGCTGGTGTTAGGTAAGAATTGTCGATAAGAATAGCCTGGGCCCTCTTAAGGATCAGAACAGGCATGTGTGCGTGCATGAGGAAACCAGGCCTTTGTTAGTATCCTTTCTGAAATGGCTATTAAAGTAATTATAGTAATTTATAGAATTTTTCCCCTTCCATTTCAAAATGGTTTCCATTTTGTGTCTTTTGTCTTGAGTTCCTCACTTGGAGTGTGTATGTGTGGAAGCATGTGTTGAGTGGCGCTCCTATAGTCTGTGAATTAATCTGCACTCAGGCTGATGAGGTGTGGTGCTCACGGACACCCAGAGATGGCTTGGCCAGCTTTGCTGTCAGGAAGCTTTGGCCTTTAAGAATAGTAAAAGAATTGTACTGTATAATACTATGACTTAGTGGTTAATTATAGTTTGTTATGGAACCCTTTAAAATTGCTATGTTCGATTTAAAGAGACATTTTTTTTCCTGAATGCCTTAAAAAATCCATCTGTTCACGGCTTTGAATTTTATGATCATACTTTGTTGCAGTTTTATGTCACTGATTCTTATGTATAAGAGCAGCAATAGTTTCTGCATATGACTTCTAGAGGGAGACTTTAGAAGTCTATTGGTCACATAATATAGCATGTGCTCATTGTGTAAGACTTGTAATTTTAGTATAATAGAAAAACTAAGAGAATTTTTATGTAGGAGTCTATTCTGTATTTTATTTTTTATAAAGTAGCTTCAGTGGTTTCAAATCCTAAGAATCCCTTTTAACAATTTATGCCTATTTTACTTTTTCTTTGCCTGAACAAAACAAATTGGTGAGGATGACTTTAACAAGTTCCTGTTGAATATGGAGATCAGATTATATCTCAGTAAGCCTAGGCATCAGTGTTGTTTACTATGTAGTTAGTATTGTTTATATATAACCTATTGAATTTCACTAAATAAGATGTTCACCCCTGTAATAACATTTCACACTCAAGAAGACATAGCATATGTTATTTATCTTCTTAATTGGAGTCAGAACTGAAAGGGTTAAGGTTTTCCTAGTCTGTAGATCAAGCATTATAATAACCACAGTAACCAATTTACTGTTAGTTGCTTGCTCCTGGCAGAGATGAAAGGTCAGTGGTGGAGAAAGTCTAATTCATTGACAAGTACAACTGCTGTTGATCCCAGTGGGGGAAGATTGTGGGCACCCTTACCCATTTGCGGGTTCAGACCCAGTGTTTTAACAGGACTGCATTGCATTTTAGTTTTCGGGTGGTTCCGTTCCCCGGCAGCCACTCAAGTTTAATATAAAAGAAGTTCATACCTTCTATAGTTTTCATTTTCATAAGGGAACAGTTGACAAGCACGTTTTAAGAAAGCAGAGACAGAGATAGGATTGGGGTAAATAATAAAAAAAATTAAATGTAAATTATGGCAACTTCAATTTCTCCATCAAATTACAGTAATACTGAGTTTACGACAAGATGTGAATGGTAAATTTCTACTATTCCCATGGAATTGCAACAAGTGGAAGTTTGTTGTATTCTGTGTGATTTGTATAATACAGCATGTATTTTAGCTATCTCTAAAGGTTGTTGTGAAAAATAAATGGACATATGCTAGCTAGATAGTTTAGGCACTGGGAAGAAATACATCTTCACATTTAATATGTTCAAAGCCAACTTTGTTCCTTCTCAACTTTCTGCCTCACCATGATGCTTTATGAAAAATAATTTTTCATTATTTTGACTTACGTATTTTACATCAATGTTGAGATAATTCTTCTGTTATTTCTAGAAGAATTGGGTATAATTTATATGAATAGATTTATTAATGATATATTTTAAAATAATTTTGAAGGTCTTAACAAATTGGTCAAAGATGACTTTCTTTTTATAAAGGTCATATTGAGTATTTGGCTTTACCTCTGAAATATGAAGTTGGCTTCACCTCTGAAATCTCCCCAGAAGCCAAATATTGCTTATAATCTCCACGATTGCCCTGGACAGTAATACAAAGCCGTCATCATCCCTCTTGGAGCGCTGCAATAGCCTCCTAACCTCTCTCCCTCCTTCTCCCTTTATCCTGACTTCCTCTTTCCCTCCATGCCCTCACATGCCTGCCAGAGTGACCTTTTAAAATTATAAACCCGATTATGCTACATCCTGCTCAGAGCCATTCAACGGTTTTTGGTTTCACTTAGAGAACAGTCTGAAGTGTTTGTCCTGGTGAGGGTCCGGCCTGCTGCCCTGTCTCTCTCTCACTCTTCACTCCTTGCTGTAGTTCTGAACTTGTAGTTTCCCAAATAAGAGCTTTGTGCCTTCTGTTTTCTAGGTCTGGAAAGTTCTTCTTTCAGATATTTAATAGCTGCTTCATTGCCTCCTGATTTCTACCTAGATGCTCAGTCTATTTCAGTGGCTACAGCAAACAAATCATAGACTGGATGGCTTTTAAACAACAGAAATCTATTTCTCAGTGTTTTGAGGGCTGGGGAGAATAAGATCAAGGTGTTGGCAGATTGGATGTGTAGTAAGAGCCTGCTTTCTGGTAACTTTGTAACTCACTTGGTGGAAGGGACAAGAGAGCTGTGGGGGTGGGGGCACATGTATAACAGGACTATCCCATTCAATTCCCAGAGGATGCAGTTCCTAATACCATTACCCTGAGCCTTAGGTTTCGACATATTAAATCTGAGGAGGACACAAACACCAATTGTGTAGCGTGTGTCGCATCCTTATAGAAACCTTTTTCCTCTACCATGTCTGAAATAGTTCCTCTCTCCTTTATTATCTTGCTTTATTTGTCTTCACAGCCCTTACTACTTCCTGACATAATATTATATATTTTTGTCTTCCCTCTATTAGAATACAAGCTTCGCGGGGATGGGAAGTTTTATGTTTTCCTCCTCTGAATTATCAGTACCTACCTGTTGCAAATAGTAACTGATGTTTAATAATGAATATTCAAGAGAATTAAGCTGGGGTATGTACAGAAATCATGTTTTCAAATAGATGTTCAAGAGTAGATTTGACATACAGGTAGCATTGCAGTTGGGGTCATAAATGCTGTTCATTTTAAAGCTCCTCATCACTAGTTTAAACACCTGTCCCTGGTGTTTTCTGTCCTATTCTTAAACCTTGTTCCTTTTATTTTTTGAATGCTTATTTCTTAGAATCACCTTTTTGAATAATGCTTTTTGATTTATAGCCTGAAAACCTGTTATCATATCTTTGCATAAGCCCTACTATGAAAATTTTACCATTTTATCATTTTGTATATTGCTAAAATCCACCCGCAGTCAGAATTTGCCAATACATCTTTCATCTCTGTGTCCCCTTTCAGCATCACTCTTCAATAATTTATACTTGGGAGGAAGGAGAAAAGTGTGCCTGATCCTTCTAATAAAAAAATATGGCATTGCCCTACACTGGCAGAGATTAGCAACTCTTTCCACTTACAGTAATAGTCTAGGAAATATTTTACTGAATGCTCTCTAAAGACCAAAAAATGCCAGTGTATATCCTCAGGATATGTAATTTCCTTTCTGTCTTTTTTTTTTTAAAGATTTTATTTACTGATTTAGAGAGAGGAGAGAGAGAGAGAGAAAGGTGGGGAGGAGCAAGAAGCATTAACGTGTAGTAGTTGCTCGAATATATATGTCTTGACCAGGTAAGTCCAGGGTTTCAAACCAGTGACCTTAGCATTCCAGGTCTATGCCTTTATCCAATGAGCCACCACAGATGAGGCATAATTTCTTTTCTTATTGTCAACAGAAATACCTATTATCTGAATTTCTGGATTACAATAACCTTGAGGTTTTCCATTCTGCTTGAATTATGTTTAATGGAAATGATATTGTTGGATAAGTTAAAAATCCAGTGGGTAAAGTAATTTAGTTGGTAAACACTCAGAAGTTTCATATATGAGCTGCCAGGAAATGAGATATACTGTATAAAAGTATTTGTTTTTTGGTTATGAGAACAGTAAGCACTAAACTTGGGCAGTTTCACAAAATCTTCCTCCTTAATGAAATCTGTCATTTAAATATTGAGCACAGATATAGCTAATAAGAATAGTAACAATAATTGAATGCTTATGAGGCAAAAAATATCCTATAATTTCACATAATGCCATCTCTGTGCATCCCCAAAACATTTATAGAGTTAGTGAACTTGTCTTTGGATGTGCAGATGGAGGAGATGAGTCAGCATTTGAATCCAGGACCTCCTAACTCTCAAACCCAGGATCTCAACCCAAGAAAACCTCATGAGTTGGCTGAGGTTTATAACAAAATCATCATGTTTTCCATCATAATAGAGTGCCGCTCTCAGAGTCTGTCAGTCTCTTTGTTCACTTCCCCTTTTAAAGCCCCAGAGAGTGAGTCATTCTGCTGACTCAGCTGTCTCCTTTGGTTATTTCTTAGAGGTCTGGTTTCTAGCAAGTGCCCTGAATGTGTAGACTGTTAGCCCCCTGCCGTCTGAGCAGAGAAATCAGACAAGCATGGTTAAGTCAGTAGGATTGATTCGTGATATTGAAAATCTTTCTGGACTGCACATACCTCCCCTTCTCTTGGGAAAGATGTTGTAATAGCGCCTTTCCCACAGCCCGAATGCTGGCATGAGAAGCATTGCCAAATGTAACTCAGAGTAGGAATTTACTTTTCTTCCTCTTTTGTCAGCAGAAACTCTGAAATTTCTGTGGTTTTACTAGCTAGAGTAAGTGGCCAGTAACCAAATATGTGGGCTGATGATCTTCTAACAGAAAAAATTTTGTTATTATTTGACCTTTTCTGTATGAATATTATTGAATGCCACAATCTCTTGAGAAATTTTGCTGAAATGATGAAAAATACTCTTCAGATAGCAATTAGAGTTGTTGATATGTTTTCTAGCTTTGGGACTAACATGAGTGAGTAGAAGGGGGATTGAAAGCTTTGAGAGTTTGTAAGAGTAGTTTGATAGGATGACAAGCATTAATTGAATAAAATCTTTAATAGGAAGGTGATTTACTGAAAATAAGTTCCAAATGAGCTTGTTAGCCTCAGAGGTGAGGTAATAGGATAGTTTTCTCTTTAGGTTACCTGTGTGAGTACAGAATAGATTATTAGTGATAAAAATATCTTTATCATTGTTGGGCAGATAAAATATATTATGCTCACTTTGTTAAAGATGGTGCTGCCTATGTGGAAGCCCGTCACCCAGGTGATGATATTGGTTGCCCTTCTTGCTTGGGATGGGCAGGATTATATTAATGTGTATGGGGGACAGGCTGTAAGCAGGCAGAGTCTTTATAGCCCAAGGCTTAGTTTTAAGACTAAGCCTTTCCCACCCTTTCTGATATAGGGTGGTGCTCTCTCAGGAGGAATCCCATTATGCCTCAGATAAGTGACTTTGTGTCAGAGACTTCCTTGTTTTTATATTGGACTAAAGGTTTTGAATCTATACTATAAAGTGGTGCAGACTGGGAGCTTGCTCTCTTGGTTTCTGCTATCACCATTACAGGGGCCTCCCTGATCCCTTGCTCTCCATGGGAAAAGCAGGTTTTCTGCTTTTCCTTTGTCTTCTCTTGTGGCTTGCCTGTCTTGGTGAGACATCAATAAACAGAATGGCCTACCATCCTCTGACTCTGCTGTTTCTTTACCATCTGCCCAAATCCAATGGGAACTTGCATGTGAATGGCCCCAGTGACGGCTCCTGGCCATACAACTGGCGTAGTTTGTAGCAAGATTTGGAGATCGGTATGGGGCTGCCACCCTTGAGGGGTGGGGTAGAGGACTGGTTGCTGTTCTGGCTCCCCATGGCTATCTTTTTGGGGGCTATAGACTGGCTGACTTTTACAGCCATGTGTGAGGAAACCAAGAGCTCTGTGGAAGAGGCTGCCCAGGAACTGCAAACTGAGCAGTGGAAGGAGCTGGAGCAAACGTGGGAGAAAGACATGCTGAACCTGGGGCTGGAGCAAGCACCGGAGGAGGCCAACGGGTTTGTGAGATTCGCTTGGAAATAGAGCAGCTGCTGGAGGAGGAATCACAGGTTCCTGAGTTGCAGATTGCCCTGGTGTTGGACAGATAAAATATACTATGCTCACTTTGTTAAAGATGGCGCTGCCCACGTGGAAGCCCGTCGCCCAGGTGATGATATTGGTTGCCCTTCTTGCTTGGGATGGGCGTGATTATATTAATGTGTGTGGGGGACAGGCTATAAGCAGGCAGAGTCGTTATAGCCCAAGGCTTGGTTTTAGGACTAAGCCTTTCCCACCCTTTTTGATGTGGGGTGGTGCACTCTCATGAGGAATCCTTCCATTATGCCTCAGATAAGTGACTTTGTATCAGAGACTTTCTTGTTTGTATATTGGATTAAAGGTTTTCAATCTACACTATAAAGTGGGGCTGACTGGGAGCTTACTCTCTTTGGGTTCCTGAGATTAGCATTAGAGAGGAGAAGAGAGAAAGGCCACGTGGAGGAGGGCCAGGAGAAGTGCCAAGATGGTGGAGTTATGAAGGAGAAGCCGGTTTGTGCAGAGTTTGTGCAGGGAGAAGGAGATGGGAAACAAAGGTGAATAAATCTAGTGAGCTAGAAACCTTTGATTCTAGGAAACTCGGATAAGTCAGTAGCTGAGTGAGCACTGAATGAGTGGGTTTTGGAGCCCAGTGTGCATTTTTACTTTCCCGCCGGGTGCAAGCCAGGATTAAAGATGACGGCCCACCAGTTCTTGGCTCCATTGTTTCATTACCAATTGTCTGAATCAAATGCAAACCTGCATGGGCCAGGCAGCTCTGATGGTGGCTGAGGCTACTGGCTTTACAATCATTTTGTGATAGTGTAATTTCCAGTAGTAATATTTTATTATGTTAGTTAGTCTCAAGTAGACAAGTAGACATTTCTCAAAAGCAGAATTGTATGCAATATTTATGACTTTTTGTTCCAAGCCTATTCCTCCCCTCCACCCCATACACAGAATATAATCATGATACTTTGTCTTCTGTATAATAAATGTTGGCTACCATTTATAGTTAGACATAGGGAAGTGAGAAGTTTGCTAACCATTGCCTTGGGTTTCGGCAGCCAAACCACAGAGCTACCATGGGAGGAATCCAAGTTGAACCAAAGGTACTAGAGAGAGGGTCTGAGGAATTTGGGGTGTACAGTCAAGGAAAGAGATGCCTTTTCTCTCTCCTTCTCCTAAGGAAGGACAGTCTAAGCCCAGGTGAGGAAGATTATGTTACTCTGTAGTTATGGCTAGGCTATTCTCCAGATATCTCAAGGAGATAACTGATGTAACCCCGTGAGTAGAGTCTAGAGTCGGCATTTGCATGGGGTAAGGAAAAGGGAAGTGCGTAGATGTTAATGCCCCTGAGGGAACAAGAAGGAAGCTAAAGGTTTATATCTGAACATTGTATGATATACCCTTGACAGAAGCTTTGCCAAGTGGAGATGATAAATAAACTCAGTGATATACTTCATTCATTGTGCAGAAAGTCAACTTTCAAATTAATGAAAACTAAGAAGAATCAAAGTCCAGAAAGACAACCATATGTAAGTTGGACAGAATGTTATCAGTATATCCAGTAATAATCAAGTAACTTTGATAGTTAGAAAGTATTTGAGATAAGAATAGACAATTGTTTTTTGTTTTGTTTTGTTTTAGCTAGAATTCAGAAGCACATTTGAAGGTGTTGTGCTGTTTGATTAACACCCAGACCTTTTGATTTCAGGCCAGTCTTCTTCCTAGTACACGACGTTGGTATGTGTTGAGGGGAAAAGGGAGCAGAAAAGAGAAGAATGGAAGGAAACATGAAAGTTTATATGCATTTGAAAGAAGGTAGCTAAGACCATGTCTTAATCTATACCCATGAAATTATGTTCCTGCATATTCTGCTTTTTGTGGTTCTATTAAAACATAGTTTTGCAGCCTGACCTGTGGTGGCACAGTGGATTAAAGCCTCGACCTACAATTCTAAGGTCGCTGATTTGAAACCCTGGGCTTGCCTGGTCAAGGCACATATGGGAGTTGATGCTTCCTGCTCCTCTCCACCTTCTCTCTCTCTCTCTTTCTCTTCTCTGAAATGAATAAATAATAAAAATAATAAAAAAAACCCAAAAAAGACCATAGTTTTGCAAAAACTTTTCTGCTGAATTGGATGTTACTGTGTGTAATTTTGTCCGATGGTAGTTGAGAACCATTGAATATTTTGAAGCAGTAAAATTATAGTTAACTCTCTCTTTCAGAAAAAAGTAGCACTGGCTAAAAAGTAGAGATGTGTTGGAATTGATAAAGATTGTAGGATATAGAACATTTTGAATAAGTTTGTTGAACAAGGGCATTGATGATGAAAATGGAGAAGGCTGCTCAACCCAAGACATAATTTTGGGGGGAATGTGTTGAACTTGGATGAAAGTAGTAAAATGAAGTGTTAGAGTCAAATTTTTAGTGTGGTTGAGAATATAGTGCCTCTACAGAACAACTATAAAACTACTTTTGCCCCTCCAGCATCTAGCAAATCCTTTTTACTGACTTCACTGCATCATTATAATGCAAGCTGCCATCTCCCATCTGGACTACTGGTTATCCTCTCAATAGGCCTCTTAGTATCTGCTGATTCCTCCTTTACTTCCATGTTCCTATAAAGCAATAATGATCCTTTTAACAGGCTCTTCTGTTCATGTTATTCTCCTACTTAACGTTCTTTTTTTTTTTTTTTTTTCTACTTAACGTTCTTTAATGTGGCCTGTGAAGCTCTATCTACACTGTAGGCGCTACCTGTATCATCAGCCTCATCTCAAACCATTTTACTCTGTTTAAGCAGCTCCAACTCTTCTATCCTTCAAGGTGTCAAGCTCTCTTCAGACTTGCTTTTTCTGTACATGCACTGTCCATGCTTTAGCCTGTGCTTTTCATTGACCAACTCCTTCTCCCCTATAGTCTCTGATTTATTGTTTTCCTCATCAGTGCCTTCCTTGATACCCTTGACTGGGCTGGTCCACCTCCTTTCATACTTCATTGTCCTTGTACAGTTATTTGTTGAGAGAATTAGGCTCTGTGACAAGCAGGGATTATTTCTAGTTTTTTAAATGACTAAATTTCTAATGCAGTGCTTGGTACGTAGCAGCTGGTGGCTAAGTACATTCTAAATAAGGAATAATGGCTTTAACAGAACTGATATGAACTGGTTATATGAGCCATTAGGAATATTTAGTAAACTGTCTAGTAATTACCCATTTCTTATGTCTCTCAATTGAGCAGAAGATATAAGTCATGTTTGAGTTGACAGTCTTTTGAAGGTCAGAATAAAGTCAAATGTGGAATATTCTGATGGTCTGATTGGAAAGCATAGATCAGAAACTTAGAGAACTGAAGACTTAACTTGTCTGGTAATTTTGCTCTTTTTTATTTCCTACCACACACTATATTGATTAACCAGGGTCATACCACAATAGAAATATCCTGATAAGCAACCCTAGGAGCCCATGGCTAATAAGTGATAGAATATTTGGTATTTGATCTAATTCCCAAACCTGGGCTCAGCCACTTATCTGTAAAAATAAGATACCATAAAGTATGCAAAAATGTTTTGTAAACTGTACAATGCTAAACAAAGTCAGGTCTAGCATGCAGATGATATATCCAGCTTGCTCTTTGAAGTAACTATAAACTGCATATTTTATTGAATAGTAGAGGGGCAAATAGTGAATTCTGTATATAAGGCAGCACTGAATGAATCAAGTTGAGCTATTTTGTGAAGGTTTCATTGTGATTGTATGGCTGTTTTTGCCAAGTGGAGAATTCCTAATTTCTTCTGCTGTGAGACTCCCAAGGAGACATTTATATTAGTAATACTGAATTTGCAAACCTGAATTTTAAAATTTAGCTCTATTTGTATTCTGTGTCTCTCTAGGAGGTATTCAGTACATCTTGAAATTCTGTGCTTTTACCTCCTGCTAAGGGTTTGGGTTTTTAGCCTAATTAATCATTAAGTGTTGTCAGTCTATCATGATGTAGTTAATTATCAGAGAGAATGTATGTGTTTCAGATAGTCTTGACCCTTTCCTGGGTAACTATAGAAACCTTAGCAGTACTAGTTACTATCTAAAATTATACAATTTGTTTTTTAAAGCATTTTAGTCTTTAATAGAAACAAATAATTAAATAATTGATTATAATCTAGAAAGAAAAGCTTGCATAAAACTAAGATTTTAAAATAATTTACACACAATCAAGCTGTGTTCTAAGTAATTTATAAAGAATAGGAATGTTTTCACAGGATATTTCTAACTGTAACTTGAAAGGTGTTTATACCAGTTCTATATGTTTGTTACAGAGTTTTTTCATAAGCTATCCCCCTCCACCCCGGATAATGTTTAGAACCATTCTAATATATCCAAGTTTGTGGTAATTCCCGAATTTCATTTGGTACAGTGATTTTACAGTTCATAGAAACTGCAAATCTGGCTAGGAAACAGCTGAATTGGGGAGCTTTTATGTATGTGTAAGTATATCTCTATGTACATAAACACACAATATTGACACTGCAAAATGTTAATGGTACATTCTCGCAGTCATAGTGCTTCAAAGATGAGAGCAGACAAAAATATATTTTTTTCCTATTCTGAGAAATTTTATCAAATTCAGAAAGAAAAAGATGTCACTGCACTTTTTAATATGAAGCTTAATAAGGATTACAGTCTGAATGGGGATGAACATTAACACAGAGAGTGGAAACCTGACATATTTGTCCTATCCTTGGTATATCATCTCATTCAGAGAACAGGTAGCATCCGCATGAGAGGGGGCAGTGCTTAAATTATGTTCTCCACTCTCAGTGGTGGAGGGGATTTTAGTGATATGTCAAAATAGTGGTTTATTTTCATGATATAATACATGAGCAAGCTTACTCTCTGCCTTTTAGCTCAATTATAGAATCTTGGGAATTTAATAGAGGAGATCAGTGCATTTATGTACAGTTGCAGAAAACATAAAGTATCACACTATTAGTAAATAAAATGTCCCATTTCATTCTATTTAAATGTTTAAAAATAAAAGTGTACATGTAAACATCTGTACTTGAGACTTAGATAATTTTGTCTTCTGCTCATTTGTACTACACAGTCCAATTCTTAGTTAGTGTATTTCTACAGTTGTTTGTGTCATAGAATAAAACTAGCTTTAAAATTGATTATTTTATTTCAGATCAAAACAAAGATTTTGGCAATATGAGTTAGCTGCCAATGTAGTCAATGTACAACAATAACAACAATTGCTTTTCATTGTTGAGTTTCTGCTAAAAACAATAAATATAATTTATTTTTGTCAGATATTCAAGTTACTACAGCTATTAATGACTTACTGATTTGAAGAATAGATGTTTTTTTAAAGGTTTCTAACCTTGTGGTATGTTCAGTAGGAATGTATAATGGACACAGCTAATCTGAACCTAGTATTGGCTCTATTTTTGTTAATGTGTTTTTGAGTGTGATTCTGTCTCTGTGAATCAAAGGGCTTCATGGTCTGTTTTGTTTGCATCATGCCATTCCAAATCTCTTACTATGTGCTAATAGCTCTTTCAGCTTTATCAGACTCAGCTCTTGATATTTATCCATTTTCTTACTCTAAAAGTTTCTAGGCTAATTGTGCTGTTAAAAGTTTGCTTGAAGAGAAACAATAAAAATTAAATCTCTTATTTAAAACAACTGAAGTCACAAATTTTGTGAACTGAGAGTGTGTGTTAGACTCTGTTGGGGAGAGTGCAATGTCACTGTTTTTGTTATGCCAGAATATTGATCAGCCTAATTATCCAGGAGTCTCTGGTTCTCTGGCATGCCACAGCTGTGACTTTCCCTTTGTCTCTAAGATAACTGTCTTCCAGACAGCATATGCATGAGAGAATGTGTTGTTTTATCATATTAGTAATTCACTTATGAGTTTCCGTCCTTGTAAAAATGATACTGTTTGCTAAATATATATTAAGACACTCCTGATTGTTTATCTGCTTAAATAAAGCCATACCAGTCATCTGTTTGTAACAGTTTAAATCAGCCATAGAGAAAAGAAATTCAGTGCAACTAAAGCTATTTTTAATAATTCTGCAAAAACCAAAAATGAGTACCATACTTCTCCACTATGTCTTTTAAATTAGGCAATGCATTGTTTATCCTTTTTTACAATTTCATTATCCTCCTGGGTGAAGTATGAATATTTTTAAGACTATGTATTAATTTGTTTAGTTTTATGCTATTGGTTACTAATAATAATTGGACCCACATTAAATGCTGGGTAGTTCAAATTACATCTGACATGGGTGAGGGTGATATTCCAGATTTGTGATTCTTTTTTATTTTCAAAAGAGTAGTTGTGCCTTGAAAATATCTGTTCCCTGTAACTGTCGTGGCATTTTCCTTTAATTTGGATTCAAAGAGAAAATGTCTTGTCCCACAAACTCTACTTTTCCCGCTGCGCTGGGCTAGCAGTGGAGAGTTTTGACTGAGCTGGCAGTCTGATTCATCTCACACTGGCTTCGTATGCCAATGCCTCACGCAGGGGAGACAGTTCAGTTTAGAAGATGCCTGTGGCATTATGGAATGATCAAATCTGACCTGAAGGGAGAAAACCTGGTATAGTCCTAATCAGTGTGTATAGTCAGGGCCAGTTTTTATTGTGGCCTCTCTTACGACCTTGTAGAGGGCCACCTTCTTGTTTTTCACATGGCCTCTGGCACGCCTGGAGAGAGATCTCTGGTGTCTTTTCTTCTCAAAGGACACTAGTCCTCTTGGCATACAGCCCCACTCTTATCATCTAATTTAGTCTGAATTACCACTCTAAAAACCCCATCTCCATATACAGTCACATTTGGAGGGTTAAGGTTTCAACATGTGAATTTTGGGGGACACAGTTCGGTTCACAATGCAGTTTTAAAACATAGGGAACAAATACTTGCTGTGCCACTCATTCACAGATGACCCATTTCACGGAGGACGATATGGAGATCCCCAAGAGATTAAGTATCTCACTGAAATTCACAGCTAGTAAGGGACAGAGGTGGGATTCAAACCCATGCAGTCTGTCTTCAGAACAGGAGTCCTTACTTGTTTCTTAGTCAGTCATAAAAAATACTAGCAGTGTATTTATAACTTTTCCTAGTTAAATTTACTTAAGATCTACTATAATATGAAATTTCTTTTGGCTTTTTTGAAAATATGAAGTTGGCTTTCAGCTTTCTTTTTATCTTTTCTTTTTTTGATAATTTTCGTTTTTCCCATTGTAACAGCTAACAGGCCAGAGTCTAGAGCCTAAGTTTCAGCATTCAAAGGTGTTTTCTTCTGGAAAATGGGGAGTAGCACTCAAACGCCTGGTTGGGATGTTGTGATAAATGACAGAACACAAAGTCAGCCGGGCGCACAGCACACACCCAGGTGTGAGTGAGCATTCCGATAGGGCAGTAGTGAGTAAAGGATGATCTCAGACTACACAGCTATTTTTGCTGCCTGTCCTGGGGAAGGCTTCCCTGTGGAAGTACCTTGTCCCCAGTCTTACCTGTGTGTTGGCTTGTGGCAGCGTAGGCTTTCTGCAAAAATTTCTGTGCTCTGGCAAACTTAGCTGATAGGAAGTCTTTATGAACTATAGAAATGATCCCTGAAAGTATAGCCTTGATAGGAAGTCTTTACAACGTGAATATTGTTTTCAATTTTTTTTTTCCTCTAAATGACTTTGAAGATGTCAAGGGAATATTTTTGTTTTTTTGTTTTGACCTTTAGGTTCTTGAATTCCTATTAACTCAGAAGATTGTTAAAGGTTGTATGCTTAAAGGACAACCCATACCTTTCTGGGGTCAGAATAGTATCCAAAATATCTAAAATATAGATGTTACCAACTTTCACTCAGCCCTGACATGGTTATCCCTCTGGGATGTTCCTGCTCTGCTCAGACTCCTCTGTTTCCTTTGACCACTGCAGATTCTATTTCTGCATGACCAGAACCCTCATGACCCTTTCACCATTATCCTTCCCAGCTCAGCCCCAGTTCTGTTTCCGCTTTACTCTGCTGCTCTTTAGTTTCAGAGGGCAGGGCCTGAAGCAATGGATGGAGACCAGGAATGGGAAGGACAACACTGAAGGGAGAAGTAAGCCAGAGAATGCCCCTCCTGCCTTCTGCCTCTCTCCTCCTGGGTTTGTGGGTAGCAAGAAAGCAGCAGATGCTTCCTGACAGTTTCATAGTTCCCCTAGTAGAAATGTAAATCTACAAGCCTTTATTATTTTATGTGCCAGGAGTCAGGCTTAGTGGGTTCACAGCCCGGTAGGGGGAAATGACATGCCAACATTCATACATAGTGTATTATTAAATGTCAAGGGTGAAGAAACTAATTCTGCTTTGTGTGTTGGAAACCATCAACAAGAGGCGATATCATTTGTGCTGGGTCCTGAAAGTTGATTTGCAAGTTCAGCGGTTGCTAGGTATGACTGAACTCATCTTTAGTTGTCTTGCTTGACAAATAGCCATTTCTGGGCTAATTGTAAAAACAAAGTAACAAGGATAACACTGCTTCTGGGGCAGATTGTTCCCGTTTTAAACATTTGATTTATAAGTGTAACGTCAGTATACAACCCCTTTATAAGTTGATATAATATGATTGTTTATTTTTATAACTACTCATATATTATTAATACTTCATTGACAGAAATAAGATTTCTACTCAAGTTTATACTGAGGATTTTCACCATTGATAACAGAGTTATACTGCCCCATTTAGCATTCTTAATGTCCACTTGGACTGATAATAGGAATTTTTTTGAAGGACTTCAGTTAAGCAGTCTATGGCCATGAAAAACATTTCAGTTATGGGACTCACATGAATTTCATACCTGTCACCTTGCTGTAACAAATAAAATGATTATTTAAATGCACTGACCATCAAACTTTGAGATCAGTATTGATATAGGTAGAATACGAACATAAATCTCAATACAAACACTGAAAGAATAAGTACCAACCTCTCTGAAAGTCTGGTTATATTTACCTGCTGTTCGTACTATAAAAACATATATTTCTAAAAGGTTCATCATTTTTTACTAATAAATTTTCAGTAGTTTGTGATATATCCTTTATATCTTATAATATTTTTCTCATTTGAACTACTCTAATTCATCCGTCGTCCTAGGAATTGTATAAGTCCTCCTTGTCCTCCTATGATCCGGCCCCTCTTTATCCCCACAACTCCCTTTCTCCAGCCTCCTGCATGAATTCGGGATTTCCACCGTATTGCATTCCATGCGTGCAGTTGCTGAGGGAACCCAGCCTTCTGATCACTGCGCTTTTCAGTCTCCCCATCCCAGACCCAGCTTAGCAGCTTCTCCGCTTCTGGGACCCAGTGTAGGAGTCAGGTCTCCTTGGCTGTCCTTCCTGGGTGTGACAATTCACAGATACATTGTTGCTCCTGCTCTGCCCCAGCCAACCTGCACAAGTCCTTGATTGCGCCCTTCTTACTTGAGTTGTACATGTTGGTCCGGTATCTAGACCAATAGACAGTTTTTTCCCTATTATTTCATCTCAAGCACTTTAACCCCGTGACTGACTTTTAAGAGGCGCTCAAGTAAGTATATGTGTGTTGAATAAATTAGTAGCTTTTAAATTTTGCCTCTTCTCTTTATAAATTGTCTTAACTAACTGAAAGAGTCTTCATTTGGGTACCATTAATACATTAAAATATATAGATGTGTGGAACCAAACAATTGCTACTTTCTTAATTTGAGCATCACATAAATTATAGGTGGAGTGGGTTATTCAAGTGACATTAGAAACTGGTCTATGGTGATAGGAATAGCCTAGATAGCCTAGTTTTATGAGATCTTATAGTCAGGAAATTCAAGATATATGTACACACACACACACACACGTGTGTGTGTGTGTGTGTGTGTGTGTGTGTGTGTGTATTTATTCTTTCTTTTTTTTTACATAGACTTAATTTACTACTTGAGTTCCTTAATTTTGGATTTGGAAATATGAGTCTCAGTCAAACAAAGAATATCTTTCTTGTGGTGAGGTGCTTCCTGTTTGCCTTTTGTTTGCTTGTTTGATTTTGCTCCTTTCTGTGAATTACTAGAGCTCAGAGCTCCAGTAACCTGCTTGCACTTCAGACTGCACACAGCGGTCTGAATTCACTGCCATTTCCTCGGATGGCAATAAGCTAAACATTTGAGAAATTACTGCATCTCAGGGCACCAAAGGAGGTCACTGGAACTTAGTCTGGCTAATAAGTTTTTTGTCCTATTTGTTTTCCCTTGTCAGTGTTGCTCTGGGCTCCTTAGGAATTTATGAAGAATATGGCTTCTTTTTTCTTCACTTAAAAAAATATCCACATTGATTTTTTCTTTAAGGAGCAAATAACAAAACATCACATCTAAAACAAGTTATTTTAGAGATGGTACATGACAGTCCCACCAATGCAGTGAAAAACTATATTCATCATAATATAGATACTTTGAGCATCAAATACTGTGAAAATTGCAAGCATTTTGCTCCCATTTTCAATGCAATAAAGACAAAAAATATCAATAAGACTAAAAACTATTTTCCAGCTACGGTCTTTGAAATGATTGTGACTTAGCAGACTGCTTAGTTTTCTGGGCACATAGGGTGTTAAACTTTTGTTTTTTTTAAGTCCAGATAAACTAAGCAGACTTGTTTCTTATGTGTATGCACTGATTTTAACATCATTTCATCAACTTTGAAAGATAAATTCTTTTATGGCAGCCTAGATGTTACTCAGCATATCTCTGTGAATGTCTCCTCTTAAGGAACACTGCTCAATTCAGAGTGCTGTTGTTTCCCATCCTTAAGAAAAGGGGTCTCCTGTCCTGGGGCATGTTTAACTTGCTGCCCTGGAATTCACCCATGTAAGTACCTGATATTATATTTCAGTTTTTATCTTACCCTCTCCCCTCTTAGAAACTTCTTAACTCTCATCAATCTCTGGTATGTGTGAGAGAAAATATCCCAAAGTATCATTAGGTGTTGAGACAGAAACATTAAGGGAAAGTGTAGCCCCATCCCTATTGTGAAATTCTGTTTGTGAAATGTATAGTCTCAATGCCAGTGCCATTGAAGGTGGCAATTCTGGAAGGCCACCGTAACTCAATACTGAGTTTTATCTAGTTAAATTTGATCCCCTTTTTAGTAAACAGGGTTTCTGGAGAGTAGATAAGACATTAGTAAGAGTAGCCTGGTTTTCCCTTGACCACATGAGTTGCGGAGTTGTGCTGTTTTCTCATTTTAATGTAGCCATTTCATGTGTAGATATCAGGATCCTGTACTCTCAATGTATTCTTAATTGGCGTAAATTAATTCTATTCTACTTTGAAGGAAAAAACATCTTTAAATTGTTAATTGCCTTTAAAGACGGGGGTCTCCTCAAGTTCTGTGTCTCTGCAGAGTGTGGCAATTGAACTGAACTGAATTTTCCCATTGACCCTGCTGGACTCAGCTCCTTGTGACATTGTGGCTATCATTTCTGTACACTCGTACAGTTCCTTGTCTGTAGTAGATGTTTAATACCTTTTTTATGAGTAATTTGTGTTTATAATGACTCCTGAATGATTTATGTATCAAGTCAGGGATCAATCTTCTTTCTAAATGGTTATACGTAGAATCTAAAGTGTCCATCTGAGTATGCACTTGCATTTCACTAGGTGTACCAGGGAGGTAAAATACACATACATTAATGAATCCTGTTGCATATGAAAGCCAAACCCTAATCAGAGAGTGTGGCTAAGATATGCTGATACTGGCCAAATAAATTAGCCACCCTAGCCCGCTGACATTTTACTTGAGCAGAATCTATAGAAGATATTCTGCCTTAACAGCCCTAACTCATTACTTCATAGGGACTTTTGAGGACCCCTGCTGTATACAGAGGATTAAAGCCTAGAATGTATAAAAATAATGACAAGTGACCTTTTCCTCTGTGGATGCTTGTGTGATGCACACAGTGGAATTCTTAATCTGACTCATTCTTTTGAAAAAGTAAGCCCTAAAATATTTGTGCATGCATGTGCTTGACAATTACACCTAAGCAAGACTACAAGATGCAAGATTTTTGCAGAAGATTGTGTTTAGTGATGAGGCGACCTTCCATATCTGTGGATATGTTCATCACCATAACGTCCAAATATGGGCTGCTGAACATCCTCATGCCTACGTTGAGTACGAACATAACACCCCTAAAGTGAACGTGTGGTGTGGCCTGATGCATGAGAAGGTGATAGGCCCATTTTTTTTCCCCGAGCAGTCCGTGATGGCAAACACCTATCTTGACATGTTGGAATTGTATGCAGTGCCACAGTTTCCAGAAGGTGTCATCTTTCAACAGGATGACGCTCCTCCACACTACGCCACCATTGTTTGTGAGTTTCTGGATAGAACACTCCCCCGGCGGTGGATAGGCAGGGGTTCTCTCAAGCCATGGCCACCATGATCCCTGGATCTGACACCCTTAGACTTTTACTTTTGGGGTTATGTGAAGCAACATGTGTACATTGAACGTATCAATGACAGTAATTACTTAAAACAGAGAATCACAGACGTTACACCAGACGTCTTTACCCATGTGTGGCAAGAACTTCACTATCGTTTGGATGTGTGTAGGGCAACAAATGGAGCCCACATCGAAGTGCACTGAATAGGTATGAAACTGGGAGAGTTTTCCTTTTATTTGGTGCAGATTTCACATTTCTATCGTCTTCTGTTGCTTTCCTGTGACCAGTAAAAAGTGCACCATGACTTTACGGACACACTGTATATGAGGTAGAACATTTACTCTTTTGCTATGTCTCATGAATTAAGGTATCAATTTTTGGAACTTTGGATAAATGTGTCATCCGTTCACTTACATTTATATTGCTTAGTTTTGTTAAACAGTTGCCATGTTCTATTATTATTGTTGTTGTTATTTTTTGTATTTTTCTGAAGTGAGAAGCCAGGAGGCAGAGAGACAGATTCCTGCATGTGCTCCATGGGGTCTACCTGGCATGCCCACTAGGGGGCGATGATCTGCCCATCTGGGCTGTTGCTCCCTTGCAACCAGAGCCATTCTAGTGCCTGAGGTGGAGGCCATGGAGCCATCCTCAGCACCTGGGCCAACTTTGCTCCAATACAGCCTTGGTTGCGGAAGGGGAAGATAGAGATAGAGAGAAAGGAGAGGGGGAAGGGTGGAGAAGCAGATTGGTGCTTATTCTGTGTGCCCTGGCCAGGAACCAAAACTGGCCAGGGCCACCATATTCTATTATTAACTAGGGTATATTTTAAGTAGATGAAATGGTTTTTGTTTTGTGACAAAGTATTAATATTTATAATTTTTAAAATATAAAACTTATGACAAACACAATACTATAAAAATGGGAAGATATTTTATATTTATTTTAAACCCGTTTAAAGAAATAAGACTTATGAGTTACATGCATAAAACATGTGATATTGTGAAAACTTGATTTTAATTCTGTTCTGAAGCAGGAACTGATTCCCCAGTCAGTTCATGAAAATTAATTGTTTCAGCTTTAGATAATTCCTAAAGCGAATCTATTTATTTTCAGAGTTTTTAAGTTCATCATGTTATTATTGTCAATAGTAGTTTTAGTCATTCATTTCCAAAAACGTTTTGGTCTCCTCCAGTTCTTTATATAAATTTTGTAAATTGATGAAAGTTAATCTTGAGCTTATAATAGTTTTGAAAACTAGAGAGTTCATGGAACAATTTAGACCTGAGTTGTATCTTTCTACTAGTTTTGTGTCTCAAGTTGGTTGCTTTGCAGTTAACAAGATGGGAGTGATACTATTCCAAAAACTTTCCTTGTTGTCTTGGGAGCCCCAAATTCTACTTTATATATCTTTCATCACAAAGGCTTATTTTACTGACTCTTCAATGGAAGTTACTTAAGTCACTCTTCTGTTTTTGACAAACCAACCAAGTCTTTGGGTTGTTAAATATATCCAAGCTTTGGGAATTAATTAATTAATTAATTAATTTTTATTTATTTTTATTTTTTTCAAGGGACAGAGAGATAGTCAGAGAGAGGGATAGATAGGGACAGACAGACAGGAACATAGAGAGGTGAGAAGCATCAATCATTAGTTTTTCATTGCCGTCGCAACACCTTAGTTGTTCATTCATTGCTTTCTCACATGTGCCTTGACTGTGGGTCTTCCCCAGACCGAGCAACCCCTTGCTGGAGCCAGCGACCTTGGGTCCAAGCTGGCGAGCTTTTGCTCAAGCCAGATGGGGGCCCGTGCTCAAGCTGGCGAGCTCGGGGTCTCAAACCTGGGTCTTCCGCTTCCCAGTCCAACACTCTATCCACTGCACCACCGCCTGGTCAGGCGGGAATTAATTTATTTGTAGTTAAGGTTTATAGAAGGATGGGGAGCGGATATGTAATGGAATGTTCTCTAGGTCCTGATGCTTACATTTTAGTACCAATCACTAAATGAATTTTCTAACATAGAATTGACATCACCTTATTCCTAAAGGACCATTTAGGAATCTGCCATTTAGAGTCTTTATAGATGAAGCTAACTCTGAGATAATCAGTTAATATAAGACAGAATAGGTTTTCTTAGAGTCATGGCTTCTAAATTGTTGTTTTTATGTCTTACTTTTTATTTAGTGTTTTTCAGTGTCCTGGAGAGTCTAGAAAAATGAAAGATTGTCCTGAAATTTTATGACTTAAGTTTATAATATAAGAGAAAATACTCATCCAAAAAGAAATAGAAAGTAAACGCTTCTTTATCTCAGATTTAGAAGAAGCTCAAAGAGTCTTTTTTAATCATCTGACAGCTGTGTGGAATTATGAACACTTGAGTACAACAGTCAAACTTCAAACTTGCCCCCAATCAGAATGAAAACGATAGCAATAGACTGCAGATTTAAATTGAGACCTCATTTTCTATAATATTATTTCATAATTTCTGTCGCATTGTTTCCCATTGATAGAGTTGTACCCACATTATATCATTTCCCTTATATTTGTACATATAAGAAAACTGACACTTATAGTAATCTTAAAATTCATTCATAATATTTCACAAGAATAATTCATTCAAAATAATCTCATAGCGGTAAGAAAATGGCTCTTTATTGAATGAATGTCTAAAATAATTCTCACTTTTGTTTTCTGAAAGAAGAATTTTGGAGAATCAGAGGTTTTTTGGATTGAAATTAATCTTGGAGGCCATTTGGATAATGAGCCTCAATTTGCAACTGCAGACAGTGAGACTCAGTTCCAGTAACTCACTTGAGGAGGAAGTTCATGGCAATGATAACTGTGGATCCCAGTTTTCTGGTTACTTCTGATTGCATTGCTCTATCAAATTGCCTTACTCACTTAAACCACGGATCGTACCAGTATCAAATTTTGCAAAGGTCAGGGCTAGTAAATCATTGACCTTGTCGATATATTTGTTATTATTACACCCAGATTATAGAGTACAGAAAATGGCAGTGCTAAATTGTGATTGGTTTTCATGGTTCCTGTGTCTGTGCCTATTAATTCACAGGACTTATGCCCTTCAGATCTGAGAACTAGAAACTTTGTACTTGGACTCTTTTTAAAGTTCTTTAATGTTAATAATAATTTGCCTTATAGGGCCTGAAACTTATTTTTTTATCACATTTATTAAAATGTGTACCAGGATATGGTTTCAGAAAGAATGCTAGACTATACCTTTTATATTAAACAACGTGTTCTTTGGAGCTAATGCCCTTAGGACATCTGATAATGAAAGTCAGAGGGTGTTAAAAAATCTAATTTAGAAAGACTACACCAATTTGGTAAATAGAAATACCCAAATAGTGAATCTGGTAGCAAATATACATTTATTAGACACTTCATTAGTTATGGATATTTGTGGAACTTTATGGGTAATACAATATATTTATTTTTGTATATTGTATTTCTTCTATCATACATTTTTTCCTGAAGTATTTAAAATATTATCCCTTTGATCTTGCTTTACTATTTTTGCTTATTAAAGAATACAGCAATAATAGCTTTAAACTTAAAATCTTAAAACAAATCATTGAATCCAGAGATTTTTTATTTTTTTTATCTAGTTTTATATTGACTAAAGAACTAATATGTACCCTTTTTATTTTTTTAATTGGGAGGAGGGGAGATAGAGAAACAGACTCCAGCATGCACCTGGTCAGGAATCTATCTGGCAACCCCCATGCTTGAATCAACCAAGCTATCCTCAGCACCTGGGGTAGACTCTCAAAACAGTGGAACCACTGACTGTGAGAGAGGAAGAGAGAGAGAATGGGGAGAGGGAAGGGAAAGTAGGCAGATGGTTGCTTCTCATGTGTGCCCTGACCGGGATTATACCTGGGAATTTCACACATGGGGTTGACACTCTATCCACTGAGCTAACATGCCAGGACAGTACCCTTTAGTTTTATAGTGTTTTATTGTTTAAAAAAAATCCCAAAGACTTGAATTTTCTTTTGAAATAAAGTTGATTTATTTTTCAATAGCTAGAGAAATTGAAGAAAAAAAGAACTTGGAATTTAGGATTTTTCAACATATAATCATATATTCTCTGGCTACCACTCTTCATCCTTCTACCCCCAACACCGCCACTTAATACCTGGAAGCTCTTGTACTTCATATATCATGTGTAAAGTAAAATACAAACTCAGCCCTATGATGAAGTACAAGATTTTCTTAAGTAGTCAATTAGAAAGTCCTATGGTTTCTAATGCTGAGAGTTTACAACCTGGTGTGTTTCAGCTAATTTTCATTCTTTTAGATGTCTTGTACACAATTACTTGATTACCTCCTACATCTCTCTTAATCTGGGTTACTGAACATAATAATAAGGTTTGCCTTTTTTTTTTATAGACCCATTCATCATCCAGATCTTCTAGCACTTCACAAACAGCTGGTGGCAAGCAGTCTCACTGACAATTTTTTAGAGCTCTTTTAGCTCCTTTTAAAAAAAAAAAAAAAAAAAATCGCCCATGATTTTCATGAGCTTGAATAAGGGAGGAACATAGAAAACCAGTTTTTGTTTAATTACTGGTGATCAAAAGAAGTCACCAATAATAGTATGGACTGATTTTGACACTGACATGTCTTTGCAAACTATATGAGACTTGTTCTACTTTAAATTTTTCTTCTTTTTTTCCCCTTCTTCTCTTTAATGGAAAAAAAGTTTAGTTTTAGCCAGAATATTTCATTCATATTTTAGAGGACTGTTCTTTAGTTCCTTTGCCTTCATCATTATGAGGACTGCCTATCAGTTCTGCTCTACCTTATTTGATTTGTAAAAGATTCCTAGTTTTTCCTGAAAATGAGCAAATTCTTACTTAGAACTGTATTTTGGTTTTGTATCAGTGCTAATAAAAATATATATGTAATTTTAGTATTATAAATCCATAAGGCCTTTTTAAGTGAGTATATTTCATGTGTTTCTAATAAGTTATGCTATCTTTTTATATTCTCACTTATCACTGACTTCTTTAGTATATCTCTCTCCCTTCTTTTCATTATTACATACATATCAAAATAACTTTCCAAGACTGAATCTTTTACTATCACTGAATACACTCATGTGAAAGCATGTATGCATGTAACCTTATGATATATAACTATGTTTCTGCCACTTTATGACTCTGACTCTAGAGACCACCCTGGATTTGTATAATCTTACTATGGCTGTATTGAAAAGTGAGAGGGTTTTTTTAAAAGTAGGGGAAATGGAAGGAAGCTAAAACTTCTACAGTTACAGGTGGTTAGTAGACTTGGATAAAAGCAGTGAAAGTACTTTGGGGTTTCATAAATGTTATTGATAATGTTCAAAGCAGCCCTGCTGTTCTTTTCTGAAGGTCAGAATGCTCTTATACAAGAGTTTTAGGCAGTCTTTCATATTAAGAATCAAATCTCTGTAAATTCCATGTAACCAAGGAGATGTATTGTTATTTCAAGAAAAAAGAAATGAGTAGCAGAGTTACAAAATTGTCTCCGTAAATTTGGCCTTAGCTGTCCTTTAACAATGGTACCTGGCATTCTTTATGCCACGGGACACTGACATGGTGCTCAGCTCATTCTGATTAAGTGTCAGAAGTGGTATGTTGGTAAATGTCTTTCACCCAGTGCTCAAGGCCAGGATGAAATTGGGACTGATCTGTATAGCATGTGCCAATTACCATGATATAGATACTCCCATATGATCAATCCAGCCTAAATTACCTGGTGTGGAAGTTTGTTAAAAAAAAACAACACAGTAGTACACCATTATACATTCTCCCCACCATACTGATAATAATAGTCAATAAAATACCCTAAAAAGCACAGGTAACATTAAAATGTCAAATATTTAGAAAGTGAAGTGTTTTGAGATTTTGTTACATTTGTTTTTAAGATAATTAATTTAACTGTAATTTTATATAATTAGATATTCAGTAGTGGTTGTGGTTGAACAGCTGGCCCACAGAATGCCTGAAATTTCACAGGCTCCCTGAGCTGGGGCGAGCCAGCTTTAGTGCACCAAGGTCAATGTGTTGTGGTGCTGAGTTCTGTTACACATGATTTTTGTTTCTTTTATTACCGACTTTTCCTTTGAAAATGTCACTACTTATTCTATCATTTTATCATCATTATTAATATAAACTATTATGATAAACTGCTTGTTTCCACCTAAAGTAAGTTAAATACAGGTGGTCATTGTCCTTCGGAAACTTAAAACCCAAGGTAGATAGTACTAGTCATGGAAATAGTAAAGTAAAAATATTCAAATTATAAACACTGAACAACAGTTGAGTTACATTTTTGTGTTTTCCCAAGCTTAGGTAAGGAAAAGATGTTTGTTCCCTTCCAGTTTCATTAGTCCAGTGTCTTTGAAGAATTAAAATAATATTTTCTTGAGCCCCATCCCTTTCTCTTTTAATTTTTGTACAAACCGATAGATAATGATTTGGGAGGCATTCCTTTGCATTCCTGCCAGGAAATCAGTGTTAGTCATGATACTGTTATGTGCCAGATTAGCTTGAAAGAGCAAGGACAACTCAAACAATCTGCCTAGGATGGACTTCTGAGGCCACTGGGCAGAGATGAGGAAGGTTTGGGGTTTGTTAGCAAATAACAAAGGTAGCAGAGAGAAGTGCTCAGCTGGCTGGTCAAAGTTGACCGTGAGATGCCAGTCTTGCCACTTGATGCCATAGCCTATGAAATTCTCTTCTGTTACCAACAAAGAGTACTTGGTAGCAACCCAAGCTCTCTCTCAAGAGAGGCATTCTGCAGCAAAGTCTAGCCTTTTACATGTTTAGATCATTAGAGAATTTAACAGATAAATCCGCCTAGAAATGCATTTCCAGAACTCTATTTTAATATTTTTGCTGCTATTCAGAACAATTTTAAACAGCTCTAAAATAATATATTCTCTAACCTTATATTTTATATTCTTGTGTTATAAGCAATGTGATAAATTATGTTTAGCATGTACTAACAGGAGGTCATTTCTTTCCCCTACAGCACACTGTTTTCCTTTTTCTTAAGGTAAGGACCTAATCCTCCCATTTTTTGTCATGGTGACCAGGAATCGAAAGTTAAGTGTATTTTTTTTTCTTGCAAGACAGACAGAGAGAGATAAAAAGATATAGTAAGGGCGAGAGATGAGAAGCATCAACTCATAGTTGTGGCATTTTAGATGTTCATCAATAGCTTCTCATATGTGCCTTGACCAGGGGCTCCAGCCAAGCCAGTGACCCCTTGTTCAAGCCAGCAACCCTGAGCTTCAAGCCAGTGACCCTGTGTACAAGCTGTTGAGCCTGTGCTCAAGCCAGTGACCTTGGGGTTTCAAACCTGTGACCTCAGTGCTTCAGGTTGATGGCCTATCCATTGCGCCACCACCAGTCAAGCAAAAGTTAAGTGTATGTTACCAAGCGTGATTGAGTCTTGTTTCCTAGTTACTCTCCATGTCTGGTTTCTCTCTCTTATGTGTGTATGTCATTATTTATAGGTAACTTTCAATCATCCAACAGAAGGTATGACAGAAGTTATAAACATTTTAGTTCAAAGAGTCATTAATGAAAAAAGTAGTAGTATTCGTGATGTCATCTGTGCCATGCTGTTAAGTGTTGCTGGTTGTTTGTATCTCAATTGCCGTTCCCAGTCACCATTCTCTTCTCCATCTCTTCCTCTAGTAGTGTGACCCTATGATTTACAGTGTGATATGATTGACCTGTTATGTTCAGAAACATATGACACAATTGAGTGGCTATGTTTCAAAATGCCATGACCTGGATTTTCACAGGGAGTAGTATGGCACTGCACAAACAGGGCAAGTATCATAGATGGAAAGATCCCAAATGGAAAAAGGGTGGTAATGCCCAAATCCCAACAGTGGGAAGAACACTGATCTAGCCTGGAGAATACTACCAGCATCCAGCATATGGGACACAGAAGGGAATTTCACCAAACTCAAGACTGAGAAGCTGTTTCAGAGACTAGGGTCAATGGCCACTTCTCCCTCTGAATTTCTCAACGTAGACCATTCATTTGAAACTGGGGTGCCTGGCACATAGTGAAGTGTTATGATCCTTTATTCTCATTGGCAGACTTCAGAAGTGCAGAGTGAGCATAACCAGGGAAGGAGCACCATAATATAATTAATATTCATTGAATTACATATCATACCACACCTTGTGAGGCCTAGCAGGCATTATCCTCCATGCTAGCCCATTGCTGGCTGACAGTTGTGGTGCGCATGCTCATATAGTTGGTATGGTGATATCCAGTTTCTGCTGTAATGTATTCATGTCCAGGCCCTATGTTTTCAATAAACAGATGCCTCCGGCTAGCCTCTATTTAGATAAATTTGCATTGTTTTTTGGGCATACTAATTTTATACTATACAGTAGATTAAACAAAATTATACTATTGAATATTTGAAGTTTTCACAGGAAAATAAGCTGGCTTGTATATCATTAATATTCACAATTTATGGAGAGTTATAGCATATGAGAGAACATTTTTCAATTAAAATATGGTTATTTTATAAGAGCCAAGGTATAATATTCTGGCTTTTTTTATTTAAGTAGAGTACCGAAATAAATTCTCACATTTTATTGATGAATAATTTTATTACCTGAAAGAAAATCTAATCAGTTCGAAAAACATTTTGCAACCTGAGGAGCTAAATACATCTCATTTTGCATGGTTGTTTTGTTATTATGTTATTCTAATAAAGGAAAGTTATTAAAATAAATATTGTACCAGGAAAGTACACCTGTAAATAATACTGACTTACTGGAAAAGTACATTAAATGTGAATACAAAGAAGAGAACTTGGACAAATATTTTAAAATATGTTAACTTATAAACAGTCATCACTATTTCATGGCTCTTGGTAGTTTATTTGCCTTCCCTTATTTGTGAAATAAATATATTTCATATTAGCATATGAGACATCTTAACTTTCTGAACTTTTTAAAATGAAATTTATTGCTATATCAGGGTTTCTACAACAGGAGAGAGTTCTTTTTTGGAAGAATGCCATTGGCCCAATGAGATAGGAGAAATGCTTTGTATAATTTAAAAACACATCTCTTTTAGGTGACTTAAAAGGCTAAGGAGGCCATTTTAAAATTAATGCAATTCTCTTGGGAGATACCATCGCATTCATAGATACTAAAATGAACTCTGACATATTCTATATGAAATCTATTAAGTTTTGACTCATAAAAACTCCACGTTGGTTTGCATTTCTATTTGGATTTGTTTTTGTTAACCAGTTTTATTTACACTGAAAGAGGTTTCTGGTTTTATCTCCATTGTAGCACTTGAGGGTGAAATCACCTGTTTGTGTACTCATTTTGCAGTTGCATCTCCCTTGCATGCATCTATTTGTGCTTTGCATTTGTATTCATGAAGTCCTGCCTGGGCCTCTCATTTCCCCTCAAGTTGGGGATGGGATGGAATTTATGTGTCTACCATTGTAACAAACTATTTTGAAGTACTTATCACAGATTGCCCGTTTTATTCTTTATTTACACATTGCGTCAGACTCTACCGGTTTGCAAAGCCTGGGTAATGTTTGAAGTGTCTCATCTCTCACAGGGCTTAGCACAGTGTGTAGGGGCAAGAGACAGAAGTAGAAGTGGACTTGCAGGTTTCTGAGTATAATTGAACCTATCAGTGCTCTAGAGTTTGATGGTGGGTGAGAGACAGATTCTTACGGTCTTTTTGGTTCTTGACTGGCTGAGTTGAAGTACTGGAAATGCCTCCTGAAATGGTGTTGAAGGGTTCAATGAGAAAAGGTCTGGTCTCTGGATAACTGTCCACAGAGGATCTAAGCAGACCTCAGAGTTTACTGTTGGTGATCCGTGAATTCTCTTTGTTACTGTTGAGTGTTCACACTCTCCCCTTTTAAGCAGTTGATGACATTAATTTTAATAATTAAAACTTGTCTTAATTATGCAGTGGCACAGTGGATAGAGTGTCGGCCTGGGACAATGAGGACCCAGGTTCAGAACCCCAAAGTAGCCGGCTTGAGCGTAGGATCATAGACATGACCCCATGGTTGCTGGCTTGAGCCCAAAGGTCACTGGCTTGAAGCCCAAGGTTGCTGGCTTGAACCCAAGGTCACTGGCTTAAGCAAGGGGTCACTCACTCTGCTGGAGCACCCAGGTCAAGGCACATATGAGAAAATAATCAATGAAATAAGGTGCTGCAACCAAAAATTGATGCTTCTCATCTCTCTCCCTTCCTGACTGTCTATCCCTCTCTCTGTCTCTCTTACTATTAAAAAAAAACCACCCTTAATTATTATGATTTTTATATTTTAAGTGAGATGAAGGGAGATGGTGAGACAGACCCCTGCATGTGCCCCAGCTGGGATATACCTGGCAACCCCAGTCTAGGGCCGATTCTTGAGTACCAAACTATTTTTATCACCTGAGGCTATTGTGCTTGGACCAACTGAACTATCCTCAGTGCCCAGGGCCATGCTCAAACCAACAGAACCACTGGCTTCAGGAGGGGAAGAGGGAGAGAAGGGGGTGGGGGAAAAGCATTTGGCAGCTTCTCATGTGTGCCCTGACCAGGAATTGAACATGGGACATCCAAAAACTAGGCTGGTGCTCTATCCACTGAGCCACTGGCCAAGGCCTTGTCTTAATTATTTTACTATACATCTTAGTTCTGGTAATTTCTTTATACTTTGTCCTAGCTAAATTGACATTGTTTTAAATATGCTTATTCCTTATTTTTGGTCTTTCCTTCTTGTATTTTTTTTTTGGTCTTTCCCTCTTTTCTTGTACTTTTTGTTAATATGCATTAACATAGAACATAAGAGTCCTATGACTAGGCTTCATGTTGTTGCCCTTTTTTGTTTGTTTTCTTACATCTTTGACAGTATACTTCATTGTGTGTGAAGTTAATGCTATGAAACTGCACAGCAAAAACTGATTAAAATGGCTAATTTTATAGTGTGTACGTATATTTTATCAGAATACAGAAAAATATATTATCTCTATGATAGCACACTAAATATGCTCTTTAGATTAATAGCTCTCAATATAGCACTTAGTAATTCTATTGAAGATGAAAACATAGTGAATACAACCTCGAGTGCAATGATTGCTAGCCTCACACATCCTCACACATTGAGTTTGCAGCAGAACTATCAGATTTTTTTAAAAAATAATTATTTATTGATCTTAGAGATGAAGGAATGAGAGAGACAGAAATATCATTCTGTTCTTATGTATGCCCTGACCAGCGATTGAACTGTCAACTTTTGCCTATCGAGATGATGCTCTAACCAACCAAATATCCAGCCAGGGCCAGAGCTATCAGTTCTTAAAGCACATTTGGAAACTTTTCTGCGGCCTCAACTCTTTTCATCTACATTACAAATGAATATTTCTATTCTCTGCTTTGTGCTATTTCTATTATGGTCAATATTGGCTCCTTGGAGGATATTTTGCATGGCAATGTATGTTTTGTTGGAATATTTTTTGACATGTATATATATTCATGAAACTATCACCACAATCAAGGTAATAGCCATATCTATTTCCCCAATTGTTTCTGTGAGTTGTTTTATACTTTCTCCCTCATGCCCTTCCTATCCTACCCAGGAATTGTATTCTATCACTACACATTAGTTTGCATGTTTTATATTCTTGTACAAATGGAAGCATGCAGCATGTACTCTTGTGTTTGGCTTCTTTAAATCAATATCATTTTGAGATATATTGATGTTATAGTCTACATAAGTAGTTTATTTTCTTATATGGGTATGCCACAATTTGTTCATTCACCTGTTAATGGACTTTTTTCTTCAATTTTTGACTATTACATATAAGGCTGCTATAAATATTTATATATGAAATTTTTATGAACATATACTTTTATTTCACTTGGCAAAATATCCAAGTGTAAAATGGCTGGACCATATGATAAATGTGTATTTAAAATAACAGAATGTTTCCAGATGTTGTAGAATTTTACATTTCAACCATTATTGTATTAGAGTTCCAGTTGATCTACTTCTTCATCAACATTTAGTATGGTTAAGCTTTTTCATTTTAGCCATTTTAATAAATATAGATTATAATTTGTATTTGTCTTGTAACTAATGATGTTGAACTTTTTCTTATGTAAGCATTGCCATTTATATATCAGTTTTGATGAAAAATCTGTTTAAAACTTTGACTTCCGTATTTCACTGGATTGATTGTTTTCTTATTAAGTTTTGATTGCTCTATATATGTTCTAGGTACAGTCTTTATCTGATATAATATTTGATTATACTTTCTTCAGTCTGTGGCTTACGTTTTCATTCTCTTGAAAATACAGGAAGAACAGACATTCTAATTTTTATGACAGTCATTTGATCAATTTATTTTTCTATTGGTCATGCTTTTGGTGTGGTAGTAAAGAAACCTTGCTTAACTCCAGATTGTAAACTTCTTTTTCTAGAAGTTTTATAGTTTTAGGTTTTGCAATCAGGTCTGTGATTTCATTCTGAGTTAATTTTGTAAAATGGGTGAGATATGAGTTCCAAGTTCACTTTTTTGCTCAAGGATATTCAGTTTTTTTAGTACCATTTTCGAAATTATTATTTCTACACTGTATTGCATTTGTACTTTTTTTTTTTTTTAAATCTCATGTTCATGCATGTGTGGATTTATTTCTGGACCCGTAACTGTTTTGATTAATGTAATTTTATATTAATCTTGAAATTAATGTTAGTCCTCTAACTTTATTCCCTTTTTAAAAATTGTTTTGGCTATTCTAGATCCTTTGAATTTGTATAGAAGATATATCTGTCCATTTATTTAATTTTTAAAATTTTTTTCAGAAATCTCTTTTGGCTTTAGTGTATAGTATTTCACATAACTTACTTGATTTATATCTAAGTTTTTCATAATTTAAAACTCTATTGCAAATCATATTGCTTTTAAATTCCACTTTTTAATTTTTTGTTACTAGAACATAGAAATACAATTGATTTTTATATTGATCTTGTATCCTGCAACTTTGCAAAACTCATTCATTAGTTATATATTTTTCTGAGGATTTTTTATATAGATTACCTTGTCCCCTGTGAATGAAGAATTTTATTTCTTCCTTTTTTTTCCTTGAATGCCTTTTATTTCTTTTGATTAGCCTATTTCACTGGCTAGAACTTTTAGGTCAATGTTGAATAGACATAGTGGGAGTGAATATTCTTGTCTTCTTTTTGATCATATAGGAAAGCATTCATTCTTTCATCAAGAAACATATTAGCTGTAGGTTTTTTCCATAGGCACACTTTTTCTGGTTGAGAAATTTTATTTCTAGTTTTTCTGAGTAATGGGTTGGTTTTGTTTGATTTATTATTATTATTATTATTATTTTAGTAAGACTAGGGGAGATAGAGACAGACTCCAGTATCCTGCATGCATCCCAACTTGGATCCATCCAACAATCCCTGTCTGAGGCTGATGCTCTGCCGATCTGGGTCCCTGCTTGCATCCAAGTTATTTTTAGCACCTAAGGTAGAGGCTCCACAGACCCATCCTCAGTGCCCCGGTCCTATGCACTCAAATAAATTAAGCCATGGCTGCGAGAGGGGAAGAGAGAGAGAGAGAGAAATGCGAAAGGTAGGGGTGGAGAAGCAGATGATTACCTCTTCTGTGTGCCCTGACCAGAAATCACACCTGGGACTTCCACATGCTAGGTTGATGCTCTACCACTGAGCCAACTGGCCAGGGCCTGATTTTGTTTTTTTAGGACCAGGATGTCAGGTGTGTCAAATGCTTTTTTTTGCCTCTATTAAGATGGTTGTATGGTTTTTATTTTATAATTTTGTTAATATGGTAAATTAGGTAAATTATATTGATTGATTTTCATATGCTAATATATCTTTCAATATAAGTAAATATGTAATGGTTAAACTTGGTTATGCTATATATTTTTTTTATATATTGAATTTGATTTGCTTAAATTTTTCTCAGAATTTTAGCATCTATTTCCATTTCTGTTTCTGTAATGCCCCTGTATAGTTGTTAGGGTAATATAGGCCTTATAAAATGAGTTGTGAAGAATTCTCTCCTTTTAATTTCTTGAAAGACTTTATGTGTAACTAATATTATTTCTTCCTCAACTGTCTGGGCTTGGGGTTTTCTTTGGAGGAGTATTTTAAAATAAAGGTTTATTTTTTTTAACTAGATATGGGATTGTTCAGGTTATTTATATATTCTTGAAAGAGCTTTGATAGTTTGTGTCTTTCAAGAAATGTTTACACTTAATTTAAGTTGTTGAATTTAATGGCATTAAGTTTTTATAATATTCTCTTACAGTCTTTGTATTACCTGTAGATTTTGTTGTGCTATTACCTAGGTCATTCTTGTTATTGGCAATTTTTGCTTTAATTTGTCTCTTTCCTTTTTTATCATTACCTTGCCAAGAGGTTTGTCCTGTTTTTAATATATCAAAGAACTTTCTTTACATTTGATTTGTTTGTTTTTTCTGCTTCTCAACCTTATTTTTATTTTGCTTAGTTTACCTTAATTTCTTCTTCCTTTTCTATTTTTTAAACTGAGTCACTGATTTTGAGACCTTTTCTCTTTTCTAATATATGCATTTATTTAGTGCTCTTAATTTCCCTCCATGTACTGCTTTAGCAACATCCTGCCTATTTTCATATGCTTTGTTTTAATTTTCACTCAATTCAAAGGACTTTCTAGTTGTATATAATTATATATAAATAAATGTATATTTCTAAATACAACTCGATAGCAAAACCCACATAAAATCCAATTAAAAATGGGCAAAGGGTCTGAATAGACAGTTTTCCAAAGGAAAATATACAAATGGCCAACAAGTATATGAAAAGATGCTCAACATCACTAGCCATTAAAGAAATCCAAATCAAAACCACACTGAGATTTCATGTCACAGCCGTTATAATGGCCATCATCAAAGACACAAGAGAGCATGAATGCTGGTGAGAGAGTGTGGAGAGACGGAACCTTTGTGCACTGTTGGTGGGGCTGTAAATTGGTGCAGCCACTGGGAAACAGGAGGTTTCTCAAAAAAAAGAAAAAAACAAAAAATAGAACTACTATATATGATCCAGCAATTCTATTTTTGGGAATGTATTCAAAAGTAACACAAATATTTATTCAAAAAGATATCTGCATCCCATTTTCACAGTAGCATTATTTACAATAACCAGTGCATGGAAACGATGTAAGTGTTTACTGATGGGCAAATGAATAAAAAAATTGTGAAATATAATACACGCACACAATGGAATATTGCTTAGCCATAGAAAATGAGGAAATTCTACTATTTGGGATACCATGAATGGACCTTGAAAGCATTATGCTAAGTGAAATAAGTTAAAGACATACAGTACACTCTCACTTTCATGTGGAATCTAACAAGAAAACAGAGCAAAACACTACACTCATAGAAAAAGAGATCAGATTTGTGGTGTCCAGAGGCAGTAGAAGGGAGGAATTAGAGGAAGATGGCTACAGCGTACAAGTTTTCTATTAGAGATAAATAATTACTAGGAATGGAATGTACAACTTGATGAAAAGTTAACACTGTTATATGACATATAAGAAGTTGTTAGGACAGTAGATTCTAGGAGTTCTTATCACAAGGACTTTTTTTCTTTTTGTATATATATGAGAAGATGGATGTTAACTTATTGTTAATCATTTTATTTGACAATATATGTAAATCAAACCATTATGCTGTAGACTTTAAACTTACATAGTGATGTGTGCTAATTATTTCTCAATAAAACAGGTTTCTTGTAGATGACATAACAAAATTGTTAGTTGGGACCAGATCAGTGCTCAGTCTAGGTCCAACTGTTCCCCACTACTGAGCCTTGAACCTTCTGTGTCTTCTGCCCAGTCCTCCATGAATTTTGCCTTCACAGTTTTCTGTGAAGTACACCTGTTGGGAAGAGGCACTGTCCTCGGCCTTGTGCATGGGCTGGCACTGTTATTTGTAATCCTTTCAGGTCGTTTTCTATTAGGCGTGTGCTGATCAGTGTTTAGCCGAACATTTGAGGGAGACCCTCTGCAGATCTCTGGAGTGATTTCTTTGCACACCTCCCTCCTCTTTCCCATGAACTCTGCCTGCCTGGGACTCCTCAGCTTCTCAGCTCCAGCTCCTGATTGAGAGTCTGCTGGGCTTCACAGGGATGTGTCTCCCTGATCTGTGGCATGGAAAGTCGTTAAGAACAGTAAACTGAAGAAGCAATTCTTGGCTTCACCATGACTGTTTCTTGTGTATCAGGTTTTTTTTGTTGCCTGATGATCACATTGCAAATTGTTATTTCGTACATTTTGTCTTATTAAAAATGGTTTGAGGCAAGTAGAATAAATATCTAGTTCTTGTTAACTTATTCTTGGCTGGAGCAAAAGTCTACCTGAAGTAATTTTTTTAAAGGTTAAAATTGGCTTATAAAGGTAGACTTCAAAACTCTTTTTTACATCAGTACAGGTACATGCTAACTGCAAAAGCTGCTTCCTGCAGGGAATAGTTTTATGAGACAGATATGCCCATGCTTTAACATCCACCAGTCATTTGGATACATTGAGGAATGACTTCTTATTCTGCAAAGGTTTTCAAGTGATTATGAATCCAGAAAGTTTAGTAACAAGTACAAACTAGTAGTTCCTTCCTCAGTAAGAGAACATGGGATAAAAGGAAATGGATTTATGACCTAACTTTCACTTAAGACATGCATGACCTTGGGAGTCTTATGTACTTTTTTACCCATAATCATCAATTCTTTCAGGAATAAGTAGAAATGTTGGTTTAATCAGCTTATGAGTACAAATGAAAGTAGATATTAATTATTCACATGGATTTCTCATTCTGAAGATATGTTTGTTAATGCAAACAATTTGTTTCTTTTAAAAATAGGGTTTATAAAAACATTGAGCTCTTTAGCTATGTAGAATCCAGTTAAGTACTGTTTATATATTTATCTGAATGCGCCTGTGTGGTTTCAGTGATTCCTGTGGGATGATCATACAGTAATTACAGTTTTAAGTAGTTCGTTTGTCTCAAAATGTTATCATGGCATATATTAATGTTATTCTAAGTGCAATTGTAAGAAGAAATATTAATGAAATTAATAAATAATTATCAGACTGAAGTTGAGTTAATAGGTATGACATCCAATTATAACTTGCCCCAAGAGAAATACTGAGTGAAGGTTGAATATGTCAGCCTCAGCAAAGATCCTTGCTTGTGCTAACTTAGACTAGATAGGGTTCATAATGACAGATCTCCAGTAGTATCTCTTATTATTAGCACCTTGATATAATTTGGAACCTATGTCTTATATATGTGGATTGAACTATCAATTAGAAGATCTCTCTTTAATTTACAAATCTTGCTGCTTTCATGGGAGTATATGTAGATGTACATTTTAGGACTTGTTAAAATTGAATAAGCTAGATTGAGAGATAATAAAAAAACAGAGAGAGGCTAGACTGATCCATGTGGTAATGAATTAGAGTTGGAGACATCAGTATGAATGCGTGTTTATCTTAATACAGGTGCAGATAGTATTCATGCACAAATATATATACAAATGCATATACAGACATGCACATATAAATATTTACACATATATACTATTGGTTATTATGCCCACATATGTTTCCTTGTTTTGGAGGCTTTAAGTGCCTAAGAGGCAACATAGCAGTAGCAACAAGCACTCCTGACACCCAAATGTTGTTTTCTAATAACATAGTCAAATAAAAGGAAGCAAGGGTTCTTAGAACATGACTGATTTAAAGCCTGGAATTAGTAGTATACCAGAGAGCCTGGATCATCTTGTAGTGCCAGAAAGAAAGTACAGCTTTCTAGTGCTCAAACAACTCCACAACGATAGGAGTATGTCAGATGCATACAGGTGCCACGTGAGACTCCCAAAGACTAAAGGTGGAACAATTTGAACAACAGTATAAAAATATATTTTGGGAGTATAACTCACAGTGGGAAACAATTAGCCATAAGTCTACACTGATAAGAATGAATTAATTAGTAAGTGTGTAAGTAAATAAGTGGAAGTATGATCTTTTGTGCAGAATTTCAAATATATCTTATAGATACTTTGTCCTCAAGAGGTAGAAGAATAAGTCTTGACTCCTTAATGTGGACTATGCAGAGTGACTTCTTTCTAAAGAGTATAGTATGGAATTGGGGAAGGGAGTTATTTATTATGTATAAAACTGATAAATACTACTTTAACTGAGTAGTCAAGATTAGCAATGATAAGTCAGGATGATAGTACATTCTTTTGATATAATGTAATGAGATTACACCTTACCTCTGTGGTCTTCTTTTCAAAAATCCATAAAAATGTTCTAATCATGAGCAAGACTTAAGATGAATCCAAATAAGGAGCATTCTGTAAAACACCTGACCTGTATTTCTCAAAGATGTCAAGATCATCAAAAACAAAGAAAGTATGAGAAATTGTCATAGCCGAGAAGAGTCCAGGGAAACATGAAAACTAACTGTAATCCTGGCCATCCTGGAATAGAAATAAGACATTAATATGTAAAAACTAAGGAAGCAGAAATAAAGTCTACACATTTGTAATGATAATAATCAATATTGGGCCATTAATTGTGACAAATGTACTTACTAATGCAAGATGTTATTAAGGGGAAATTGGGTGCAGGGGTGTGGGGATCTGTCCTATCTTTACAATGTTTTTGTAAATATAAGTCTATTCTAAAGTTTAAACTATTTAAGAATTTAACTTATTTTAGCCTTATTTTAAGTTAACAAGTTTATAATGAAACCAAATATAAGCAACCTACAAATAGATTTTACTATTGAAGTCAAATAAATGTGTTTTGATGGATTTTTATATGTAGCTAGATATTAAACATCTTTCCCAATGCACAAGTTGTTCCCAGTTATTTTGGGTTGAATGCAACATCTCACCTTTCTTCATTGATGGTACTGAGTAAATACTGAGAGAGAAGAAATGAGGAAAACAGATTTCGATCATTAAAACTTGTTTCATGCTGTGTAATGTGGAACATATATTTCCTACTAACTTCCTTGATTGAGAACAAAATATTTAAGCCCTTGGGTTGCCTTTAATTCTTTTATTTTTTTATTTTTTTTGAGAGAAAGGGAGGGAGAGAGGGTGAGAAGCATCAACTTGTAGTTGCTTTCACTTTAGTTGTGCATTGGTTGCTTCTTGTATGTGCCCTGAGCAGGGATAGGACCTCAGGCTCATGCTGAATTGTTGTCCTTTAGCTCAAGCCAGCAACCTTTGGGCTGAAGTCAGCAACCTTGGGCTTTTTATGCCAGAGACCTTTGGAATCCCGGGGATGATCCTCCACTCAAGCCAGCAACCATGCACTCAAGTTGATGATGCTTTATCAACTGTGCCATGACTTGTCAAGCTCTTGTATTGCCTTTTAGAGAAGCATTCTGACCCAGTGCAACCAACTACCACTTGAAATAGCCTTTGAAAATACCAGCTTTCTTCATTTTTAATAAAAGATATTAATGAATTATATATTGATAAACACTTCTCTTCAGCTTCATGCATTCTCTTTCAGCATTGCTTTGGAATCGTATCTCCTTCTGAAGAAATGGAAGTTACTGGATATTAAAGTTTCGGATACATTTCAGGTGGTTTCTGTTTTCCCACAGCGAGCTTTTTCTGCAATTTTATATTTACCTCCGCCCTTGTGCTCTAGAGTGATGTGTCCTTTGCAGATTTGTTATGGGGCATTTGGTTATCTTGTGCTCTTATTTTATCTGATCAATTATTAGCCTAAAGATTACTGGTGTCTGTGAAGAATAATAACAAGAAAGAATATCTGTGATGGTGAAATACTTAGGAAATATTGTGGGATGTGTTTGAGTATCATTTATATGTAGCATGGGCAGGGTAGATATAGAGATAAAAGCTAGAAATTCTACCTTCATGGACCTTACAGCCCAGTAGATACATACATTACTATAATTAATACTGGACAAGCAATAGTACAAGCCAAGAGGTATTGCTTATTGTGATGCTCTGGATGTTTCCTGAGAACTTCTCTTCTTCTTGTCACCGCTGCTTATTTCCTATTATAAGGGAAAAAATATATAAAACTGCAATGAGAATAGCATGAAATAAAAAGGAGAAATAATGAAAATGAAAAAGATAAAGAGCAGGAAAGAAATTAAGAATGGGAATTCTGATGATAAAAAGCTGACTATACAAATCAAAGCTCCAAAGAGAACCACTGTGAGCCAAGTCACAATTTCAAGACATTACAATTTGTCCTTTTCCTCCTAAGACCTACTTTCCACCCTTTTCCACTCTGCTTCTTTTGCATGGAAAGGCCCACTTGTCTAGATGCCTTCTTTCCGATTTCCACTTGTGGCTAGTGAAGAACTAAAAAGAAAAGGGGGAGAGGAAGAAAGTAAGGTTAGGAATTTCGCCCTCCTTGCTCACTTCTCTAGGTTCCCTTAGGCTGGCTGCATTATTCTATTGAGGACATGCTCCTCTTGAGGTAGGTTTCCCTCATATTCTCATTCCAAATTCTGGGAGCCCTTTCCTTTTGCTTCTGCAGGCTCAGGGATGCTAAAAGCCCAGGAGTTACTTCCCTGGAGTACTGTCTGTTCTCTTGAGGCTCCCTACACCTGCTCACATCTCTATACATAATCCTTATCTTAACCTCTTCTTGAATTGTCCTATTTGAGTGAATCATAGGTTTCCTAACTGGCACATTCAGATAATCAGAACTATAAGATCCTCATCATCATTGAGCCTTCTTCCTACTTCATTTATGAATGACAAAAATGAGGCCAGAGAAAGTTCAGCTTTTCATAAGTATTGAAGTTAATGGTAATGACTGGTTTAGAATGTGTGCATGCCAGTTTCTGCTCTTCCTAGTTCTCATTTCCCATCTGCTTTGAAATTATGGAAATATATTGCTTTTTTAATTTACAATCCAAGGCTTCTGGAAGCTGAGGCAATGAACATTCCAACATTCAGCTTTTGAGCATGTGGGAATAAACAAAGACCACCCAAATGGGAACAGACAGAGGCTGTGTATTCAGAGCGTGCTATAGCAAGTGAGTCCGCCACCGTGATTTTGTCTGGCAGAGACTCCAGAAAGGCAGGGAAGTGGGAAAGCTGTACAGTGGAAAAAAATAGTTCTGTATATGCTCTGAGTGGAGGTGGTTGGCATGGTGAAGCTGGATGCAGGCTCAGCAGGAGTGAGACATCTTATTTGATTGGTTTGGAAGCATATTTGGTTTTCTCTGGTTCTACCTGAGTTGAAAGGAACGGAGGGGTGGGGGCTTGTTCAAGTTCTGACTTTTCTGGGGTGATAGTTGTAGAGTTTGTATTGGCCTATATGATCCAGCCATTATCTATTTGTATAATCAGTGTCTTGAGCATGAATGCAATCGATTTGCTCTCAGGCTTTCTTGTTCATCACCTGAAGGAACTGGGGCCACTGAGTAGCAGATTAACTATAGCTTGCTCCAGGGATAGTTCAGCACATTGAGGAGGAAGAAGTGTGGTCCTCTGGAGGATGGTGGAAGAGAGAGACAAGCATGACATACAAACTTGGCATACCTTGAAGCAGTTCTGTTAACAGTCTGCTAGGCTGAGGTAAACAAGAACATCACTTGGAATATTTGGTGTCACACATATTTTTGCCTTAGGGATGTGGTTTTGTAAAGCTGATTTTTTTGCATAGGAACTTTTTCAGTCATTAATGCGACTAAGATCCAACTTTGCCAGCTCTTTTGTTGTGTGGGTGGCAGCAAAATTTCTCATGAGAGCCCAGCAGAGAAAACCTTATTCTCATCTGAGAATCCGGAGTTGGAAAGTGGCAACCATGTGTGTGTTAAGGATCAAGTGTAAACAAAATCATAAATTCCAGACTCTCATATCACATCCTGACAGTTATCCACTGAAGCTGGTATGAACATCAACTGTAGACTTGAAACAGGCCCTGGCTCCATCTCCTCCTCCTGCAGCTGATCGTACAGAATGCAGCTCTCAGGAATGAGGGAGTGGGTGGCTGCCATTTTCGTGCATTCTTGACTCCTGCTGTACCTCGTTTTCTAGTTGTTTTGTTCCTGAAACTCTTCTTTCACAACATCTTGTACCTTTGCGTCAGACTGGCTGTACATTCAGGCAATGGTGTTAACTTTCATCCTTAGACTTCCTCCCACTGCACTGTGCTTCCCCAGGTGATTCTACATCCAATTTGTATGCTACTTTTTTAAAAATCCCAGACATTCCTAGTCAAATGAGAAGTTTAATTGTGGGGAGAAGAGGAGAGGAGAGGAGCCTGTGAATTACATTTTACAATTTAACTTTCGTCTGGAAGGATATCAGGTGGGGAACAGCACAAGGATCTTCCCCTTACCCTTCCTGACACGTATTAGGCCTTCTGGCTGAAATCTCTGTGCCTCCATAGCTGGTGTTGCTTGCCCTTGCGATGAAGCACACAGGTGTTGGCCTTATTTAGCATTCAATACTCTATGTGGACTATTGATTTAGTATAGGTCCAACTGCAGGCACTATTGTCCAGAAGGTGGTAGGGGCTGAGATTCAGAGCTGTCAAATTGGAGTAGGCTGGGTTTTAATTTCATTCTAGTCAAAGAAAGTGTTCTATTTATTGACCTCTGAGTTCCTAAGAGTTTTATCTTTACATACCTAGGGAGTAGCGCTACAGCAATCTAGCAATAGAATATATTTAAATGTGTTTTTTTGTAAAAGATTACCTTTTATAGCTGTGATATAAAAATTGTAAAAATATTGATAGCATTATCTTTCCCTTGGAAATAGATTTTATTTTTATTTCTCAACCTATATTCACATATAATATGTGAGAACAATATCTATTTATAAATATTAAGGTAGTGTCTTTCATTTAACCTTTGTTTCCTTGAAAGTTCTTTTCCCATATCTTTTGGTTGTTTTCCTATAATGTGCGACTTACTGAGTTTTCTAATGATTGATTTCATGTGAAAATGTTCAAAACCCTAAAAAATATGAATCATTATTTGTATCAAATTTGAATTAAGCAGTGATCCTATTCATAACTGTTGAAATATTGTGTATTAAATTAATGTTAGCAATCCAGCATTTGGTAACATATATTTAAAATGTACTTACAAAAGTATGTTTACAGGTTTTGCAAATCAGTGTAGTGGTAGAAATGCATGAAATTTCAATACATAGGGAACTTTTTATATCGATTAAAAAGCTGGTGACAGAGGTGAGGATCTTATTCATGTATTTCATGGCAATATTAATTTAATTGGTTTCCTTTAAGACTTTTGTAAAAATGACAGTGATAGTTAATAGAAGTAGGAAGATAGCTCATGCTCAGTTAAAGAGATCTGGCCTTCTCTTTTGTTAATGAATAACTTCAAAGCTGAAATTTGCATTAAGAACGTTAATGCGATAATTTTAAAAGTAACCATTAGTCTGACATTTTTAGGATAACAAAACTAAATTCTAGTGAAGTTGAGACATATGGAAGAACAGTGGTAGATATTAGGCAAAAAGTAATCTGATCACAATAAAAATATGCTTTTCCTTAAAAATCTGTCAAAAGGAATTCCAAGTATTTAAAAATGCATGTTAAATGTGCTTTACTACAATTTTGAAATAGATTAAAATTATATGCAAATTAATGCAAATCGTGTGGCTTGAAGATTAAGTTTTGAAGTGCTATCTTCATTCCCTGAAGTAAATGGCTGTTGAAGAATGGGTGTATAAATATCTGACTGACTGGCTGGTTGGCTGGCTGGTGGGCTGAATGAAAGAATGAATGAATCTTTTTTTCACTTTGAAAGCTGGTAAATTTTCTTCTTTGCCAGATGGTCAGCTTTTTGTCATATTCCAAGCAGAGTCTGGGAAGTGAGAGGTTGCAACCCCAAGTTTAGCCTAATCAGCCCAATTTAAAACTGTGAAGACCTTTGCCCAATAATGATGCTGGTCTAGTGTAGAGCTGTTAGTGTAGTTAGCTAGTTAGTATTAACAACAGGAGGGAGCAAATCTAATTAGACATTAAGTCTAATGAAATAGGGAGCTGAGTCAGAAATTAAGCAGGATTTACTAGGAAGCTATAACAATCATAGCCTCACCAGGGGAACTCTACATCATCATCCCTTGGAACTTAATCATTGAGCAATCCCAGGAAGAATCTCCTAAGGGAACAGCCAGCCTGGCCAGAACCAGGATTCAGCAGGGGGAGAATGCCTTTGCTGGGTGCATGCTCTGTTCATGCTGAGATAGCTCAGGGGAAAATCCTTTTACTAGGAAGCATGGGCAACAGAAGTTAAGATGGCAACCATAGGGGGAGAACTCTAGCCTGGGAAAAGGATTGGATTGGATTGGATTGGATAGGAGGAAGACCCAATGCAAGCCCATGAATGATTAGGAAAGAGATTGGTTAATTTGAAAGTAAGCCAGTTCTAGGAAATATCATCAAAGCTTAACAAAGGCCTTTTCAGTAGCACACACTTGCCCCATTTGTTCATTCTCTCTCCAGTCGCAGCTGTGTGGGCCTGGGCTGCATGCAGCCAAGCCAGGCTCCAAGTGTGGCTCCAAGCACAGGCCTGGGTACAGAGCACAGCCAGGAACAGAGACCAAGCTCTACAGATGGGGACAGAGACTGAGCTGGACTGAGCTCTGGCATGGATTGAACTGAACTGCACCCTGCGAGGCTGGGCCAATGGCACAGAATTTCTGGACCCCGGCCCCTCATCTGGGCTTGGTGAAGATAGGCTGGACTTATTCCATAGCAGGACGGGGTTGAGCCATCTGGTCATGGGTGAAATATCAGACACCTGGGGATACTCATTTATTTCTACCCCAATAAATATTTCCACTACACCTCATCCTTCCATGCATGGGTACCTGGAAATGCTTTCCTTGTGACTCCATGGAAAAACCCCATTTCCACAGGCAAAAGAATTCCTAAGCTCTAGTGCATCTGAACCCCAGAGGGAGAAGGCCAATTTCTTAGTACTCACCTGTTCAGTACCTATCTATTGAACACCTACTAGGAGCCAGACATTGTTTTATATAGGCTCCTGTCCTTCTGTCTCTCAGATTAGATTCATCACCCTTGATCTCTAAGCAGCATTTGTAGGTAATTGTTTTTGCCACCCATTCTTTCTGGAAATATCCTCTTTCCTTAGATCCTGCCATACTTCATTTTCTTGGCTTTCCTTCTACTTCTATAAAATTTGCTTCATTTTCAACCTTTGCCAACCTTGCCTTGGGAGTTCCCTGAGGCTCAGTTTTTGCCCTCTGTTCTTTCTCTGCTCTGGTGAATCTTAACCCTGGCTATGATCACAACCTCTGGGCTGAGGCCCCGAGCATGGATGCATTAAAAGCTCCATAAGTGATTCTGAAGCACGGCTACAATGAGAGCTATTTTTTATACTATAATCCAGGGAATTGTTTGTGTATCAAGACTTCACTTTTGTCTCTCCTGATTAGTGTCATACCAGTATCTGCTTTCACTTAAGTGCTTGTTCTGCGCCAAGAAGATATTTTCATTTAGAAATGCCATTTCTCTGCTTTATCTCCAAAATATCTTTACCTCCTGATTTCTTTTTATGTTTAATTCCAATTCAAAAATATTAATCTTTGACTTTCCTTCTTTCCTCTTCTCTTCAATATCTTTAGTACACTATGATTAAACTAATGGATCAGGCTAGTAATAGTTACTCAGATGCTGTTGCCTCTCTGTTGACAGCAGGATCAAAATAAAAATACTAATCATGGAACATAAAACTTTAAAAATCTAGATCCAGACACACAAGTTATCTTCCTCATAGAACATCTCTACTGCTCACAAAAATTCATATTTCAAAATAACTATGAACTGAGAAAATATCCCCTAATTCTTGTGAGCAGTGTATCTTAACCATTTGTAGGAGGGCCTGTGTATTCCCACCTTCTGCACAAAACCTTTCTTGACTTCTCCAAATGACTCCTCCCTTTCCTTGCAGAGTCTTATTATAGTACAATGCACTGCTCAGGTAACTCCTTTTATTAAGTTTGGCTGTCTCCTAGAAGACAGAATCCTAACTGATCTTGTCCTGTAACATAACTGAACATGTTCTTCCCTTTGTTTATCAGAGACATTTTTTAATGAATTAGAAAAGGTGATCAGACATGGGTTATGCATTACAGCAACAATGTGTAAGAAATGATCATTTCAAAATCAGAAAAAGCCTATTATAACATATTTTCTACAAATTATAGTCAACCCAACATTTACTGGATGGCTATTATGGGTTAAGAAGTCATTTATTCCTGTTATCTTATTTCATCCTTATGTAAAATAAAGTAGTGTTATCTCAATTTTAAGATGAGAAACTGAGTCTCAGCAATATTAATCAACCTTGTTCCTCTTTACACGCATGCCTGGGATTTCAGTCTGGGTCTTCAGAGTACCAATATGGTGCTTTGTCTCTAACCCAGTTAGGAAGTTCTTTGGTGGGGGTAGGGATTGTACATGTTTATTTTATTAACATTTTCCTTTCCTGAATCTCAGGTAGTTACTAAATAAATGAAATGTGTGAAGGATCATAGGATAAGCTAGATTTTCCAGATCACCTTCCGAAAGGCCTTGTAAATGTAGTCCCAAGTAGAAGGGCCACCCCGGCAGGGCCGCAACATCGGAGCATTAGAGTTGTTAGATAAAGCCTGCCCTGTAGAGGTGAGGCTAAACATGTTCTAACATTAGCCAGCGTGTGCATTTTCTAAGAAACTATTTTAATGAAAGTGGATTTGAACTCTGCCATTTTTATTTGAGGATATAAATTAACGAACATTTTATGTCCATGTGACAAAGTTTCTTTCCTTCAAGAGGAGGGATCAGTTTTCCCACCGCTGTCTTTTTGAAATGGGAAATGAGGCTAGTTTTCCCATGATAGCTGGTGTCCAGCTGGCAATGACCTCTGTCCCAATTTCCAGGGCACTGGAGACCATTGATGCTTTCTATCTGCTGTAGCTGGAGAGAAGGGGGAAGGAAGAACACTTCCCTGGGACCACTGCTGTCTCATCTCATTAAGTTTCTATTAGGTGTGAAATATATTTCCTAATCAGTATTTGGTGAGCAAATTGAGTTTAGAATAAAGAACTCAAGCTACCTTTTGCTGGAATATACCTATTTTACTTTAAAAATGATTAACTACATTTTTATTTAAGTAACCAAGTAAATTGAGTTCTTATACTTACCATTTGAATTATTAATTGAATAGATTGTAGGCTTTAGCTATCAAGGTAACCAAATTCTGTTGTGTGAACACTCCTTCATTTTCTAAATTTAGCCCAATAGCTTTGTTTTCTTACATGCCATGCAATTTAAAATTTTTACTTGAACTTTGCTATGAATAGAAGAATTAGGAGTAGGAAACTCTACTTCAAAGGGAAATGTAATTTTACTCTTCAAGCTACGGAGCTGAGATCAAAAGCATTGGAGAGGTGACCTGGGTGGCCATTACAAGTAATTGGAAAAGAAGTACAATTTCTTATTACTGCATCTAAAAATGAGGACAACATTCTTTAAATATCACATTTATATAAAAACTTGCACCAACTCAATCCACATGCTTAATTGGAAGCTACTATAAAGGCAGTTCATTGTTTTTATAACATGTTCAGAAATAAAACTGCTCTTATTTAAGCATCACATAGCAGAAATATTAAAATCAAGTCTAGAATAGAGGAAAAGTAGGAAATGGGGATGTGCCAAAGACGCAGAAGAGCAGAGTTTGATTACAATTAGAGGGAAACAGAATTTTTTCTGTACCCCAACCAAATTACTGAATTGAGTTGGCTTATTTTTGTACATATTTGGCAGCTAAAGAATGGATTGCCTTTCAGACAAAAAAAAAACCTTTGCACTGTAGTGGTTCATTTCATAGTTCCTACTTCGTAGTAATGGTACCTTTCTATTGGAGAGGGAACTATTCCAATCAACAGGGGTATATGGAATCTGTGAAAGAAGCTTTCAATTTTTTTTCTTTCTTTGCTACAATATGAATAAATTGTATTGAATAGGATTTGTCATCCTGGTTCTATGGACTCCTGAGTGTATGTAGATGCTAATTTGGACAGCCATGAGTGGAGAGCCCCATTATCATTAAAATGGTCTAAAAAATTAGTAATTATATTCTGCACTGAGTGATATTTGAAAATTGTACTTCTACAATATATCAGTGTCCATGCTTTTTTTCATGTTTAGAATCGATCAGTGGTAGTTGTTTTCTTGTTTGTTTTTTTTTCTGTATGAACAAGACTTAACCATTCAAATATAGAAAGTGAGGGATTATTGAATCAGTTCATGGCACACGCTTTGTCAGATTATGTACTCTGTTCATGCTGGAAGAAGTTGAATTTCATAGGAGGTGAAAATGGACATATTACATTAAAAGAACAGCGAGAACAAAAATATTAGGGTTGTGTGTGTGTGTGTGTGTGTGTGTGTGTGTGTGTGTAGGTACAGTAGAGGAAAGAGAAGACTTGTGAGGGAGATGAGGTGAGAGTAACCTGCAAGAGTGAATGGATTCTAGATTGTGGAGGGATCACTGGGGTTGAGGCCTGAGGGACCACTGAAGGTTTGAGTCAGGGCTTTGGCACAGCACAGCCATATCGTAGAAGGTTCTCCACCACCCTTGATGTGGTGCATTCCTTTTCAATGACATTTCCAACTGATAGTTATTAGTTGTCTTTAAAACAAAAACAACTCTTATGCAGTGAAGTATGATGGGCACTATAAAGAGAAAATGGAAAATGAATGCCTGGTCCCTATCATTAGAGAACTAATATGCTTTGAAACGGAAGTGCTGTACAGATGTAAGTTAGCGTTATTGCCAGAGTAAAAGAAAAAGCATTGTTCTAAGCAGGCAATTAAAGTTACAGAAGAAGATTTATTGCACTGAAAATACCCTCAAACTCTAGCTTGTTACCTAACAATGCTTTCATTTATCATGAAAAAATGGTGAATGTATAGTGCAGTACCCTATTAGGGTTGATCATCAGGAATTTCATAGTCACATAAATGGATACCATGTTACAGATAAATCTTGAAGAATCCAAGTATTCAGCATTATAAGAACTTGACATTCACTGGCACTTTTGAGTGTTGCAGCACAGTTGGGGGAAAGGCCAGTAGCCATTTGAGTAGCCCAATGTATAACCGAACTAGGGCATGAAATAAAGACTCTGTTTCCCAGACCAGTATTGGTAGTGATTTAATTTAACCCAAGACATACATCATCAGCTCATATCCTTTCTGTCTGTAAACCCTTGTACGATATAGATTTGCCTGCAATAAAATTCAGGGTCTTTAGCATGGCCGTGAGCCCTGAGTGTTCCGGCTCTTCTACCTGTCCAAATTTGTCACCACCACTTTTCACCATCCCTTTGCTCCAACCATAGAATCTGCCATTTGGCTTCCAGCCTAACAATCTCACACATAAACAATGTTACACCCACTTCAACCCAGTCCCCACTCTTCTCTGGGTGATGACATGCTTCCTGCTCTCATATGAAGTATCATCTCCAAGGGGAAGCCTTTCTTGATCTTTCAAAAGTAAATCAAATACTCATAAATTACCCATTATTTTTTCTTCATAGTATCGCTTACTGATAAAATATATTGATTTGTATTTGCTTGACATGTTTTCTTATCTGCTTTATTGTCTTCATGAGCAAATGTGTCAATTGTGTGCAGTATACTCAGAGCCCAGCATAGAATAGTGGCTCATACAGACATTTTTACTGGTGTTTGGAGAGAGAGAGGTATGTAGAGTTAAGATTCAAATAATAATTGAAAATCAAAAGAATTCTTTTTTCTTTTTTTTTTTTGTATTTTTCTTAAGTGACAAGCAGGGAGGCAGAGACAGACTCCCGCATGCGCCCAACTGGGATTCCCCCAGCATCCCCACGAGGGGGTGATGCTCTGCCCATCTGGGGCGTCACTCTGTTGCAACTGGAGCCATTCTAGTGCCTGAGGCGGAGGCCATGGAGCACTCATCAGTGCCCGGGACAACTTTGCTTCAATGGAGCTTTGGCTGCAGGAGTGCAAGAGAGAAACAGAGAGATAGGAGAGGGGAAGAGGTGGAGAAGCAGATGGGTGCTTCTCCTGAGTGCCATGACTAGGAATCGAACCCAGGACTTCCACATGCCAGCCGACGCTCTACCACAGAGCCAACTGGCCAGGGCTTGAAATAATTCTTTAACATTAAACAATCAAGCAAATATCTGCTAAGTTTGAATCTTGTAAAGAAGCTACATTACAATGGTACCAGTAAAGAAAAAATTACATATATCTGGCCATTACTAAAGCATGAGTAGAAATATAAAAAAAAAATCTTAAATTGTTTTTTAATAGCATGTGTATATATATTATTATTCTAATTAGAAGAGCAAAAATAGTTCTTTCAAAGGAATATATTTTCACCATGGAGGAGCATTTTGACAATTAATATACAAGCTAGAAAAAGGAAAATAAGAACAAAAGCTTAAAACACAAGGAGAGAGCCTGACCAGGTGGTGGCACAATGGATGGAGCCTTGGCCTGAGATGCTGAGGACCGAGGTTCAAAGACCTGAGGTTGCCAGCTTGAGCACAAGGCTGCCGGCTTGAGTGTGGGATCATAGACATGACCCCATGTTTTTTGGCTTGAGCCCAGAGGTCACTGACTTGAGCCGGGGGTCACTGGTTCTGCTGCAGCCCCCCTCCCCCAGTTAAGGCATGTATGAGAAAGCAGTCAATGAACAACTAAAGTGCCGCAACTATGAGTTGATGCTTCTTATCTCTCTCCCTTCCTGTCCGTCTATTCCTCCATCTCTCTCTCTCTCTCTTACTTTAAAAAAAGAAAAAGAAAAGGAGAGAGGAAGTTTCTTCTAACCCTTTCCTCCCACAGTTCAGCAGTGGTGTGTTTATTAAACCAAAAGTGATAAAATTGCTTTTCCTGTGTTGGCATGGGCTGAACAAGACACCTGCATTTCATGAATTGATGAGTAATTTTTTGTAGTTCTGATTCTGAGTACCCTGTTGATTGCAGCAGTGTGCTGTGGTTGCAAAAGCACTAGGTTTAGAGCTAGAACACCTGCATTTAAGTCCTGGTGTCACCACTTACCTTATACAATAAATCTGGGACAAATCACTTAACCTCCCCCAGGGTGATTTTATTTATGAGATGGTACCCTGCAGGATGCTTGCATGTATCATGCAAGGTAATTACAGGAAAGCTCCTGGAGAACTGTATGTAGTACTAAAATGAGCTTTTTGCAGTAGATACATATCTGTCTCTAAGTAAGGAACTTTGTGCAGATGAGGGGCCACACCCTTTACCTTGCTCTGGATGAACTTACATTTTACTTGGTAGATGATATGCACACAAAAAATTTACTTTGGTGAAGAAAGTGGCATAATACAAGCATAAAACAGCATATTTTTGCTGCTCCCTTCTCTTCTCGTTTCTCTTCTCCACACTTGTGTTTTAGAAAAACAATGTAATGTTTGGAAAAGGGAGATTTATTGATCTAAAAAATGAACAAGTTCAATTTTTTAATAAAATACTCAATTTATCCACCCACTAATTAAAAAAATATTTTAATAATTATCAAAACATTGAGACTGAGGTAAAATAAACACATGCATTTTTTTAATGTTTTTTAAAATTAGCATTTATCATAAATGAATATTTTAGCATCATTTATAATTTTTTATGTTTTTTTTCCCCATTGAATGATTAAGATACTCTTTACGTGTGGGATAAATAATAGATTGATACCATTGTGCTTATCAAGGGAGATACAATGGTTGGCATTTTTATTATGATTTAGAGCAGATTATTTTGCATATCTCAAAATTAGAATTTTGTATATCTGACATTGTGAAGCATTAAATTATAAATAGAGAATATATAAATTTTATTTTATGCAAGACTTAAGAACTATATATGTATGATAGACAAAATAGTGACCATATGTATTTCTAAAATACCTTTAAATTGTACCAGAGAGGGAAAATATGGTATGCATATGTGCATATGTGTGAGCTAGTACATGTGTGTTTGTAGGAAGACATATTGGAAGAAAATACAATGCTAGCACTGGTTATTTCTGAGGGATGGGATTATGGATGATATTTTTTTCCTGTGGTTTTCAGTTTAGAGATTTTCTACAATGATCATATACTTTGTTGGTCATAAAATATTAAAAAGTGGATTTTTATATGCCATATAAAATTAAAGGACTTAACAAAAAATATTTCCCTTTGAAATTAAAGGCTTCTACTGCAACAACATTCCTCTCTTGCTTTTAAATCACACTGTTGGTACCTGGTTAGATGTTTCACCCTCACGAACATGGGCACTTAATTAACATCCACTGGTGTGTGATTGGATCCCCGATGTGTCATGCTTTCATATGAATTATTATAATGTAAAATACATTCTAGTAATAACATTGAAGTCATCCAGTAAATTTTCCTGATTAAGTAAGACTGTATAAGAATCTAACTTTTCTTTTATATTAAAAATTTGTCAAATAGTACATAAGTAATTCAAAATATGCTTTTACAAGATATTATCTTTTAAAATCTAGAAACATGTTAGGGGTTAAATTTTGTTTCATCGACTTAAAGGGTCTAGGAATTTTAAATGTTAGGGTTGTCTTCTGATAAAAATATTAAAATAGTGCTCTTTCCAAAAGGGAGCTTCACCTGCACATGTAACATTTAGCGTTATATGTTGGTGAACTTGGTTTTCAGTAAGTCAGTGAAGAGGCCCAGTGCACTTCACTCCAGTGACAAGCTCACTGTTCTGTAGAAAAGGCAATTCCTTAATTAGGCTGCTCTACTCATGTAGAAATTTTCACCTGATCTCTGCTCCCCTTTAATTTTTACTCTCTAGAATACTAGTGACTTAGACTGTTTTTCTTTTATCAGATAACTCACCACATATTAGAAAATCATTGTTTGTCCTACTGTGTTTCCCCCAAAATAAGACAGTGTCTTATATTAATTTTTGCTTCTAAAGACATGCTAGGTCTTATATTCAGGGGAGGCCTTATATTTCTAAGATTGAAAAAAATTGCACTATGTCTTATGTTTGGGGAAACAGGGTATCCAACTTTTTCTCAGACTTACTCCCCACACTCCACTTTCAATTTGGTTCATGCAACAATACCATCCTGAGCACAGTACTTGGGCTACGGGGCTACAAAGAGGACAATAATAACATCAGCAAGGAGCTCCTAATGTCATAAGGAAGAGACAATTATGTATACAGTTAAATAAAACAAAAAAAGTAAAGACTATAGAAGAGTGGCTAACAAAAGGCTTGGAAAATAATATGATCCTAAGAACTAACTTAGTTCTAAGCAAGAGGATGCTTTTCAAAGAAGGTCATAGTTGAATCAGATATTGAGACAAATGGGAATTTGTCCACAGGAAGCAGAGGCGAGGGCACATGGTGCAGAGACAACATTACTGACAAAGAATTAAGTTTCAACGCACGAAACAACCTGACTGGCTCACTGAGCAAACTGTGTAAAATGGTTCTAGAGTGTCTTTCTTTGTTAGCTATGTATAGATAGTAATTTGAGGAAAGAATTTTCAATCATAAAGTTCAGTCCAGTTTTGAGTGAATACTTTGGTGAATTTGGTGCTTTGGGTATTATAAAGATGGCAATGCTTTATATTTCTCTCATTATTTCTTTATAGAGCACCAAGTTTAAGCTCTTATAGCAGCATAACATTCATGGTCAAGTTTACCTGTGATAACAAGGCACACAACATATTACCATGTCAAATACTCTTTTTCTATGAGAACAGATAATTTGTTTAAATAGTAAAACTATTCTCTTATTTTTGTTAAGCTATTTCTAGGAAAACCGCTAGGAATTAGATGTGTAACTCAATAAACTCAACTGCCCATTGATTAACTCTCATATTTTCTGGTATGCTTTTTGAAATATTTATCTTGAGCCTGATCACAGCTTTGTGGTGACTTCTAGCATATGCTTTCTGTTTTAAGCTGATGTGAATGGCTATCCACATCATAATTCTCTTTGTATTCTTTGTGAAAGAGATATTGAGAGAGAGAGAGAGAGAGAGAGAGAGAGAGAGAGAGAGAGAGAGAATATGATTTGTTTGTTTTCATTTTCTCCCCACAGCCTGGCATTCCTAGTATCTTTTATTCTCTCCATTTTTCTGGTGCCTTTTTCTTTATTTTTTCTTAATTTTTTTTTATTTTTTGGGGGGTATATTCAGTATTCTCACACTCAAGGTTAAGGTGAAAGGGAGAAAATCAAGTTAATATAATCAACAGAAAAAGAAATCATCCTAAGAACTACTAACCAAATATTTTATAAGGAACAACCCTTTTGTTGAGGGTAATACTTTGAAAAGGGATTTAGATATAGAAGTTGACAACTTGAATAAAAAGCTTTCTTTGTCTACAGTGCTGGGTTTCTGGTGATTTTAACATGTAAAGAGACCTATCTCATTTAACAATAAATATGTCAGTGCCACTTACAAAATATATTAATATGTTTTACTTAAAAGAGACATTCCTTTCGGTGGTGACTAGTTCTCTTTCTCTACTCCCAAACACATACACTCAGGGAGTGGAAGGATAAGAGACATACTTCATTTATTCATAAGAACATAAGAATTTATACAGTTAATACAATTTAGTATTATGAGCATCATTAAAATAGCAGCTTATATTCAGGTTAGCAGTAGCACATAAAGTCACACAACATATAGTTGATCAAAATGTAAGAGAGTGGTGGTTACGGGTTGGGGGGAGGGAGGAGAGGGTGGGATAGGGAGGAGGAGAGGGGCACAGGGAAAACCAGATATAAGGTGACAGAGGACAATTTGACTTTGGGTGATGGGTATGCAACATAATTGAATGATAAGATAACCTGGAGATGTTTTTGTTGTACATATGTACCCTGATTTATTGGTGTCACCCCATTAAAATTAATAAAGAAAACACACACACACACAAAAAAATATGTAAGGGTCACAAACTGTAGGATTGGGAAAATTTTAAAGATACAGAAGCATTTTCAATTTCAAGTCATCTGTGATAGCTCTGGAGAAGCAATTTCGTGACCCTCACAACTGTATAGGAAAACTTCTTCTGAATTAAAAAATCCACTCTCAAGCCATTTGGTTTTCATAAAATACAGGTTTCCCCAGCTGTACAAAAGTCGAGTGTTCCTATGAAAACTAGTATAAGCCAAAATGGCCCAAAGTGAAGCAATTAACATTAATTTATATGGGAAATAATTTTGAGTGTTCCCAGACCCCCAAAATAACCTGCCAGATCATACCAAATGACACATAAAACCTAAAAATAACACTAATATATAGTAAAAGCAGGAATGATATAATGAATGTACAGCCTATATAAAGTAGAAATAATGAGTGTACATTGTAGTCTCACCAGTGAGTGCTGCCTCTACAGTCACCTGCAAAAGGAATGCTGAATGCTCTCTTTTGCTTTCCATCCTTTTCGTTGTTGTCAAAGTGAAAGTCCGCTTTCAATTTTTTTCAGCTAGTGAAAACAAGTACTGATGTCGGTCTCTCACAATAGTGATGCGGTGTAAACCAAATGTTCATAAAGCAGGGGGTTCCTGTACATGAGAAATAGGAAATGTCGGCCCTCCTCTCTCGCCAATTCGGAGCCTTTAGAGGCCTGCTGGGGATGGGACTTCTGAGATGACACACCCGTCTGGGACCCTGTGCTCCAACACCATGTCTGCTGGCTATAAAGTGGGGTCCAGCACACAGCTCTTCCTAGAATTGAAGGTGTTTATGCTCACGATGAAACTGAACTCAGTCTAGGCAAGAGATGTGCTTATGTGTACAAAGCAAAGAACACCACAAGTGCCTCCAGGTGGCAAACAGGGCAGAACCAGAGTAACCTGGGGAGAGGTAACTTGTGCTCATGGAAACAGTGGCATGGCTCATGGCGAATGCTGTAGCTACCTACCTTCCTGCTAAAGCCATTGAATGTTGAATCCATGTAATGCTATACCACTCAATGATTTACAGTTATTGAAAGTAAATAAACAAAAGTGGATTTGTTCTCTCACAAGAAAAAAGGTGGGGGGGCATCTCTACATCAAAGTAGCTTGCTCGACAGCTCTCTTTTCTTGATTAAAGTTGAAGTCTCCTGCTTATTATTTTCAATTTGCATTTGGTAGGGCTTTTTCTGTTTTATATGATACACTGAATCTTGTGGGGAGGATATTAGTGCTTGATAGCACCCAAACAGAGCAGAATGGGAATTATAGCCTCAAGGGTATCCTGGAAAAGGGAGCCCAACACATAGTGCCTGCCCACATTGAGGATAGGGATGCTAACACCGCATTACTGAGCATTAGGAAACATGGAGTGCACAGGACGCAAAGCGAAAACTCCAGACATTCTCACAGTGCACCTTGTGTGTGTGTGTTTGTTTTTAATTTTATTTATTTGCAAAGTTGAAAAATGCCACTGTTGTGTCTTGTTGAGCTACAAATGCAGCAAGTAGCGATCTAGAATGGTGTCTTATTAGTGTCAGTGTCTGCTCAGGTAAAATCATGACTTGGGTATGTTCCCATTTACCTAATTTTGTCTCAGAAGATGCAAATCTTCAAATATATACAGGTTTTTATATAGCAGCTAAAACGCTGGCTTTGCTTTGTTTTCTGATGAGAGCGAATTTCAAGTGATTTATTTTTCCCTATTTTAAATGAAAACAATATTCTCTCTCCCCTCTTCAATTAGAAATGTAGCAATTCTTCTGTAATACAGGGGGTCCTCTGGTTACAACACAGTTCTGTTCCTATGACGGTGGCATAACCCGAATTTTGGTGTAAGTCAAAACACACTCTATGCTGTCATTTACCTATCCTAACACAGTTGTAAAATCATAACCTAGAACATGAAAACACAACTAAGCCACAGAAAAAGGAAAAGGACATAAATATACTGATTTGTACTCTGTACTATAGTAACAGAAAAAATGAGTGTAAAAACAAATTCCTTACATTTATTCCCGTGGTTGGCTTGCACACTGGAAGGGGCATTGCAAGGTGGGAGAGAGGGACCTATTGGGAATAGGAAGCTGGAGAGGCAGGAGAACCTGCAGAAGGTGCTGGAGATACTGGGTCAGGTGAGTCAGGATTGCCTAAGGAACATGCAGAGATGCTGGAGATGATTCTACCTGTACTACAGGTGTTTCATCTCAAGACGATGCTGATGTAGAGGGTACAGGGTCTGTTGTTGCAGGCCGCTCTACTTTCTTAAACAATTGTTCCACGCTAGTCTGGATGGTTGACGGCTTCTTCCCTTCCAAAATCTGCCTATAGCATTGCAAGGTATCCGTAACAACTGAAACTCTCACATCTCAATTTTTTCAAGTTTTTATGCACATAAGCGTCATAAACTCAAAATGTTGTTTGTTGACGGTTGTAACCCAAGAATCCCCTGTACTTAAGGTGTTTGTACCCTTTAAATAGCCCATGTATGAAGTATAAATAGTCACCACTGTATCACAGTAATAATTAACTAAATTTTTGCAAAAATAATTTTTTTGGTATTAATATGACTTGAGAAATTGTAATAATGAGAAAAAATGCTACATTGTAGACAGTTAGAAAAAAATAGCACACTGAACTTAGATTTGTTTAAATGAGTAACACAATTCAGGTTGGTAATATTCCAGAAGGTTCAGCTGCCTCATGGAAATTGAATAACTCATAAAAATTATTTGAAATATTAAATTTTTTCTATATATTTACTTCTTATTTTAGGATTGAGCTTATAGCAGGATATTGTGTGTGTATGTGTGTGTTTACAATTAATAGTAGTTTTTTTCAAAGTAATAATCTTTCAAGCCCATCTCTAATCTTCCTAGCTTCTAAAATGAGGTAATATAAGACTCTGCAGTAACTACTGACTATTCCGTATGTTGACACCAGCGTGGGTGTTTGGGTGGTAGTGTGAGGGAGAGAAATGATTATACAGAATTTATATGCTGCAGAATTAGGTGGCCTTGGATGTTTTCATTTCCTTTAAAGAGTAATGGTTTCTTAAATGAGGAGGGTTAAATAAGAACCTTGAAAAATAAAGAGAGAAGCGATCTACTGACAACATCTGGTATGCAGAGTTATAAACAAATGAGGAATCAGTGTCTAAAAAAAATAAGACATGTTCCTAAGTGTGGAGGGTGAGAATCTAATAAATTTTGTAAAATGTACCTGAAAAAGGGATGTTCCCACTTAAATTTATCTTGTAAAAAACTCCCTAGAGTAGGAGAAGGGTTTCTGTTATAGCTAGCTAAGATTTCTGAGCAAATGTGCTAGAAAAAAAAGATTTTGAAACAATGTATTTTTAAACTTTAAAACATTTTAAAGTTCTGTTTAAACGTGACACCTGATGAAGAAAATTGCTCTGTGCTGTGGCAGGACTGCACTGGGCCTGGCTTCCCTAGTTTCTCCAAAACTGGTTCTCTGGCCACCGCTACATCAGCGCCTCCAAATCGCTGGATTCCTTGAAGGGAATGAGTCATTAGGAATCCTTGTACAAGAATATAGCACAGGAGGTCATTTTACCAGGCTTGGCAGTGCTTGCATGAGCTTCCCGTCCACAATGACTGTGACCCTCAAACTGAAGGGTGCATCAGTCTCCTGGGTGCTATACTTAATGACACAGGTTCCTGGGTGCCATCAGCTGTTTCTGATTCGGGGCTGGAACTGGGGCCGGAGATTTCACATTTCTAACAAGCTTGAAGCAGCTAGTCTTGGGCCCACATTTTGGAAATTGCCTCACTAGTAAAAGCTTAGAGGAGAAAAACAGAAACTGAGGCAAGCCTTGGCCAAAAGTTGGGCAGTCGGCCTCCCAATTGGACAGCAAAAGGAACTGTCATCTATGAGTTACTAAATACTGTGTAAGATCTTGACATTAGATCTCCATCCAACCTTGTGAGGTAAGGAGTGCTATATATATCCTTGTTATAGAGTCACCTGTATAGAACTGTTTCCTTAATTAACTTACCCAAAGTTTAAAGCCAGGGTAGTAGTTGTGCCCAAGGGTCTGCCATTTTTTTGGCTCTGAAGTCTTACCTCTTTACATCAAAATGTACTTCCATGCTTGTTCCCTAAGAATCGTAGTTCCTTTTCTTTATTGTTCATATTTGCTCTCCAGAAGTTCAAGGTTGCTTGTATTTTTTATCATTAATTTCTAAAATTAGATTCTAAACATACTGCCCACCATCAGGCAATGCTAGTTTATTTAATAGCAGTTTTGTGTATGAGTCATGGTAAGGCACCAATGAAAGCTGAAATGCTGTCAAGTAATTCTAACAAATTAGTGGAGAGGCTATGGAAACTATTTAGTGAGAGACTAGTTAGCCATGACCTATGCTGAGAAGGATCCGATGTTATCTCACCTCGTCTCAAATGAGCCAGTCCCAAAGAACATTGTTACCTTTGGAATGTGGGCACTCATTGTGTTTGTCTTTATTTAAACTGGTACCAGGGAATTATGTAATATTTCTGTACAAAAGTCACTGGAGATGTTGAGGGGAATACTGGGGAGGGGGATGCATTTGAGGCAACACTAAAATCTATGTGAACATAATAAATTAAAATCAATAAAAAAAAGTCACTGGATCTTTCCTAAGTTACTCATTTACCCATGTTTAAGACAGTTAATAATTTTAGTAACATCAAAGGTAAAACATCAGAGGTAGAATAAAAACAACATCACTGAGATTCTTTCTGAACTGTGGATTATAGCCATTTAAAGTTGTTTGATTAGCAATATTAGTTTAGAAGTGCTAAATGTAATTTTTTAGTGTAATATTTTAATTTGTAAAAATAGTTTATGTTGAACAAAGTTCAACTTAATGTGACATAAAACGTTTTCTCACTGAAATGTTATTTTAGTTATGTATTATTATTATTTTTTGATGACAGAGAGACAAAGAGAGGGACAGATAAGAACAGACAGACAGGAAGGGAGAGAGATAAGAAGCATCAATTCCTTGTTGCGGCACCTTAGTTTATTGGTTGCTTTCTCATATGTACCTTGACCGGGAGGCTACAACAGACCAAGTGACCCCTTGCTCAAGTCAGCGACCTTGGGCTCAAGCTGGTGGGCCTTGCTCAAACCCAATGATCCCTTGTTCAAGCCGGTGACCCCGGGGTTTCAAACCTGGGTCCTCCGCATCCCAGTCCCATGCTCTGTATCCACTGCGCCACCACCTGGTCAGGCTCATGTACTATTAAAAATACTAAATTCAAGTTAACATTTTGGCAGTACCTGGTGAGCACCATGATGGCTGGGGCTGTGTGCTGTATCTTTGCATCACACATGTAGCCCTGCATAATGTCATAGATTTCAAGGTAGTCGGGAAGTGTTTGCGGAGAAAATGGTAAAGTATTTCTTCGCCTGAGTTATAAACTTCTTTTTATCTCAAATCAACTGGTTAAAATATTTGTGAGATAAAAAATTTATAAAACATTGATCTCAAATAAGAACCTGTAACTTCCATTTTATTTCAAACTTTATTAATAACCTACATTATTGACTTACCCTTCTACATATACTTATAAATATGACAAGGTTATATTTTTATATGTGATTTTATTGCCATTTGACCTCTGACCCCAACCCCTCTTAACCTATCTCCTCCACACTGAGCCACATTTCTAGGTCAATTTATTGAAGGGGAAGAAAGATGCAAGGTTTCTGAGATACAGTTTTCACATAGTACATATCTTAAAATAGAAAAATGTATCGTGCATGCTAAAAATTATAGCTAAGTGAAAGTTGCAAGCATGTGTTGAATTGAAAGTCAATTTGGGAGAATGTAATAGAGTGTAATCTGACAGGTGTTAATATTACCTTCAAAGGGGATAAACTAGAAGCCATAAAAAGTATATGTAGCCACCACTAATTATGTTCTAAGATCTTCCTGCTAACTTAAAGGGAAGTATGGAGATGAAAATAACAAGTTTATGTAAATCTGTATATTCAGATAATTTATGATTTAACTTTCTGTCTTGAACAATTTTTTCGTGTGAAAAATTTTAACTTTAGATAGGTATAATTTGTTATTTTGCAATGCTTACAAAAGATTTTTATAGTAGGCTTTTTTTATAGAAATTATAAAATACCAATGAGGAATATATTTTAATATTGTTCAGATTTTGCTAAGAGACTAAAAATTACATTGTTAGTTATGCAATGGATAGCTTTAAAATATATTTTTACACTCATTTGTAAAAGTTGATGGTACTCATTTGTGTTGTATGTGAAAAACAGATTCTAAAGATTGTACACACATATCAGACCTGATTTATTCTTTTGTGGAATATAAGAGGGCGGCTGATTTCTTTCAATTCTGAGAACCTTGAACAGACCCCCTTGCCTTTCCGTAGGTTAAAGAATGAGTACTTTCTCATTTCCTCTGATTTTATTTTATATAAAACTGAAACCTTCACAGGTAAGTACACACAAATCTCCAACCCATTAGAGAGGTACATTGTTTTTCTCTTAAAAAGAAAGCTTTTTTTAATCCAAATTATTTGTATAGGTAATAATTGAACTGAAAAATATTTTTGAAATGTTTATCATGCCTCTCACCTATAGAAACATTTGACATATACCCCTATGTAAAAGTAGAAAACATGTTGATAAAACAATATACACTATTAAAAGACAAGAGACAGAATGGTAAAGAGTGTTCGCAACCTACTCAACAGTCAAAAGGATTCATATCTAGAATATGTAAGAAGTTTCTACAAATCAAAGTGGAAAATAATGAAAAAAAGAATAAGAAAGCAATAGGATGGTTTTAAGAGTAAGTTTATGGAAGAGAGAAATGACAAAGATAAAAGAAATGCTCATTTTTATTATTTGGAAATTGGAGACGAAAACAAAGTGCTGTGAAGACTGGTGAAATATGTAAGGACTGATAATATCCACAGTTGGCTGACTCACACTGATGTGGGAAAGCGGTTGCTCTCGTATAGCGGTGGTGGAAATGAAAAGTGACAAATCCTTTTTGAAGGGCAGTTAGGGAATGGCTGTCAAAACCAAAAGTATACATAACTTTTGATCCAGCATCCAAATGCTGGGTGGGCTTTATCCCAGGGAAAGACACAGGTATGTATTTTGCAGAATTGTATTGACTCAGAAAAGTAATAATCCCTAATGGTCACAGAGAGAAATATTTTAAATCTATTACAATGATCATATTGTAGAGTATTAGACAGTAGTTAAAAATAGTATTAGGGCTTTATACGCCTAAGAATATTTATCTCATTGCCTCCAAAGTTTCTTTTGAAGAATGTATTATTACTTTGTTGAGAAGAAATAATTCTTATTCCAGGGCATTCTGCCTGCCAGAAACATGTTTGAATTCCTGGACCACAGACAATACCAGTGTTCCTTCTCCTCCTAATACTCATCTTCTCTGCCTGCAGATGAGAGGAGGGAATCACAGAGCCATGCACAGGGGGATCATTCTCTGCTTATCAAGTGTATCACATATATTAATATACTCTTATTTTAAGCTTATTAGTGTTATTATGAAACACATATACCAAAGATTCTACATATAAAAATTTGTGGATGGGTATTTTCCCCCCTATTTATTTACTTATTTTAAATTGAAGTTATTGGGGTGACACTAATTAATGTAGGTATACAGGTTTCAAGTGCCCAACTCTACAGCACATCTCTGTACACCATATTTTGTGCCTGTGCCCCCTAGTCAAGTCTTATTCCATCACCATTTATCCCCCTACGCCCCTCCTTTACTTCCCTCCCATGCCCAGCAATCACCACACTGTTGTTTATGTCTATGTCCATGCATTTTTCTTTTTTGTCTGTTTTTGCTTAATCCTTCTACCCCCCTCACACTGTGCCCCTGCACACACCAGCAGCTGTCAGACTGCTCTCTGAGTCTTTTTTTTTTTTTTTTTTTTTTTGTATTTTTCCAAAGTTAGAAGCAGGGAGGCAATCCAAGAGACTCTCATATGCCTGATCGGGATCCACCTGGCATGCCCACCAGGGGGCGATGCTCTGCCCATCTGGGGCCATTCTAGCACCTGAGGTGGAGGCCATGGAGATGTTCTCAGTGCCCTGGCCAAATTTGCTCCAGTGGAGCCTTGACTGCAGGAGGGAAAGAGAGAGACAGAGAGGAAAGAGAGGGGGAAAGGTGGAGAAGCAGATGGGTGTATCTCCTTTGTTCGTTGGCTGGGAATTGAACCCAGGACTTCCGCATGCTAGGCTGATGCTCTACCACTGAGCCAACCGGCCAGGGCCGAGTCTGTCTTTATTTTGCTTGTTAGTTTCTTTTGTTCATTAGATTCCACATATGAGTGAAATCATGTGTACGTCTCTTTTTCTGACTGGTTTATTTCACTTAGCGTAATACTCTCTGGATCCATCCATGCTGTCAAAAAACATAAGATTTCCTTCTTTTTTTATGTCTGAGTAGTATTCCATTGTGTAAGTATACCACAGTTTTTTTGCTACTGATGGGCACTTGGGCTGATTCTAAATCTTGGCTTCAATAACGATTGGCTAAATAACACTGCAGTGAACACAGTGGTGCATATATTCTTTCAAATAAGTATTTTAGGATTCTTAGGATAAATTCACAGAAGTAGGATTGCCGGGTCAAAGGCAGTTTCATTTTTAATTTTTTGAGGTAACGCCATACTGTGTTCCACAGTGGCTGCACCAATCTACATTTCCACCAACAGTGCACAGAGGTTGCCTTTATCCACACCCTTGCCAACACTTGCTTTTGTTGATTTATTCTGACAGGTGTGAGGTGATATCTCATGGTGGTTTTAATTTGCATACACAAGTGGAACTACATCAAACTTAAAAGCTTTTGCACAGCAAAGGAAACAATCAACAAAATGAAAAGACAACTCACTGAATAAGAGAACATATTCACTGACACAGCTGATAAGGGATTAATATCTAAAATTTATATAGAATTTATGAACCTCAACACCAGAAAAAGAAATACAGTTAAAAAATGGATAAAAGACCTGAAGAGACACTTTTCTAAAGAGAACATACAGATAGCCAATAGACGTATGAAAAGATGCAATTTTAATAGTAAAATAAACAATCCTATGTAGTTACTACAAAGATTAAGAAATAGACTATTACTACATAGGTCTATATCACCAAACAATACATTGTTTATATTGATATGTTTATATAGATATGTTTCTGTCTTGATAGAGTTTTATAATACCTGTTTTTTTTATAACTTTTCTTTCCTCTTTACATTGTTTTTAATTTAGCCATGTTGATTATGGGTAGCTGCTGATCCTCCATTGTCACTACTATAAAGAAGTGCTTTCTGATTACTTTTGACCCACAGCCACCATAACTAATAGGTCCTAATGACAAAATAGGACACACACACACACATATTTGGAAGCGAAGTTTTGCACAATACTTATATTTACTATGAATTAAGCAATCTGGTATTTTTTAGTTAATCTTACCTTTAAAAAATCGATTTCATCTTAGCTATTGCATAATGATTAACTGGCAAAATACAGCCAAATTGAGTTCCTTACTGTTTTATTGTTTGTAGACCAGTGGTTCTTAACCTTTTTTGAGGTACCGAAACCACCAGTTTCATATACGCTGTAAAGCCAGTAGGCAAGGCCACCATCACAGCCGCCTGACCCGTGCAGGTTCACATTAGATTCGAACAGTCGGTAATGAAACAACGGAGCCAAGAACTGGTGAGCCATCAGCTTTAATTCTAGCTTGCACCCGGCGGGCAAGCAAAAACACACACTGGGCTCCAAAACCCACTCATTCAGAGCTCACAAAGCTACTGACTTATCCGAGTTTCCTAGAATCATAGGTTTCTAGCTCACCAGCCTTATTCATCTCTGTTCCCCATCTCCTTCTCCAGCACAAACTCTGCACAAACTGGCTTCTCCCTCAGCACTCTGCCATCTTGGCTGCTTCTACTGGCCTCCACATGGCCTTAATCTGCTCTCCTCTCTCATACCTCAGGAACCAAGAGCAAGCAAGCTACTGGTCTGTCCCACTTTATAATGTAGAAATCGAAACCCTTAATCCAATCCACAAACAAGAAAGTCTCTGATACAAAGTCACTTATCTGAGACATACTGGGATTCCTCATGAGAGTGCACCACCCTACATCATCCAATCAGTCAAGGGTGTGGGGAAAAGCTTACTCTTAAAACCAAGCCTTAGGCTATAACAACCTGGCCTGCTTACATTACAGCCTTTCCTCCACACCCATCCCAAGCATAAGGGTAAATAATATCACCTGGGTGACGGGCTTCCATGTGGGCAGCGCCATCTTTAACAAAGTGAGCATATTATATTTTATCTGCCCAATATGCACATTCACCGAACCCTTCTTTAGTGATAAATAAAATATGATTTTTTTCCCCAAATTCAAGACATAGGTATATGTTTTTTTACTGATGCACAAAATGAGTAGTGCATGAACATCACCTTGCTCAAAGAACAAAACCAACAAAGTGCATGAGCTCACAACAAATTACGGTATTACTTTATTCTGGCCTCCGCGGCAGAGGCTTCTCTGAACCCCTGAGACCGACTCATCGAACCCCTAGGGTTCAATAGGACCCAGGTTAAGAACCACTGTTGTAGACATTTTGGTTGTTTTCTTAAAGGAATATTTGATTGTTGCCTTAAAGGTATTACATAAAATCTTTAATCCATCTGTAATTGATTGAATGCTATATAAATTGACAGTCTACTTTCAGTTTTCTTCTATTTGGATAATGTTTTTATTTTATTTTATTCATTTTTTTTAGAGAGGAGATACAGAGTGTGTGTGTGTGTGTGTGTGTGTGTGAGAGAGAGAGAGAGAGAGAGAGAGAGAGAGAAAGAGAGAAAGGGGGGAGGAGCTGGAAGCATCAACTCCCATATGTGCCTTGACCAGACCAGTGCAGGGTTTTGAACAGGCGACCTCAGTGTTCCCAGGTCGATGCTTTATCCACTGTGTCACCACAGGTCAGGCCAGTATTTGGATAACTTTTAAACCCAGTATAGTATTTACTGAAAATTTATCCTTTCCCCAGTGATCAAATATGTCATAAATGGCATGGTCTGTTTCTGAGATCTCTGGTTCGGTGGCCCTTTGTCTATAGTTCTAAAATTTTCCTTTTATTTACTTATTCAACACATATTTATTGAGCACCTATTATGAGGCAGGCCCTGTTCTAGATGTCTGAGATAACTGAGTGAACAAAACAAAATTCCTTGCCTTGTGAAACATATTCTAATATGAGGAGTTGGATCCATAAACAATAAACATTATATATCATATTAAAAGTTGATAAATCCTAGTCTCACTTCTCAGAACAAAAAGGAAAATTAAAGCAAACATTCAGAAGGACAAGGTGTTGCAATATTTTATACGGTAGACTCACTGGTAGGGCAGGTGCCCTTATCTTATTGTTTTTCTTCAGGATGTATTGTTTATTATTTAGCTGTATGTTTCCCCATGAAAATTTCAGAGCTTGTCTAGATTTATTTTTAAAAACCTAGATAATTTAACATGCATAATTAACATCATCTTAAGTAATAACAGCACTCATTTTTCTTAAGTTTTTTAATTCTGGTTTAAAAAGTTAGTTTCAGTTTGTATAGGGTTATAAATTGACAATTATGTTTAGCACTTTGAAAAAGTCAGTCCACTCTTTTTGGCTTTTATGTTTCCTGCCAAAATATCAGCTGTTAGTGTACATATAATTCCTTTGCCGGTTGATCTGTTTGCCTCTCACTGTTTTAAAATTCTTTTCTTTCTTCTGAAATTTCACTATGATGTATATAGTTAAGGATTTTTGTGTGTGTTTTTCAAATTTATCCTGTTTGACATTTGTTGGGTATAAAGTTTATAACTTTTGGAGATTCTGGAAAACTTATAGTGGTTAGCACTTTGAAGATTTTGTCTTCACTGTTATCTTTCCTAATCTTTGACTAGTTACATGTTAGATCATTTACATCTGTCTTCTATTCTTGAATCATATACTCGTATATCTTGCACCTCTTAACTTGTATGGCTGCATCTGGATTATTTCTTCACACTTATTTCAGTTTCGCCAAGTTTTTCTCTGATGGTATCTAATATGCAATTTTACATATGCATCTTTCTTTTTTCATTTTAATCAAATTTTCTCCTTTGTTCTACAATATGTAAGACCAGCTGCATATCACGTTTATTGTGTCTTATTCTTTGCTTTTAAAGCTTTCTTTTTATTTCTTTAATACATGGAACAGTTATTTTATCTTCTCAGTTTTAACATCCTAGTTAAAGTATGATATCTTTCAAGATTTGATTCTGATTTTCCTGCCATTCCATAGTATCATTCATAGTGCCTTGTAAGTTGTATTTAATTTTTTTCTTTTCCTTTTTTTTAAGCTATGTTCTTTAGAAATCTGTGGGATTGTTTAAGAATATGCATGCCTTCCTTTTTTCTGCTAGCCTTTTGGAAGCACTACTACCAGAATCACTTTAAATGAAATTCTCAGCTTTGGGTTTTTGGATTCAGTAAGGCTGTATTCGGATGTATGTATTCAGATGTGGTTCTCCCCCAGGGCTCTCTACCTACTGCCACTGTCAAGTTAGTCCGGTTTACTTGTGGTTCTCTTTCATGTGGTGAATTTATTTGTCAACACCGTTGCACTTCCGATAGAGATCGTTTATGTCCTAGCTTTTCATGACCATCTATTATGATGGCCTAAAAAGGTTGTTTCCTTTCTCCTATAAGCTGTGCACAGGAATAGTGTCAGAATCACTGAGTTGTGTCTTCTACTCTCAAAATAAAATTAGACTTCAGTGCTCACTAATTTCCTGGGTTCTTCTTTCACTTTGATTTCTCCCTCTATGGATTCAAAACTTTCATTTTTAAAATAGAAATATGTTGTCTGGCTTTGTTATGTTCCTCATTTAGAGTTTTATTTATCTTACGAGAAGTTGAAATTTCAAGATTATTAACAATTTTTCCTGACTAGGTGGTGGTACAGTAGATAGAGTGTCAGCCTGGGACACTGAGGACCCAGGTTTGAAATCCTGAGGTCACTGGCTTGAGTGCAGGCTCTTCTGGATGAAGTCTGGGTTCACCAGCTTGAGCACGGATTCGCCAGTTTGAGCGTGGATCATAGACAGGACTCCATGGTCACTGGCTTGAAGCCCAAAGTCGCTGGTCTGAAACCCAAAAGTTACTGGCTTGAAACCCAAAGGTCACTGGCTTGAGCCCATGGTTACTGGCTCTGCTGGAGTCCCCTGGTCAGGGCACATATGAGAAAGTAATCAATGAACAACTAAGGTGCTGCAACAAAGAACTGATGCTTCTCATCTCTCTTCCTTCCTGTCTGTATCCCTGTCTGTCCTTCTCTCTCTCTCTCACTTAAAAAGAATATATTAAAAAAATTTAAATCCATGTTTAAGATTCTTTTTAAAGCACTTGTTAAGATTTGTTAAGTATTTTTTCTAATTTACCTCATGATTGTACCACTCTAGTTCTTTGATTTTAGAGGTTGCTTGGAGATATATATTGGCTTTATGAAAATTCTTGCAACAAATAATTTTAAGGAGAAAAAAATGTCACAAATGAAAGTAGTGGCTATAGGAAAAAGACATCCACTGAGATTTAAGAGTCAAATTTTGGGTCTATTAACCTTGACAGAATAATTAGCTGTCATTTTTAAGCAGATAGAGAAATGAATACTCTTTAAGATATATGAGGCAGTCAATCTGAGAATTATGATTATTTCTAATTCATAAGTTACTGTATATATATATATTCTTTAAAAATAGAAACTCTTTGATTAATATATTTGTAATGAAGACTTCTGAACTCAGCCACTCTGCTTTGCTGTTTCAGTACATGGCTAGGCTGCATTATGACCTTCTCATAATCTTTTAAATAACGAGTTCTAATGAACAGAATAAACTAATAAACAAAATAGAAACATACTCATAGATAGAGAGCAGGCTGACTGGCAGCTATCTGGGAGGAGGTTTAGGGGATGAAGGTATTGAACAGAAAAGGAAAAAATCATGGACACATGTAACATTGTGGTGGTTTCTGGGGGGATTGGTGGTGGAGGTAGAGGAGGTCCTAGGAGGGATAAATGGTGATATATGGAGACTTGACTTGGGGTGGTGAACACACAATACAGTGTACAGATAATGTGTCATAGAATTGTGCACCTGTAACCTGTATAATTTTGTTAACTAGTGTTACCTCAATAAACTGAATAGAAAAGAAAAAAATAAAATAGGAGATTTTGAGGTGCTGAATTCTAATATGAGAAGCATGTTGGCATTTAGAAAATAGGGAAGTACTGACACCGTTGTAGTCTAACTTCTGAATCTTTTGATGAAATATGTCACTACAGTGTTGTCATCCCCAAACACTAATTTAAAGAATCTTTAAAAGACTATATTTTTACATGTTAGGCTTCATGAGCATCTGATTAATGACTGATTTGTGCCACCTCACTTGGCATTTGTAAGAAGAGAACAAACCACGACACTTTTTTTTTCTATTCTATTAGTATATACTTACTTATGACTAGGATCTATACTTAAATAGCATTAAATCTTTTCTTTTTTCAGCTGGCCTCAGTAAACCTCAAAAAGAGGACTTAAATGAACATATTATTTCATAGAAAGATAAGCAAATTGCCATTTGTGTTTCTGGAAGCAGTGGTGGTTTTTGCTAATGGAGAGATTAAGAATTAATGCACAGAGAATGAAATAAATTGGTATTTACCTTCCTAATAACTGAGCAGTTAGCATGTATTATATATGCACATGTATCCATGAATAGATCCACACACAGACACAGTTGCTTGTCAGCTGTCACGTGTGAGTCAGTCATGTTGAACAACTTGGGTGGTTTGCTCTGGCAAAGCCCCAGTATTTGGCGCTTGCAGATTTACTACTGGAAGCTTAGTTTACATTTTTATGTCTGTATTGTTTCATTTAAAATGCTATTTGGTGATATTTCTGTTTTGTTACTTTTTCTTTTCTGACTTTCCTACTAAATAAATATATAAGTAGAAAAGAGACCATCCCGTTAACTGAACTCATCTTACCACTAGTAAACAGTTAGGTGAGGCCTCTATGTTCCCTTGATATTTTGCAAAAGTAAATCCATTTATTGTGTCTGGGTCTCATAAGCTTTTGAGAAGTGAACCTGGGTGAACCCCCTTAGTCTGTCAAAGTGTGCACATGCATATGTGATTAATGGGGTGAATGTGATGAAAGCATGTAAAAGGCTGATGAAGTTGTTATATGCGGTGGCCCTGGCTCAGCAGGAAGTTGCTGATGTAAGACTGTGTCACGGCTCATTGTGTTTGCTTAATTCTAGTAGGCAATGCTGGGAGGTTTTCTCACTCACTGACTCCCATTTTGGTGCATTGCTCTTGGTCTTCATCATCCATGCAACCGCTGACCAAATGCTGAAATACATGACCACCTATGAGTCTGTATACTTTGTGAGCTACAACAGAGACTGTGCTTCATGTATCTTTTATGGTTTTGCATAATGTCTTACAGAGCTCCAGTGGGTTCCACACATGGTATATGCTGTCTTTGTATTGGTAGTTTGATCATTATTACTGTCTGGCAAATTGCACTGAGTACTGTTCAAAGAATCATATTGTTACCATCTGGTGAAGTACTAGAAACAAGTACAGAAGTACTGTGGGTCTCCTCACTTATACACTGAAGAGTATAATTAGGCTTGCATTTGGTTACAAAATGTGGTTATTTCTCTAATAGAAGTTTTCCTTAGAGCTGAGAAAATGCTCCTAAAGTTCAGAAAATTTGAATAATGCAGCATTCCTAAGTGGAATGTCAGTGATCTCAGTCATTGGAAAATGTAGCATAGTGATTTACCCTAGTTTATACCAGTATACTCCTTTATTTCCCCTTTATTCTTCTTGGTGACACACACTGTCCTTTCTGCTGTTCCTCATCAGTCAGCAATAAAGATTAGTGAACAAGACAGGAAATATTTTAAGTCTGCCTACTGACATGCGATGTAATTTTGCTGTTTGGAAGGTCTGGATGAGTGTGGTAAGACGTTACTATGCCCCCCCCCTTTCACCCTGGCATGCTAATCCAAGTGGCTTTCCCCAAGGCTTTGGACATAATCAAATATCCAGAGAATATTAGAATATTATAAGAATGGAATATAATTTAATTTCCTGTCACCATAACTGGTAAATACGCATTGCAACAAGCTAGATTTGGAGTTTAAAAATTGTTTATAAGTTTTTATTCTAAAGTAAACTGTAAACAAGACACCTTAATATTTATCATCTTTCCTGTTAAGCTGTATTTGACTTTGCCTTTAAGTATGTATTTTACACAAGTCGATTAGCTCTATGTCATATTAACAAACGGACACATTGCAATGAAATGCTCATTTTCAACTGGCCAACACAATGATTTCAACAAAAAGAACAAAAAGGCATGGAACCAAGGATTTGAACTTTTTTTTTTTTTAATAGATGGTTTTAATGGATGAAACGAATTGAGTACGAAATTGTTACAATCCCACAGTGTGATGTACGGAGAGGTATTAGAGAGTATAATGACAGTAGTGGTTTACAAATGGATGATCTTTAACACATTCAGGAGTTGTTTTATTTCTTAAGGTTCTTGAGCAAGTTGTGCTTGGTAAAACCTGTTTGGCACTTTTGGGGCTGTTCTCTTAAATAGTGTTTTAGGTGATTGCTCTGCTTTAAAATTCCAATGGAGTGCAGTGCTCTTTCAGTCTCATAATTGCAATTATGCAACATACTATATATAAAATATGTTTGTTGGTAAAGCTAGTTAAGGCTTCTTACAACTTCCTACAAAAATACATTAAGGTAATTTTATGAGAAACTATATGATGATTGTCTTGCCTTTCCCACCAATATTTTAAATGTCCACATAGAAGGAGAATAGTTATACTTTTTTGAGATACAAATTGGAATAATGTGATAAACATTAAGCACAAATTTTATCAGAGTTGATATTTAAATACTGAAAAAAATCCATATAACAAAAGGCTGCTTTAAGCAGTGGATTTCTTGGGATTAGTATATTTCCCAGGAGACCTTGGCACTCTGCCTCCGGTCAGAGTCATAATGTGCTTGAGACAAGCCATCATTCTGCAGAAAGGCAATGCTCCAGAGTGTCTTATTTCTTAATTATAAGAGCTGTTCTAATTATCTTATTTTAAGTGCTAAGTTAAGTTTTAAAGGCTCAGTAACCCAGCTAAAGTTTCTTTAATGGAAATGGAATGGGGGCTGTTGAACATGGCTCCATCACAAATAAAATATTTAATAAAAAGGGACCCACCATGATCTGATTTGATATCTTAGTAATAAAACTGAACATGCTGAAGTTCTTTGAATCCCAAAGTCACTCTATGGTATTTCTCAATTGTTTGTCTTCATTCTTACCAAATCTTAATGTCTCAGAGTTCTCTGGATTGTTTATCAAAATAAACAAGAATTTGTTAGAGTTTACTACTTTCTGCTCTTTGATATTATTTGGTGTTTTATTTCCTTTAAAACCCCATTTATTTTTTTACCATTATCATTGTGGCATCTGATCATTTATGAACAAATTTCATTGAGCACTTATTACTATGTCTTAGGTTCAATTTGAACAACGTAGGTTGAATGGTTAAGAGCCTATGAGAGGGACAGTTGGTAAGTTGTCTACTATAATACTATTTGAAACCTCTACAATAATGAAATAAAAAGGGAATTTTGAATTCCAAACAAAGGGGAGTTTCAACTAGTTTGGGGAGTAGGGAAGTCACTTTGATGAATGTCACATTCATGCTGAGTTGAGAATAACAGTTTCACGTTAGCTTTATGAAGCTCGGATGTGTGAAAGAGCGAGCACACAACAGTAGGCATGCTCGGGGCTTTGGAGCCACGGTTTCAGCAAACTGCAGTCATCATTCAGTCTTCATTCAGCTGTGGTTGTTACAGAAATAAATCAGACTTAAGGATGCTGGAGATGAAAGTCAGCATCAGAACTTCTCATATACACAAACTCTGCCAACTAAAGGACATGCTGGCGTCCATGACAAGTAACTACATCAACAATGAATGAACTACAGAGAAAAACAAAGAAATAAAATGCTTGAAGATATTTAATCATTGCCCTCCGACAGCTGTTAACTGAGCATTTTTATGTACTGAGCATGGTTCTAGAAGCTGAGGAGACAACACTGAACACATAGTCAATATAATCTTTACTACATGGGCCTCAGTTTTGTAGACGAGACACATTTTAATAAATCACTCCATAAGTAAATGTGTAATTACAAGTTATATGTTAATTAGAAAAAGTAAAGGATTTGAAAGAGGAAAGAGAAGTCTTGTCTAAATGTAGGTAGGGGGTCAAACAAGCATTTTGTAGGAAGAGATATTATGGTGAGACGTAAAGTAAAGGAAGAGGTGGGGACAACAGTGGAAAAGCAAGGTTGAACATTCTAGGCACAGAGAGGGGAAACAGTGCAGTAAGATGAGGCTAGAGAGGGACAGGTAGAAAAGGACTCCAAGGGATCAAGAAACTGAAGATTAAGAGAAAATTGGAACTAAGAAGTGAGGGACCAACTCTTTCCAGGTCTGCATAGAAGTGGGGCAGTTCAGTTAGAGCTTGGGGTGGGGTTTTGGTATTCTTGTATTACTCTTTTACAGAGGAGTTTCTTTAATGTAGTAAGGAAAATGGAGAGGTGAAGCAAAAGTGATGGGAGAAATCTATACTCAGAGTACAGGATAGAAGACCCTTTCAAATTTTTTGGCTGAGAAAATGGAAGGAATCTAGTTTGGAGGGAGGAAAGGGATAAGGTAAGCAAGGCCGTCTAGCTAGACATTCTGCTGAAAGACTGTGACAATAAAGCAGAAAATTTAGACTTGCAATGGAAGATTCTGGTAGACTCTAATATGGTGTCATTGTTTTCTACCAAGAACAGAAGGAAAGTGAACTTCAGTGAATATCCCATAAGGAAAGCATTATATTGTACACATAACAAACATCAAATAACTTTCAGAATGCTTGATGTCCTTGGGATGAAGGGCTAAAAGTATCCTCAACAGAGGACATTCTATCATTCTGTTCAAAAGGATGGATAGTATAAAAAGAAATATTAGTTTCGTTATCATAAAGGTATGTGGACTTCTAAGATTGCAGGTCAGGCAAATATAAATATTGTATACAGCTGCATGATATCATGGTGGTATAACTGGATGACTCTCTTCCCCCCACTTTTTAAGTTTAAAAAGAATCCCCCACTCATCAGATTTTGCTAAATAGTCAGCAAAAGTCAAAATGTACTTTTTGTATTATTGTTCCAATGCTGCATATAATTCCCCTGGTTAACTTTCAGCATCTTTTTTTCAACTTCCTTTAGTTACTGTAATTGACAAGCTTCATGAAGGCACACCTTTTTTTGTCAGTTCATGACTTTGCACCTGCATTTTAGAGGAAAGCCTCCTCACCAGACAGTCACTCTTATTCCTGAGAGCAAAGGTAGCTTGCATCAGTCTTTTACACTTTCAATTTCAAGGACCAGAGAGAATCACTACAATTTAAAACACATTTATTGATCTGAATTAGAATTTTAAAAACAATCATATATTTCAGAATATGTATGGTTTCTAACCTTGACGATATTATGTATTATTCCCGTTTCTAATATTCTTTCTTTAAATTTTATTTAGAAGATTAAATTTAAGAGGGTGACATTGATCAGTAAGAGTACATAAATTTCTGGTAAATATTTCTATAGCACTTGAACTGTTGATTATGTTGCATGCCCATCACCCAAAGTCAAATCATTTTCTGTCACTGTATATTTGTCCCTCTTTACTCCCTTTCCCCCACCCCACCCCACATCCCCCTATGTCCATAAGTCTCAGTTTTATATCCTACTATGTGTGAAATCAAATAGTTGTTAGCTTTTTCTGATTTACTTATTCCACTCACTATGATGTTCTCAAGGTCCATCCGTGTTGTTGTAAATGGCACAATGTCATCATTTCTTATGGCTGAGTAGTATTCCATAGTATATATGTACCACATCTTCTTTATCCAGTCATCTATTGAGGGACATTTTGGTTGTTTTCATATTGTGGCCACTGTGAGTAATGCTATGACGAACCTGGGGGCTCATATATCTTCTTGTGTATGAATGTTTTAGAGGTTTTTTTTGGTAGATACCCAGTAGAGGGATTGCTGAATTATAAGATAGTTCTATTCTTAATTTTTTGAGGAACCATCATACTTTCTTCCACAATAGTTATACTAGTTTACATTCCCACCAGCAGTGAATGAGGGTTCCTTTTTCTCCACAGCCTCTCCAACATTTGTTATTACCTGCCTTGTTGATAATAGCCAACCTAACAAGTGTGAGGTGGTGTCTCATTGTAGTTTTGATTTGCATTTCTCGAATAGTTAGTGAAGTTGAGCATCTTTTCATATATCTGTTGGCCATTTAAATGTCTTCTTAGGAGAAGTGTCTGTTCAGATCTCCTCCCCATTTCTTAAATTTATTTTATTTTATTTTATTTTATTCATTTTAGAGAGGAGACAGAGAGTGAGAGAGAGAGAGAGAGAAAGAGAGAAAGGGGGGAGGAGCTGGAAGTATCAACTCCCATATGTGCCTTGACCAGACCAGTGCAGGGTTTTGAACTGGCGACCTCAGTGTTCCCAGGTCGACGCCCTATCCACTGCACTACCACAGGTCAGGCAAGATCTCCTCCCCATTTCTTAATTGAATTGTTTGCTTGTTTGTTGCTGAGCTTTGTGAGTTCTTTATATATTTTGGATATTAATCCCTTATCAGAGATGTTGTTTGTAAATATCATCCTACATTTGGTTGGCATGTTTCTGATATTCAACATGGCTTTGTCTAAGTATTTGAGGAAAACTGGAAGTTTTTTAGAACTTTTTCATTTCCCAATTTTAGTAAAAATGGAATATTAAATCTTAAATGTGAATTAAATACCAGTTTTATATAATTTTTGTTAAAAATTATGTTCTTCAAGGAAAAGAGTATGTGACTTTTTTTTATTTTATTGATTTTTTTTTTCCCCCAGGGACAGAGAGAGAGTCAGAGAGAGGTATAGATAGGAACAGACAGACAGGAACGGAAAGAGGTGAGAAGCATCAATCATTAGTTTTTCGTTGCCTTTGCGACACTGTATTTGTTCACTGATTGCTTTCTCACCTGTGCCTTGACCGCGGGCCTTCAGCAGACCTAGCCACCCCTTGCTGGAGCCAGCAACCTTGGGTCCAAGCTGGCGAGCTTTTGCTCAAGCCAGATGGGCCCACGCTCAAGCTGGTGAGCTTGGGGTCTCGAACCTGGGTCTTCCACATCCCAGTCCGATGCTCTATCCACTGCGCCACCACCTGGTCAGGCAGTATGTGACATTTATGAGCAAAATTTAATAGCTAATTATTGTTTTACTTAAAAGGAGCCATATATGGATAATGATAGCTATTGTGGAAATTTACCTGATGATCTTCCTAAGTATTTAACTATAAGCAATATGTACTGTTCCATTGCAGATAGAAGCTTGGTAAATTCTAAAACTAAAACCTTTTTACTGCACACATATTTGGAATAGAAAACATGGTATATTTTTAGAAATTGATGAGAATAGCCATATGCCCCAACATCAGGATCTGAGGTTTACAAAGCTATAAGATTTAAAAGAAATGTTAAGGTTAATACAATAAGAGCACCCTCTACCATTTCTAAAGGTCAGACATGCCCACAGAGAACATTACCATCTGTTTTTAAAGATTGGGGAACCTCAGATATTGTGGTTTAAAATATGTATATTTTCTGACATTTGGGTAGGATGATATCATTCCTTATAAGTAAACTTGATTCTGACATTCACTTAAATGCTAATTTAATTTTGGTACTCTGATAGCCAGGGCTTCCAAATTTCATGGTAGTTGAGTTATTCTGAGATTCTGATGAGTGATTAAGAATAAAAAGGGCCTTCCTCTGAAGCCTGGGCAGTGATGGAGACATTAGATAAATTCCCAACAGTAACAAATCTAGAAAGAAAACCTCTTGAGCATAATCCACAGTAAAGCCTGAAACCCTCTCGCTTTAAGAAATTTTCTGGTGGCCTTAGGGAGGATATTAATGGGACTCTTTAGGCTTAACCTCGTTAAGAGACTGTTATGCGGCTTTTGTTGTTTCTACTTTAAAGTCAGGAATTTTAAGTAGATTAGAATGAAGAACAGTGCAGTACAGCAGCATAAAGTTAACATTATACTGTTAATAACATTCAACTGAATTATTAATTTCTACCAGAAGTTGCTTTTAAAATAATCAGGATTAACTCTAAGAATAAGGATTGTTTTATCCTCTTTCTTTCTTTATCCAAAGAATAATTCATTATAATTAAGAATACCTTATAAAGACAAAAAGGGAACAGAGCCATAGAAACTTGTTTATTAATGTCTGATTGTATCAATGTATTATACCTATCTAATTCAACAGGAAAGAAAAAAATGAAAGAAAATTGTTACCATTCAAATTGTTGAGAACCAGTGGCTTGGATAGAGAACAGTGTTTGGGATGATTACCAAGAGTGGTTAACATTGAACGGTGCTGGTTACTCTTTCTGTCTTTTGGTGAAAGAGGCATTTGAAAGAAAGTACAGGGGACATGGCCAGGACTCAGTAGCAGAGAGGCTGGCAGATGGTACGGTGGGGTAGAGACTGCTGGCAGATGGCATGGACTGTTTGAGCAACTAAGACACTTTTGGCTCCCAGTGCTAAGAGTTGGAAAGAAAGAAAGAAGACAACTTCTCCAATGTTGCCAGCTTGTATTCAGAAAGCGTTTTGGCAGAGGGAGGACTGATAAAAGATACTCAATTGTTAACTGCAGGGAAAGCAAAGAATTATTGTTAAGTTCCATAAAGTGCGCTCCCGCTGGTGTGATTTGAACATAGCTTCATGCGGAAAGAGCCCTTTAGAGATTATAGAAACTCACTGTGCTGACTGAATATTTGGATACACTTGTTCTATTTTTATTATTGAAAAGGTACCCTTTCAAAACTTTATTTATAAAAAGTGTAATCCACTTCTCCTTTTTATAAGGCTTTAAAAACTCTTTACTGATGACTCCGTTTCCCTGTATTCAGGTTTACATTGCAGGGATTAGGAGCATGGTTCTCGTTCGTCAACTTAAAGGCCCTTCAGCCATGCCCAGCACACTGAAATAATGTGTGGTGAGGTCAGGTTTGGCTAACATGACTTATAGACTTAGAGTTTTATTAGCAAAGGGTGTACGCAATTGTGTCACTGAATTACTTTGGGGGTTACAGTCATTACCACATGTATCACATTTGTTTTCTGGCAGCTCTAAAGCCACCTGTAACAAATAAGCATTTAGTTCCTAATGACTTCATTGAGGCTGCTACAATTTTTCATGTGTAGCTTTTCCACCTATTGCTACCTAATATCTCTTTCTCATATGCCTCTTATTAGACACTGTATTTCTAAAATTAATTCGTTTAGATAGTTTTTACCTAATAACTCTTATGCACCAGCAATTTGAAACATGTAATTTGATTTTTTAAATCATTACATATCAAGAAAAAATATAAAGAAAAATATTTAGCAGTGTTTAAAATCAGATTTAAAATGGAAATAGAGAAAACAATTGTATATATAATTCCTAATAATTCTTTCAACTTTGCTTACAATAGTTTAAACTTTCAGTATGTCAATTTCTGAGAAATCTGCTTCCGGACATAATTTAAATTGCTACTGAATTGAGAACAAAAGAGATAAATAAGATGTATTCAGAATGATGTCACCTGAGATGCTTCTGAGCCACCATACTTGATATTGTAATGATTACTTGACTTCAATAAGTCCTCTCTTAGAACCTTAGGACTCTTACCTTACACCAGGGGTCCCCAAACTTTTTACACAGGGGGTCAGTTCACTGTCCCTCAGACTGTTGGAGGGCTGCTACATACAGTACTCCATACACTGACCACCAATGAAAGAGGTGCCCCTTCCGGAAGTGCAGCAGGGGCCGGATAAATGGCCTCATGTGGCCGCAATTTGGCCTGCGGGCCATAGTTTGGGGACCTCTGCCTTACACAGTATTCTGTCAGTCTTTGTGATCTGATGCCTCAATCTATAGAAGATTAGAAGCAGCTGATTGGAATTAAAGGGCTATAAGAAGGAAGTATGGGGTATGAAACCTCAGCAGTAGCTTAACATAATGGAGAACCCATAAAAACTATTCAATTACTTAGGAGTGAAATAATGGCTTAAAGAATTCAAGGGGATCCTGACCGGTTGGCTCAGTGGTAGTGTGTCAGCCCAGCATGTGTATATCCTAGGTTCAATTACTGGTCAGGGCACACAGGAGAAGTACCCATCTGCTTCTCTACCCCTCCCCTTCTCGATTCTTGCTTCTCTCTCTCTCTCTCTTTCCCTCCTGCAGCCATGGCTTGATTGGAGTAAGTTGGCCCCAGGCACTAAGGAAGGCTTCATGGCCTCTGCCTCAGTCGCTAAGGAGAGCTCAGTTGCTGAGCAACGGAGCAAGGCCCCAGGATGGGTAGAGCATTGCCCCCTAGTGGGCTTGTCAGGTAGATCTAGGTTGGGGCACATATGGGAGTCTGTCTCTCAGCCTCCCCTCCTCTTACTAAATTAAAAAATAATAATAATTCAAGGGGGGAAAAGAACCTTAAACCAACAAGCTGTGATTAAAATATTTAAAATAAATTTCTTCAAAATATGATCAATTATTTTGGGCATCTAAAGGGTAAACATTGATTTTCTAGAAAATTTGCTGTTTTTAGATACTTTCATTCTATACTTATCTTACATAAAATAATACATCACTTCTTAAACCATAGTTTTCATAAGTTGGAAATTATATTTGAAATCCTTGTTTACAAGAGTGTGCTTGAAGTCTACATGTGATGTCTTCTCCCAGAGGTACCGGTTCTTCCTTGTCATTCACATTTTGATGACAGTGGTGCTGGTATTAGTATGTAGGATGGAAACTACTATGTCACACCAGCCAGGCAGCCCTCATTCTGCCTTAGTCTTAGGCAGGCCACATTACTTTGTCCTTTCTTTATTTTTATTAATCACTGAAGCTTTTCCTGCCACTCCAGTGGACAACTTACAAACAAGGGGAAGACTTGGAATTGATTATTTTGAAGCCATGAAAAGCAAAGATCCAGAAAGCATACATTAATAGAAGCTTGATTATCAAGAATTTCAGATTTTATTCCAGATTTATAACTTAATTCCTTTGAATGTGGGTTATTTATTTTTTTCCTGTGAAATAAGAGAGTTGATTCAGTGGGATGGAATCTGTAAAGTCTTTATGGAATGATTTTTAGTTAAATTATTCCTTTTCCTTGTTGAAAAGGAATCTCTCATTAGGACACTCACCTTGTCTTATACCAGAGCCTCAGAGCCCCACCTCTACCTCATTCCATTCTTCCCCTCTGCCACTTGCTTCCGCTACCACTGTGACAAATTCTAAGTCTTTACGTTCTTGGATAAGAAACAGGGAGCAAGCTGTATTCATCATTGCATCTCCAACTTCTAGCCAGATACTTGTTGAATGAATTAACTTATATTAATTGATTTTTTAGCCATAACTTGACTCCCAGTGCTTCATTTACCAATCCAGTTCTCACCCTTCCTTCATTTTCTCCCCCTGGTGAAGATTCTTACCCCACCCCCTTCCTCCAGGGCTCAAGACCACCACCATCCTGCTTTTATAACTAGAAAGAAATCAGGGTGTGGGAGAGCCTCTCATTTACCTCACTCTCATTGCCAGGAAAGTACTATTAGGATTCGGGATTTTCAATGTTTTCCTGTAGAAACAATGTTGAAAATTGTCGTTGGCATTGGTATTTTAACATAGATACAGTGTGTTAGACAGATTTTTGTTTCCTGGCTAAGGAATCTATTATTTATAATAGAATATTGTTTCTCTGGGAATATATATTATGGGTCTCAAGTACCTGATTCACAAATGAACTTTTGTAAGGTATTCCATTAGTGTAAGTTGAGGATGGACTTTTGGCTGTGGAGATAGAAAGGTACATGGGCGTAAGTACACTGACACACAGGAAATTTGTAGTGCCTTGAAGACAACTTTTTAGATTGTGACAGAAGGTGAAAGTATTCCCAAATCAGTCATTGACTTTTCCCACAAGTACAAATTTTCACATTAAGTAAAACCTTTCCAGAACACACCTACTACAAGAGTAAAGTAACATTGAATTATGTAAAAATTGAATTTGAATAAAGACTTCATTATTACAAACTTTGCCAATCCCCACTGTTTACAGTTCAAAAGAGAGAGATTTTAAGTGGATTATTTGCATTTAAGCTGTCATCTGTGATTTGATTTTCCATGGGGTATTCCTTTCATTTTGATAGAGCTTCATTGGGGAAATCTTTTGATAGCAAATAGACTGTTTCCTCTTCTATTTTTATCTCTCCACTCTCCTGTACCTTGAAGTCACCATCATCTTGTCCCTGTACTCCTGTAAGAGACACCAAGCTTCTCTTGTGTTTCTATTCCTGCCCATCCACCAGGTCTTTTTTCCACTTCTGGGTGTCAACTTTGAGATCGGGGACACTGTCTGGTTTGCTTACCACCATATTGCTAATGCTTAGGAGAGTGTGGACTTATATACTCAAGTATAAAAGTGGGTGAATCAAATGAGTGCTTTGGATATTGATTATACGTCAAGATTTCTCAATCTTAGCACTATTTATGCACTGGTTCAGGTAATTCTTCCTGGTTAGAGAGCTTTCCTGGCATTATCTGATGTTTGGCAGATTCCTGCCCTCTACCCCTTGGGTTCCAGTAACACTCTCCCAATGTGACAGTACAAAAAGGTGACCAGACATTGGCACTGATTGAGTACCACTGATCTAGCTGGAAGAACAATGAATCTCAATATTAGTATGTTAGAGCCAAAACGATACAAAAAATTCAAGTCCACCACTATGAGGTGTATAACTCTGTGCTTAATCTTTGAATCTCAGTTATTATAAGAATTAAATGGTTCCAGATATCTTGACCAGCGTGTAGTCCTTGCTTTCAAAACAGATCCTGTCAGGTCTCCCCATTGTTCCTTATCATGTGTCTTCAGTGAGGGTTCACACCAGATTATCGTGATCTGGTAGTTCATTCTTTTAAATGCCCATTATTTTACTATGTTATTTTATTTTGCTTTTCATTGATCATTACTTGTAGCCACGGGAAGAAGAGTGAATCCCAAGATGTAGCATGCTGCATTGCTAAATGTCACATAGATCAAGGAGTTCATAGTTTATTTCTACCACTTCTTAATCGTAAGACCCTGATTGCTATATGTTCTGATGACTTATTCTCTGTGAGATTTGGTTGTGAGTTATTGTGAAGATAAAGTGAATCACTAAGTCAGAGCTGGACACATAGTTGGCATTTAAAACACAAGAGCTCTCTTCTCTCACTTTTCTTAAATTCCCTAAGCCATCTCTCTGGGTATATTTATAAACTTATTCATATATTCAGACCTCCATCCATAAATATATATATAGTAGTCATTCAATAATTAATATATTTATTAAAAACACTTATTAAACACCTGCTTATCAGGGACTGGCATTACTCCAGATACTGGAGCAATGAAAAAATAGTAGTCAACAGCAGTCATCAACAATGCTGGAGATCTTAGTTATGTTCTCTCCTGAATTGTGTTTAGAGTAAAAGAACATCTAATATCATTCTATGAGCCATCAGTTCAGAAGTCTGGTTGTGTGAACTGTTGTATCAGAAACATACACAGAGTTGTCCCCCTCCGTGTGGTGAAGGACGAGTTCCTCTTCCAGAAACAACAAATGCAAAGAATTGAAAGCCAGAACCTCTGACCTAATTAATTTTAAGCTATTGACCCTGACAAATCGGGGTGCTTTAAACATTAAGAAAAGAATAATAAAATAAAAATATATATATATAAAAGTTTTTCCATTTGATCCTCTTTTCTGGCTTATTGTACTTCTGAGTGCCCTTAAAACTCAGGTGAGTGTTTGTGGACAGCTTTGGGGGTAAAGCACGTTTCTGTATTGTGTGGAGATTCTTGTGTATCTTCCTGTCTGAGAATATTTGGATTGTACTGAATTTCCTCTTAGGGACATGGGTGAAAATAGCTTTTTGCAAAACATAAGTGCATCATTCCTTAGCTACATTACAACATGCTTAATGGGCTGTAATAGTATTTTTATTGTCTTATAACTTTGGCTCCCTTAAGGTGTTTGAAGGTTTTTTAAATGCACCTTTGAGCATTGTTCCCTGTGCTTTGTGCCCCTTGAATAAATATTATACCCCTATTGACTTTTTAATTTTGAAATTTGATAACAGTAATGAAAGAGAAATCCCTGACCATTTTATACATTTTGCTGCTTCGTTTCACTTAGCTTCTTTCGGTTTCCAGGGATGGATTTAGCAGACCTTTGTCTGTTTTGAATGGGTGTTATTTGGTTGTTTAAAATAAGAAAAATAAGAAAGAAAAGGAGGAAAGAAAATAAAATTCTACAACTGCTTTATTGGTCTTGAACTGGTGCTATTGGGCAAACTGGAGCTGGAGATTTTGAAACAGAATTCTACCATCATAAACATAAAGAAAGGAAGGGACATTGCGGACAGGCACAGCCTTCTCCTGGAATAGGTCCTAGAGAGATGGAGCTGGGCCCGAAGGGGTGAGTGCTCCCGGACGGAAACATTTCAGCTGCCATCTGGTTAAAGCATGAACATTGCGGCAAACATCTCAATGTGTCACTCACTTCTGGGGTGGTGATTAGCTGAGCGACTTCACGTGGGTCTCCGCCCAGCTGACTTATTGCCTTTTTCTGTGGCTTTGGCACAATTGGGCTTTCTAAGTCGAAAGGAACTGTGCTTAACTGCCAGTGAATACGACCTATTTTGTGGAAAAAAAGTTTAAATTGGACAACATGTAAATAATATTGTTTACTGAGAATCCGCAGTGAGCCAAAGACAGTGCTCAACACTTTAAGAGCTTTATTTCATTGAACCTTCACAATAATTTCACTAGGATGATAATTAGTTCCATTATTATCTTTATTTTATCAATGGGAGGACTGAGTTTTGTTGTGATTACATAACTTACACGTAGATCTTATGCCTGTAGAAGGGTGCAGGATGTAATATATAGGCTTCAAATGATCTGTACTCATGCTGCTGTATAGAATTTAAATCCAGAGAAACCTTAGAAATCATTCAGTCTTCCCTCCACCCCCACCACCAGCAATATCTCACATGAGGAGGGCCCTGAACTCCTGAGAATTTCCGAGTTTTCCTACAAAATAGCCTGATCAAGGTCTATTACTTTAACAGATTCTTGGGAAGGCTTTTGTTTTTACTGAATTTTATATGAATATTACTTTATTAGAAGTACTTTATATTTAGACAAGTTGTGGGAGGATTGTACTAAACTGGTAATTTAGAGTTTCTTAATGTGCTGAGTTGAGACGAGTGGCATGGGGCAGGTGTTGAGCTGGGGCTGGTCGAGATGGGAATCTGTCCAGACTCTGAATTTAGGGTGCAGACCCCATGCAATGATGATTAGATGGAAAGAGGCTGACTGCTGGTTGCCAGTTAGCATTTAAAAGCCAACAACAGAGAATCACACTATACCACCCATTTATTTATGAAATAAGAAAATCAACCACTAAAAAGGTAAAATGAGATATTATCTGTATCTGACCTCTGTAAAGAGTACCTTTCAGGCTGTTGATGTACTTTCTTCCCTCTTAAAGACTTTTGTTACTACCTAGTTATCTGCTTTTCACACTGATCAAATGATTTTGTGAAAGCGAGGAGGCATTATACATGATTGGATATGTATGGCACTCTCTGCCACCATTACAGATAAACCATTTTGGTCTTCTCTGTTCATTTCATTGTCAAACTTGTGGGTGGAAACCCACTTGGGGAACATGTTAAAAGGTTCTCATTTAAAAATTCTGGGTTGAGACCCACGAGGTTGCCTTTGCTCCCCTCGCCCACTCCAGAACATTTTGATGTGAGTGGTTCATAATAAACTTTAACAAATGCTGAACCGCAGAGAGGAATGTGCTTTTGAATTTTCTAAGAGTCCTCTAAACCCCCTTTATGTAAAAAGAAATATTTTGTTTATTAGGCCACCGGTAATTTTTTTTCCAAAGATAAGATTAGAACCGTAGGACTGAATTTGTCTTTATAGAGACCATATTTAGCAATACCTAGAAATCTAAAAAAAATAACAAAACAAAAACCCAAACTTTCTAATCACTTCCTTGTTGCATAGGAGGTTTCCCGTTTTTCTGTAAACAGTTTTGTTGGCTGCGATTCTCTTTATTCTGTCTTGTAACACTGGACTGAGACATGGAGGCAGCTCACATTCATCTTCTCCAGAACCGAGTCTACTGAGAATGGTACGAGGAAACAGAACTGTATTGGAACCCCACCTTATTTCTGCCTTTCACTCTGTGCTACTCCCTCCCCTTGCTCCCCAAATGTTTTGGAATTAGATACACATGTGGTATTTTTAATGCTTACTTCATACTTAAATTTCAAAATGCCCCTTTCTACATAATTATATATAATTATACTATGTAATGGCTATAGATATGTAGTACCCAGCTGGTTCCCTGTTCTCTGTTCTTTTAGCCGTTGGTTAGCATGGTGTTTGCAGTTAGGGCTCTAGCGAGTATGAGAATGGGGTGCAGAACCCATGGCTTCACCCTTTCCCGCAGCTTCCACACCTACCCAGGCACCCAGGTAAAACAGGGTTTTGGTTTTCCATGGATAGCAGCACATTCTCTCTCTTCCTCTGGCTCTCTTTTCCCAGGACCTCAAAATGAGCCCTTTCACAGGGGGTGAGGGAGATATGCAGAGCAAGTCTCCTTAGATGGAGAAGCAAGTAAACCTAAGCATTCTGTCAGGCTCCAAGCCAAATAAAGTGCTAAGCATGACAATTAATTGGATAACTACCAAAACACCTCTTACTTTAACTGTAATTCAGAATGTGCCTAGCTGAAGTTTAAAAAAATGCCAGTAATTAATTTGAACGTTTCTAAGGGTCCTCACCAAATGTCTGCACTGTGGGCATGCTAGGCTTTGGCAAGGCAAGCAAGGGGCAGGCCACATCAATAGCTCGGCTCTGGCTTGTGCTGGGGATTGAATCCTCACAATGAGCACGGAGGTGTGGATGGTGGTGTCTCCACATCACAGGTGGGGAAAGTGAAGGTCACACAGGCAGGCTGTTTAGATCTAAAACCGATGGCTTTCTTTTTACTCAACAGTCCCTCTGAGTGAGTTAGGGTGATGATATCACTAATAATAGGCTGTGATTTCTGTGTTGAAGGGTTTGCATTCTAGCAAGGGAAAGAAGTCACACACACAGATCTCTGGGCTTTTTCACTTTTATTCAGAGATAAGAAAGCATTCTAGATAAATGATGTGGGGATTTTGAGGAATGGGACAGCACACTGGGCTGGGCCATCATGAACAATATCATTGTAGAATTGAAATGACTCTGAAGAACAGGGAAGGTGTTGATTAGTTAACAAAGAGGCCACTCCAGGTGTGGAATGTACTTCAGCCACGGCAGAGACAGAGGACAGGACCTATGACTGGGAGCACATAAGAACCACGAATGTCTTGGCAATTCAAGTTGAGCCACATTGGGACATTACGTGGCTGAAATGGGAGCATTTTTATGGTTTTGAACGTGTCAGGCATGAGGCACATCAGGATTATCCAAGGGGACGTGTGCTCATGGGAACTGAGAGTGAGAATACTGGAGGTTTGGTGAGGGTACTTTGGAGACTGTAGCAGTCACTGAGCCTTAAGATGATAAAAGTAGAATCTTAGAAAATAGACCAAAAAGATAGATTTGAAAGATGAATGACAGAGTTAGTGGCTGACCCAAACCAGAAAGAGTGGTCAAGTAAAACAGAGATGCTACCACACAGACGTGAAATTAAATACGTGCAAAAAAAAAAAAAAAAAAATCAGTTTTTACCAGAATGCTTATCTTGTTTTCCTGCCAAATGTAAGAAACACACCAGTGAGAAGAGTAGAAAAAATTTGGCTGGAAATCATAATTATGTCCATCTTGTTGTGTATACAGAGGTTTACATGGTCCTGTTAGTAGCTGTGGTAGGAACCAGCCTGGAAGCCCTGACCCACTTGGTATGAGCTTAGAGGCCAGAGCTGTCCTAGCTGATTACGGTCATCTGATCACTCTGCTAAGTAAAACCGGAAGATGTACACTCATGGTTAGGAGTTTGCAAGGATAACAAATGAGAAGATATATCCTTTATATAAATATCTATAAAATTAACTTTGAAAATTTCGTTCTGCAATTGCATGAGAATATACAAAAATTAGTTACTTTTTAAAATGAATAGGTACATAGAGTGTTTCTTTTAATATTTTATTTGAAATCAAATTATCAAATTGGTGTAAACATCAGTTTGTTTTGTTTTCAGGTATTTTTTATTTTTAAAGTGAGGGTTAGGAGGCAGAGAGACAGAATTCTTCATACTCCCTTGACCAGGATCCACTGGTAAGCCCCCATACAGAGCGAAGCTCTGCCCATCTGGGGCCGCTGCTTGCAACCGACCTATTTCAGTGCCTGAGGTGAGGCCATGGGACCATCCTCAGTGACCGGTGTCAGATTGCTGGAGCCATGAGCCATAGCTGCCAGACTGGAGGAAAGAAAGTGAGAGAGAAAAGGGGAGTAGAAGGAGTAGAGAAACAGATGGACACTTCTCCTGTGTACCTTGACCAGGAATTGAACCCTGGACTTCCACACACCAGGCAGAACTACCACTGAGCCAATCATCCAGGGCAAAATTTCAGGGATTTTTATGGTTGTTTTGAGCTCCTCAGTAAAAAGATATCTAGAGAAATGTAAAGTTGCCTGTCCATTATGAAAATCTTTAAATATGTTTGAAAACATATTTTTTATTTTTATTAATTTTAATGGGGTGACACCAATAAATCAGGGTATATATGTACACTTTTAAAAAATATTATAGTTACAGAATTATACTGCTGTTTAATTTTGTAATACCAAATGCAAAATCTAATTTTATATGTTTTGATATAGAATGATTTGATTTGAATTTAGTAAATTCTCTGTTTCAAATACATGTTCTTCCTGGTATTTCTTTACTTTTAGGCCCAAGGTTATTTTCTAGATGGATTTTTGTTGTTTAGTATATTACTGCTTATTTTTGTGTTTTCATATGACGGAGATATTTGTAGATTGTTCATGAATTGTTCGTGAAACCACTTATGGAGGCTTTGTGTAAATTTCCTTTTGATTTATTGTAGACTATAAACAACTCAAAACAGAATTCTATTGTTTGGATTTAAAAAAAAACACTAATCAGGTCATATTTCTGCATCATATCCTGCTTTATCCTTTAATTTTAACTTAAGAAGTAGATTCCTCTTTGTTTTCCTGATCTCCAGGCAGAATTCAGAATGCTGAGAACAATGTGTGAGACAAAAGGACATTTTTCAATGGAAAAAAAAAGTTTAGTTCTAATCCTCTCACATATTTGTTCAATTTTTAAAAAAATGAGGTAATAATAAAGTAAATATAATGATATGGATGATTTCTTTGTTGAGAGAATCAACTTTCAGTTAACTAATGAATATTGTTTTTAACCAGTGTTAATTGACACATTTATTGCACTTATAAACCCGGTGCTCAGTTGGACGGTTCCCGATTCCCCTTATAGGTTTTGCTTGTCCTGTGGAGTCCAGTTCTGTATTATTCCTTGAATTCCCTTGTCTGGAGCTAGGTGGAGCTATGAGATCTGTAAGTGTACAACAGGCAGTGACTCTCCAGGTCTATTTATGTGTGACAATCAGTGCCTGATGCCTGCTTTTGGAGCTTTCTTGTCCCTTTATTCTTAAAGAGAATGTGGAAGAGAAGGTCTAGACCTTGAATATATTGTCATTAAAATAAAAAGATCATCTCAGAGTTCTCTGATTATCATTTTATATACAACAGTGGGACAATTATAAAAAACGCCCCAAACAAAGCTTAAACCAAAACACATACACATTAACAGGTATAACCACCCTTAACACTCATGCCAGATTCAAAGTTTTGTCATTAAAATACATGTATTTGTTTTCTCTCCCTGAAGGGTATAATTCTCAGAAAAACCCGCCAAGTACAGAAACTGGTGGGAAAGGAACATATGGCAATTGTTTCAGAACTCAGGTGCTAAGTTTTATGCACACACACATTTGATAGTTGTAATTATACTCATAACATGTATCTTAAGTATGTATACACATGATTTTATATATATATATATATACTATCGAACCCTAGGGGTTCGATGAGTTTGTCTCAGGGGTTTGGAGAAGCCTCTGCTGCGGAGGCCAGAATAAAGTAATACCATAATTTGTTGTGAGTTAATGCACTTTGTTGGTTTCGTTCTTTGAGCAAGGTGATGTTCATGCATGGCTCATTTTGTGCACCAGTAAAAAAACATATACCTATGTCTTGAATTTGGGAAAAAAATCATATTTTATTTTTCACTAAAGAAGGGTTCGGTGAATGTGCATATGAAACTGGTGGGTTCGATACCTCAAAAAAGGTTAAGAACCATATATATATATATATATATATATATATAAATAATTTAATTTTATATGTAATATATATATATTTTTAAAGAGTTCCTATTTTTTTTTCTTTTTACTTATTTATTTTAGAGAGGAGACAGAGAGAGAGAGAGAGAGAGAGGAGGAGCTAGAAGCATCAACTCCCATATGTGCCTTGACCAGACCAGTGCAGGGTTTTGAACTGGTGACCTCAGTGTTTCCAGGTCGACGCTTTATCCACTGCGCCACCACAGGTCAGGCCTGTAATATATATTTTAACATACACACATAATTTATGTATAATTATGTAGGAATGTGGAAAATATTTCACAAAGGAGGATTAAAAGTTTTGCCTAAAAGTTTGGTTCGAGTTCAGAGATAAGTGACTTTGAGAGTTGCCCTGTATGTAGGGTGGTTTAGAAAGTCTCGCCAATGAATCTTGCCCGTGCTTACAGAACACTCTGGAGAAGAATGCTCTTATTTTTTTGTGTGTGGTTGTTTTGTTTTCCTCTCAGCTTTCTATTGGACCAGCTGTGCAGTGGTCTCAACTTGTTATTCAATGTGTTTAGGGCCTAAGAAATATGCCCAGACTGCTGTCTTACTGCTTAATATCTGTTAGGACAGAAGTTGTTAAAGGTCATCTGCTTACTTTGAGAAACTAATTGCAATAAATCTTCTGTGTGCTTCTCTAATTGGATTAGCTTTAGCTCTATGCTATTCAGATATTTGAATAATGGTGTGGATGATTTTCATTTACCTAATTTGGCAAATACTACTGAAATCAAATACTTACTTGAACTCCACATTTTCTTTGTCTTATTTAAGCCACTTTAACCTAATTCCTTTATTGGGCATTGCCTCCTTTTAAACTTCATTCTCCCTCTGTATTCTGTCCTTATTTGCTTTCCAAATTTAGAAGAGTAAACAGTATTTAAAACAGTTTTCCAAGGCTGTAAGGGTTCGACAGATGGTTCTTAGTTTGGCTTTAATAAGCACTTCCCTCTAACGGTATATTAACTAGCTAGCTAGCTAGCTATTAGGTAAACTATAAACAAAAATGTATATTGTAACAATGAATAATTATTATAAATTAAGAAAAATTAATTAATAGATTGGTAGAAGTCTTGCATCTGAAGGACCTAAGCACTTAAAATATGCCCAAGAAGGAATGCTGAAGCTTACATCTGTCACAGGCAGAATCTTACTTACTCAAGACATACTTGTTTATTCTTTACAAACAGTTTGAGCTTCATTATTAGCCTCTTCCCCCAAAGAAGGCTCAAAAGATATCCAGTCCTTAGGGTAGTGATATATGCTACAGGCATAGTACCATTTTAACAAGTAGGAAAATTATAGTTCAGAGGGTCCGTTCCCTTGCTCTGAATCATTTGGGTTTGTAAAGTGGAAGATGGAGACTTAGTTGTCTGATTCTCGAGCCAGTGCTTTCTCTAGCCATTCATTATTCATTTGTCCAGCTAGACACTCACCCTTGATCCACTGCATTTTCTTAGGTGTAGATGTTGTGTCAGACACTCTTTTAGTTGCTGAGCATTAAATGGTAAATGACACCAATCAGGTCTGCTTATAAAGGGAGACAGACAGTAAACAAGTTGGAAAAATAAAACAATATGAAAGTATAATGTGGTAATAAAGGACAGAAACAGGATGTTGTGTGAGAAGGTGACTAGAAACAACATTGGGAAGGTTCATCATGGAATATCTCAGCAAAAGTCACACCTGAGTCCACATTATGATTCTAGAAGCAAATCTAAGAGAAGGAGGAGATAATAGTAGGCAGCTGGTGGTGAGAGAAGAGGCAGGCTAATAGCAAACAAGTAACAAAAGTAGGACCAAAACAATAAAGCCAGGAGTGTAGAAGCTCTCGTTATGGAGACAGCACAGCCCAATCTAACACAAATACCTCTAACAATAGCCCTGTGTTATAGGAGAGTACTGTACTTGATTCTCATGATGATGAAAATGACATACAAAAGAAGGTGAAACATGTACATTCATTTTACAGAAAGAAAGCACTTGTGACAAAAGTGTTTTCATTGTATTGCTTTTTGTATTGTTTACAAAAAATAATAACTTTAGAATAAATAAGTTTTGGGGCTTCAAACAACTAAATAAACATTAGTAGCAAATTTGTCTCAAGAAATACCACAATATCTGACAATGAAAGAGAAGAGAGACCTACCAGCAACATTTATATCTCCCAGTTTTTAAATAGCATACAGAATATATGGATGTGTGGAGTGGAGAAAGATTTTTTTTGTTATTGTTATTAAATTGAAGTATAATTAACATACAATAAAAGACACAGGTTTTAAATGAAGAGTTCAATGATGTAGTAGTCACTTACATAGCTGCCACTCACATGAAGAATGGAGAACTTTTCCATCACTCCAATAAGTTGCTTTGTGATCTCTTTCTAATCAATTCTTTCCACCCTTAGAGGCAACCACTGCTCCAATTTCTATCACCTTAGGTTAGTAGTAGGACTTCCTATCAGTGAAAGCATAGTTTGTAATCTTTGGGGCTTGGCTTCTATCATTCTGCATAATGATTTTAAAATTTATCCATGTAGTTATGTACATCAGTGGATTATTCTTCATTGCAGAAAAATATTCTATTGCATGACTATATGACAGGCTATTCATTCTCCTCCTTAGGAATTCTAGTTATCATAAAGTTTTTAGTATATATTTATAGAGTTGTACAATTATCACAAAAATCTAATTTTGGAATATTTTCATTACCTCAAAAGGAAACCTCATGCCAATGTGCAATCTTCTCCATCTCCAATGTATAAATTTTAAAATTTGTTTTATTGTTTTTTATATATTATCAAAGTCTTACTAAAGAACCCTATTGGCTTCATGTCTGTTCACATCGAGCATGAAGATGGTATATTTTCTATTAGTTTCATCTTTTCAATTTCCTTTATAGATCATGAGAAAATTTTTAAATGGAGTGCTCTCAAACTTCAAGGTGCACTCAGATCATCTAAATATCTTGTTAGAATGCAGATTCTGATTAGGCAGGTCTGGAGTGTGGTTAAGATTCTGCATGTCTAAGTTTTTTGCATAATGTCCATGCTGCGGGTCCATTGGGCCACTTTGATCTACACCATGAGATTTTGGTGGGTGGCATGTCTTGAAAGAGCCACAGTATAAGAAAGACTCTATTTGTGTTTAACATTCTTTATTTGATGATTTGTATGCAGATGGCACTTTTATTTTCAGAGCAGTTCTTAATCCATTTTGAGATTTTAAATGACATCCCTTTGTAAGTGTGTAAACAGGGTACAGACTTTAAGAATTTTAAAGGTAAAATTAAGAAGAGCCCCAAAATCTTACAGTGTGTCATTAGTTTGTTGATAGCTGAAAAGGACCCTGGTAAGGAATGAATGAGACACAACTGTGCAGGGAGAATCCCACAGGAAACCTATGGGGACTGGCTAACTAAGAGTAGGATTTCTTCAAGGCCCTGTTAGGGCCTTTCCTTGATTTCTGGAACTAGTCCTCTCCCAGGCAATCCCAGAGCTTTTTGGGGATGTGCGGTGAAGAAGGACATGAATGTGGCTGGAGCCAGTTGAGCAATGTTGGTCTGGGCCTCCGGGAGCAGAGCGATACCGTGCCTCAGTCAGGCAGTGAATTTTCGGTTGAATAGTGAACAAAAGAATAATACTAGACTCAATCATTGCATCAAAACCATTAAGTTAAGCTTAACATTTTACATCATAAAGTACAATTATCTAGGGTCTCAGTTAGAGAGCCCTCTTTGCAAACACAATGCTTCAACTGAATCAACCTTTGGTAGAAGCTATATTGGTATCTCTAGCATAAATTCACATGTTTCCGTAAAGTTGTCAGTAATGCACACTTTTGTAGAGCAATCCAAATTTTTCTATCATTCTTCAGCAGACAATTGGAGAGATGTTTATATAGGCAAAATGACTGTTGGATTGACAAAAGGATTTTAATTTTCTACAGTAAAGCATTAGAAGTAGCAAATATCTCATGCTGCTCTGAGCCAGGGCAAACATGTAGACTTAACAAATAAAATGCAAGGATGATTATAGGTCTTGATTTTTTTGTTTGTTTTTAGTCTTTCAATAAGGCTGCTTTGCTGCCTCTACTCTGAGAGTCATTCCATCCAGTTCAAGTGGACCCCCTTTCTGGGCCTGATGATCTCCACTCAGAATCTTGCTTCTTTTGAGTGGTTTCCATCATGTCTAGTTCTTATTAAATTTTGAATTATATTAAGCTGTTAAATTTTACCAGTAGAGGCCACTGCCATACATTATCTGACGTCTGGACTGAAATCCCTTAATTTGAAGATAAAGGCAATGTAAATGAAAGCACTCCTCTATACAGATTTTGCATAGTGACTTTTCTTAAAGTGAAGTATATAATTGTGTCAGTCTACCAAAGAATATCACCAGAGAACCCAGTATTTTATGAGGGCTCAATAATCAATTACTTTTTAAAAAAAACACCACTAATTTTTTCAACCAGTGGGCGGTAGCAAATTTAGATTTATTTAGTAATGGCAATAATTGCAGTGTGTTTGCAGACAGAAGAATTCTGTGTTTCTACTCAAGTCTAGCCAAATGCCATGTGTTCCTTTGAAACCTCAGTGAGGTGCCCAGCATTGTTGTTTAGTTCATTCCAGAGAAAATAATTCCAGCCACAGCATTTTAACTAGGACTGTGTGTTCTTAGAACTTAGTAACTTCCTCAGACTGAATGTATTAAATTAGTTTCAATTTCCTGCCAAAATTTATAGACAGGTTGTAAATGAAAAAGCTGCCTCTGCTCTTCATTATCACTATGTATTATAGTTTTTTAAAAATAAAAATGTTACTTTCTTGCACCTACTGTCAGATATTAAGCTACAAAGGCATCCATCAGCAGTTCTGTTGGCACTGTAAAGAAAAAAATCATGTAACAGCACACCTGGCTTTAGTGTTATAGAATGGAGTTAGTATTGCAAGGTGACTTTGATATGCCAGAAAAGCTAATTATGTCCCATCAAAGGACTGAAGAAATTGCCTTTTTTAATGAAAAGTATTTTATAGAAGGTGACAATGATCTTAGGCAAAGCAGTAAAACGAGGTGTATAATTATATAAATTCTTTAAATTCTTATTAGACTTAGCTAATTGACATGTTACTGTCCAATAATGTAGAAAAAAAATGGTCAAACATAAAAACCAGAACAATGGTTATAGACTATAGAGATAGTCTAATCTAAAATTGAGTCTGTGTTTGTTTTTTTAAGTACAGTCTCAGTTGTTTCCTGACACTGTTTTAAAGCCATGAAAGTTTTATGTTGAATTAAAAGTGTGCAGATTTTTATTAGAATTAATTATTAGTAAACAAAATGAAATGCAACCTACAAAATGGGAGAAAGTATTTGCAGGCCATGTATCTGATAAGGGCTAGATAGCAAAAAATATAAAGAACTCATACAACTCAAAAAAAAAACAAAAACAAGCCAATTAAAAATTGCCAAAGGACCTGAATAGACATTTTTCTGAAAAAGACAACCAGATGGCCAACAGGTACATGAAAAGATGCTCAGTAACAATAATCATTAGGAAAATTAAAATCAAAATCACAATGAGACATCACCCACACTTGTTAAAAAGCTATAATCAAAAATATAAGTATTGGCAAGGATAGAGAGGAAAGGGAACCTTTGTGCGCTGTTGGGACAGAAAGTCAATTGGTACAGCCATTATGGAAAATAGTATGGAGGTTTCTCAAAGAATTAAAAATAGAACTATCAGAATATCTAGAAATTTCACTTTTAGGTATATATGCAAAGGAAATGAAATCAGTATCTCAAAAAGATATCTGCATTCTCATGTTCTTTGCAGCATTATTAATAGTATCCAAGATATGGAACCAGTATAAGTCTACAGGATGGATGAGTGGATAAAGAAAATATGGTGTGTGTATATGTATGTAGGTACACATATGCATACACATTTATGTTTATATATGAGTGTATGTATGTATGTATTATACACAATGAGATATTTATTTAAAAAAGGTGAAAATCCTGCCATTTGTGTCATCATAGATAAACCTGGAGGACATTACATTAAGTAAAATAAGCCATGCACAGAAGAACAAATACTGTGTGATCTCATATGAGCAATCTAAAGAATCAAACTCATAGAAGCAGGAATTAGAATGTTGCTTACCAGGGCAATGAGGTGAGGAGAATGGGGAGACTGGTCAAAGGGTATAGGTTTCACTTATAAGATGAATAAGTTATGGGGATTTAATGTGAATGAAGCATGGTAATTATAGTTGATTACACTGTATTGTATAATGGAAATTTGCGAAGAGAGTTGAACTTACAAATTCCCACCGCCACTACCCCTTCCCCAAATGTAAACTATGTGAGGTAAGATGATAAATGGGTTATTAACTTGACTGTGGTAATCATTTCACAATGTATGGGTATATCAAATCATTACATTGCATACCTTAAATATATACAATTTGTATTTGTCAGTTATATCTCAATAAAACTGGAATAAAAATAAGCTATTTTATGTATGCTCCTTAAAAACACAATATTCTTAGCAAAAGGTAAGAAATTATGCAAGTATCTTGATTCTTTTAATATATATGTCTGTATACAAGGGACATTTTATACATATGAATTTAATTTTTATTTTTTTGAAGAGCCATATCAAGGGTGAACATGAAGTGAGTCCTGCTGTTCTGTATATAAGGATTAAGAGCAGAACTTTTTATTGTTAGCTTTGACAGAATGTATGTGATTATTAGTGATGTCTTTTTTTAGAAAATTGTAAATTATAGGAATGCTGCACAGGAAGAAAGAAATGGAGCATACAGTAGTTATTTAGGTTTACAAGATTGACAATGATTTTTTTTTCTTTACAGAAGGTTCAGTACTTAAAGCAGAAAGCTGTAATTGTTGGGTGCTTTAGATGCCCTTAGCTATTTGGAATGTGGAAAGATGCACGCTGTAAATGTTTCATTCCTGTAATTGTCATCACTTCAGAATGGTTCAATTATAGCTGTTTTGTAGAAAAGATGCACAAAGAAATTATTTCTGGCAGCATGCTATAATGATGACCAGTTAGTTTTTAAAAATTGCAAATGTGGAGGAAATGAGCCCAGTTTTGTTACTGGACACGATTATGGTTCCTGAAGCTTCCTATTTGTGTATCTCAGACAGCAGTCCAAGCAGGGGCTGTGGCAGGGCCACCAACGGAGGAGTTGTTTCAGTGCTTGGCTTGGGAGAGCTCCTCAGGACATGCTTACTCTATGTGGATCTGTGACTCTGAACTCATAAAGTGAGATGAAGATATTAACTAAGCTGGGTCGTAGTGTTCATGTATGTGAGGACAGGTAGCCAGGCTATGTTTATTCTCATCTTAGCTCATGTTCTGCAACACAGCCAAATCACTTCCCTGGCTGTGGACCTTACAGTGCCATGGGGAGCTCTGAGTTTGCTTAGGCAGTGTGGCACTCGTGGAGAAAACCACTGTAAAAATGGATGATTTATAAAAATCTAGGTCAGAGCTTTAACTTAGGAATCAGATGACTTAATGGGTTGTGAGAGCAGTGAGAGATGCTAATATAACTCTTGGTTGCTAACATTACATGTCCTTTGTAAAACTATTAGACATTGTCTCTTATCAGCATTGAAAGATCAGGGAATTGAATATTGGTTGGAGGTGGCTTGGCTCATATGTACATTCTTGTACCTAATCAACTTTTATACTCATAGCTTGATTCAGAAATTAGGGTTGCAGATCCTGGATATCTCTGGGCTTATTCTTTTTGGCCATGCTGGGTTGACTGGCCAACAAAAGCCAGGTGCCAGACTCCAGTCAGATTGAAATGGACTTTAACTGATGATTAGTTGAGTTTCAGGGAGAAAGGAAGGCTGAGTCCTTTATACTTCGATTGTTTTATTAAGTGTGAAGTAGCTAAGCATCCTTTTATATTGCTCAGCCATAATGTGGCTGTTCTAAAGAATGTATTTCTTTGATGCACCTGGATTGTGTTCCTTCCTCAAAAGGAATAGATTGCATCCATGACTTTCTTTGCCAGACTGCCAACTTCTGATACGTGGAGGTTGCTTTATAAAATGATCACCCTTCTCCGAAGGTTTCTTCTCATAATTTACAAAGGGGCTGTCAAAGCCTGAGAAAAGAAAAGGTTTCCTGTAGATGTTCTTTGAGAAAACTTGGAAGAGTAGTTTGTTCTTTAATATCATTTAGCATGTTGGAGTTACCAGCTGTTCTTCATCTCTGGCTTTGGCTGGTTGCCTGCAAGTTCTACACAGTACGTAGCAGCTTGGAGTACAGCAGAGTATGCAGAAGTCTTGTGATCTCCTAGAAATGTACAGCTGATGTGGGGCCGCACACAAAAGACTTTCCCATGGATGGTATATCTGGTCTAACTACTTTAAAAAATTGCATAATCCTATAGGGAGCTCTGGCTAACTAATGCAATAATTATCCAGGAGTAGAGCCGGCATTCAGCAATTGTTTTAGAACAACTGTGCTGCAGTGTCTGTTTATGTATGTCTCTTGGCATCTTGAATTAATATTTTGTATTTCGTTAAGAAAAAAATAAGCCAGAGAAACCTTGGATCATTGGAATTACCTGTTGTGTAAGGTTAGGAAATATCTATGAAATTTCTTCCATCTTGATGAAATGATTTCAGATGGCTGAAAACAGTTCATGTTTACATCATAGTTAAGTAGAAGCAAGCATTTTCTTGAGGTCTGTGCTTTAGAAAAACATGACCATATAGATGTTATCTTTAGCCCCTTCTTTTTTTCCTTTTTATAACTTTATTTATGTCAATGTCACATACCATTTTCAAAGCTGTAGTTAAACTATTTATTTATTTATTTATTTATGGCTGAACACTGAGCAGATTAACCAGGTTCAATATCTGCAAGTCGGTAAACCTTAATTGGCAGCTGTCTCTTCAGCAGGATGCTGTATATTTTCTGCATGGTCTCTGCAGCCGTCTCCCACTCCCAGAGCTTCTGCACTGTTCACAAATCTTGCATATGCTAAGAGAGGCAAAGCCAGACCCAGGTCCCGAGAATTGGGGTGATGCTGTGCTTTTCATTCGTTGAGGGCCCAGTTGATAACTGACAGCTTTGGAAGAAAGCATTCCTGAGAGACATGTTTGTATCAGGCAGCACAGAGACCTTCTTAGATAGGCATGTGCCATTCAGTGGTAGTCAACCTGGTCCCTACTGCCCCATAGTGGGCGTTCCAGCTTTCATGATGGGCAGTAGCAGAGCAACCAAAGTATAAATAAAAAGATAGATTTAACTATAGTAATTTGTTTTATAAAGATTTATTCTGCCAAACAGCGAAAATCCAACATAAAGTACTTGGTAAGTAATTATTATTATATGCTTTAACTTGCTGTAACTCTGCTTTATAAATTTTACAAAGTAAAGTTACTTCCCTACTTTATAAATCACCATTACTGTGGAACCGGTGGGTGGTTAGAAAATTTTACTACTAACAGAGATACAAAAGTGGGCGGTAGGTATAAAAAGGTTGACTACCCCTGCATGAAGCCAAGCCTTCGCTGCCCTGAAGTTTGAAGGTATAGGTTAACTTTCATTGTCTTTGGAATACAATGGCTGGGGTTGGTTTTAGTTTCAAAACTTTGCATATTCGGAAAAGCACTTTTGTAAATTGTCCATGTTTAAAAACATCTGTATCTTTCCTCTGTTTCCTGGAAGTAGGACTCAGATGAGAAACCTTTGTCACCTGCTAATACTTTAGTCCCGCTACATGAATAGTTATCATTAAAGTTGGTGCTAAATATTTTTTTCTAGATTACATCTTCCATGACAGTTCAAATCAGATAATCCTTTTATAATCCTTCTAAATTTAGCATGCTATTGCATATTCTAGACATTCCAGTGGACCACTTTACCACTGGATTGATTTGTTTTCTGGCATATGGCTGATGACAAAAGCTTTGTCTGTAGATTTCTGTCTTGTTTACCTTTCTTCTTTCATTCCTCACAATGGATTGCTTAATGTATTGACAGTCAGATTCCTTGATGAAATATCCACACTGAAGGCTACAGGTTGATTCTTTGGGCTCCAAACTAGGGATCCTGTAACAGGATCTTTTCAATGTTATGACCTTGGTTTAGAATCTTGTGATTCAAAGCGTGGCTTATTGACTGCATGGCAACATCTGGGAGCTTATTAGAAAAGCAAAATTATGCCTTTCCTTTCAGCCACTAACTTAGAAGACTTTCCCAAAGATTCAAAACAGCTGTAATAGAACCTTAGAGAGTTAACCTTCAATACCATTCTGCATGAGTTTGGGAGTCTTGGAGGAATTTGGGGGATTATTCCAACCCCATTCTTTGTTTGTCTTTACTAGGAACAACAGACTAGACTTTTCTGTGAACAAATGAGCTACCATTGCTCTTGTAAAGATACCTTATATTTCACATCTAGAAAGTAATTCTTTGTTTTCTCCAATCTGTTTTAAATATCATGTAAGTTAAGAATTTATATGTTTTCTAAGTATGTCTGGAAATGCTAGTAAAAATAAATTTCCAAATGGTTGTTGAATCACCTTTGTCCTCAGGAATTATTTCTTATGTTGGTATTATGAAGTAGTGGGGAGAGTATGGGCTTTGGAATCAACAGAAACTTGGTTTAAATAGTCACAGTCAACAGTGTAGTTATATGATCAGAGGGAAAGGCGGTGCGGACTAGGTGGAGGTGGGAAGAGGTAGGGAAAATGGGGGCAGAAAGAGATATCGCTACGGACAGAGACTGCACGATGTGGTGCACAGATGGTGGTTTGTTGAATTGTACACTTGGGACCTATATGGTTTTCTGAACCAATCTCATCCCAATAAATTTTATTTTAAAAAAAGTCAGGCAGGCCCTGGCTGACTGGGCCAGTGGATAGAACATTGCCCTGGAGTATTGACATCCTGGGTTTGATTCCAAGTCAGGGCACACAAGACAAGCAGCCATCTACTTCTCTCTCCTCCCTCTCCCCCTTCTCATTCTCTTTTCTCTCCCCCTTCTCTCTCCTTTTTCCTCCCACAGCCAGTGGCTCAATTGGTTCGAGCATTGGCCCTAGGTCCTGAGGGTAGCTTTATTGTCCGAGTGTCAGCCTCAGGTGCTGAGGATAGCTCAGTTGATTTGAGCATCGACCCTAGACGGGGGTTGCTGCCAGGTAGATCCCAGTTGAGGTACATGCGGGAGTCTAACTATCTCCCCTCCTCTCACTTTAACAAAAAAGTAAATAAAACTCAGAAGTTTATCCTGGGTCTACTCAACAGGCCTCTTGGCAGAGTTCATGATGGTGCTGATACAGAGGATGATGATGGTAATGATGATGATGATAGTGATGATGCATTGCTCACCACTTACAAAAAGTTCTCGATTTACCACTTACTAGAACTACGCAGCCTTGAATATGTTACTTAATCTTTCTGGACTTCAATATCTTCCACTATAAAAAGGGAATGTGAGACCAACTGTTTACACTTCCTTTTTTTCACTTTGGTTATTCTACCAAGGAATAATTTGAAAAGATCTGTATACTTTACACATAGCCTATATCTAAGCAATGGTAGAAATCATCACCTTTTCTTTCCCCTCATCATCCTCACCAATAAGAGTAACTATGTTAATGTTATTTCCAAAATGCTTTCAAGACCTAAATTGTTGTTCAGTGTTTTACTTTTGATAATTAATGTATATTCTGAATTCAGATGCATGAACCACATTTCTTTGTGGGAGAAAATACAAAGTTTCTTTTAAGGTTAAAAGTTAGGCTTCTTAACCTAGGGTAGTGGTAGGTATAAGGTACCTACAGGCCCTCTTAATCATAGAGGACCAATGCAAAGGGGTTGTTGTTAATAGTCAAGGGCCAGTGGGGTGGAAATACAAATAGATTATGTCGACAAATTTGAAATACAACTGTCTAAATAAGTGAAACAGACCTACCCTTCTAAGGATAAATAAAAGAAGAGTTCTATAATATGAATAATTTTCAAATAGAATTGTGGCTTTGTATGCAATAAAGTGAATCTTTTTAAACTTTCTATTTTTCCCCTTAAAGAAATAATAAAACTGTAAATAGAATAGAACATTTCCTACTGGTAATACCAAAATGTTTTTTTTTTACAAACATAAAGCAATTGCTTTTGTAAGTGTGTGTATAAATTTTTCTTCAGAGAGAACTAATATTTATTGAACATCGTTTATCCTAGCCATCGTACGTGTTTAGTTTCATCCTTATGAAGTCCTGTGAGATAAATTGTGTTATTCATATTTCAAAGATAAGAAAATAGTGTCAGAGAGTAGTAAACTGGAACCTCATTCAAGATTGATGCTTGTTCTACTTAGAGACTGGCTATTAAAAAGAATGTTAAAAAAAATGTTGAGACTGGAGACAGAGATTATATAACCTGATTATTAAATCTAGAGAAAATATTATAATGTGTTTCAGGTATGTTGTTAGTTGCATATGTGTCTAATTTCAAATTTGAATTGTGGAAACCTTGATGATGCAGTGACTCTAGTTTTATATCTCAGGCAGAGCCTGAATACTTTGTAGTTGCTCAAGAAATGTTTATGGAACAAGTGCTGCTTGCACCGCACAGGGGTGCTCTGAACTGTGTGCGACCTGGAGACATAGCTTCTCGGCATCCACAGAACAGCTTCACTTCTCTCTAAGTGACACTAACATGCCCTTGGACATCTTCAAAGAAGACTTAAATTGCAAACTCACTTTTTCACAGTTTTATTCTGTTCACAATGTTGAAGCTTAATAATATACTCCTTCAAACTGTCCAAAAGCCTTCCATTTTGTTTACGGAACCTACAAAGCATTTGCCAAACTGAGCCACCTATCAAAGAAGATGAAACTCAGTCATCTAATGAGTTTTGCCTGAGTGGGTTGGTTATATCTTCACATAGGGATATGGGAAGACAAGTCTTAGCCTTGGGCTTTTCCAGAAAACAAAGTCAAATTTTAGGTTCTGTGTTCTCAGTCCACTTTTATAAATTCCCATCATAAATCATGTCATTGTAACATATACATTTGACCCTCATTATGAGACATCAGGAGAGCTGTCACCATTCTTCTAGCACCAGTGTCTCCAGTAAAAATTGGAAATGCTCTGAGATTGCACTTGGTGGGTTCCTGGGTGTCGCCTGCCAGTGCCTTGGGTCTCAATGTTTTATGAATTTTTCTTCAGCCTGTGTATTTCTATCACACTTGACAGTTCTGATTAATGGTCCTTAGGCTGAGTACTAGTTTTTAACAAAGGAAAATACTTGATATTATTAAGCAGGGCCTACTTGGATTTGCTTTGGGATGCAGGAAACAGAAACTAAAAATATTCGAAATTGGTGCCTAGGCAACATAGGAAGTCATACAAACAAATATAATCAATAATATTTCTTCAATGCCAGGCAAGCCTTATGACAACTCTTCAGTTCATTTTGTGCGACTGGAGCTGCTGAGGGGTAGATGTCTTCTGTGGACTGAGAAGAATACAGAGATGAGGCCTCTTGGGGACTCTTTTCTTTTGAGGGCTAGTCACACAGTTGATCTGTTCAATATCAGGGTGTCATACAAAGGCAATTTTTAATTTTTTTTTTTTTTAGATTTGACTTCAGATTAATCATTATGGCTGCCTAAGAGTCACTTAGTGGTGTCTGGTGGGCTAGTTGAGGTATTTTCAGAGGCCTGCAGTTTATATATCATTACACTGAGCATTTGATGCAGCAAGCACATTGAGGCATTTGGGCCTTATTTTTAAAAAATCAGATTTCAGTTTCATCTGTTCAAAAAAAAGGTAAACCAGATCTCTTCAGTTCCTTTGTCCTCTTGTTTAGGGAACGTTATCTGTTCAATTGAGATAAATAGTAATTGGATTATATTGCTGTAATTCATTTATTAACAGAGCAATAGAATCCGTGGTAGTGTGTTTCCATCTTAGAACTCACAAATTACCAATTAAACACAATCTTCTGTTCTAAAACAATGTGATTATTTTTATTTAAGCCTATTTTGGAAGCTGAGTCACCCACTGCCTGCATACATCTTTGTTTAAAAAGCATTAGTGGAATATTACTGAAGCTGAAGCCATTACTTGTTTGTGATTTAGAGGGGTAAACGGTAAGAGCTTTTCATCCAGATAAAGCCTGACCACGTTTGGGATATCTGTTCTGCATGTTGGCTAGTTACAAGCAAGTTTGAAAAGCAGCACACTTTGGAAATTATAGCACTTTAAAAATAAGATTAATTTATTTGAGAATGGTGGTAAACTGCTCTATAAATCTAAAGAAGGTCAAGCTACTATACATGAGAGTGCAGTTTTCTTTGACTTAGCAATATTGATTGAGCACTTTTCTTTACTTGGCTCCATTTCTTTCCTTATGGGAGTTTCAGCAAATTTAAAATCACATCTCTGCCCTCGAACTGAAGACAGTGTAACTGTAGGTATAACGTGAACCCACATGGAAAGCTAAATAACAATACTACAGGGCAAATTCTACAAGAAGCATCAAGCAAGATCCATCAGGCAAGAATTTGCGTAGGTACTGAAATCTATGCAAATTCTTTGCGTAGGTTTCCATTGTGAAGATTGGCAGGGTCTGGATGTCCTGTGTTTAAGACAAAGCTCCCTGCCGGTCCTAGTAGCCTGAAAAGTTGTCTGAGGTGGTGAAATGTGAGCTGATCTCCAGGAGGATGTGGGTGCTCCCAGCCCCAGTATTCCCACTGAGAGGGGTGGTATGAGAGGAGGTGCCTGGCATGGTTACCAGAGAGAGTTGAGGAGCAGGAGGGTAATGAGGAGGCTGGATGAAAAGGGCTGAAGCCAGAAGTTAGACAGTAACAAGCACTGGCCTTGAAGGAAGGGGAAAAACTTGGAAGGGTTAAAAACCCAGGCTTTTCTAGACATTTGTGTCAATATACCCACTAAGCATTGGTGGGTGTGTAATGAGATTCATCAGTAATGAGACTGACGGTGAGGATGCCAGTCCTGAAGTCTTCCCAGCAGAGGGAACTGAGCTTCTGGGGCAGGGGACCAAGATATCTTTCTGAGACAGAAGAGGAGAGAGCAGAGGGCAGACAGAAAGCATTGAGGAAAGTATTGTGTCTCAGCTTGGAAGGAAAAGATAAGAAGTCACTGTCAAAGGAGACATAAATGTGTTAGAAGGTGTGGAGGTACCAAGATGAGGAGGTCTGAGAAAATCCATTGATCATGACAGTGGAAACCTTTGAGAATTCACTATAACAGTAAGAAACAATTTAGTTGGCTTAGGAGCAAGTAGAAGGGTGTTTTGTGAAACATTAAGACTGGTAGATTCTAAGTTATAGAATTATAAATGATACTTTAATGGGCTCCTTATCTCCTAGATAAGCAGAGGTGGGAGAGGAGTATGTATTATGTGCAGATGAAAGGGTAAGATAAGTAGACATGGCATCACTGGGCTCTCAGAGGCCACCGCTTCAGGAATCCAACGATATTCCAGCACTTCAGGGAAACCCTGAGTTAGCCTTGCTTTTTAATTTTGCCTCCCAGCTGTTCTAGATTTGTTTTTCAGACCCTTTAATTTTTCAGGGCCATTCTAGTCCAGAGGTGAGCACGCCAAAGTGATTGCTTCTCATCTTTACACCTGAATGCTTGGATCTTTCTAAAAATATCTTCTCTGCTCCTTCTTTATCATTTCAGTTCTTCTTTTATACCCTTAAGAATTAAAGACGCAAAAGGGTTTTATACTGAATGCCTTATGGTGAGTCAGGCAGTTCCCTGTCTTTCTACCACATCTGAAAGGAATGCTGAGGTTTGCCAGCTTTCTCAATGGGCAATACCAGTTGCATAATTTGCAGGACACTGTATAAAGTGAAAATGGAAGCACATTGTTCAAAACTTATTCAGGCGTTAAGAAAGTCAAGGCAACAAAAACAGAGCATTTAGCCAAGCGAAGCCTGTGGCTCTTTGACTGCTTAGGCTGCACACCCATGAAGCCAGCCTTGCACATGGAATCGTTCAAGGCTAGCCAGGTGGCAGTAACCATTCTGTCATCTTAAGAAAAAAATATATAAAGATCATGATGTCAAGTAGTATGAACATTGGAACACAAAGTGAATATTATTGACTAACATTCACTCGTGATGTCAAATGATTTCCACCAGCCAGCAGATTTGACGGGGTATGCCTCTGATAGTCATTTGCAGTGTCAAAATAGTTACTCTTTTACTCTTTTTTTCATTTAGCTCACCATTGATTTCACAAAATAGGCAGGGAAGGTGAGGAGAGACACTGAAGTGTTACAACTCTTTCTGAGGAAAACAGCTGAAAGTTCCTTTCCAGTAAACCAAGGAACGTTTCTTTAGTAGTCATGCTTCTTCTAATCAGTTACTCAGCATTGCTGATTTTAAAACCATCTCCTTTTGTAATCCCTTTTCTTATTTTATTTATTTTTGTTTGTTTGTGTTTGTGGCAGAGACAGAGAGAGTCAGAGAGGGGGACAGATAGGAACAGACAGACAGAAAGGGAGAGATGAGAAACATCAATTCTTCGTTGTGGCTTCTTATTTGTTCATTGATTACTTTCTCATATGTTCCTTGACTGGGGGGCTACAGCAGACTGAATGACCCCTTGCTCAAGCCAGTGACCTTGGCCTCAAGCTGGTGAGCCTTGCTCAAACCAGATGAGCCCGCGCTCAAGCTGGTGACGTCGGGGTCTCAAACCTGGGTCTTCCACATCTCAGTTCGATGCTCTATCTACGACATCACCGCCTGGTCAGGCCCTTTTCTTCTTTTTATGCAAAGAGGTGTGAAGTGTTGCTTTTTCACAAGTTTAGTTTTACTCGTGGTACGTGTTCTGCAGGGTTGTCCCTGTTACTGAAAGCTGTAGCTAAAAGCAGAGGTCCTGTGCTTCCTTTGCCTCTTCCGTGCGCTGTGGCTGGTCACCCCCCCCACACACACACACACACCCAGCCCACATGGCTCCCAGCTGGCAGTCCGGTGCCACTGTGATGGTTCAGTGGCCCACATATTTGCAGGAAGGCATGCTTCAGTTCAGCACTGCATACATAGTGGTCATTCCACAAATCTTTGTTAAATAAATAAATGGGGGAGCCCTACTTGATGCTTTATTCATCAACGTCCTTTTGGCAAAGGACAACAGAGTGGGGACCAGCCTGGTGGTCCTGAGAACTCTTCTGCTCCCAGCAGTAGGAGAAATTAATTTTCTGTCACTAGTCACGAAGTTTTATTTGCCTTCACATCCAACAGTAGGAATAGATATAAGTTGATGAAATATCAGCTTTTGGCCAAAATGTGTCTATTAGACATATATTAAATTCACTGGGTAATTATTTAAAGGATCACTATGTTAATGGATTTTCCGTGTTTTAGGCACTATCATTGATTTCCCCCGCCTTCCATTGTCGTTGTCTGAGGATTTTGCTGTAAATAAAATTAGTTGAGGAGAAGCCAGAAGACATTCTCAACTGAGAGTGTCAGAGAGTGACAAACTGAGCTAGATATATGCATGGCCTAAGGCTGCTGGCTTCTGTGAGGCAGGGATGTCCCTGCTGGCCCCACCTCCCGACGCGTCTTCCCTTGCTCGTTTATATTAAGTGATAGCACGTTTTACTGCAGCGACTTCAGCAGCTTGGCTGTCTGGAGGATTAGAATGTTTGATGCGGATGTTGTTTTGGATCTACAACAACTGTGACATTGATCCTTTTCAAGGAGCAAGAGATATTATCTCCTGCCACCATCCACTGCCTCCACGAGGATATGCTAGGAATCTGTATCTAATTACCTGTGCAGCTAATTACCTCTGCCATGTTAAGCAGCAGCGGTAATCTCATTCCCCTTTCAAGTCCATTTTATGGCATCAAACTGTATTATATTCCCCTTCTAATGGCTGCTGACAGAATTACAGCAGCACCACCCAGGACTTGACGAGGAATCCGCCCGTCCATGACACAGCTGCACCTTGTGGTGTGTTTTCTGTTGGTTCCTTTCTTATTTATTTATTGTTTTACAGTGTGTTTTTAAATACATATACATCTGAATCATCTCCATAGCTCCATTTGTTTGATTAGCATTATGCCACTGTGACAAGACACTCTATCAGTAGTAATCGATCTGATTAGCATGGAGATGATATGAACACAGATTGTATTGATGTTTAATAGTGCAGGCATCCTGGTGCTGTAAACACTGGAGGTTTTTGTATGCTGCATGCAAGGTCTCTGTAATGAAGACAGCAACCACAGCAGGTTTTAGAGCTCGGTGATTTATTTTCTGCCAAGTGCCACAGTGGGTCTTGCGTAGTGTATGGCACTCCTGAGCTGGAGCCACACAAAATGTTTTAATCAGTGTTCAGAATAACACAAATATTTTCACTGGATAGAATTTAATGTTGCTTTATTAAGAGATACTACAACACTGCAGTAAAATGCTTACTGCTGTCTCATTGAAAACCAGCCACATTCTTCCCGGAACTGGATCCTCAGGTTACTTTATTATTATAACATCCTGTTTTCTAAAAAGACCTGCCAGAGTTTTGTGCACGCAACCGTTTTCCGCTCACGCCTTAACCAAGCTTCAAATTGAGTCTCGTATCTGCTTTCACTTTGGTTACATTTTTTTGCTATCGACCGCCTGTTGATCTGGATCTCGCCAGGGAAGGAAAAATCAGCAGCCACCATTTGGGAGCTGCTCCCGGCAGCATGTGGTGAACGGAAGAGAGTCTTGGCCAAGAAATGTTCTGTGTGAATTGATGAACCTTTGCTGGGCTGTAGTAGACAGAGGACATTCCTAGAAAAAGATCTTGCTTTGATAGCAGGCATTAATCCTGGTATCAGCTTGCTTCTATAAACTCTTTTTGTAAACTAAGAGACGTGGAGATTGCTTTTATTGCTTTGAGAAGAGAAAGTATTTGGAATTTAGAGGTTTTCTGATTTCATATTTATACCATCTTGTGGACTTCTAAATGTTTTATTAATATTGTAATATATAACAAAAGAAAAATAGCAGTTATGAATAGAAGATCCTGAACACATTTCTAAGAATGTTATCATCTTCATGTGTGTGCATATATACATGCTCCACATATATACATATGTATCATGCATATATGTTAAATTCATACCTGCCTGCACACAGACAGATCTGTGTATGTACATTTGCATATATGATGTATAGTTACAGTTATCCTGGCACACACAGGTCTTTTTGTCTCTTCTTCTCTTTTTTATTTGCATCTCTCCTTTCTACATAGATCCCAGCCAAAAGCAATTGCTTATTTCTAAATAAGCAACTGTAATAAATGACTTTCCTCATTCATCCTTTTGGGCCCTCAGTCTGTTGTTTTATTTCCCTTGGACTGTTCTCCCCTGCCCTCATCACCACCACACCCGTAGAGCTATCATCTGCCAGCCAGAGCTCAGGTCGCAGTCTACCCCTTTGGAGAGTTTTCCTAAATTTGCTCATCCTCCAGCCCTCAGTAGTTAGTATGCCTTCCTCTGGGAACTCCCAGAGCCTGTTTGTGACTTCTATTGCAGCACTGCTGCCCCTGTATTTATCTGTCCATGCCTGTCTGCATTGAAGGAGAAGTCCTTGAAGGCAATAATTAATAATTATGGTCTGTGTACATGGCAACTAGTGAAATGCTTTGCATTTATTTTTTACTTGACTCATATATTGAATACCTCTGTAAACTTACACTCTAGTGAGAGAAGGAAACAGTAAAAATAATATATAACTGATGATGATAAGTAGATAGGGAGAGCCAGAGGAGCCAGGGTAGGACAGAAAATATCTAGTACGGGGTGCATAGGAAGGACTCACTGAAAATGTGTAGTCTGGGCGGCAAGAACAGTGAGTGTAAAGGCCTTGCGGCTGGAGCATGCCTGGTCTCTCACTACAGTAAGAAGGGAACAGAGACATCTGTGGCTGGAACTGACTGTGAAGAAGGAGGTGGAGCAGGTGAGGTCAGGTCAGTGCAGGGGGTGGGAGTCTTCAGAGCTTTGTTGCCCCAGTAAGGACTTGGGTTTTTACTTGGAATAAATGGGAGATACATTAGATTAGATGAGAGGGTTTTGAGCATTCAAGTGAAATTATCTCATGTATCCTGGCAGTCATGGGATCACTCTGGCTGCTGTGCTGAGAATCTATGATGGGGGAAGACTAGTTAGGAAGTAAGAATCAAGGTGGGAGATGTCATGGTTTGAACCAGGATGACATCAGTGCAGGTGAAGAGAGATGATCAAATTCTAGGTATATTTTGATGACAGCCTCCATGAGATTTAGTGATGGATTAGATGTGGGGAAATGAAAAGAAGAAACAAAGGCAATTCTGAAAGTTTTTCTCTGTAACTGTAAGAAAGGCATCTCCATTTATGGAGATGAGGAAGAATGGTAGAAGGGAACCTGGGCTGGGGGAAGGGAGAGTTAGCAAGTCTTTATTATATGTGTTTATTGGAGATAATGATGTATCTAGGCAAAAGATCATTTCACAGGTAGTTACAAAAGACTGAAGATATAGAAAAGGTCGATTTAAAGCAATAAATGTGAGTATGTCAGCACAGAATAAGTTTTTAATTTACGAGACAGGATGAACGCACTTAGGAAGTGAGTGTAGGTCTCTGATGTGACCCAGGGACAATTCAATATCTAAATATCAGAGAAAGGTCAAGGCAATGGAGGGACTGGAACAGGAGGACAGTCAGACAAGAGCATGATGTGTCCTGGCAGCCAAGTGAAAAAAGCATTTTGAGGAGAAAATGATCAACCATGTAAGATAAGAGGAGGGCTGAGAATTGGTCACTTAGAAGTCATAGGTCACCTTTGGGAGAGCCATTTCCATAAAATGGTGAGGACAAAAATGGAGGCAGTTAGTAGAGTCAGGATTTTGAAGGGGCTATGCTGTAAGGTTGCATGGGAACGTACCTGGGGAGAAATAAGGGGTCAAAGGGGCAATTTTTATAAGATGGCACTAACTGACTAAATAAATGTTATTTGTTAGCTAGATCAATAAATAAGCAAATGAACGAACTTAAAGATTTCCAAGCTTTGCTTTCAAAAGAAAGCAAGTGAACCATATGTGTGCCTTTAAATTTTCTAGTAGCCACAAAAGGAACAGGCCAAAGTAATTTTACTAATCTTTTACTTATTTCATTATATGCAAAACTATCATTCCAAGACGTAATATAAAAATTATTGAGAGAGCCTGGCCTGTGGTGGCACAGTGGATAAAGTATTGACCTGGAACGTTGAGGTCGCCGGTTCAAAACCCTGGGCTTGCCCTGTCAGGGCACATATGGGAGTTGATGCTTCCTGCTCCTTCCCTTCTCTCTCTCTCTCCCCTCTAAAACGAATAAATAAATTTTAAAAAAATATTGAGAGAATTTATGCTCTCTTTCTGTATTCAGCCTTCAAAATTCAGGTGTATTTTGCCTCATATATAACACTTTTCAATTACAGGCAGCCACATTACAAATGTTTACCAACCACGTGTGGATAGAGGCCACCATACTGGTTAGTACAGTTCTTGAGACTGGCACTCAAAAATGAGAATGAGCTACTGTTAAACGTGAAGTAGAATAATTTTTATTAAATCGTTATTTATCCAAAGTATGTAATTTACACCAAGTAATGCAAAATGAACTAGAAATAAAAATGCAACATTGAGTATGTTGCATTTATAATACTTAATTAAAAATACTATTTTAGATAGAAAATATGACTGTGTTCTTTTCAAAGACACTAAGATTTTATCTTAAACTTTTAATTTTATTTTAAAAAGAGTTAACTGCCATTTCACCCTTGTGGTTGCACTAAAATTTGAAATGGATTTAATGTTATTTATAGCAAAGTTTTGGGTGATTTAACGGGCATTAGGTTTTTTGGGAGGGTTTTTTGTTTGTTTTTTTGATGAATTATCCATGCTGGTACTCAGAGATTAATGGTGTGTTTTGCAAAGAATGTGTGTATTCTATTTGAATCTGTTGAAATTATAGGAATGGACTTGCGTTTTTGCAAGGTTGTTATGTTATATAGACATTTTCTTTAAACAAATAGTTTGAGGTGAGGAAAAACAGAAAGGGGTACAACCCAGGGTGGAAATAAGTTGAAACTCAGTTTTTAGAAATACTAGAAAAATATAATTTGATCCATTTTATATTCACAAGCATTTTTATTTTTTCACTTAACTTTTTTTCCATGAACAAATCAAACATCCTGCCTCAGTTCCCCCATTAAAAAGAGGAAACAGACTACATGCTCCTTAGGATGCACAAGTCTGTGATTCTGTATATTACAAGTTTATAATAAATTATAACTGTTGGATACAAATTGTTTGCATCAAATGATGAAAGAATGAAGTAAAGAAATAAACCTTGTAAAAGCACTGCGTGGAGGCCACCCTGTGTGGTGTTATTGGTGTTTCAGAGATGGGCATTTAAAGTGAATGTCATAAAAATAAATGCCCCAGATTTATTTTTTTAGATTAAAAAATACTAAATAGATTTATAGACTACTTGGATAAAATGTGATGTTGGAAGTAGTGCCTTTCAAACAACAAAGGAGGGATTATCAAAAGTAATAAAACTAAATTTGTTATAAAGGTAACATGGGTAAGTTAGAGACAAACTGGCTTAAACATGTTTGGACTAAATTAATATTTTTTGAAAAGTAGAGAGTTAAGGAGGAAGATATCTTTAATTATATAATTTAAAGTAGGTGAAGCAATGTGGAGGGAAGGATGTACAATGTGCATTTCTGTTAAATCATGGTGTTCTGTCCAGCCCAAGCTCCTCACTTTTACTCTATCATGTATTTAAATGCTATCTGTGAATGAAATTACTTACATTTACATTTGTTTATTCTACAAACACTCATAATACCACATGGTATTGTAGCAATAAAAACTAAGAAAATATATTATTCTTCCATTAAACTCTTTACTAAAACTTACTGTTTTACTAAAGTAAACAAATTCAAACTTAGTGAATCCCAAAAGAAAAGACCTAATATTAACTGATTCATTGTGCTTTATCTCCAGGATATTTTATTCCCTTTAATCAGATTCTATGTAGATATAATCCATTATCTCTGTTTCTCTGTTTAAACTCACTCCTGACAGCTTTTTGACTGTAGGAACTGAAAATATGAGCACAAAAGCAAGCAGCAGGAAAGGAAGTTCTTCTTCTTAAGCTATTTAGGGGGTCCAATGATAAAACTACCCATTATATATATATACATATATATATATACACACACACACACACACATATATATATATATATATATATATATATATATATATATATATATATACACACACACACACACACACACACACACACACAATCTAAAAAAGTAGACAGGACACAAAGGAAAAACAGTACTATTGATTTACATAAATAGTATATAGTCCTCTTCAATAAAATTTGAGCATAAGTACTTTCCTTATGGCTTTTCTTCAACTTTGGGTTTTGGAGTTATATAGGCTCTCTTCCCAGATTGTGTTTGAACCAAACTTTTATACTCTGTGTGTGCTTTTTTCTTCTGTGAAATGGGATTCTGCAAATGCTAGCTGTCACTAGTATTATTTGTGACTCCAACTTAAGATAATTAGTAAACAAGACAATTAGGGGTTAAGTTTTGAAAAGGATGGTGGATTAGAAGCCAGCAAAATTTGGGATTTTTGGATTAAAATCATAATGAAAGTAAATGAAAAGTTGACTTTGGCCTCCACATTGTGACCCATCTCTGTCTCGGGATAATAACTAAGGGTGGTGAAGGGCATATTGATGAGGTTAAGCTCAAAAGCTCTGGAGTTAGGCTACCTGGGCACCTCTCTCAATGGTGACAACTTGGGTACTTGTTTTCAGTTCATCTAAAGTTTAGTTATATATGCAAAACAGAGGTAACTTTGAAAACTTGCTATACCATAGAGATTTGAAAGGACTAACTAAAATAAGGTGACAAGACGTCCTGCTTTTGGCGGGACAGTCCCAATTTTTAACAATTTGTCCCGTGGTGTTTTAGAAAAGTCCTGATTATTGGAAGGAATGCACAAAAAGCTAGGGAATGGCAGGAGACCAGGAAGGGAATAGACGGTTTTTGGTGGGGAGACCCCGCCTCGACCTGGAAGTGCCTGCACTGCTGCAAGAGCTGGCTGTTCTTTGCAGGGCCCGGAAACAAAGAACTTCGGGCAGGACGTACCTGCTGGGGTGGTGGCTGTCAAGTCCCCTAACTACCTATAGGCCCGCATCGTGGACACCTGCTGGCGTGTGGCTCCAGCGCCTTCGGTTTCGGGACCGTGTAACCTGATCCCCCTGACTCACTCAAAATTTCCCATATAGTAATATTTCCGAAAATGATCTTCTTAATAAGGTATCATTATTAAAAAAATATATTGATAAGGAAAAGGTTAAATCTTGGACATTAGCAAAAATCACAATAGAGAACAAATGGTTAGAAATATTTCATCATTTTGAAACAAACCATGTTCCATAAAATAAAGCACTAAAAATTGTGGATTACGCCGTCTTTACCAGGACCTAATGCTGCGACTGAACGCGTTTTTTCTATGCTAAATAAAGTGTGGACATCAGAAAAATCACAATTAAGTTTTGAGACTTTGAAAGTCGTTTTATGTGTGAAATAATTTAACAAATTCTTGTGAAAAATTTTACGACCTTTTAAACAACGACAGCAATCTACTAAAAAAAATTCACTCAAATGAGAAATATGCCAAAGAGTAAAATAATACTATACATAATTTTTTTAAGTACTGTATTTGTAAATTGTACTTACGTTGAAATTTAAAAATATATATTACAATACTATTCTTGCATTCTATGAAATTTTTTTTGTTCCATATAGACCAAATTTTTAATCAAGAACCCTCCTCCCCCGGTCAATGGTGTCCCACTTTACCAATTTTAAAATCTGGTCACCTTAAATTAAAATCATATATATAAGTCACTTTATACAGTTGCTGGCACAATGTGAGAGCTTAATAAATGTTAACAAAATTGTCATCAATATTTTTTTATTAGTATTACCTGTACTATTTGTAAGAGAGACTAATGGCAATGCAATTTGAAAAGTAATTATGCAGTTTTGTATACAACTCCCCAGTCTTAGTAATTAGGAAGGAGTTGAGAAATATCTATTTAGCCAGGTCTCGCACATTAAATAAAGGTTATCTAAAGCTTTAACTATTGTTAACATCCTTGTTACTCTGAGTTTTGAGACTCAGGCTGATCCTAATTGTTTGGAGGTCATAACATAAGAAAGGCTTTGAACTTTTGTCTAAAAGCAAAAATTGCTGCCTAGTAGGCATATGATCTCCAACACATCAGAATGAGTGTATTCGGAGTTAATTGCGTCTGTAGGGAAGAGAGGTTGAAAAGATTTTAACAAGTGACGAATGACAAAAGGAAGTTAACATGCACTTCTCCATGTTAACATGTTCAGTGTTACAGTGTCACACACACTTTTTCAGTTTCTTTTTCTCTATAGTTTCATTTTCATAAATATTTTCAAGAAGTAAATTTGAAAGATTTTTTACATGTTTACTAATACTTTTAGTTCTCCCAATCTTGTATTTTCTATAGGGCTTAGACATATCAGTAAGATTTGTAGATTTAGGAGAGACTACTGTATGTGTGTCTTTTTTTTTGGTCAATCAAGTGAGAGGCAGGGAGGTGAAGAGACAGACTCCTGCATGCACCCCAATCAGGATCCACCTGGCAACCCCCCATCTAGGACTGATGTTCTGCCCATCTGGGGCCACTGCTCCATTGCTCAGCAACTGAACTATTTTAGTGACTAAGATGGAGCTAAGGAGCCATCCTCAGCTTTCAGGGCCAACTTGCTCATTTGAGCCATAGCTGCAGGAGGGGAAGAGAGAGGGGTGAAGGGGTAGAGAAGCTGATGGTAGCTTCTCCTGTGTGCTCTGACTGGGAATCGAACCCAGGACTTCCACATACTAGCTGATGCTCTACTGCTGAACCAACCAGCCAGAGCTTGTGTGTCTTTCTTTATTAGAAATTTCTTATTTAGACTTTAGTGAAATTGCCTTCAGTCAAAATTTTGTAGTACAAAGGGTTTGTAAATAGTTGCGTAAATAAACGTCATGTGTGTTTATATGATATGTGTGTTTATATGATAAACAGAGTACTGTTAGACCTTTAGTTACCACAGGAGAAATGGACTGATAACTAGGAGAGAAAAAGTGTCAATAGGCTGTATCCTAAAATTGAGTTGTTTTTACAATTAAACTTTTTCTCTGACGTAACTATAGCTTCACATGTAGTTATAAGGAATAATGCAGAAAAATCCTGTGTGCACTTTACTGAGTTTCTTCCAAAGATAACACCTTGCAAAGTTCTAGTGCAGTGTCATAACCAGGATGTTTACATTGGTCAGTCAAGGTACAGAACAGTCCTCTATTCCCACGAGAATTATTTTTTAAAAACTCTGACTTTTGATGGCTAAATCACCTCAAAAGGATCAACTTAATACTGAGCTTAGTTCAAAGAAGCAAGCCAGAAGTTTACCAAGAGAACCTTGATCATTAATTTTGTCCTCTTAATTGAAATGCTGTAGCAGTCAATCAAGCCACAGCCCCCAATAGAGAACAAAAGACTATTTCTATTATCCCTTTAAAGTAATAGAAAACCTAATAGATATGACCTCGATTGGGTCAACAAACAAGTAAAAGGTTACTGTAGATAATAAAAGGACTAAAGGAAAAACATAACTGAAAACCTTTGACCAAGATGGAATGATAAAGGAATATGACTGTACAACTTGTGAATATACTCAATTGCCTCAGAATTGTATACTTAAAATTGGTTAAAATGGTAAACTTGATGTTAGGGATATTTTCTCATAATAAAAACCACTAAGCAAGCAAACAACAATGACAAAAAAGACATTTACCACTTCTTGTCACTCAACTATAATTCAGAAGCTTTTATTTATTTATTTATTTATTTATTTATTTATTTATTTATTTGAGCCATTAGTTTCTTTAAAAAGAGCTGTTGGAAATTTAAGTTATAGTTCAAGTGGTACTATACATTGATTGATCAGTATTCCTTGCCCATGATCTTAAGGATTAAACTCGAAGCTTGGGATTTAAATATGAGTTATAAAGACCCAGAGATGTAGTACTTTCTGAGTAGCTAGATGGTTTTCAGATGCAGACATATGATTTGTTATTTGTCCTACAATTATCTCCTAAGTATTTCCTTAAAATAAATGTCCAGCTTTTGTAGGAACTTTAGTATGTTTAATTCATCTCTTTGTACTGTAATTGGACAAAATGAAGTTATTTATCCAGCAGTGGCTCCTGAATTCGATGTGCACTTTCCCAGAGTTCTGGTTGCATGGTGGGCCACTGATCACTGGAATGCTGATCACTAATTAAAACTTCTAGAAGTGGTTAAGTGGTGATGACACAAAAGAATACTCCAAGGCATTGTATGGCTAAAGTAAGGATTTCAGACAGAATTCATGAGGAATGGAGCTGAGTGAACCATGGTGAATAGTTGAGGTCACTGAATGAGAGGGTAGTATGTGCACATCTATCATTGTCTTAATCTGTTCAGGCTGCTGTAACAAAAATACCATAGACTTGTGGTTTACAAGAAAGGAAAATTTGTCACAGTTCTGGAGTCTGGGAAGTCTAAGGTCAAGGCACTGGTAGATTTTGTGTCTGGAGAGAGCCCATTCTCTGGTTTATAGATATCTGTCTTCTCACTGTAACTTCACAAGAAAGAGCGAGGGGTCTATGGGCCCTCTTTTATAAGGGTGTTAGTCCTATTCGTGAGGGCTCCAGCCTTATGACAGCACCTTTCAAAGACTCACTCTCCAAGTACCATCATACTGGGCATTAGGATATAACATGAATTTTGGAGAGACACAAACATTCAGTCCATAGTAGTTACATAAACCAGAAAAGCTATTTTCCTTTAGGACTTTGTGTTACTTCTGGTTTTAAATGAGTACCTATACTATTTAAAATGAGAAACGTTGTGGTTCTTTCAGCTTATCTTATAGAGCTGAAAAAATATTTGGATAATAATAGATGAAATACAAGTTTAAGTTTGAAGCCAATTAGCAACAACTTGAATAAAATACGACTTTCTTACTCAAATGTGACATAAGTATAAATCCTGCTTTTCAATATATAATAAGACCAATGGTTAACAGTTTTTATTTGAGCCATAGCTTCTAGAAACATTGAGTAATGTGTGTGAATTTCTACCTTATGTGGGTGCATGTATTTTGTTTCACATAGTCATAAATGATCTCAAATCCTTATAATGTGCTAAAACATATCTATTTCTTTGAAACCTAACCCGTTTGTTTATATTGATAATTTCTTGATCCTATGAATCCCACAAACCAAGGACATTGTAACATTTGCAGCAGCCTTCCTAAATTGGTTCACAAATTTTCTGTTCTTTAATTTCCTGAGAAATTTCCTCATTTTCTTGTTATTGATCTGAAATAGAATGAAGAATAAATATAATTCTGATTATCTTCATCTCTTCCTCTCTACCTTTTCATTAAAAAAGGCAATCATTACAGTGGCCTTTTATATGTAAATTTTATTTTGCTTCTGACCATTATTGAGCTTTATAGAAGCTAAAACTTTAAAAACCTATGGCAAAAGAGAAGATTTACAGAGCTATATTCACAGTTTCTATAGAACCTTCTTTAAAATTAGGTTACTAACCTCGACTCAATGCTGAGATTATTCATTATGCTGTCAATGTATAATTATCACGCTACTGTTTGTAATTCTCTGTGCAAGGGTATCCCATTTGCTACTGAATGCCACTTGAAAGAACATCATTGATCTATACCACATATAAGGGTTTTGAAATCTTCCCATCAGAGGATATTACAGTCTTACAATAAAAGAGGCTCTCAGTTTTTTTCTATGCAAACAACTGCTTTATAGTTCTTTAAGTTCAATTCAGTACTACCCTTTGTGAAACTTTTAAGATGTCTTTATTGCTTTCTTTCGTTAAACTGCTCCTGCATTTTTCATCCTCTAGGATGATTTTACTAATTACAATAATTTAGTTTTACCACAACCCAACCACTTGATATTAAAATACCTGTAATCATTATTAAGCATGTTAATTAAAATATAGGTCCTTATCATTATTAACTGTTATGATGGAGGTCTGGTATTGGACCTTAATTTGGTTGTTTTGTTTTTCTTTTTTATTTCTTTCCTTTCCTTTTCTTTCTTTTCTGTTTTTTGCTTTGCTTTGCTTTTGCTTAACACATTAATAGTACACCTCAGATATTCATTGCTAATGTAAAGTTATTTTCATTTATAGCATCTTCCAAGGAACTTTATCAAGTATCTTGGGAAATTTAATGTAATTCAAATCCTGTGGGTAACCCTTACTTCTATTTTATTTGCATTAATTGTTTTCATCTCTAAATTGACAGGCAAATTTTCTATCATTAGGTTATACTAATCTATAAATAATAGTAATTCTGTAATTTTTACTCATTTTTCAGAAATTCTGAAATATCCCTAAAAGGTTTAAAATATATTTTAATGAAGATTGGGATGTTGCCTGACCAGGCGGTGGTGCAGTGGATAGAGCGTCGGACTGGGATGCAGAAGACCCAGGTTCGAGACCCCGAGCTCGCCAGCTTGAGCGCGGGCCCATCTGGCTTGAGCAATAAAAGAAAGCTTGCCAGCTTGGACCCAAGGTTGCTGGCTCCAGCAAGGGGGTGCTCAGTCTGCTGAAGGCCCGCGGTCAGGGCACATGTGAGAAAGCCATCAATGAACAACTATGGTGTCACAACGGTAATGAAAAACTAATGATTGATGCTTCTCATGTCTCTTTGTTCCTGTCTGTCTGTCCCTATCTATCCCACTCTCTGACTCTCTCTCTGTCCCTGTAAAAAAAAAAAAAAAAGATTGGGATGTTACCTATGAGTCTGTATCTATTTTGTTTATATAACTTACAGACTATGAGTCTGTTTCCATTTTGTTTATTTGTATATGTTCTTTATATTCCACATGCAAGTAAAATTATAGGATACTGTCTTTTTCTGACTGACTTATTTTATCTAGCATAATATCCTCTAGGTCCATCCATGCTGTCACAGATGGTAAGATTTTATTCTTTTTTATGGCTGACTAATATTTAATTGTATGTACGTACTATGGCTTTTTTAGCCCACTTGTCTATTGATGCATACTTGGGTTGCTTCTATAGCTTGGCTATCGTAAATAACACTTCAGTGAACATATGGGTGCATATATTCTATCAAATTAGTATTTAGGATTTCTTCATATCTGTACCCAGAAGTGGAATTGCTGGGTCATAAGGCAGTTTCATTTTAATTTTCTGAGGAACCTTCATACTGTTCTCTATAGTGGCTGCACAAATCTGCATTTCTGCCAGCAGTGCATAAGGGGTCCCTTTTCTCCATATCAGAACTAATACAAAATCATATTGAATATAAACTTTAATTAAAAAAAACAAACAAACCTTTTTTGGCCCTGGTCCATTGGCTCAGTAGTAGAGCATCAGCCCAGCATTTGAATGTCCTGGCTTCAATTCCCCAGTCGGGGCCCACAGTAGAGGCACCCATCTGCTCCTCTACTCCTCCCCCTCTTACTTCTCTCTTTCTCTCTCTCTCTCTCTTCCCCTCCTGCAGCCATAGCTAGACTGGACTGAGTTGGCCCTGGGTACTGAGGATGGCTCCATTGCCTAGAGCTCAGGTGCCAAGAAGAACTCAGTTGCTTAGCAATGGAGCAGCACCCCAGATGGGCAGAGCATCGCCCCCTAATGGGCTTGCCAGGTGGATCCCAGTTGGGGTGCATGTGGAAGTCTGTCTGCCTCCCCTCCTCTCACTGAATAAAAACACAAAACACTTTTTTAAAAGTTTAGGATATTAATCCATTTTTATCTTTTCTGTAAATCTATTTTTATATTTTCTATTTTTTTTTTACCTTTAAAATGTACCTTAATTCATTTGATGAGCTTTTTGCTTCACTTTGGTTTTGCTCTCTCACTTAATCTTTTCAGACTTGAGTGTGACTTCACACATTTGATAGTGTTTATATATATATATATTTAATTATGTTATTTAGAGTGGAGGTACATTACTGAATCACTGTTGCAGTGAATTAGGCAGTCTGTTGACTTTTTTTTTTACAGGGACAGAGAGAGAGTCAGAGAGAGGGATAGATAGGGACAGACAGGAATGGAGAGAGGTGAGAAGCATCAATCATTAGTTTCTCGTTGCCATTGCGACACCATAGTTGTTCATTGATTGCTTTCTCACATGTGCCTTGACCACAGGCCTTCAGCAGATGAGCAACCCCTTGCTGGAGCCAGCGACCGTGGGTCCAAGCTGGCGAGCTTTTTGCTCAAGCCAGATGGGCCCACGCTCAAGCTGGCAAGCTCGGGGTCTCGAATCTGGGTCTTCCGCATCCAAGTCCGACGCTCTATCCACTGTGCCACCGCCTGGTCAGGCGGCAGTCTGTTGACTTTTATTAAAATTAGGACTTGGAGAAGGAGCATAGTGAATTGCATACTTGGGATTGGATCTTGGCTTCTTTATGTTCCAGGAGAAAAAATATACTTAAACTCTAGTTTGTTGTGAGAATTATAAAGATACCAGATAGAAATCCCCAATACATAGTAGAACTTAGATGTTTTTTCTTCCTCTCTTGGGTTTAACAAGTGAAAGAGAAGGTCAATGTTAAAGAAAAACAGCTGGAAGAGGAGTGATGCTCTCAGCAGTAGTTACAAATGGCGTCGGAGAACGGATGTATGTGGCAGCCCTTGATGCCTGGCATGATGGGAAAGGGTGGAAGAGGGGAGTAGAGTTTCTAACCCCTCTCTCTGGTCTTCACTTATGTTTTTATTAAACCTGTTTAATAAGTTCAGTCTAAAATTTCTATTGAAAGAAAAATATGTTCAACATTTAAAAGTAAGATAGTTGAGTACCCAAATATAAGTACACTCTGGGTCACTAAATGAAACTGTTTTGTTTTGTTTTTTCCAAAACTTTGCACAGGGTACACTATTATTTTTAAAGGATGAGGGTTGTTTTCCCTCTGGATTGAATTTCCAAAGAGTGCACCCTCCATCTCTGAGAGGCATGAGAGTCTCCAATCTCTGCAATAGGTGAGGGGTTGGAGCATGGGGTGGGCACAATGGGAAAATGGAAGGAGGTACAGGCATAGTGAATAGAAGGGGAGTGCAGGTGTTAAAATAGATTTTATTGGGCAGCTGCTTTGCACTTAAGAGTGTTCAAGACGAATGAGCTCAGCACACAATTTAAGTAGGTTAGTAAGAAAAAAATATGTAATGACTCTTGAGGACTAGTGGCAGCCATGCAGCAGTTTTTACCTTAAAACATTCCTGTAAATGAAAAGCTGCTACCTCAGAGGGAGCAGAAATAAGACATTATAAGGATTAATCTAAGAAAAGAAATTTTCACATGTCTTTGTGAATGGAGTGGAAGGCAAAAGGGGACAAGACTTTAGGTACAGTTGTGGCCATTACTCTACTTTTGGTTAAAATTATTTTGCTGACTGTTGGTATTTTGATGGAATTTCTGATTGTAGGTTGTGATTCCTATAGTGCCACATCCAGACTGGGTGATGGGCAACATACTTTTTGTATGACTGAATTTATAGGGGACATTTCTTCAAAGAGGTAAAATGAACCCTTCCTGTCTTCTCTGTATATAATTCCAAAATATTTCTGCCAGAATACAGCTCACTCAGGTCCTGACTTTTTATACTTTGATGTGCCATAATAACTCTATCATCTCATAAAAAATGAAAATTGCATTCTATAAGAATGACAAAGCCTTTTTTCTCCTTTGTTTTCTCTTTTTAGTGGTATGTGTATGTGTGTAAATGAATGAGTATCAGGGAGAGAAAATTCTTCTCCTAGGCCAGTTGTGTATCTAGACAGTAGACTTTAACTATTAACTAGAGAATGGACATGTGGTGGTTGGACTATTACTGTTTTTTTCTAAAGATTTTTATTAATTCATTTTTGAGAGAAGAGAGAGACAGAGGATGGGGGGGGCAGAAGCAGGAATCATCAACTCCCATATGTGCCTTGACCAGGGAAGCCCAGGGTTTCAAACCAGAGACCTCAGCATTTCAGGTTGATGCTTTATCCTCTGAGCCACCACAGGCCCGGCTTGGACTATTATTGTTAATTATTTCTTTTGCATATTGTGGCAGTCAAGCTATAATTTCAGTGCCTTCTGTTATATCGCTAATTTAACTACTTTTCTGTTTAATAACCACAGCTTAAAAGGCATATTAGCTATCTAACTAATATTTATAAAAAGGATAAGTCCAAAATGTGTTGTCACATTCAGCCTGTCTTCCAGGCATAGGGAAGCTTTCTTTGTATGGGGTCATCCAGTTGTGGTTTTCCCAGACTTACTTTTATGTTAAACACTTTACATGGGATTTAAAAAAAACTGCATGGTTTTCTAAACCATTTGAATTGGCATACTCAGGGTGATATTTCAGAGAATGATGGCCATGTACAGATAATGAGCATTCTTTGGAAATTTCAACATATATTTAGAAACTAAGAATATTGAAAAAAAGATATTTTCTTTTGAAAAGTGAAAATCATTTAAGCATTTTTAGCAACTAGAAAAATAAATGTGGATGATTAAGACTAAATCTATATGAGACAATCTGAATCCACCAGGCCATGCATCTTGATCTAGTCTTTAAATGCTTAAATTTTAGTATACCTTCTATTTTTTATTTTTGTTTTTATTTTCTTTTTTTTTTTTTTTGTGACAGAGACAGAGAGAGACAGAGAGAGGGACAGATAGGCACAAACAGACAGAAAGGAAGAGAGATGAGAAGCATCAATTCTTTGTCACAGCACCTTAGGTGTTCATGGATTGCTTTCTCATATGTGCCTTGACTGGGAGGCTACTGCAGAACGAGTGACCTCTTGTTCAAGCCAGTGACCTTGGACTCAAGTCAGTGACCATGCGGTCATGTCTATGATCCCATGCTTAAGGAAGCAACCTCACCCTCAAACTGGTGAGCCCATGATCAAGCTGGATGGTCCTGTGCTCAAGCCAGCGCCTCAGAGTTTTGAACTTGGGTCCTCCACATCCCAGACCAGCGCTCTATCCACTGTGCCACTGCCTGGTCAGGCTATGTTTTTATTTAAATGTAAATTATATTATGTAATAAAATCATCTGGAGGAAAATTCCCAATGCAGCTATCTTCTCTAGAGCACCGTGTTGATAATGCAGAAATATTTATTCCTTTCAGAAAAAAAATTTTTGAAGCTCTTGATACCAATGCAAGGGATATTTTAGGCTTAGACAAGGCCTATTTTTATAGGATTTCAGGATTCAATTGGTGTCTTGTCATAATATTGTGGGGTTTTATTGATATTATAATACTGTCTTGACTTGCATTATATCCCAGACTTGTTGCTATAAAGTTTTTTTTTAAAGTTCCCTTTTTCACACTTATTGGATTCATGACTAATTATATTGTTACTAGTCTATCTTAATAATTTAAAGCATTTTTAAGTCCATTGGTACTCTTTTATACCAAATGATTTAAACAGATATGATTTTTCCATCTGAGTTTTTAACGTAACAGAATAATAAATGATAGCAAAAGAAATGGTAAGGGCATTAAAAATATGAACATAGGCTAAGACTTCTTAATCAATGTATTATAAAGATTTTGAGCTAAAAGGAAACTTCAATATACAAAAAACTTAAGTACAAATATCATATATTGTAGATGAAATTGAATCCTATATAAATCAGTTGCCCAAGTTTACACAAAAGGCAAGTGGAAGAACTTGAACTAAAATAACAGATTTCTTTCTTGACCACTGTTTTTGTGCATCAGAATTCTAATATAATAAAATATTGGAAGTATCTTTAAATTATTGTACCAAAAAATGATATTTGGAGTTGCATGTTGGGGAAAATCACTATCATTTTTTTTTCTACAAAAATACTTTACCATTTGTGTAATGTTCTATAAAAAATAAAATCTGGGATATATAAAAAAATACAATAAACTGGTATAAATATCAGAGAATCAAGAGAGGAAAATGTTGTACAAGAGCCTAGATTCTTTTGAGCTTACTGCAATCCTTGTAAAATTCTCAAATTTTCTGTGAACCATATGAATTAACAGCATCTGAAAGAATAATTGATTCTACCAAAGATCCAAAAAGATTATATAGCCAGAAGAGCTATATTCTTTTGATGTAAGTCTACAAGATGATTTGACCAAGCTAAGGGCATGTCTCTAATCCATAAAGAATAATATATTTGTCTTGGGTAAGATGTATGAATAAAAACAACTTTCATGAGCCCTTAAGTTCAGACAAAGGTATAAATATGAGTGACAGAAGAGTTGAATGGATTCATACTATTAGCTGTGTTCTTCAGCAGATCTTGTATCTGTTGCTTGTAACTAATTTAAGCCAAAGGGAAATTATTATCAGGAGTTTACATATCTCAAGGTTCTACAGGAGGGTTCCGGTGTTATACAGTGGAACCATAGAGATATCATACCTTAAAACAAGGAAGGACACACTGGTATACTTTTGTCTATAGTGTAAATTAGTACTATATTTGGGAGAGTAATTTGTCTATGTCTATTAGAATTGCAAATGCACATACTCTTTTACTTAGAAATTATTTTGCTAAGGATCCATTCTATAGAAATAAAATTATAAAGATCAATATAAAAGAATATTTATTGCAGCATTCTTAGTAATTTTTTTAAAGCAATACAAATGACCATTTATGTCTCTTAGCCTGTCTCACACACACACAAAGACACACACACCACTGCTCACAACATTTAGGGGATCAAGGAATGTGCAGATACTCTAGTACTTTCAGCTTTTTGTATAGTGCATTTTCACCAATGAAATAAATGTTGGTTTTGCATCTCATTTGCATAATTGAACAACTTTCTTTGACTTGTTGTTTGCTTTTTCTAGGTTCTTGTTTAATAAAAAAATCAAATGCTTCTTTCTTTTATCGCTTCATTTCATTTTGAAATATTTCCTAATTTTTGTGAGCAATATATATTAGGGTGTTTGAAACAGTGCCTCCTAACACAAGGTAATCTATGTTCACTACTCTTGGAACAGTCCTATCATGAAGACAGAGTAGGGGCTCACAGCCACAGATTGTAAAGACAGCTGACGTGGATTTGAGGAGAGGTTCCCCACTTCCTACCTCTGTGAAGCTAAGGGCATGTCACTTCACTTATATGACCTTCAGTACCCTGCCCTGTTGTATTGGCCAGGGGTCTCCAGAGAAACAAACATATTAACTATAGGGAATTATTTCATACATCTGTGGAATCTGACAAATCCCAAAATCTGCAGGTTGAGTGGGCATGCTGGAGATCCAGGGAACCCAGGGCTCCCTTATAGTTTCAATCCACAAGCCTGAGAACCAGGAGGAGACACAACTTTTTCGGTTTGAATTTGAAGGAGGGAGAAAGGTTGAGGTCAGGGTCCACTGCAGACAGGCAGAAGACTTCACTCTTCCTCAGGCAAGGTCAACCTTTTTGTTTTAGTCAGGGCTTCAAATGATTGGATGAGGCCCGTTCACACTAGGGAGAAAACAATCTGATTGACTCCGTCCACTGATATAAATGGTAATATCAGACAAAGTCATCATCACAGAAGCATTCAGAATGTTTGACCAAATCTGGTCGTTCTGTGGCTCAAAATGGCTCTTGAAATTAACCATCACACCTGTAAAATAAAGATAATAAGAAACCAGTAAGAAATGTGAAAGCTTACATAATCAATTATTAATAGTGGTTACCCTGAGTGCTGACATGTTGGTGTTGGCACTGGTGAGTGGAGTTCAGAGTTTTGAAAAGGACTTTTACTTAATTTAAATTATTTTAAAACATGGTGGGGATATGAGTGATTTTACTTTTGGAATCAACAGCAAATTTTGATATACTATATTCCAGTGTGTCAATCTGCCATAGTTTATGCAGTGTTTTTTTTGTTTCTGGACATATAAATTTTTAATCCATTCCCTTTTTCAGATAGGAGCAATAAAGGCATTCCAGATACAAGAAATAGCACAAACAGAAATATACAGGCAGGAATGATTATGACCTAGTGCGTGGCTAGAAATTATGTAGACGGGGATTGTTATGAGCGAATTGGCTGATTAGAGGACAGGAGTATTGGTCAACACGCATTAAGAAAGCATGCCAAGCTAAATGTTTTTGGTAAGAAGGCATGGAGAACTAAAAGGTATAATTGGATGAAGAAACTTTTAGTAAGAGTGACATTGAATAAAGTGAAAGCAGTTGGGGTAATATGTAAGAGGTTTAACAGCAGCAAGGTTTCCTAGGATTGAAGGTTTTATCAAATAGGTTGAGAATTTTTATTCTTTTCCAAGTGTAATGGAGAGCTGGGCTAAGTCCTTAAGAAACTGGCTTTGGTTAATTTTTTTTAAAAGAATATAGCTTTTCTTTGGTAAAGAAAGAATTATGTAAGGAAGGGAAGTTTGAGAAGCAGAAAATTGGGAAGGAGGACACTTGGAGTAACTGTGGTAAAAAAAATGATTCTCTCTAAGGAAGGTAGAGGTTTAGAGGAAGAGAAAACAAATAGAAGCAGGATTGAATGGAAGCCTGAAAAAGAGAAGAAAACATTTTGAGGAATCAGGAATGACCCTTAAATACTTGGCTTCTGAGGGAGAAATTAATGTCTTGTCTACACCTATGAATGAGATCCGTTTAAGAGCCGGATCTCTATTCATCTGAGTTGGTCCATAAAAAGGGGTAAAAACTAATCATTTGAGATATGATTTTAATGACATTACTGCATTGTTTGTCAGTTGTTACTTTAATTTATAGCCTCGTGTTGTCTTTTTGCTCTCTGTGTGTCTGTGAGCATTTCAAGTAGCAGCACAAAGACATATATACACACACACACACACACACACACACACACACACACACACACACACACACTCAATAATGCCTGAATAAATGGACAAACAATGAAAGCACAGAAAAACATGACAATGTGTGGGAGAGAATTGTTTTCGGTTGTGCTGGAGCAGGGAGATGGAGTGGACACTCATGTGACCTCAAGTTAGGTGTCCAGCATGATGCCAGATGCCTCATAAACTCAGTTCTTGGGAGCGGTTTTGTTGTTATCCAAATCCTTAGCCTCCCCATCGTCATAGGTGCTCACCTGATTCCAAAGAAGTATAGAGAACATCAGTGGCCTGAGGACGTGCTACTGCTTATATTTTCTAGTTTCTATATCATTTTGAGAGCCAAAAGCTCATCAATATGTCTTCAATAATTCAGAAAAGATTTTTCTTTTAAATTTCCAAAGTTCTTTCCATTTCACAAAGGCAGACTGTTCTCAGAAGTTTGCTTCTGGGCTCAGAAACCTTTATTTCAGTCTACAACAGTGCTTTTCCACCATGCACTAAATGTGAATTTCAACCTTTGATATTTGTACCTCAGGCTATAAGTGACTATTTGTCAGTGTCAACAGAGTTCAAATTAAGCACAAGTCATCTGCCCATAGAAACATTGTACTTCAAAATTTAGAGAGATAAAATATATTTAAATGAACTAATATATTATTGGATACAATGAAATATCTGTACAAATTTGTTGGTTAAAATATCAAAATTCAAAAATAGTTTGGGATTATAAAAGGCCATTTTAGAAATGCTCTCAGTGTTCTACACTAGTATTCATTTGAGTTATTTGCTTAGCTTTCTCTGGAAGGATCATATGGAGTATTTTGGCTTAGTTGTTTAGAAACAGTATATAATAATTTTAAAGCAAATTCCATAGATAAACATGTAGTATAAAAAATTTACAGAAATTTGGAAGTGGTGTTACTTCCTAGTTTATATACTTTGTTATAGAATTATTTTAGCCTTTATACCTGTGGATCATTTCTAAATTTCTTTAAAGAAATAACCCATATGAATAAAGTATACAATTGACCTTAAATTTGCATCTGTTAGCATGTCATATTAAATACTTTATGGATCATTTGTATTTATGTTTTTATTTTCAGAGTGACTTTATATGTTTAATGAAAATTTCCCACTTAGCATAAATGTATACTTTAGTAACAGTTTTTATCAAATTTTAAAGATAAAGTACACAGATTTGAAATGCATTTCAAGAAGTAGGTTTGTTTTAGAGATAAAATCATTAGGAACAATTAAGAATTAATCTTGTAGCATGCTCAAAATGTGTTTGCCTTTTGATATTGAATATTGGCAAGTCTTTCAAATTATTGAACAGTGAAAGGGAAAACTTGGAAGTTTAATTAGGAAATAGAATAAAACTGTATAAAAAACTGAGAGCAATACTTGAGGAATGTTGAATTCCTCCTTTATCTCCAACATCATTATAGATCCTATTTTATTTTAGCTCTTGTTTGTTCTCTTCTCTTTACATTTATCAGAATTCTGCCATGTTCACCTGGCTAATCTGAATACTAACCATAACAAATAGATGCTGGGAAGCATTAAAGTGATGACTTTCAAAGGGGCTATTATCATTTATCATGGAAATGGATTCAGCCCACTGATGGTAATTTAGATTACAGGTAAAATGAGCATCATATGTTAATAAAATGAATTTTTCTAATGTTTTATTTTCTCAAAATAATGTTTCCTAAGGATGTAAGATTGCATTTAACATTATATTCACAGGATACTTTATCTCATAATTCCCCAAATTCTGTGCTTATACCCACCACAGAAAAATAATAATTGAGAGATTGGTTCCTAAAAGTATTCAACTGACAAAATTTCATAACCTTTTATGGAAATAGTATGTTGTATCCTTCAGTGGTGTGTGTTCTCTGCTTTGTAGATTGGTGGTGAACCCGGGCTCCAAAACCAATCTCTGTCACTGAATCTAGCTAGCCTCCCCCCCCCCCCATTTAAGAATTGTGTGATATTGCTCTAGTTTCCTCTTCTGGTGACAGTACTGACCTTACATGACTATGTGGGAATTATGAGATAATACATATATGTTTAGAAGCACAGTTCTCATGTACCCAAACAATGAGCAGAAGTCCCCAGCTGGTTAACTCACAGTAAACTCTAAGGGGCCCTGCACAATATTTTAAAATAACCATCACATGCACTAGTAGCCTGAGGAAGTTCAGTTTCAATATTAGATCATACAGTAATTCTTTTGATGATGTCATGTGTTTGTGAAGCTGGGTTTTCATCAGTTGCCCCCATAAAAAGAAAAGTACCATGCGAAAGTATTATGAAATAGAAAATGAGGGTGTGCCTGTCTGGTTTAGAAGTTGTATGGTGCCCAAGAGGCACACCCATTCTATTAGTGATCGTGTTTAAGTATTAAATAAAAATGTTTTAGTACACTTTATGTGTATTATTTTCTCAAATGGATATTGAGGTTTTCTTAGGACATAAATAATTCAATTGTTTGGACCTAACTACTTAATGAATAGAACTGTTAAGGATTTCATTTGTCCTGACGGCACCATGAAAAAGTTACTGAGATCCTAAAGGCTCTGTGGACCGAGAGTATTTGGAAACCTGGCTCAGCATTATCTTGTGCATGTAGAAAGCTCTCACCGTTGGTTGGTATTTTCGGTGGTGGTGACAACTAAAAGTGAGAAGCCATTTCTTTAAATTAAACTGAAATTTCGCCAATCCTCATCCTAACTCTTTTCTTCTTGTGTAATGACAGATAGAGGGAAAAGAGAGGAAGAGAAAAAAGCGAACCGAAGTAAGGGAAGCAGATGAAATAAGTAAATCCACAGCTGGGAAACTGAGATCTCTGACTATGTGGAAGGACAGCAGCCCCCAGTAAGGAGTAGTAGTTGAGGAGCAGCCCCTACAGAAGGAGAGGGGCTGACCTGTCACATAGGAATTGCTCCAGAGCTAGAAGAAAACCTCCGAGGGACACCCCATCTAGCCTAAACCCCAAGAAACACGACAGGTCAGGAGCAGCTTTGCAGAAAGCAGGGCAGGAGCCGCGGAAGGTTTGAAGGGCAGATGGTCGGGTAGCGGAAAAGCCTCCAACAGGACTGTGCAGGGCGGGAGTGTGGTTCCCGCGGGTAGAAGAATCACGGGTGCTCCTGGAGAGGGCTCGAAGCTCCTGACCCAAGGCTGCTTGGCTGCTCGGGCTCCAGCCCACAGCTCAGAGGTTTGTGCTGGGACTCGCTGGGCTGAGTTATACTTCTCAGCAACAGTGCCAGGCCCTCAGCCACGGAGAGACCCAAAGCCATGAAAACAGAGGTTGGAGAGGCAGCAGTGAGAACCCCTCTTCTTCCCTCACTTTCTTCGCCTGGATGGACTGGGGGTGCGGAGGTACTGAAAAAATTATTCAGCTATTAATCTGCATGCTTACTGTACCTCTCAGCGGTGGCCTAGAGAAACACTTGTCACATCTGGAAAACATTTCCTAAATGAAAATGCAGAACATGGTTAGCTAATTCCTTTTTACCATCCCTATATGAACATTTATTCTTTTAGTTCCCTTCTCTCAGCCACGTTTTTCCTCCATGTTAAATTACATTACTTTCTTTTCTTTTCATCAAAGGCCTCATTCTACACTTAATAAACTATGTAATTAATAAAATTTAATTTTAATTTTAGAAATATCCCCTCTCTGGAGAAGTATTACCCCAAAATGAAACTGTTTTATTAAAGTTTATGAGTGACTCCCATTGTTCCTTTGGTAATAATTGTAATACTGGAAGTTGTTATGCATGGTTTAAAGAAAATTTTAAATTAAGGATATTTTAATAGTGATGATTTTGCTATATAACTTTAGTTATTAATATGTAAAATATAAATATATAATAGAATATGTAGCAATTTCAAGGTATTATGTAGAAAAATGCCACTAAAGTTTAGTTAAACAAGTCAAAACTCTTTCAGCATGGAAATACCTACAGGTAAACATAAGACATTTTAGAAAGCTTAACTTTTTCAGAATTCAAATGCTCTCATCTTCTGAAATAGTAGTAACAATACTTGGGGCTTCCATAAAATCTTTGGAGATTTTTGGCAAATTTTCGAACTAATTAATGCTTGAGAGACCCCATTCATGAGCTTTTTCTGTGGTTTCATTGTCACTGACGCTTATTAATGACATCAGACAAATAAAGTGCCATTTGTTATTGCTTGTCTCAAAGCATTGAAAAAAATCAATTATGGACTAATGAAAAATTTATTTGTGGTTTGTGGCCATGAGTTTGAGTGCTGGAAGGTGGAGCGATGGGTCCATAAGGGTTCCTGTAAAGTTTGCATGGTTGAGTCCAAGTTCAGTAGCTGTCCTGGTCATATTTTATGGAAAGCGTCACTGAAGAGAGAGTAGAATGATTTGGGGATAACCGTGCTTTAAAGGCACAGATAGCTGTTGGAAATAACTAAAAATAATGATTAAAGGTAAAGATAGTTCCTTTTCCAAGATAAAAAAAATTAGGATCAAATGGCATACATACAGCTATACTCACTTTTCACTGTTTATGCAAAACACTTAAGTCAGATATAGAAATATTTTGTGCATTTGTGGAACAGAAAGCATTATTTCACTGACTAGACCACTTTTCTTAAAATATATATAATCTTGAACTTCACAGCTATTTTTCTGAAATTCAGTTTCCTGTTAATCTCTAATCATTTGCAGCATTTTCTGTTGCATTCACAGAATAGTTAGATATTCTCTGAAGACATGTAATATTTTAAAATTTCCTTGGTTAAGATCCAAAGACTGGATAAAGTAATGTACGAATAGTCTAATTTCTATGGTGGCATATTAAATTTAAAATGCCGTGGGGATTTATTAAAACTCACATTATTTTCTGGCAGAGCAATTGCATTTTAAGTGATAAATAATCCAGAAGAGTTCATTTGTAAGAAAGGCTAAATTAGAAAATATTTTCAGTGTCTAAAGATGTAGATTTTTTTTAAATAAAAATGATTTTGTGTGAGGAAACTGTAATTAGAACTAATTTATCCATTCATGGAATTCTCTTAATGAGCATGTGTATTCCATATTCTTAATTATTTGTAGTTTTTACTTTACCATTTACATAAACAATCTTTTAAAATATGGGTAGGACTCATGATACCAAGTCACTTTTGTTTCCTGACTTTTTAGCATATAATATAAATTTTATTTCAGTTCTTTATTTGGCAAATACTTACTGGGTGTCAACAAGGTTTAGTATTTTTCTAGGTGTAGGGGTTATGTAGAACAATGAACCAAATGGATAAATATTCTTTTGTTTTTTTTTTATTTTAGCATTTAGAGCACACTCTAAAGACAAGGAAATATATAAATATATTAAGTATGTAACATGTCATGGGTGATAAGTATTTTGGAGATACATAGAGTAGGGAGGGAGGGGGACATTTTAAAATAGGGTCATAATGGAAGTTCTTACTAAGGATATTTGAAGCCTGGGAGATACTAAGTCCTTGATGAGTGGGTTGATCAAATGGGAATGGTAGATTATTTTAAGAACTTTGACTTTTCTTCTGCAGTCTGAGAAGCCAGCCAGCGAAGAATTTTTAGCTGAGGAGTAACATGATCTTATTGTATTTGGGGAGTGGAGGTTGTGCTGGGTGGAAGTTAGGGCCAGCCAGCCAGCCAGCCTTAGCAGCAATTCAGAGAGGATGCAATAAGGGCTTCTGTTCTGGATAGTCAGGATTGATTGACTTACTGGATGTGGAGAGTAAGAGAAAGCAAAGCTAACGATGGCAGCCAGATTCTTGTCCTTAGTGGCTGGAAGGGTGAGATGATTTACTCAATGGGGAAGACAGGATATTGCAGATTTGATGAACGTTATCAGAAGTCTGATATTTGGCGGAGATCTAGACTGAGGTGTAAATTTGGGAGTTCCATTTCTTCTTAATCTAGGGGTAGATATACTAACATTCTACAATGTTTGTTTCTAATTTGGATCAGAAAGCTATTAATGGACACCGTGACAATTAGAGGTATTTTTCTTTTATTCAGGGGCATTTCGTTTGTTCAAACAGAAGCTATTTGCTTTAGGTTCTCAAAGGTTATTGTGGATGATGGTCATGATTTGTGGATACTGGCCAATATAAGATATTCTTTTTTTTTAGTATTAGTGAACTCTGGCAATAGTAATATCAAAAACAATTATAATTTCATTATTTCAATCCAATTAAATATTAGAATTTGCAGGTTGGAATAGCAAAAGCTTTTTTTCTTAAATTAGCTTACAAGAGCTTGTATTACTGGTGAAAGCAATTAAAATAAGGCTTTTAAAACTAAGAAGAGCCTGTAGTAACACATGGATTGCCTGATACATTTTGTTGAAATTTGTAGACATTCTAACATCAGGGGAGAGTTTTTGTGGAATTGAGTTAAACTAAAGAGAAATAAATGATAACTTAAATGGGTAGAAGAAAATGTAAAATACACCTTTAAATTTCTCTTTTGAGAACATCCTTAACATAAGAAGAAAGCTGTGAGATTTTAAACATTACAAACAGACAACTTGTTTGTTAAACAGTGTAATGCTTGATACTGTTCTCTTCTAAGGGAGAAATTTTGTTGCTAGACTTGCTTTGAATCTTCACATAGAAAATAACTCTTTTATTTGTAGTATGTGGAAGTGTAAAACTTGCAAAAGTTGTTGGGAAATGCTAGTTTGTTCTGACATGACATTTGTTCTTTCTGACAGTGTGTGATTTTTTTTTTTTTTTGTCTTTCCTGGCTTAGACATGTGTCCCACTCTGAAGAGCACCTAGCCATTTTCCATGTACCCATAACTTCACAGTAGCCATAGCTCTGTTGACTTTTCCTTGCTCTCTGTTACTTGAGACCCACCATCTTTGGTCCCCCAATACCCCATTATCATTTAAACTAGTAGTAATTACCTTTCCAATCCCCCCACACCTTTATTCCAGCATTTTATTTTGAAAAAATGTCAAATATTCAGAAAAGTTGAAAGAATTATACAGTGAAGACTCATATACTCAACACCTGGAGTTTACAATTAAGGTTTTACTGTATTTGCTTCATACGTCTGTTCTTCTAACTATTTCTGATGTCACATCAGTGCATTTTACCCCTAAAACTTGAGCACTCATATCATTAACTAGAGTTCAGTACTGATTATGGGTCTATTTAAAGTAAAATTTCCATATGATACAATGCACAAATTCTAAATGTATTATTTGGTAAGTTTTGATATACGTTTTTGTAAGGCAAACCCCTATTAAGGTATAAAACATTACCATCTCCTTAGATATTCACCTTTTTCCCATCACTTTCTACTCCAAGCCCCAGACATAACCAGTGTTTTGATAGTTTTCTGTTATGCATTGAGTATGCCTGGGTAAGTGGCATTACACAGTAGGTACTCTTTTGTGTTAGGCTATTTTTGAGATCTGCCCCTTGCTGGGTATCTAGTAGTTAGCTCCTTTTTAATGGTGACCAATATTCCACTGTATGAATATTCTACAAGGTATTTATCTAGTCTCCTGTAATGAACCCTGGGAATATTTCCATTTTTGAGTTGTTATTAATGATATCAATGTGGCCTTCCTCTTTTTTTAAATGTGACTCTTCTTTCATTTAATAAATAATCCCCCAAAGTCATTATTATTTTTCAGTCTTGTTTAAAAAGATCCATATATTATAGCTTATTTGAATGTCTAAACACACTTTACAAACGAGAAAAGGCTTTTCTTGGATACTAGAAATTATTTTAGGGATGTTTTTGTGCCTCAAATTTTTTTTTCTTAGTTGCCTCTCTCAGGCAGTCACTTACTCTCTAAAGGTCTTCCATTTAGACAAGCATAGTGGATTTCTCCTGAAGATTCTGCTCCTTAGCTCTTTGTCTCCATAGTCATGTTAATATTGTGACAATAGAAGAGATTTTCCTCTTTCTGTAAATAATAGCGAGAAGTAGATTTTGGGATGTATATTTGAAGAATAATACAGGGTGCTGGGTAATTATGTATCTAATGCCCCCTTTAGTCTGGGGCATGGCAGACAAAAGGCTCAAGGTTCATCCAAGTTCTCATCCTGAGACTGTGAACTATCAGGATATGCCAATCTCTATTAGGTTGACAAATCAAAGCAATTTTGAATATGAGCTTGATATTACTTTGTGGCATCATTTTTCCTAGAATGAGGAGGTAATACTCGCCTATAACCACATGATATCAGATGACTCTAGCTTGAAATTTGTACTTTCCTTTCTCAGAGTCCTTAAAAGCAAAAGCACAGAGGCCATTTTGGTGTGTCCTTTCATCTAAATAGCCTTTTCTGATTAAACTAGTGCACTTGGATGCTAATGCCTTGGAATTTTGCAGCTCTAAGTTTGAGCCCAGGAAAAAGACCAATATAGAAAGTGATGGAATGTATCCTCCAATGAAAATTCCTTTCAAAGATTATCATGGCTCATACCAAAGAACTATTGTATTTGATTAAAAGTGAGGCCAAGAATCCAGTTTTTGCATTTTCTCTCACTTGCTGGTGTTTTCAGCTAATAATGAAGAGCCTTTTTATTTACTCAACCAGATTGACAAGATTATAAATGAGAGCTGTGTGTGGAAGCCTCTAATTTTTCATAAGTAAATGAATTAATTTATCATCGCTGTTGTGTTTTATTGCTGTCTCCATGCCAGACTGCCTTGCTCCTTCATTCCCCCTCTTGCCTTCTAAACATTGGATCCATGTCATCGTGTTTGACAGGTTTCTGATTCCCCTGTCAGATGCAATTTGGTGCTAATCACATTTCCTTTGCTCAATGTCAATGATACAAGCCATGCATAATATTCCTATATGTCCACTCACTCACTTGCAGCGCAGCTGGAATGTCTGGGGCATTAATCTGATAGAATGCCACATTGAAATGCAAAAATGATGCTTAAGCACTAAGATAATGTGGTCAGGCAGATGTGCAATAGATAAGTGAGGCTAAACTGGAGCTCTTTCTGAAGGTTTGATGAATTTTATTTCATTTCTGAAAATCTTTTTACAAACCTGAGACTAAGTAATCAGTGCTGGTTCATTAGATCTTCAGAATTTTTAATAGAATTCATTCATTGTCCATGTATGAGGGAATGAGGATTATTTTTCCCATTAAAAAGCAAGCTATGGGTAGTTATTTTAATGTTTAAGAGTATTCCTGCCTAACATCGTGCACTTTATCGAATATATAAAAGTAGCTAACAATCTAGCAAAATCCATGTATGGCATAATCTGCCAATTTCTAGCCCAGAGGAGTCTGAAACAGTAGACCTTCCATTAGATCATCTCAGACAAATACGGAGTGTGATGGGAGGATTTTGGCAGATTTGGGAAGGAGGTGATTGCTGTTTAGGTTTTGAAGTTTACTACGATGTTTAGTGAATGAGAAAAGGGGAAGAGGAAGCATTTCAAAAACTAAAACATGAGCCAATCAGAAACATGGAAGGGCATTATTTATTCGGTGAAACAGCTGTTTACTGTGGTGGGAAATAAGACTAGAAAAGCAATTTAGAAGTGTATGGAAAAGGTCTTGATTTTATAGACAAAAAGGAATCATCATTTTCTTTCTAAAAACAGATTTGTTTCATGATTAAATTTGACTTTTTGAAAGGAAAAATTGGATGGTAGTATAAAAGAAAGATTAGTAAAGAAACAAAAGGGACATTAAATAGGGACTCATACAATAGACCAGACCAGAGCTAAGGGCCCCAACTAGAACTATGGCAGTGGCAGTAGAAATTTTATAATGGTTATACAGTTGGCTTGGATATGATGGGATGAGGAGTGGTGTGGGGGAAGAGAGAAGATGGAACACAAATATGTCCAGGTCTCTGGGTGAAACAGGGTGCTGTGGTTCTGGCACCATTTGAGTGGAAAGACCAACCTACATGTGTGTAGGGTAAAATGATGAATTCAATTTGGGTTATGCTGAATTTGACTCTCCTATGGGACATCCACATAGCTATGAGCAGTGGTCAGATGATAGAGATATTTGGCGGTCATTTTTACATATAGAATAAAGGTTTGATGTCGTGGGCATGGTTTTAGTTATCTTGACAAGAGAACCAGCTAACCAATAAAATATTGAAGTTAAGGCTATATTTATAGGAAAAATTGTAGCAAAGTAAATTGAGAAGAGATTGAAATGAGCTATTATCCAGAAAAGAGTAGTATTGTGAAACCAGTGTGTGGTAAGGGATGCTCAGCACTTTTAAATACAGTAGAATACTTAAGCAAGATGAGAAGTGAGGAGGTGCTGTCGAATTAATAAATGTAAGGGGTCTTTTTCTATTTGAACAGTATTTGCTAGAAGTTTATCAAAAGCCAGCACACTTTCGGTGGAATAATAGACCTAGAAATCACATTGTGTTTGGTTCAGGAGTAAACGAATGGCACTGTTTTGAACATATTGACAGCTCTTTAAAAGAAATTGGTGGTAAAGGGAAAGAGAAAATTGGGCTTGTACCTTGAAGGGTGGTTGAATACATAAAATGATATCTTTAAAAAACATAGGGCTTAGATTGTCAGATATCACTGCTAAGGGAATGAAAATTGGTTCTTGGTGGGAAGGGGGCTAAAATATATCATATCCAATGTGTTATGCCCCAGCAAAGTTGTCTGTTTGACAAAATCTTATTCCTTACCATTTAATTTCACTTATTGTGTTATCTTGAGTATCATGAGCAGCATTGACTACATTCATGGAAGCTACACACTCTGCGTGCAAGATCAGAGCTATGAAATTATGGAAAATGCAGTTATAATTGGAGGACTCACAATCTATTGCTAGTTCTCAAAGTTGTAACTTGGGAGGTGGCTTGTGTTTACTTGCTAGCTATCATTGGCTGCCCTGTGGACATTGTTTATTTGTCTCTTAGTGCTTTTGTGTGTGACTGGGGCTTTGAAAAGAAATAAAAATAGTTATATTTTATCAGTTTTCAAGTGCTAAAAAGAAAAAATAGGTCTACAATATCTGATTATCTAGCAGCGGTTAATTATATTTTATATCAAGCAAAACTCAAAAGTTCAGTCCACTAAAATATATATTTTAACAATTAATTCATATTTTTCCAGTAAAATTGCTTTTACTGGAAAGATAATAATTTGAATGATTTTTTAGAAACTTGATTACATCACTAATATGGATTTATTTAAATTGGTTTCATATGAAATTTGATAATTACAATTTATGGAAAATAATTAAGTTTTATTAAAAGTTGCTTAGCAAATAAAACTATAAAGCTAAATTAAATGTTAATAGCTTATTTAAAAAGTACTTAGCCATTCTTTACTCTACATTGAATGAAAATTGTAAGCCTTATACTTTTTTATCTATAAAGCATGGATATACATATGGTACATAAACAGATACGCAGTATATTAAAATTTCATGTAGGGTGGCAATTAGAAAAACAATATCTTGAAAGGCTCCTTAGGGAGACAATCATGAGAAAAGAAAGTTGAGAAATACTGGGAGAGAAGAATCTTTATATTTCCTAAGTTATTGTTTTTACTTCAATTACACAGTTACTTATCTGTGAGATTTAGTAAACAATGTAATACTGCTAATAATGACTTTACCAAATCACCTTTTACAGGAGCAATACCTGTAGAGTATATATAATAATAATGATAATTTTTATACCCAGAGATAATATTAATACATAGAACATGATAGCCACAATTTTAGAGGCTGAAATATCTAAAAATGCAAGTCAAATTTTAAATCATTGAATTGATTTTCAATATAACCCAGAATTTTTAGGACACTAAGGATATGTTTGCCTTGGTGATGTAGTACTTGATGGGAGTATATGAAAGCCATAACACAAAGGATTAAAGCCACTGTGAGTGAAGGTAACCTTGAGCAATCAGATCTCCTAACTTTTGTCTTGAAGACTTAGTTGAAGGATGAAAAATGTGCGATTTGACTGTGCAACCAAAGCAGCAATTCTACTGGACACATCTTCAAAGAATTTTCAAAGGGGAAAACAACTAGCCAAGACAACCTGAAACAAAAGTACCTCAGCTTTTATTGGGGGAAGATGCTTCCTTTTTTAAGCTGTTGGAAGTGTTAAGAGTGAAACCTTTCTATGCACTGGCAATAGAACATTTCTATACAATATTGATAGCTGGTAACTTGTTTTCATTTAAGTACTTTCAAACTGGAACTCTAAATAAGTGGGAATTAACTCCACAGATCTTCTTTTTAATTTTGCCATTCAAAAAGAAAAGTTGAATGCATATACATTCAGAGCAATTTTGTGTTTTAAAAATCTGTCAAAATATCAGTTCCCATTAAAGTTATTAAAGTTATCTATGAAAAGTCTCTTGCAAGGTCTAGCTCCCTCTTAAATATCTGCTGAAAATCTTAGTGAAGATGGTTATTCAAACATATCAGTCCCCATTGTTGTAGAATTCTGTCATAGAAACATTAAGGATTAAAAAAGAAAAGACTTTGTTCCAGCTTTTAGGGAACTTGAAAATTTAATGAAAAAAATAAAACATACAGATATCTAAAACTATTCACAAACTGAGTGAAAATGCAAACAAGTGACATATGTCTTAAGTTGGATTCCCAATAATGGAGTGATCAGTCAATAAGTTTAATAAAAGACAGCTAGCTTCCCAGCTACTGAATAGTGAATAAAGTTTTTAATGAAGAGAATAGTGCAAATTAGAATCAAAGGGAGAAGAAATTATGTCTTGTGTAAAATATATAACAGGTAAAGAAACAAGAAAGTGAACAACAGATGCAGATATGGAATGATAATCAGTTTTCCCTGAGTTGAAAGGTAGAAAATTTGGGAAAGAGGAATGGAAAAGTATAGTTAACTAATTACATCTACACCTGGCAGCTAGAAATTCTGAGACCAAGGGGGATATTTTATCTCTTTCTATGACAGTGGTATGTCTGAAGAATAAAGAAATCAATTTTGATTATTTTATTGAGTTCAATGCTAACCTTTGTAGTTGGGATTGAAATGCCCTCCACCCCGCCTGACCTCATTTGATGTGTAGTATTCATGTGTGTTGACATAATAATTGTAATAGTTAGAACTCTTTGATTCTAAGCAACAAAAAACAACTACTACCTCAAATGAGGAAATATATTTGAAAAACATAAGGGCTCATAATATCAAAGGCAGGGTAAAAATTAAGAATTTGTGAGTGGGAGGAATCAAGGCAATATGGAAGTTAAAGCTGCTATTTCAAAGGAGTGATCTAGCTGGTCAGAATACAATTCTGCAACAAGCAAAAACCAATCATTTTTAATCCTGTGTCATTTCTGTAGAATTTAAAGTTCTAGAATAGTATGGCCTGAGCTTGGATCTCATTCCCACCCCTACGCTGAACTGGGCCAGAGAGAAGAGAAATATCAAGAACCTTTGGCTTTGGTAATGAATGCCAGGCACTTGGATTTGTCACCCAAGCAAGACCACACACAAGATAAGTTTATTAGAGGAAACCAGGGGCCTGCTAGGAATGGAGAATAGATATCAGTTGCCCAAATATCGAGAAATGTCTCCTCCATTATCTCTGGCACTGAGTGGAAAATAGGAGCACTTTATCCTAGTGTTGTTGATGGATAAAGCAACTATTTACCAGTTTATTCAATATAAGCTGTGTATTTATAAAGCAACTTCTTCTCTAAAGAAATTCCTCAGTGAATTAGTTCTCCAAGGAAAATGGCACACCCTCTACCCCTAAGAATAGAACCTGAGTGTTACTAATTAATCCCAGTTCCAATTAAGCTAATGAAACTGCTAGGGGACTACATAGCACGCAGTCCCAATTCAGTGCTATACTATGCAGAGCGCCAACAGAATCCCTTGACAGCACATGAGCTCTGTCTGTGAAAGCATGTTGTTATTTCTCTCTGAGGCAAACCAGGCCTCCATAGCAGTTTTTAAGTTTCTTCCGTTAATAATCTGTTTCCTTTGGACTGTTGAACCCTGACTTCCAATGCATCACAAAACTCAAGGATAGCCCTTAACAACAATCTCTTAATATTCAGTTGTATAGCAGACCATTCAGGATAGTTTTTCCATCACATGAAGAATGACAAATGTACTTACATTTGTCATTCTTTTGATATCAAATATTACTCTTCTACATGTTAAAGTTTTTAAACTGTGATATCTTAACATAAGTGACAAAAGATCTATATCTGTCACCTGAAAGCCAAGCTAACACTGAAATGGTTTCTGTCACTGGAAGGGGAGTAATTAATTCCAATATTATGTTGGGATGCTTTTTTGAAAGGCAATAGTATAATGCAGCTGGAATTATTATTAGTGATTCAAAGAAAATCCAAATATGAAAGGAAAAAAGAGGTTTCATTTCACCAGTATTTTAGTCCAGAATCCAGAGCCCTCTTTATGACTAAAAAATAGCATATTATTGGCAATACTGAAAAAATAAGTAATTGCAGAGGATACATCAAGACTAACCATATAATTTATGTATATTTGGAGAATTACTATTCTAGCAATTTTGGATTGTAATTATATTTTTAAAAATCGTATGAATGGTTTGGGTTGATACAGGAATTCATTCTATTGGAGAAGACTTATAAACACAATAAGATATTCTAATATGGAGTCTTTATAACAAATCACAAGATTTTTCTGTAGCCCAATACATGCATACTTATTTTTAAGCATATTTAGTTACCTGTTACTGCAACACTACTGTGTAATAATTTATCACAAAACTTTGTGACTTTAAAATAAAAAGCAAGTTTTTATTGCCCATGAGTTCACATGTTAGCTGGACAGTTCTGGTTTCAGCTGGGTGTAGTGATGTATCTTTGGGCAGTTGTGAGTCCAGAAGATCTGTTGATACAGGCTGTGCTCTTTCATATGTTTGGGAACTGGTTGACTATTAGGTGGTCTAAGATGACCTTGAGTAGGACAATGGGGCTCTTCTTCATGGGACTTTTACCATCCAGCAGGCTAGCCCTTGTTCTTTTAGTCGTGACAGAGTGCTAAAGAAGCAAGCAGGAATCTGCAAGGCCTAGCACAGTAATAGCACATAATAGCACAATATCAATTCTGTCAAATTCTATTGGGCAGAATAAGTCATAAGTCCACCTGGATTTAAGAAGTGAATATAACCCTACTTAGCCTTTGATGATAGAAGCTTCAGTTACATTGCAAAGGGAAATGACTGGGGTCTTGTTTTTAAAATATCAATTTATCACAGAACATATAAAACAAAAAATGTACCTAAAACTCTGAAACTGGTTGACAACATGAATTACTGTTTTGAAAACAACAACAACAATAAAACACCACCAATAGGGTCCAAAGCTGTTGCAAGGCAATAAAACAATCATTGCTTCTGGAAAGTAGCTCCATCAGAGACATCTTGGTCAGTCTCATCATCTATGTGCCATAATTGGCAGAGTGTCCCAACCCAAACAAGGAGAAAAGAAAGAAGACTGCCTACCCTTACTATTGATGAGCTTTGGGTATATCAGTTTACTGTTCCTCTCAGTTTCTTTCTTACCTTTTTCTGTGTACCTGCCTTTAACTTTTGATTACTCTTCTTCTTCAAGATTAACAATGGTTAGAGCAGTGGTTCTTAACCTGTTTTGAGGTACCGAACCCACCAGTTTCATATGCGCATTCACCGAACCCTTCTTTAGTAATAAATAAAATATGATTTTTTTTCCAAATTCAAGACATAGGTATATGTTTTTTTACTGGTGCACAAAACATCATCTTGCTCAAAGAACAAAACCAACAAAGTGCATGAACTCACAACAAATTTCGGTATTACTTTATTCTGGCCTCAGTGGCAGAGGCTTTTCCGAACCCCTGATACCGACTCATTGAACCCCTAGGGTTTGATAAAACCCAGGTTAAGAACCACTGGGTTAGAGTGAAAAGGCTGAGATTGAAACTGACCAACTGATAAATGGTAGCAGGTGAAAGTGGTAGTGTCTTCCACCCGTGCAGTGTTTCTTAGGTGAAAACATTCCTCTTTGAAACTGAATACGGACCTGCATGGCTTCTGCCCTGGCCACCCTTTCTCACAATGGAGACATTGGGTTATTGTTCTAATATCTGCAACTGACTCCAATTCACTAAGCCCTTATCTTACTGCTTAAGGGGTATTCTGCAAATCTGGTTCTCTTAATCAAAATGCTTTACTTTCTAGCAACCCTGAACTTCACCAATATTTTCCATAAAATTACATGGACTTCTTTTCAGTACATTTTGAAAAGAAATTGCTGTTATGTATCATAGGTAGATCCTCTTTTTCTTTTTTCTTTTCTTTTTTTAGAAGTAGCAATGCTAGTAGCCAAAAGCTAATTTTGTGGATTAAATAATCTGCTAATGAGCACAACAATACTTAATTGATTTTGAATACTAAGATCCCCAGTAATCTAAACTTCAAACCTGCCAATGTTACTGACTTGAACAATGGATCAACATGTCATTTGTTGTTACTTTATATTAAGAAAACATTTTAATATCATGCTCTTATAGGAGGCTAAATCAAACCTATAAATTAATAATAAAATGGGTTTGAAATGACTGATGAGAAACTGCTTTAAGTGATAAAATGAAACATATTCTTCTGTACTTCAATTTTTATACGGAATTATACTTTCCAACTAGGATGAGGGTAAGCACCAATCTTTGAAAATTAAATAAACATGAAATGAATAGAATATTATTTCCTTTTGGTTTTATAGATTATCAGGAGATCAACTAAATGAGAAATTTAGATAAGCAAGTGTCAATTCTTTCTCAGGACGTGGGCATTTGGGACATGCAGGGGAAGCTCTTTCCCCAAGAATGCTGGCAAAACAGGAAATGAAAACAAATGTTGTGCCTCAACTCATAAGACATAATTATTTTTCTTATTCACTCTTTTCACTAATCCAGACAATTTAATTCTTCGCAAATCCAGCTCTATCCCTACTCTCATTACAGTTACAGGATGACATAAACTTTTAATTTGCTGAGAATATTAAGGAGACCCAAGTTTAGCTCCATTAATTCCTCCTTCCCTCAACTTGAAATTTTTGGTATGTTTTCATTTGCTTCTATTTACTGTGTCTAAGGAAGAAATAGTCCTCTTTGCCAAGCCAACCCTTTAATTTGTGTTTTTAATCATAATTCCCCCATCTTCTTGAATCTCTGGGACTTCTGTCTCACAATTACATTTTTTCTAAAGTTTCCTAAAGAAATGTAAAAAACTACATTTTCCTAAGAGAATTTGAAAACCTCTCTTTTACATATTTAACTCCTCTCTGTATATAGTCTGTACTTCTGCAGTTAAAAACACACTCGTTTTTTATTTTCTAAAAAAAATATTACATTAATACCTGTTGTTTTTATTCTTTCCATTTCCTGTCTAAATTTTTGAAGTATATTATACCCACCAACTTGACTTCATTACCTCCCACTTTCTCCTTAATCCTATCCTCTAACCTTCAGTTTCCCTAACAGTACTGCTCCGGATCACTTTAGGGGAGCTTCTTTTTTAAAATAGTCACCTTATAGTGGGAGGTTATATCCTGTGACTTGTCGTTAGGCCATCACAACCCTTAACCCACTGAGCATGTTCCCTTTCTGCAGTCCATCCTCCAGTTTTGTTAGCATTTCAGAACTACCTGGTTCTCCCAGGTGCTTGTTCAGACAGCTTTCTCTTCATCCAGTCCCCTTTTTCCTCTCCTAGGTCAGTAGTATGCCTGACCTCCTCTGCTTGCCAGTTCTATACATTTTATCTCGTCAGTTCAGTTGTGAAGGCCTTTAATCTTATATCTGATTCCTTCTGTGTTTTCATCTTCTTGTTTTGCCAAACAAGAAAGCAAGCGAAAGTCTCTGGGCTGATGTCATGGTTCTTGCCTGGGAGCAGGTCTATTTATTTGCTGGGTGCTGATGGAAGCAACAGCTTAGCTTTAATATAGACCCAAAACTAGTAGATCTTCAAGAGTATATATGGTGCCAAATTAAGAACTGTGTAAAACGGCCTGACCAGGCGGTGGTGCAGTGGATAGAGCATCAGACTGGGATGTGGAGGACCCAGGTTCCAGACCCTAAGGTAGCCAGCTTGAGCGCGGGCCCATCTGGCTTGAGCAAAAGCTCGCCAGCTTGGACCCAAGGTCGCTGGCTCAAGCAAGGGGTTACTCGGTCTGCTGAAGGCCCACGGTCATGGCACATGAGAAAGCAATCAATGAACAACTAAGGTGTCACAATGAAAAGCTGATGATTGATGCTTCTCATCTCTCTCCGTTCCTGTCTGTCTGTCCCTCTCTCTGATTCTCTCTTTATTTGTGGGGAAAATAAAAAAAGAACTGTGTAAAGCGTTAGCACTCTGGAGTCAAACTGCTTTACTTCAAACCCTGCCTCCAACACATTTCATCTTATGATGTTGGTCAAATTTCTTCCCTGTTTTGAGGTTCGGTTACCTTGTTTGTGAAATAGAGATAATTGCGGCATATACTGTTTGTTGAGATTATTCATACAAAGCTCTTTGTAAGAGCTTAGCATATGGGAAGTGCTTAATAAATAATAGTTGTTCAGTAAGTCAATTTTTTTAATCAATTCAGGAGTATTTATATTGGGATTGGGAGAAGGCCCATTTAATTGTAATGTATTTTAAAATAACATATCACTGTGAGATTTTTCTATAGATTGAGTTTGAAAAACTTCAGGATTTTTCAAACTGACTAAAGGTATCAAAAGCTGGAAAGTTTGGCAACGTTGTTTTTCCTTAGAAAAAAAGAAAAAAACAATCCTTTAAGTTTATTTTTTTCTTAAGGAAAACAATATTGGCAAGCTTTTGACACCTTTGAAGACCTTTCAGATGCTGAAATCTGTCTGATCCAGCTCCCAGACCTGTTTCTTACTATGTCAGTGAGTTTGATTAATTTACATAAATTCTCTCTGAGCTATAAATTCTTATTAAACCAAAAAGAAAGGAAGGAATACAGTTTGGTTGCTAGGTTTTCACACTGAAGACTGAATTTGTACCTCAGTGTGCTTGGCATCTCTGAGCGTATGCATCTGTCTTTGGTACTTGTAATCAGCACTTTGCTTTTTATAATGTCTGATTATGAGCAGTGTTTAATACAGCTGCAAAAAACTGATGACATTTGATGTGGGAGACAGGTACCCTAATAGATATATTTAACATTGCTTTATCTGGATTTTCTAAATTCTAGTCTTATATTCAGTTAGGTCAGGAGGTAAACCACACATGTGGTATTATCTTAGAGATTTTTAATTGTAATGCACTTAGTGGGTTACAATGTAATGTGGTATACTATTTCAGTATAAAGGATGATATATAAATTATTCATTTAAACAGTTTCCATGGCACTTTGAAAACTATAGCTCAAATAATTTTCAAACTTGGACAGAAGATATTTTTGCCATAGTCTAGATTTTAATTTCAGGATAATCCTCTACACTTGATAATGTTTCATCTGTTCAATGATATTAAAATTTTAGCTTTTGTTTTTCTTCTTTTTCCTTTACTAAAAGAAATTAATTTTTAATAAATTAATTTTCCACCCAGGATAAAACATCAATGTTTGCCTTAATGGTCTTTCTTTAATTAATTTATTTTTATTTCTTAATTGAATTTATTGGGGTGACACTGGTTAACATAATTGTACAGGTTTCAGGTGCCCAATTCTCTGTACAATGCATTGTGGTTTACCACCCCCGAGTCAAGTCTTTGTCCGTCATGTCCTCCTCTGCCTCCCTGACCCCCCAGCATTCACCACACTGTATCCATGTTCATGACTTTTTCTATATTTAATATTCATCCTATAAATTTATTTTGCTTATGATATCCTATCATTTCTCTTTAAAGTAGGTAAAATATAATTTCTTCCTTGAAACTATTATACCCATTTTTGCATATGATAGGTACTCAATGTTTGTTGAAGTATATTTGTTGATTATAAAGGAAAGGAAAATAATGTTTTTAAATGAAAGAGGAAAATAAAAATCTGAAGTGATTTTTTCAAGAAAAATACATTTCTGATTAATTTAATAAATATGCTTTAACTGGAGATAAATATACATGGGAATTTAATAAGTAGCATAATAATTTATGATGAAAAATATATAAGGATCAAGAGAATGAGAAGATAAGCTACAGATGGGAAAATATATTTGCAAAAGTCACATCTCATAAAAGATTGGTGACCAAAATATGCAGGGAACTCTTAAACCTCTATGCATCAGGAAAATGTAAATTGAAGCAACAGTGAGATACCACTAAACACATATTTTAATGGCCAAAATCAAGAACACTGACAACATTGAATGCTGACAAGGATGTGGAGCAACCGGAACTTGAGTTCATTGCTGCTGAGAATACAAAATGGTGACACCAGTTTAGAAGTCAGTTTGACAGTTTACAAAAGTAAACATATTCTTACCATGCAATCCAACAATCACACTTTTTGGTACTTACCCAAAAGAATTAAAAACATATCCATGCAACACCCTCACATGGATGTTCATAGCAGCATTATTCATAATTACCCAAACTTGGAAGCAACCAAGATGTCTTTCAGTAGGTAAACTGATAAATAAATTTTGCTATATATAAACAATGGAAAATTATTCAACACTAAAAAGAGCAATCAATCCAGAAAAAGACATGGAATAAACTTACATACATATTACTAAATGAAAGAACCCAATCTGAAACGGCTACATACTCTATGATTCCAACTATATGATATTTTGGAAAAGGCAAAACTGTGAAGACAGTGAAAAGATCAGTTGTCAGGGGTTGTCCAGTGGGATGGGGTAGATCAGGGGTTGGGAACATTTTTGGCTGAGAGAGCCATGAATGCCACATATTTTAAAATGTAATTCCGTGAGAGCCATCCAATACGTTTAATACAAAATACAAGTAAATATGTGCATTTTATGTAAGACCAAGACTTTTAAAGCACAATAAGTCTCTGAATTCTGTTTAATAACGTTGTTATGCTATTGCTAACCAGTGATGAATAAAGTACTTCTTACCATTAATGCGACTTCTGGTGCTGCATGGTTTTGCTGATGGCTTTGTAGTCTGGCTGATAAGAGGTAAGGTTAAGCTTCATGCAGGCATTGAGAATTCCATCCATTAAACGTGATCATAGTTTGGTCTTAACATTCTTTAGATGTGAGAAAGACTGCTCACATGCATATGTAGAGCCAACATTGTCAGTACAGCAATACTCACACGCTGCAGTGTGTGGTATATGATGGGAAGCACGTTCCAAGTTTTGACAATCAGCTCATCCGTGGGTTGAAGTTTTTTCATTTCTCCCCACTTGTGTTTGCTCGCCAACTCTGCTTGCTGTCGTGCAAGTCTTTCCAAATCTTCATTCAGTGATTTGAACTTATTCACCCACAGGTCTGAGGCCTTCAGGTCAGCAGCTTGTAGCTCAAAATCTCTGATGGAGATACCGGGGATGTAACTCAGGTCGGCACTGTCCATTACACACTCATGTGGATGGGTGATGCACTTAAAAAGACGAGTACGCTCACGAAATTCTCCAAAGCACACTTTGAATGACTGCAGATTAGATGTGAAATCCACTAGCTGCTGGAGTTCAAGATGTTGAGCAGGGTCACTTGCTGTGCATGCATCTTTAAACTCTCCCAGTTTTTCAAAGTGTAGTGAAGGACCTGTTTCATTGTCAGCGATGAAGAGTTAAAGCTTCTTGTCAAATGCAAACACTGCTTGTTGAAGGGATAAGACTGTATTTCCAACGCCTTGCATTTTCACATTGAGCTGGTTCAGATGTTCAGTCATGTCCATGAGATAGTAGAACTTCAGGAGCCACTCAGTGTTAGCTAACTCAGGATGCTCGACGTATTTCATTTCAACAAAAGTCCGGATTTTGCTCAGACAAGCTGCGAAATGGCTGAGCACCTTCCTTCTTGACAACCAACGCACATTACTGTGCAGAAGCAGACCAGGATAATTATTCCCAACTTCATCCAGCAGTGTTTTAAATTGGCGATCATTTAAAGCTCGAGCAACAATAAAGTTGAGCACCTGAATGACCAGCGACATCACCTCACCAAGCTGTTCGCCACACATCTGAGCACAGATCGCCTCCTGATGTAGGATGCAGTGAAAACTTAGGATGGGTCTCTTTTCATGTTCATGAAGAAGCGCTACGAATCCTCTGTTTTTCCCTACCATGAACAGAGCAGCATCAGTACACACCAAAATAAGTTTATACATCGTAGATTATTTTCTTTAGAGAACTCAGTGAAAGACTGAAATAAATCCTCTCCTCTTGTCTCTTTTATAGGCAAAACAGCAAGAATTTCCTCACGTAGTGTGTCACCAACAGCATACTTTGCAATCACGCTGAACAGGGATAAATGGCTTACATCTGTTGACTCATCCAAAGAGAGAGAAAAGAATGGTGCTGCATTTATGTCCTTCACTTGTGTTGCCTCAATTTGATTTGCCATCATGATGGTACGATTGTGAACAGTTCTTGCTGATAGGCATGTCTTTTATTTGTTTGATTATCTTGTCTTTATCTGAAAAGTCCTCAAAAAGTTCATTAGCAACATCAAGCATGAATGTTTTGGCATATTCCCCATCTGTGAATGGCTTTCCATTTCTCACAATTGCTAAAGCACCAGCAAAGCTAGCCGAATTCCAGTCCCCTTGTTGGGTCCAAACAGAGAGTTGCTGCTGACTAGCTTGCACTCTGCACAGTAGCTCTTGACATGCTTTCTTCCTGCTGTCCCCCACTGGATATTTCAATGCAAATGTAGTATGGTGTGTGTCAAAGCACTGTTTTATATTTGACCGTTTCATAGATGCAATTTTATCATTGCATATTAGACACACTGCAGAACCTGCTTTCTCCACAAAGGCGAATTCCTCTGTCCATTTCTGCTAAAAAGTACAATACTCCTCATCTTTTTTTCTTTTAGCCATCTTCATCATCAAAAGGGTTTCTGCAATTAGCTAGCTGACTACTTGATTAAAAGGAGGAAAGTTTACTTCCTGACCTCACAATGACCCATGTACGTTATGCATTATCCAATAAAAATTTGGTGTTGTCCCGGAGGACAGCTGTGATTGGCTCCAGCCACCCACAACCAAGAACATGAATGGAGTGTAATACATGAGAATGTTTTATATTTTTAACATTATTTTTTTTATTAAAGATTTGTCTGCGAGCCAGATGCAGCTATCAAAAGAGCCACATCTGGCTCGTGAGCGACAGGTTTCCAACCCCTGGGGTAGATAGATGAACAGGCAGAGCACTAATGATTTTTAATGCAGTGAAAATACTCTATATGATATAATAATTATAATCGATACATGTTATTACAGATTTGTCTAAGCCCATAGAAGGTATAACACTAAGTAAGACTGAACTATAATGTGGACTATGGAGGTTGAGTAGTTATGTTGTGTCAATATAAAGTCTTCAGTTGTAACAAATGTACTACGCTGGTGAGAAATGGTAATAACAAGGGACTCTATATGGGTGTGGGATAAGAAATACTATTGGGGAAATTTTTGTACTTTCCCCTCAATGTTGCTGTGAAACTTCATTATTCTAAGCTGGTTTGTCTTAATTAAAGTGTAGTATAATTATCTTTTTTTTTAATTCATTTTAGAAAGGAGACACAGAGTGAGAGAGACAGAGAGAGAGAGAAAGGGGGGAGGAGCTAGAAGCATCAACTCCCATATGTGCCTTGACCAGGCCAGTTCAGGGTTTTGAACTGGCAACCTCAGTGTTCCCAGGTCGACACTTTATCCACTGAGCCACCACAGGTCAGGCGAAAGTGTAGCATATTTATCAAAGGGAAGATAGATTAAATAAACACATGAGTAAAAACCACCTTGTCTTATCACTAACAAACTGTGTTTAAACTCATGCTTCTCATTTTTACATGTAGTCAGTGATATCTCCTGAAAGAGCTTACATCTCTTGTTTTTCAGGCTGTTCATACCAGGAGATGCAGCTATTCCTGTACCTCGCGTGTTGGGCTTGTGAAGAACTAATTGTAGAGGGTTTTGTATTTTTAGATTACCCAAAGCCTTAAATCCTACACGGTAGAGTTCAAGAGTGCCCAGGCTGTTTGTGAGCCTCTAAATGGCCTAAATCTCAAACTACTTAGGGTACTTTTAGTGTTCAGAACTGATTGCTCTAAGGTATCTGTAGGAAAAATACTTAAAATAGTTGAAATGAGTAACTGTTTTCATCAGTAGAATTAATAGAATGTGTACGGCTATGTGCGTATCTGCCTAGAGTACAATTACTTGCCACACTACAGATAAATGAAACTTACCCTAAAACTTTCAGGGAAGAATGAAAATCTTGGCTGATGAAAATTGTGTTCGGCTTTAGGAATTCAGAGCCACAGTTAATTTACATTTGATTTTAATTGATGAGACCCTGATATATCAGAGGTTCTTTAATTAAGAAATAAAAACATAGGCAGATTGGAATATTGGTAATTGGAAATAAAGGAGGTTTAGGTAATGAACTGTGGCTTTATTAACTGGTTTGCTCATTTTATAGAAAATGCTATGTAGAACTTATTAACAATTAGCTTCCACTTAAAAGATATACTGATTTTGGAGGATTTCGATTTTTTTTTTTAATTTAAAAATATCTGCTGTGTTAGAAATAGTGGTTTTGACCATAAAGCCCCAGATTACTTTTAATGTTGTGCATGGACTACTGAACCATTTTGCTTTATTATAATATATCAGTTCATATTTTAGTGACTTTTGGTACAAATTTACATTTAATCAAAGGCTCTCAGTATAAGTTTTCCAGGGTAGCTTGTCACATCTCTTACCTCTGCCCAGCAACTCACTTGGAATTATTTCTCTCTTTTGATATGTCTCTAATATCAAAAGACATTACCTAAAAAAGTGTTTGAAAAATGACATGGATTATAATTTGCCGTATTACCTTTGCTGTTGAAGATTACTCTCCCTTATAATTACAGCTTACACAAAAATCTGCTTGATAGTGCCTTGTAATCAGAGCAATAATACCTCGTATTTATGCAGCCTTTTTCTTCTGAGCTCAGTGCAGCTCTTGCTCATCATCACAGTGTTGCTATGAGCAAAGCAGATGGTTGCAGAAAGGGAGGCTGAAGTGTAACCAGGTTAAATGACTTGCTTAGGGTGCAGCCATAATCAGTGACATTGATGGGGAGGAAGCCGGGTTTCCTGACTCCAGCCCAGTTTTCTATCCACTATAGCACTTGCCTCTGATTTTTTTTTAACTTGTGACATCTGTTTCCATCATTGTCATGCTGTTAATTACTTAATATCATTTTACTGCAAGATTAGCTAAAGGGAACAGATACACTCTGTTTAAAAATATGTCAATGCAGCATGAGAGAAACAGTGTCACTTTATGGGGAGGATAGGTAGACAGTTGTATTGGGTTTGGGTTTATGAACGTCACTAATTTGGACATTTGGAATTCATGTTTTACCTAAATGCTTTTTCAGTGGTGCAACTGCCTAGAAGTTACTGGTCTAGTTTTCCTATCTGTATCAACAAAAGCAAAACATGACCAATTAGTTGATTAATGAATTATACTCAGTGAATTCAGTGTCCACTGAATTAGCAGATGTGTCTTTTTATGCTCAAATGTATAATAAAGGTTTTGAGGTTCAGTTAATTTATATTTAAAACTTGTTTGTTAAAAATGTAGCTTATTAGCCATGCTTTTCTTTTTCTTCATTATAATGTTCTGTTTCCCTAAATACATTGAAATTTGAAACCAGCTCTTATTTAGGCATTTCGTATGCCCATTTCTCTGAATGAAGGATAAGGTTTAGAAGCAAAGTGGGACCTTGGCTGGGTGTTCATTAGTCTGTTAGTTTATTCAAGGGCTGTTTATGGAAAGACAAAATCTTGAAGGGTATATCCATCAAAGTTTTCCCATGATGTTTGGGTCTAATAGATATGACTCATTGATTAAATAATAGAAAGAACTGATTTAATTGTTCTGACCACAGATTTATTGACAATGAAGTATAATTTGGTGACCAGTAGATCTTATTATTTCGCCCTCTTGCCCTTGTTTAGAAAACCTCATTTGTTATATGATGCTTGATTATAACTTGATAATCAGACTTCAATGAGTCACTTTTATCCTACAGTTTTACTTCATTCTCTTTGTCTGGAATCACTATTTTTCATTTTTGTTTTTCTCATATATATTTTTTACCTTCCTTTATCCTGTTTACACAAGATTGTCATGTCTCTTGTGTTTTCTGAGAGTGTGTTAAAAAAATAGAGACAAAGTCTTTATCTTTTTTAAAGTAGTGTTTTGTTTGTTTGGTCAAATATATATATCATATATATATATTATGTATACCTGACAAATATTCTTTAGAAATTAGCTGCTTTCCAAGTCACAGTACATATTATTTAAATTATAGTGTCTATAATATTTTGAAGCTTAATTTGAATGAAACTTCTTGTTTCTCTGGTTTGAAACACTGTTGTTTTAAGTAATAGCATTGCTAGAGTCTTGATAATTCTATGATCACAGGTTGTAAACTAAGAGGTGATTATAGGCTATTATGAGGCTTTAAACATTCACTGAAAGAATAATTCAAAACAAATTTTAAATTATTTAATATTAATTGAGTATGTGCTAGATTCTGAGAAGGCCCTAAGTATAGCTTTTATTTTCTAAATTGAAGAATTTTTGTTTAACATATTCTTTGAGGATGATCTAGGTATTGTTTCACTGGTCTTTTCCCCACGTGTTTCAGTAGAAATAGACTGCTTACTTTTTGGCCGTTCAGCCTAAAGACCCAGAACACAGCATCACACCAGGCTCGTAGGAGATCCACATGCTCCCCGTTTCATGCTTGGAGCTTGCTCGCCTACTGCTCTTCCTGAACTCCATGCCATATGGCCAGGGAGTCATCAGTGGAAACAGTTAGTGACTTATCTGCTTATTAGTAGCAATAGTGTTTGAATACGATTAGTAGCAATAGAATTCACTTTATCTATGATTTCAAAACAATGTGTTACTTATAAATTGACAAAGGTAAAACTTTGTAGATTATCTATTAAAATGCTAGGTTATCATCTTTCTTCATTCTCATGTACTTTAGACTACTATCTGCTTTGGAAATTTTTTCTTCTCTTTTTTGCTTTTTTTTTTTAATATATATTTTATTATTATTAATTCTAATGGGGTGACATCAATAAATCAGGGTACATATGTACAATGAAAACATCTCCAGGTTATCTTATCATTCAATTGTGTTGCATACCCATCACCAAAAGTCAAAATGTCCTCTGTCACCTTCAATCTGGTTTTCCCTGCGTCCCTCCCCTCCTCCCTATCCCACTCTTCCCTCCCTCCCCCCATCCCATAACCACCACTCTCTTGTCCATGTCTCATACCCTCACTTTCATGTCTCACCTATGTATGTAATCGTGCTGTTCTCAGTTTTTCTTTTTTTCTGATTTACTTATTTCACTCCGTATAATGTTATCAAGGTACATCCATTTTGTTATAAATGATCCGATGTCATCATTTCTTATGGCTGAGTAGTATTCCATAGTATATATGTACCATAGCTTTTTAATCCACTCGTCTTCTGACGGACACTTGGGCTGGTTCCAGATCTTCGCTATTGTGAACAATGCTGCCACGAACATGGGGGCGCATTTCTTCTTTTCGAACAGTGCTATGGTGTTCTTAGGGTATATTCCTAAAAGTGGGATAGCTGGGTCAAAAGGCAGTTCTATTTTTAATATTCTGAGGAATCTCCAAACTGTTTTCCACAGTGGCTGCACCAGTCTGCATTCCCACCAGCAGTGCAGAAGGGTTCCCTTTTCTCCACATCCTCGCCAGCACTTATTCTATGTTGTTTTGCTGATGAGTGCCATTCTGACTGGTGTGAGGTGATATCTCATTGTGGTTTTGATTTGCATTTCTCTAATGATTAGTGATGAGCATTTTTTCATATGCCTATTGGCCATCTGTATGTCCTCTTTGGAGAAATTTCTATTCATTTCTTTTGCCCATTTTTTGATTGGGTTGTTTGTCTTCCTGGTGTTGCATTTTATAAGTTCTTTATAAATTTTAGTTATTAACCCCTTATCAGATGTGCTGTCGAATATGTTCTCCCATTGTGTGGTTTGTCTTTTTATTCTGTTCCTATTGTCTTTAGCTGTGCAAAAACTTTTTAGTTTGATGTAGTCCCATTTGTTTATCTTGCCTTTTATTTCAGTTGCCCATGAAGATAAATCGGCAAATATACCGCTGCTACAGATGTCGGAGAGCTTGCTGCCTATGTTTTCTTCTAAGATGCTTATGGTTTCACGGCTTACATTTAAGTCTTTTATCCATTTTGAGTTTGTTTTTGTGAATGGTGTAAGTTGATGGTCTAGTTTCATTTTTTTGCAGGTAGATGTCCAATTTTCCCAACACCATTTGTTAAAGAGGCTGTCTTTACTCCATTGTATGTTCTTTCCTCCTTTGTCAAATATCAGTTGTCCATAAAGCTGTGGGTTTATTTCTGGGTCCTCTGTTCTGTTCCATTGATCTATGTGCCTGTTCTTATGCCAGTACCAGGCTGTCTTGAGTATAATGGCCTTGTAGTAAACCTTGATATCAGGAAGAGTGATACCTCCTGCTTTATTTTTTCTTTTTAAGATTGCTGAGGCTATTCGTGTTCTTTTTTGGTTCCATATAAATTTTTGAAATATGTGTTCTATATCTTTGAAGTATGTCATTGGTATTTTAATTGGTATTGCATTGAATTTATAAATTGCTTTGGGTAATATAGACATTTTAATGATTTTTATTCTTCCTAGCCATGAGCACGGTATGTGCTTCCACTTGTTTGTATCTTCCTTGATTTCTTTTATCAATGTTCTATAATTTTCCGAGTACAAGTCGTCTTTTTTGCTTTTTAAAATACCACATTCACTAAGAACTCACAATATGACGTATTATGACAATTAATAAAATATGACATCATAGTTAATCCTAATAATAAGTCTATTGAAAAATTATATTATTGTTCTCATGTTATAGATGAAGGAGCAGAGGCCTAGCCATTTTAGAAATGGGCTAGGATGATGTAGAACTAGGATTCCCTGACTTTACACCCCAAACTTCTAACCAGCAACATACACCACTTACTCTTTGCTTTGGTATGAGTTTAGTGAATACAAAATATGTCTAGTGTTAATCATGATTACATAGTGACATGATGAGGTCTTATTAGAGAAGGAAACAAATTACAATGGTGAACCTTTAAAACTGTCATATGTGTATACACATAGTTTGATAGATAAAAGAAAAAATGAAAAGTACAGAAACTGATGGAAAAACACACTGGAACTTAGTATTAGGAAAGATTATAAGTAAAAATAGCGAATAGGTAGTAGGCACTTACAAGATGATAGGCACTGTAATAATATAACATCCAAATGTGAAAATAGTAGATGGAATTAGGTACTATTATCCCCTTTTAAAGACAAGGAAGTGAAGACATATAGTGCTTTAGTAACTTGCACAAGGTCATGAGAAGTCAAGTTTTTTGGAATCCCCAATTATTCTTCCGTGGGTAAAGGGAATCACTGACTTAGGAGTATGCAAGGACCAGAGCAGAGAGAACCACAATGACTTGTTTGCCTAACTAATCATGAAGTGCACTTGCACTTTTATAGTGTGCTGGTTTTTCTCCCCTTCGATTATTTCTGCATGCTGACTCTTCCCCATTCTTTTTGTTTCTAAACAGATGCATGTTCAGCACTGTTGACCTTTCTTACCCATTCAGCTGGCCCGGGGGAGCCCCGATTGGTACTTAACTATAGTCCTGTGGATCTCTTTTCTAGAAAGATTGTAAATGTGCTTTTTTTTTTTAACATTTTCTTCTTTGTTAACTTAATGATTACTTACCTCTTGGTGGTGGTTGCTGGTGTGTGACACTGTCATGTGTTGGGGTACCCAAGACTGACTAGCTTCACAGCCTGTATACGTCTTTCAGTGGCATTGCCCAAGAAGGTATTTCCTAAAATGACATGTGAACATTTCTAGGCCTTGATTCTTGAACTAGAACATCATTGTGACACTGTGAATGTGCATTATTGACTGGGGTTTATTTCTGTGACTAATGAACTGCTGTGAGACCAACACATTCTTCCTTCTTAGCCCGCTGTACCTGGGCCTCCGCTCCAGCTGTGCCCAGCTGCAGCGGTCTCCTCTCCATGGCATCCACTCTCCTCCTCATGCCTTTATTTGTCTTTGTTTTACTGATACTGAGACCAGATGGGCAACTTCATAAATTTTAAATCCTGAGTCCCCAAGTAAATCTTTAATAATATCCTAGTTCCCCTTTGTAATTATAAAATAGAATAGTTTCAATTTAAGAAGCTTCTCTTTGGGGAATCTGATCCATTGCAAAGGAAGCTTGGTTCGAAAATCTCATGGTGGGGTCCAAATTGGAAAGAGTGGGGAAACTCTTATCTGACTTTCCGGCATGCCTCAGGTTTTGCAACTGCTGTTGTTGTCATTGTCACCTGCCAGGGGAAGAGGGAAATGGTGCCTTATGCCTCTTGGAGTCTTGTTGACTTTTTGTGTCTGGCTGGCTATCTAGATTTTCTTTTTATGTAGGATTTTTAAATAAGCTTTTTAAATTAAAATACTAAACAAATGAGAAAAAGATCATTGTGCTTCTCCTTAATCTGAATGTCGCATTTGGAAACAAACAATAATGCATCGGATAGCCTTTTTCTGCACTGAAAGTGAAATCCACAGCCCTTCACCCAACCTAGTATGGGCCGCTAAGGTCCGGCCCCTGCCTATCTCTCCAGCTTCCTGCCATGCTATTCTCTTGCTCAGTGTGTTTCAGCCACAATGACTTTCTGCTTGCTGCTTCCACATGCCCAGGCCTTGCTTGTTTTAAAGCATATGTGCTCAGGCTCTTTCCTCTGTCTGGACTTCCCCCCTTCCCACACCTCTCTTTTCTAACTCCCATCCTCTGAGCACTTTTAGCATTCGTTGAAATGCCACTGGTTCAGAGAGGCCTTTCTTGACTGATGCCTCAACTCCTCAGTCTTGGTCATTACTCTTGTACCTTCTGACACTTTTCTCATACAGCCCTTATAAAAGGTTTTCATTATATTTTTATCTTATGCCTCTCTTGTTGTCTAGTTCACTGGCAGCTAGGTGGTAGGATTTAGGACAAAAAATGTTGCAGACATCTTTTATTCAATGTTCTATATTATTTAGTATTCTTAAATAAACAAGTGAAATAACAATGTAATCAAAAGATTGCCTGAAAATAAATGTCATGTTCTATTTTGATATTTAAAAATTAACCTTCGTGATACGCACATTACTTCAGAAATTTTTTAAAAATCTGTTTTAATCAGATTTCATCATTTTTTGTCACTCAGTGCTGAAATCTGAGATAAAGTATCGTGCACTTGAATAGCACATTATTGTTATATACACTGTGTAGTATGGTCCATGAGCAGTATCTCTAGGAAATGAAAAGAGATATTTTAAAGCCAGTATTTGCTATATCTACAATTTAAGTGAGTTTTATAAACAGGTCAATGTAGCTTATTATAAATCATTGATAAAGTGTTTATTTCTTCAGGGAAACTCTACCACTTGTCAGAAACTTAAAATAATCAAAAGCTGTTTCCTCTTCATTATCATATCATTATTTCTCAATCAGCATGCTTTTTATTAAGTCATTGACTGTCCCCAAATGTACCTACATTACCATTACCCCTGTGGGTTTCTGGTATCTCCTGACAATACCATACCTGCTACATTACCTTGGAAACAAATTTGTCAGCTGAAGTATTATGCTTCTTTTTTTCTGAAATAAGAAAGACAAGCATTGCTTTTTACACTGATCCTTTTAGAAGAAATATTCATAGGAGAGCTTACTAGGTGCTGTGGGTATTTTTAATTCATATCATCATACTTCTGTAATGTAATGTAGGAAGATTTATGCCTTTGGGGAACAGTTCAAAAGTATTTAATGACTTGTCCAGTATTTAATAACCAGACTAGCTGTAGCACAGGACACACTGGCTGCTCTCTCAGACATGTTTCATGTTTATTTCCTCCTTGCGCAATGTGGTGATATCCAAATGGCAGGATTGTGATCTGGGACTTAAAGGCTCAAATAAAAAAGTTGTGAAAGATCCCTGGGGCATTCTGGGTCCCCAACTTGCAGAGTGACCGTTTAGTGACCGCAGGAGTACAAGTTGTTCAATTATGTCCATTAAGGAACTTAAGAGTGTGTTTTATTTTTTTAACTCAGTGTTTCATCTACATATTAAAAATAAAATTATGTTGAGGCAATTCTAAGATAGGCAGAAACAGTGCTTAGTACTACCACAAGAAGGTACTACTGGGGAGCTCTGGGAACAATTCACTGGCTGTAGACATCAATGAATAGGGCAATTCCAAGGCTGTGCCTGCTGTCACAGTAGTTTTGAGTACAGCCTCAAAATTGGATGTTAGTTCTTAGTTGTTGAGAAAAGCCAGCTGCTGTTCCAGTAACAACAATGTGTTTACTCTGGGAGGACCTGCACTTTCAAGGCATGAGCTCACTGTGGACCTGCCGCTAGTGTTGGTAGAAGAGTGCTTGCTCTCATGATGGTTACAATTTATTAGGAGTGAAAAGAAAAATACCTAAAGTGCAAGGAAGAGTAGGAGAGCTATAAAAGATGTGTTGTAAACAAATTAAGCATCTCAAAGTGAGTTGATTGAGTAGCAGATGTTCGGTGTCATGTTCTATTCAATTAACATGGGGGAGTTAAAAACAAATGTCTTAGTCAGTGATGAACCTTGGGGTTTGTTATGTATTTATTTCTATATGTTTAGCTTTAGCCATGGCATTTTTGTTTTATATCTTAACCTTCAAAGCTACAGTGTTCTGGTTTAAAGACATTTACATTAAAATTCAAGATTCATGAATAAAAAGGACTTCAGTATCATTCATTTCAAAGAACACAAAATATTTTTAAAGCTTTGTTCCATTGCTAACCATAGATTACATTGCTCTGTTTGGAAAGTTCTAACACATTAATCTATTTGGATGGTAATTAATGCCCTGCAGACATATTTATCAACATGCTTATCAGTGACATGAAAAAGTTGAAGCACAAATAGGTGGTGAAATTTTGTTTTCTTTTAGCCTCCTGGACTCCTAGCAGAACAAGATTTATTACTACTGCAACCTTCCTATGGAAATCAGTTCTCTAAATGTGTAAATTAAAGCTCATCGTAAATTGCTCAGGGTAATATCTGAGGCCTTTATGCTTCAGGGTTTCCAATGCGGGTCTTTTGACCTTTGGTTCCATTTAAAGGAAATTTTCCCGAAAGATTTATTTTCCCTTCGATGGCATTTTTAGATGCTGCACATATGAGCAGAAACTGTGCAGAATGTGAAGGAAATAATTTGTTATTTTTTTTTAAAACTGACTTTTGTTTTATTTTACTTTTTGAGATCTTATTATTGCAGTATTGTGAGGATATATGTCTATTATAATCATATCTTTGTATATGGTCTAAATGTCAACCCTGACTGCTAGAAGATTTGATCTAAAAAGAAATACAGAACTTGAACTTAGCCATTCCTAAATGCATATCTCTAAGCTGGCCCTTTATCATTTTGATTCAAGGAATGTTTAGCTATTTAGATTTTTTGTTTATATCAGGTAACTAGATTCAATTATGGGGGGGAGAACCCTGAGTTGTAGTTATTCAGTAATTACTACTTTGTACAATTGAACTGACTTGGATTTTTCAACATGTAACTCAGTCTTCTTCAGGCCATCATAAGCAAAGCAGGATAAGTGTTACAAACCAATTGCTAAAATGAGTCACTGAGACTAAAAGGCTTTTTTGTTGTTGGTCGCAGTTAAAACTGACTATCTCTGGAAATGTAACTTTTACGTTCCCTGTTTTTATAGTAACGCTGCATTAAGATGTCAGGTCAAAATATTTTTTTCTTTCTCTCTCTGTTTTGATATTTCATTTGAGAACCAATATTTCAAAAAATGTAGTGATTTAGTACAAATTCCTTAGTTCCAGTCAGATAAATAAACCTTACCAGATTCTGTGAACTGATTTATTGATAGGACTCTTGAGGGACCACAAGCCTTTTGAGAACATTTGAAACATTTCTGAATTCTGGATTTTATTGACGTTGTTCCCAAGAGAAAAGCAGAGTGGGAGAAAAACCCTGTACTCCTTCCATAGACTCGAACATCTTAACAGAGCTTTAATTTTCTTTTTCAAATGGTCAAAATATAAGGGGTAGCGGTAATACAAACATCGTGCTGGTCACCAGTAATTAAGAAGAATGTGCTTTTCAGTGGCCAATTTCCTGTGATCTGTGATAATGAGATTCAAGACTGGCACAAATATTTGAAATACATAGAAAATCTCTAAATATTTTTATAAAGTGGTTTTTACTTCTTTCCAGGCTAAGTTTTTACTTTTTTATTTTTTTTGAAAGAAACAATTAGGAAATATTTTGTGTAAAATATACCTCTTTTTTAAATTATCCTTGACTTCTTTTTAAATAAAGAGATTTGTTTGGAGATGACTACAGATCCAAACAGCATCTCTCTGCTTTTCTCTAAACCCAAATGTTTTCTCTCCTAAAAGGCGATGGTATAGCTTCAAAGACCTCCATGTGCCAAATGTATCTTCCTCGACTTGTAAAGAGAAACTGCAACAGAGAAGCCAAGGTCCCATGGTAAGCCTATTTGTGCTTCTCCCGTGAAGCCGTTAGTGGTATTTAGGCTAACCTAGGCAGTTGATTGAGTGTCCTTTCCGGAGAAGGGCCCTCTGGTCTAATATCGCCCGTGCCCAGTGGTTATATGCACCAGATGTTAGATCTTACACACTGCTCATAATGGTGTATGCCATGAAAAAGTAAACAGTAAGGTGTCTCAAGTTACCAAGGTCAGAATTTATTTTATTTTGTTGGGTTCCATATTAATAGTATTGTTTGTGGGACAACATAAGGGGAGTAAAAGGGACTGTTTGGGGCACGTAGGAAGAAAACCTATCTTGTCCTGTTGAGGGCTTCTCTATGCTGCCATCCCTACATTTTCCTCCCTGTCTGCCATTGGCAGTACCAAGAATACTGAAGTGATATGACAGTTGACTAGAACACCAGAAATCAAGTTTTCAGGGGAAAACATACAAAAATTAAAGCTGAAAAGTAAATATTAAAGGGAACATAAAGAATGCCAGCAATAAGTTAGTAAAAGTGGAAAAGGCTAGACATTCAATCTAATAGCACCTAAAGGAAACTTAGCTGAGAGCAATACAAATGCTTTATAAACCAATATAAAAAAAAAATAAATAAAAGTGAGACAATAGATGTTAACCTGAAAATACAGGAAAGAATGAAAGAAACAAATGACACTTAAAATGAAGTACACTAAAACAAGTAACAACAGCAAAGTTCGCCTTGCAAAGAACTGTAGTTCCAGAAAGGAGAAGGCGGAGCCTTGTAAAGGGGTACCATGAAATGAGGCAGCGCCTGGGGGCTGTTCTATGGAGGGTAGGACGTGACTCTTGGGGGCCTCCTGTCAGTGGTTCCGGTTCCCCAGCTCCCTCTAGGATACCTGAGAGGGGAAAGAGATGTGCCCTTCAGTAAATAGCCATCCATCAAGCTGCCAGCTGCCCGGGCTGGCTCCATACAGGCATGAAGCCGCAGCAGCCGGCTCTATCCCTTTGTGAGAGCTGCTCTTGGAAGGAAGGCGCTCCTTTAGCTCCGGGTTTCTCAGAAAGGCAGTCTAGGCCCAATGCGCCTGTACCCACTCTGTCAGATGATCAGCTCTTGTATATATTTTCATGATCCTATTATTTTGACATTTTATAATCAATTATTTCTTCAAGTAAAAATACTAGTGAGCTTTTTAAATTTAGAAAAGCTTTGTTTTGAAAAGGTCTGCTTTTTCAGTTGGTGATAGAATGATTTGTTGACATTGTACCTGGTATCACCAAAGACTACCTGCCTATTGTTACTCCGCCTCCAAATCTCTCTGTCTCTCTCTGTGTTTTGTTTTCTCTCTTTCTCTCTCTTCCTCTAACTCATGTATCAATCCATATAGAGTAACTCTTCAGTTGCATTTGTCAGATAACTCAAATTTCAAGTGCCCAAACTGTGTATTTTAATAGTGGTTTGCTAAAACAGGAGCAATGAGAGAGATGTGTACACAGTATGCTTCTTTTATACAGTATATATCTTTTTACATCTAATATTCCCCAAAAGATTTAAGGTGACCTTCTCCATAGGGTTGTTGTTAGGGTGAAAAGTTTAACAAGCACATATTTTAAGTCGTAGAACCTTGTACAAATTTTAAGAAAAATTCGTCAGCAAGACACGAAGGTCCTTTATTTTCTGTCTCTAACCTTTCAGCCCAGCCTTAGTTCTTCTACTTCTTTCCCCTCTCAACCTCCGGGGACCTGCACTCCAAATACATCAAACTAGTTGGTTGGCATTTCACAAATAGTAAATTTGCAATTTCCAACTCCTGTGCTTTTGTGTGTGGTGATTTTCTGCCTTGTACGGCTTCCCAATCCTACTGTCCTTTTGAAATTGTGCTAATGAAGGTTCAGCTTAAATGTCACCTGCCCCTCACTACCTTCTTTAAATGTTTCTCTGCAAACAGACACAGAATGCATCTTCCCCTCTCTTCCTTTCACGACATTTTGCTCATTCAGCTATTTCATCACATCAGTGTTTATAATGACTTTGATATTCTGCCCTCCCTACTCCTAAATTGATAGGATATTGAAGTGGGGGCGGGGGGCTGCCTCCTCTCCTTTAATATAGTGTTTGGCATAGTGTAAGTACTCAGAAGATGTTCCTTGGATGAAGGTCTTATTCAAGGTGATAGAACCTCACTTAACCTTTCCTTAGTCATAGAAGTGCAGTTAGGAATGGATGAACACTTTACTTCTATGTCTGCTTTTGAGTGTTGCTCTATTTCCTTTTAGCTCAGCTTTCCCTGTTTTGAAACCAGGAAATCTTTCATTTCTTTCTATTTTTTCTATTAAGCAACTCTAGCCAGGAAATTCCCTAAAGTGATTATCTTAAAGCTGTATAAAGTTGATAGGAATGCTGAGAAGACATTTTTGCTTTTGGGTCTGAGACTTTGTTCTAAGCACTGATTCTGCCAGTTGCTTGACCTCTGGGTAAGGAAGCTTTATTTATTAGTGTTTTCCAGAGAAACCAGAACCATTCAAATGTGGTTGTAATGGGCTGTAGGATGCATATGTGCATGTGTGTATATGTGTGTGGGTGTGTATTTATTATAAGGAATTGGATCACATGATTTGGGGAGCTAAGTCCCAAGAGCTGTAGTCAGTTAGGGGGAGACTTAAGAGAGCCAATGTGTAGTTCCATTGTGAGTTTGAAGACCTGTGAACCAGGATCCAGTGGTATAAAATCCAGTCTGAAACCTGGCAAGCTTGAGACCCAGAAAAAGCCAATGCTTCAGTCCAGGTCTAAAGGCTGGGAAAGACCAATGACCCAGCTCAAACAGAGAGGAAGGCAAGAGAGAAAATTCTCTCCTATTCAATCTTTTTATTCTCTTCAGGTTGTCTGTGGATTGGATGAGGCTCCACCACACTGGAAGGGTGATTTACTTTTTAGTCCCCAGATTCCAGTGTTAACCTCATCCCAAAACACTCTCACATCCTGAAATAATGTTTAAGCAAATATCTAGTGGCCCAGGCAAGGTGACACATAAAATTAACCACCGCAGAGGCAGTGTAGTGTGTGCATAGCCCGCCAATGGTGCCAAACAGTAGACTTAAGGAAGAAATTCTGCCTATAAAGAACATAACTTATTTTGCATATGATAGTGAAATTAAAGTCTTTACAAGAGATTTGAATTCTAGTATCATTTGATAATTGCATTTAATCATGGAAAAAGTTTAGAGTGAAAAGAACCCGATATATTCTAGTCAGACACAGTGCAAGAGTCTCACATTAAATAATTTTTAGGAGCTAGGCAAATTAATAAATAATACAGTATGTTGAGTATATGCCAACCCAAAGTGGTGGGAAGTGTGGTACATAAGAGAACTCAAGACTTAACTAAAGGTATGCAAATGTTCAATTTTAAGCTGTTAACTTGAAGTTGGCCTCTGGCTAAATTCTCTTATTTAACTATTAACTAGCTACAGGACTTTAGAAATTCATTTAATTTTTCCAGAACTCAGTTATTTCATTAGGCTAGATGGCTAATGTATACTCTCAAGAATCATTCCCTACATTTTACTTGCCAGTTAAGTTTGAGAGGTTACGAAATACCACCTTTACTGATTTAAAGATGTCTAACACGAATTCTGATGCAAAATGACATGTCATCCTCTAAAGCAACATAACCTTATAACCTTCCAGTGACATTATAGTGAATTATTTTGAAACAATAGGTCTGTTGTTTTGAAAAATATCAAGAGCAGAAAGAGCCTCATCCGATTTTTGTATCAAAATACCACTGTGGACACCAGTGTGTTTCCTAATGTAATTTGACCAAATCTCTTGATAATTAAGTAGTGAGTCTCTATAGGCTCTGCAGAGTCTATACCTTACTATATTTGCGCCTGCCTTTGAAAGCTTGAGCAATGCCTCCTGTTGTAAAGGAGGATAATTTTCAATACATATGTGATGGTGTGTGCTGATTTTTCTTGTTCAAAGTCTTTTCATATAGTCCCAAAGCCTTCAACCTATAATTTAAAGCGAGACGGCCTCTACGGATTTATGGAGTCATTTTCCCTTTGGCTAAAGCCCTCTATGGTCACAGACCACTAGATTTAAAAAGGCAGCTGAACCCGTCCAAAGACTAACATAAATTTTCAGAGGTAGGGAAAATGGTGCCTGCTTATTAAATTAGTGAGAATATAGTATTTGGCAGCTACCAATAAATGATGTTTTTCCCCCTTGAGTTAGAAGCAAGACCATTGGAAATGTTTGATATTTGACTCACATTTGTCAAGTTTAGCTCCATTAGTTGAATAATTAGTGTGTTACGTCGTGTGCTTACTTCAGACTTCCGTTTGGATTTGACTAGATCAATGGGTTCACCTTTGCCAACATTTAAAACGTTTCCCTCTCAGCACAGCAACTGGACGTGAGCATTAAAAAGGGCTGTGAAAGGTCTTGTCTCACCCGGCTCTTCCCCTGTATTTCCAGTATTTACTTTGTGGGTTTCTCTGAGTGTGGGATCGCGCTCTCCATTGCTTGCCAGCATCCACTTTCTGTCTGTCCTTGTTTCATAGAAATTACTAACATTACTGCAATAAAAACAGGGCTTTTTCCTTTTGGTGGTTCATTATTGTAGGTCGTGTTCACTGACTTCAAGGGCTTGGTGATGGGACACGTTTATCCCTGACAAATCTTGGTGTTTTTCCACGTCTACCAGGAACCTTTCCAAGTCATTTTTTTTTTCTATTAAGACAAATTATGAGGATGGAGGCTACAGTTGATTAACTGGACGAGCTTTCTAGAGTACTTTCTGAGAAAATGCTGCCCAGCATGCCTAGTCATGAGGCTTGTGTGAAAGGACACTCACTACCCGACGGCAAGCATCTTCACTCCCATTTAATCAGAAGATGCTATTATGAAAGGCAGTTCTGGAAAACAGGTCATCTTTGGAGCTGTGGAAGTATGAATTACTTCTAATTCCGTAAGAGTCTCTCTTCCCCCGTCAGCATCTTTGCTTTCTTAAAACATTTTTATTTGATGCCTCTCATTTGACATGGTAATACACCACTAATAACACTGTATTTTTCTATTTAATAAATACATACACATTCTGGTGAAGCAAATGTCTGCATCTTTTGGAGATTAGTCTATTTATACTTTATAAATCACGTCTGTCTTAGTATTAGTCAAATATTCAGTCAAATATTGCTTCAGGCTGGGACTTACTTGATCTCTTTTAAATTGACTATGTGTATTTCTAGTTCAATTACATTAAACATACACTTAAGCGCTCTCTAGATACCTGATATTATCCAGGATACAAATTGAGTTGGGTCTTCAAGGATAAATAGGACTTTTGATCAATAATAAAAATAATTATAGGCCTGACCTGTGGTGGTGCAGTGGATAAAGCATCCACCTGGAACGCTGAGGTCACTGGTATGAAACACTGGGCTTACCTGGTTAAGGCACATACGGGAGTTGATGCTTCCTGGTCCTGCCCCCCTTCTCTCTCTCTCTTTCTCCTCTCTAAAATGAATAAATAACATCTTAAAAAATAATTATAAAGGTAATTATTTTAATGAAAGCTAGGAGCTAGCATTAAAAGAGCACTTTTTATGGTTAGGCACTCTGCTAAGTCATATCTCATATAATACAACAACTTGAGAGGTAAGCCCAGAATAACGGGGAAGTGCTAAAGTTTGACTGGCAGGCTTCTAATTCTGGCTTTATCACTTTACTGGCCCTGTAATCCTTCTAACCTCTTAGTGCCCTTAGTTTTGGAGATATTCATAGTAACTACGTCCTAGAGGTGGTATAAGAAATGGACGAATGTACCGTCTGATACTATGTGATTTAAACATGGTAATTATTCAATAAGTGCTACCTATTATCCCCCTTTTGCATAGATGAAGAAAATTCTTAGAGAAGCCAGGAAACATCCCTCTATTTAAAAAGTAGTTTGTGTCAGAATTTGAACTCAGACAATCAGTCTCTAGCGTTTCGGTTCCAACTACTATGGATTCTAGAAAAGGAAAGAGTAACAGCAGATGCAAAAGCTTGATACTGTGTATGTATGGTATGTGTGTGACAGTGTAGAGCATGGAAGAGCCATTACAGGGACCTGGGGTTGCATTTGGTTTTAGATCACTCATGAAGGGCCTTGGAATGCTTTGGAAAGAAGCAGATGGTATCTTGTAGGCAACCTGGAATCAGTGGAAAATAACCTATTTTGCAGTTCTTTTGCTTGTCAAAAGAAAAAAAAAAAAACATCCTGGCATTTTCCTTTGATTTAAACTATCTTCTAAGCCAGTAAAACATTTTCAGTGAATAGATAGGAACTATGAGTTCAAATGGGAGACTCCTTGAAGATTAGAGCATTTACAGAAGAGGAATCACTAGGCAATATGCTTGAGCCATTTTTTAAAATCACAACCCAGCATCCAAGTATTGTAGTTCCATAAACTCTTCTAACTGCTCTGCATTGATCTGACTCAAGGACTCTAACTACAACTAGCAGAGTTTACCAGGAGTTTAAGCATGTGTATGGCTCCTGCTAAGAGAACTAGACATTGCATATCCAGCAGCTCTGTATCTTCTCCCTGTGGAGAAATTGATGAAGTCACATTGCAAACAAATTATTACATGGGGAACATGAAAGCACAATTGGGTTAGAAAGTCACATGATTCAAGCAAAGCCCACTTCATAGGCGTGTGACCTGTGTGTTTGTTCAGGATCCCACACTCATTGGGGACCTGTGCTTGGTTAAATGTCTGCTGTCACCATCTTGAAATTCTTAAAAATTTTTGAACAAGGGCTCTACATTTTATTTTTCGCTGGACCCAGAAGTGATGTACTTGGTCCTAGTTACATGTGTGCAATGGTACCACTCTATAACCCCATGTGTCACCTAGTTTGTGGTAAGGAAATTCTTATTAGTGGGATGGCAGGTTTGTTACTTAATCCAGTGGATTCCTACAACTGGGTAATACTTAAAATGACATTGCTAATGTGTTCATCTCTGATACCATTTTCTTGACTTTTATTACTATCTCTTATCTCTCTGACAAGCACATCTTTAATCTGTTTATACAGTCAATTAAATATTTTCCTAGGTGTGAGTTGACTTTGTATATATATATAAACAGATCATTACACATTTATTTAATATTTTAAGTCTGAGAGAATTTGTTTCCTGATTCTTTAAGAAGTTCCCCATATGTTACTTACATGTTGTAGATAAAGTTAATGTTTGTAAATTTAAAATTTATATGGAAGTGGAATTAACTGGAAGAGCAGATTGGATAATGGAATATAACCAAAAGCTTTTGGGTAAGAGAGAGAGAAATGCAGCTAGAAACACAGTAGTCATCAGAGTCATAAGTTAGCTGACCCATGACAGCTATGCTGTTAAATAAACAATGAATAGAACAGTTGGGTGAGAGTTAAAGACACACATATATTTTTTACCCATCACTATCAATAGTCAGGTTCTTCCCAGAGTGTTTAATCCTTTAAGCATGAGGGACTGGGAGGGAATTAACAGGAAAGCAACAAAACATGATTGATGTCTAGATAGTAGGGGATATAGAAGAAACTTTAAAATATAGTAGCATAAAAAGTTTCTCTTGTCTGGAAGGCAGGGAAAAATAAGTAAAAGAATTTTAGAGTCTTTAAGTATGTGAAATGTTTTCTTTTTAATAAATTGTATTTACATATTTATCCCATTTTAATTATAAATTGAATGTGTAGAATTTCAGCATAAAGAATTTTCAGAAAAAGACACTTGAATTACAGACTCCAAAAATTTATTTATATTTTTATTGTAATAGCTTTTATCCATCTGTATTTATTTAGAATATGAAGGCATGATTTAAAAACCAAAAGTCCATCAGTCAAAACATTTCCCACCTGCTCTTTCTTAAGGGACTATCACTGTAGTAAATTTAATGAAACCAACATAATTTTACTACTTGACTTGCCCACCATAAAATATTACTGGTTCCAGGTGAGTAAGTATTTACAAGGGACCTTTGAAGATTTAACAGAGAATTTTAAGTGAATGGAATACCATGTAATGAACATTTTACATCATAAACAAATCTGAAAGGTAAACTGGAAAAAGTAAATTTGCAAGAATAAAAAGACAAACTTAATATACTTAAAAAGAGCTTATATGCATCAATAAGAACCACTAAAAGCAAAATGGAAAAGAAGGTCAAAGGGTATGAACAGACAGTCCATTGAAGAAATAAAAGTGGCTTATAAAATTATTTCTGGTAGTAGTAGTAATCAAATAATTAACCTTTAAACAAGAGGATATAATTTTGTCTGCAAAATTAGTAGTGATTGAAAAAATGACACTACTATACAAAGATAACCTCTACTTTTATGTGTCCAGAATTGCAGAATTATTTATGATATGGATAATTATGTTATGAAATATTATTGTCAGGAATTTTCTTCATTTTTTGCAGATTAAAGTTAGAGAAATTTGCTTATAAGGATATCTTAAGTGAAAATATCAGAAAACAAGATTGTGTGTTATGCAGTATGGATCAACTAATGTTAAGGGTGTGTGTGTATGTGTGTGTGTGTGTGTGTGTGTGTGTGTGTGTGTGTGTGTGTGTGTGTGATTAAATACATAGAAAAGAACACTGGAGGGAAAACACCAACATTGCATTAGAACCTTTCTGGGATTTTCGATGATTCTGTATGTCTTCTTTACTGATATGTGTTTTCAGAAGTCTCCCTAATAATATCCTTTTGAAGTTATGTTCTCCTTCCTCCTCCCTCCCTTCCTTCCCTTCTACAACAAACACATACTACATACATAAGTTGCCATAGGGAACTGGGGAGTGTGAGATCTCCACATCACTGTGCCCCCCAACGCTTTGATTTTTGCCTAGAAAATGCAAAAGCCTGGGGTAACAAAGTTCAAAAGCAGCCCTTGGGTTTGGGAGTAATAATGTGAAGACTGCCTTTAGAAACCCAATATTGTTGATAGTCATAGCAACCTGGATTTGGGGGTCCAGTCCTAATTTTAAAACTTGTGTTCCATTTTTATGCCATAAGAATACTCAAGGTGTTTGGATTTTTGACTTAGAAATAACTCATAGTTTTTATGCCTTTCTGTCCAATCAGAAACAAGACCTGCTGAAGTGCAGCCTCTCCTAGAAGAAGCAGCATACCTTCTATGACTGTGCGCTAGGGCAAGGACTCCAGGCTTCTTGTCTTTAGCCCCCAATTAACAAGACGTCATTCTTTGTGAGTTTAATAGACCCACAGTCATAATTACAAATCTTGACATTTAGATGCTCCCAAAGTCAACATGCATCCCAGCAGGGTTAGCCCCGTTATCACTAGTTAAGGAGATGTAGAGGAATAAAAAGCTAAAGGAAAAAGGTTAGTTCTGCTACTCAGATGGAAGGAGTTCAGTAGCTACATCCACCTGCAATGGCACTGTTAATATTTTTTCAATATTGGCTTTGAAGCCTTGTCACTCATGACAAGAAAGACCCGAGTCTAAGTGGAATGCTTAAGAAAAGTGCTTCCTCGCCCCTCCATCAGGCTAGATGCTGACCTTTCCATTGTCTCCACCAGTTGCTCGGCTGTCATGAAATGCCAGGGAAGGTAGAACATCACTGGACCTGCCATGAGGTCGATCAGCTGGTACTCAGGCCAATTTGCTAAATGTGTCCCTGCTAAAGAGTCTGTTCCCTAACCAGTCTGATGAAATGTAGCACTAATTAATCACCACCAGCTCATTTTCAGGAAGCTGTGACCTTCCTCAGGTTTGTAGTCCACTCACTGCTTTACCTGGTCTTGGGGGATCTCAGGCTTGGAATGTGAGGCCACCTCAGGGACATGTGAAGCTGCTGAAACGTGTTTCAGGCTACCAGGGTGACAAGCTAGGGGACACCTGTCCCAGGCCAGCACTGAACTATTTTGGTTAGAAGGTTCTGTGTGGTGTGGACTCACAAAGATATTTCATACAGCTCAAGTTCATGCAAAAGACATTCGCTTTGAAAGTTTTAATGATAAAGTAAGATCTCATTGTTTTTTTCTATCAACTATCAATTCTTTATCTGTCTTTAGAAGGTGGTAGCTTTGTCATTGTTCTCGGCAGAGGTCTATTATCTGAGAGATGTTGTCTTCAAAGCAGAAAGGTTCCTTTTTTCTTTTATGAAATCGACTGCTCTATTTGTAGCCAAGTCTCATAAATTAAAATACTTGTCAAAATAAATGAATAGTATGTTTGTTATATTCATGACTTAAAATCACATTTGATTGCTTACTCATTAATCCATAAAATTAAGCAATCCACCCTGGATGGCAGTCATTAGTACAAATAAACAGGGTTCTCCTGATAGTCAGAAGGAATGGAGAACACTATACAGTGGTGTTTGTTTCAAAACTAGGTGTGTTGATGCAAATTAGTTTTACAATTTCCAAAGGAGTCAGATACATTAATATAGTCAATCAGGAAATGGGGTTGGGATCACATTATACTAAAGTGGATTTTAGATAGAGAAATTGTAAAAGAGTTCAGGTTTTTGCATTGAGGCTTCAGAATGGGCAGCACCTAACTTGCCCTATATAGGAGCATAGATGAAAGTGGGGGTTACCTTTGCTCCTAATTGGGTGGAAAATGCGGACACAGGAAGATTATGTCTACATAAGAGTAAACATTCATATAAAAGAGGCTGTATTGTCTCTCTTGGATATAGCAGGAAACATAATTCACTTATTTACCTACTCCCCCTTTTTTTTTATCTGCCAACTACCATATGACAAGCTTAGAACATAAAGTCAGTTGTACTTCAGTTCTCTCATCTGTGACATGGGATGCTGGTGCTTTTCTCAGGGTTTCTTAGGAGTACGAAATCAAATGTGTAAGCACTTTAAACAGTGCCTAGCACATTATGCGGACTATATTTGTTAAATATAAAATTTTAAGGATGTTACCCATGGTTTTAAGTAGTTTACAGTCTACTTATAGACAGAGGCAAGAAAATCCAGGATCTTTGTGCCACATGACTGGTGATGATAGAGGCATAGACACAGTATTGTAGAAACACCGCAGGACATGGTAAAGGCCTTGAATAGAAGACTTGAACTTCATTTTGAAAGCCACGAGAATATATAATGAAGAATTTTAAATTGAAACAAGACTGTGCCAGATCTGTGTGATACAAAGACCCCTTTAGCAATGGTGTTGTGGGTAAATTTCAGGGGGCTGGACTGGAACCCAGAAGAGAGTTGAGGCCCTTAGAATGGATATGTGAGGACCTAGCCAGAGACACTCTGCAATCTTGAAGTGAGATTATTCCTAAAGAGAGAAATCATCTTTAGAGTCCAGTAAATCATTGTGTTTAATCTAGTGACATACCTCTAGATGGCTGTTGTAATGCTTTGGCGTGGCTAAGAGATTGTCAAGTGGTATGTTTCTGAAACAATTACCACTTTGGTTAGAGAAGAGAAATGGTAAAAAGTAGGGGAAATAAAACTGAGCCAGCAAAATAGTGTTCAACCTGGATGTTACTATATTGTAAATGCAGTGTGGTTTATAATTTACAAAATATCTTTCTATAGCCTATTGTATGTTTTCTAGTGTCAAAAATACTTGCTTCAAATAAAATATATTTTCAAAAATGTTGGTTAGATGTGTGTAATTTAGATAAGAATAACTTGAAGAAAAAAATCAATTGAATGTTCATGTGTCCATGCATTTTAGAATATCTCAAGTTGTATCTTTATCTCAAGTTGTATCTTTATCTCCAATGATACATAGTTTCCTGAGACTTTCAAAACCCTTGGGATTGAATAAAATAAGGAAACTGTTAAGAGTGAATGAATGAAACCAGATTATAGACTTCAGTCTTTGAATTTGGCTAGGAAAAGAACTTAGAACAAAGTAAATCAAATACAAGCAAAAGTTTATTTAGAAAGTCACAGGGGTAAAAGTAGTAAGCTGTGGAAGAAGTGAGCCAGCTGGGCTGGGTGAGCTCAGGAAACAAGTTGCAGAGGCAAAAGAAGTGCCGTTGGAGCTCAGGAGAAAGAAAATAAAGGTATATACCTTGAAGGAAGAAGAGGGGAGGAAAGGTGCAGGTCTGCAAGAGGTGGGCAGAGGGAGGTAAAGGGGGACAGACATAGCAAAGAGAAAGTTGTGCTCTGGGTTCTTTGTCTTGATGGCTTTTATCTGCATTACTAAGGCCAGGACCCTAAGTAACTACAATGGGAGGATCAGTAGAATATTTATCAGCTTTCAGGTATGTCCTTTCAGGTTTGTGGTCTCCACTGATTGGTGGGCACCAGGACAGAGGATTATAATTTTGCAGCTGGTCCTGATGTCAACCTATCAGCCCTGGAGTTGTCCCCACCTGACCTGACCTTGCTGCTTTTCTAGGCCTGGAGGTAAAGCACAACTGAGGCCTAGATGTCATCTCCAGTTTAACCAAAACTCTTTCTCTGTGGTCAGACTGGAGACTTTGTTGTTAAGATTATTTGATCCATGTCAGAACCTCATTGTCCTGAGGGCTTAATGCTTAAGGGTGTGGTGGTGCAATGGCTTGTATGGGAGTTATATGAGGCTATTCTTCAGCTCCCATTTTTCCTCCTCTAAGGGCTCTATCATGTGACTAGCAATATGCCAGGGGAGGAAACATCAGAAGATGATCCAAACCTTAAGACCAGCAATAAGAAAGGTTAAGGGGTCTAAACCACATGACCAGCAATAGGCAAGTGTCTTCCACTTTCTTGTGTATCTGTTATATTTAGTATGTGTAATTTAGGGACAGTGGAAATATTATTACTGACAAGGCAGGTATGTTGAATTTAAAATTTTCTGTCATTTGTGTTATCCTGACTATGCGTGAAACTTCTCCAGTCTTCTGTATCTGTTTACTTTTTCTGTAGTGACCCCTGGGGCCACTAGGATTTGGCATGGTGGCTGGCCCCTGACCTTCAGCGACCCTCTGCCCACTGCTGTGGCTGACGCAGGGCACAGAGCAAAGGGCTTGAGTCCCCTGTGTATGTGAGATATGAGTTGTGAATGTTGTTTTATAAATGGTGAGCTGTTATTACTAAGGATAGTAAGAAGGCAGCAAAAACAAACACCAGATTCTCTCAAACTTGTCAAGTGATAACACATCATCTTTGAAATTTTCATTCGAATCAGTCAGTGAAAAAAATATGATTCAGTATAAAATGTGTTTAATGTACACCTGGTTTCTAAGTAACTTACCACATAATTAAAGGAGGTAAATGTATTTTTAGCTGAAATATGGGTGGTTTTTAGTAGGCATATCTGTTGTTATTATGGGGCAGTTTAGGCAGCTGCCTCTTTAAAACGTGATAAGGATAAATAGCCTCTTAGCACAGTTAAATAAATTATGTTATTTTCTTTAGAATAACGCTTAAAGCCATAAAGTTTTTAAAGGTCCTTATTATAGATTTTCAGTTTAGAGAGGAAATGAAAATTGGTCTTATCTCATTTACTGACTGGTGATTGAACTCTCTGATAATCCGAGCTTTCGCATATTTGCTGTGTGGATGCAGCTCTGATGGCTAGCAGCTGATGAGGATACTGATGGTATGGGCCTGCTAATTTTAAAAAGTCAGATTCAATGCTTTTGGCTAGCAGTCAAAATCCTATGAAGGAAAATAACCTATTTTCCAACCTTTGTTTAAAGTGGCGTAAGTAAAATTAGCTCACATAGCCAATTGTTACTTAGTTACAAGCAGATGCATATATTTAAATGAAATTCTGCAGTTGCACTCTCTTCCCAAAGGTGATAATGTGTTTTCCTCTACTTGTGAAATTGTTGTAATTTCACAGTCTTGCTTAGATTTAATTGTGTTTATTAAGATTTGAGACAAATGGTTCCAATTTTATTTCCTAGGATACTGATTTTTTTCTTTGTCTTTTAATTTTACTTGACGGTTATTGGTAATATGGAATATAAATGAGACAGTAAAAAAATAGCACTATGTTGTTAAATTCAACAGTTTAACCCAAAGAACTCAATATGTCAAATAAGCATTTCTGAGTAGTACCTTCATTCTCTTGATGTGTAATTAAAATAGAGCCACACTAGTGTAACTACTAATAAAAATATTTAAAAAGATACAGTGTATTATGTTCAATAGGCATTTGGATCATTCTTTTTTTATTCTCTATGTAGTCCAAAGATAATAGCATCAGATTATAAAAACTCAGGCTATAAAAGTGACAGAATACGAAAGGTTGACAAGAGAGCAAACCACATCATGAATATGGAAGGACTCCGCACTAAAGGCACTTTGTGGCATTATTATTAAAATATTTACTTGTCAGTGTGAAAACTAAAGGCGTTGGAATATTGCTTCAAGTTATGGTAGAAATAGAACAGACAGCATAAACCACGTATTGCTTGGTGGAAGAGCAGTACTGCATGTCTGAGGGTTATGTGTTCTTCTGTGATGAAGAGCAAAGAGAAAAAAAAAGAAAAACAAAAATTACCTATTTGATGTGTTTGATCTTGGTACTTTCTCTGTTCCTCTGTCAATTCTGGAAAGAGATTAAAGAGAATAGGAATAAACAAGTCAAGTGGGACTCAGTCTGGAAGCCAGGGAATGTTAACTGTGCTAAGAAAGGGAATTAACATTCAACTTCCCATGTGTACCAGGCTCTGTGCTAAGCATCTAGGAATGTTACAGATATTAGCAAGAAAATGAATATTTTACCCTCACCCCATTCAGCCCCCAACACACTCACATGCATATGCATATACCCCTTACTAGTGACATTTATCATGTACAGTTTGAATATAAAAACAGGTCTGAGTCCTTGTGGAGATATTGATGTATTGATGGTGTGAAATTGCAAAGAAAACACGACTCTCTTGATCAAGTCTGTTATTCAGGGTCATGGATGTTGTAAATTAACCAAAGTTTTTTTATTTCTTTTTGATATATGAAGTTTTGTTGTTGACATTTACATTATTTTAACCTTTACAAGGTAAATATGGAAAAAATATTGAAATATTCTCTACAATAAACTTTATGGATGATAATTTTTTAGGCCAATTCTGGTTTCAGATGTTCCTTCCCACCCCCCTCCTCCCGTGAGGTGGCAGTCAGGGGTTACTTACAGTCACCATTCTAGTGCCTAATTTTTGTGTTGGGAACACCATCAGCATAGGCAGCTGAGATATGGGTATTGAAAATAATTCATCTGTATGGCATTAATACATTTATTTTCATGTATGTTTCTAAGTCTTATTTATGAGGTAGGTGTGTTCCTAAATAAATACACTCAACCTTGACCTCTCAAACAGAGGTCAAAAACATAAAATAAACATTTTACATTTTCCTGGTGTCTTAAATTTGATGGCGATTAAAGAGAAAAATATTTTCATATTAAAACAAGCACAGAAATCTGGAAGAGCATAAAATAGAAGATGTCCATGAATTTGTAAAATAAAGCTGAGCACTTTCACTTTGAGCTCATGGCTGCCAACTCGTTATACCTCCCTTCCCGTGGAGGCTTACTCACATTTGTTTCTAAGCTACTTTGGAGGACATGTCTGAAAGCTTCACACCAGATGCATCAAAGTGCCATATGGGAAGAAACACAGACCAGAGAGTGTCGGGGGTCAAACTGCTAACCCTGCCCGCCTCTCTGTCTGTCCCCTGTCCACTCCTGGTGCGGTTTGTCCACTCCTTCACAGAACAAGTAAGCAGAGTCTTCTTTTTGAAAGTGAGCCGGAAAGGGACAGAAAAGGCACATCATCTCCATTTTTGGAGCATGATGTGACAGAAGCAACCTTCCCAGTGTTTAATAGAAAATGAGGAGTCTCTCCCCATATTTACAAAACCAAAACCAAAAATAATGATGATGACACTTTGAGTACTTTATGGGTTGTTTATACTCATTCATTTCTTAAAAATACAACTTAAAGCTTTATCTTAAAAAAGTATATATGAAAATTCTAGGTATCTTGTTACATTTTAGTATCTGGTTTTTACATCATTTCACACATTTTGTTCTAAAAAATATATGTTGGGTACCTATTCTGTTGTTTCACCGTTCTAGGTGATGGAGAGGCAGCCAATAATAAAATAGACAAAAACCACTGTCCTCTCTGAGCTTACATTCTAGTACGGTGGGGAAACAGGCAATAAAGTAAGATAGGAAAGAATAGATATAGCATCGAGAGGGTGATGGATGGAGGCTGTAAAAAAATAAAGGAAGAGAGGGTATAGGATATAACAGATGGTACAATTTGTATAGTGTGGCCAGTGAAAGCCTGGCAGCAGAGTAAAGGTTTGAAGCATAGAGGAGGAGGCCGAGTGGGTAGCTGGTGGAAGACTCTTGCCATTGGAGAGAATAGCAAATGCAAAGACACCAAGCCAGAGATGGAGACAGCACAGCTGGTAGAATTGTGAACATAAGGGAGAGGAATCAGAACATAAGGTCAGAAATGTAAATGGCAGCCCATTACCATATAGACCAGTGGTTCTTAACCTTTTTTGAGGTACCGAACACACCAGTTTCATATGCGCATTCACCGAACCCTTCTTTAGTGATAAATAAAATGATTTTTTCCCCCAAATTTAGTTTTGCCGGTGCGAGACTAGAGTTGCTCAACTTGGCATTGCATATCATGCAGATAGGATGCTGACTCCCATCCTGTTCCATGATACATATGAATTCATGTTGTACATATTCGTCCAACCACTTTCTTTTTTTGCCCGACATATTTAGTATGGATTAAAATATTAAGACAGAAACCACACGACGTACAACTACGACAGCCGTTGACTACTGCGTGCACTAAATTCCCCGCAGCACTGGTTGGCCAAGCAATGTAACGTGATCCTCTGCAGCAAGTGATGGCCAAGCGGGGCATGTCATCACGACTTTACACACTTCTCTGAACCCCTGAGACCGACTCATCGAACCCCTAGGGTTCGATAGAACCCAGGTTAAGAACCACTGATATAGACTATTGCAAGGACTTGGGCTCTATGTGAGATGGGAAGGTCATGCAGGGTTTTGATCGTAGGAGAACTATGATTTGCCTTATGTTTGAGCACAGTGGCTGCCATGCTGAAAATGGACTGGGAAGAAGCATGGGCGGAAAGCAGGAGACCAGGCAACATGCTGTGTAGTGATCCATGGGAGGGACTGGTAATGGTTGGCAGTGGAGGTAGTGAGAAGCGGTCACACTCTGGGTATATTTTGAGATTTGTGACAGATTGGGTATGTGGGTGGTGTATGAGAAAGAGAGAGTGATGAAGCAGCTGAAAGATGGGGGAAGAGTGAGCAAGGATTGATTAATGCAAGGATTCTGTCCTGAGCAACTGGACGGGTGGATTCTCATTAAATGGGATATAAAAATACTATGGAAAAAGCTTTCAAAGAGCAGTATTTCAATGTTTCAGTTTTTGACATGTTAGGTTAAGTAGTAGACCCTATGTGCCTGGAGTTCCGGAAGAAGCTCTGGGTTGGATTTACCAGCACGTATTTATGACTGCGCTGTGAGATAAATGAGATTGCCCAACAAATTCAGACATATTCTTGATGATTTTTGTGGTGAGGAGGAATTAAGGAAACTTAATGAAAGGCTCAGAGAGTTAAAGATTATATATATATCAGAATATTACTCAGCCATAAAAAAGAATGAAATCTTACAATTTCTGACAACATGGATGGATCTAGGGGGTATTGTGCTCAGTAAAGTAAATCAAACAAAGACAAATAGCATGTGATTTTACTTATATGTGCAATCTAAAAAGATGAATGAACAAACAAGACAAACTCATAGATACAGAAAACATTTTGATGGTTGGCAAATGGGAGGGGAATTGGGGTTCAGTGAAAAGGGGAAGGAATTAAGAAGTACAAATTGCCAGTTATAAAAACAGTCACAGGGATATAAAGTAGAGCATAGGGAATATAGTCAGTAACATTGTAATAACTATGTATGGTGCCAGATGGGTACTAGACTTATCTGGGTAATCATTCTGTAGTTATATACATATCGAATCATTATGCTGTATACCTGAAACTGATGCCATATTGAATGTTAACTGTATTAGAAAAAAAGAAAAGTGTTGAAAGAAAGAGAGAGAAAGAACATATCTATCACTTATAAGGCAAGGGAAGAAAGTAATTTAAAGGAGAGGTGGTGATCAGCTGTGTCCAAAAATCAAGCCAGAGGAGTGGTCTTGGATTTCGCAGTCTGCAGGTCATTTCTGACCTTGATGAGACCATTTTCAGTGGTGTGTAGGGGGAGAGCCTGACTAGAGTGCCCTCAGTGAAGAAATGGAGGAGGGATGTTGGGAACTGTCTGTGCTCAGCTCATCCAGATGTTACTTTAGAGGGAAGGTAAGCAATGGGATGGCACCTGTAGCAGTCAGTTAGTACTGAAAAGGTTGTTTTGTTTTGGGTTGGCGAATGAACAGCCTGCTTGTAGCCTGATCTTCCTGTGCACATCTAGGAATTAGATACCTAATTACTGACAGAGATCTGTGGGAACAGGAGTTTTGCTTGGAAGTCAAGGCTGTGTAAACAGATCATTTGGGCTCACAGGCTTTGGGGAAATGCCACTGCTGCCCTGGGTGACATGAGTATACTGGCATCACAGAAGGAGGGAATCAGAGGCCAGAAGGTGGATAGGGCAACAGAAGAGGAAGGATGCAAATCAAATATTGCCTATTTGCACTTTTCATAGAGTTTAAGTTACTACAGTCTCTAAGGGGTCAGTGAAAAATCTTCCACTTGCCACACAAATTTAAATAAGCTAGATGAAACCTTAACAAAAAATTTTAGTAGAATTTCTTCTTTCTTGTCCAAGCCATCTATCTCTATGGGAGAGGTCATTTTGACGGGGAGCCCATTTTCATACCCTGGACTCTTTGGAACAGCATGCCTTCTGTTGAGGAGCTGGAACAGTGGTTTATATTAATTAACATATCTCCGTAAAACTGTTGGGAACTCTGTTACCCAGTAATGTAAATGTTCAGATGAATCAACTAATCTAGCTAACAAGCACCTACAACAGATGGTTTAAATTAATTATCAATGTTGAAACAAGTGTAAGTCTGTGTGCATTCTTGAAGACTGGATGGGGAGTCTTATTAGCCAGCACCTACAATGCCAGTGATTTTGGGCGTCACAACTTCAGGAACTGACCTTCTTCCTTCCAGGAGTAGAGAGCTTATTTCATTCATCCAGCTCTTCATCCATACATTCAGACTGGGCTCTGCAGAGATCATTTCTGTCAGTTATGGGACTGGGCGACAGACTAAGCAACTAATTAATCAAAGAGATCATGAGATTTGACAAGACTACAGATCTCACTGGCATCACCTTTGAAAAGAGTCATATTGCCTGTGTCTCCACAGGGCAGAGTTCACATTCCTTAGGGCAGTGGTTGTTAACCTGGGCTCTATCAAACCCTAGGGGTTCGATGAATCGGTCTCAGGGGTCCGGAGAAGCCTCTGCTGCGGAGGCCAGAATAAAGTAATACCGTAATTTGTTGTGAGTTCATGCACTTTGTTGGTTTTGTTCTTTGAGCAAGGTGATGTTCATGCATGGCTCATTTTGTGCACCAGCAAAAAAACATATACCTATGTCTTGAATTTGGAAAACAAAATCATATTTTATTTATCATTAAAGAAGGGTTCGGTGAATGCGCATATGAAACTGGTGGGTTTGGTACCTCAAAAAAGGTTAAGAACCACTGCCTTAGGGTATAGCAACCTCAGGGACAACCACAAATATTCCACAGTGTAGCTTCTCTTTTAATAGCTTTCTTTTTTAGAAATGATTACAGTGTAGTCTGAAACACTGGGTTGGAAATGAAAAAGCCATGACTATAGTACACAGTGCTGTTCAGTTATCACTTTGGGAAACACAATCTTCAAACTACTCTGTTCTTCCATTTCATATATCTGTATAACATTGTTACTGTATACTTTATAAACTTGTCTGGATGTAATAGTATGGAAAACAGTCAAGTATCTCAAGAAAAATTGTTATATAACAGCCATAGATAGTGATTTACCTTATGAGTTATCAATTTTAAGCTTTTGTATTAGACTTTGGATTGGTATATTTTTCTGTTTGATTTAATATTTAAGAGATAGAATATAATAAGAGTGAAAGATGTAACAAGAGGAGAAAGCAAGTTATTGCTCTTAACTTACATGAAACTGTTCCTGACATTAGTATAATAAGCTACTTTGCATAGTTGATTGGTACATTAAAATAAATCTTACTAATATGTGTTAGAATTCACCAACATGTCAAGTTGAAATTATGATTGTCACAGAAATAGTGATAAAAATAATATTTCCACCACATTTTAAAAATTGATTTTATTTTTCTGTTCAGGATATATTGTGTTAAACTATTCACTTTGGGAAGATGATTAGAAAGATAGTTCTAGGGATTCTTTTTATACTAGGATAATCTTTCATTATTAATCCATTTAAGTCTTCTCTGAAATCAGTTCATCACTGCTACCAATTAAAAATAGATGTGTGTGCTCAATTTTAAGAATTTAAAATAATGCCTTGGGAGTAGCATTTGTTACCAGTGGTGAAAGGATTGTTGGATTTTCCAATTAAACAAGTCTCCATACTGGAAATGAGTAGTCAATTATGAAAATTATTTTTGAATAGCCAATTTGCATATCTCTAATTGTATTCATTTCTTTTGAACGATTGAATTTGGAATTTATGATGTTTTGATTGGTTACCCATATGCCTGTGTCATTAATACTATTGCCAACAAGGTTCCTCTATGAATGGGACTTTGAGTGCTTTGCCTGAATAAATGTTTGAATCATAGGCAGGTTTGTTTTCTTTAATGAATGAAAAGTATATAGAGATTTACTAGCAGATTTCAAATTTGCGCACATGGATTTCACTGGATTGACAGTAGCATCCCTGAGCTGCCCACACTCACATTTAAATTTTTGCACATCAGTGAGAAGAGGCATTCAAGGTTCCTTGATGGTGGTAGTGCTGTCCACTGGCGGCAGATGCAGTTTCAGCCAGGTTGCCCTCACTATACAGCAGTGTTTGCACAATTAATGGAATATTTTATGATATTTTGCCCTTATTTTATGAATAATGACCAGGAAATTGACCAACATTTTTGCATTAATTACAAGAAGCATAGGTCTTATATGAAACAAAATTGAGATGAAGACAAAAATGATTAAGTTTAAAGTGCTAATGTTTGTTCTCATTGAAATTGGCATTCATTGGACTTAAACCAGTCAGCATAGAGTCAGTCATGAGGGGAAAGAACAAAACTAAAGGCATGTTATAAGAATTGGTTATCTATGTGTACAAGATAAACACAAATTCTGTGGAAATATATATACTTTATCAACTTATTATGACTGTGTCTTAAAGGAAAGATGTAATTATGTATTTCCTAATGTCTATTGTTCCATTTCTGCATAATCAACTTTAATTTTGGAACAACTTTTAAAAGAGATACTGAAGTCCTTTCAGGCTTCTTAGAAAAGGGTGGAGGGTGAAGAGGCAGCCATTTCAAACCTTCAAGAGAGATAAGCAACATTGGTTCTCTATTTCTGTAATAAACAAATAAACCATTAGTAATTTCCTGCCATGGTGCTTTCCGACATAATAGTGAATTGAAAGTTGTGGGTACAGCCGCATTCAAGTTTTAAATTTTTGGAGGCCATTTTTTTTTTAAACCAATGATCACAGTTATCTAGATGCAGTCTCTGGGTGATCTGTGTGTCCTAACAAGTAATTAGTGTTTTTGGATTTGTTTGTAGCTGATTGCTGTGTTTGATGAACAAGAACCACTCCACAAGATTGAGAGCCCCGGTGGAAACCTCGCAGGTCGGCAGAGCCCAGATGCTTTTGAGACTGAAGTGACTGCCCAACTGGCTGCATTTAAACCAATTGGTGGGGAAATTGAAGTAACTCCTTCTGCTCTGAAATTAGGTATGTGTATTTCTTGTGGTATGTTTTTTACCTGGTTTACAAGGTGATATTTTTACATCACCTAACTATGAGTCACTTCACCTTTGAGGCTTGTTAGTATCTTTCTTTAAAATATATATGTATATACATATTGTATGGTATTTTTTCCTGCTGAGAAAGGAGGGAGGGGCATAGCCACCAATTGTGAATAAGTAAAAGCTTTACTGAATACAGCACTTCTAGGACGAGATTCACTGGCCTGAAAGATGTAGGTCAGAAAAATCGCACTGAGAGACCACGTGGGACAAATTTAAAGGGTCCTCTAGAGTGCCCAAGCTAATATGACATCATGAAATCTCACTGGCTGATGGACAGTCACTCTCTTCCCAAGGACTCCTGGGAAGTTTCTTTTGGCGCGCTTGGCTGTGTGCGGCTCTAGCCAAAGTTCCCAAGTCTGAGTTTCTCACGTGACCTTCCCCCATTATCCACCGACCTTACACATATGAGTTCTTTTTTCCCTACATTATTATTATTATTTACATAGCGATTTGCAATTGTTAAAGTCAGGCAAGAGGATGCATTTTTTTTTCTTGAATTGCCAGTGAATCTAATCTGAATGGTGTGCTCTTGAAATGTCCCAGGGAAGAGGTTGGAATACAAGTGGTGAGGTTCATCTGTAGCCTATGAGGATCACTTTAAAAAAAAAAGAGTCCCTGGAAACACCATATGGAATAAGCTAAACGTGATCAAGGAATCCAGACTAGAAATAAAATTCACTTTCTATTTAGCCTCTTTTTTTCCTCCCCAAACTACATATCTCAGAGTTTGGGGAAAACATTTTGAAGTTAGTTTGTTAATTTTGCCCTGATGGTTTATTCAAACAAGAGCAACTCACCCAGTGATTTTGCTCAGAATTCTTTATCTGTTATATTTTTTGAAGGTGTGAGTAGAAGGAGAAAATAAGCATTCTTCTCAAGTTTCAGGGAATTTACAACGGTAAGAGAAATAGTATGTCAGTTTTGGTGATACCCCTTAGAGATAAATTTAGGTCAGTTTAACAGCATGATATGTTTGAAAACTTCAATATTTTGGTACTTAAAACATTTTTTTAATTCTTTTTGAATGTATGCCTACATTTTGAGACAGCTTGAAGCACCTATTGTAGATTAAATCTCAAGCTAGCACAGAGGCTTTTTCCACTTTGCTATTTAAAAGCAAAGCATATGCTTAAAATTGTGAAAATTGTACCAGCTTCTTACATTTGAAATAAAATATGTCAAGTTCATTCTGTATACCATAATACTGAATATCCATATTTTATCCTCATTTTCTGGAAAGCATCTGTAGTGCCCCTTTTAGAATAACCAAGTGAAAATAGATGATCTATGGCCTTCACGCTTTTCCTCTGTCTTTTGGAAAGCAAGTAAGTGAAGCTGTCCGCTGGAACCCAGACATCGGGGGCTCCCTGGCAGCTTCTCTTCATCGGAAGCCAACGTTTGTAGCTTTAACAACCTCTCAGCCCTGCCATTCATTTGCATAATGGATGCCTTTTTATCCATCATGCAAATGGTATGGAGGAAAATTAGGCAATAAGGGAAGACGAAAGGAGAAAATTGCCCTTGCTTGTTTTAATATTCTATTTATAAGCAAGTACTGTGGCCTTCAGGAGGCTGAACCTCAGTGTACCCGTTTATCCCGAAGTTTATTTCTACCTTTCTTTTAAAAGCATTCTTAGAGAAATGAAGTTTGTTTTTCTTCAGCTTGTTCATAGTTTCTACTGTGGAACCTACTGAGCCACATAACGTTGAATGCAGAGAGAAAAGGAAGCTGAGGTGTCTTGGCAAGGGCTTCAAGTCCCATGTCCCCTAGTGCTGTCCATTAAAGGATGAGATCGGCCAAACTTTGCCATTAGGTAATCAATGCTGCTTTCTGGTTACTTGGTCTGAAATCACGGCATCATCTCCAGTTCCCTTTCCTTCCCACCATCTCCACTTTCTTGAGCCTTCATGCCCATGAGCATCGCAGCAAGCCAGAGCATTATCATTAATCAGGCTCTTGCAGAGGCCTCCTATTGACCTCTTGCTGTCTGGTGCTGCTTTCTCCAATCCTGCTCTTGCCAGAGCTGCCCTTCGGAATCCCAAATCTGATTATATAACTCTCTTGCTTAACAACTTCTAGTGGCTTCCTCTTAGGCAGAGAACTATCCCAAACTCATTAGTGAGCTGATGCAGACGGTTTCTCAGAATTAGCAGAAGGAATTTGGGCAGGGACGGATGGTGACAGTCACCCCTATCTACCCTGATGGTCCTATCAGACTAAGTATGTGCTTTTCATATTTGGAATTTTAAAAGCAAAGAAAAAACCCCATATTTTTGGAGTTTCTTAGAGAACTTAAAGAAGGAAGCAACACAACTAGCTTTGATTTCTACCAATTTTGTTTGTTTTCTTTTTGTTGCCTGCAGGGCAGGGTGTAGTTGTAGGTTGGGCAAGTGTCATCTCAGGATTGAGGGAGACACAAGGCAGCCTACCACATCCCTGTCTCCTCCCTCAGTTGTGCTGTCTGGTCAACCCTGAGATCTGTTCTCAGGAAGAGTGGAGGGGTGGTTGGAGAACAGCAGCACTGTGTTCCAGCGATTCATCAATACACTGTGCACATGAGATGCCAAACATGGAGCCCCGCCCCTTTAGTCTCTTCCGCATTCAGCTCTTCAAAGCCACTGAAACCGGTCCTACTTCTCACGGGACTCATACTCCTAGGTTGGCTTATTCTACTGGTTTTTCTTTCTTGAGACCCATCTGGGAAGATGGAAATTTAATCTTTATCAGCTCTCATGCTTAGCTCACTTAAGGAAACACAGTTGAACAGATATTAGGAATCAAGACATTTTTGCGATTGGATCACATTGTAATCACCACATTAATTTTTTACTGATATCTGGGATTAAAATATACTCAATATTCAGTATAATTTTTATATCTCTTTTTTAAACACAAGTTAATCATCAACAGTATTCTGTTAAAAACCAGTATATCTTGCAAGATGAATATTTATGCACGGAATGTACATGAAGTTCACATTCTAGGCTCTTTGTGATCGGCTGCATCCTCTCCACATACGTGTATTCTGGCCACACTTCTAAGTTACCTTAACATACAGCCACTCAGAACCACTTACTATTCCTCCAGATTGCCACTTTTGTTTCTTTTAAACCTCTGTGCCTTTATAAGTACTGTTCCCTTTAGCTGGCTCACCCCTTTTGTCTCTTGACTACTTGGTGAACTTATGCACCTCTTTTAAAGCTCAAGCTCAAATATAACATTGTTTTTGATGCCTTGTCCAAATCGTCAAGGTAGTAAGTACAGTAGATGTGCAGTCTTTATTCAACAATGAAGTGTTACAAAATGCACAGTAGAAATCTCCAACTAACCTAAAAGAGTTTATAGTTTGTACCCTGTAAGCTAATGGGGTATATTTTTAATTTGTAAGAGGACTTTTAAATCAAGTGGGCAACCACATAATTCCAACTTCATTCATCTAAATTATTTCCTACCATTTATTTTCTAATGCAATGCTAAATGACTAAGTCCTGATTCAGCGCTAATTAGCAAAACATTCTAACACTTTAAGGTTCTATGTTTCTAAAATTGGTTGATGCTATTCACTATGTAGCCTAAAGATTGCTAAATAATCTATTTAAAAGAAGAGACATGGTGGAACAAACACCGGGCAGAATAGCACAGAATCATATTCACACTTTAAAATTACCTAGTTCAGGAATTGTCCAAGTTTTCTTTTTTAAAAAAAAGATATTAACATATTTTATTTAACCCAACATACTTGAAATACTTCAACATGCAATCAATATAAAAATTAATGAGATACTTTACCTTTTTTTGTATTGCCTTTTTTTATTGAATTTATTGGCGTGACATTGGTTAACAAAACTAAACAAGTTTCAAGCGTACGACTCAATAAACATCATCTGCACACTGCGTTGTGAGCCCGTTGCTCCAAGCAAAGTCTCTTTCTGTCCTTAATTATTCCCCATTTTTCCACTTATATCACCCACCTCCTTTTTCCTCTTGCTATCACTGTACTGTTGTCTGTATCTTTGTCTCATATATGTGTGTGTGTGTGTGTGTATGTATATATATATACACACAGATACATACGCACATATACAGTGTGTCCATAAAGTCATGGTGCACTTTTGACTGGTCACAGGAAAAAATTGCACCATGACTTTACGGACACACTGCATATCTACATTTTTTTGCTTAATCACTTCATCCTTTTCACCCAGCCCACAAAGCCTCACTCTCTGACAGCTGTTGTACATTTGATTCCATATATAAGTGACATAATATTGTCTTTCTCTGGCTGGCTTATTTTACTTAACATAATACTCTCCAGGTCCATCCATGCTATCAAAAAAAGATAAGATTTTCTTCTTATTTATAGTCAGGTAGTATTTCATTATATAATATACCACAGCTTTTTTATCCACTCATCTATTGTTGGGCACTTGGGTTGTTTCCAGATCTTGGTTATTGTAAATAATGCTACAATGAACATAGAAGTACATATATTCTTTTAAATTAGTGTTTGGGTTTCTTTGGATGTATTCCCAGAAGTGGAATCACTGAGTCAATTTTGAGAAAGAACAATGTTGGAAGTATTACACTACCAGATATCAAACTACACTACAAGTCCATAGTAATCAAAACAGTATGGTATTGGCTTAGAAACAGGCATAGGGGTCAATTGAACAGAATAGAGAGACCAGATAAAGCCAGACCCTATAGAATTTCATGTAGCCGTGTTCCTAGAGACATCATTTAACCTTTATCTATCAGGGCCACTTTTTTCCACCCTCCACTTCACCCCCCCCAAAAAGCGGGACACATTTGCCATTTTATAGAAGTGAATATTCTTATCTGAGACCAACCAGGTCACTTCCTGATGTGTCACATTTTTCTTATCTATAAAATAAGCTTTTTTTGCTCCCCTGAGGTAGGACTGACCCAGGAGAATTTCATTAATGCCAAGCTGAGTTCGACTCTGACTCTATGCCCCTGTCAGTTTTTCTCCCATGGCCCCAGCTAATTAGTAGTTTTATTTTAGGCATGTTGATAATTTTTGTCAATACTTCTTGACTGAAATTTGCTATTTGGGTTCAAGCTTCCATGAGAAAATACTTCTTTGGTTATAATTATTTTAGCAATTTAATTCAAACAGCCTATCAGAATAAGAAGTAAGAAGTCCTTTAAACTTGGTTGTTGCCACTCTGTGATCTATATTACCCAGATATAAAGCAATCTGATTAAAGTTTGGAGTTGAAATGGTACTAGCTTTATTCTCCTCTAGTGTGTTAAACTTTGAAGATGAGCTACTTTATATTTAAAAGTGAGTCTTGTTTTTGAGACTTGAAAGCCGAAAGGTGCCTCAGATGCTTTATTGTTTCCATGTGTGTTTCTGCTGCTTCAAAATTGAAATGGAAATTATGATTGTGTGTTTGTTATAATTATTTTCAAAACACTGAGTTCCTTGCTCTTTATTTTCAGTAGTTCTCAGAAAGTATTGTATAGCCATAGATTAGTGTTAGAAATCGTGACTGTTTTCTTCTGATTTTGGTAATTTACTGCATAAGGGAAGCATATGGGAACATTTGTCTGAATTTTTTGACGAAACCAAATCCCTTTATGGCACTGATCTTCGGGAAAAAAATAAAGAAGGGGGAAGTTTATTCCTTTAATTAGGCTGCAGTGTGTAAGTAGCTGCTGTGCCCATAATGTGAGTTTAAGTATTGGCATCTGATCCTAGACAAACACGCTTACACCACACACATAGCAGAACTAAAGCTCAGGGCTGGGCTGGGCTTCTGCCGGAGCCTTTGAATTCCAACTACAAAGCGCCCAAGCATGTGAGGGCTCCTTGTTGCTGGAAGCTCTCTGCTGTGTGCCGTGAATCTCAGAGCTGAAATTACCAAGGAACTGAGGTCATTTGCTTGGATGAATCCATAAGTCATAATTTGGTCACTGAGTTTCATCCTATTTGTTTCCTGTTGCGGCTGATTATTCAAAGTTAACAGCTAACTATAGCATAGCTTTTCTTTCTCTTCTCTTTTCTTCCCCAGAAGCCTGGCATTCTCCCCCACCCCACCCCCCATGAAGGCTTAGATGAATGATGTTGTAATTAGCTATGGTAACCTTACCAGGCTATCATCAATCAGTCATAGTCACATAGTCAACAAAGTGTGTGCATGCTTTCTGCTACGACAGTAACTAAAGCAGGACTGAGGGGGTCCCAGTGTCACCAACCCATTTCTGGCACCATTCATTTTTTGCTATTGTGGCATTGGGTTTTATTTTAGTTTCTTGTCAGAGTAGGCAAATGTTGCTTGGGGGTTTGGGGGTTGGGTGGAGGATCATATTATACATTGAATATTTAACAAATTTTTAATACTCTAGAAAAGGGCCCGAAGGTACTTGGTTAAATGAAAGAATAAAATCAATACCTAAAGACAAGCAACTCCTAACAAATATTAAAGTTACCACACAGGAGTAGTTTTTGTTTATGTCAGCGAGGCACAAATGCGAATGATCGTTCAAATACGAAAATTTCAATATACACAGCGTTGCCTCTGAGTGCTTATAGATCGACAGTGGATGTGTGCATACTTCATCGACGGGCAGTCATTTCATAACATTTTGTCAAAATAAGATTAGTTGAGCTTGAAAATATTTTATATTCTTATGAATGTCTTTTATGTGAGATATCATTTATTAAATTATAAAATGTTAAGCAAGAAAAATTTTTAAAATGATCATCATAACATTTTCAGTTTTCTATCCAGTTTGTCTTTGTATTTTAGTCTTAATTCAGTTTTTCTTCTCTACTACCTCCTTTATTCCTCCTTTTGTCTCTTTAATTTTGTGTACTTCTATCTAATGGCTAAATGTAGTAACTAAATTGTTACTAAGTTGGTTATACTCGGACAAAAAATATTGAGTGGAATTTGTCATTTACCCAAAACTTTAAAATAGCATGTAAAAACCAAGCACTGATTCTTGTTCTTTTCCAGCTGTATTTTCAAAGTTGATTATATGACCTCAGAACAAGCAAACAAACAAAAACAGTGAGTTCACCATCTCCCTGTTGGCCCCCTGCCGATGCAGAACCCACACTGAGGAGCCTGCAGTCCTCTCACAGACAGGCAGAACCAAAGGTCATTTTCCTACTGCTCGCTTGGTATTAGACCCCTGGGTTTTCAAGCCTCTTCTGCAGATTACTTTAAATAATAAGTCCAGTGAAGCCATGTTTGCAGAGGTCCAGTCCCTGAGTAGTGAAAATATTTCAGCCACACTGTCATATTCAGCTCTTTGTAGGTACCTGGACCACTGATGGAATGATTTGCAGTTTGTCCTTTTAATAAAAGACTACACACACACACACACACACACACACACACACACACACACACACACACTCATGCCCCTTAGTCACTTCTTCCATTTCCCACCTACCATTGTAAACCCCATCTTTCTTTCTTGTAACGAGTCCCAACTTCTCTATTCTTCTGTCCGGGTAGACTGAGACAGCATAACAGGACCAAGCAGGATAACCCTTCATCCTCTAAAGATAAGTGCTGCTTTTTGGAGCCTGCTAGGTTTCACATGTCTATTACAAATGCTTTCAAAGTACTTATCTGTCTTAAATCCTTTTGAATGACATGACTCAGATGTTTATACACATAAAGTTTTGTGGCCATAAAATAGATTACCTTTCTATAAATTGCTAATTATACCTAAACAGATTATTTATAATAACCATGCTGATTTTCTTTTGTAGTTTGAAGTTCAAGAATCTTGTTAATAATTCAATATATGGCAAAGCCTTTTTCTTTTTTTTTTTTTTTTTTTTTTTTTGCACTAACAACTTAAATACAAAATTTTAGCCTTTGGGATTGTGTGTGTGTGTGTGTGTCTGTGTGCGCACGCATGATTTTTTTTTTCTTTCTGCCCAGATGGGCGGGAGGGGGGGAAATCCACTAATTTAATTATTTACAGAAGATCCATCTTAAGGACAAGTCGCTCAGAGTTGGACACGCTTTTATGACTTGCTCAGGGTTTTCTCATTTGCTTTATCTGATAAAGCCATATGATAAATTATGTCTCAGTATACGCACATTTGGTTATTTCCTTGTTCTATACCCACTTTGAATTTTTACTAAAATCTTGATTTGGCCCAATGAAAGTAAGAAATACTGAAACAGCTTGATCTGTTCATTCTCACATTCCGAGGTGATAAGGAAAGGTGACAGTCTTTGCTAGCAATTGCCATCAGAAAAGCTATATCTCTTGTGTTTGCCCTGTGTTAATGTTTACCAGATAAAAGAAGACAACCTCCCAGATATCACCACCACACCCTGTCAATTTATCATTGAAACAATGCATCCATCATATGGTGCACAGAAAACGGTTCTTGCTCAGTTTATTCGTGGACTTAATAAAAAAAAATCTTGATAGCTATCAGAAAATACAGGTAACCCTCTAAACATACCAGAAAAAAAATCTGATTATCCTTCAGTATAAAAATGAGACTCTGTTAAACGCCTCAAACTCCTTTACATATGGAAGAAATTTGGGGCTTTATGTTTTTTTTTTTCCTGTGTGTAAAATTAAAGGAAATGATGTGGTACATCTTGCTTATTTTCTTTTTGTTTATGTGGAAAACTTGGCTATGATTACTTAAAGCATGTATGTAGAAGATGGCATGACCAAGGAAAATAAGTGAGGAGGCTTGTTGCCTTACCACAGCCTCTTTAAAATCATAACCCTTGTGTTTGGTGTTTTAAGATAATCTGGACAAAAAGAAGCCATTACTTCAGCGTCCATATTTCTTGAAATTATTAGTAAGAATGGTGTTCTCTATCCTTTTGCCCTATTTTTTTCTGAAAAATTGCATGGATAGCATCAAGCTGAATGGCTTTGTGTCATCTGGTTCTACATAATGGTGAAGATCAATTAAACTCTTCTTGTGTTTTTAAAACAAATAGACTTTCTACCCTAGGGATCTAAAATCATGAAGCGAAGTTCTTATTTTAGTCACAGTTCAGGAATAATGTCCTTTGACCTCAGGACTTCAGTTTGGTGTTACAGTTAACTGCCCCTATGGCAAAACTCAGCATTTATACAACTGACATCTGCTCTGTTTCGATGATTAAGCTTAAGAGTGTAGCTATGGAAATCAGTATATCTGATGTCAGTGCTACAGAAGATGGTGGCATGCTTGTCACTGACTTCAGTCAATCAATAATCGTTTATTGCTGGCCCAATAGATGAAAAGTATTATGGTAGGCTCCCAGAGGAATATAAAATATCATAAGTCATGAACTCATTTCCAAGCAGCTTGCAATCTAGTTGAGTTAAAATAAATTCCTGAGTAAGTCTCTTAACTTGGTTAGGTTTCCATTTTTACAATTTACAACTGTTGTTATAATAATACAGAGCATACAATTACAAGACCTGAGAGCAGTAAAAAAATCTTACCTCATAAGTAAATTTAGCTGTACATAAAATCTTTATGTGTGTTCTGTTAGTCATGTACAGTGTCTCTTCATAGCTTTGTTGCTTGTCTTTCAGTCGAGGCTTTGGTTGATGAAGAAGTTCATGGAAATGATAAAACTTCAGCTTTCTGGACTATCTCTGATTCTACAGTTTTTGTTGACTCTATTTTGGGCCGTGTGTTTTCTGCATCCTAGTAGGTGACAAGAAATAACTAAATTTAAAGTTTTTCCACTACCACCAGCAATGTTCTTTGCTGCCCAAGATGGGTCTTTAAGGACCTAATGAGTTGATGGGTGAATATTCCTCTGTCCATTCATTTTTTCATTTTTCTCCTTGAAGATTTTCCAGTCAAATGTACTTTAATTATAGGTAGTAAGTTAGAAATAGAATTTCTCCCCTGGTGAGTTTGGCAAACACACTGTTCAAAAAAATTAGTTGTGCTCTAAGCAGGAAGTAGATGCTAATGACCCACTCCTCACTTCTTTTCCACTGAGTACAATTTGCATTACAGATTAGACCCCCATGGGTGATCTTTTCTTCTCTAAATCTATAGGCTATCCCTCAGCCTAATTTATTTACACAATACATAAAGTTTAAGAAAGTTCTATTTTCAGCCTCTCTATTTTTTCTGACTCAAAACACCATTCTTCAGTTGAGTGCCCAAGTGTCTAAACATGCTTATTCTGTAAGTGAATTTCTCCACATTGTGGACTGTATTGACAAGGAGCATCTTGACCATCTCACAGGATTTCCTCAGAGAATTCTGGAGAATGAGTTTTCTGTTTTTTTCTCCTTTTCAGACTGGTCAGCACCTTCTTCAAAAACTTACTCAAAAATTAATTTTCTTTTAAAAAACTTCCTAGATTACCTTATTGCTCTACTTTTAAAATTATATTTTGTCTTTACAAGGTGAAAAGTTATAAAAGGTTAGGCAAAATTCTTGTCTATAATTCTTATTTCCTTAAAAATTGGTTCTTTTCTCAGTGCCTAAAATATAACCTGAGTATATTTGACTTCATCTCTTCTCTATGATCTTAGTTGAGCAAGTAGGTAATGCATTATTTCCAAAAATATAAGGGTTAGAGAAGGATACAGATTATATATAACATTTACATTACAGCAGTATAGTATAAAAATTATGAGCATAAGCCATGGAGTAAGACTGTGTAAGTCACATATGGCTCTGCCCTTTATAAGTGGAGTGATTTTAGGCAATTAATTTATCCTCCCTCTGTCTCAATTTTATCTGCAAAATGGCTAGTATTAGTCGTAATGGGCTAATGGAGTGTGAGAATCAAAAGTATTCATATGTATGTAGATATAAAACACTTAAAATAGTGCTGCCATAAGTGGAAAATGACTGCTATTTACTATTATTATTTTCACCATTATATTTATTATTGGAGAAAATTATAAAATCTTCTTGTGTTTTTTTAATTGATATTTTGATGTGGTCTTTTGTCCTCCCATTTCAACTCTCCACCAAAAACACCATATTCTCTCATTTTCATCATGGAAATTCTTTTCATAATTTTTCATACTGGAAATTCTGGTCATCTTGTGGCTTCTCGTAAGCCAAAACAATGAATTTGTTCTTCCTCTCTTCAGACTTACAAGATAAATGGTAAAATCATTTATTGAAGCCAAAACAATTTTCAGGGACATTAATCAAAATAGTATAATTGCTGCAAAGTTTTCAAATTATACCTTTGTGCTTGTTTCTAGAGATTTTAGAAGGGTGATTGCTTTGATGCTTTTTATCTCTACTTAACTCAAGTATTTACTTTCATGAACTCATCCTGATTCAGCATATTGTTCATAAGAATTTTCTTTTATAACTGATAAATGCATGCTGTTCATGTCTGACAATACTTGACACAAGGGAATAACAATTTATTTTTAATGTTGTTCCACTCGCCCAGCTGACCTAGAATTCTTTATCAGTCAGGGTGCCGACAGGAAACAGATGGCATGCACAAAGGTGTAATTGAAGAAAATTTTAGAATGGGGTTATTTATGAAAGAGAGGCACTCATGTTCTAAAAATATTGGAGAATTCTTACCAGCCCAGGCCCTAAAAGGGGTAGGGGAGAAAATTCATCCCAATCTGGTGACGGCTGCAGATATGGGAGGAAGGTCCTTGGAGGACCAGACCCTGCAACCTAATGTTGCCCAGTGCTGCCCATTTCAAAGGTGAAAGGCAGAGATAGAGACAGCAGGGGATACACACCCCAATATCCCTCTCTTCCTACCTGCTCATCTCCTGCTAGTTCACTCTCCTGGCCAAACCCTCCAGCAGCCAGAGGGAGGCTGGCTGTGGGATACTCCAAGTCCTGGAGGGAAGTCAGCTTCCAAGGGCCAGAGTTGGGCTTAGAGAACTGGGGAGAGGCTCTAGAGAGCAATATGGACATCAGCCACCACAAATATCAAGTCTGTGTGTCTCTTAGGTGACTTTTAAATTTTTTTTAAATCAGGTACTGCTAGGGATCAATAATGCTTTATAGTTAGCAAACTGTTGATTATATATTTGGCATGGAACTTACCTATTGGAATATAGAAATCATTAAAATACACTCATTTCCCTCAAGATGTTCACAATTCAATGCAATAGTTCTCACCATTGTCTATTTTTTAATTGAGGCATAGCGTAGGTGATGTTTATAGATACAATACACTGACAGGAGCATCTACCTTTATGTGATGCGACCTTTTTGCTGACTCTAATTCCACCACCTTACAAATTAGCAAAGCACATCAGCTTTCAGGTCACAAAAAGTGCACTGAATATATTTCTTTTGTGTCTCCTCCTTCCCAAATGTTAATAGAAGTGGCAGGTTTAAATAAAAATAAAGTAGGATTGGATTAATAAAAACACTGGAAATGGGAAAAGAGGAAAATGGAAAGGGAATAGAACCAGATGGACAGATAACTCAGACGTTAGGCTGCCCTCGAGTAAAGCATTTTCCTAGTGGTGAGCACCTGTCTCCCTGCTCCATGTGTGTGCTTGCTAAAGTAAGACCCATCCCTGAACGTGCTTCATCAGGTCACCCGCCTCATTCAGGGGTGCAGTTCATTCAGGAAAGGCCAATGTATCAGCAACAAAAACTAAAGCTACTTGTTACTTATAAGCAATTGAGTTTTTTATTCAGTACTACGAATGGGAAGCCACCCTTCCCCAGACATTTAAGGAAACAACAACTATAAATATGATGCTAGGGGTAGAATTGACAAGACACATGGGAGAAGACCAACAACAACAAAAAAGCTGTAGGGACTACTTACCAGATTCCAGGATTTAAGAAGTTATGTAATTGATCCAGTGTGCTTTTGGTACAAGGATAAATGAATGACATAGAATAGAAATTTCTAGCAACAGACCCTCACAGTTTTATGCTGACACTGCTGTTCAGTGTCCCAATTCCTACCTCATATCTTATATATATATAAAAAAAATCAATGCTACATATATTATAGATCTAAATAGTCAAGGTGAGAAAAAAATTTGGAAAGACAATAAATGGGAATATATGCATAAATTTAGAGCTAGGCTTATTTTTTAAACAGGACATAAAAAGTGCTAGCTATAATAAACATTTTAGTAAATTGGATTACGTTAAATAAGGAACTTCTTTTTATTAAACCAGCGTTTTCCATCTGCCAGTAAGCGGACCAGTGCCAGTCTGCCAGAAACTTTATGCCATTCTATGAAAGAGTTAACCACCCTGATGTTGTATGAAGATTACAGACCCAGGGATCTTAGTCAAATTCAGGGCGATTGCCACTTATCAGCCTGTTTCATCTATGAAAATACTATTGAGGTTGTCTTAGGTATCTTTGGAACTCGTAGGCTCATTCAGCCAGCCTTTTGCACTGCACAGAGCATTTACTGGAAGAATATCCATCTCACAGTTGCAAAGCTATTAAATTTTTATCATATATTTTACTACCTACTTGTGTGAGAAGACGTTTTTGGCACTCTTGCTAATAAAAAGCAGGCAGAGTAACCGAAGGGAGGGCAACACAGCGCTTCTTCTCTCGGAAACAAGACTGCAGCCTTGGTTTGCAAGTACCGCTGCAAAGCAGGAGCAGCAGGTTCAGCACTAGCCTTGCTTACCTTAAATATTGCTCTCTAGAAATTTCAGTTGTGTTCTACTAAGAAAAATACATTTTATTTTACTGCTTGGTTATTTTAGAGAATTTTCATTTTATTGTATTATAATTAAAAGATATTGCACAAAATACTAATAATGGTTTTTATTTCTGCATTAGCAGTGCCTGTAATAATTATCCTATTTTTACTGGCCCCATGTGTAAAAAGGTTGAAAACCACTGCATTAAAAGATAACCTTAAAAGAGTAAAAAAGAAAAGTTGTCTGAGAAGATATTGTAATATATATATCTGATAAAAAGCCACGCCCAGTGTATATAGAGATCTTCCAGAAATGACAAGAGAAAAGAAGACAACTAAATATATTTTTCTGGCCTGACCTGTGGTGGTGCAGTGGATAAAGTGTTGACCTGGGAACACTGAGGTCGCCAGTTCAAAACCCTGCACTGGTCTGGTCAAGGCACATATGGGAGTTGATGCTTCCAGTTCCTCCCCCCTTTCTCTCTTTCTCTCTCTCTCTCTCTCACTCTGTGTCTCCTCTCTAAAATGAATAAAATAAAAAAAAAATTTTTTAAATGTAAATTTAAATATATTTTTCTGTTTACGGGCATTTTATAAAATAGTTATTTAAATCGCTAGTATATATATTAAAAGATGCTGGACTTCATTAAGCTTCACAGAGAGCCACAGTAAAATCACATTGCAAGTTTGACAAAATAAATAACATAGTATTTTTTTTTAGTTTGTTTAGAAAATTAAATTTAACAGGGTGACATTGATCAATAAGATTACATAGATTGTATATGAGCTAAATGTGCATGAGGCCACACTGTTTTAGAAAATGATGTTGAATAAATAAATAAAGGCAGTGGATGAGGAGGAACAAATCTTTCTTAGAAGAATTCCAAATACATTTAGGTCTTCCTTTCTCCATGAGTGTGGGCTGGACTTGGTGACTCACTTCCAAAGAACAGGATATGCAAAAAGAAAATAAATAAAGGTACAATGGTGAAAGCTGGCCAACACTATCTGAACAAGCTGATCATGATCACTATCAAGAGGGAGAAGTAAGCTGACATCATGTTTCCAGATATGATGTCATGAACAGAGCACTTCACCTCAACGGTGCTCTTCCCCAAAATAATAACCCCAGGTTAGTCTTGAGAAAAAACACTAGGCAAATCCAAATGGACTCTACAAAATGCCTGCCAGTCCTCTTCCCAGCTGCCATGGTCATGAACAAGGGAAGACTAACACGCTGTCTCAGGCCAGCGGAAACTTGATGACTAAATACAATGTGGTATCCTGTTGTTTCTGAAGCAGAGAAGCACATTAGTGGGAAAACTGGTAAAATACAAATGAAGGCTGTAGCTCCATTTATAGTCATGTACCAATGTGAACTGGTTAGTTTTGACATATGTACTATAGTTATGTACCATGACGTAGGTACCATGTTAACACAGGAGTAACTAAATAGTCTCTATCCTGTCTTGGCAACCTTTTATAAATTTTAAATAAAAAGTTGGTTTAAAACTATTTTTTAAATGTGAGATCTTACAACTCACTAGAAATTACTAAAATGAAAAAGATAATACCAGGTGTCGATGGGATGGTGGAGTGACTAAACCACTCACATGCTGCTAATGCAAAGTTAAGTTGTTTTGACATTTTGTAAAAACTGTACTATAGTACAGTTAAACTTCCACATACCCTGTGGTTCTGCCATTCCAGTCTAGTTCAACTAGGCACTCCTTAGCAGAAAAGAGCATGTATACGGTGTCCACTGAAAGACAGCACACCACCTCTGTTTCTATTAGTCTTAAATTGAAAACAACTTACATGCCTATTAGTGATAAAATGGTCAATTGTGGTGTATTCATAAGATAGTATACCTTAAAACAATGAGATTGAACTAATTATTACAACAACAACCTAAACAAAACATCTTAAAAGAAACTCACAGAATAGGGGTGTTATGTCCTCATCTTTCATAGTGGGTTAATGAGAGGTACAGAGTCATCTGAGTCCAGCAAGTATTGATATTAAAATATTCAAATGACAATCTAAAAGCAGTTCATTCCATAAATACTTATTGAACACTTAACTTTATGCCAAGCAATTTTGCAGGTGCTGGGAATATAACAGTAAACGATAACAAAATAATACAAAAACTTTCTGTTCTCGTATCGTTTACATACTACTGAGAGGAGACAGACAATGAACTTGATAAATTAGTTATTTATATAGTCTGTTCAAAAGTACTAAGAGTATTAGGAGCACACTAAAGTAGAATGAGGAGAAAAGGGTTGTCTGGTGGTGGGAATGGGAGTCTGGTGTTCAACAGAGTGGCCTTTAAACAGAAACTTGGAGGAGATAGGGAGGAGAAGTATGCAGATCGGCTAGTGGAAAAAGGGAGGGAATGTGAGGAAAATGCCTTATCCTTCGTAGCAAGGAATCAATTGATGCTACTTAAAGTTGGATAAATCAAGAAATTATTATATTATTAGCAATTAGCCACTAAAAAGTAAAAAATAGAAATGTTATCAAAGAGTAACTTCTGGGCACTTGAGCCTGATTCATGCAAAGGAGAGAGAAGAATTTTATTTTTTATTTTATTTCTTTCTTTATGGTTTGAATTATTATGATGGTATGAATTGTATCTAAAATAACATTTTAATTTGGTGGCAGTAGGCAAGGATATGAGGGCTGTTGTTAGAGAAGCTGAAAAGTGCTTTGATTCTATTTTTCAAAGATAAATTCTTTGCAAAACTTAGTACTTATTGTTGGAAAGGAATTGCTTGTGACACACCTGTCAACTACTTGGAGACACTGTTCACGCTGTTTTTTCCAACTCACAAACCAAGTGGGGAGGCCCAGGAATGAGTGTGACCATGGCCAGCTCCAAGCACAGCGGAAGAGTCCCCGCCCACCCACCCAAGTTAAGTGTGCAGGGGCTTGGCAGCACAATTTAGTTGCCAGACAAACTGTGTCCTGTAGGGAGAGCACTGGATTATGTTTCATACCGAAACCCACTCATGTCATCACTCACAGTCTTTAAGGTCAAGCTTGAAGATTTTAATTAGGTGTGCGGCAGAAACCGAAAAGGAAAAAGAAAATGTTTTCTAATTAAACCTTTTGAAATGGATAAAGAAATATATCATGGACTGTAGATGATGTGTAACAACTCAGTATTAAATTGACCATGTATTTACTTAAAGGCTTAAATAACTATAAACCTAAAAAGGAATTAGTCATTGATGCTAATGGAAATAAATATCTTATAAACTGTAATGTACTCCATAGGGCTTGCCTTTTTGTTTGTTTGTTTGATTTTACATGGTCGACTTTCAATTTATATATGTCTAAAGTGATATCAGGTATAGCTATCTAAATCTAGAATAACTAAAAATGTAAAATATACAAATAATTGAGGCTCATTTTGTCTTGTTTTTCTTGGATTCTGGATAATTGCCTCTATCTTCCACCTGAATCCATGTAAGTAGAGACAGCTTGAGTCTTTTCCAAGTGGTTGTTACTTGACTTTTCATAGCACAATGACTTGCAGCTGAAATAATTTATATTGAGAAATATTGGAGCAATGCAATATTGGTTATCCAACTGGGTGCTGAATCCAATGACTTATAGACGTTGTATGAGAATTTTCTTATTCCGTAGTTTTATTCTGAAATATATTGGTGTTATTAAACCTTGAGCAAATATATGTGCTGTTTCTGAACTGTGGTTCTAGCTGATTGTTTATTGTGGATTGAAAGTTATGAAGTTTTAGACTGAGGCTTTGGTAGATAGAGAATGCATTCCCAAAAAAGGCATGTGTGTTATATGAATAGAGGCAGAGAAAAGATGCGGGAGAAGCAAGTTCTCTTTAAAGAAACTAAAAATAGAAGAAAGGCAACATCTGATATTATTAAATTCAATTAATGAATATACAGTGTGTCCGTAAAGTCATGGTGCACTTTTGGCCATCACAGGAAAGCAACAAAAGACGATAGAAATGTGAAATCTGCACCAAATAAAAGGAAAACCCTCCCAGTTTCTGTAGGATGATGTGGCAGCATGTGCGCATGCACAGATGATGACATAGCACCATGTATACAGCAGAGCAGCCCACGGCCATGCCAGTTGAGATGTGGACGGTACAGAGGAAAGTTCAGTGTGTTCTGTGGCTTGCTAAATTCGAATCCGTGACCAAAGTGCAACGTGAATATCGGCACGTTTATAACGAAGCGCCACCACATAGGAATAACATTACTCGGTGGGATAAGCAGTTGAAGGAAACCGGCAGTTTGGTGGAGAAGCCCCGTTCTGGTAGGCCATCAGTCAGTGACGAGTCTGTAGAGGCTATACGGGATAGCTACATAAGGAGCCCTAAAAGATCTGTGCGTGTGTGTGCTCGACAATTACACCTAAGCAAGACTACAGTTCATAAGGTGTTAAAGAAACGTCTCTGTTTTATGGGGTAGAAATTGCGGCTGTTGCATGCTATCAAACCGGCTGATAGACCCACACGATGCGCGTTTGCTACAGATATGCTTCACGAGATTGACAATGATGCAAGATTTTTGCAGAAGATTGTGTTTAGTGATGAGACTACCTTCCATATCTGTGGACATGTTCATCGCCATAACATCCGAATATGGGCTGCTGAACATCCTCATGCCTACGTTGAGTATGAACGTAACACCCCTAAAGTGAACGTGTGGTGTGGCCTGATGCATGATAAGGTGATAGGCCCTTTTTTTTTTTTCCGCAGAGCAGTCTATGATGGCAAACACCTATCTTGACATGTTGGAATTGTATGCAGTGCCACAATTCCCAGAAGATGTCATCTTTCAACAGGACGACACTCCTCCACACTACACCACCATTGTTCATTAGTTTCTGGATAGAACATTCCCCCAGCAGTGGATAGGCAGGGGTTCTGTCAAGCCATGGCCACCATGATCCCCAGATCTGACGCCCTTCGACTTTTACTTTTGGGGTTATCTGAAGCAACATGTGTACACTGAACGTATTGTAAAGCCAGTAGTCAAGACCATTATTACAGCCTCCTGGCCCATGCAGGTTCACATTAGATTCGGACAGTCGGTAACGAAACAACGGAGCCAAGAACTGGTGAGCCATCAGCTTTAATTCTAGCTTGCACCCGGAAGGCAAGCAAAAACACACACTGGGCTCCAAAACCCACTCATTCAATGCTCACAAAGCTACTGACTTATCCGAGTTTCCTAGAATCAAAGGTTCCTAGCTCACCAGACTTATTCACCTCTGTTTCCCATCTCTTTACACAAACTCTGCACAAACTGGCTTCTTCCTCAGCATTCCACCATCTTGGCTGCCTCCTCTCCTCCACATGGCCTTAATCTGCTCTCCTTTCTAATGCTAACCTCAGGAACCTAGAGAGAGCAAGCTACTGGTCTGTCCCACTCTACAGTGTAGAAATTCAAACCCTTAATCCAATCTACAAACAAGAAAGTCTCTGATACAAAGCCACCCATCTGAGGCATAATGGGATTCCTCAGGAGAGGGCACCACCCCACATCATCCAATCAGTCAAGGGTGTGTGGTAAAACTTACTCTAAAACTAAGCCTTAGGCTGTAACAACCCAGCCTGCTTACAGCCTGTCCCCCAAAACACATTAATACCAACGGACGTGCATGTGGGCAGCACCATCTTTAACAAAGTGAGCATAATATATTTTATCTGCCCCACATGTATCAACAACATTAATCACTTAAAACAGAATCACAGATGTTATTCACTCTGTTATACCAGACTTCCTTACCAGTGTGTGGCAAGAACTTCACTATCATTTGGATGTGAGTAGGGCAACAAATGGAGCCCACATCAAACTGCACTGAATAGGTATAAAACTGGGAGAGTTTTCCTTTTATTTGGTGCAGATTTCACATTTCTACCGTCTTTTGTTGCTTTCCTGTGACCAGTCAAAAGTGCACCATGACTTTATAGACACACTGTAGTTGGTAATTTAGAGGAGAAAATTTAGCATCTGTGGAGAAAATATTCAGGTGTTTTATTAACCTGTAAAGCTATCTAAATTAAAATTATTAAAACAATTGTTTTGAGATCTGAAAAAATATTCCTTGTATTTATAAATTAATGGCCAATGAGCGAAAGAATTAATAAAAATGCATTTATTTTTAAAAGATTTTGACAAATAGTAATACATCTTAAAATGTATTAATACTAGTCAAGATTTTTTAATCTTCTCATTAGTCAGTTGAGAATAATTAAAATTTTTCACATGTGCTTAAATCTATACGTGTTGCTACTTTATCACTGAAATTATTGGAGTTTTATGTTAAGAGATGGAATGGAATTAAAATTGGGTAACACTCAAGGGAAGATTTGGCAAAATGATTTCAAGGAGTTTCAAATTTAGATCATTCATAGCCAGGACCTCTAGGAGAAGTTGAAGTTACCTTTCTGTATCTAACATGAATAACATTAATTTTAAAGATAAATGTGTATAACAGATATACCAAAAAGTGATGTTATTGGATGTGTGAGTTATCAGTTCTTCTGGGAAGTGTTTAATTCATGGCTGGAAATGGAGTGGTTCTGGAATTTGGAGGAGAGGATTTCTCCTCTCTGAGGACTCACAGGTGCTTGGAAAGATAAGGGTCATTTCTGAATTCTGTAACTCCCCTTTCTACCCACTTCTGTGTTTAGATATGTGGTTAGTGCTATAGATGCATAAACTGATAAGCCTGTAAAGACAGCTTAAGTCTGGCAGAAGCAATGTAAAGGAGGCAGGGACTAATCACTGGGGGAAAGAGTTACGTCCCCCATTCACCTACTCCCACCCCAAGAGGGCTTTATGGTGTCTTTATTCACCAAGTATCCAAGCAGTCAATTCTACACTGTTCCAACACCAACAAAAGCTTCCACATGACTCTTGGCACATCTAATGGTGGCTGCAGACTTTACCCCAAAATTAGCACTACAAGATTAAGAACTCTGGCTTAGTCTCCCTCCCTCCCTCTCTACCTTTCTTCTTTACCTCTTTATTTCAAGCCTTTCTTTCTTTTTCGTCTTTTTTTCCATTGTCCTTCATTTCACCCTCTTCTTTCTTCCTCTTAAACAATTTCTCTCAGCTTTCTTTTCTTGGACAATTACCATATTTTTTGCTCCATAAGATGCACCTGAACATAAGACACACCTAGGGTTTTAAGGAGGAAAATAAGAAAATAAAAGTATTCTGAACCAAATGGTGTGTTAAAATATTTAATAAAATACCGTATTTTTTGCGCCTTAAGTAACTCGGGCATTTTCCCCTCCATTTTTGCAGGGGAAAAAGTGCATCTTATGAAGCGAAAAATATGGTATATATTAAAGCCCACGTAGCAAAAGTAGTTCAAATTTCTGAGGAATGCTAATCTATATGAACTTGGATATTAAGACTAAATGCTTAAGTGTTTGAGTGGACACTATTGACATCTGTAAAGCCAGTAGTCAAGGCCACCATCACAGCAGCCTGACCCACGCAGGTTCACATTGGATTCGAACAGTCGGTAATGAAACAACGGAGCCAAAAACTGGTGAGCCATCAGCTTTAATTCTAGCTTGCACCCGGCGGGCAAGCAAAAACACACACTGGGCTCCAAAACCCACACATTCAGTGCTCACAAAGCTACTGACTTATCCGAGTTTCCTAGAATCAAAGGTTTCTAGCTCACCAGACTTATTCACCTCGGTTTCCCATCTCCTCCTGCACAAACTCTTAACAAACTGGCTTCTTCCTCAGCACTCTGCCATCTTGGCGACTTCTCCACATGGCCTTAATCTGCTCTCCTCTCTAATACCAACCTCAAGAACTCAGGAACCAAGAGAGAGAGAGCAAGCTCCTGGACTGCCCCAGTTTATAGCATAGAAAATCCAAACCCTTAGTCCAATTTACAGACAAGAAAGTCTCTGATACAAAGCCACCCATCTGAGGCATAATGGGATTCCTCAGGAGAGTGCACCACCCTACATCATCCAATCAGTCAAGGGTGTAGGGAAGAGCTTACTCTTAAACTAAGCCTTAGGCTATAATGACCTGGCCTGCCTACATTACAGCTTTTCCCCCACAACCATCTCAAGCATAAGGGCAAATAATATCACCTGGATGATGGACTTCCATGTGGGCAGCACCATCTTTAACAAAGTGAGCATATTATATTTTATCTGCCGAACAACATCAAAAGACAGAAGTTCTTGTATTGGAAGGAAAGGTTTCCCACTTGATTAATTGAAATAGAATGTGTGAAGTCATTGAGCTCAGGGAACATGCACAATTGCTAGGATTTTGCAGAAAAACAAAGAGGAGGGACTTTCACACTGTTTGCATTGTCGCATGCACCACGGACATGGACAGGGCTGGAGTTGGTATAAATGGACAAAGGATCTTGCTGAAACCTACCTTGGATCAGTAACATGGACTCTTTCTCATGCCAGTGTAGTTAAATGTAAAGAGCCACTTGAAGGAAGTGGAAACAAGTGATGGAGCTTATTGTACCAAGCTGGCTTCTTTTGGAGGGAGGACCTTGAAAGAGTCTGGGAGATGATGTGAAATAAAGGATGTGAGGAGGGGAAGCAGCTGGATTGTATTGACAAAGGGCACAAGTGTGCCATGTGCTTGAAACCTTCATGGATGTGGCAGGTTTCACGCATCTTTTGCAGACTTTGATAGTGGCCTCTGTTGACAAATCACATGTTACTGGATTGCTTTATTCCACTAAGCCCTGTAGATGCCATTGATGACAGAAAAGAAACTTCAGAGACTGCAGGGATATTTGTCAGCAAAATCACATAGGGAACAATGGTTGCAAAATAAGATTCAGAATCACTGTTCTTTTAAACATGTCTATGAAACTAGAGAAGTGTTATGGCTAGCACAGACTAGCCCTGAATTGGGATTTGTTTCAGTATTGGCAATAATTAATTTGTAATAATTGCCAGTTTTTGGTATAAATCATGATAACCTTACTTTGAGATCTAAATCTAGTTTTGTAATGTCTCAAACTAAACGTAAAGACTGGTGATGACAACCACTCAAATGACAATATTCCCCTTTTTGTGAGTGTCTGATAAGCTATATCTGAGTAAGAAGAAATTATCCAACAATTAGTTATTATCTTTAGCAAGGTTATATTTCTAAAGTATGTAATTAGTGTTACTGTGTATTCTTATTAGCATTCTGAAGTAATTTTTAGATTTCATACGTAAGGATTGTTCCGTTTCTTAGTCTCTTCTATGGAGTTAAAAAAAATCTCTAATATGATATCAACTAGAAGAATAATTGTCATTGAAATGACCTTTTCAGTGGATAATTTGACAGGCACTTGATGGACAGCATTCTCCTATGCCTCTGCCGACAGTTTTCCTTCCTGCCATAAAATGCAGGAGCACAATTTTAACTCAGCTGATAAGATTCTCAACAGTCATTTGCTGCATATCTCCCTCAGTGCAGTTCCTCAAAATTTGAAAGCTTTCTCTCTTTTCAAGGTATTTTTCATTACCTGCAGAAAATGTGTCCTTTGGGGAGGAATTCTAAAACAATAGAATCAAATTTCCCAGGTGTGTAAGGGACTCTGTTGGAAGGTTGCTAACTAATACTGGTCTGGTGTATTAAATAGCACTCTAGTGTCCTATTATAAGAGTTAATACAATAGCCAAAGGTGCCTTTCCTCACAACAAGAGAATAGCTTTGACTTTGAGGAAATACAGACTATGAAGTACCCAGTTGACATACTTAAAAAAGAGAAAAATAAAAGCACTTATTTGTAAAATGAAGGCAATTAATTTGCAAATAAGCATGTTTTAAAAATGTAGCCCTGGGGTAACAGGTAAATTAAAATGCTATTTTCTCTACAAATAAAATCATTCTAGAAGATATTTTCTCTTGAATTTTGAGAGTATCCCCAGAACAGAATGCTTGTTGACTGATAAAATATGTACTTTCATTAGGAATATTTCTGATGGTATTACCTTTGTCTAAGAAAAGCATTTTCACAGTTTTGAGGCACAGATTATAAAGTTGACACATTCTTGTTTGTGCGCTTGTCTTCCTCTTTTTCTAGAAGTTATGTCGCATGAATTCTGCAACATCATATGTTCCGTTCACTGTTGACCCCTAGAACAATGCATTTAGCAGTCAGGCAATACATATTCAGTGAATGAATACATGAACAAATTGAATAAACAAATTGAACTCTAAACATATTTTCACCTTTTTTTTTTCAGTGTTCCAAGACTGAGGTCTTTTTATTATCTTTTCAAATTGAAAATCTTGATTCTATTTTGCTGCTTTTCATTCAGCAAGAATGTTAAACGCATGCCAGAAAAAGAAACATTATCTGTGATCCTCAAACTTTCTATTTAGCTCCTTTTGTTCTATTAGCTAATTCCTGGGGAGTGCATGGATTTTTCTCTTTGTTAATCTAGCTAATAACCAGGATTCAAAAAGTTACATTTAAAAGGCTGGAATGAAGAGGTATTGTTGAAGTGGAAAGGAAAAACAGAGTCCAGGGAAAGAGATAGAAAATCTGGAAGGGAGAGAGAGATGCAGAGAGAGAAGGTGTCTCAGAGGAAGTGAGGCATTGACTAGGCAAGTGAAAGTGGGAAGAATATTTTAGACAAACTGAATGGCATTGTATGTTCAAGGAAATGAAAAATGTCAAGGGCCTAGGTAGCAAATAAGAAATCCATACGGGACCCTGGACCAGTGGCTCAGCAGTAGAGTGTCAACCCAGCATGTGGAAGTCCCGGGTTTGATTCCCGGCCAGGACACACAGGAGAAGCGCCCATCTACTTCTCCATCCTTCCCCCTCTCCATTCTCTCTATCTCTCTTTTCCCCTCCTGCAGCCAAAGTTCCATGAGAGCAAAGTTGGCCTGGGCACTGAGGAAGGCTCAGTGGTCTCTGCCTCAGGTGCTAGAATTGTTCCGATTGCAGCAGAGCGACACCCTGTGGAGCCGAGCATCGCCCCCTGGTGGGCATATTGGGGGACTCATGTGAGAGTCTGCCTCTCTCCCCCTTCTCACTTCGGAAATATAAAAAAATTAAAAAATAAAAGATAACCCTTTAATAAAAAAAAAAGAAGTCCATATGGTTTTCTAGAAGCTATTGAAAAAACACTTTTTAAAATTTAATCTCAAGTACATAAAAAAGAGTTTTCTAAAACTGTGTGTTGGGTATGAAGAGTAGCAATGCAATGAGCACCCTTATACCCAAGACCTCATTGAAAAAATGGACATTACTATCATTTTCAATGTCCCTTGTGTGTCCTTTGCGAATTTCATGTATTTAATTTTTCTCTAGAATAATCATATTTTTGGCTTTTGTTTACAAATTGACCACTTATCTTTATATCCCAAAGGATTATGCTTAATTTTATAATACTTTTGAATTTACCAAATGGAATTGTATTGTAAAAATTCATTTGCACTTTGCTTTTTCTTTTTAATATTTCATTCCCAAAAAGCATCCATTATGTTAAATGCGCTTATTATTTATTTATTTTCACTGTTGCATAGTTACAGTTTTCTTTTAATTGATGTTTGTGTTGTTTTCAGGTTTTCGTATGCAGCATGACAATACACCTTTTTCTCCATATGTACTAATTAGCATGTGTAAAGGTTTCACCTAGAAACATACCTACCTAAGAATAAAATTGTTCATTCATAGGGTATAACATTTTTCAAATGGACTAGATAACAAATTATGTCTCACAACAATTTTACCAATTTTTTCCTCCACCACAATGTGTAAAAGAAATCCCGTTGTTCCAAATGGTCAAGAAAACTTAATATTGGCAAATTTTTAATTTTGCCAATTTTATGGGTATGAAATAGTTTATTGTAGTTGAACCTAAGCATATTTTGATATCCATTTTGTTTGAGATTCATTTGACTCCATAGATCAGTTTAGGGAGAAATCATATCCTAACGATATTGAATGTTATATATTATTTATATTATTTGTGTACATAAACATGTCTTCATAATTATAACACATTTTTCATACAATTATATATGTATTTATATATTATTTTATGTTTTCATATAAAGATTATGAATCAGATCACCACTATCACAACTTTTGTTTAACATAGAAGATCTTGGCATAGCAAGGCAAGAGAGAAAAGAAGAAGGATTAGACAATAAGTGAGAGAAAGCATTTTTTAGGGTAAGAAAATTTCTTGTAATTTTTAGTTCACTAAAAAGTCATTTTGTGCATGAATGAATGTTAAATTTTTTTCTGTATTTGCTGAGGCAATTATATATTTTTCTCTTGTATTAATACAGTGGATTGTACTGATAATTCAAATTTAAGTCAAACTTCCATTCCAGGAGTAATTCCAAATTGGAAATAAAGTGTTGGGTTTTTTTATAATATTGGACTCAGTTTGCTAATATTTTCTTTAGGATTTTTCTCTGTATTTTCTTGAGTGAGATTGTCTGTAATTTCTGCTCTTGAACTGTGACTAGTTCTGAAAATTTTTGATCGGGTACAAATCTGCCTAGCTTTGAGGTGTAGCTCTGATATGGAACATTATTAGAAATGTAAAAGAGTATAGTCATCTTTCATACAGACATGTACCCCATTCATAAGTTGGAGGTGGTACAGTGTTCTTGGTTACCAAATGATGAGATTCTTTCCAATACTAAAATATTATAGTTTTGTAATTTATTATCTCTGCTATCATCATTTATTAGAACAATACTCAGGAAGGATAGGAAATAAAAAGAAAGGACAATATTGCCCTACTAAGTGGAAGTATATTTCAAAACATGAGTCCTAAATATGAATGATTTTTTAAAAGAAAACATTTACTTAGGATTTTCATGCTCTCATACTTTCTGAAATTAATTCTTGAAACATTTTCTACTAGTATCAGTAAGTTGCTATCAAATATACAAAGAAACTATTTAAAATTGAGTTTTGAACTTTGAACCTGTTCCTTTTCAATCTCACCTGATAATAATGCCAAGTGCACGGAATCTTTTCTATCCACTGGAGATGAGAACATTTTTACTGTGATGTTTAAACTTAATTTCAGAGTCTCAATCCCACCGAAAATCATTCTTCTTTTCCCTATATATTAAAGTGTTCTCTCCTTAATTGCTGTGATATTCACAACTAGGCCATTGGAACTGGAGTGCTCTTAGTTGAAGAATAGTACTGTAGGTGATACAGATAAAGTGGTACTGAGAACTCCCCAATTTACTTCAGTGAATTCAATCTTTCTTAGGACGCAAGTGGTACATGATACATTTACCTGAACTTTTAGAATGATAAGGAAAATGTCTGACATGCATTCAAGACCATGGAAACTTTAAAGCTTTATCTCAATGAAGTAGTGTTCAGAAAAATAGCCTATTTACTTGTAGGATACAAGGGCGGTATACATTTCAAGTTCTTTCAGCCTGGGAGTTTGCAGAATTGTTTTCAATGAAAAATATAAGCACTACTAAAGTTGAAGTATACTTTTCCCTTGCTCCTTTTGCCTTTGTAGAGAAACAGTTCCTCTATGAGGGTAAATGGGGAAGGCAGCCCTGCCCTCCTACTGGAACTTTTACTGAAACATTATCATGTAAGCCACGGGCTGGCTGGGGCCAATGCCACATGCCGGAGGTGCTCTGGACAGTGCAACATTCATGACAAGCCCTTCCTCGTCTAATGGGACCGGTGCTCCACAGCTTGATTTGCTGCCTTAGGCTTGTTAAATTATGTTTCCAGGGAGGCCATGGCCTTGTGTTTTATGCCGAGCGAGCCCACTCAGGTGTCACATATAAACCTGTTGCTGATATTTATCGAGTGCCTGTGGTGGTTGGGGGACTAGATAAAGTTTCTGCGCTCATGTTAGAGGGGTAACTTCCCTTCTTTGTTCTGGTTCTTACTAGACTTCTCTAAAGAATCCATGTTTGTTATACTACATACCATATATTCCCTGACTATATGGCACAGATAGAAAGTGACTCCATTTTCCCAGTGAGGATATGAAAGCTTTAAAGGAAAGAGGTAAAATAGCCAAATGCCATCTTTAGTTTAATTTATTAACTTAATTAAACATGTATCTTTATAATTACATATGTAAAATTTGTTTGAGAAATGTTATTTTATCCCCACTTTCACATTTGCGGAATTACGTTATTCCAGTTTATCACCTTTCTTAGTGATGATATCACAGGAGTTATTTTAGAGTTTGTTTATTTTTTTACACTGGTTTCCTGAACCTATCATCCTTACATCTATTCAAATGATTTGGGATACTGAACTTTTTAAATATATGCATGATACTGACACTAGAAATTTTGGTTATAAGCACTTCTACCTTTAGCATTTTGCTGCAAACATTTTCATCTGAAACTAATTTGCCATAAGGCAGTTTCATTGTGAAAAGGATAAAATCCCAACAATTCAAAAAAGGACATTTAGAAAAGTGTAATGACACATCAAAAATAAATGGCGCCTGACCAGGTGGTGGCGCAGTGGATAGAGCATCAAACTGGTATGCAGAAGGGCCCAGGTTCAAGACCCTGAGGTTGCCAGCTTGAGCGCGGGCTCATCTGGATTGAGCAAAAAGCTCACCAGCTTGAACCCAAGGTTGCTGGCTTGAGCAAGGGGTCACTCGGTCTGCTGTAGTCCCCCGGTCAAGGGACATATGAGAAAGCAATCAATGAACAACTGAGGTGTCGCAATGAAAAACTGATGATTGATGATTCTCATCTCTCTCCGTTCCTGTCTGTCTGTCCCTATCTATCCCTCTCTCTGACTCTTTCTCTGTCTCTGTCAAAAAATAAAAAAAATGAATGGCAAAATTGAAAAAACTATATTTAATATGTGTGTAAATTCATGATGATACTATGCAAATGACTGATTTTATTTTGTGGATTGTACCTAAGTACTTGTCACTGATCTATGGGACATGTGGGTTTAACAAAGATTGGGAGACAGAACCTGGGCCTGTCTCCCGATGTAGTGTGTTTCAAAGTAAGAAACCAACTCGTCATCTTCTTGAAGAAATGCTAACTATTTTAACCATCACCACCACCACATCTACATATCACTGTATTGACCATTAGGAGGGCGAAGATCTATGTATAATATAAAAATGGGGGTAACTTCAGAAATGTCATTGATGGAAAAATGAAACAAAACAAAATTTTATTTTATTTTTTATTTTGTGGCAGTTGATTGATTCTTTAATGGAGAAATGACAAACCAAACAACAAACAAAAGCTGAACTGTCAACCAGTTATGTTATCTTTTTTAAGGCAAAATTGCTATATGGCCAGTTAATCATGCAGCAAATATTCTATAGCAAAAGTACTTGTGTCAAAAAATATATGTATTTGTGTCAAAGATGCTGCAGTGAAAATACCAATGCCAGAAATTTCATCCTAAGTCATTTTTTGCACATGATGGATGTTAGGGTTTATTTTTCTTCTGTCTTGTTTCTTTAGTCCTATGTGTATAAGTGTGTTATTTCCACTTTATTGCTTTTTCTAGTGATATTTAAATGCTTATTTGCCAAAGTATCTAATACTTACAACTGAGAGATAAAACCCCAGGAATACTGACTCTGTGTTAATTTTTTTCGTTTGTTACTGATTCACAGTCATTTTTGTTTGACTAGGCTAAAACCCCATAACTTGGTAGCTGAATACAATAGAATTTATTTTCTTTCCGAACAAAGTCCACGACAGGCCCAAGTGGCTCTCTAAAACAAGAGTTTCTATGTGGTGACTCAGTGACCCAAGAAGACAGGTACTGTGGTCTAAAGCTATATTATCTGGAATCCATGGCCTTCCTGTTCAGCACAGCAGGGTTGATAACTCTGGATGGTCTTACATAGGCATTAAAAAAATTTGGCTCATAAGTTGCATTTACTCCTTCTGCTCTCTATCCATTGATCAGAACTCATCAAGAAAAATGTCAGGGGGCAGCATAATGTGTTTGGTGTGTTTGGCAGGAGAAATGAGAGAACTGACATGGGGTGAGTACTGCAAGGCTATTCAACAACCCCAGACTTACACTGCTTGAAAGTTGTTTTAGGCCAATGTGGACCTTGTTAAATAAAAGTAATTGAGAGTGATCCCACAGTGTGTGAAGCTTATAATCTTGAGAACTAAATTGTGAAAGATGTTCTCATGTATAGCTCATATAGTGTATTGATTAAGAAAGAGAAAAACGGAAATACTCTGTACATTAAATTTTAATTAGGCTCCTTTATGGATTAAATTGCACAAGAAATATCAGAAAGATCTCCCCAAACAGAAATATATTTACTCCACTTCCTAGTATAAGTAGCTACTAGTAACATTCATATTACTCATGTGAGTAGTTTAAAACCCCAACCGCCCATCAATTCCCTTAAAGCTTGTCAATAGTCATGTGGTAGACAGCATTTATAAGGTGAGAGTGTATGTTCCTAGTCTACCAGCCAAACAAGTCATAAATAAATACTAGCCTTCTCTCAAGCATCCTGTTCCTATTTTCTTGCAGACTATAAACTACCAGTATATTTAAAGAATAAAAACTAAACCCTTAAACAAATCATGGTCTAACTGACATTTTGAACAGACCACATTATGGAATTCTCCCATTGATGAACATTCCAGCTCTCTGCCCTTAGCATTCTTTTTGTAGTATGAACTATTTCTTATGCTCACCCCCAGCTAGCCACCTCTCCCGTGGACATCTTCACCTGGAGGAGAGCATCTGGTCTTTCCAGGTCCAAATCAAATCATTCCTTTTTCACAGAGTTGTCTTTGAGTCCTCTCTGCTATCCCACAGCATCGTCTTTCTTCATCCTCATCATTCAGCCACTTCTCATCTCCAACTACCTCTGCCTAAATAATGACCAGGCCTCCATTCCTCTTCTTCTGGAACCCTTGTCCCTGTAATCCTGTCTCCACTCCCACTACCTCATCATCTGTTGTTCAGTTGCAACAAGTAGATGTTTAAAATATAGTTCAAATCATGTCTTCTCTCTGCTTCAAATCATCCAGGGGGTCCTCATTTCATTCAGAGTAAAACTCAAGCTCCTTAAAATAGGTAGATTATTTTTCTATTGTTGCTGTAGGAAATTATCACAAACTTGGTGTCTTAAAATAATACAAATTTATTGTTTCATAGTTCTAGAATGTTACTGAGCTAAAATCAATGACTGAGTTCCTTTCTGGAGGCTCTGGGGAGAATCTCTTTTCTTGCTTTTTGGCTTATAGGGTCCACCTGTGTTCCTTGGCCTCTGTCCCCTTCCATCTTCAAAGCCAATAATGGCCCACTGGGTCTTTCTCATATTGTATCACTCTGACATTGACGCTTCTTTCTGCATTTCTTGGCCCCTGTCGCCTTCCATCTTCAAAGCCAATAATGGTCCATAGGGTCTTTCTCATGCTGTATTACTCTGACATTTACTCTTCTTCTTCCTTTTTTCTACATTTTAAAGGACCCTTAAGATTACACTATATACACCAGGTCATCAGGACCATCTTCTCTTAAGGTCAGCTGATTAACAATGTTAGTTCCATCTGTATCCTTAATTTCCCCTTTCCATCTAAGCTAACATATTCATAGTTTTCAGGGATAAGGACATGGTCCTCTTGGGAGTGGGAGTATCAAGATTCTGCCTACCATGATGGAGGATTACGATGCCTTCTTGATGTAACCCCTTTTAGTTTGCTGACCTTGTCCGCTACCATTTTCTTATATGCTCCTTCCTGCTGGGCTCACTGGTCTTCTTGCAGTTGTGTACAAATGCCTGATACACATTCATCTTCGGGCTTTGCCCTGACTGTGCCACTCCTCCAAAGATCCACGTAGCTAACTATCTCACTTCCTTCAGACATTTCCTCAAAAATCACCTTCTCATGAGGCCTGTCCTGGCCCCCTTTTTCAGCTTGCCCTGGCCTGCACTATGCTCTGTTTTTCCATAGTACTTATCCAGGGCTAACAGCCTCAACAACTTGCTATTATGTTTGTGGTCTGTAATGTAAGCTCTCAGGAAACCCAGATCTCTGTGATTCCTTTTGTTATGCCCTCAGCACGAGCATAGTGCCTGCAACATAGTTGCGAATGGATGAATTCTTTTTGTTTTGTTGTTTGACTTTTTTAGTTTTACTGAGATACACATAGTATATAAAAATAGCATCTGTTTAATGTATGTGTTCGTTTTGATGAATTTTGACAGTGCACGTACCTGTGACACCATTAGAGTCAAGGTGATGCGTATACTTACCACCTCCATAAGATTTACTGTGTCCCCTTTCATTGTGTATATGTATATGTGTGTGATAAGAACGTTGAATATGAAATCTACTCTCAACAAGTTTTTAAGTACACGATACAATATTATATGTAGGTTTGTGTACAGCACTTTTGTGAACTTCATTCATCTTTGCAACCATAACTTTAAACTCATTTTCAACAAAAACTTTTCTTTTTCCCACGCCTCGTCTGGCAACCACCATTGTGTTCTCTGTTTCTAGAGTTAGACTGTTGTAATGTTTTTTGATCAATACAATTTGCATGCATCAGACCTTCCCAGTAGCCTTCACAAAGGGGTCATGATATGTTTTAGGGTCTCCCATGGTATCTATCTTCGAAACTGGCTTGCTGTGGACAGTTGGTGTATGTTGAAGTGAATTACCAAACCAGGATCCTGGGGGTGGAGCGCAGACATGAAGCCCTTTTCTCTGTATTAGTCTAGATTGGATTTCAGAAACAGACTTAAGGAGTTTCAGGCAATTTTATAGTCAATGTAATTCAGGAGATGGGCTGGGTTAGCGAGGCAGTGGAAAAGTCCCTGAATTCTTATTAAAACTTGAGGAATCACTATATTGCTTCTTGGAATTACCCCCTCTAGGTCTTCAGCCCTGAGGGCTCTTTTGTTCTTGTCTCGTGGAGGGAGCTGTGGGAGAGAATATTTAATCACTCAGTACGTAGTCAGTGTGGGTAAGGAGAAGTATCCTGTGTGTTCTAGCCTGGACTCCCGCTTCTGGGAGAGTGCTTCTTCCACTGAGTAAATGAATTAAGGAGTGAGGATTTGGAAACCCAGGTATTATTTTTTTAAAATAAGTTTTTATTATAAAAATAAATGAAATCAATATTTTATCATTTCAATTCAGGCCCTAAGCATGCACAGTTGTTAACTTTCATGAAATGTCCTTACTATAATGCTATTTCACTGGGCTTTGTAATGAAGCCTTGATTTGCATCACCATCCAGAGAACTTTCTGACAAAGCTCAGGTAACATTATGAAGGAAGAAGGAAATGAAATGAAATGACGGTAATGCATGTTCATTGTGGAAAATGTGAAGTTGCCAAGGCAATGCCATATCGATAATATTTTCATAAATTAAATTAAGATACATCTGGCAAATAAATATTGCATTTCTCTTTATTATCACTTCAAATACAGGAGGATAGCTATTTAGGACTAAAGCCAGGGATTAGACATAAAGCATCACAGCTGAAATGAGAAAAGTGCTCTTTATCGTTCAACCTGCTACACTCTCAAGATGCCTGTCACGTTTCTCTGGGGCGCTCAGTGCCCCTCCCTGCGTTCTCACACCCTATCCACCTCGCTCCTCGGCTTCCTGAAGCAGAGTTGCCATGCAGAGTTGGTGGAGGAGTCAGGATAATTCTATTAAGCCTCACTTTCACTCACACAACCAGCCCTCTGGTTGAAATTCTGCTCTTTTAAGTCAAGCTGGTCTCACTCCTCCCTCTCTTCCTCCTTCCTTCCCTCCCCCCTTCCTCTCTTCCTCCTTCCTTCCTTCCCCCCTTCCTCTCTTCCCCTTCTTTTCTTCTCTTTCAAATGGGGTATTTATTTTTATAGTTTTAATGATATTATTAGTCATCCTTGCCTGCTTAGAAAAATGTCACTATTATTTATATTGGCTCACAAAAATTACATTTTCTGAGATGAGAGAGCACCTTGCCTTTCTCAGTTTCCCTGTGAACTGGGAACCAAGAGACTGTCCAGGTTGTGGTGAAGAGGAAGTGTGATTCTGCATGGAGAGAGCCTCGCCAGTCCCTGGAGCAGTCATGACAAGTAGTGTTGACCTGGGACAGAGGATGGAGGTTCAAATTCTATACCTCTAAATCACTTGGTACAAAATTATAGTAAATAATAATAATAATAATAATAATCATGTTGAGGTAAATGTATTCATTTGTTGGAGAATAAAAGAACATCGGTAACCAAAAGGAAGAAAATTAGAAGTTACTGTAATCCCACCGCCCACAACTAAGCATAAGCACAGTATATTCATATGTCGGTATATGACTTTAACTAGAACAGAGGCTATAATGCATGCACTTTCTTGGTAATATACTCCTACACCACCCCCAGTAAATATACTCTGGGACTCTCAATATCAATTTATATTTTCTGAAATACTTTTTGGACTAGCTGATACAGGGCACTCCAGTCTTAGTCATTTCACAGTATTAAATATTTAGGCAGTACCAGTGTTATGTTATTTTAATTACAATGCATATTCCCAATACCTCCATATCCTTAGATAGAAAAGTTACATCAAAGTAGAACTAATCACACACTATTAATCTAAGATGTTCTATAAATCTTTTCATTTTGCTTTATATAAATTAATTAACTGCAAAGATTTGTATCCTCACTGTTTGTCAGATGCTGTCTTTTATTTTACCTAAAGTGTTTGTTTGTTTGTTTGTTTTTGCAAAAGAGAGAGACAGACAGACAGGAAAGGATAGAGATGAGCAGCATCAACTCGTTATTGTATCACTTTGGTTGTTCATTGATTGCTTTTCATGCGTGCCTTGACTGGGAAACTCAAGCGGAGCCAGTGACCGCTTGCTCAAGCCAGCAACCAAGTGCTCACATTGATGATCCCATGCACAAGCCAGGGGCCCTGCACTCAAGCTGGTGACCTCGGGGTTTCGAAACTGGGACATCATCCCAGGTTGATGCTCTATCTTGGTACCACCACCAGTCAGGCTCACCTAATGTTTTTTAAACATATTTTCTCTTCTGATTTTCTATTTTAATAGGATTAGTCATTATGTGAGTTGGATGATGATATTTATTTCTGAGACTTCTCTTGTCTATCTTATTCTTGAGTATGACAATAGCTATGTGACCTATATACCTAGAAGCTGCATCATCTTGGAAAAACCACTTAGCCTCTCTGATACAAAGAATTGTCATCTTTAAATCATGGACTAACTTTTACACAGAAATAATGTGTGTGGTGTATGTAGTATTGCAATAAGAAATTCTAACTTCTTCTGACTAATATCATACGAGCAAGTCTTAAATTGATTTTCTTTCTGCCCTGTTTTATACTTAAAGGATTGTTAGCTTTTATATCTCTTTTATCTCTCAGTTTATTTAGTTGAGGGATATATAAAGCTGATTTCCATTTATTGTTCAGCATTGGAAAGTACAATAGTGGAGCGATCAAGTGGAAGGCAAAAGGGAGGAAATGGGGTTTTCAAAAACATGTCTCTAAAAATATGAATAGTAGTGTCAAAGTTCAGTGGAGTTGATGGCAGAGAAAGGCACATTTCCTTAGTTTAAAAATAAAAGCAGGTTTGTTCAGAAGGTAGGGAGGGGGAATTCATCACTTTTATTAAATACTCATATTAAAGGAAGCCTAGATGTATTTTCATCAGAACTGGTTTCACATGGTCTACTCACCTCAATAAAAAAATTTTTTAAAAGTGGCTAGTGCCTATAAAACAGTCTCATTCCATTATGAAGATTGTGTATTAATACTCAACATAGAGAAAACATGAAAAAAGTTGGAAATGAAAGATTTTGTTTATGATGTGACCACAAGTTTGAAGCCAAATCTCATTCCTTAAAAAATCTAGGATCATCAGTAGCATGACAATGAACTACTGCATCTTCTACTGTATATTTATATTTTTTGCTGTTTAAACTCTTCTTATATGATTAAAAAGAAAAAGCTCTATTTTTTGGTACATGCAAGTTTAAGATCAGTTTATCTCAAAGGGTTTTTTTGGGGGCGTATACCTTTTATTGTTTTCTAATACCTACTTTATCATATTTGTACTTTTAAGCTTATATTCACCTTTACTCAACTGATTATCATCATTTCTGCTATATTTTATCTGCCTGTATCTTTTAACTCACTTGTTTATATTTTATTATTTTTATTTTATTACTAAAAATGTACAAAGCTTATACAGTCTAGTTCTATCTCAAAGGCATAATGAGGAAGTGTAGCCCAGCCCTGATTTCTATTCCCTAGACACCAATTCGCAGTTATTGTGGGGTTTCTGATAGTGCCAATCTACTTTTAAATAGAAAACTTGTACCCTTTTTGTTATTAATTTCTCAATTTGGGACATTACATTTTGTTTCTCTAATTATGGAAGATAAGGATTTAAACTTTCTCATATGAACTGCCCTCAGCTTTCATCTCCCCATTTTTCCAGTATTGTTAGAGTGAAATTTGGGTTCTGTGCTTTTACTTATATTATTATTTTCTCTGTGTCTATGTGTATGTAAATAGATATGTGTATGTATATGTTCAGACACATAATACATGTATGCTGTGTGTATATACTACAGTGCATGCAGTGTATTATGATCACGATTCCTTTGTAATGCTAATTTTCTAAAGTAATACATATCAATAACCTTTTTTACTTAAAAATTTCCAGTAAGTGTAAAACTGCCCGCAGTATGGTCAAGCATGTCAGTGTCCAGCTTCGGTTTTTTTTCTTGAAGTCATTCCTACTGGCTGCTTCTTGGATCCTCTTCCTTCAGTTTGTGCTGTTTCCTCTCGAGTTCTTTGCCCAGCTGTTCTGTGGAGAATTCCCTTTACCGTTATCCTGGGGGCAAATCCCCTCTTTAACAGGAATTTGTGTTTTCTCATTTTTGGTGTATTCCCTCCTGTTGTACAGCACATCGTACAGTAGCTTTCTAAGAAAGATTACATAAGAGCAAACATTTTCTGAGACCTCCTATCTCCGAAAATAAACAAAAAATGCCTTCATCCTCCCTTCACATTTGACCTATGGTTTGGCTGCTAGATAAGTCGAGACTAGAAATCTTTTCACTTCCAAATTTTAAAGCCATTGATTTTTTTTTTTTTTTTTTTTTTACAGGGACAGAGAGAAAGTCAGAGAGAGGGATAGATAGGGACAGACAGACAGGAATGGAGAGAGGTGAGAAGCATCAATCATTAGATTTTCGTTGCTGTTGCAACACTTTAGTTGTTCATTGATGGCTTTCTCACGTGTGCCTTGACCGCGGGCCTTCAGCAGACCGAGCAACCCCTTGCTTGGGCCAGCGAACTTGGGTCCAAGCTGACGAGCTTTTGCTCAAGCCAGATGGGCCTGTGCTCAAGCTGGCGACCTTGGGGTCTCAAACCGGGGTCTTCCACATCCCAGTCCGATGCTCTATCCACTGCGTCACTGCCTGGTCAGGCTAAAGCCATTGCTTTTTAATCTTCCAACCCTCAGTGTTGTTGCCATTCTCATTCTAGATCCTGTGCATGGATTTTTATTTCTTTATGGAAACTTCTAGGATCTTTTCTTTACTTCTGCTCTTCTGAAAATTCAGTGATCTGCCTCATCAAATCTATGTTTTTCAGTGAGCTTGGTCCCTATCAGGATTTTTTAATATAGAAACTCATAAATTTCAGTTCTGGAAAACTGTCTTGTATGATCTATTTGACAGCTAATGCCCTTTTCTATTTTCTTTGTGTTTTTTCTTTCTGGAATTCTATATTAGTTGGAAGCTAAAAATCTTGGGATCAATTCTCTAACTTTTTATGTTTTTCTTTATTTCTCGTGTCTGTGTCTATGCACTACTTTTTGTGGGACTTCCTTAAATTTATCCTCCAACACTTTTATATAGATTAGTTTTCATTTTTACTGTTGTATATCAATTCCTAAGAGCACTTATTTTCTGAATGCTCTTTGTTATATCATACTATTTTTATGTTATGAATTCTGTAGCTCTCTTTTGTCTTCAGTATTCAATAACAAGTTTTCAGTTCTCACTTTGTCTGTGCTACTTCTGAGTTGCTCCCATCTAATTTCCTTAGTAATTTATTTTAGAGCTTTTTCTCAATTTCATGTTATCTTCAGCTGTCTTTCCATATTTAAGCAGGACTCCCTAAGAGAGCTGACTGTAGACTCTCGGTATGCAGGGTCCGGTGGTTGTGGGAACATCTCCTAGGCCAGTTGCAACCGCACGCAGATTGGACAGGTAGCCTGACTTTCCCTGGGGCTCCCGACTGTCTTCTTGCACAGGTCTTGTGTTAGTTATGTACAATTTACACACATTTATTATCTCGTACATGTTCTCAGCATCAAGAATGCAGCAGCAGCTTAGCTGGGTGATTCTGACTCAGGGTCTCCCAGAAGAGAGAGCCAAACTGTCAGCTGGGGTTGCAGTCCCCTCGAGGCCTGACTAAGTCAGCGAATTCATTCTGAAGTGCACTTTCATGACTGTACACACGTGACTGCTGACCACCTTTCACCACTTGTGTGTGTCTATAGGCTGCTTGGGGCATGGCAGCTGACTGCCCTCAGAATGAGTGTGTCAAGGGAAACAGGAAGTGAGCCGGCCTCCAAGTGAGAAGTGCAGCATCACACCCTAATCTCTGAAATGACGTGCACCGACATATCAGTACTGCTGGCCGCTTGTATTCATCACTTAGACTGAAAGTGGGGGAAGGGACCGCAGGAGTTCAAATCCAGGAAGCGGGGATCTGTGGGGCCATCGTGGAGGCAGGCTACTGGGAATCTCCATTCCCAATTTCCCCAGAGAAGATTGAGAGCATCAGGCCTGGATGGCAGTGTTGTGGGAACCTCGCTCGGGAGGAGAGAAGGGGAATCTCACTACTTAGTGTTCAGACTCTTACTTAGTTCTCTGCTTTTTAGTCCAGCACGTCACACCAGCCTCTGCAGGTGTTCCTGGCATCTCACTGTGCAGACCCTCTTCCGTCAGGTCAGGCTGCCCAGCAGTGTGACTGATGTGTGCAAAGATGAGAGAGGGAGGAGCAGTCTCTGGAGCACACAGACTGAGGGGAGAAAATGGGCAGAACTGAATTGGCCATTTCACGGGTTTCCATCAGTCCTCCTGCCAGTCAGCCCCACACTGGCCTGAAGAGGGACCTGATCCCCCAGTCCTTGAGCTTTGCTAGGTTTCTGCAGCTTCAATGGGCTTCCCCACCCTGCTGCAATGTGGGCTTAGGCTTGTTCCCAGCTGGTCCAAAATTACTTGTGCCTCCAGGTGCCATCTCCCAACGTCTTGTTGGTGTCACTCACCTGCTCTCATTTTCTCTCCAGGTGTCTTTGTCTCTGGGTTCTTTTATCTCTTTTAGTACTTCTCTGTCTTTCCGATAAGGTTTTAGGGTGGATGAATTTATTTAGTAAGCCTACCATTAACATGTATTGCATGTACTTTTTCTGCTTGTATAATTTCAGTGTATACCTTGATAAATAGTGTTTCCAATAAAGTTTACATTGAGAGGAAGGATTCAAGATGTTAACAGACTAATCGGCTTATCCTGCCCAAAGCTTTTGAGATGAGAATAGAATGGACTTTGTTTTCCATGATGCCCTTTGTTTCCGGCTGCCTTTGAGTGTAGGTTTGCAGGGAAATTAGAGTGGATGAAAATGGTCAGTAATATAATGTCTAGAGAATCGGCTTAGAAATGCTGGGGGTTTTGATTTATCTTGGATTGTTCTTCAAAGTGCCAACCACAGCGCACACTTGATAGCTAGCACATGCAACTTCATTAAAGATAATGGTTTAACTGCACGTATAACTTAAGTATATCTGTATTTCTCTTCAGTTTTCAGTGTTTAAACCTGTCTGTTCCTTTCAGCGTTCGCATCATGGAAAGAAAGCTATAAACAGGTTGGAAATATTTATTACAGTACCTCAAGGTGAAACCACTAAAGTCCTTCCATGGGTAATTTATTACACTACTAGATCGCAGACACATGAGAAACTGTCCTGAACTCCCAGCTGCAAGTACCTCCAGAATATAGCATTTCTAAAATTAGTAACTTTAACTTGTCTAGCATAAGCAGAAGAATAAGATATATTTAAGGTTTTAAATTTTTTTTGCTGATGGACCTAAAATCTAGGTAATATTTCTATATCTTTGACTTTTGCTCACACTGTTTCTCCCGAGAGAGTCTGGGAACCTGCCTGTCCCTTCTTGATTCTAACATAAGTTTAGAAGCAAATGTGCTTTCTCTGAGTGAGGTGACAGCTTCCTATTCGAGACCTCCCTATGCAGGCAGAGCCCTATCCCAGGGTGGTTTCTATTGTCTGTACTTCAAATGCCAATTCTTATTTATTTTCTGTCGTCCTCTTTTGTTCATATGTTTTCTTCTAGTATTTATAATTTATAATTGCAGTTTAATTATTCAAAATAGTTATTTTTATATGTTTGAAACTTTTTTCTTTTTGGCTTGGACTGTCTTGTGTATAAATGTCATTATACACCCAACAGTGAGATTGTTTAATTTCCAGAAGTAGAGATTATAGTCTCTTGTTCCTTAGTGTACCCTGTGGAACAGTGCAGGATTTCTTAACCTTGGGACTATTGGCATTTTGAGCTGGTAAGCCTTTGTTGTGGAGAGGCTGTCCTGTACATTGTGTATTGTAGGTTGTTTAACGATACCCTTGGCCTCTACCTACTAACTACCAGTGGCACCCCGCACCTACCCCCACATTAATGATATCCAAGTCATCTCTAGTAATTGTCAAACATCCCCTATAGTGAGAGACAGGAGGCAATTTCATTAGTGTAGTAGGACTCACTTTGTCAACAGCCCAGCTGGAGACAGCTATCTAAATTGTCCTGCTAGCCAACTTGACCCCTGGAATTTGGAGAATTCTTTAAAAAGGCTCCTTATATTCATCTTTGCATGCCGCTACTTTAAATTAAATGAAAGCACAAGTTGAAACATTCACTAAATATAAATAAAAACAGCTTTATTTGCATGCTGTCACTAATATTGACTGGACACCTTCTATCTTTTTTTAGATAATTCTGCAGAAACTTGAAATTTTCTGACAGCTGGACTTCAACCACAGCTGTTTTAACCTCTCTGCAGGCATGAGTAGAATTCTGTCATTCTGCTTTTGTGATTCTGATGTCTGGCTGTCACATGTGCAGTTATTGAAATCCTCGGGGTAGAACTACCTTCTTATCTATAGTACTCAGGTACAGAGCATGGAGGGATAGTTGCAAAAAAAGGAGTGATATCTAATTCACAACTGGGATGCCCCAGTTCACAGGCTGCAGAGAAGGCACCTAGGTAATGTTCTTCATCAACATCTACTTAGACACTTTGGCAACTAGTTTTTCCTGTAAGGATACTTAGTATGCTCTAACCAAAATGCACCCACAATTATCTTGGGTTTAAAAATATCACTTATTCAACTAATATTTATTGAGCATCTCCTCTGTGCTTAGCACTGTGCTAGCCCCGGAGACTGCTTAGTGACTTGATTTCTTCTCAACTTTGCTGAAATGAAGTGGTTCTAGACTCTACTAAATTGTCCTCTGTAAATTGTTCTCTTTAAATTCTGGCCTTGTCAGTAGTTGCCACAGCAGAAAGATGGGACCTTTTATAAAAACACTTGAGATCAAAAGAGGAGGTAAGCAGAGGGAAAAAGATAAGTGTAATTTATAACACAATCAATTTTAGCATAGGTGGTATTTAGATGGTTAGAGATCAGAGACTAGAACTCGAATTTGGAAATCTATGGGGTTTTTTTAGTGGTACTAGACAATAAAGTTTATTTTTCAGGTATTGATTCCTTAAATGTTTAGTGAGCACATGCTGTTGCCAGGTTCCATGCTAAGCACAGGGAGCACAGAAATTAGGGGTTTGGGATTTTTAAGGTATTTCCTCTCTGTGGTAATAAAATGGTGTGATATATCTGTGTACATATATCTACTTATCCATAGCCTAATTGCTTCAGTTTAATACCCAGAATATTAAATGTGATCATAAACCGTGGAAAGAAGGATGGAAGTTAGGATGAGCAACATTCTGAAACATATTAGCCCTGTGACTAAGGCACTTATTCCGAGTCTAACTTTTCTCATTTACAAACTAGAAGCATTGGGAAAGATGAAATGTTTTCAAGTGATCTCTTGTAGAATCAAATGGTTCTGCAAGGATTCCATGAACAGCTGACTTGAAATGCTTTTGAAAGGTATAATAAAAATGTGCGTACTTAAGTAAATGTAGGATATACCTAGAATTTGCCTCATCAGGAGAGCTTATTGTTCCTGATTCAAGCTTATAATTAAATATTACAAAAGGGGTCAAAAGGTTACCAATTTGACTTAGCTATATAAGTAAAGAATGCACCTGCATATTAATAAAATATTGCTTTTTCTGTTTTACTTATTGTGTGTTTCATGCACTATTTTGCTTGGCCAATAAATGCTGCTATTTAAAGAAGTTTCCATCACTAACGTACACCTGCAATACCCTCCCCCATTGTTTCTAAAAAAACTAGGACTTTTATAAATCATGTAATAAAAGTGACTTTTACTTGAATGAATCAGAATAGATGGATCTTTTTGATTGAACAGCTTATTGAGATGTAATTCGTAACACGCAGTTCATCCATTTACAATGTGTAATTCATTGATGTTACTGTATTTACAGAATTGTGTAACTATCATCACAACCTGTTTTAGAGTAATTTCAGCACAGCAAAATGAAAGCCTACCCCTTCTCAGCACCGTCTAAATCCCCACATTCCCCCCAAGCCCTGTCTCAATCTTAGCAACCACTTTTCCTTTTTTTGTTTTTAGAGATTTGCTCATTCTGGACATTTCATGTAAATGGAATTGTACAATAAATGATCCTTTGTGAATGGCTTCTTTCACTGAGCATAATAGTTTAAGGTTCATCTATGTTGTAGCAAGTATTAGTACTTCATTTATTCTTACTGCCAAATAATATTTCATTTTCTGGATATAGCACATTGTGCTTATCTGTCAGTTTAAGGACATTCAGGATGTTTCTATTCTTTGGCTATTGTGTTCAGTGTTTCTGTAAACGTTTATGCACAAGTTTTTTATGTACATGTTTTAGTTTTAGTTTTTTGTGACAGAGACAGAGGCAGACAGACAGGAAGGGAGAGATGAGAGGCATCAATTCTTCATTGAGGCACCTCAGTTGTTCATTGATTGCTTTCTCATATGTGCCTTGACTGGGGGGCTACAGCAGAGCGAATGACCCCTTGCTCAAGACAGTGACTTTGGGCTCAAGCTGGCAACCTTGGGCTTTAAGCCAGCAACCTTTGGGCTCAAGCAAGCGACAAGGGGGTCATGTTTATGATCCCATGCTCAAACCAGTGACCTTGGAGTTTCTAACCTGAGTCCTCCATGTCCCAGTCCGATGCTCTATCCACTGTGCCACTGCCTGGTCAGGCTCTTTTTATTTCTTTTGGCTATATACTTAGTGGGAGAATTGCTGGGTACATGGTCATTCCACAGTTAGTCCTCTAAGGACCTGTCAGGCTGGTTTTTTGGGTGGGATTTTTTTATATTGATTTTAATTTATTGTGTTTACATAGATTCAAGTGTCCCACCAAATACATTTCCCCCACCCTTGTGTTTCCCTCAACATCCCCCTTGCCCTTCCCCCCTTAACATCCTCCCCGCCTCCCTCCAGGATTAGCCTTTCTGTTCTCTATAACGCTGTGCTATGTATATATAATTTCACCAATCTCTTTCCCTTTTTTGATCCCACCCTCTCATCCCCTTTCCCTCTGTCCGCTTTCCCTCTGGTCTCTTTGATCTCACCTCTGCATCTATTCCGTTACTCAGTTCACGTTGTTCATTGGATTCCTCAAATGAGTGAGGTCATATGATATTTTTCTTCCTCTGCCTGGCTTTTTTCACTTAGCATAATAGTTTCCAGGTCCATCCATGTTGTCGAGAAAGGTAAGATTTCCTTCTTTTTCACAGCTGTGTAGTATTCCTTTGTGTATATGTACCACAGCTTTTTAATCCACTTGTCACACCAATCGAATGGTGCTCATTAACAAAACAACACATAATAAGTGCTGGCAAAGATGTAGAGAAAAGGGAACCCACCTGCACTGCTGGTGGGAATGCAGACTGGTGCAGACACTGTGGAAAACAGTATGAAGATTCCTCAAAAAATTAAAAATCGAACTGCCTTTTGATCCAGCTATCCCACTTTTAGGAATATACCCTAAGAACACCATAGCACTGTTCGAAAAGAAGAAATGCGCCCCCATGTTTATTGCAGCATTGTTTACAATAGCCAAGATCTGTTTTCGTAGCTGCCACACTGCTGTGCATTTCCACTGTCTGTGTTGAGAGTTCCTGTTTCTCCACATCATCACAAATACTTGTTGTTATCTCTTTTTTTGATGATAGTCATCCTAGTGTGTGTAAAGTGGCACCTTCTTATGGTTTTGTATGCATTTCCCTGAAGTAACAATGAAATGAATGGCTTTTGAAAGACAAGTGTCAATCGTGACAAAGACAGAACCTGGGAGAAAGTACAGAGAGAGAAAAGAATATCAGTGGTGGAAATGTAGAAGTCAGTTGCTTAGAGAACTGGCCAGGAGGTAGGGCCCGTATTTTTGGATTATAGACACAGCACTAGCCTCAATGGTGGTAAAGTTGTAGCTCTTTATGAAAAGAAGAATGTGCGCCCATTTTCACACACCCAATATCATCAGCATAAAGCTGCTGCTTCTGTTTAATTTCAGTGGGTTGAGTCTGCTCATCCCCCCCTACCCAGTACTTTTTGAACTCTACATACTCTGTATGCTCTGGTCGTTCCTATCACTCTGTTACTGATTTTGCCTTTCCCTTCATTTAGAATGGCTTTTTCTATTTTCTCTCTACCCTAATTCCATCTTTTATACTGGGTTTCACCCAGACCACCTGCTCACTGCAAACTCTTCTGACCCTTTCGACAGCATTGACAGCACTTAGGTAGTTTACACCCTCAACTTCACACTTAGTGATGATCATGTCCTGCATTGTTTGCATTCTTGCGTGTATGGTTTCTGGAATCCCTTGTGTCCTAACAGGGAAGGAAAGGGTTTGTACTACTGAATGGTACCTAGAAAACCAGAAACGTTGCCCATGCAGGATAATAGGTGCATTGAATTAAAGTGTCATTCTTCTGTTTCCATCTAAGCTTTTCTTAGAATTTCATAAATTCAGACAGGTTCTCACTGGCCTTAGGAAAAAAATGCCCTTTTCATAAATGCACTAATACAAAACAAAAAGAAGAGTTTATACTTTCAGATAACAATAAGTTTATTTTCAGATAAGATTACATTTACAACTATAGCATTTTAAGGAATAATTTTTAAAGGATCTGAGGTAATCCATTTACACTTGTTATAGTCAAGGGACTTCTTCTGTATATGAAATTATCTTTCAAAGGTCTGTCTGCATGTTGTCAAAGTCAGGTGGGTAACTTTGACTTAAGGTGGCACTTTCCTCCAAATGTGAAACCCCTAGGGCCATGGGGGTGGGATGCTTCATTTAGAGAATCTATCGTTGAGTTGTCCTCAAGGTTGGTCTTTGGGAACATTGTATTCCACTTCTGTCCTTGAGCTCTCAATTCGAAATTAGAGATGGGCAAAGTCAAGCAAACAAGGCAAAGGTTAATATGGGCAGGCTAATAGGAAACAGATGGGAGTGTCAGCCTGAAGTGAGGTCCTGCCAACGACCTTCGCTTTGAAGACCAAGACTGCTTGAACTGGAAATTTGACCAAGAAGGGACTCCCTAAGCGACTTTGCCTCAGAACACCTCAGCTGAAAGGGTGACAGAGTTCAGAGAAAGGTGATGGGTGACAAAAAGGCCAAGGAAGCACAATTACCTCTGGGTTCCCTCAAAACTGCAAATTTCTAATTGTAAAGCCAGTAAGTAGCCACGGCCACCATCACAGCCGCCGGCCAACGCAGGTTTGCATTAGATTTGGACAGACGGTAATAAAACAATGGAGCCAAGAACTGGTGAGCCATCAGCTTTAATCTTAGTTTGCACCTGGTGGGCAAGAAATACACACAGTGGGAAAACACTTCCCTTTCCATTCAGGGCTCCCAAAGCCACTGACTTATCCAAGTTTCCTAGAATCAAAGGTTTCTAGCTCACCAGACTTATTCTCCTCTGTTCCCCATTTCCTTTTCTCTGCACAAACTGACTCTCCCTCAGCACTCCACCATTTTCACTGCTTCTCCTGGCCTCCTCCACATGGCCTTTCTCTGCTCTCCTCTCTAATGCTAATCTCAGGAACTGAGAGAGAGCAAAGTCCCGGTGGTCTGCCCCATTTTATAGTGTAGAAATCAAAACCTTTAATCCAATATACAAACAAGGAAGTCACTGATACAAAGTCACTTATCTTAGGCATAATGTGATTCCTCATGAGAGTGCACCACCCCACATCAAAAAGAGTGGGAAAGGCTTAGTCCTAAAACCAAACTCCAGGCTACAAGGATCCTGCCTGCCCACAGCCCGCCCCCAACACACATTAATATAATCACGCCCATCCCAAGCAAGAAGGGCAACTAAAATTATCACCTGGGCGACGGACTTACTTGTGGGCAGCACCATCTTTAACAAAGTGAGTATAATATATTTTATCTGCCCAACACTAATGTAGCAAATAAAGCAAATGTGGATGATTTCATGAACCATGTAGATAGGTCTACAGCTGGAAAGGTGTCCTGAAAAAGGTCTGCAATGTCATTACTTTGACAGAAATGCAGCCAGCGTGGACTGGCAGAATCCTAGTTTTAAAATACCAAATAGATTATGACTAGCTGGAATGTAGGATTAAATAATTATTTAGACTTTTTTTAATATAAAACAATAAACTTTATTGTAAATGGTAAGCAAATTATATAGTAGAGATTTTCCTGATTCTGGGCCACATTGGGGCCAATAATGACTGTGGTTCACACTTCTGGGTCAACTTTCCAGCAGCATTTAGACTGCCTCTAGAAATGGTGACTTTGACAGGACTGGTTACAAAGTGGAATCAGAGTGCATGGGGTTGCTGTGTGGCAAGCAGGAGGGGACAGCATTTATTGAACACCTGTTATATTGTTGGCATTTTGCTGGACACATAATACATTTATTTGCCTAGTCTTTTCAATAACCTTGTGCCTTTTTTTTCTCATTTCTTTCTTTAAATATAAGGAAACCAACACTCAAGAAAGATAAGTAACCTGACCTATTCACACATCAGGTACATAGTGATACCATAGCACTTGGAATGTTTTTCTTTCTACATTTTACTGAAAGTTCAGGTGCATTGTCAGGGTGCCAAATTCTTCATGCCAATCAAATCCCTTCTGCTTTTACTACAGAAAATAAAATAAAAAAGAAAATCCAAAATAGCAGAAGTTACCTGTTTTAAATAAATTCAATTTATAACTTTTTAGTAATTACCTGCTTCTTTCATTATTTAGATTTAACAATACAAATGGATAATAAAAATAAATCTAATGATTATATTCAGTTACACTTTAAATGGTATATTACTGTATCACAAAAAGTGAATATGTATTATACATCCTGTCTAATATTACCTATGTATATTGCCTTCAGTGTGTAATTCTGTTACTTTATTAAATAGCTATTCCAGTATCTTCTCAAACCAGGCCATATTTAAACACAATATTTATTACTGAATGCTAACAGAAATCAGGAATTGCCAACCAACATTGAATTAGAAAATCACTTCATTCAAAATTTTCTACAAATGGTTTTTAGAAATGTATTTTAAATTTCATGAAACCAACTTAGAGTAAATCTTAATGGGCTAGAACAAAATAGATTTGGGATTGTTTTTATTTTCCATAAAATATGCAAAGCCCTATTTTTAAATAGTTTTTTTTTCTCTTCAGTATTACTGCTTTTCTTTGTTTAACAATGACTTTCTCTAAAACGTTTCTTTTTCAGATTTTACTTAGATCACAATAGAGGTAATGCCTCAGAATCGTCAAGATGGAAGCACAATACAAAGAAATTTTAGATTCTAGATCGGGTTAACTTTCAGCCAGTGTTTTGCCTGTAGCTGTTTTCAAGAATTGTTTGCACATTTTACGACATTTAAAACTGTTTTGAGGCTCAATTCATTAGAATATCATCATTTGTTAAGCAGTGCGCCCGCCCCGCCCGGCACAGTGTGACAAGCCAGCACACCCCTGGGTTCCACTGCCCCACCTCCCATGTCCCCTAGGCAGACTGTACACACCAGACGACATCTATGCAAGGCGTCCCTCTACAGCTTTCTCTTTTGCTCTCTTCTTGTTAGTTACAAAGATACATACTGTGCCAGGCACTACGCTGGTTTCAACAGCTATTTATTTAGACTGTGTGAACTGGAGCTGAACTTGAACCCAATTAATAGCAACTGAACTTGAACAAACTGATATGAAATCATTACAGGCTCAGTTCCCTGGTCCATTATCCCTGAAGAGATCATCCGACAGCACTCCAGGTGCCTTTTCTATGCCAAAACTTGGTGCAGTGCCCAATCAAAAAGTGTCGGGGGGATTAGAATTCGGTTGCATCGGAGTTAGCTCATTACCGCATTTGTGATCGCTTTCACAGAGAGGAGAGGTGGTGATCCCACTGGGCGGGATTGCAGAGAAGGCTTTGTTTTCGACACCATCTGGCACATGGTTGGCACTCATTAACACAGCACAGTGTCGATTAAAATAATAATTGTTCATGGCAGCAAGGCTGCTTAGACAGGTCCCCACCTTTGGTCTCCTTGCTAAAAAAAATGGAAGAAAGGGAAAGCTGAGGAGTCATCTCTGGGAACTGTGGTCACTGGTTTTGCATCTTCGTTGGTGCCTACACCTTCCCCAAATCATCTGCTTTACACTTATTTTCATGTATTTATTTACTTTAAGCTCCAGTGTTGGTTTTTGTGCTTTGTTTTTTGTTTTGTTTTGTTTTTGGAGGGGTGGGGGAGCTGGGGTTATGATAAGCTTGAGCCTGTTTCCATTTTTCTAGAACCCTAATTATGGTGCCCCAACTATTCACCTAGATACCCTGTGCTGTACTGCAGTCAGGAAAAATGTGCTAGAGCGCTTTCTGTGCTGTGATATTTCATCTACAACTTGAATTAAATATAACTAATGGCTTTAGGCTTTCCTCCTTAAAAGAACGCATTCATGGATTCAACCATTCAGGTGTTTAGTAAGACTGCACTGTCCTTCCTTAAGGAAACAGATGTGGATTGACATTAGCATATCTGGGACTTGGTCTGGCTGCATCTGCTTTGAATTGTTCCCAGGCATCTCCTTGGAAGGCTGCAGTGTGCATGGCGACCAGGGTGTAGGCTTTCTAAGGCCACACTTGGGTTTGAATCTCACTCTGACTGTGAATTACATGTCTGGCCAGGAGCAAATCAATTAACTATTTCTTGGTGTGTATCCTTAGCTCTGCAATTGGGTAATAGTCATCCTCAAGCCTTAGAATTGCTGTGAAGATTAACAAGCACACAAAACACTTAGAATTGTTCCTAATGCTTGATGAGCTCTTGATGAGGTCAGCTGTGATCACGTGTGCATCACCATTGTTCTCTGTAGGGGTTCAGGGTTCCTTGAGAATGCGCATCATATCTGTTTAATCACACCCCTACATGATAGAACACAACTGTGGAAATGGAAGTGCTGGTTAAATGGACATTTGTCCAGATGTGTTGATCAACTCTTTATGATAAGACTATGATTTAATTCCTTGTCATGCTGAACCAAGGTGAGAAGAAACCATCTGATATGGTTAATTTCCCTATAGAGGTATGATGCATTCCTACCGTGATAGTTAATGAAGCATATCATTTATTTCCAGAGCAGATTATGCGCATTTCACATTACAGAAAGTCAATGCTATAGGTAGGTGTTATTGCTAATGATCATGTGCTTTACTCCGATTGTGGAACCGTAAACAGCATGTCCTCTGGCAACCTAATGATTTGTGTCCTGTGATGCTGAATGTCACCAGGGTATTCTATTCTGTTTCCTGTTTGGTCTGTAGAAAAGCCTTCAGGAAGTTGACTTTCTATAGGAGTGTTCAAATATCATTCATTCCACCAAGAGAAGATGACAGACATTTTAGATGCAAGGGAAAGATTAAAGGCATTTGGTCTAACTAGCGGCACTAAACGGGGCTGCATCTTGCTTTGTATTGTTGCTGTTTATCTTCTTCCCAGCAGTGCAATACTGAGCTTCCCCAGGCTGTGATTCAGGTATTAATGCCGAGTTTGGGTCGGGCAAGACTGTGTTCAGTCTGTGACACATAGATAGCAAAGGCAAAGTGCTCACTGCTATTAGTCAGGAGTTCCTGTGTGCCAGTGATTGCATGCTTGTGGTTCATAACCAGAGTGGTTCACAGCACCCGTTAGATGGGCTAGCTGGGGCTCTGTTCCTTTTGGACTGCTGTCATTGCTGAAAATGTCAGCATTTCTCCTACAGACCTGTCCATATGATGCATGCATGGCGTCCTTTGGTTGTGCTAAATAGCTAACCGCTAACATCATGGATAACTTTTATTATCTTGGAGTTGTTTCCCACCATTCCCTTGAAGAATAGATTGGAATAAGTAAATGTTGTGGAGTTGTTTTTTGGTTTTTTTTTTTTTTCCTTAATTGGTGCTTTGTGACTATTGACAGAACTTGTGCCACAATGTTTTCTCTGGTGGTCTGGTTTCCAGATTGTCCGCCTTGGTTTAGCTATGCACACACTTGAGAATCAGCAACGAGATGCTGTGTTTCTGTATCCATAGAGCTGGATCAGTAGTGCAGGGTCCTGCTGAGCAGTCATGTAGTAAGTCAAGAGCCTCTTCAGTTTAATACCAGCCCGGCTCTGAGGCCCAATACCCCACACCCCTTACCACTCATCAGCCTCCCTGGTCCCTTGACCCCATGCCACACATACCACATACACCTTGTATCTGACCTTATAAATTGAATCAGGAACCTGCATGGCTGATTTGTCATTGAATTCTGTATATTGTGTTTCAGACTCAACTGTACCCCTTCACGATCACTCAAACCGTCCCATTTCTTTTCTGAATTTAATAAATGTGTGCAGTGCCTGCAGCACACCGGAGTCTGGGCACCTAGCAGGAGAAAGACAAACAGGATCTCTGCTCTCAGGAAATTCTCACTCTGCGTGAGTCAGAAACTAGTCATGGAGATAGGCACGGAGCCTTTCCGATAGTCACACTGCAATGAAGAACACTAAACAGGGTAAAGGAACTGAGACTGACCAGGAGAGGAGAGGGAAGAGAAGAAGACCATTCAGAAGAGAGAGATCCGCTGCTACGAAGAAACAAGGGCAGTCTGGATGCATTTGGGAAGATCCAGAGTCGTAAAGGCGGCCGGGTGGCTGGAGTGCAGTGAGCAAGAGGGAGGGAAGTCAGGTGAGAGAGAGAGAGAGAGAAGGCCCAATCACACAGTCCTGCAGATCTTGGTAAAGAGTTTCTTTCATTCTAACAGAATGGTCAGAAATGAGGATTTAAAACAGAAAAGTACTAAAATTTTATTACATTGTCTCTGTTTCTAAGCCCTTTGATTTAAACCCGATCTCTAGCGCCAGAGTTCTAGCCCTGATCTCGGCTCTGGCTTTGTGTTTTTTGGCATTTAGTTTTTAAAATGTTTACAAATATGTGTACACATGGTTCTTATTATTTTGCTCTGTCTAACATATGGACTAGTCTTTGTGAGTATCAGAGCCTTCCTCCGCTATCCACCATCACCCACCACCACCATTCAACCTGCCTCTTACAGAGGTAAGCCCTCCCACAGTGCAGGATCTCTGGGCTTGGTCTCTGCCACTTCTGTTGCTCTTCCTACATCATCCTATAAGTCTTTTTCTCCTGTGTGTTGGGAACTCTCTAAGGTAGTCCTCTTAAACATATTCATCTAAGTTTTCTCCAACTTCTACCTCGATGCCATGAACAAAGGAGGAGGTGGGTGGAAAGGTGGATGAATGGATGGGTAAGTGAATAGGTAAATACCCACTAAGGTGGTGAATACCCACTAAGGTGTCGACTCTCCTGGGAAACCCTCTCCAACAGTTGCTATTCTAGTTCTCCCTCTTGGATATCTTTAGTGACATTGCTTTATGTGTTATTGTTTTAGTCTCTTCAAAGCTCTTTGAGGGTCAAGGACTATGTCATATTCATCTTTGTTTCCCCAGGAGTTAGCAGTTTCTAGCACTTAGCAAGTTTCCAGCATGCCTGAGCAAAATAATGTTTAATGGGACATGAAAGTCCAAAAACAGAAGAGCTCTGGAAGTAGGGTATCAGACCCATTCCTGGGCTAGATATGTTTCCTTCAAGAGTCTATAACCCCCCACAGGTTTCCCAAGCCAGCGGGGTTGTAAACCTGCTGTTTAGCCATCCTCCAGTAAGGCAGGTTTAGAGCTTCCCCCTACCCCTTTCCCTGCAAAACACTTCTGACCATGACTCAAAGCAATAAAATGCATTTTACATTGCAGCCTAGCACACACATATGTATCTAACTATTCTTTAAAACAAAGCATATCTTTACCATGTGTAACACAGTTTGATATTGTCTATACCATTCATGGTATAGAATGCTGATCATGACCTCTTAAATTGATTTCAAGACTCATGAATGCATTGCAACCCACCGAATGAGGAAATACTGTTTTCAAGAATCCAGAGATTCTCCTGAAGTGAACCTCAGAGAAAACAGCATAGATTCTACCTGGCACCGAGGATGCCTGAGCATACTCTGGCTATTTATTGACTATTTGCACAAAACTAGCAGTGACCATACAGCAACCAAAACAGCAATTCATCACTGACAAACACTTAGGTTGTGTGCTGGGGGCACCTTTGTAAGACTTAAATAGTTTGAATGCTGAAAAGTTGTTGGTAGCAGGTCTCCTCATCATCCAGCCTGCCTTGTTTATATACAACATTGCGGATGTTTTACATAAATGTGTTGCTTCTAACATGAAACCTTGGGCCCACATAGATACAGAGAACTTAACATTTCCTCTGCCAATATGTTTATATAAATATTGCTGTCGTTAAGCATGCTCAAATAGCAGAACTATTTTAGTCCTTTTATCTCTTTAAGACTAATTTAAATCTGAGCATTAAAAGACTGTTTGATACCATATGTCTGTTTTAGATAGGAAACGAAATCCATTCTAAACATAAGGGTTTATGAAATCTGTATTTTAAGCATAAGGGCGTATGAAATTAGTATCTAGAAGTGGAAGCTGTGGTAGACTGCTTCGTGGCCATGGTTCCTCCCACTCTGTTTGACCCTTCCTAATGTGACTTTGCTGCTCCTCCCATCCAAAGGAAGGATGTATTTTCTCACTCTTTGCTACAAAGTGTTCTCATATGCTTTACAAAACATCCAACATTTGCTGGGTAATAAGTCTTTTTATTATCGAATATAAGTCTAGTCTGAAATTGCAAGGTTTTCTCTTCAAAGACCATTTAAGAATTACCTATGAAAATGGCCACGATGAATATCAGAAGTCATTTGTGAAAATATTGGATAGACTTTAAGAACGCAACCAAAGAGTGGCACAGGCTAGGAAGGGACCCGTCACATATCTCAGGTAGCTGTGTGTACAGGAAAGGAACAAATGAAACAATTGAGCAATGTCGCTGCACACCTGAGCATTCAACCTGTTTCATTTTGAGGCCAAAATATGTCATCTGTTGAAGCAGCTGTGTGTGTGTGTGTGTGTGTGTGTGTGTGTGTGCACATGGGTGTGCTTTCCAATCTGGATAGATAACAGTATGAGATGACCTAGACACGCTTAGTACAAAGAGAGTTGTGACAACATGGGAACTTTCATTTATACCTTATAAGGGCAATTCCTCCTTTTTCTATGTCAATTTTTTTGTTTGTTTTTAAAGAACATTCTGTATTGGGTTGCTTTCCCTGAGAAGACCTGAAGATGAGATTATGATCCTTCATTTCAAATTAAAGGAAGGTTTGTCTCAGGAACTGTTTGACAAGTTCAAATACTGGCTGATTTAGATACTGGCCTCTTATCAGCACCTGCAATTTAATGCTTTTCATAGGTGATAGGTCTATGTTGTTAAATTGTGTTATCAGTTTTTCTGTAATCTTGGTAGGTTGTGCTTCAATTTGTCAGTCTGTGACTTCTTGTCAATATCGTCTTCTCATGCTATTCAGTTGTAATAAATACCAACTTAGTATAATGCAGCGCTTATAAGTATTCTGGGCTTGTGACCTACGCTAGATAAAACAGACATCACTTTCAAGTTAATTCACATCTCTTCTTCTGGTATAATTTGGTTTATTCCTAGGACCTGTGGGGAAAAATAGTCATATAAACTTACTTGTTCTGTCCCTTAAAATAGTCATGGATTTCCAATCATTGGCTTATTTTATTTAGATTGATTAAAATCCAGTCCTTCCTGTGACTCTCAAAAAGCCACTTGCAGAAATTATTTTAAATTTAAACCTAAGTTTATATGCCCTGTACTTCGCACGAGCAGGCCCTCTGTGTCCAAATGTCTTTTCCTATGACAGTTAGAGCTTTAATGCTGTTAGCAAGAGCAGTTTGCCTCTTCTCTTGAATAATCATAGGAACACAATCCAGTATTGGACCTATGGCCTTTGAATGTTGATGCACATTGAATCTGCTGCCAGGAGTTACACAGAAAAGTCAATAATGATCTCCAGATCATGGCCTTGCTATGCCACGGGGTGAATTAGTCTCTTGGTTTCATGTGCTCCAGCTCGTGGAATGGACATATTCAGCAGTAAGAAAGCAGCCATATGAAACACCTGGGTGGTCTTCCAGGATTCTTTCAGGTGGATTAGATTTCAGTTATCCAATGTGAGGTCAAAAAGGCTTGGACATCTGGGGCCAGTTCCACATTATGGATTAAATATGACCCCTGCCTACCAGGTGCATAAGGCAAAGGTTGCCTGAGGTCATTGCTGATCCCTGGAGCAGCAATGGGTCAACAATGAGATCTCAAGCCACAGTTAGAAATGTTGGGAAAGTCTCCATGCAAGGCCAGACAGGGTAGAGTCAGATTATTCTCTGGCAGTTGTATTAGGCATGTTCCCGATCAGGAAAGCCGTTTCTGTATTTTCTGAATTGAGCTTCACTTGAATGCTTTGGTTTAGAATTTTCACTACTTTTCAGTGGAAACTGTGCTTTCCACCTCAGAAGTGAGGGTGTGAGAGGTATTAGGTTCCTTTGCTACCACACAGAAGACAATATTTGAGGCACATGGGCATTGGCATACAACCATCTTTTGAGTGTTCCTAAGAGATAACAATGTCTGCATAATGCACCACTTCTCCTAGTCCTGCTGGGGACTTTGAACAGTCCAGTAAAATGTAATGATCAAAGGTTTCAAATGCAGCTGATAAATCATATAGATTTGTGCCCAGGATGCCTTAAATTGACTTGGGGATGTTTCTCATCTATCATGACAGACTTGGTGATTTGAATTTAGTACTTTGATGTTGTCAGTAATTGTTTGCAACTGTAGCTGAATGGCCTGAAGGCATTGCTGGTTTTTCCCTTTCTCATCTTGCAAAGAGCTAGTGGAGTAGTCTTTAGGGGCTGTTCTCAACTCAATGGTAGCAGTGGCCAACATTTAGGACAAAGCAAAGGTTTCATTAATCCTTGGTACAAACCAAAAGCAGTGCCCTAATGAACTATCCATTTGAGCTCCATGCTGAATTAAACAATCCTCCCAAGTCAAACCCCCTTCACTGTACACATTTTACTGTAAGATTCATTTATGGTTTTTATAAGGGAATTACTAAAGAAACCATTGGGATATCTTCACTTATTATTTTAGTCAACAATTTTTCATATATTCTTAGGTACAAATGACTTTCCAAAATGTATTTGACTATTTCCTTAATACTAGAAAATATAATGTATAGATTGTTCTCCTTTTGGAAACCTCACTGTTATTTAAATTAGATTATAATGTAAGACCTTCTAGTAATGTTCTTTCAACCAGATTTTCTTAGTCTCCCCAGTCACTTTCTCCTTTTGTCACTTGGTTTATGCCTGCTTTCTGGCTGAGCAAATCTCATCAGTAAGTATCCATGAATGGATATCCATCTCTAGCCTCTATACCTCCATACCCATCTACCTAAAATAAATGCCTCAGTCATCATTTTATACTGACTTACCACTTGATATATCTTCTGAATTTCAAAATTCCACTTAAAAGTCAGTTCTTCTGAAGAATCTTTTCAAGTAAACTCAACTATTATTCTTGTAAGTATTCCATGAGTTGCCATAAATCTTACGAATATAGATTAACCTCATAAATATCTAGGTCGCAAGACTGTAAACTATAGAAAGCCGAAAATATCAACTGACCGGGCAATAGATTCCTTCATAAACCACAGTAATTGACAAGACTGTAGTCAATATTTCAGAGCCTCTACTGGAATTGTTTAACATTGATGTTGATTGTCACTTTTATGCTCATTTATCATTAAGTCACAAGGGTGATAACATATGCTGCATTAGTGTGAAGAGTGTTTGTTTTAAAATAAATGTTGACGCTGAAGAAGAAAGTGTTAGGTGAAGGGAAACAAACCTGACAGTGGCAATTTATTTACATATTGGAGGCATGGACACCTTTAATGGGAAAAAGAAAATGTCCTTGTCTGGGACACTTTAGATTCCAAAGATTTCTAAATTTAGAGCTTGATCTTTGTTCCTCTTGCTCTCTTTGGTTCAATTCAGCATGCATGTATCAAATTCCAATCAGCTAGGATCCTAAGTGATTCACTAAAATGAGTTGCTTGCTATCAAAGAGATAACACTATAATGTTACCCCACTGCCCTCCCTCTCCATAACTCTCTCTCATGTTCCTCATGTTCCTGTTTAAGAACATGCTGAATCTCTACCTTAAACGCCCACATTTATTGTACTTGTTTATTATCTGTCTTCCTCCAGCCTTCTCTAAGCTCTACAAGATTAGGACCTATGTGTATTGTATGCGATTTGTCCAGAAAGCCTAGAAGATTGCCTAGTGTAATTTAGGCATCCAGTAAATATTGTTGAATTAATTAAGAGGATACAAGAAAAATACAACTATACATATAAGAGAACATAAGAAGATATGACATGATAAAAAGGTACAAAAGCAGGTCTACATTTTGGGGGTCTGTCAGTGTATAAAATTTTGGGGATTGCTATTTAAGAAAAAGAACATGCATTTCAATTTTTTTTTAAAAATCTAAAAATTAGTACTTACTAGAATGAGGGAAAATCACATTTATAAATTTAATAAAGCTAATATTCTAGGGATGTCATAAAATATAAAGAATATTTTATTGATGATGCATTGATTGATTGCATATTAATTAATGCTTGAAAATAACTCTTACATTTTTCCCTACAATTTTTTTTTGATGTGTGACAGAGACAGCAAGAGGGACAGACAGGGACAGGCAGATAGGAAGGAAGAGAGATAAGAAACATCAGTTTTTTGTTGTGGCTCCTTAGTTTATTGATTGCTTTCTCATATGTACCTTGACCAGGGGACTACAGCAGAGTGAATGACCCCTTACTCATGCTAGCGACCTTGGGCTTCGAACCAGCAACCTTTGGGCTCAAGCCAGTGACCGTGGGGTCATGTCTATGATCCCACGCTCAAGCCAGCAACACTGTGCTCAAGCTAGTGAGCCCACACTCAAGCCAGCGACCTTGGGGTTTTGACCCTGGGTCCTCCATGTTCCAGTCTGACGCTCTATCCACTGCGCCACCGCCTGGTCAGGCCCTACAATTTTTTACTACATTTTCTTTCATAATCTCTTCATATGTAATATCAATTTTTGTACACTGAATAAATGGATAATTTAATCTCTGCCCTAGCATGATTAATCAAAATGTTTCTTGTGTTTTAAGTGATATTTGGATGCCCTGACCAGTTGGCTCAGTGGTAGAGCATCAGTCCAGCATGTAGATGTCCTGGGTTTGATTCCCGGCAGGGCACACAGGAGGAGCACCCATCTGCTTCTCCACCCCTCCCCCTCTCCTTTCTCTCTCCTTTCTCTCTATCTTTCTCTGCCCCTCCCGCAGTCAATGCTCCACTGGAGCAAGCTGGCCTGGGTGCTTAGGATGGATCCATGGTCTCACCTCAGAGCTAAAATGTCTTCAATTGCAACGGAGCAACACCCCAGATAGGCAGAGCATCACCCCCGGTGGGCATGCCGGGTGGATCCTGGTTGGGTGCATGTGGGAGTCTGTCTCTGCCTCCCAGCTTTTTCGCTTAAGAAAAATACAAAAAAAAAAAAAAAAAAAGATATTTGGGATGTGTAAGCATGGGACTTCACAAATGCAGCCTTGCTGCTTCAGGTTTCTGTCTTACTAGCATAGAACTTTTAATTCTATGCTGCATTTTCAAGTACATTCTACATAGGAGAGAGAGAACTTTCCATTTGACAAGGTGTTAATCAGAACTGAATTATCTAAACATTCAAATGTATATAGTTTTGTATATCAGATGAGTAAAATAATTTTCTATAGACTAGCTTCTGTTTTTGTACATTTCAAATCTTGTTTATCTTCCAGTAGCCACATCATTTTGCTGGGTGCAAAAAAAGAGCACAGTCATTTTATTATGGCACCTGGCCCTATTTCTTTGTACCATGAAGCTGAGTGAACCAGCACAGTGGGAAATAGGGGTATATCTTTACTCCCTACTAGGATGACTAGCATTAACTCAGTTATACATAGCAGTGACTGTGAACCACACAAATAGAGTCCACGATATTCAAATATTATCCCCAACTCAATTTCCCCTTTATTGAATCCCCCCAAAAAATGATTTTTGGCCACTCTAGGTTCATCTATCAGGAGAGTGTGATGGAGGGGACATTAGGGTTAAAAGAGATAGTATTAACCTATTGCAATTAAGCTATTTTACTTATGTCAAGTTTACAGAATTCTATAATCATATGACCGTGTTGATCAAGTTCCAGTTGGGATCTTGTATGGGTTCCATGCCAACAAGGGGCTCTGAAGTTATGCTTCATTTCCTCCACAGCAAATCTGTACCTGGGTGTTCCAAAGAAGCAGAGGATGTTGACTACTTAAAGAATAGGCAAGATTACAACTAATGGTAGTGTTAGAGCATAATTAAGAAGGTAGAACTAGTATGCACTCTGAGGTCAGAGTCTACAGGGCATGTTTAGGCCGTGGCAGATGGTTCTGTCTGACATATACCACATGGCAAGGAATGCAGTACAAGCTGTCATCAAAGAGTTAGGTTGGGAAACCAGTGGGTTCCTTAAACACCAGCACAAGAAAATGGAGTTGATGCCTGACCTGTGGTGGCACAGTGGGTAAAGTGTCAACCTGGAACACTGAGGTCGCTGGTTCGAAACCCTGGACTTGCCTGGTCAAAGCACATATGGGAGTTGATTCCTACTCCTCCCCCCTTCTCCCCCCCCCCTCTTTCTTTCTCTCTCTCCTCTCTAAAATGAGTAAATAAATTCTTAAAAACATTTTTTAATTAGAAATTGGAGTTGAAATACATACATCAGATTCCTTCCTTTCACTTCTGTGATTCAGGAGCCTTTGTTTGGCTTTATTAATTCAAGTGTCTTTATCTGTGTTTGTTACTGTCTATTCTTTTTTTCAAAGCATAAGCCTTTTAATGAACAAGGTGTTTGCTCCTGCTGAACCTCCTCTGTAGTTCATCATTGTTAGTTTTTTCTTTTAACCTCCTGAATTTTACTTTAACCTGAAATGACCACTTTGGAGTTTCTTCCGACAGCATTGCTGGAACACATACAGCGAGTTTTGCCCCTTTACTGCTTGTCATTGTTCTTAGCATAACACTTAGGACCTCGTTCATGTCGAACACGTGCTGTGAACTGATTTTAAATGGCTCGAGTAAACTGACATGCTGAAGTATTTTAAACAATATGAAAAATTCTAGATCTGTATATATCAACTGGATAAAATGGGAAAACTTCAACTGAAGAAAAAGCATGTACCCCCAGGAATGTGGCAACAATATACTTCAAGTTGAAGGCATAACCATCCTCAGAAAAAAAAAAAAAAAGTCCAGTTCCTGATAAAAGCCAGTGAAAAACTCCATCACTTGTTTTTATAGCAGGAGCACTCCAATTTAATCAGCTTTACAAATCCTAAGATATATTTTATCTTGTGTGTGCTCATTCATATCTATTGTGGGTAGCTAGTGACTATTCTGTGAATTACTTGCATTTGCCTGTTTTGAACAGGCATGGTTTCTGCAACCCAAAATGAAAGAAAAATGATACTGTTCATCATCTTGAACTTCTTTGCTCCTTTTATGGCAATCCTGGGAGTCATTTTCCTAATGGAGTGATATTTAAGACTAAAGTATTTTGGACAGCTAAAATTCTGCTAAAATTTGACTTGGTTTCTCTCGTGTGGTTTCTTCATCATGGTGTCTGAAAGCATGTCACAGCTGCTGCATTCATCACGGGCCAGGCAGAAACCCAGCCAGGCACTCCGGTAGGGAAAGTGATCTCTTCTCGGTACTTCACCATAAATTGTGCTGCTACTGATATCATTACCAATTTTTTTTAAATGAGTCTCCAGATTTCAGTGCTGTGGAGTTCTCTAGGCATCATTTGAAAAGCCCTGTCTGATACCCATACAATCCATACAGGAAAGAAAATCTGGTTTTCTCCAAAAACAAGTGATGGGCCTTTTCACTCATTTTTTTTAATTGGGATATAGACAGGACTAATAGGTAGAGAGTACTGTCAAATCATTTAACTCACCTATAAGAGAGAGCATGCACCCCAGGAGAGTTGCTATCGTGCCTTGACTAGTGGGTCAAATGTCCTGCCAGATATGCCCATGTGGCTATAGAGTAATGTTGCCTTTTGATACTCAGTGTTCACCACCCTTTCCTTTTATCTGAATCCTTCTATTCAAATCTTTATTTCTGCTGAACTCTTTAGATGAAAAGAATTGCTACAGCATTAAAAAAGTATCATTCCCCTTATTTCCACACACCTACCCATGTAAAGAATGTGACCCCAACAATAGAAGTGTCAGGTGAGTAAAACTCAAGTAGAAATCCAGTCCAGAATACTTAGAAACTTAATTTCTCTGGACCTTGATTTCCTTATTAGCCTTATAAGTCATAGAACTCTCTCCCTGTAGATGTGGAATGGGACTTTGGTGTAGCTTATCTGACATGCATCCTTAGCTGGTAAAGAGAAGCTGGACTGGACTCAAGTAGAGCAGCTTCTTGGAGGTTCTACACTGCCAGAGCCCATGTAGTAGGCACCATTTCTCTTGAAGACATATCTATATTTTAATGTCATAGTCATTCAATCAGTATCAAAGTCATTCCACAAGTGTTGAAGTACAAGACAAAGGCATTTGTCTAGGTGCTGACTAGTTAAGAGTCTATTAAGAAAATGTACTATATGAAACCAAAATGCAGCTTATGTGTACTATCAATATTATTAATATACCACAAATATTGATTATCTGGTAAATATATTTTTTCCTATTTATTTGTTTTTTGTTTTTGTTTTTTACAGGGATAGAGAGAGAGAGTCAGAGAGAGGGATAGATAGGAACAGACAGACAGGAACAGAGAGAGGTGAGAAGCATCAGTCATTAGTTTTTCATTGCCATTGATACCATAGTTGTTCATTGATTGCTTTCTCACATGTGCCTTGACCGCATGCCTTCAGCAGACTGAGCACCCCCTTGCTGGAGCCAGCGACCTTGGGTCCAAGCTGGCAAGCTTTTTGCTCTAGCCAGATGGGCTCGCTGGCGACCTAGGGGTCTCGAGCCTGGGTCTTCCGCATCCCAGTCCTACGCTCTATCCACTGCGCCACTGCCTGGTCAGGCTGTTTATAAGTTTATAAAAACTTTTAACCATTTGTAATTCATTTTCATCAAAGAAGTTAAATATTTACCAGTTTAGGTGTATTTCAGTAGCTGTCCCCCACCACACCCCTTCCTCCATAGTTACCTTGCTAGCTTAAGCAGCAGTATCGGTAGAATTGAGAGGAGAAAAACGTGTTTTCTTTCTTCAAATAAGTGTTTTGGTGATTTGATAATTCAGTAGCACAGAAGTAATCGTTAGAGCAAAGAAAAACTGAAACTCTAAGAGGCCAGGATTTATCCCTCTTTGTACATAAACAGTTTATCATGTTTTATCATATTGACTCCAGTTTCTTGGTCCAGCCTCCTGCCCCACCTTTCCTCTAGGCTCACATGGCAGGCTTGGTTAATGGCTTGTCATCCTACATGCCCTTTGTTCTGTAGTCCCTGGGAACACAGACTCCCGATTTCCTCACTGTTCTGCATGTGATGCTTTGATGGACCTTCCCCAATCCTTTATTCACCTCAGGCCTGTCTCTACTCCCTCTCCCTGGATGCCAATGTGATTTCCACTATGAGTGTCATACTCATCTGTTTGAACAGCCAGTTGTACAGCTAGTATCTGATTTCTCATGTGTATCAAGATATATCAAAAGCAAATTGCTCTAACCCTCAGTGCGCTAAAGCCAAGATCCGTGGTTTCTTCTGAAACAAATCATATCCCTTACGAAAATTTTCCTATTGCTCACTCTTTCCCAAGTACAAAGTAGAGGATGGTTTTAAGTTTCTGCTTTCTGCCCTTTCCCATTTGCTTTGTATGCACAGTTCTTGCTCATTTCTCCCATGTTTTCTTCTGGTCTATTTATTGCATCTCTGCCTGTAACTGCTGGGTCCCTGTTTCTCTCCTTCCCATGGCTTTTCCAGCCTCTCTGTGCTTGAGGTTTCTTACTTCTGACGCCTGTCAACACATTACCTGTGACACCCCCCCCGCCCCCGAAGTTCTCCAGGTATCAGTCTTCCTAGAACAAAATAGCACCAATATTGCTGTCAAGCTGGCCTTCCTGATTTTGCTCAGGGTAATGATTAGCTATCTTTAAATAAATCCCAGCTCTTCTCACCATACAATTTAGAACATGTGCTTTTGTGATGTTTGATAGGAGGCTCACATATAAGATCGCTGTTTGTTTTCTCTGCACCCTGAAGCACCATACAGATGATTCTTTGGTTCCTGGTTTCGGTCTATGTAACTGAGACATCTTTCAAACTGCCAATACAGAATTTTACGTATAACACGTCATCTGTCAGTTAAGCCAACTCCATCCCAGACACACACCCTCTAAATGTGGAAATAATCTGTGGTGGTGTGTTGAGTGCAATTTTACAGCAAAGAGACAGAAACTTATATGTATGTACATAACTTACATTTGTATTGGCCTTTATATCTTATTTGATTCATTGATGTACCAGTTTGAGCTTTTTAACTAGTTGCTGCCTCTTTCAAAATTATTTTTCTTAAAATGTATTAGGTGACTTTCCTAAGTGCTCCCTTTGTTTCATTTACAGGGGACGTTGGGCAAGTAGCAGCACCCCTTTTAGTTCTAATTTTACTGTCATAGAAATGGTGATTGCTTGGGAATTGGAAGATGTGTCATTATTCATAGACACCTGGGAGCTGAGTCCAGTGCGAGTTGGCTCAAGGCCTGGGGAACTTAATGAATCTATCTGTCTCCTTAAGGGGAAGAGCAGTGAATGTGAGTAAATATTTCCTGAGTGAACAAACATAAGTCCTGAATATGCATGGGCAGTACTCCAGAAAGAATTGAACTTTCCTGACGTGGCAGGACCCTGTCTTGCAAGGACAGAGTCACCTAGTGACTGCACACCTAATCAGGAACTCTTGTCCTTGGAGGGACATGGCTTCTCTTTGGCTTCCATTAACTTTTTGCGTATCCTGATAAATAAAATGTGACTGAATTCAGTCTACATTGTGTGTGTTCATTAGTGTGAGTTCTTTAATCCATGTATGAACCTCCCAGAGCGCTGCACTGGTGTCTGCCATTCTTTGTACTAAAATGTTCTTTGTCCCCACATCTCCGTCTTTAAAAGACAGCATAGAGTAAGCACCATGACTATGATCTTAATATCATTCACTCCTTGTGGAGTTCTTGATACATCATGAGGCCACAACTATTTGACTGTGGGAAAATATAATGCAGTTGTTTGTATAAGACTTTATGCTTTAAAATGCAATACATTTCCTATTTTATTTGGACTTTACAGCCACTGGATTTTAAACAATGATTCTAAGATAGACTGCTATTCTATTGAGCTGAACTGAGGGCTTTTGCCTCTAAAATCTAAGTCTTTTCTCAATTAGCTGAAACATACCAATGGAGAGGCTGTTTTCTCATCCATGTTTGAACTACCTTCCCACACCATTATTTTTTTCTTAAAAGCTTTAATTTCTATAATAAGACTATATCAGGTTAAGTAAAAAATTATGTCCTACTGTTTTCATCTACATGTTATTCCATGAAAATTACCCTGAATTTTAGGAATTGAGCTTTTTGAGCAGATAACACCATACACAACAATAGCAAGTGTGGTTCCTTCCTTTTAATTGGGGGAGGGGATGTCCTGCAGGAAAATTGCATACTAAGCAGTGTCCCGCATGCCTTATTTCATTTCAGCCTCCCATCAATTCTGTGGTTTGTGGTTATCAGCAGGTTTTAAATGGTGAGACTGTGTCACTGAGCAGTTCAGTGTCATAGAGCCAGGAAATGTGAAGCTCAGTCTATTTGACCCCCAACCCCGTGGTCCTCTCCACTATACCAACGCGTGATAGTTCTTATTGTTGATTTTCTAATCTTACCGTTAAGTTATATGCTTCTTCGGTGCAGAGGTTATATTTTATTTGTTTTCCCTCTTCGCCCCCTCCCCCCAGGAAGTCCCATAAAACCAGATTAGTTGTTTCCTTCTCATTTTGGTTAGACCTGCTTGTGAGATGCGCCTTTTATTCTGCTATATATATCCAAGGCTTTGCTCTAATCATCCTCAGTACATCTAGATACCTGCCTTCTCTTGCATGCTAGGACATACCTTTCTCTGTCTTTAATTTGTCTTTAAATCAAGAACTCAGTCTGGCCTGACCAGGCAATGCCACAGTGGATAGAGCGTCAGACTAGGAAATGGAGGACCCAGGTTTGAGGCCCCGAGGTTGGCAGCTTGAGCGCCGGCTCATCTGGTTTGAGCAAAGCTCACCAGCTTGGACCCAAGGTCACTGCCTCGAGCAAGAGGTTACTCGGTCTATTGAAGGCCCGCGGTCAAGGCACATGTAAGAAAGCAATCAAGGAACAACTAAGGTGTCGCAACAAAAAACTAATGATTGATGCTTCTCACCTCTCTCTGTTCCTGTTTGTCTGTCCCTATCTGTCTCTCTCTCTCTGATTCTCTCTTTCTGTCTCTGTAAAAAAAAAACAACAACCCCCCCCCCCACAAAACTCAGTCTGTTTCTGTTTCTGACAGCCACCTTCAAATGAGGCTTTGGAAATTTAAAATATAAATTTTAAATTGCCAAAAGAAGGGATGTTTAAAACTCTGAGTAGCTGTTCTATTTAAAGATGCTCATTATTAATTCTAATATGAAATGATTTGTACTTCTTATATGACACATATAAGATAGCCAAGAAGAGCCTGACCAGGCGGTGGTACAGTGGATAGAGTGTCGGACTGGGATGAGGAAGACCCAGGTTCGAGACCTCGAGCTCGCCAGCTTGAGCGCGGGCCCATCTGGCTTGAGCAAAAGTTCGCCAGCTTGGACCCAAGGTCGCTGGCTCCAGCAAGGGGTGTCTCGGTCTGCTGAAGGCCCGCGGTGAAGGCACATGTGAGAAGGCAATCAATGAACAACTATGGTATCACAACGGCAATGAAAAACTGATGATTGATGCTTCTCACTTCTCTCCGTTCCTGTCTGTCTATCCCTATCTATCCCTCTCGCTGACTCTCTCTCTGTCCCTGTAAAAAATAAAAAAATTAAAAAAAAAAAGATAGGCAAGAAGAAATGAGAACGCTACTCCACAGGAGACATTAAAGTGTGGAATACAGAAAAAGAAGAGAAGCACAAAACTTAATGATTGCTAATTAGCTGTGAGTGTGTTTAGGAAATATCTAACCGTCTTACAGTTTGCTTTCTGTTTATGTTAGGAATTGGTACACCAATACAAAACTATCTTCTGGGAGGTATACTGTAACACCATGGCATATTGATTGAATACAGAGACTCAAATACATGTTATAAAATTATGTCTTAAATAATAACATGTTGTTATTAAAATAACAGATATTGATAAGTGAGGTGGTGTAGCCATGTCCTTAAACTTGAAGAAAAACTATCTACCATGGCTTATTTAAGAAAAATATATTTATCACATGTGAAAAATAAGAGGTTTTTTTCACATACACATACACACTCACACTCTCATGCACACATATTCTATATATACCTATATATATGTATGTGACTCAGCTGAAAAAACAGTGTAACCAAAATTGTCATTCACTCAAATTTCTGTATCTGTACCTCTAAAATAATATATTTCTTTTACCTTCGCATATCATGGTGGTTTTACTTGCTTTTTATTTTTTTACTTTATTTTATTATTATTTTTTTAACAAGAGAAGGGGAGGTAGACTCCCGCATGTACTCTTCCTGGGATCCACCCGGCAACCCTGGCTGGGGCCAATGCTTGAACCAGTCGAGCCACTAGCTACAGGAAGGGAAGAAAGAAAGAGGGGTGGGGAGAGAAAGAAATGGTCACTTTTCATGTGTGTGCCCTGACTGGGGATTGAACCCAGGACTTCCGCATGCCGGGCAGATGCTCTTCCAGTGAGCCAGCTGGCCAGGACCTGCTTTTTATTTGTTTGTTATATTTTGTTCTTCTCCAATTTGATGTGCAAAGTACAGATCTGTTTGAAATGCTTGAAAATAAACCAGAGTTTCATAGAATTTGCCTCTTTTATTAGTTTTAAAGATAATGAGTTACTTCTGAAGACATCACATTTAGACTGACTTGTTCGCTTCATGAGAAGCAGTTAGTCTTCAGCTTACCCAAAGGAGGGAAAAATACAGAATCAGGACTGGGACTCTGTTGTCTTCAGACTTAATGGTACTTTGTTTTACTTCTGCTCTTCTCGTTTTTACCTGTTTCATTCAGAACACTTGGCAACCATACAACTAATGCTATGTCACTTTCTTGAGAAAAATTTTAAATGGAGATGGAGAAGGTGGAAAATAATGTAGTGAAATGTGTATTAATAAGTAAATAGTTGAAGTGACCTTAAAATTGATAATACCTTTTGACATAGTGTTTTATCCTAAATAGCATGATAATTTTTTATTATAAAATAAGCTATTTTAATAAAAAAAAAACAGCTTCTATCTAAACAAGGCTGAAGATATTGACAATTCTGTTTCATACACAGAATAACAATGTTGGAACTCATAGAAAAATCAAATTTGTAAATAATTTCCAATAGATTTACTTTTTAATAACTGTACCATATAAAATGAGGTATGAAAAATGTTATCTTAAACTACAATAGCTTGAGAGAGTTGGGGAATTAGTTTCAAAATATTGATTAATGGGGAGTTGCATTTCTACTGTTTACCACTTCTTTTTCCCAAAAGCACACCAACAAAAAGTTAATTTTTATATAAGAGCAATTTTAAACCACACATGGATTAATTTTTTGAGAGTTTCCTCTTTAGTGACCAATTTTGTAAGAAACAAATTATTTTAGGCCTAATTGCAAGCAGAATAGTTAGGCCACTAGCTCCGCTAATAGCATGACCTCTTTTTTCAGAATTTAATAACTGAATCAAATATTTAATAGTGGAAGCTTCCATTAAATCAAAAAGAAATCTGGATATATTATTAGGAGAAGTAACTTGTTTTTCTTATCAGCTTTATCTACTATAGTAGATAAAGGAAGAGAATAGGACTGTTCTCTTTGTGTACTTAAGTAGACATTAATGCTATAACTGCAACAAATAATTTATTTCTCTATGTATCATCATTCAGAAAATTTGGGGAGCCCTAAATAGGAGTAATAGCTATGCTTCCAGCTCTACTGAATAGCAGATTGCACTGGCCATGTGAACCTCTTCGCTTGTCTGCTGGATAATCATTGTTTTTAATACTCAAGTATATTTTCTAGCTCAGGTTTAGATTGCACATTGTCAGCCTCCGCATTGCCCAGCAGATTTTGCTCAAGTACAATGACTTGTTTAGAAATGCAAGTGGGGAAAGATGAGCGTTGAAAGATTTTGTTTCCATGTGTCATTCTATGAATAGATGACAAAAGATCATTAAATAGATTAATTTACAAGCATCCTTGAGAAACAGAATGTTTTTACATAAAAGGACGTTGTAAACCTTTTTAATTAAATTGCATTGTACCATGCACTCTCTTCTCCTCAGGGTTCTATTGACCTCTCACCTCTGGTTTTATCCTACAGGCACTCCACTGCTGGTAAGGAGAAGCAGTGACCCAGCGCCAGGCCCACCTGCTGATGCCCAGCCAAGCGCTTCACACCCCAGTGGCCAGAGTCTGAAACCTGTTATTCCAGTAGGTACTTTTGCATTTCTAATAAAAGATCAAAGTGCCTTACCCATAGATAGATTTGCAGTCTTGAGTAAATTGACAATTACACCTTTTGATAAGATATATAATATTAGTTATAATAATAGCTAGTATGAGCTATTACTAGTGTATAGTTATAATGTTGCTTTTGTCTATATAGCAGATTATGTGCCTATCAGTGTTTTAAGTGCTTTACATTAAGTCATCAAAACTTGGACATCAAAGGAATAACATGTTTTTGTATCTGTTTTACTGATGATAAAATTGAAGCAGAGGAAGTTTTAGTAATCTGTCTAAAATCACAACTAGCAAGTGGCAGAGCCAAGAACTTAACCCAGGTGGTTCGGCTTCAAAGTCTATTCTCTTACCTAGCACACTATACTGTTGAATTCCATCATCCTCCTGCTTCATAATGCCCAAGGATGTAATTGATGTATTTTCAGTGTGTCAATGAAATACTTTTGAAGTCATAACATGTTGAATGGTGATATAGTTTGAAGATAACCAATATTATGGATATGTGGTGCCAGGATTGGGTTTCTAGAACTCAACATTGACATGAAAGAAAAATGAAATTGTATGCCAAAAGTGCTTATAACCAGATATAGTTTATGCTCTACTTATAAACCCATAGCTTAAATGGAGACTCGTTTCCTTAAGAGATTATGTCCTCCTTCCATATGAGACTGGGATCTTTCTGCTAAACCCTGAGTTGCTTTAAAGAGTTGTGGTTGTGGTTCAACCTGAAATGGTTTGAGAATTAGACTCAGTAATGTATCCATATTAAAACATCTCCCAGAAGCAAGACTCTTCCCATTTTAAGTCTTACTGTCTATAATACCTTAAGAAAAAGGCAATAGTTTACAGGCATATAGGAATGATTAATGAGATAAATAGACTATCTCAATTTTGTACAAAATATTCTTATCAAGAACCTGTGTCAGTGTGTTTGAGGTAGAAGTCACTGTATCAAATCATTAGTTAGTTACTAATAGATTAGTAGCAATATTTTGGCATATTTTTTTCTGTGAAGAAGGAAACAAGTATCCTGAAAGCATTTTGGATATAATATTTCTTACTCTTCGTTTTTTTAAAGAACTATATTTAACGGAAAATTACTTTAATAAAAATTAGGTGTATGCATTTTGCTGTAATGATTAGTATAAACAGAACCAGTATGTGGTATGATTTGTGTTTGTATGTGTGTGTTTAACATACACTAATTGAGACTGTGTTAAGCCTAAATAAATTGGATTGGAGGAAAAAAGAACTATGTAATTTAGAGAATAATTACATAAAAGAAAAAAACTACAGTTTACTGCCTATTTTACAGTGCCAGTGTACCCTAAAATGAGGTACATTGCATCTCATGTGCCACCATCATTTCCGTGCAGAATACCCACCAATTAGTTCCATGTTTCTATTGCTTATACTCTGTGTTTAGACCAATTGAAAACACATCAATATAGCTTTCCCTAGAGGAAATGAGGGCTACCGTCTTTCTGATAGATTTTGTATTCTTACCAAAATATGATGTCAGTGTGTTCTAAGTGGGGACATTTGCAGTGAGAGATGTATTGTTATTAACAAAGATGCAAGTCCTGATTCTGAAAGAAATGCTGACACCCCAAATACTCTTACCTAACAATATGTAAGTTATCAACCATGGACTGAGGTCATGTGTATCAACAGTGAAAGGAAAACACATATTTTCTCCGTTTCTCACAGTGCTCTTTGTGATGACGAAGGGTAGACTTGAGACCCAAAGAATGGCGTCTGGTCCTTGCTTTACTGCAGAATAGTGGCACATCCTAGGCCTTTTTTGCTTCAGTTATAAAATAACTTTGCAAACTTTAAGCATTAACAGTCCCATATGCCTGACCAGGCGTTGGCGCAGTCGATAGAAAGTTTGACTGGGATGCGGAAGGACCCAGGTTCGAGACCTCAAAGTCACCATCTTGAGTGCGGACTCATCTGGTTTGAGCAAAAGCTCACCAGCTTGGACCCAAGGTCACTGGTTCCAGCAAGGGGTTACTCGATCAGCTGAAGGCCCACGGTCAAGGCACATATGAGAAAGCAATCAATGAACAACCAAGATGTCACAACATCAACAAAAACACGGATGACTGATGCTTCTCATCTCTCTTTGTTCCTTTCTGTCTGTCCCTATCTATCCCTCTCCCTGACTCTCTGTCTCTGTAAAAAAAAAAAAAAAAAAAAAAAACCACAAAAAAACAGTCCAATGTACTTTGCCTTTTTTTAAATCCCTTTATCACTAGTGCCAAGCACGTGCAGGGGGCTCAGGGTGTATGCGTTGGATATAGAAATGCAAGACTCACAATAATCTGGGGCAAGCCCTAGAAGTTCTCAGCAATTACCCAACTTTTCTAATTTGACCACTTTCTGCTCCCAAAAGAATGTCCCAGGTAAAGTTTATCTGCTCAAGGGTTTGGTTCACCCCAGGCAAGAAACAAATAGATAGTTTAATTGCCCTATTGTGTGGGATAGGCAGAGTTAGGAAGTGAAGACATGTAGATGTGACTATTTTCCCTAAAAGAAAAATACATTAGTGTATGGGTGTGTATTGTAAATCTATGCATTAATCCCTGCATGTTCAAACTTACAGACTGCTTAGAACTGCCCTGTCCAATATCATAGCCACTGGTGACATGTGGCTATTGAGCACTAAAAATGTATTTTAAGTGTAATATGCATATTGGATTTCCAAGATTGAAATATAAAAAGTAAGATATAATGTCTTAATAATAATATTCATACTGATTACATGTTAAAATGGTGCTGTTTGGTGCAATGGGTTGAATAAAATATGTAATCAAAATTATCTTCACCTATTTTTATTTTTTAAAATAATCATTTCTACTAGAAAATTACATATTACATATGTGGATCACATTCTACTTTTCTTTTATCGGCCGGAACAGCTCTAGACTGAAGTCAAATTGGATATAGCATTAATGAAATGGCGTGAGGCCCTTGGGACAAGTTCTTTGAGTTACACAGCATCTCTGGGGTAACAGCATGATTAGGTTTGCCTGGGGCAGTCCTAGCCCATGCCTGTTGTTCTGACATGATTATTAATAGTGTCCCCACTAATTCTCAGAGGTGTTCCTGTGTGGATGATAAATTATGTGGCACCCTACATGGTAGCCCTATAGTCACTTTTACTGTTTGCTCAGTGATAAGAGGAGTGGTCATTCAAGGAAGTCATGGGAACATAATCACAGCTCTCACACCAGAGCACGTGGATGATGGGCTTCTTTGTAGCAAGGCCTTGAGCCCAAGGAATACAGAGTTGGAGACTGAAGATTCTTTCTCAGCTCTCAGATTCCGTAATTCTACTTGATGCTTCCTCCACACCCTCGGTGACACCATACTTGATTCCTCTGACTTGATAAGCGATGATGAATATGGGGAGTGTGTGATAATCTACCCATGTAGCAACTAATATGAAAAATAATTGCTTAAAAAGCTTTCTTCAATTGCATTTCATTTCACTATCCAGAGGAAAAAAAAACAATCAAAATTTCCATCTCTTAAACAGAGTGTTCATGTGTAAGTAATTCACAGATGGCAGAGCCCCAAGTGGGTTATGTTCAATCATTCCCAAGAAATGAAACTTACTTATAACCCAGAGCAAAAGAAGCTGTAAGGATGAATATTTGACACGTTTGATTATGTTGAAATATTGCCTTTGAAACCACAGTTGATGACTGTAATTCTTAGTTGCACTTCATTAGACTAACTGTAGAGGGGAGAGTTTGCTTTGCTGCCTAGAGATATGTTTTTGAAAAGTTGAAAAAGTTGCACTTGTTTTCTAGCTGGTTAAGTTATTACAAATTGCTTATTTAAGATGTACACCTTCAGACAAGTTGGAGTTTTAAAAAGGTTTTAAATGAGAAAAATCAGATTCTCTGCAAGCCTCAAATTCTTTGAATAATGAAAAGCCACCAAACCTCATTGTTACTTAGATACCACCAGATAAACAGCATGAAAATTTGTTTCCTTTCTTCCTCTTTTCATAAACCTATCCAGTTAATCAGAATAGCATAATTATTAATGTGCAGCTAGTAATGACTGTTTTTCTTTCAAGGCAATAGAAAATCTAATTCACGGACTGCTTTTGAGTTAAAGAAAGTGAATCCTGGGGGCAAGATATTGTAGTGAGAATCAGCTTATGGGAAGTTTTACCTTCCTTGGCCCAATTGTAACCTGGTGTTCTTGGCTTAAGGGCATGCCATAAAACCAGGTTCTTGAAATTGATGTTCCTGAATTTGCTGCTGGAAGAGAACTCTAAAACAGATGTGATTTTTCTTCTTAATATCCGGTTCACTGTGGTTGTTTTTGCGTTTTAATGACTGTTAATAGTTTCACATTTAACCCCTAAAGCAAAAAGATCCTGCAGGGTGAGTAAATTAAAAAGTGGGTTCCTTAACTCTATAAGGCTGTGCTTGTTCTCAGAAAGTAAAGGACTTTGTTCAAAAACCGTTACTTGTCTTGCATCAGCAAAATAAATTAAGAAAATGCTGGTCTGTCTTTTAAAAGTCCCTATCTATAACATTTTATATATAAAAAAAATGACCTGGCAACCATTGAGGCTGTTAAAGTGCTGGTTTGTGAATAGGCTTCACAGGGTCTGCCAGCTCTCTGAAGTTCTGTGCGTTGGCATGGATTGAGTGTGTGTGTGTGTCTGATTTTCATGAAGGACACTCGGCCACTGTTGTCAGATTTTAAAAGGAAAAACAAAAGATCAAGAACTACTTGTTTTGGGGTTTTAGATAAAATAATATGGGGAAGACAACATTTCGCAAAGTAGGGTGAATGATAATGATTAAGAACTAAAGTGGAAATTGCCACCCTCTCCAAATATGTATTAAGTAATTAAGGTTATTTTATCATATTATCACCTTCTCTATCCAACACATAGTATGTAAATTCAAGATGTTGCGATGAATAGATGTTTCGAATGGCTTCACTGAGAGGCCAAAAATAACTCTTTTGTCAATGGCAGCACCCTTCTCAGCAACAGGAAGATTGGGGACAAGGGGCACAGGCTGGTGGGGGGAGGACACAGTGGGGGACCCATTTCCAGTGGTCCTGTGTGTTCACTGGGGACGAGAAGTAAAAACACAATGTTGGTTCTTTGGAGTTTTTTGTATTTTATCCCCAAAGAGAGTAGAAGATAGTGGGAGAAAGTATTTCCAGTGAATAGAAGCATTATCTTTGTGTGTTGCATAGAATTGATTTGAGAAACTTTCCCTGTGCGTCATATACATTGAAATTATAGTCAGTGTTGTTCCTGTTTAAACATTTTCGAATTCATGAAAGAAATCATCGAGATATTATATTACAGAGAAACTAAAATAGCTTGGCTTTTAGGGTAAAAACCATCGAATTGCCGCTGAGATATCAGAGGTCTTTCGGTTGTAAGTTGCTGACTGTCAAAACCCAACATAGAAACTTAACGGATATTCTGAATATCCAACTCATATATTTTTCCACATTAGATGTACAACCACCTAGCTGTGGAAACACGGGAACAAAATAATTGTAGATACCAATGTAAATTGGAAGGAAGGCTTCATGCATTCTCTTACATTGAGCAGAAACGGATACTGAAGAGAAAAAAGGAGGGAGAAATAGCATGTAATATATAATTGCATTATTTAGAGATACTGAAGCCTACAAAGGTTTTTCTTTATTTTCTCTCTCTCTCCTGACACAGTGATTTAATAATAGTCCTGGTGTTTGTAACTCCAGCTGTTCACGCTGTGTGCTGATAAGACCAGAGCTTGGAGACACATTGCAGCAATGGTTTTCATATGGCTTTGTTTTTAAGAGATAAAGCTGCCATCCAGTATTTCATGGGGCCAAATGTTTACTTAGTTTGGCAAGTTTAGGCAGCTTAATTTCTGAAGCATTCATATTTTAGGACTCAAGTTTAGGTGGGGAAAATGCAGAAGCCTTAATTATTCTACAACAGAGATTTCCACCAAATCTTATAGAAGTCCATGCATCAAATTTGTATTGTCTGAATGTCTGTGCCATAACTAATCAAAGAAACTGGGAAATGTGACCTCTGTTTACGTGTGTGCTCCCCCATCCTTTTTCTTGGGTCTAGTCCAGAACTGAAACTCTAAAGGTTCACTATGAAGAGGTCAGTTTCAGAAATTAAAAACGGTAACCGTGACATGTTGTCTTTTGCTGTTTAGATGGATCAGCACATAATTAAAATTGAATGAGTTTTGCTTTCATGTCAGTGTTAATTGATTAATCCATTAGATATTCAGGACTTCTGCTCTGTGCCATCTGGAAAGCATAAGACATGGTCCCTGTCCTCAGGACACTTAACAACCGACTTATGAAGACCATATCTAAAGCAGTTAAACAACTCGAGCAATCTGAAAGCGAGTATCAAATAATTAAATCATACATTTTCTAAACAGTCAAAATTAGTGTCCTTTGCCGCTAGTCTATACTCTGCTCAGCCTCCACAGCCCCTCAAGGGAATTGCCCTGTGTCGTATCCCTGTTAGTTCTCGTCTCACTCAAATGTAGCTGCCTGTTTATGTGTCTGCTACAAAACTGAGTTCCTCAGAGATATGAGCCAGAGTATTCGTTTTGTATTCAAGCCCCCAGCCACCGTGCCTGGCACGTAAATGTATGATTAGTTGATTACAACTGAGATGGGCAAAATGAATTCAATTCAACAAGTTTTAACTCATTTTGTAAAGATGTTTATATTTGTGTGTATGTATATTGTGTGTTTATATGAATTAGAATGTAAAAACTGAAATAATCTGTATAACATTTTCTCCTTAACAAGCTTTTGTAGTTTAGAATTTTCTGCTTTAGGAGCTCTCCCCTTAGAATTAAAACGCTGGTTGGTAGCTGAGGCCAGCAGTTTCAGTTGTGTGATCCATTTCATCTTAGAGTTCTAGCAATGATCATCATAGAAATTGGTGCTGAGAAAGAATAAACATTAAAAGAAGAGATAAACTTTGATAATTCTAGCTATTAGCAATTATAAAAGCTGATTTTGTGCCGTTCAGAAGAGGATTGGATAAAGAAGATGTCACACACACACACACACACACACACACACACACACAATGGAATACTACTCAGCCATAAGAAATGATGACATAGGATCATTTACGACCACATGGATGGACCTTGATAACATTATGCTGAGTGAAATAAGTAAATGAGAGAAAGCTGAGAACTGTATGATTCCATACATAGGTGGTGCACAAAGTTGAGTCTCATGGACATAGACAGGGGTGTAGTGGTTACCAGAGGGAAGGGAGGGTTGAGGAGGGAGGGGGATGGGGTAAAGGGAGGTGCTTAAAGAGAAACAAAATATAGGGTGACAGAAGATGATTTGACTTTGGGTAATGGGTATACATCATAATCGACTGTCCAAAGGATGTGGAGATATTTTCTCTAAATCTATGTACTCTGATTGACCAGTGTCACCCTGTTAAATTTAATTCTCTAAATAAATTTTTTTTTAAAAGCTGATTTTGTTAGTGCTTATGATATATGAACAAAGAATAGAAATTATTGTGCATTCAATAGTCAGTTATTGAATGACTCTTTGTCAACAAAACTGTGAGTATTTAGAAAATTACTGTAGACTAGAAATTTCTAGATAAGATATATCTCTTATACCTATAAAAATAAAGTTTATTTTCTTCCAAATTTTTCTCATATTCCCTTTTCTTTAAAAAGTTCATCTGCTTTCAAGTGATGTAAAAGAAAAGAATAATCCTGATATGTGAATTAATTCAAAAGTATGGGAACATTTACAAGATGTTTCTTAGCAAAGCACTAATAAATATCTCACATTAGTGGCACAGGGAAATGTAGTTTGACAGCATTGCTTGAAATTTGGTAAAGATGATGTTTGAAGGAGTTTTATTCTAAAGGTCAAGTTCCTGGGTCCTGATTGCATCCATAACTCTGTGACTCTCAGAAAATGATTTAAATTGTGGATGATTTTCTAAGAAATCTTATGTAACTAAAAGGAAATAATAAATAGAAACTCCATATGAGCTCCTGTTGTTCTTAGAGTCTCAAACTAGTGACTTCAGGGATCCAGATGTGAATTACTAAATTGGTTGGTATGGATTCAACTTTAAGAATCCTTTTAATGTCTCGATATTTATGTGTTCATGGAATGAGGTTATTCTATCCAAAACACTAATTTTTTTTTTTTTATTTCTCAAGGTAATAGTATTAAGAAACGTATATATTTTGAAAAGCCAAATACAAACACACACACACACAATCATAAAAGTATGCATACATGTACATATGCATACTTTGGAGGAGAGCATTACTTAATCTGAAGATGAAAATCAAGTAGGTCATGTTACTTTATTGTGAAAGCTCACGAATGTTGGCCCTGTCCTCCATATGTTCTGATCTTATATATGTTCCTTCCTTCCATGTTGTGAACATTTATGAATATTGATGGTCTCGACAGAGAGGGTTAATGAGAGTTCATCTTGAGAAGAGGCAAGACAATCCCTATTGAGAAGGAGAGAAAAATGTTTTTTTTCATTGAGCATGGTGTGATTCTTAGAAATCTCTTCTTCTGGGGGATATTTTTTTTTTCCTACAATACAAATTCTTCTGAATTGCACATTTCATTTTGGTTTTTCCTTTCAAAACCTAGTTGCAGAATGACAGGGTACAGATATTTAAAGGACTTTTCTCTTTCTCTAGAGGAGTGGCTGTTTTCCTAATAGCGCTGTACTTGAAAATGGAATTCTGATTTAGATAAATCACATTGTAAAAGTAGCTACTGTGTGTGTTTTACGCTTGCGGAAACATACAGCATCCTGGTAAGCAGTATATGAGCTTGTCACACTACACGGCTTTTGATGTCTGATTAGATGATCATAGGGACATCTGGAGTGAGTTAGTTTTGAAGTTGCTGGTGTGAAGCACTGGAGAATCCAAAGCCTTCTGACAGACCTGAACCAGTAAAAACATAGCTACTTTTAGCAAATCTTTTTAACTTGCAACTGGCAGACAGTTTTCAGACTGACATAGTCCTGATGTTATCCAGCCTACTCTCCCTACGGAACTGCCTACCTTTCAAGCAAAGAATGGGTAAGTGGCATTTGTTGCAAAAATCATAAAGAACTACCCTCCTTCAAAAGGAAAAGGCAGATTCTTAAGCATCAGAAGTGAGACTTGATAGACTTCCTTAAAGAAATTGTATTGTTTCCTTTTTCTCTGCCTTTAATTTCAGTCACTGTGTCAAACATCCATCCTTTTATAATTTTCATTTTAAAATTAATATTTTTGACACTTAGCTATGTTCTGTGACTATCCAAAGATAAACAAAGAGGCATAAAAATAGAGGTTTTACTAGTATGAGGTGATTCCGTATTGTTTCACGAATAAAATTATTATATCCTATAACTATCTGTCTTAAAACATTGGAACATTTTCCATACATCCAGAGTATATTTTAAATATCTTGGTATAGCTTTTTTCTCTTTTATTATTGCAGTTAATACACATAATATAATATTTACCATCTTAATAATTTTAAGTGCACATTTAAGTCATACTAAGCACATTTATCACACCATCCATCTCCAGAACTCTTTTTACCTTGCAAAACTGAAAGTCTGTGTGAATATCTCCTCAAATCCCCTCTCTGAGCCATTCTACTTTCTGTCTATGATTTTAACTACTCTAAGGATCACACATATCTTTCTTTTGATTACTGTCTTATTTTACTTAGCCTAATGCCCTCAAGGTTTATCCATGTTATTGTATATGCCAGGACTCCCTTTCTTTTTATGACTGAATAATACTCCATTATATGTATGTACCACACTTGGCTTCTGCACTCATCTGTTTGATAGATGCTTGTGTTGCTTTTATCCTTTAGGTATTGTGAATAATGCTGCTATGCACATAAGAGTCTTTTAATTATCTTGGGTATATACCCACAAGTGGAATTGCTGGATTATATGGCTAATATATTTGGAATTATTTGAGAAACCACTGTACTGTTTTCTCCAGTGGCTGTACCATTTTCATTTCTCAACAACAGAGCACAATGGTTTCGATCTCTCCACATCCTCACCATCAGTTGTTATTTTCTGTTTTTAGATAGTAGCCATATATATGTTTATGAGGCAGCATCTTGTGATCTTGATTTGAATTTTTCTAATGATTCGTGATGTAAAATACCATTTCATGTGCTTGTTAGCCATTCTTATATCTTTCTTAAAGAAATGTCTATTTAAGATTTTACCCATTTTTGACTTGGGTTGTTTGTTTTGTTGTTGTTGACTTTTAGATATTATATAATCTGGATATTAATCCCTTATCAGATAAATGATTTGCAAATATTTTCTTCCATTCTGTATGTTGCCTTTTTTGCTATGTTAATAGTGCCCATAGTGCCCTTGATGCACAAAGGTCTTTTATTTTCACAAAGACAAAGTGGACTATGTTGTTATTTGTGTTTTTGGTGTCATATTTAAGAAGTTGCTGCCAACTTCAGTGTTGCAAAGGTTTTGCCCTGTTTTCTTCTAAGAATTTTATAGTATTAGCTCTTATGTTTAGGTTTTTGATTTATGCTGAGTTAATATTTGTATGTGACATTAGATAAATATGCAGTTTAGTACTTTTGCTTGTAAATATCCAGTTTTTTCCTGAACCACTTATTGAGAAAATGGTCCTGTCCCCCTTGTCAAAAATCATCTGACCATATTCAAAGGTTTGCCTTTAGATTGTGGTCATGACTCCGCAAGCCTACCCCTGCCTATATGGTCAGCTTCACCTCTAGCCACATCACACTAGACATCTCACACATGCACTTTCTCATATGTGCAAAGCATGCTTCTTCCTGTGTGTCTTTGCCCAGATGTTTATTCTGCCAGGCAAACAGCAAATGATATTTGCTCCTTTTTCCTAGTGACTGGCCAATTTTTCTTATAAAATCCAGTGCAATAATGTCTATGGTCTTTCTCTTTCCTAATTGTTCCCTATCCACTCTTTGTTATAAGCAGAATTAACTACTGTCTAGGCTTGGCACACTGGCATGTCTTCATTATAATTCTTTATAACTTTATTATTTCCCACCTTTTTATGTGCTACCTGTGGGCAGATTGAATTTCCTTCCACACACCCACCCCACAGCACAGTGCCTAAAGAACAGGAGGTTTATGTAGGGAGTGGGTTATGTTCTGATTGCACAATACCCTATTTAAACCACAAAGCAATTTAATTGACATTTTACTAGCATTAATTTGTGTGTTAGGTAGGCCAAAAAATGACCAGGACATACTACCTAGCCTGTCAGAAAGGAAGGAGGGACTTTCTCTGCTTAGAGTACAGTTCATATCAGATGTGGACATTTTATTAATATATGCAAATATTTTTATTTTCCCCCCTTAAAATTTTGCAAGTTCTACTGCATTGACTGTTTTAGAGATGAAGAAGCTAAAATTCAAACAACTCATTTATTTGCCCCAGATCATATGACAAATAAGTAGAAGTGCTAGAATTTTACTTAAAATAAGTCTTAATCCAAAGGCCAGCCTCTTTTCCTTCTGCCCTCCATCAGATGTCAGCCTTGGAAGTAGCACTCTCACATCTGTACTTCTGTCTCAGGAATGCTGCCATTGCTGAAATGCTTTGGGCAGTCTTCATTTGAAACTGCCTTCAAAGGACTTTATGAGCTTCCTCCTAAAAAAATTTATTGCATTATTTTATAGTCACATTTTTATTTACCAAAAATGGTATTGTTCTATATGATACTGCAATTTATATTGTAAAGTTTATTTCAAATGGCCTGACTATTTATAAAAGTTAGATAGGCCTATGAAGCAGAAAGATTTGACACCACAGAAAGAAATCTAATGCAGGCATTAAAAATACATATGGAAGAATAGATTCAGATGTGCTTAAAGCGGCAGATTTTTATAGCCATTCTTTGTTTATTCAATTGTCTAGTGGTTAAGACAAGTAGGTTTTATCCCTGACTCATTTGCTGGCTCTTTGTCAAGTTAGGCAAGTATAATTTTGTTCTCTGTCTGGAAGAAGAAGATTGTCTTCTATCTTGCTCACAGTGGAATTGCAAGGTTAATGCCTTTTATCTTGAGTATAGCATTTAGCAGACTGAGGGTGCTTAATATATGTTAATAATAGGGATAATAATGAATGTTGATAATTGAAGGTCTTTTCTAATTACCAAATTTCTAATGTGTGTTAATGTAATAAAAGGGAAATTACTTAAATTATTATGCATACACACAAAAGCTAGAGCTAGCCACAGCTTTTATTGTTAGTTTCCTAACTAACACCATACATGTGAATTCAAAATTTAGAAATCCAGTTATGATGACAGTTTCACTAGAGTCATGTACAGAGAACTGGTGCAGGTTCTAGAAATTAGTAGGACATTTGTTTGAGTTGAAAAACATCTTTATGTATGGGAAATATCAAGGGACTCGTGATTGGAGCATGACCACATAAAATTGTGCATTGGACATTGTAGTTATACGTTATCCCAAAAAATGCTCTTTGTGAGTTCTGTGAGAGAAAGGTACTTTTTCTAGAAGCTGGGCACCATCCCAGGAAGAGGGAACAGATCTGCTTGGAAGATCTGTAAAGACTTTGGTGGAATAAAGAAGACGGTATCATAAGTAATTTCCCATGAAGTTCAGCTTGGAGATTCATATTCTGAACAGATAATTATGACTTTATAAGTCACTAGAGTGGGAGGAAGGGGTGTGAACCATGAGAAGCAGCAGGCCAGAGTGGTGAAGAACATTGACTCTTCAGCCTGACTGCCTGGTTCAAATTTAGATCAGCCAGCTGACTGACTGGGTGATGTTTGTCGAGTATTTCCCTTCCCACTCTTCTAGTCTATAAATTGGTGATAGCAACAGTACTTACTTCACGGAGTTGTATTGAGAGATACATGAATGATTATTTGTGAAAATTCTTACAATACACAGTAAGTACCATATATGTTCGTTAAAAAATATGTGCTTGATTTGTGCCATACATGAAAGAAGAAAGCATGGTAGGTAAAGTTAGGCTAGAGAAGTAGTTCTGAGAATAATATTTTTTAAAAAGCTGAATTTGATGAAGGTTAGCTTTAATTTAAGACAGACAGCACACAGCTAGAAAAATATATGATTCCAAAGTTGAACATTAAATGTATGTTTAGCATCTTTTGCTTACAGGGACTCTAGCCAAGTTCTTTTCATTGTCAAATAAAACAAAACCAAAGCTCTCTGAAGACCTATGTTTTTACTGAATTTATTGGGGTACAGATTTTGGTGTGAAACTCAATAAAATATCATCTACACCCAGCATCGTGTGCCCACTGCCCCAAGCTAAGTCTCTTTCATCCCATTTTCCCCCTGTGTACCCACCTCTGCCTACCCATCCCCCGCTCCCTCTGGCTGTCCCCACACTGTATCTGTGTTGAAGACCACTTCCTAAGGCAGTGTTGGAACTGCAGCAACAAATTCAGCCCCAGCTTTGCTCTCTTGATGTGAAATGGTTCTTTTACTTGTAAACATTATGTTTAAACTGAAAACCTAGAAGGAAACAGGAAAGGAAGGGTTATTAAGGAACAAAGCAGTTTCAAGTGGCTCAACCTTGTCATCTATCTTGTACGATTTTCTGAAAGCCCCTGCCTTTTGGCTTTCCCTGGCTTGCTCTTCCTGCCCCGCTACCTTAATGCACCTTCCTCACCTGTCTGCAGGGCACATGCCTTCTCATTTGCTAAGACCAGGATAAAACACCACCTCCTTTTTAAATCTTTCTTGGAAACCCTATTCCTTGCCATAAGTTTGGTGCCCTTTTAGCAATAATTTTTAAAGAAATGTATGATATGGCATTTGTTGAGATTATGATGACAATATTATTGGTGGAAAACAGTATTTAATATAGGACCAAAATATCAGAGGTTAGACACAAGGCACCTAGACTGCACAGTACTGGTGTCTCTTGTATCACATGCTGGTTCTCTGACTCAGGAAGGCTCCTCTCTGCTCAAAGGTTGAGCCAACTCTTCCCTCCTCAGGTCCTGCTGACCCACTTTCCCTCACTGAGAATGGCTTGTATTTATGTCGTGAACACTTATTACTTGTATTTGTCTGTCTCCTTCTTTCCTCAAGAGTGGAAGTGAGCTGGGGGAAGAGAACGGGCTTTTATCCTTGCAGCCCTGCACCTAGCATATAGGCGGTACTAATTGACTGACTGACTGAATGAATGAATGAATAAAAGACACACATAGGGAAAAAAAGAAAAGTGAACAGATTCTCAGATTCTAACAGTTAAATTTCTTTCTAGAGAAAAGATTTTTAAAGGCAATTTCTAAGTAGAATAGTGTTTTCATTTTTATTTATTTATTTATTTACAGAGACAAAGAGAGTCAGAAAGAGGGATAGATAGGGACAGACAGACAGGAACGGGGAGAGATGAGAAGCATTAATCATCAGTTTTTCATTACAACACCTTAGTTGTTCATTGATTGCTTTCTCATATGTCCCTTGACCACTGGCCTTCAGCAGACCGAGTAACCCCTTGCTCGAGCCAGCGACCTTGGGTCCAAGCTGGTGAGCTTTGCTCAAACCAGATGAGCCTGCGCTCAAGCTGGCGACCTCGGGGTCTCAAACCTGGGTCCTCTGCATCTCACTTCGATGCCCTATGCATTGCGCCACCGCCTGGTCAGGCAGTAGAGTAGTGTTTTTAAAGGCAATAAATGTTTTTATGTTTTCTTCATTCACTGTTAAATGATAAACAAAAGGACTTGAGCTTTCTATATCAGGAAACAAAATAGAGCAGACATAGACCTCTGAGAGTGGTATGCCATTTCTGCATTTTTAAGATAGTTCAAACTCAATCCTTCCAAGTCACTTTCCAGGTTCTTCCATTTTAACATGATAGCAATAGTGGAGGAGAGATTTTGTTTGGAAATGATTATCATCCTTCAAGGTTAACCTCTGATAAGTGCTTTATTAACAATTTGAGAATATGTGAATTAATTCAGTTATCTGTGTATATTTGGGAGAATAATTATAGAGCCTACAAAAATGGCCATTTAATGTCAGAATATGAGGTTTTCTGGATTTCTAAACCTCTTTTGGCAAGTAGATAAATTATAAATGAGAGGTTTTGGTCTAGGATCAGATAGGCATTTAATGAAAACACACAAACTACTTTACATAAAAAAAAACACAAAAAAACAAGTAGAATAAATACTCTTCCCAATGACCCTACCTCTTTTTCTTTTAACATACCTTTAGTACTTCTGCAGGTAAAATTGTGAAAGCACACAGTAGTCTTTTCTTGCATGACTATACCTCACACTATAGAAACCCTCTGGATGAAATATTTGTTTTGTTTTGCTCCTATCACACATAGTTATACAGATATATTATATCACGTAACCTAAAACAGTTTACTTCGGAAACTTTCAAACTGATATTTGGTTTTAAAATTCTTGCTGTTTTTCAAATTGGTGGCCCAAAGATAACATTTACAATTAAATATTTTAAAGTCATGAATCTAGGTATCAATTTCAGGATAATTTTTTCTGACCTAATTTGGAGGGAAAAAAAATTATAGGTTTAGCTCACTGCATGATTCTCAACTGATATACCTGGAGACCATTATGGAAAATTAAGGCTTTGTCGAGCTCTCATAATATTTTCCCACGCTGGAGTTTACTGGTAATGTTAGGCTGACTCTGCAGAATGGTTCATAAGATCTTCCTTGATTTAACAAACATTGTGCCAAGTACCATACTTTTTGCTAGCGATTAAAAGATGAATAAAACATGGGCCTATCCTAGAGAACTCTCATTTATGTGTGTCTCTCCCTCATCCATTGAGGAGTACAGACATATAAATGGAAATTATGATATAATATGGCAGGTGCAATGATTTTTGTATATACAAGGAAAATATATAGAAAACTAAAAGGAGAGTCTGAAAATAATTCTTGAAGGGAGGAAGTCATGTGGAAATGCTGAATCTTAAAGGATGAATAGGAAACAATCAGCCAGGCCAGCTCATGGGAAATGCATTTTAGCCAGAGAATTATAAAGACAAAGAGGTAAGAGAAATGGTTTTCATGAGATTTTCCCAGAGAATTATAAGCACTTTGGTCTTGTTTAGGGTGTGTTGAGAGAGGAGGAGTCAAAGCTTAGAGGACCACGTGAGTTACACATAGGAGCTTGACTTAGGTTATTCAAGACCTTGAAGAGTTTAAAGTAGAGGGCTTACAGGTTCTGCTTTGCAAAAACGAAAGGGTAGAGACAAGAAAATACTTAGGAATTCATTATAAAATGACTCAGGGGAGATGTGCAAAGATCTGAATTCTATCACTATCTTTTTATTGACATAAACTTTTGACACTGTCTATTGACAGTGATTAACTCAGTACAAAACATTCACAACCTCTTACGTTTTTGTCAGCAATTCTAAGTGTTTCAGATACATTTTTCTGTCTTATCTTCATAACAATCCTACGATATGTGTCATTTATATTCCCATTTTATTGATAAGAAACTGAGGCACATAGAAATTAAACAAAAGTCAAATTGCTTAGTGATAAAGGTAATCAGTACCAGAAATATTTAGGAAATAAAATCCACAGATCTTGGATAAGATGGTAGAACATACACAAGATGTCTTGAGTATTCACCAGATTTCTTTTGGTGTAGTGAGCCAGATGTGTGTTCTACCAATCAATATACAGAACTTAGAATCAGCTTGTAGGCAAAGACACAAGTAGAGGTGTTTGGCAATCAAAGAAATAGGAGTTCAAAGCTTGAAGTTGTGAATAAACCTGTTGAGAGCAGTCTCAGTAGAGGAAAGTAGGGTGTGAGCTGTTGTGCTGTTGGTTGAGAAACACGTTGGAGGCAAAGCAGTGGGAACAGCTCTTGAGGAGTTAGTTTATAATCACATTGGAAAGCACATCAAGTTAAATTTTAAATGCCAGCAACAATTTAAGAACTCTCTTAATAGAAAGTGACAAAAGTACAATTTTTAAGAAGTCTTAGTCAAAAACTGAGGGGCATTTTAGTCTGAGGTCATTGCATCTAGACTCCGAACATGTTGAACAGCCACATGTGGAGAAGTGGAGATGCAGCTGTGCTTCAGGAAGCTCGGGAGTTATATTCTCGTAACCACCTGTTTGGTTCTCTCACAGGTTCCGTCATGTTTTTCTGCAGACCAGCTTCCTCAACATAGGGGATAGTCTCTCTGTCTCCACAGAGACTGATTCTTTTTTCAGACTCTAGGAAGGAAGTCTGACCAGTGACTTTAAGCGATGGGTACTTTAAATTAGCATGGCAGTGGGGGTTTGGTGGAGTAGTTTATAGTCACCTGACATTTGGTACATGGTTGCATTAGGGAAAGAGCAGTTTCCAGCATGTGGGTACACACTCCCCTAGATGTGTGCCCACAGTCAAAGCCAGGTATAGACCATCAATAATGGCAATGAGTGCAGTGTGTTTCAGGAGAACTCTGGGCTGGAGTGGTCAAGGGGCTTCCAAGAGATACGTTTGTTGACAGATGAGCGTCAGATATATTTGAGAATTCAGTGATTAAATTCACAGCAACAATGGTATGCAAGTAGAGTTTGGATAGAGGCAGACCTTATTGGACAGAGTAGAATTCTGAATGCAGTGCTTCTCAAAGAGTAATTTAAAAACCACTTGCCTCAGAAACACCTGAGGATTTTGCAAAAATACCAGTTTCTATGCAACAGCCTTGTTTATTGAATCAGCATCTCTAAGAGTAAGGTCTAGGGAGTCTCCATTGTAAACGAGTACATGTTGCAGTCTTTAGTGCAGTAGCAGGATGGTGTGAAGTTGAACGATTAGGGGAGACTGGACCTGTCATGTCTTGAGCACCAGAAAGTGTTCAAGGTTAGCCATTTCAACACAGGTGTGGAGATGGAAGGAACCCTTAGAAACATAGTCACCATGAATTTCTTTAACAGTGTAGCAGGTAAAATGAAAAGATCACAATATCTTTAACAAATTAATAAACACACTGGAGTTGTGAAAAATAAATTAGCTGTAACATTTTGCATGGAATGGTAAAGCTGTAAAATCAACAACAGTAAAAAAAAAAAAGCAGAAGAAAGTGGGACACATACTCTGTTGAAGAGGAAAGGAAGGAGTGCTGAAACAAAGTAAGATAATTTGACATGACTATAAAGACAATTTGACATGATATTTTTTAAGACACAAGCATGTATGTATATACATTCCTATTTAATAAGAAATATTTAGTATCATGAGCTTCACTGAACAAGTAGATAAGGACAAAAACAATCACTATATCCCTAGAAGGAGTTTTGTCTCGTGCCACAGAAGCAGTTATTTAGGACACAGACTCTCTTGGGTCTGGAAAAGTTAATGTATCTCAGGTAACTAACTGACACTCGCTAAATGTAGAATAGACAAAGTTTTCCCCAAAGATTCTCTGTATATTATTCTGCTCATTCGTTGGCTGAGGCACTAATCTTAATCTGATAGTGTTGAACAGGACAAGCTGCCCTTCTGGCATTTTTTGTCTAGCAGTTCTGACATTTAATTGCATGGCTAACATCAGGCAAGAAGAGAAATGCGTTGCTGGTAAAGTGGTTAAGAAAGGTCCTCTGACTCTCATGGAATGCCATACCGATAGGGGAATCAGCCAAACAGAAAACACCAAGCAAAAAATAAGTTTGGCTGTTTCTACTTAAGTATACGGTGTGTTCAGGTTAAACAATAACAGCAACTGTTCGGTAGACTAGGACTTGAGACCCACCTTCTGGCATTAGTTTAGAGGCTGCACTGTGTCACCTTGGAGAGGTAACTGAACTTCCCAGGAATGGTTTCTTCATCTGTCAGATGAGAGAAAGGTCATAATTAAAAGTGGAGTTCTCATATAATGTTGATAGGAACATAAACTGGCATAATGCCTTTGGTAATTATTAATAATCTTAATTCTCAGTTTAAGAATTTGTAATGAAGAATCGTGTTTTTCTACCCTTTTCCCCCGGCTTTGACTGGTGTTTTTTGTTCTGAATCATCTCACTTCAGGGGATAGGTCTCACTTTTATTTCCAGTTTTTCGTTATCTGTTTCAGGCAGCCGAGAAGATGTTGGAAGAGTGGAAACTGTGTAGAAGTCAGCTTCCTCCGAGCGCCATGCTGTGCATTAGGGGAGGGAAGTCTTGCGTCCTAACAGAACTGGCTGCTCTGACTGGAAGGAAATGAGATGAAATGACCATAATAGGAAACTAGCCTCTCCAGCCCTCAAATTATTCTTCGAATCTATTTTTTATTTTGGCTATTGTGTTTTCTTATTCTTATTTTAAGTACCAGGTATTTTTGGTCGCAGGCGTTGGAGAGATCTTTTCAGATGAGACTCAGCTTTTTTAATTGATTTTTTAAAAGTTACAAACAGATTTTCAATTTTAGTATGTTTATATTTATTAGTTATTATTGTGCTCCATGTGTGTTTGGAAAAATAATTTTCTACTCTGAGTCATGTATTTCCCAATATTAGGTTTTCTAAAATTTTCATTTTATTTTTCACATTTAAGCCTTTAATTCACCTGTAAATTTTTAAGGGGTATGTGTAGGGATTTCTTTTTATTTTATTGTTTTCTTGGTATAGTCATGTCATTTAAGATAACGAGTATTGGTCATCAGACTTTACTTCTGTGTATATTTAGATGATAATGATTCCCCGTTAATCATTGAAATTAATGTGTTCTATCACTACATTTGCTGATGTCCAGCCTCCCTTACATGGCTTTAATAAATCTTCCATGGCCATGATACATTCTGTTTTATGGCTAAATTCAACTTGCTACTGTTTTATTTAGATGTTACTTATATAACCAAAATCATTCTATTTTTATTTCTTGCATAGTATTTCTTTGGTGATGGCATTATGCCTCACATACCCTATGTAAGCTTCACTAAATGAGTAGGGAAGCCTTCATTGTGTGGTTCCCCATTCTCTGAAGCAATTTGTATTTAGTGTAAGAATTGTGTTTTTTGTAAATTCACCTGTTCGTTCTGCGACTGTTTTTGTGTGTGCTTGTCTGTCAGGAGAGTGAGGCTAGGAGATGCCTTCTTCAGATCTCCTGTTTTGTTTACATAATGTTCAAAATTGACTACACAATAAAAATTTCCAGAAACTTACCTACATATTCAAACTCATTGGTACAAATAATCTCAATTTTTTAAAATAATCTCTGCTATATATATGTAGGTATACTCTCTCTCCATTTCTAATAATGATACTTTGTAAGTTTTCTGGATTTTTTCTTGATCTGTCTTAATGGATATTTGTCTATATGATTAGTTTTTTATTAATTTTTTTATTTAATTGTATTTACATAGTTTCTAGGGTCACCCCAAATGCATCTCCCCTCCTTCATATTCCCCTCAACATCTCCGTTGCCCCCCTCCCTACAGCACCCTCCCCACTTTCCTTTTGGTTTATCCCATCCTATCATCCCCTTTCCCTCTGTCCTCTTTTCCTCTGGTTCCTTTGATCCCTCCTCTGTCTCAATTCTGTTCCTCAGTTCTCATTGTTCCTTGGATTTCTCAAATCAGTGAGGTCATATGATATTTTTCTTTCTCTGCCTGGCTTATTTCACTCAACATAATAGTTTCCAGGTCCCTCCATATTGTTGCAAAAGGTAATATTTCCTTCTTTTTCATAGCCCCATATTATTCCATTGTATATTTGCACCACAGTTTTTTAATCCACTCATCGTTTTTAAAAATGGTTTTTAAAGAAAAAGTTTTAGGGTTTGGTTTCTTTGTTTAATCTCCTTTCCTTTCTTTTCTGTTTTATTAACTCATGCTCTCATTTCCTTATTTCACATTAGTTTTAAATAAAGATGAGAGAAAGAAATGTTTACATTCTGCTCTTTTCCCACTACCGATATGGTTATTCATTTTTCATTTCCATGCTTTAAATAAGTGCACTTAAAATATGTTTTCTTCTCACAGTTACTGTAGCTGCATCCTTTAATTTTTGATACACAATACCTTCATTTGAAATTCATTTTACAATGTTTTGATTTCCATTGTGCTTTTCTCTTTACCCTATGAAATATTTAGTAATACTTTTTAAAGTTTATGAACATATCACTCTAGACCCATTGCTAATTTAATCACAGCATCCACAAAGAGATAGTACATGATACTGATTTCTGGTAAAGCAATTAAAATGGGTGTGAAAATAAATTCATGTCTCCTGCTTGTTTCTCTGTTACCTCAAGTTTGTTTGTTTTGTTGTTCAAATATTTTACGTACCCACTTTTGAAAGATTTTACCCTACCTTCCTATTTCTGATAAAGGTGTACTGAAATCTCCACCTGCGGTTACAGATTTGTCAAATTCTGCCTTTAACTTTGTGAGATTTTGTCTTGTGTATGCTGAGGCTGTGTTATTAGCTATTGACAGTTCATGGTTGTTATCATCGTGACGCTTCCTTTTGTTTAAAGTTTCTGTCTTTATCCATATTAGTAATTTTTTATTAAAATGTTTCATCTGATGTGTTTACCAGCACCAGTTTGTTTTGGATACAATTTTCCTCATGATCTTTTTATTCCTTTATTTCCAACCTCTCAGTGTAGTTTTTACCTTGGGCACAGAGGCGAATTAAGGTCGGTCGAGACCCCGGACACAGAGGAAAATGTTGAGTCCCTTACATTAAAAGAAAGTATAAAGTTGGGGTTCTGTAGGGCCCTTCAGAAGTCAGGGCCCAGGGCTTGTGCCCAATGTGCCCGCTTTTAAATCCATCTCTGCTTAGGCATATTATAGGGCCATGTTACAGGGATCCCCAAACTACGGCCCGGGCTGCATGCAGCCACCTGAGGCCATTTATCTGGCCCTCGCCACACTTCCGCACTTCCGGAAGGGGCACCTTTTTCATTGGTGGTCAGTGAAAGGAGCATAGGATGCATCCGCACCCATAGTTCCCATTGAAATACTGGTCAGTTTGTTGATTTAAATTTACTTGTTCTTTATTTTAAATACTGTATTTGTTCCCGTTTTGTTTTTTTACTTTAAAATAAGATATGTGCAGTGTGCATAGGGATTTGTTCATAGTTTTTTTTATAGTCTGGCCCTCCAATGATCTGAGGGACAGTGAACTGGCCCCCTGTGTAAAACGTTTGGGGACCCCTGTTATAGGGACGTAAGGAACATATAGATAATGTATATTTTAAAATCCACTTTGATTATGTATTTAAATAGATTAGTCCAACCTGTCTAAAATAATTGTCATTACTGTTCTGTTTGGTCTTATTTCTGATTACCATTGGACTGATATCCCTCAGTTTATTTATTTGTTTGAAATCTAAATATTTTATTTGTATTTTTTTTTTGCTTGTCATTAATATTTACATACGTACATTTTATCATTTCATGCTAAAAAGTTTTGAAGTAGATTTTAAGCACTGTGTTATACCATGGAGAACTGGCAGAAGTGACCATTGTGGCTTACCCTGGATTGCCTGGAAAGGAAGCTGCCTAGGACCTGAACCACCGCCCTCCCCAAGTGAAGGCGGGCTGCACTTCAACTCATCTTCAGTGTGGCCAGTGACTCCCTGTGTAAGCAGCAGGCACTGCAGCATTCCATGGGCCCCAACAGCTGCAGGAGCAAGGCAGCTGGCTTGTACCTAGCACCACAATAGGTAGCTGGATGCTGGATATCCGCCCTCTGCTCTGCCAGGTGCTGGCCTCTTCTTTATTCCTGCCACCAACAAGGTCACTCTCACACTTGTCCTATATAACGTAGGCATAAAAGGGGAGTCTGGGTCCGGTCCTGTGATGCCTACCCATGCATAGCATGTTCAGCAGAATACCCTGGGCCCTGCTCAACTTCCCTTGGGGTCAATGGAATGATTGAGGAACCTGCATTCTCTTTCTTCTTCCTCCCCTTGTGGCTTAAATTTCCCCAACCCTGTTCCTTAACCTGTTCATGTGAGGTTGTGACATCATCCTCAGTCCTGCTGCCCAGTAGGTGACAACTAAAGGATCTGTGTGGAGGACAAAAATTATGAAATACAGCCCCCCAAAACTTACACATGTAATTCAGAAAGAATATAAAGCCTTTTCTACAGTGTAAATAATATTAATAAACCTCATAAATGAACAATTTTAATATTATTTAATACCTTATCTATCTTTAAATTTCCCCAGTTGTCCTCCAAATATTGTTTTAAATTAGGATTTGATCTCAGGCCACACATTTAACCCAAGACCACACATCTGAATGCTGTCTCTTTTACATGATTTAATTTGTATAAGCATCCTTGCTTTCTGCAAAAGATTTCTCAAGATTACCTTATACATACCTTTTTTGCCCCAGACTTGGCATCAGTCTTTTCTCAAAGATCTGTAGAGCATGGTATGGACCTGGACCAATACACAGGTCCTAGGTATGCACCGTTTTTCTTGAGAGTACATTACTTCAACATCAGTTTCTGACCTGAGTTAGAAAATATATGAATATATGTATTTAAAATATTGAGTTTAAATCAATATATCTAATTCAGGTCTAGCATTCAGAATTTAATTTCTTTGATTTTTAATTTCTTCTCTTCACCCTGAACATCTTGATTGCTATTAACTTTATCATAGTTACTCATTTGACTTATTCTATAATTTTAAAAGTTTCAAATTAATAGCATTGTTCTTACTACAAACAATAAAAGATGTACCATCAAAGTGTTTTGACCTCAAATTATTTGAAATATATTTTCACTTTGTACTTTATCACATATGTGAATGCATGTGTATGTGGAGAGATCCACACCTATGTGCACATAGTAATTTTTAAAATAAATTTTTATTTTTAAGAATTTCTTCTTAGCCGTGACCTGGTAGTTTAGTCGGATAGACCGTCATCCTGATACAACCAAGGTTACAGATTTGATTCCTGGTCTGGGCACATACAAGAAGCAATCAATGAATGCACAGCTAAGTAGAACAACAAATGAATGCTTCTCTCTCTCTCTCCCTCCCTTCATCTTTTTTTCTCTCTCTCTTTCTCATTCAAACCAAATAATGCATTAACAATTTTTTTAAAGACTTTGTCTTCCTAATCATGACTATCACTTTTACACTCAACATTTATTGATTAGTACTCTTATACTTCTTGTTACTGTTATATATAGATTTAAGTTTTATCTTTAAGCTCAAACACTGGTAAATTAACATTTTGAAGCCATTATTGAGACTTAGCAACCTGTTTGAATAATTATTATAGTTGTGTGACTCATGCATTTCCATGTATTGGATTTTAAAAAATGCTATTACATTTCCTTGAGTATTACTATGAGAAAGATATGTGAAACATAAACTGTTTGAATTTCCAAAAACCCCTGCCCTAATTTCTGGATAATAGCTTAGTTAGGTATAAAATTTTAGGTTGATAGTTATTTTTCTTTAAAGCTTTAAAGATATTATTCATTGTCTGCAGCAATCTATTATTTCCTTGAAAGTCTAATTGTCACTCTTTGGTTGAAGATAAGCATTTTTGCCTTATTGTTGGTGTTTTTCCTTTTCAATATTTTTTTGTTTGTGTGTGTGATATTTCAGATACAGTTTCAACCTGAGGACTTATGTCTTTCTTCCTTCTTTTCTGAAAATTTATCAACTATTATCTCAAACTACAGTGATTCTTCATCATTTTTTATACTCTCTTCTTCTGCCATTTATTTTAGACATTCACTGGGATCTCTCAACCTATTCTTGTAGAGTATAAATATAAGGCGTGGACTGCACTTACCACTTTATGTCTCAAACATACTATGGTGTTCATCTTGTTTTTGAGTCAAGCTTGGCTTTTAGGATTTCTTCTTTTTCTATTTTATCTCCTTTTTTTCCCCTGTGTACTTTAAGTAGTGATGATATCAATTGTGGACTATTCTTCTACCTTGTTGCTGGAAGTTACTAATAATATCTTTTTAATAAAAGAAGTGGGGAAAATTTTTAATTTCTCTTTTATTAGGAAATGAATACTATGCATTTTAAATGAAATATTATATCATAAAGCAAAGTCTTTTTTATTGTATAGTGCATCTATATAAAAGTTTAGATTACAGATATTGATCAACTTATGACCTATGCAACTTACGACCATTTGACTTTATGACCACAATCACTAGCCACAACTGCTCTGCATCTGGCAGCACAAACGTTGCCCAGCTGGGCGTACAACAGTGCAGACCAGCTTCTGGCAGCACTTTGCAATTGGGAAAATGTTTCCTATGGTATTTTTTACACCTGTATTTTGTATATTTGTATGCACCTGTACTTTGTAATTTTTTATGTTTTGCAAATATTAAACCAGTTGTACTGGTAATGCAGTGTTTTTACTTAAACCTGACAAATGTAAAAATAAGAAACAAAATGGTATAGATATTATACAAATGGCATAAAATAAACAAAGAAAATTATGATATATAACAATAATGAAAGAAAATTATGATAAAATATGATTTAAAGATTTTTATAACATCATTTCACAGTACTGTACATATAGCCTACTCAACTTACTACCAAATCATGTTATGACCATTCTATCAGAACCAATTGTGGTCATAAGTCTAGTACTCACTGCAAATTAAATAAGTTCTTATATGGATTTCTTCTTATGTATGCATGTAATCACACACATAAACTTTGTATTTTTAATTTGTTTAGAAATAAATAAGATATAGTTTGAAGTTCCTATTTCTGTTATAGCAAATCCTGGGTATTAAATGAGATACTCATAGTTCTACCTTAAGGACTGACTATAATTTTGTAAACTTGAACTTAAATTTAATATAGGATGAGAAAAAGTAATTTTTTAGTGTTGTGAGTACACAAAAACACAAATCTTATTTTTTATTATTAATTATTATATTATTTACTTCTATTACAACTGTAAACCAACTTTTGCCCATCTATGTAAGTAAAATAAGTAAGGCTATTTATTAAAGGATGAGATAAGGTATTTATTAAAGGATGAAAAAAGGTATACAAATTCTATTTTATATCACTGGTTCAAAACTCTAATAAAGTTTACAATTCAGATAATTTGAGATATAAATAACATGTTCTTATTTTTGTAAAAATTATTTTAAATAAGAAAATTGAATATAATAAGAAAGAAAATAAATCTTTCTCTGTAACTGCATTTATTTACTGTTTTTAAAGTGTGTATTACTTGCTATGACCATATTTTTTTAATTATGATAATTCTATTTAGTAACATTGATAATATATTTTTAAAAAACAATATCTAGTCAGATTATTAAAATTAAAATATTATGTATGAAAATCAAACTAAGTTTATTGAGAATAGAATTGTTGTCCTTATTTATTTGCCCAGTATATGGCAAATAATAAGTACCTGCTTAGTAAATATTGAATTGAAGGTACTATTTTTGAGGGATGAAATTGTTTTACTAAAGTTCTGACTACTTTCATAAATGAAGATACATCTTTTGAATTTTTATAACCATGCCCTTGAAATTTAACACAAATATTATTGGCAAAAAGCTATTAGTGGAAAATTTAAAAGTTAAGATTTAGTTTTCCTGGTTACTGTTCCAATTATCTTTCCATTACCTCAGCATTGAATAAATAGTTGTTTTTGTACATACAAATTGGCTTATTTTTTAAATAATTTTGAAGTGTAAAATAAAGCTACTATTTTATTTTCTTACTGCATACACAAAGTTTTTGAAGTATAGCAAAGTATATTTTCTTAAAAATCATCATCTTATGACTTAAAGTTGTGTTATTTATAAAATTGCTTTTGTCATTGTCCTGCCATAGTAAATTTTGAGAGGATGTAAAAAAACCACAAAACTTGTCTTATTTGCTTTGAAGTAAGAGACCAAGATAAAACTAAAATAAAATTAAAAGGAGCTTAGACAACATTTCATCTTATGCTATTTTTGAAAAAAAAAATCCAAATGTATATAGTAACCTTGTGTCTTGGTAGGAAGTCTGTAGACATTATCAGATCAATCTAAATTGAATTAGTGTATATGTGGTAGGCAGAAACTGGTGGAAATTAGTTTATCTTCTCCAGACTTTTTCTGTTTTCTTTTTTTTTGTACAAAATAGGATAAACTCATTTTTAGACCTGATTAGGTTTCTTTGTTGCTTTTCCCTCTTTTCCTAAAAGAACAAGGATAGTCCATACTTTGTTGGATTTCACACTGTTAGAACAGGAAACCCTTAAAAATCCCTAGGCTCATGTATAACATTTGTAGCTACTACTGGAAATATGTGTCAAATACAACCTGAAACAATTATAAATAAGGAATATGAACAATTATCCCTAATACTTTTCAGTTTCATTGGTTATAAACAATATAGGGAAGCTATATGGGTGAGTCTCATGATAAACATACTTGCCAGCAACCTAACCCACAAATATTCCTCTTGGTTTTATTAACAGCATCTGTAGAAAATACATTTCAATTCCATCAGATAAACAGAAAGATTGTTCCTTAGCTAATCTTAGTGGACATTTTGTGAGCTTGTTTGTTTTAAATTCCCATTGCTTCTTTTATGGAAATGTGGGATTTTATTCCCCATTGGGTAAATATATCCATGGGACTTCTGTTTTGTAAGTTTAGATTTTATTTAGAATATTTGAATCAAAAATCCTTGACTTATATAATGTTTTCTGAAATAATTTTACTAATATAAAAATTGTCTATTTGAATAAAAACAAAGAAATACACACAAAGACATACTAAAGACATATAAATAGCCTGACCTATGGTGGCGCAGTGGATAAAGTGTCGACCTGGGAACACTGAGGTCGCCAGTTCAAAATCCTGCACTGGTCTGGTCAAGGCACATATGGGAGTTGATGCTTCCAGCTCTTCCCTCCTTTCTCTCTCTCTCTTTCTCTCTCTCTCTCTCTCTCACTCTGTGTCTCCTCTCTAAAATGAATAAATAAAAAGAAATAAAGACATATAAATAAATGTGTTGAAAGAACTTTTATTTAATCAACCTGTGGTAAGAATTAAATATATTGTGTAAGACATTTGCATGTATTAAGTTTTCTATTTATTTGAATGCTTAAAAGCTGCTAATATGTGAGGGAATTATTTAATTCTATCTTAAGAAAAGTGAAAGCAAAGCTTAGTATTTGTTTATGTAACTATTTAAGAAAAGCTATTATATGTAGTCTGTTGAAGAGTCCATCCAGGATGAATAGTAACTTATCTTCATAGAAAATGAGGTTGATTGAGTTGTTCTGCCCTCTATATCATTTCTGGTGAAAATGCAATGATCAGGTTAACTCTAAGCAATATGGTTGGCGTGTCAAAACTGTTAATAATGGTTGGCGTGTCAAAACTGTTAATAGCAACTGTTACATAGTAGGGTTCTTTATATCACCAAGTCTATAAATGTTCAGAGCCTGGCTTTCATTTAAGCTGTAAAGAGAGGCACCCAAAGACTCAGACTGTTCTTTCTTATGTACACTCAAAAAAATATATATTAAAAAGCCAGCTCTCCAATTTATTTCTTAATAAAAACAATCTTCCAAGACTCTATATTTTCCTAGGCCATTTAGATAAATGCTGCTCTACATCAAAATATAATTAAATGATACATTATCAGTTTAAATTGCATTTTTGGTGTATTGTTTCGGAATAATTGTGATTTATGGTGCTGCTGACTTGCTTTTATAATTGTTAAGTGTTCTGTAGCTTACTGAATGTTTCTAACTTTGTTCTGGTGCCCAAAGGCAAAAATTGCAATTGGTATAATTTTATAAATCAAACTCATTAATAAATAATTTTTTCATATGACTCTGGACAAAAAGGACTATATAGGATGACCTTTTAAATTCATTACTACTTATAATTTATTGTGGCTTTATATGGGCATTGCACATAATGTATTTTAATAGATATATTACATAAAATTTCAAGTGAAAAAAATGTTCAGGAACTTCAAGGAAGTCAGACAATGAATTTTGTTATTTTTTTCCATTAAATTTAGAAGTTCTACAGTGGTAAGCTTTGGTTACATATTTGTAAAGATTTTTTCCCCAGTGATTATGGTGAAAAGATAATTTTTTAATAAAATGACTAAACCCTCCTAGTTTAAAAAGATGTTTAAAATTTATAAACAGAAAGTTCAACTTAGCTCAGTAACATTTCAATTTATCCTAAAAAGTAAAAGAAATCCTAAAACATAAATAAACATTTATATGCCTATGGGAATTGAAGGTTTAACCTACCTCCAAGATACTGAGAAAGTTCACCTCTTTTTCAAGTGTAAAAGTTATTTTTACATTTACCATTTTCTTATAAAATATAAATTAATAAATGTTAGCCTCAGTTGCCTTACCTATATGATATTTCTTAATGGATAATTTTTCTGACATAGTAGTGTAATACCCAAGACACTATCTAAAAGAAAGATTTATTGACCTCTACACTTAAACTTTTTTATAAACACACACTTTGTATTGTCATTCACCTATAAAACAAATTTTAAATGATTGTAATCTCATACATAAAAAAATAAAAACTAATATTCATCTACATTAGCAATAAAATACCCCATGCCAACAATAAACACCTGTAATTATTTTAAAGTTACCAAGTTGTATGAGTATTTTATTAAATAAGAAATTTCAATTTATATAATTAACAAGGAACATTATAATAATTAATTTCTAAAGCATCCTGTGTTATGAGAGAATTTTTTAAACCTTCAATTTTATCTAATTTTGTGACACTGACTGGTCTGTAATTGCCTTTATAAAGGGCAATGAGGAAGCTAAAAAGTAAAAATGTGTCTTTCAGATTAAGTAAGTAGCTTGAATTACCTGCAATTTTTTAATGGCTCAGTTAACTAATATTTTTTTAGTAGTCAAAGAATTCTGGCATAATAAAGATTTGCAGTGATCCCTACCCACAAAGGAGATTACAATAAAATAAGAAAGAAAAACAAAAAAATATGATAAGTTCAAATGCACATGGATAAATCACAAAATTTTGAGAACAAAACATATTAAAAGAATATTAATTTTAAAACAAAAAATTATTTTACTTTTATTTTTTATTTTAATTTATTAGGGTGATATTGGTCAATAAAATTATATAGGTTTCAGGTGTACAATTCTGTGTCATCTGTACATTGTATTGTGTGTTCACGAGACAAAGTCAAGGCTACTTCAATCACCATTTATCCCCCTTGACCCTCTGCTACCTCTCACAACCCTCCTTTCCCTTCTGTAAACATACTGTTGTCTAAGTCTATGAGATTTTCTTTGCTTAAGCCTTTCAGCTTTTTTACCCAGCCCTAACCCTCTACCCCTCTGACACCTGTCAGTCTGTTCTATCTTGAGTCTGTTTCTCTTTTGTTAGTTTATTTTTGTTCATGAAGTTCCATACATGAAATCATATGGTATTTGTCCTTCTCTGACTGGTTTATTTCACTTAGTATAATACTCTCTAGATCCATTCTTGCTGTCACAAAAGGTAAGATTTCCATTTTTATGGCAGAGTAGCATTCCACTGTGGAATGTACCACAGCTTTTTATTTTTTTTATATATAAATTTTTTTTTTATTGATTTTAGTGAGAGAGAAAGAGAAAGAGAGAGACAGACAGACAGGAACATTGAGCTGTTCCTGTATGTGACCTGACCAGGGATCGAACCGGCAACCTCTGCTGCTTTGGGATGATGCTCTAACCAACTGAGTGTTTGGCCAGGGTGTGCCACAGCATTTTGTCTACTCATCTACTGATGGGAACTTGGGCTGCTTTCAAATCTTACTATTGTAAATAACATTACAATAAACATAAGGGTATATATATATATATATATATATATATATATATATATATATGCTTTTTTTAAATTTTAACATTTTATTTAACCCACTATACCAAAAATATTATAATTTCACAAATATACAAAATTGAGATAATTGAGATATTTTACATTCAATCTTTGTACATCTTAAAAACCTGGTGTGTGTTTTATGCTGAAACCATTATCTCAATTTGAATTATCCACATATCAAGGGCTCAATCCTTACATGAAACTAAACTGTACGAAAAGACAGTGGCTTCCATCTTGCCATTGTCTGGCACATCTATTTGTAGACAAACATTACAAACTCTGTATTCTATCATTATAGATTTGGATCAAGATACACTATTAGCAGAATTAATACTACTGGTCTCACACTGTTTAATTTATGGTAATATATATATGCTTTTAATTTCTGTTTTGCAACATAGTCCCAGAAGTCTAATTACTATGTCATAAGGCAGTTCCATTCCTAATATTTTGAAGTAGTTCAATATTGGTTTTCACAGTGGCTGGTCCAATCTGCATTCCCACCAACAGTGCATATAAGGGTTCCCTTTTCTTCACATCCTTTCCTTTACTTGTTTATTGATTTGATGATAGCCATTCTGACAGGTGTGAGGTGATACCTCCCTATAGTTTTAATTTGTATTTTGCTGGTGAAATATTCCATTCGTATCTGATAGGAATTTTATGGAATCCATAGACTGCTTTGCGTGATATGGAAATTTTCATGAAATCAATTCTTCCTATCCATGAACACAGTTTATGCTTCTACTTATTTGTATCTTCTTCACTTTCTTTCTTCAGTGTCTTATAATATTTCAAGTATAGCACTTTTACATCCCTGGTTTAAATATATTCCTAGGTGTTTTATTTCTTTGAGGCATTTGTGAATGATATTGTTTTCCTAGTTTCCCTTTCCAATTGCAGTAGTTTATACACCAATAATGAACTGATTTCTGGATATTTATTTTGTATCCTGATATTTTACTGAATTCATTTATCAGTTCAAGTAGTTTTTTGGTGGGATCTTTAGGGTTCTTTATATAGTGTCATATCACCTGAAAATAGTGACAGTTTTACTTCTTCCTTTCTAATTTGGATGCCTTTTATTTCTTCTTCTTGTCTGGTTATTGTGTCTAGGACTCCCAGTACTGTAGTGATTAAGAGTGGTTGATAGCAGACATCCCTGTCTTGTTCCTGAACTTAAGGGAAATGCTTATAGTTTTTGCCCATTAGTATGATGTCGGCTTATGTTTGTCATATATATCCTTTATTACATTAAGATGTTCCCTCCGTTCCCACTTTGCTGAGAGTTTTTTATTTTAAATGGGTATTGGATTTATCAAATGCTTTTTTCTGTATCTATTGATATGATTAGGTATTTTTTGTTCATTTTGTTTATGTGGTGTATTACATTTATTGATTTGTGAATATTGTACCAGTCTTACATCCCCAGAATAAATCCCACTTGATCATGGTTCGTGACCTTTTTAATGTATTGATGGATATGGTTTGCTAATATTTTGTTGAAGATTTTAGCATTTATGTTCATCAGGGATACTGGCCTTTTCTTTTTTTTGTATTGTCTTTATCTGGTTTTGGAGTTAGGATAATGCTGCCCTCGTATTATGATCTTGGGAATCTCCTCTTCTCTTACCTAAGATTTTGAATACCCTAATATTCAGTGTAGAAGTAAAGCTATCTGGTTAACATCTTAGTTGGCTAAGTCTTAAAGTATATAACTGGATTCATATGACTAACAAAGTATAGGAAACCAATCAAAAGCATTGGTCACCAGTGCATTAAACAATCACAATTAGTTGGCTGTGAGGACCTCAAGATTATTTAAAACTATTTTCTAATATATTAATTATCTTTTACCTATTTAGGAACGTATGATGTGCAGATTAGATTCCTTATCATTTTCAGTTCAATAATTGTTAATATACTTTGAATTCAGAATATGTAGTTTAAGACTTCTCAAAGTAATCTATGTTTCATAGATTTTTAGACATCTACATAATCCCAGTTCAAATAAAACTGGGAAATGCTGCATTCTAACATTCCGTCCATTGGGACTCACAGTGAAGCAAATGAAAAGTTCTGAAGAGTATCATATAAAATTTTTATATAATTTAAAGTAGAGTTTTTCAAATTTATTTGACCACAAGATCCTTTCTGCAAGTGCCATCTACTTACTAGTAATCCACAGAAAATTCTGTGAGAAATACCAATCTTACTATATCTTATTAATAGCAACAAAAATGAACCCAAAATTTAGCCCATCATTTGCACATGTTTTAATTAATTACCAAGTTTAAAAAAAAAATATTTATATGTAGTTGACAAGTGATTTGGGAAAAAAGGAAGTATTGTTACTTATGAGAAATGTCTAAAATCATTGTGCTTGGAAAGGCCTAAGAGCCTGGGGATTGGCTTCCTTTGGGGCCATGAGCAAACTAAATTACTTTTTGGTCTTTTTCTTGTTTATCAGTTAAAGATATCAGACAACTTCCTTTGAGTTCTAAAATTTCATGTCTCAAGCCTGAGTTCTTGTTTCTTTTGTTTTGTTTTGTTTTCCTTTGTTAAGAACCATGGTCTAGAAATAAAAGTTGATTAACAGTATTGTCAGTATCATCTTGCATACTTTCTTAGTATTTTGATACCTGTTTTGTTTGATATATGCAGGCGTGACATTAGAGGCAGCCGATGGAGTTCATTCGTTTACTATTCTGTAGTTCCGTGGATGATCCCTCTTACTTGAAGAAGCCAAGAAAGGTCTTCCCCTCTACTCACTAAATCTTGTTCTTAAAGAAAACTTAAATGATACCCAAATAAATTGAAACCAGTTCAAAGATCTCAGAGAATGAGAGAGGTGACTGAGAAATAATAACAATGAAGAAACTTGAAGTCAATATTTATACACTTGGGGATAGGTTGAAGAAAACAAGAACATTAAGGAATAACACTTATTTACAGAAATTGTTCTGTTGAATATGCAAATTGTTACTAACCACCTCCACAACTGCTTATTTTCTTTTGTAAACAATAAAAGACCATTAGTTGGCCATAGGAAGTTTAGTGTTGGGGTGGAGAAAAGCACATAAAGGAATATGACACATAATAACTTGCTCCAGTGTTGTAATGGAAAGGAATTATTTGTATTTATCACATATATAACCCACCTAATGATTAAAAATGTAGCCTCTGATTCTTAACCATTAGTGATTCATTGAGATTTTAATCCCAGGGAATTAGTTAATATATATATATGTGTGTATATAACATAGATTTCCAAAAAAAGACATTTTATGTAATTAAGAGTGAAGTATAGTTTTACTTAGGAAAAGATACTCTATGTATGGTTAAATGTTTAACCTGAACTAATTAGAAGCCAAGAAGATTTTAGTTAATAAGTTAAGGCATTGAAAACTGTAGATGTTTTATAGCTTTGCTCCTCTTATTTGATATGACAAAACAATTTTGTACTTTTAAATGGCTATTGATGAATCATTCTTCATAATATCTATTAATCACACAGTTTTCCTTTTATGTTTTCAATTGAGAATATTTTTTTTTTAAAGATGGGCCAAGTCTTTGCTTTCTTTCCTTAGTATTTCCCCTGTCTCCTGCACCCAGTCAATGTTATTTAATCCATATGGTTCACAAAAGTATTCTGCTAAGGTAGAAATTCAAAATAATTGTGACTTTATTAATGTAAAATTGTAGTGTTTGACTTAAATTCACAGTCTTTTTAATTCATGGAGTGGTGTGATGATTGTAAGACGTGTTTACAAAGGCTTTGACACCCCATTTATCAAGAACAGGAGTCTTGTGTTCTCTCTGTGATCTTGTAGTTTACTATTAGTTAATACTAGTTAATCATTTGTAACTAAGAGTATGCAGCAGACATTGTGTGACTTCTGAGACTAGGTCATAAAAGGCCCCACAGTTTACACGTGATTCCTTGGGAAACTTATTCTAGAGTAACTCAGCTGCCAATGAGAAGTTCCATTAGTCTGGGTCCATCTGGTTGGAAAGCCATGTCTAGGTACTCTGATTGACCATCATAACAGAACTTCCATTGCCCAGGTTGCATAAACTCCCAGCCAGGAGAGTGTGCCATCTTGGATGCCCAAACATGTGCAGCCTTGACTAAAGCTCTAGCCTATATCTGACTGCAACCACAGGACCCCAAGTGAAAGCTGCCCAACTTAGACCTACAGAATTCCTGACCCACATATCTGGGTCAGAATATAAATATGTAAAGAAATGTACTATATTACATTATACCAGTCTGTTTGGGGATAATTTGTTATGCAATAATAGTAACCAAAACAAGTAGGCCCATTAAATTACATAGATCTGTTCTTACATGATATACTAAAAAAGGTAATCATGATTTTTAAGAACTATTTTGCCTCAGAGAGCTCAACCCATTATATTATTACCTTGTGAGTAAATCTTTAAAAAATTAGAAATATATTCTTATAATTATATGTAGATTTATATGTGTTGAAATGTAAATCATAAAGTCTTATTTATTTATTTATTTATTTATTTATTTTATTTCAGTGAAAGGAGGAGAGGCAGAGAACCAGTATCCACCCATCAAGCCCACTAAGGGGTGATGCTTTGCCCATCTGGAGCATTGCTCCATTGCTCAGCAACCAAGCTCTTCCTAATGCCTGAGGTGGAGGCCATGGAGCCATTCTTAGTGCTCTGGTCCAACTTGTTCCAATCAAGCCATGGCTGCAAAAGGGGGAGACAGAGAAAACAAAGTAGAAGGGGGAGGTGTAGAGAAGCAAATGGGCACTTCTCTTGTGAGCCCTGAATGGGAATCAAACCAGGGACATCCACATGTCAGGCCAACATTCTACTATGGAGCCAACCAGCCAGGGCCTAAAGTCATATTTCAAAACAAAAACATTTGCCTGATCAGGCAGTGATGCAGTGGATAGAGTGGCAGAATGGGACACAGAGGACCCAGGGTCAAGATCCCAAGGTTTCTGGCTTGAGTGCAGGCTCATCTGGCTTGAGTGTGGGGTCACTGGCTTGATGGTGGAATTATAAACATGACCCCATGGTTGCTGACTTGAGTCCAAAGGTTATGGGCTCACCAGCTTGAGTGTGTGGGGTCACTGGCTTGAGAGTGGGATCATAGACATGACCCCATGGTTGCTGACTTGAGTCCAAAGATTACTGGTTTGAAGCCCAAGGTCACTGGCTTGAGCCCAAGGCGACTGGCTTGAACAAGGGGTCACTTGCTGTGCGGTAGCCCCCTGGTCAAGGCACATATGAGAAAGCAATCAATGAACAACTAAGGAGAATAAGGAGCCTCAATGAAGAATTGATGCCTCTCTCTCTCCTTCCTGTCTGTCTGTCCCTATCTGTCCCTCTCTCCGTCTCTTTCACAAACAAACAAACAAACAAACAAAACATTTAACAGAATTATGCTAAAGTGAAAATTAATAAGCTATAGAGTTTCATTTTCATTGAATTTTAAAATGATGGGCAGTTGCCTCAGCTTATATTCTAGGATTCTGTAAGATTTTGTACGCGCATATTTTACTACAACCATTTGTCAATCAGCTCAACTTGCTGAGTTATGGTAGAGACTAAGAACTCTTTAGGTCATTCAGAGCCTCTTATTTTATGTACCTTTTCTAGTATTTATAGTATAAAAGTAATATATGCACATGCTAAACATTTGATACAAAAGGGAAAAGAATAAAATGAATGTTGGCCTCTCTGACTCCTATTCAGCCCCAATCCCAAAGGCAAATATTTCTTATAGTTGCTGTTCCTACATTTTTTGGTGCCTTTCATATAACCTTAAATTAATTATTATATTATTCTCCTCTCTTGATATATCAACATAATATAATGTCTGCTTTTGACTACCTGCTATCATAGGTGAAGCATTCGTGCACTTACATTGCCCCCACCTCCCACTTCCCTCCTTTACGTATAACCTTCAGGTTAATAGTTCTCTTTCGACTAATGGTTGCCTTTATAGCTTTAAATAATATACTTAAACATCTATTTCTTGATTCACCTACCATCAGCAATATTTCTTAAGCTTCACTATGAAAAAAATAAAGGAATTAGAACCCCTTTATGTAAATTTGCCTTGATTCATTACTCTATTTCTGTGACTCATTATTTTTATCTACTCTTCTACTATTGATAAATAGTTGGATTGTTTCTACTGCAAGACTATTATTAATAATGCTGCCACAAACATTTTTGTGGTTATCTTTTGGTGCACAGATGTGCACATTTTGTTGAGTTTATACACGAAGGAGTTAAAGACTGTGTACATATTACCAGATTTTCAGATGACTGTTCTACATTACAGAGGCACCTGCAGTAAGGGTTCCATAGCGTTACCAATAGTTGATACTGTTTGGCTTTCTTATTTTAGTCATTCTGATAGGTATATAGTGGTATCGAATTAGGGTTTAATTTGTGTTTTTCTGATGATTAATGAGATTGAACACGTGTTTGTGTGTTTGTTAGCCATATTTTTGTCTTTTTTTATGAAGTACTTACCTAGATCTCTTGGCCATATTTCTGTTGGATTTCCTGTTTTCCTCCCCTCTTCCATTGATTTGTAGGTTTCTTTGTATATTCTCTATAAGAACCCTTTTATTGAAACATGTGTTGCCGATAATCTGTGGCTGCTATTTTCACTCTCTGTGTGGTGTCTTTTGATGAATAGTTATTTTTAATGTAGTTCAATTTATCAGTCTTTTATTTTATAAATAGTGCTTTTGTGTCCTGTTTAATGTTTTTCCCTATCCCAAAATAGTGGGCATATTCTTCTTTGTTGTTTCTGAGCTTTATTATTGTTGCCATACATTTTTAACTCTATAATTTACCTGAAATTTTTATTTCCTGTGGTGTAAACTAGAGGTCATGTTTTTATAGGTTTATATATATATTTGACCTGGCATCATTTTTTTAAAGAAAAAGGATAATTTTACGTACTCCTTCCCAATTGTTATGTTTTTATTTCTTTTTCTTACCAGACAGCACTATTTCCAATGTCAAAGAAGCATGGCAAGGACAAATATTCCTGCCATCTTCCCAGTCTTTTAGTCTTTTGCCATTAAATGTGATGCTACATTTAAGTTTTTCATAGATTATTCTTGTGAGGTGAAGGACAGTTCCATCTATTACTAATGTTCCCAAAGTTTTTAATCATAAAATTCCTATATCTCTCTTTTTTGTTCTGTTAACATGGCAAATTACATTGATGGATTTTTTTAAATGTAAAATCAAGCTGGCATTCTGGGTAACTTCATTTGATCAAAATGTATTATCTTTTGTGTATACTGCTGGGTTTAATTTGCTAATATCTTATTAAAGATTATTACATTTCTTTATGAAGGATATTGGTCTCTGGTTTTCTTTTAGGGGTAATGTCTTTAAATGATCTTGGTTTCAGAATGATGCTGGTCTCATAAAATCAGTTAAGAAGTGTTCCCTGCTTCTCTATTTCTACAAGAGTTTTTCTAAGATTGGTATTACTTCTTCCAAAAATGTTTGTGATGTAGTCAGCTGGGCCTGTAATTGTCTTTGTGGGAAGGTTTTTAAGTATAGGTTGAAATTCTTTATATGGTATAGAGCCCTTTAAGTTCCATCTTTCTTACTGAGTCAGTATTGGTAGTTTGCGTCATTCAAAAAATGTATCAGTTCCATGGAAGTAAACAGATATACTGCCATAAGGAATAATTTTGTTTATTTTTCTTTTACTGTCTATGGAATCAGTAGTGGTATTTCTTCTTTCATTTCTGACATTGGTAATTTGTGTCTCCTCCCTTATTTTCTAGGTGTTTCTGGCTAGCAATTTGTCTTATCTTTTTAAAGGATCAGCTTTCTATTTAATTGATATTTTTTTATTATGTGTACACTTTATTTTTATTATTTTTAATTCTTATTTATACTCTTTTCTTTCTTCTTCTTAATTTTCCCTCTTTTAGCTTTTTATAGTGGAAGCTTAGATTATATATTTTAGAAGAGATTATAATTAATAACTTCAGACCAATAATTTGAAACCTTTGCTTAAATGGACAATATATTACTAAAGCACTTCTAGGAAAAATTAAACCCCCAAATTAGACATGTAAGTGTAAAGGAAACTGAATTAAAAGGTAACATATACCCATCTGGAAAAGGAGGTGGGGGCAGTTTCAGACCATTGACTGGGAATATTCTCCCAGATCCTCAAAGAACAGATAAGCTCAGTAGTATAAAAATGATTTCAAAGAATAGAAAAAAGGAAGGGAAGTACTCACCAATTTATTCCCTTAATGTATCTTTAGTATATTCTTAATACCAAAAGCAGGTAAATAAAAGGAAAATTATAAGCTGATTTCTTTAATGAACATTAACACCATGATAGGAAAAGGGCAATCTGGTTCTTAAAACCTCAACAAGTTTATTACCAATACCTTTTTTTGTTTTTTTGGGTTTTTTTTTTTGTCTATTTGTGCTTCCTTCTTCACATTTCTCTTTCTTCCTCCGTCTTAATAATAGCTTTTCTCTTTTTTCTTTTTTGAGGGTTTTTCTGTGTTTCATGTTTTAAGCAGTAGTTTTATTTTTTATTCTATTTTTCTTGTTTTATATTTTTTATGACTTATTTCTTTAGGGTTATTCTTTCATTTTAAGCCTCATATATTTTTAATATTTAAAAACATTTTTGGCCTCTGTTTTATTGAAAACTTTAAACATACACAGAAGGAAATTGGTGTAATTAAACCCCATGTGCCTGTCAGCTGGTTTACATAATTAGCAATATATTGTCATCTTGTTTAATCTACTCTCCCTCTTTTTAATTTGAGTTTAATACTGAAAAGTGACTTCCAGACATCATGACATTTCTCGTGTGGTATTTCAGTGTACATCTCTAACAGATTGGAAATCTTAAACATAATCTAACAAAATTAATAAATACTTATTTAAATATCCCTTGATACCCTGTCCATATTGAGACTTATTCAAATATCTCCAAAATAATATTTAAGAGTCTAAATGGTTTGCAATAAGATCTAAATTGTGCACATTGCATTGGTTTGTTGTGATCTTAGGATTCTTATTGTATAACTATCCTTCTTTCTATTTTTCTTTTTAAATTTTAAGTTCTTCAAATTTGGGGGGTGGGGGAAACCAGGTCATTTTTTACTGTACAGAATACTACATTCTGGAATTAGCTGATTGCTGCCTTTTAGTGTCATTTAACTTGATTTTTTTCTTTCCTTGAATTTTCTGTAATTAAATGTAGAAAATTGATTGGATTCAGGATAAGTCCTTTTGGCAAAAATATTATATAGGCGGTGTTGTAAACTTCCTACATGCATGAATCACATTGTGGGGAAGAGGGTGTCTATGCTACATGGGGTTCAGGCGACAGCCACCTGACCCCTCCTTTGTAAAATCCTTCATTGCTCTTTTATTTAAAGTTTTTATCATGTGTTGCAGACTTTATTTTCTAATATAAATATATAAGTTTTTAAATATAGTTATGTAATTAAAGAAAACATATAGTTGTATGCATTTCTACATTTCCGTTATTATTTGCTCTTTGACAGATGAGTTATTTAGATACTTGCTTTAAATTATTTCCCCCTAATGTATGGGTATGGGATTTTGTTTTTAGTTTTCCTCTTTTTTATTGATTTTAACTTATTAATTATGTTTGTATCAGACATTCTTGTATGTTATATAAGACAATATGTTTTAAAGTAAGCTTTAAATATGGTCAGAATTGTTCATTGCAGAAGAGAACATGGAGTGCTGAGAAACAACGAGAGGTCAAGTTTAATACCTCCTACAACGTGTGGCGATGCTGTTGTAACACAAACCATGTTGCTTTATTGGCCTTATAGCTCTACTAGGAGATGCTGGTTATGATCCTTCAGTATAGATTCTGGGCCCTCGAGTGCAGAAGAGCAGGTCTAATTAATTTTGGCATTTCTAACCTTAATTAATTCACTATTTTAGTGCAGACTTCAACTAGACCTAATGGTTTTTGTTCCCCTAGGTGACAGTAAATATTACAGAAATAATACACTATAGAAAACAAGTATTGAAGTACAGCTCTTTGGAAAGCCATGGAGTGCAGACATATTTACATGACAGGAGCATTGTAAGTGGGCTCTCTTGTGGCCTCTTTATTTTCCAGGAAAATATGCACAGAATATGAGAGACGGGGACTAAGCACATGGTTTATGTGGGAGCCATCGCAGAGACCTCTCATTTCCTTGGAAACCAACACATCCATTTGCACCTAGTTGTGCATGGTTTGAGTTGCCTCTGTACCACTTTTGTTCCAGTTTTGAAAACTGTATTTGCTATAAACATATTTTATCATTAAGTGGTCTTGTCATGTTTTAAAAGTATTGAATACCTTGCTACCATGTATATATATATATATATATATATATATATATATATATATATATATATATATATATATAGTTGGCTACATTGGAGGTGGTCGTGGTCTTCGGGAGCCCTGTTAATGTACAGAGAGAAAATAGTCACCTTTCAGAATATGGTCTGCTGTAATTATAAAAGGGGAGGGAAGGTTTCAGAGCAGCCCGTCACTCTGCACCCGACATGAAGGCCCTGGATGATAAGCCCACAAGGGTTGGAGTGACTTGCCTCCATGTGCAGCCCCTACACGGACTAAGGGATGAAGTTAGTTGTGCGATTTGGGGAAGGTAACAATGCAAAACCAGATGCCGAGACTGCTAAGTCATTCCTCCTGACACACTGTAAAGTGTGAAGTTGTAAATATAGCAGATAACTGAAATTTAGATTTTAGATATGGGCATGGTTAGCAGCCCTCCTCTCGCTTTCGTTGCTTAGAGTCTTAGAAGAATACTTAACAGTTCATATTAATGCAATTCCTGTCAAAATTAATTAAGGCTTTTTATTTATTTCTTTTTCCCATGTTTTATTTTAATTTTTCTTTGATGAGGAGAATATCAGTAATAAAAACAAAGGAAAAGTGTCTGAACTTAAAAGTGCACCTAAACTGAAGATGAAAAAATATTATGTCTATTAGGAAATATTTGTGCTCTTCTTTTAAGTTTCAGCTTAAAAAAAAGTGACACCCATTTGTTTCCTCCATTAATTAAAATTGTCATTCTTGCCTGACCTGTGGTGGCGCAGTGGATAAAGCGTTGACGTGGGAACACTGAGGTCGCCAGTTCAAAACCCTGAACTGGTTCGGTCAAGGCACATATGGGAGTTGATGCTTCCAGCTCCTTCCCCCTTTCTCTCTGTCTCTCTCTCTCTGTCTCTCTCTGTCTCTCTCTCTCTCTCTCTCTCTCTCTCTCACTCTGTGTCTCCTCTCTAAAAATGAATAAAATAAAAATAAAATAAATTTTAAAAATTGTCATTCTTCTTTGTTCATTATGTAATATATTTCCCATAACTCAGTTGCTTCACTTCCTTATGCTCATCAATTTTCAGGGGTCCTTAGGCTGAAGTGGGCGAGTAGGACTGGTTTTTTATAACCCTGCAGTGCCTGAGCTAGCTTTTACAAAATTCGTTAACCATGCAGTTTGATCACTAAATTTTCTTCCCTTTTCATTGCTATCTTCAGTATTATGGGGCAAAAATAAAAGGTCATATTTTAGCAGGTTCTCTACACTTCACAAAACATCTTTTTGTAATGAGATTATTTAAGTAATGAAGGAGCTTACGTTAAGAATTTTTCAAAATGACATCACTTTATTCAAAAGCAGATAGAGATAAAGTAAGTCTATGAAAGGTAGTGGTTTAAATGGGACATCAACCTGAAAAGAATGCCACCATTTTACCCAAGTTAATATTAAATGTTTCAAATGGGAAAATAATATCACCAATGATAACATCATTAAAAAAAAAGAAAGAAAGAACTTCTTCCAGGTTTAAAGTGATGCTGGTCACAATAGCTATTCAGAGTAGGAACAGGCAGAATGGATATAGAGTGTCATACTACATGTGTTGACTAAAACCCATACCTAAGAAATTCTTAAAAATTGGTTTCAGAAATGGCCATGATTTTACAGGGGACAAGGTTAAGCCAATTGCCGTAGTTCAGAGCAATTGTAGATTGGGGGCTATTTTTATGTAGAGGTGTTCAGAGGAATGTGATACCACAAAATAGTGAAGTAAATGACATCAGGTTTTGAGGAGTTTGCAAGTGCAAACTAAAGTTTTTGCATTGAGACTATAATTCAGGCATTCACCAGTCTTTCCAGTGAAGAGGTTCAGAGCAGGCCTCCCTAAGATGTGCCATTTTGGCATGTACATTATTTTGAGCTGTAGGCAATTGTGACCCTGTAGGCTCAAGAGAAACATTTACCTCTCCCTTAAAGAATTTATTTAAGAGCCTTGCCTGTAATAAGAGTTATCACCGGAAATCATTTTTGTGATCTATTTATAGGACAGGATAAACTTCTCATTACTGTACATCTGCTTTTCTTATCATCCAGAAAATGACCTTCCTCCTCTCTGAAGCCCCAAGGTGCCTTACTTCATCCTTAGTGCAGAGTGTCACGTATAACTCATTCTTTCCTTTCTGTCTCTGAACCTCTTATGTATGTCAGGTCTCTGATTCTCTCATGTATTTGGGGTTCCCATATGTATGTATATCATTAAAGATGCTTATTTTCTCTTGTTAATCTGTCTTATTTCAATTTGATTGTTAGAACAGCTGAATGAACCTAGAAAGGTACCAACACCAGTAACAGACCCACACACTGAGAAGTTATCATTAGCACTCTAATGGAACCTAAGATTCATGATTGAAATGTACTCAGTGATGCATTTGATGATTGTACAGAATCAGTTCCTTTAGAGGGAAAGATTAAGATTTGACAGAGTTTATGCTTAGGAAATCAATTATTTTAAGACACGTCTAGATGCATGACCACATTGAGGACTGAATTATTCAGGTAGACAGGAATAAAATAAGTAGATTGGTATATTGCTTTGTAAAATAATAGGGTGGAATATGTTGGATTTGGGGGATTAGTTGCTTTGAAAAATAATGGGGAAAAACCAACCAATTTTGCTATGTTTTAATTCTTTTGGATCATAACCATAAGAATGCAGAGAAAGAGGACTATGTTAATTAAAAATTGACCCTCAATTTTCACTTTTTTTAGGACAAAAGTCTGGGATTATAGTGGGGCTAATTCAGATCACTGACTAATTCTTCCTTTTCTAATCTTTTTCTAAGCCTTTCTGTCTCTTTTCTTCCCCCCAGTCTCAACTTCTTTGTATTATAGGTGAGAAATAAATCTTATTTTTTCCTTCTAGAGTCAATGTCTGAGACTCAAGAGTCAAATTGATAAAACACATATTAATACAAGACAAAACTGTTTTAATTATGTATACACACACACACACACACACACACACACACTGGGAATTTATAAACTAAAATGTGGCTCAAGGAGGTGCCCAAATTATTAGAGCTTACATACCATCTTAAGGGTAACAAAGACAGACAGGCTTGCGGAACACTGAGACTAGGAAGCAAGTTATAGGAAGGTAAGGGCAGGAAATGTATGGTAAATAAAAGTTGTCTTGTTATGAAGTTAAGAATCTTTAGGGTGATAGGAAGACATCTTTCTAAATGAATATTTTCTTTTCTAAGAGGGGAAATTTATATTTTATTTTTAGGCAGTTAGGATGAGGTAAAGAATAATTCCTGTCTTCTGGTTCTCAATTGCCTTTAGCTCAAAAGTATTCCCATGTCAAAGTGACATATCCTGGTACCCTTCACAGTCATTAATGCAGATTTATATAAATGATTGCTGACTTAAGAGCTCGTATATCGAATGGTGCAAAACTTAGGACCCCTCTTTTCTACAAGTGCCACGTCATTGTGCCCAGACTTAAAACTGTGTGCCATCTTGAGGACACCTGACCGTCTGACTGGGGAGGGCAGGGTGAACACAAATAGCATACCCTACCTCCTTTCACTGCCCATGGCTGCCTGCGGTTGTATACCAAGCTCCAAGTCATTAGACATTACTCTTTCTGGTGAGATGACAGACTGGAGCTTGAGCTCTCATTGATTCTCCATTTACTGGAGCAGAGGGTAAGATTGAGTCCATTATTTTGTTCATACTACTCTTTTATGTCCAGTGGATGTCATTACCTATTCTGCATGCATGTATCTCAAACTTCAGAGATGAGCAAAAACCAAGCTTTTTTTATTGTCATATTTGTAATTTGATTATTTCTTAGAAGTTCACCCACAGAAAATTAAGTCATATATTTGATTATATAGGACCATTAATTTTGCTTCCTGTTGCCATTCTTTCTGAAGAGCTGTTAAATGCTGTAATTTTCATCTACTCTGATTGCCTCACTAGTGAAGAGGTCATTTGCTGTATGTTGTAGAGACACATCACCTGAGTGAGTGCCCTCAGCGACAGTAGAAGTATTTCCCAAGTAATAAGAAGAGAGGGACTTATATCACCACTCAGGTTAAAAACTCTTATCTGTCAAGAAGCATGCACTTTTCTTTGCAACCCTGGGAGTTCATTAAGCCTGGGAGGTTTCATCACTGGTTAGACATAGCTGAAGGCTGGGGTCATGGTGGTGTGGCAAAAAACAACATAAATGGAATAAAAAGAAAATTTCTGTTTTGTTCAGGCCAAGGGAAGCTTTGATTCAAAAGATTTTCTCTTTTTCACTTGAGACTCTATTTTGTTGTGTCGTAGAGCACTGAGTAAGTGATCCATTGTTGATTTGAAAAATACCGTCTTAATTTTTTAAACTATTTCGACTATACTCATCACTTATTAAAACTATAGTTAAGGAACATGCAAATATATATAAGAATTAATAAATTGACAATTTGCTGAGTGAGTAGAAAGATATAGTTTCTCTTTGGTTTGTTATTTCTTTATGCAATTATGAAAAAAATGCACCAGCCCACATTTTTTGGGAGGGAGTCTGGGTTGTCATCTGGTTCACAATCCCACAGCAGTGTAGGTGGGTTAGCTTGCTCACTGATTCATTCATTCAATAAACATGAGTACCCACTAGAAAGTAAGCTGAAAAAACTCAAGCAGAGACTCTCAGATGGTTGGACATGCCTTGCTTCTTTACAACAGTGTAAGCTGGAAGCCATGTCAGAAGTCATGAGGATTCTAGATGACATTTATCAGACAGTGTTTACTTAGTGTAGGTACTGCATTTTGAAGCCTAGTCAAAGTGAAGCTGGGAGAGAATTGGCAATGGTGTACATGCTATGACGAAAAGTGCTTCTGGGAAGTCCTTTACAAAATTTGTTTATAGCTTTTCTATAAGAGGAGTCACAATTTATAAACAGTCTGTGAATTCCATCCTCTACCAGTTTCCTTGCTTAAAAATTCCTTGTGTACGGAATACCACTAACTATGCCTATTTGGCAGATCTGGATGGGATTAAAAGATTCATCCAGAGATGGCGTTTGATTTAAGCCCTCGTTATCTAACAGAATCAGCTCTAAAAGTGTGAATTAAGAAATCTGAGTAAAGTACAGTTTTGCTACATACTTCTAGCAATTGCCCAGGGTAAAGGTTAGAGAAAATTTTAAGCATTGGAGGCTGAAAGTTGTCAATCCCAGAAGAGCCAACAAATGGAATAGTGGACAAGAACATCAGACCTTGAGTACTCACAGATTTAATATTTGAAATTTTATGTAGACTGCATATAAACCAAAGGTCCAGAGCATATAGTAATTTGTAAATTTGCTACAGCAGGATGTGAATCACACAGGGCGGTCTGAGTGCAAGAGTGCTTGATCTTGTCAAGGAGTCTTCAGAAATGATTGCGGTGTTGGTGACACGTCTTAAAGGGATCTTTGTTTATACTGGACCTCTCACCTACCTGGAGGTTCTCAGGAAAGCTGATGGGAAGTGTGGCCAGTGGGCTACCCTCCCCACAATCACTTAGGCTTTATCTGTAGCAGCGGCTACCTGCCCTGTTGTATGTTTCCATGTAGCAATCACTATTTAAGGGTGTATCTGTGAAAAACATTTATTATCATTTCTGTATTTCAAATCTGTTATGATTCTGTGAAAGGCATGGGCTTGGATTAGCAGCTAGACATCAGGTCTCAATCTTAAGATTATAGCCAAGATCGGGCAGTTTGAAAAGCACAATTTTATGCACAATTCTGTATGTATGCATATGTATATCTCTAATGGGGAGAGGAAGCATTACTGTCCTTAGCTTTTTTCAGATGAGACTATGATAAAAAAAAAAGTTAAGAACACTGCTTTAGATTGAGAATGTTTAATTTTTGTTAGTCTATTTGCATATACCTGCTGTTGCACATGGAAAGGGGTTGAGATTGAAAAGTAACAGCGTGGTTGGGGTCTGCCTGGTGCTCAGATGAGTTGAATTATGTAGCACACAAAGGGAAACAGTGGGAAGGCCAGTGTCTACCATCCTCTCCCCAGGCGCTTTGCTCCTTCCTTCCCAGAATTAACTCATTAAGGTGCAGTGTGTATGTGTGTGTTTGTGTGTGTGTGTGTGTGCGTGTGTGTTTCTGTGTTTCTCCAATGCTTAGCACAGTGCCTGACACAAACAGGAATCGTTAATAAGTGTGAACTGAATGAATCCTGGTTTGCTCGGAGTTTGCTAGTCCTGATGTAGCATATCGTTTGCTGTGTTTTGATTCTCAAGAACATCTCCTGGATGAATAATGAGGACTTAGCCTGGAACCTCTCCCTTGGTTTCTTATGTTTGATTTTCCTTTTGAACACAGTTTCTGAAACAAGGAATAGAGAGGTACTGAGTGAAGTCAAGGTGTTAGAGCACTGTGGAAATCGCAGTCACGGAATGAGAGTGAGAAATAAGGTGTGGAATAAGAGAGATGAATACATTAAAAATCATGAGATGGGACGGGGGCGGGCCATTCCCGAGACCAACAGATGAAGCAAGGAGAAGGGCGCTGCGGTTCCACAGGAGGAATAGAAATTGGGGTGTCGGTCTAGAAGCAGCTTCAGATGAGCATGTGCTGCCTGGGGGCAGGGCGGGAAGGGGGACTGCTATGGGCGGAGCTTCCCTGGGGAAAGTCAGTTTTCATTTCAGTCAAGGTAGAAGAGGGAATACTTGAAGAAATTCTTGAGCTTGTGGAAGACTTTCAGGGCCTTTGTGGAAATAGTGGGGGAGCAGGGTGACATTTGAGAGGTAATGTCCTATTGAAAGATAAGGAGCTACCCAAAGAGGAGAAAAACTAAGAAAAGAATTGACCCACGAGTTTTCCCCCTTAACTGTGTTTGGATATAAAGAGATGGGATAGCTGGGAGAAGAAAAGAATATTAAATAGAAGTTTCAATTCGGCTTGGCTGCAGTGGGACCTTGCTCCCAGCCCTGCCCCAGAGGGGGTGGGGGGAGTGGGGGGGGTGGAGTTCCCCACCATGATCAGTAATCTCCAGTCTGAAGTTCAGGATCTGGGGGTTTCAGCATGGCAGGGCTCGTTCCCAGCTGACCTGAGCCTGGCAAACTCAAGCTTCCAGCGACTGTGGAACTTAGATGGTTTTAAATATTGGTTTTGATCCAGTTTATAAATAATGAACATCATTTCAAATTACATTATTATGAATAAAATATAAAAGCATATATGAAGAAACATAACCAGCCAGGTACCAACCAATAGACGCAGTCTCTTTTACTTCAGTTATTTCAATCCATAAATAAAGATTAGCTTTCAGTTCTACTTTAAATTCTCTTGCCAGAGAGGCCTCTGGCAATGGACCCAGCGAGCTTGCTGCTCTGAATGCAAGACCGATGCCTTATTCCTATAGACTCCCAGAGAGTCCAACCTAATAATTTGCTTGTAGTAGAGGGTTCGTAAATGTTGCAATAGGTTGTCTTCTATTGAAAGTTACCTAAGAGTTTCTAAGGGGGAGGCTTTCTAGGGAAGGGATTTCTTTATGAAGTGCACACCTCTGATGTGGACTGTTCTCATTTTTTAGGCCTGTGCTAAGTGATGGGTATACAAAAATGGAGAAGACACTGTCCCCACCTGAACAATATCAAACCAAGCAAGGGAGACAGACCTGCAAAGGAGTCGTTGCCCACCCTGAGATGAATGCCATTAGTGAGCTTTGGCATGACACAGGGGTGGCTCTGAAATTGAGTGGGTGCAGAGTGTCCAAGGAGAAGGTACCCATGCTGCTAATGGATGGGCGGAAACGTGCTCTAGATAGCTGGTGCATCTACATATTATTTAAACATCTACTTGATGCCAAGCATTAGTCTAGGTTTGAGGGATATGACAGTGAACAAAACTCTACCCTCATGGAGCTTATATTTTAGCTATTGATTGACAGCTTGACCAAGAGATCTTCTTAAGAGAAGAAACACTCTAAGGACTTTAAAGTGACAAGCTTTTGTATGTGAATAGAAATGCATGATGGTTCTCAAGTGATTAGAATACATTCTGGTTTAGCTAGGGCTACTTTTGCAAAATCCCTTTCAACTCTGTTGTGTCTTATATATAAAAAACAAAGTGAACAAAACAACAAAGAAAGAAAGAAACTTTTTGCTGACTGCTGTCCATGACTACGGCTGTTCTCAGCAGTTCAGACTGCCACACCTTATTTAATGCTGCTGCAACATGCTATTAAAACCCCAGAGGCAGCCAGCTTGGGATCACCCACCTCTTTTCCCCATACAGTATTTTTCCTCTCCTGCTGTTCGTCATTCTTCATCTATGTCATGGGTAGAATTGCTTCAAGTGTGTATGGCCAGTAGTTGTGACCACCGTCGCTGCCAGGCAGGTGCAGGTTCACATTAGATTTGGACAGACAGTATGGAAACTGCAGAGCCAAAAACTGGTGGGCCATTCCTTTATTCTAGCCTTGCACCCAGCAGGCAAGTAAAAACACACAGGGCTCCAAACCCCACTCATTCAGTGTTCACAAAGCTACTGACACATCTGGGTTTTCCTAAAATCAAAGGCCCCCACTAGTCTAAGTCACCTTTGGTTCCCCATCTGCACACCTTCTCCCTTCTCCTTTCTCATCTCTGCACAAACTGGCTTCTCCTTCAGCACTCTGCCATCTTGGCTGCTTCTTCTCCTTCTTCCTAACAAACTTTTCCTGCTACAAAACCCCTCCTCCAGCAACATTAGCATAACAATGACCCTTCCCAAGCAGGAAGGTAAGTAGCAGTTTTCACCTGGTAGTGCCATTCACGTGGGCAGCGGCCATTTTTAACAATCAAAGTGAGCAAAACATAAAAATCACATTTTACAAACTTATTTGCCCCACAAAGTACAATACATCTTAGGTTGTCTGAAAAACATTCTTCCCAAATTGTTTATTTTCAGTAGACCTTATAACATACGCAAGTGAGATAGTTTTTGAAACCAGAAGTTTCCAATAAAAAATATCACAAAGTAAAATGCAAAAAAAGACAAAGTGAATGGCAAAATGACTGTGCGGGAAGATGTCTGAAGGTCATATAGGAGAGAAACAAGTGCACATGACCAGGGGAGGGGGAGGGGGTTGGGTAAGGAAGGAGGAAAATGCCTCTCCTCTTGAGCAATAAAAAGGACTTTCTAGAAAGTCCTTGAACATGTCTTATTCATGAATGAAGACGGGTTGTAAACTCTGTTCTCCTTCTGTTAATGATAAAGGTCTTTTCAAACGTATAATTTGGCTTCCTAACATTGAGAATCTTTTCTTATTTGAAACATACAAATAAACAGCATGCACATAAATCCTGAAACAGCTATGAACTTGGTCTGTGGATTCAAAATATTTTGCATCCCATTTTCCTAGTGAAGACCAGCAGAGAAGTGTGCCTGTGCTGGTGTGAGTGAAACACACATGCAAATGAAAGTATTCTCTTAATAATGCACCTTTATTTTTAATGTTTACATTCCCCTGTCCAAACCTGGAATTTGTATAGCTTTATCTAGGAGCATATGGTATGGTACATTTACTAGCGTCAAAACTGACTGAAGTATATTTCAGCCAGCAAAATGAAAGTGGTTCAGCTAGAAGTGTTTTGTGATTGCTGAATTATCCCAGCTTCCTCAAGTCTTTACGTATTTACCAGTGTTTGGTGAGGGTTTATAGGTGCACACAAGGCCCTCGTGGCACCCAACTGCCCATTTTGACATACCTGTCTTCTCAGTATTTGTGAAGATGATGTAGTTTAAATAGAGATGAAATGAAGAAAAGCGGATGTTTGCAATACCTTTGATCATGTTTCATGATGGAGCCTGATCCTGATCTGAAAGCAGATTCTTGCGGGAGGGGGTGCTGTCTTGTTCGGTATCTTCCCCTCTCAGTAATAACCAGCATTATCTTGGTGCCCATACGTGTTGGGCTCTAGTGGTTTAATAATAAATAAACTAGGGAAAATTGGCTGTAACTGGGTGGGCACAATAATCCAATTACAAATCAAAGTGGTCATTGTAGACTTGCTTGTGTCAGTCTGGTATTTGAAAAAAAAAACATACATTTGTTTTCCACTCTTATTTTTAGCATTTTAAAAATGTGTTGAGTGTAAGAAAGAGTGGACATTTCTATACAGGTTGCAGAAGTTCCTTGTTGAATTTCTGAATTTCCACACTTTTAGGGAATTTAAAGCAGCTTTTCATTGAACACATATGAGTGGGAAGCTGCGCACCCACTGGGGTTGGTCTTCTGTGGAAAAGATCAACAGAGTAGTTGGAATGCTGATGATGATATCACTAGTGGTTTTCCTTTTATTTTAATTTAAAATTTTTAAAAAATTGTAATGTTTTCAATAATAGTTTACATTCATTATTATTTTGTATTAGTTCAGGTGTACAGCGTAGTGAGTGGTTAGGCAATCCTGTACTTGACTGTTTCTCCTGATAGCTACAGGACATACCTATAACCATACATAGTTAACTAGTCATGAGGATGTAAAGTACAGCATAGGAAATATGGCTTCCAGTTTTGTTACCTAGATGAGATTGGTGCATGTGTCTAGTCCACTCACTCACATCTCACAAACAAACCAGAATTTGTCCTTCTCACATTTTTGAAAACTCACAGCTGTGTTTCAACTGACTTGTATCAGGTTTAGTCAAGGCCACTTCATAAATTTCCACCAGAAGCAAACAAATAAGAAACACAAACAAATAAAAACAAACATTCAAAAGGTAAAATGTGTAAAGGGTATGTATGCATTTTCTAAAAATTTATTGTGAAAATTTGTCTTCTCACATCTAAATCTGAACACTGGTATTCTTAACAATGAACTCTCACTGTGCTGATAATTAATAGTAAGGAAGGGAGATATCCTGGAAAATATCACAGAAAAGTGTAAAGAAAGACAATAAGTTGTGTAGAGAAAGTGCTAGTTTTATTGACTCATGCCATAGATTTGTTCCTCAAAAGCTCTTTAGAATCAGTATTTTGAGAGAGTATAAAATTCTATAGAATCAGTATTTTGAGAGAGTATAAAATTCTATCTCTGCAAGAGTCTGCTTCTTAAGAGAAGCTTTCCCAGAACACATTTGTTCAAATAAATAATCACCCCTAAATGTATATGTTGGAGAATTTTATTGTTTTTTTAACAAGGTCCTACCTGCCTGACTATTTGATACCCTTTCACCAAATTCTAAGACATTTTATAATGGAAAGTAAATAGAAATCTTCTTGTCCCCATTTTACAAATAGTAATAGAGGCTAAGAAATTAAATGTATGGTCACCAGGCAAAGCAATGAGAGCAGTATTGGAATCTCTGTTTTCTCTGTCTTAGACCAGAGCTTAATTTTGCTACTATACCTTTGTATTTTGCCTATCAAATTTATTTTTATTGAATTTATGAAAACCATGCAGAATCTCTTGGACACAACCCAGATGAACAGCTATTGTGACCAGCTGTGAGTGTGTTGAGATTCAGTGGCATTTAACCTGATGCCACGTCATTCACAGCTGCCTGATGTCTGTGAGACAGTCAATTGGAAGACTGTTCACTGTTAATGTGTTTTACAAAGTCTAGAATTGTTTAAACACTTTTTACCCATATGCAATCAGATAACTTTCCCTGTGACTTATCAGTGAGTGTGTGTATGTGTGCACACACACCCCATAAGCCAGGGTTTGGAGCTAGCTGTTTAATGTTAATGGTTTTACCTGCTTCCATGATTAACGAGGGATAGTTAGTAGATTATTTATAATCTAATTAATTGTTTTCACAAAAAATAACTTTTTACTAAAAAAATGCTATTAGTATAGCTCAATATCTAGTATAATGAAACACTTGATAGTTTTTCATATAAATAATTTATTTTGATGTTTCATGATATGACATTATTTCCTCACCCCATTTGCCTAAAATCAGTAGCTAAGGGAAATTACAAGGTAAATATATTCAACATCCTTAAATATATGCTAAATCTCAGGAGACTTGAGTCCTAAGAAATCTTAGTTCTTTCTTTGACCCTTAGTTTCACCTGAGAAAAGATATTAATCTTTTTGTCGTTGAATATGTCCATGTGTAAAATGGGAATAAGAAAGACAAGAAATTATTTAGGGTTGTTATTAATATGCATCTAGTTACATGTGAAATGTTTTGAAACCTTTGAAAGAAAGGTGAAGTATATCCAAGATATTATTAGAATTTCTGTTAATGTTATTGAAAATTAAAAGGATCTATAAAATGAATAAGGTCAAGATTCATTGACTCAATGACGATTTACCTTGCTACACAGAAAGAGCACTGAATTGAGATTCAAGAATCCTGGATTCCAGCTTTGTCACTATCACAATAGATATAAAGGGAATAGTCACCTCTCCTTTCTGGACCTCTCTAGGGCTTTATTTACAGTTATCAGGATTTGGGTTTTTTTAGGGGGGGGGCGGTCAGCACTAGTTACTGTAAGGCAGCAATTTTCAAAGCATTGTTCCTTGACTTGCAGCATGAGGAACTTGTTAGAAATGAAAACTCACAGGCCTCACCCTATACCTACTTCATCAGAGCATCAGATGGACCCCAGCTGATTCTGAGTCATGCCCAAGTTTGAGGACTTATGTTACAAAGAGAGAAAATGCAGCTCTTATTCTTCAGAAACTTGTAATTTAGCACTTTTAAAATCACTAGTTGTCTTGCTAATTTCTAGATATAGGAATATACAATCTAATATGCATTATATATAATCACATTATGTTCTATTAAATTATGTTATAAAAATAATATACATTCTATTATGTTATTGTATATAAATATTGTGATATATATAAAATTAATTTGGGCATGTTAAATTGCTAGGTCTGAAACATTTTGGGGTAGCATCTACAAAACCAACTGTGAGATTTTTTTCAAGAAATGCATTGATTAAGGCATGAAGAATATATATTAGATCATGCTTGCTTGGTAACAGTGCTTGACTACCAAAATGCATGGTCATTTCATATGTATGCTTATTAAATACAACTTGTTTTTAGTTTAGCATAGATATTCAAAAACTAAAACAAATATTCTGAAATTATGACTAGAATTTTAATTTTAAAATTTACATTATGTTTATGTATGAACACCAGGCACATATATATGGCATTCACATCTTCTCTGTATAATTTTCCTATTACTTTCATTCTAAAATTCATGTGCAATTTAGAAAAACAGAAAACAAAACCTTGGAGTTGACTTTTCAGAATGCAAATCTGTTTTCAAATGCACTTGAACTTTTGAAACATAACTCAATTGCAGTTAAAATTTTGTAAGCAAGTAATTTCAAAGATGGCAGAAATGCATTGAGTGGGGAAAAAAATCAAGGATGTATATTTTCACCTAGTATAAGTCAAAGGAACATCTATTTTAGTTCTCATCTGAGAGATGAAAGCCTGACCTGTAAAACTGTTTATAATATTGGTTTATAGCTGTGGTCCACTAGGGAACAGCAATGAGAATTTGGGTAGCATTTTCTTCCAAAAAGTTTTATCAAAAGTGCTAAGTTTACTTGGAGATGTATAACTTAATGATGTTACATAATGAACATACTGTATAATCGGTGACTTATACCAGCTGTGAAATGTGAAATGATAGTCTGGTACCCACACCATGATCACCTTAGAGAGGGGCGCCCCGCCTGGTGCTGGTCCCTTCTACATTGCCCATGAGCACTGGCAGCTGTTAGCACTAGTGCTAACTAAATGTAAACACCTTTACTTTTCAGCTGCTGCTAATTGGTTTGGGAATATTTATATAAGTGTTGATTTTAAAGCTAAAAATAGTACAGGGATGTTTAAATCCAACTCATTCTGGCTGTCAGAAATGCTCCTGTGATCCTGAAAGTGTTGCTAAAAATGTTCAGTTTTTTAAAAATTGTAGTCATTAAACTTGTCTCTTGTGAGAGCCATGTATGACGTGTTCCCAGTTTTGATAAAATAGCTAAAGGACAAGCTTTTTAAAGGTCTCTGCCTGGTTGACAAACACAACCTCCTGCTGAACTTTATCAGGGAGCAAAGAATCGCAGTGTGGCCAGAGGAAGAGACAGTATATTTTGAAATAGCTAATTTTATGTAGTATATTTTATGCACCTAATCACATTTCTATACTTTAACATTATAAATAAAAATTATAATAATTTTACTAATAGAATTAAATATAGAGCTTCCTAAACCATTGTGTTTTCTAGAGGTGAGTTTGAGGATTTGAAATCACATGATTATTATTTCTCAAGTCTGAAGTTAAAGAACGAGAGTGGCCGTTCTTCAATTATTTTTCCCTTTATTTTAAAATTTAAAAGTCATGCCAGCATATATTTTTCTCAAAGTTATTTAAATAAGCCATGAGAAGAAATCATTTTTATTTTTAGATATTTCTTGTTTTGTGACTCTTTATTCCACCATGTTATTAATTTATTGAGGGAAAACCCTAAGTGTTCTTAAATTATTGTTTGCCAATTATTTTTTAATATTTGGCAAAAGTGATTTTATGAACTTTGTTAAGAACTAAACTGCCTTGACCTATAAGTCTTGCAGAACTGCTTTGCTACAGTGTTGTTGAAGTTAATTTGGAATTGGCTTTGTGTCCTTCTAGGATGCCCTAAGCATTTGTCTGCCTGTCCCATCTCAAGAGAGAATATCAAAAAATTGTGTTACTGCAATATATAGAAATGATTTGGGCAAGTGACAAACACTGCCCATTAGTTGAGATGATAACCTATAGTTATTGCCCTTTTTGACAGCTGTGGCAAAGCAAAGAGTTTTAGATGCTATTTTTAAAATAGCTCAACTCTTGTCTTACACGTATAAGTCTGTGTGTATGTTCTTTTTTTGTCTGTGGTTATTGACATCATTGCTCTAAAACTGTAGTCGGTTCAGAATTACCCTTGAGCAGCTTATTACATTGCAATTGGCCCAATATTGCTTTCAAATTCTAATTGATATTTCCATAAAATTGGAGCATTAAGTATGTTGTTGACATAAATAGACTCTTTACTTACCATCTAACTAGAACTAGAAAAAAAAGTCTTTTCAACCTTGCAGAATGTTGATTTGAATCAGAAAGTAAGGTATTTTTTTACATTGGCAAGGGATCAACATGAAAGTTCCATGTGGAGCATACCTAGGAGCAAAGAAGCAAAACTAGATAGTTAAATCTTTATAGAAAATACCCCATTTTTTTGTCATTGTAGGGATATATATCTATGCATGATTACAAAGTCAAAATTAATGTTTATTTCAGCTGACTGCCACTATTAACTGTTTACGGATTAGAAGACTTAATATTGTTAAAGTGGTAAAAACTCTCTAAATTGATCTACAGATTGAATGCTTTACTTATCAAAATCTCACCTGGCTTTTTTTCAGAAATTGATGTCCTGATTCTAGAATTTATATCAAAATGAAAGGGGGACCCAGAATAGCCAAAATAAACTTGAAAAAGAACAAATTTGGAGATCAAACTTCTTGGTTACAAAACTTAGTACACAGTTATAATAAGACTGTGTTGTACTGGCATAATGCTGACATACACATCAATGAAACAGAATCACAAGTCCTGAAATAAACCCTTGCATTTGGGTCAGTTGAGTTTTAATAGGGGTGTCAAGACAACTTAATCAGGAAAAAAACAAACTTTTCAGCAAATGGTGCTGGTACAACTAGATAGTTACGTGCCAATTATGAAGTTGTATCCCTACCTCATACCATATATAATAGTTAACTCAAAATAATAATTAACCTAAAAGTAATAGCTAAGAGTATAAAACTGTTAGAAGAAAATAAAGGAGTAAATCAGGGTGACCATGTATTAGGCAATGCAAGCCAACAAAAGGAAAACGCAAGGAACACAAGAAAAAAAGGTAAGTTGAACTTTATTAAAATTAAAGAATTTTGTGCTTGAAGGTATACATCAAAAAAGTAAAAAGACAACCCATAGGATGGGAGAAATACTTACAAACTATATATAGGGTAAGGAATATGTACAGGAGTATTTAAAGAACTCTTATAATTCAATAATAAAAATTCATATAATTATACATTTCTCTAAAGAAGAGATGTTCAATAATCACATGAAAAGATGCTCAACTTCATTAGTCATTAGGAAAATGAAGTCAAAAACACTTCACACCCAAAGCACCCAAAATGATAGCTCAAAAAAATTTTTAATAGAAATATAAGTTTTGAAAAGGATGCAGACAAATTGGAATTTTCATACATTGCTAATAGGAGGGTAAAATTGTGTAGACATTTTGGAGATAGTATAGCAGTTTCTCAAATTGTTAAGCATAGAGTTATCATAGGACCCAACAGTTTCACTCCTAGGTATGTACCCAAGAGAATTTAAAACATATGTCTGTCTACACAGCAACTTTTATTTAACATTATTTTATAATTGACTATTATTTCAAATCTCCATAAAAACGTTATTCATAATCAGCAAAAGTGCAAATAAGTGCCTATCAAGTTGAAAAGAGCCAACAAATGTGGAATAGCTATACAATGAAATATCATTTGGCCATAAAATGGAAGGAAATGCTGATGAATGCTGCAGCATGGGTGAGTCTTGAGAACAGTGTGCTCTGTGGTAAAGCCACATTTCTTGTGATTCTGTTTATATAAGATGTTCATAGGCAAATCCTTTGAGATAAAATGCAGATTATTTGCCAGGGGCTATGGGAAGCCCAGGAGCATGGTAAGTGGTGGATAATAGGTATGGGGTTTCTTTAGGCATCTTTGAAATTGTTCTAAGATTAGTGGTGATGGTTCAGAAACTTTGTGGAAAAGCTTTAAAAAAATGACTGTATTATACTTTTCAAACAGAAGAATATAATGTCATTTGGATTCTTTTTTTTTTTTTTTTCTGAAGTGAGAAGCTGGGAGACAGAGAGACAGACTCCTGCAAGCACCCAACCGGGGTCCACTCGGCAAGCCCACTAGAGAGTGATGTTCTGCTCATCTGGGCCATTGCCATTGCAGCCAGAGCCATTCTAGCACCTGAGGTAGAGGCCGTGGAGCTGTCCTCAGCACCCGGCCAACTTTGTTCCAATGGAGCCTTGGCTGCAGGAGGGGAAGAGAGAGATAGAGAGAAAGGAGAAGGGGAAGGGTAGAGAAGCAGATGGGTGCTTCTCTTGTGTGCCTTGGTCAGGAATCGAACCTGGGACTTCCACACGCCAGGCCGACACTCTACCACTGAGCCAACCGTCCAGGGCTGTATTATACCTTAATAGAACTTTTATAAGAAAAAAAAAAAGGAGTAGGTCTTAAAAAGCCCTGTCAAACCTTTGGAGGGTTGCAGCTGATTCCCTGCTGACATCTTGACTACTGTCCATAAGAGATTGTACCCCAAATTGCCCAGAAAGCTAGCTGCCTCTAAATTGTTGACTTTCAGAAAATGAGAGATAATGTTTATTTTTTTAATCCATTAAATTTTGCAATAATTTATTAAACAGCATTAGAAAACTAACACACTAGCAGTCGGCTCATTTATCCATTAACTTTCCTTAAATGACTACTCAATGTTACAGGCTTGTTATATAGAGGACTAGACATGCACCCCCTTCAGGGAGCTCCCTCTTGTGAGAGAGAGGCAGATGAGAAAGTTAATGATTTTGACATAAATGCAGTCATCTGATGTTCTGATATGTGTGATAGTAAAAAATACAAATATTTTGTTAAATATTTTCCTAAGTATTTTTGTAACCTGTGCAACCCTCTGTAAGCATACATCTAGCTCTTCATAATAATATGAATGTTTGAAAGCTTTCTAAGACATTTATTTTTGAAGATTTGGTATCTTAACCTAAAGTGTTCTTTAATCTTATGGATTTTCTTCCCTTTCTTATTTGTGAAGAGGAGAAAACAAATATGAAAGAAAAAGAAAAACCCAAAAAACCTATGTAGACTGAGTCCTTCACTAAACTACCAGTCCCTATATGAAATGTTGCTACTCAGTCTAAAAGTGAAGTACAATTTGTTACTTAATTCACTATTACAAATAGCTTAAGTTGTGGCTCTGTGTCTTGTTTTCTTCAAGATATTAACCTAATTTTGTTATAGCTTTTAACTCAGATATTGCCTTTTTCTTGTTGAAATGGTGCTTTCAGACCCATGTGTGTTCTGTTTACAGTAGTGATTGTTGATAATGGGCCATTCTCCATGGGCTGTGTTGTTTCGTTGAAACCTGAGTCCATGACTAACACTATTTAGTTTTGACTCAGCTTCTGAAGAGTAGTGTATCTGCAGAATTATTTTAGTAAAGAACAGTTCCAAGCCAAATAAAGAATTAATGTCTTACGTAAATGGGAGTCTATATCAAGCATGCTTTCTAGAATCTATTCTCTGCCCTGTGTGACATCCAACTCAACTTTGCCACTGTCCTGGAGTAAGGGGTCTCTCTGACACTCTCACCTCTTTGTAGTCAAAGAGTGTTTACCATTTTAAAAATTAAAGGGTTAATTTGGTTTCTCTGTGATGAAGATCATCCTCAGACTTGGTCTCATAACAAACAAAGACCTCCAGATTTCTTTTTCTGCAGTATTCCTATTTCTTTTGACAGACGTGACCTTACTAGGAAACATTATTTCCCATGGATCTTGCTTCCTTTATATTTTAGTGTCACTGAGGGAGGGGGGTGCAAGCAAGTACAGTACATTAAAGCTAATACATTACTACTTGTCAATGGCACCTTCCCTCTGCTACCCCTTCACCCTGCTGATTGAAAACATTTAGTCCCAAAAGCCTATGGTTGAGTCGCAGGAAGCTAAACGATGTATTCCAAAGCTCTGAACATATTGCCTTGTGTAAATGGCCCATTTAGTATTTCAGAAACCAAACGGGAGAGAAAAGAACACTGAAAGCACTGAAAAGATTAACACCTGTTTCAGTTTTCAGAGAAATTGGAGCGTACGGTATATATCCAGAGTGGAACCATTTATTCTCTCATCTTGAGATAGTTTGTTCAAATTCTCAATTCTATATGCACAGCATCCACATGCTTATGGGTTTGTTTCTCTACAGGATTCCACACAAAACTTAGAACATGGAGAAGTTATGAATGGTGTACAGACAGAACTAAGGACGTCACCGAAAATTAAGGATGCACTAAGGTATTCTCTTCATATGGATGAAGTATTTTCTTTCCGTTCAGTGTTTGTTTCTTTAATAGCTTATATTTGTTTTGATTTTATAGGAAAGATCAAGATAATTAGAATAGTGGAGTCAACCCTATCCCAATTCTAAAATTAATTATTTCATTATTCGTTTGTTTCATTTTCTCTATATGCTATGAGAACTTCCTGACATAAATACAAGTGAACTTCCATCCTTCCAACTCTTCTGCAACCTGGATTTCTTAATTGTTTTTCTTTTTTCTTTGAAGAGCAGCTTAAAGTGCATATTTCAGAGTTCGTTTTGGTAGAGTTTTACTTTGATGTGCACTCTTTGAATATCACTTTGCATTGTGTCTTAACAATTTTGCAACATTTTATTCAATGTATATAAATTGAATCCAGCCTGTCCATCCAGAGTTTTCACATTTGTAAGGTAAGCAACTCATTCTCTGGAGCCAGTTGCTCCGATCATTCCTAACCTAGCATTTTTTTAATCTGCGCTCATTTCCAGTTCTGCCCTAGCAGCCGCCTGCGTTCAGCTCCCAGCCCAACTGCTTCCAGGTTCTAACTGCTTAGGCAGGTTCTTCATCTTTCTTTGCTTTTATATTTGGTCTGTAAAACAGAAATAATATGAAGTCCTTCAGAGGGTTGGTATGAAGATAAAATGAGTGTATATATACACACACACACATATAAGCACTTGAAACAGTGTCTGGGTCAGAGTTACCCCTCTGAATATTTGCTACTGTGGCTACCACTACTATCTTGTTATTGTCCTTACCTCTATTATTATTATATTTATCATCATCAAAGTTCATTATCATTTTCTTAAGTTGCTTTAAATTTGCACAAGAAAAATAATTCCGTATTTAATAGACTATTGGCTTCAGCAGGAGAAAGTGGTGCTCCTGAAGTTGATGGTCATTCGCTCATTCATTTAGTTAACATCTTCTTTTCATTCAGTCCAGTTGCCAATAGGTGCCAAGCATTTTACATGGCATTAGCATGAAATATATGTGTGAGTGTGTGCGCGCACGCACGCGCACGCACACACATCCTTAATTATGCTGCTTTACCGTGTGGATTGCCCTCAAGTTTATAATTTATAGCCATATGACATAGTTACTATTTATATAGATTTTTTATTTGATTAATGAGCTGAACAATAATAAAAATTTGGTGCAGAAAATCTCTAGGCCCCTGTCTTTTTAGAAGCTTGATAAGATTATTTTTGGAGGCATAATGAATATAATACTTATATTCTGTTTGACTTTAATTTCACTTCTTTAATGTTGGTCGTGTTAAAGTTTGCTAACATCTTGGCTAAATGTTTTGTAGATGGTTGTCATAAACTGAACAATTGTTTGGTTTATAGCTGCCTAAACAAATTAGCTAAACTTTTGCTAGGTACAAGGAATTGAGAGAAATAGAGAGTAGGAATTTTAAAAAAATAATATTCTTTAATTAATATAGATGTATAGTTTGATTATCAAAACAGCCTCTTACATGATTTTTATCACCACCTTTAATAGGCTAAGGAATTGCAAAGTTCAGAACAGTTAAGTAACTTCTAAAGACCAAATCTACATTCATTGTTCTTATTCCCATATTTTTGGGCTCTAGTATTACCTGTTTCATACACCTTCCTGGTTTTTTATTTTATGCTCCATTACCAGAAGTAGGAAACTTCATGTGGTCAGCACCAGTACAGGGGAAATCAGCTAAAATCAATCTGAGGCCAAATTCAGAAAGAAGAGTGAGCACAAACTTCTAGCACTTGCAGATTCTTGGGTGAGCAGGATCTTAACAGCCTGAAATGTACAGCTAGCAGGAGAAAGCTTAGAAACTGCAGTTCCAGGAGAGGATATTGTTTCGATTGCTATGGGATGATGAAGAAACAACTGAAGAGAAATTATGAAGCCACTTTTTTACAGCTGAGTTACCTGGCCAGCATTCTCCTAGGGCAGGAAGGGTGTGATATCCCACAGAAGTTGCCCAAGCATAGGACTTGGCATGTGCTTCCCTGTAGGAGGCAGAGAAGCTAGGTAAATTATTTGCAGAGGTCATTTCCAAATGTCTTGAACTCATTCTTATGTTTTAACTCCCATACGCAGTGCTCAAGCCTTTGTTAGCTCTCAGCTAGACTATTATAATAACCTGCTAACTCTTCTCTTGGGTATCAACCTCTTCTTATTCTAATGGATCCCACAATTTAATATTAGATTAAATGTAATCTATTATTGGAGAAGCAGGGCTAATTGTATTCTGGGCACTATAACATGTACTCATGTCAAATATGTAAATACAACATCACTTCCATTTTACAGGTAAACTGGTGTATTTTCTAAACCACAGAACTTATCAAACTGTTCCTTAGTACAGAGCCTTTGTGTTTAATTAAATCCTGAGTTTGAACACTGCCTATGTAACCATGGCCTAATTATTTACCCTTTTTAAAATATTTTAATATGGAAAATGACTATTACGATCATATAGATTATTGTAAAGATTAAATGTGATACATTACAGGCAATTGCTCTTAGTATAATGTTAAGTGAAAGGCTGGTTCACCTTAATTACGATCGCAGTTGTCATTATCACACATACTACAGTTTATTGTAACTATTCATCATTCTTTTGAATAAGACTGTGGACCCACCAAGGGATTCCCGACAGCTAATAAATGACTTAGAACATAATAGCAACATATTTGTGGACTGGGTGACTGAATGGATAAAATACATTGCTCCAGAAAACATAAACATAACTATTAACTGCTTTCTCGTTATTATCACAAACATCTTTATTTGAAGAAAAATAACACTTGAAGGATAGTCTCCAAATAGTCTTACAATATCTATCTCTGAGCAAGAACTGAAGCTCTCAGTCCTACAACTACAAGGAACTGAACGCTGCTAAAAACCATGTGGTCAGGGAAGTGGATCCTTCCCCCATCTAGTTTCTAGATGAGAACCCAGGGTTAGCCAACATCTTGTGAGATTGAGCCAAAGACTTAGACCCTGTGTAAAGGAAAATGAAATCCTAAGTGAAGGCTACAATGTCAATGACTCTGAAGAAGGACTCAGAAACACATTGGTGTTTAATGACCCTTGCTGGCCTACGCAATGGAAACTGAATATATAGAGGAAGATAGCAAGATGGCGATGGAGTAGGCGGATGTACCAACTTCCAAATCCCAGAACCAAAGTGGATTATAACTTAATTTTAAGAACCATCATGTGGATAAACCAACTTTGAACTAAACTAAGTGGACTCTTCAACCAAGGAACACAGAAGAAGCCACATTGAGACTGGTAGGAATAGCGAAAACGCGAAGAGTGCTGCCAAGCTCTTCAGAGTGAATGGCAGCCCGGAGAGACCCGTATGGCGGGAGGAGAGTTTGGCGGAGAGGGAGGGACCTGGGTCCCAGGAACAAAGCCCCAGCCTACAGTTGCAGAGGCTAGAAGAGGCGTTTGGACAGTATTAAGCTGTGAAACAAGTGAGAACACTGTTTGTGAGAAAGAGACAGTTTTCTCAGACCCAAGATTCTTTTTAAAGGGACAGCACAGAAAACCTCTCTCACAACCACTCACCTGGGGCTCCGGGGAACAGGGACAGAGGAGAGGACCAGAGCAGCAGGAAGAGAGTGTGGACTAGAAGGCACAGGGAGAAACACTCTGAGGGACAGCCCCCCTAACCCCTGGGCTGAGTCACTTTCCTAATCAAAAATGAATATTTCCCCTGGAACTAGCAATACCAGCAAAGGAAGGCAGGACACGAGCCAAACAAGCTCTCTAGAGCAGAGCTGCTTAGATGGAGGGAGCTTCCAGGAGTACAGTATGGAGTGTTAGGGTCCGAACTGCAGTGCCCCCACCCACACTGCTGAGGGCTTGCTGGAGGGACGGTGGCGGCAGGATGCTGAAATGCGGTTCTGTCAATGGGGGCGGAGGCCCAGCCGGTGTGAGCTTGGTCTAGCCCCCCAGGAGTAGAGGAAATGCGAGAAAGCAGTACGGCAGCTGCGGGCCCACCTGCAGCCCTATCTGCGGGGGAAAAGGAGGAGGCCAGGAATGGGCAGTGATCTGCTGGTGAACAGGGCCCCGTGGCCTTGCAGCATCACCTGGCCTCCGAGGTTTGCAACCCTGCTCAAGCCAACCCTGACTGCAGGGGCGGGGCTACAGCCCGGGACAGGCGGAGGTTCGCAGCTGAGCACACGCCAGCAGCCTCACCCGACCCGAAAAAACCGCAGTGAGCAGGCTCTGATGCGTTAGGGGGTGGCTGAGCAGAAGCCCAGGAACAGGAGGGGTCCACAGCTGAGCAAAGGTGCTCACCCCTACCCATGGTGCTGAGGCTTGTGGCTTGAGTGTGGTGCACAACCCAACCCGTGGGGGCAAGGTGAAGGCCCAGACAGGCTGAGGCTTGTAGAGCCAGGCACCAGAACACAGCACCTCCCATGGAGGAGAGGCAGAAATCACAGCAACAGCCGCAGTGGGCCGGTGCCAGCAACGCCCATACCCAACCGCCCTAGGCAGCAGCAGAGGGGGTGGCAGGCCTGCAGACAGACCATACATAGGGAACACAGAGGCAACACCAATTTCACTCCAGTGACCACATCCTCCTTATACACAGAAAAAAATGGGCAGGCAGAGAAATGCAACCCAAATGAGTCAAGAGAAATCCACAGAGAAAGACCTGAATGAACCAGATATAACCAAACTACCTGATGCAGAGTTTATAATAATGATAGTTAGGATGTTCAAAGAGATTAGAGCAACAATGGATAGGCATTATTAACACCTAAATAAAGAATAGCTAGTATAAAAAGGGAAACTGAAATAAGAAAAAAGAATCAGAAATGAAAAATACAGTGTCAGAACTGAAGACCACAATGGAAGGAATTAAAAGCAGGATGGATGACGCTGAGGATCGAATCAGCGAGTTAGAGGACAAAATAAACAAAAGCACAGAAGCAGAGCAGAAAAAAGAAAAGAGACTCAAAACATGTGAGGAAACTCTTAGGGAGCTCTGTGACAACATGAAGAGAAATAACATCCACATCATTGGGGTTCCAAAGATGAAGAGAAAGAACAAGGCATAGAAACTTTGTTCAATATAATCATAGCTGAAAACTTCCGTAAATTAAGGCTGGAAAACTTTTCACATGTTCAGGAAGCACAGAAAACTCCATTAAAGAGAAACCCAAAGAAATCTACACCAAGACACATCATAGTTAAAATACCAAAGCTAAGGGATAAAGAGAAAATTTTAAAAGCTGCTAGAGAAAAAAAAGGCTATCACCTACAAAGGAGCCCACATAAGGATGACATCCGACTTCTCAACAGAAACACTTGAGGCCAGAAAAAGGAATGGCAAGATATATTCAAAGTAATGCAGAACAAGAACCTATAACCAAGATTACTTTATCCAGTAGGGCTAACGTTTAAAATTGAAGGAGAAATAAAGAGCTTCCCAGACAAAAAAAGCCTCAAGGAATTCATTAAAACCAAACCAGTTCTGCAAGAGATGCTAAGGGCCTTGTTGTGAACAGTTCAAAGGGGGAAAAGAATATAGCAAAAGAAGAATACAGCTTTAAAAATTTAAATGGCAATAAACAACTACATATCTATAATAACCTTAAATGTAAATGGATTAAATGATCCAATCAAAAGACATAGGGTAGATGCATGGATAAAGAAACAGGACCCATACATATGCTGTCTACAAGAGATACACCGTAAAACAAAAGATGCCCATAGATTGAAGGTAAAAGGATGAAAAAAAATATTTCACGCAAATGAAAATTTAAAAAAAGCCGGGGTAGCAATACTTATATCTGACAAAATGGACTTTAAAACAAAGGCTGTAGTAAGATATAAAGAAGGACACTACATAATGATAAAGGGAACAATTCAACAGGAAGATATAACTATTATAAATATGTACGCACCAATCATAGGAGCCCCGACATACATAAAGCAGACTTTGATGGATATAAAGGGTGAGATTAACAGTAATACTATAATACTAGGGGATTTCCAAACCCCATTAACATCACTGGATAGATCCTCAAGAAAGAAAATTAATAAAGAAACAGCAGACTTAAGGGATACACTAGATAAACTCGATTTAATAGATATCTTCAGAACTTTTCACCCTAAAGCAGTAAAATATACATTCTTTTCAAGCGCTCATGGTACATTCTCTAGGATAGACCACATGTTAGGACACAAAAATGGTCTCAACAAATTTAAGAAGATTGAAATCATATCAAGCATTTTCTCTGTTCACAATGTCATGAAACTAGAAATTAACAACAAAAGAAAAACTGAAAAATACTCGAACACTTGGAAACTAAATAGCATGTTATTAAATAATGAGTGGATTAACAATGAGATCAATGTAGAAATAAAATGTTTCTAGAAACAAATGATAATGAGCATACATCAACTCAAAATTTATGGGACACAGCAAAAGCAGTTCTGAGAGGGAAGTTCTTTGCACTACAGGCATACCAAAAGAAGCTAGAAAAAGCTCAAATAAGCAACCTGAGCCTGCATCTAAAATAACTAGAAATACAACAGCAAATAAAGCCCAGGACTAGTAGAAAAAGAAAATAATAAAGATCAGAGTGGAAATATATACATAGAGGCTAAGGAAACAATGCAGAGGATCAACGAAACCAGCAGCTGGTTCTTTGAAAAGGTAAACAAGATTGATGAACCTTTAACTAGACTCACCAAGAAAAAAAGAGAGAGGACTCAAATAAATAAAATTAGAAATGAGAGTGGAGAAATAACAACCAACAAAACAGAAATACAATATATTGTAAGAAAATACTATGAAGAACTCTATGCCAAAAAATTAGACAACCTAGGTGAAATGGACAAATTTCTTGAATCATATAATCTTCCAAAAATCAATCTGGAAGAATCACAACACCTAGACAGACCAATTACAACAAATGAGATCGAAACAGTTATCAAAAAACTCCCCAAAAAGAAAAGTCCTGGGCCTGATGGCTTCACAAGTGAATTCTCCAAGAAAGTCAAAGAAAAACTAACTCCTATCCTCTTTAAGTTATTTCAAAAAATTCAAGAGAAAGGAAGACTTCCAAACTCCTTTTATGAGGCAAGCATAATTCTGATCCCAAAACCAGGCAAAGACAACACAAAGAAAGAAAATTATAGGCCTATATCCCTGATGAATTTAGATACTAAAATTCTCAACAAAATATTAGCCAACTGGATCCAGCAATATATGAATAAAATCATACACCATTATCAAGTGGGATTTATTCTGGAGAGGCAAGACTTGTTCAATATTCGCAAATCAATCAATGTGATTCATCACATAAACAAAAGGAAGGACAAAAATCACATGATAATTTCAATAGATGCAGAAAAATCACTTGATAAAATCCAGCACCCATTCATGCTCAAAACTCTCAGTAAAGTGGGAATACAGGGAACATTCCTTAACATGATAAAGGCCATCTATGACAAACCAACAGCAAACATCATACTAAATGGGCAAAAATTAAAAGCAATCCCCTTAAGATCAGGAACCAGGCAGGGGTGCCTCCTTTCACCACTCTTGTTCAACATAGCTCTGGAAGTCCTAGCTACAGCAATCAGACAAGAAGAAGAAATAAAAGGCATCCAAATTGGAAAAGAAGAAGTAAAACTGTCATTATTTGCAAATGATATGATATTGTATATAGAAAACCCTAAAGTCTCAGTCAAAAAACTACTGGACCTTAAAAATGAATTCAGCAAGGTGGCAGGATACAAAATGAATACTCAGAAATCAGAGGCATTTTTATATACCAACAATGAACTGTCAGCAAAAGAAATTAAAGAAACAATTCCCTTCACTATTGCAACCAAAAAAATAAAGTACCTACGAGTAAATTTAACCAAGGAGGTTAAGGACTTGTACTTGGAAGATTATAAAACATTGATAAAGTACAGGTATAAGATGTGTGATGCAATTCCTCTGAAATGGCTTCCCTGATATCATTTTAAAATAGCTTCACTTATGCCAACTTTTCATACCTTGAACACATCACAAATTGATAAATTACAATTGAGATAGTTTTAACTCCAACCTCTCAATCTCTGTCACAATCACAATTCTCTCCCAACATTCTCTGGAGTTTTTTTTCTTAATTTTAATTGGGTGGCATTAATAAATCTGTGTACATATGTTCAAAGAAAACATCTCCAGGTTATCTTATCATTCAGTTATGTTGCATACCCATCACCCAAAGTTAAATTGTCCTCTGTCACCTTCTATCTGGTTTTCTTTGTGCCCCTCCCCTCCTCCCTCTCCCACCCTCTCTTCCCTCCCCCTATCCTGTAACCACCATACTCTTGTCCATATCTCATAGTCTCACTTTTATGTCCCACCTATGTATGAAATCATGCTGTGCAAAATGAGCTTTGAGTTGGCAGTGGCGTAGCAAACATAATGCGCCCTGGGCACGACACTTTATTGGAGCCCCCCTGAGGGCATAGTACGCTTTTCTTGTTTGTCTTGGAGACCATTTGGTGGCCCTCTGGGATGGCACCAGGGGCATGATAGATCCCCTTGCCTCCCCCTCGCTACGCTACTGTGAGTTGGGCCAAACTAACATTGTCTTACAAGCAACAGTAAAGCAAGCAAGAAAGCAGACCTCCTGATCACAAGGACTGATATAGTCTTTAAAATAAGGAACAGCTATGTATCACTAAAGAGTAATTTAGCTTGTTAACAAGAAAAGAGTCGTTTCTTCCTTCACCCTACAGGTGGAACATGATTTGGATTTCTGCCTGAATTTCTGCCTCTAAATTGTAGTTTTTGATTTTAAACAAATACTTGTTGATTCTCACTTTGCCTTTTTATTTTTAGGTAAAAAGGAACTGTGCTTAATTCTTTCACCTACTCTAGAACTGGCACCTTTCCTCTCACTTGATTTCCAAATCTCAACCCAAGTGTTCTAATAAAGTTTCTTTCTATATTGTAAAAAAAAAAAGAAAAGAAAAACAAAAAAAATTGATAAAAGAAATTAAGGAAGATACAAACAAGCGGAAGCATATACCATGCTCATGGTTAGGAAGAATAAACATCATTAAAATGTCTATATTACCCAAAGCAATTTATAAATTCAATGCAATACCAATTAAAATACCAATGACATACTTCAAAGATATAGAACACATATTCCAAAAATTTATATGGAACCAAAAAAGAACACGAATAGCCTCAGCAGTCTTAAAAAATAAAAAATAAAACAGGAGATATCACTCTTCCAGATATCAAGGTTTACTATAAGGCCATTGTACTCAAGACAGCCTGGTATTGGCATAAGAACAGGTACATAGATCAATGGAACAGAACAGAGAACTCAAAAATTAAACCACACCTTTATGGACAACTGATATTTGACAAAGAAGAAAAGAGCATACAATGGAGTAAAGACAGCCTCTTTAACAAATGGTGTTGGGAAAATTGGACATCTACCTGCAAAAAAATTCAACTAGACCATCAACTTACTCCATTCACAAAAACAAACTCAAAATGGGTAAAAGACTTAAATGTAAGCCGTGAAACCATAAACATCTTAGAAGAAAACATAAGCAGCAAGCTCTCCAACATCTGTCGCAGCAATATATTTGCCGATTTATCTCCACGGGCAAATGAAATAAAAGGCAAGATAAACAAATGGGACTATATCAAACTAAAAAGTTTTTGCACAGCTAAAGACAATAAGAACAGAATAAAAAGACAAACCACACAATGGGAGAACGTATTTGACAACATGTCTGATAAGGGGTTAATAACCATATTTTATAAAGAACTTAATAAAACTCAACACCAGGAAGACAAACAATCCAATCAAAAAATGGGCAAAAGAAATGAATAAAAATTTCTCCAAAGAGGAAGTACAAATGGCCAATCGGCATATGCAAAAATGCTCAACATCACTAATCATTAGAGAAATGCAAATTAAAACCACAATGAGATATCACCTCACACCAGTCAGAATGGCGCTCATCAGCAAAACAACACAGAGTAAGTGCTGGCGAGGATGTGGAGAAAAGGGAACCCTCCTGCACTGCTGGTGGGAATGCAGACTGGTGCAGCTACTGTGGAAAAACAGTATGGAGATTCCTCAAAAAATTAAAAAAGAAACTGCCTTTTCATCCAGCTATCCCACTTTTAGGAATATACCCTAAGAATACCATAGCACTGTTTGAAAAGAAGAAATGCGCCCCCATTTTTGTGGCAGCATTGTTCACAATAGCGAAGATCTGGAAACAGCCCAAGTGTCCGTCAGAGGACAAGTGGATTAAAAAGCTATGGTACATATATACTATGGAATACTACTCAGCCATAAGAAATGATGACATTGGATCATTTACAACAAAATGGATGGACCTTGATAATATTATATGGAATGAAATAAGTAAAACAGAAAAAAACTGAGAACAGCATGATTTCATAAGTAGGTGGGACATAGGAGGAGAGGGAGGGAGAGGGGGGAGGGGAGGAGCAGAAAGAAAACCAGATAGAAGATGACAGAGGACAATTTGACTTTGGGTGATGGGTTTGCAACATAATTGAATGATAAGATAACCTGGAGATGTTTTCTTTGAACATATGTACCCTGATTTATTAATGTCACCCCATTAAAATTAATATCTATCTCTGAGGAAGCATCACTCAATTTATTTTGATCTTAAGAAGACAATGAAGCAAGCAGTTTTAATGGGGGGAGTCTTATATGTAAAATTATACTTCAGCTGCTTTTTAAATAGCAAGTGATGGATGCAGGGGACTTTCCCCTCACCCCTAATTTTTACTTAATTCCCAACCTTACCTTATTTCTTGACACTTCCCCAAATTCACCTCTGTCAGACCTGCCTCTTTTTTCCAGGCTTAATACTGCCCTCATTTTTTAACCCATCTTCTCCCTTGCCTCTAATATCCAATCATTTGTCAAATTATTGGCTGAGTCCGTCTCAAAATATCTTGAGCCTTTCCTATAATCATTGTTCAAGCCTTCTTGCCTGTTAGATAGATTATCGCAATAATTGACTATTTCCTGTCTCTCGTACCCATCTCCCCCTTGTCCTTCCATTTTCTAATTGATCATACATATCACTGCCAGGTATATATTTCTAAACCACAGCATTTATCACACAGCTTCTTAGTTCTAAAACCTTTTCTGACTCCATTTTCTACAACATTAAGAGTGAATTTTTCAGCATAAAATTTGACATATTACTCTGAGATTTGATCTCAAACTAATGGTTCGACCTTATCTCCTACCTACCACAGTCAGTCTATCAATCTCTCTTTCTCTCCTACTCCCTCTTCTCTCTTTCTCTTTTCCTCATTCTCTCCATCTTCTGCTCCCTTTCTCCCCCGTTTTCAATTTGTGTGCCCACAGCCTCCTGCTTCACAATCTGAGTGCAGACTGTCTTCTCATTGCACATGCTTCTCTGCCCCCTCACCTAGCTCTTTTGATTGAAGATCCCTTTGCCCTTCTCAATTCCATCTCAATGCATCCTCCTTCCAGATCGTTGTCCTGATTCTAGCCTGCCTTCCTTGTCCTGTACCCTCTTCCTCTAAACCTCATCAGAAAGTGACTCTGCTCTGAAACACATCTCATAATAGTTTAAAACATCTGTGCTGGAATTCAATAAATTCCAGTTTGAGTCCTGACTCTTTCTTTTATGAACGGTGTGATATTGGTCAAATTATTAATCTCTCTAAGCATCAGTTAGTTTATCTATAAAATGAAAATTAGATAAGCATTTATACAATTGATACAAGTACATGTCATAATACCCAGAATGCAATTAACACATAGCTTCTCAAATACTAGCTTACTTTCACTGAGAAGACACAACTGTTACTACTACTTCTCTTTTATTGCTTTGTATTATTTTTTATTATCTGTCTTAACCTGCTTCTTAGATTACGAACTTCTTAGGCCCTTTGTCTCTTCCTTGCAGAACTTCCCCATTGAAACTATTCAATTAACATTTATTGAATTCAAGTGAATGAAGTGAATCCCAAAACCATCAACAACAATTTTTTGTTAGATTTTTACTCAGTGCATTTGCGTTAACAAAACATTTACCATCAGATAGACTTCAGTGTCATATGCGAACTCCTCTTGGATGTTTATCTCTGGGGTCCATAGCTCACCCCATTGTGTATGACAGATGTGTACATCAGTCCCTAAAGAATGCCAACTGCTACCTTCTACCCATTTATTACAACTCTTTATCTTCCCTCTCATTGTCAGCAGTCTAATTATGAAGAAATATTCCTCAGTCTTTAATATTTAAAAATTATTTTAGTCTTACTGAAGAAATCAGTTGATAAAAATTGTAAAGCCTAAAATAGATTATACTCTTTTAATCCCTAAGCTTATTTCTTCCCTCAGAAAGTTCTGATAACCATACTAATAGCTGATAGTTACTGAACCACTTGTATATACCAGATACTGAAATATGATGTATGTACATTAGCATCTCTATTTTTTTCCTTAAAACCAACAACTCTATTAGGAATTTATCTTAATTTCCTCATTGTACAAATAAGGAAGCAGAAGCTTTTGGCCTTAGTTTAAATGATTTTCTCAGACACCTGTCTCAACGTCACCACTAGGACATACTTCCTCTCTAATTTCATAAATGACTCATGATTTCCTTCTGAAACACTGTCCCCCCCCCTCCCTAGCTTCATCCTGTCTCCTCCCTGCCCTAAACGAGTGACCTGTCACTGAGTGAAATCATCAGTGTTAACAACACTGTCCATTTGGTACAGTGCCCACACATAGTAATGACTCAGTGGATGTTAGATGCAGTTTTAATCAGAATCTGTAATTCATGTGTTGCAGGAAATTTGGTAAAGCAAAAATTCAGGCAGCCACTATGAGCAACAACAGATTTTGGAAGTATTTTTAACCAGATGGTGTTATAAAATTTTTTAAAATGTTTGAAACAGATAATTTTCCAATGAAGGAATGAGTCATTTTAGATTTCTAGAATGTAGTGAATGAATTGGATGTTTACCTCTGAAAAATACACACCGACTTATTTTATTTTTGAGTTTCTAACAGATGTGAGCCCCTTAAGGTAGAGATAACTGCCAATGCTTTCCCTATGGTTTGATGAACAGAAGAGCCTTGTGGCCATCAGTGTGTTTTCTCATATATAAATATATGCAAATATATTAAAACTCTTTTTAATTGTAAAACAAACCAAAAAACTAAAAAAATAAAACAAAACTGAAAAAACACTGTCCATTTGCTCATGAGCAGAAATTAGAGCTACACTCATTTCAGCTCCTTTTGTATTCTCTCTCTCAAAATTCATGTCTCCCTTCTAGATGAAACCAAGTGCGATACCTTCCTTCTAGTTCTTGAGGAGTAGCCATTCATGATAGTATCCTTTTAAAACACTGACTCTGTCCCTTCTCTGATCATTTTATCCTAAACTCTTAGATAGGAAGCAGCTGGTTCCACTGACTATTGAAATCAGTTTTGTCATTTGGATCTTAGACTGTTTAACTTGCTTAATGCTATTGGACTTAATGCTTTGTACCTCTCTGTTTTTGTTTTAGTATGACATAAAAAAATTCTGTAAAGCTACCCATTTTGACCTCAGTGAAATATTTGAACTTTTCTTTATATAAGTGAAGTATTTTCCTTTACACCACGGTTCATTTTTTTTTTCCTGTTTTTTTTTCAAGTATCAGCCAATCCTGTTTCCTTTCTCCTGCTAGAATATCCTTTTCACCTCATTTTCTACATTTTCCATTCTCAGCCCAACCCTATACAAAAATAAATGTGTACATATCCTGCTCATTGGTCCCTGAACTCTATTCTGTCATTTACCTAAACAAATAGCATTAATAGCATATTTTCACTCTATGAGATACTGTGTCCAGCCCTACTTGCTGTGTTTATCTTCCATGAATGTTGTGTATAGATAATTTCTTTTTCTTTTTTTCATATGAGAGGAGGGGAGATAGGAAGGTGGAATCCTACATGCACCCTGACCAGGATCCACCTAGCAATGCCCATCTAGGCCAATGCACGAATACCAAACTATTTTTAGCACCTGAGGCCATGCTCGAACCAGTTGAGCCACTGACTGAAAGAGGGGAAGAAGGAGAGAAGGGAGAGAAGGGGAGAGGGAGTGGGAGAGAAGCAGATGGTCATTTCTCCTGTGTGCCCTGACTGGGAATTGAACCCGGGACATGCATATGCCATGCCAACACTCTATCCACTGTGCCATGGGCCAGGGCCTATAGAGAATTTCTACTAAACTCTATTAAGTATACATAACATTGAGGATATTTTTTCTTTTTAAAATAAATAAAAATCTTATGGATTGATTTCTGAGACCTCCTTTTTAAAATACTCTTCTTCCTATCTTGAAACAAATAATAGGTAACCATTTGTAAAGAGTATGGTGAAACAGTCTATGTAGAATTTAAGTTCCTGCATATTTCAATCAACAAAATTATGTCTTATTTTTTTGTTCTGGCGTAATATTTTCTTGGTAGCAATTAATAGTTTTTATATATATTTCTAGCCAAAAGTTGTGTTGTCATGTATAAAAATAGTATAAAAGTTTATTCTGAGATAATGAAAAAATAAATCTTATAAAGTAGAAATTAACCTTAAAAATGCATGCCCCAAAAAGCTTTAGTATTTGAAGTGAGATCGATTACTTTCACGGATTATATTTTTTAAGTGATGTAAACAAAATGGTTGATAATTACTAAAATGTAGATATCAGTATGATACACATAACTTAAGTTTCTAAAAGGAGTTTTGAGTGAGGTAGAGAAATATTTGCAAAATAGAAATAAAAAAGGTATCCATAAAGCCATCTAAAACTTCTAAAGCTGAAACCAGGAAGTCTATACTAGACTAAACACATTCCAAAACCCTTTATATATTACATATGAGTGCTCTCTTTCAGCATGTGGATATTTAATACATTTATTAGGAAAGATAAGTGTTATGCTCTAAGTGCAAAATTATAAAAATATGTCGTAACGGTAGTGATAATAAAATTTCAATGGTTAAACCAGATTTTAGTCTCTGTTTTTAAACACCTTCAAAACAGTACCGTAACTCTAGAATGTGAATGTTTTGGTTTTAGTCTTCCTCATATATCTTCAAATGCACTATATATCTGTTATTATAGATAAATGATTGCTTTGTGATCCGTTAAAAACTGCATAATATTCTCTGCCTACCAACAATTTATACTTGTGACTTCTAATGCATACTTTAATATAGTATTTCATATACTTATATTCATATAATATCTATATTCTCACACAGAAAGCAGAGAGAAGAATCTATTTTATCCCATGATAGTATCACTCTAAAATTTGTTTTGTTTCTAACTTTTATTCAGGTATCTGATATAACCTGCTTGACTGAACAAGTTTTAAATAGATCAGCAATATCTGAGCAAAACTCATTTGAAATTTATTACCAGATTTGAAATACTATCGTATTCCAAAAATGTTGGAAACTGACATACTGACATGCTCTTTTTTGGCAGTTCTTAATGATAATAGGTTTGCAATGAAAACACATTAAAAATAAGTCTAATCCACTGATTAGAATATATTTAATGTATTTATGTTAGATTGCTGATAATCTAGAGAATTCTTCACGCAGAGAGAGTTCATCAGGCATTTTGCTTTCTTAATGCTGTTCTCAACTTTGCAGCAAGGATCCAAATTTCACCATTTGCAATTTGAAGCAGAAAAGCATTTGTAGCAGCTATAGCTCTTAATTTGACATCTAGTTTCAGGTTATTTTCATATAAATAGGAAACAATAGAGACCTGTTTACAATTTCCATAACTAGAATGTTTGCTTCAACTTCATCATTTTTCTTTGAGCAATTTTATTTTCTCTCTCTGGATTAAAGGAGACAATAATTGTTCACGGTTATTATTTTTCATCTTTATAAAAACATGTTAGTTCCAAACGTTAGTTCCACTTTTTATTACTCAAAAACCTCTAATGTCTTATATATTTCAGTCATGCACACTTCCCATTAATGTTTCTAGCTCATCCTTTTCTTAATCTGGAATAGGTTAGGTGGGTCAGGCTTTCTATTTCTTTCTGTAATACATTTCCTCTAGGCTTTACAACTTCTTTTTCTACCTCTAAAAATATACAGGAGGTGATAATTTGGAATTGTTCCATTGAATACAACTGACGCCTTACTGAAAGGCAACTTTAAATTTTGTTTTATAATGCTTTGAACATGCCCATATGTATTTTACAACTGTAGCTTCACAGTTGTAAAATGTAACTTTGTGACTTTAATAAATACATATTTTATTTCATTTTTCTTGTTTTAGGGAAAAAAATTATACTTTATGATTAAGCATAGATGTGCTTAGTTCTATTTATTTTATCATCTCTACAGTGTCAAGTGTGTCTCAATGGGGAGAACTTTTATTTTTGTGTGCATCCTTTTAAATATGTTGATTTATGTAGATTAAATAGGAAGTTATTTTTGTAGGTAGTCATTTCCATTTGTTCCTCTTCTAGTGGAAAAAATAAGAAATCAGATAGTCTTTGAAACATTTTATTTCCCGAATCTTCTAAACATATCAGTAAATCATGTTCTCCTTTGATTTCATCTTTGCTGTTAAATTTATAGCAGTTGATAAAATCCTAAGATTTTTTTAAATGTGTTTCATCTGTTTTTTAGCAAAGACTCATTTGTTCTCTTATTTCTTTCAGTGATATAACAAGAACAGTGGAGATTTCTGGGGAAGGAGGCCCCTTGGGAATACATGTAGTGCCCTTCTTTTCATCTCTGAGTGGAAGGTAAGATGCTTTTCTTATATCAGAAGTTCATTCTAATGAAAAACTTGACTGGGGCTCATTTTCCCAAACATTGCTCAGAGGAGGATTAAGTGTGTATCTTTGTTATTAATGTGGACACCTCAAGATAATGCTTCTGTTGACCAATTGTATGTTACAAAGAAAATCATTTGTTTTTAAGACACAATGGAAAAGAAAAAGATCAATTTTAGTTTCTGCGTTTACAATTGATCACAAAGTACTGTCTTAGAGTATCTTACCAGTAATATGTACTAAGCAGAATCCTTGGAAAAGATTTTTACATATTATTAGCGGAATATTGCAGTTGAATGTTTTGATGTCATAAAATACACTTCAACAGGTGAGTAGACTAATTCCAAACTGATACTTCCTGATATTTCTTAGGTATATAGATTTTAGAATAATAAACAGTATAATGCTATTAGTATCTATATTAGAAGCTATGTATGTTTTGATAATTTTAGTTTTAGTAGCAAAAGCCATTATGCTATTTACTTTTTAAAAATAAGATATCAATTAAAAATAATTAACCATATCATTTTTAAATTTTATATTGCTAACTTTACACTGGCAAAGGGTAATTTAGACTGTGTCAGCATTTCTTGAAGTTAATATCTACCTAACTCGATACTGATGGAAATTAAGTGTGTGAAGGAGAGCTAGTATTAATACTACCATAACCACCATACAAAACTAGTATTAGATATCATATCACTTTTCAACAAGACAACTGCCTTTAGTACTAGATTTATATTGACAAGGACTATCAGAAACTTAAAAAAAAAAATCAGTATCTCATAGGACATGATTTTAATTAGTTTACTAAATTTGTTTTATTTTTTTAATTTTTTATTTTTTGGTATTTTTCTGAAGTGAGAAACGTGGAGTAAGAGAAACAGACTCCTGCATGTGCCCAACCGGGATCTGCCAGGCAAGCCCACTAGGGGGCCATGCTCTGCCCACCTGGGGCATGGTTCTGTTGTAATTAGAGCCATTCTAGCGCCTGAGGTGAAGGCCATGGAGCCATCCTCAGCGTCTGGACCAACTTTGCCCCAATGGAGCCTTAGCTGCAGGAGGAGAAGAGAATGAGAGTAAGGAGAGGGAGAAGGGTGGAGAAGCAGAAGGGTGCTCCTCCTGTGTGCCCTGGCAGGGAATAGAATCCGGGACTTCCACACGCCGGACTGATGCTCAACGACTGAGCCAACCAGCCAGGGCTAAATTTGTTTTCTTAAATGCATCATTGAATAGGCAGAACACCATATTTTAATTTAGGAGACCAGAGACCAAAAATGTCAGTCGATTTTCTCAAGGTCATATAAAATCCTTATCTCCTGATTTGTACTCTCTTCATTGCTCTATCTAAAATAGAAATCTTCCCAAAGGTTATATAGTATTAATTTACTGGTTCTGAATATTTATTCAATCCGGTCTGCCATAGAGCAGGAAGCGCAGATTTAGTCATGATATTTTGGTTGGCATCATTTTCAGCAGGTAGCCATCTGCTACCTGTAATTGCAAAGTCATCACCTTTTCTTTGCAAATAACATCTGATGCCAAGCTGTTGCTGGAATAAATGTTCCCTAAAAAGAAATGAACTGAAAAACTAGTGGCTCTTATTGTCTCATTTCCTGTATGTGTTAATAAGAGTGTTTATAAATGTTATGGGTGAAGGCACAGGACAAGCTGAGGTTGTTTTTGATAGACAGGGAGAGTATTTACCCAGTTGTCATGAGAAAGTTAATGGCTTTTGGCAGAAGTGTAGTGATAGAGCTTCGTGAAATACCAGAGCGGTTAAATTACCAGACCCTTTAACTTAATGAACCTGGAATTGAACACACGATCATCCCAATTTCCAAAACATGAAGAAATATACAATGTGACAATCACCATACTTCATTTTTAATAGCTTGGAAGACAAGTTTAGCCTATAGACCAGAAATCATCTTCTCTCATATCAAATGAGGAAAACACAGAATTTATTGATTTCCTCTTTTCTCCTTCCTGATTCAGATTTCTAGCATAAGCCTTGTACACTAGTGGAAAGAGTGTTGGATTTGGATTCAGAACAATTGGATTTGAATTTCAATGTTATATATATATAAACATTGAGCAAGACCCTAAATTTGCTTCTTGTGAATACCTATTTTACATCAAGGCTATGAGGATTAAATGACATTAAAAATGTAAAAGCTCCTTGTAAAAAAAAAAAAACACCATATGAATGTGTAAGTTATCAGTATTATTATTATTTTGGCTAAAACAGAAAAGCTTAGTTCAACAACGATCTTTCATAAGTTCATGGTCAACCATTCAGTAACTTGGTGAAATAGTTGGATAAGTTTTTTGCTATCCACTTGTATTATAGAAAGGAAATTTAATTTAAAAACATAAAAAAATAATATGGAAGTGGAGACATGAGCCAATAAAAGTTAAGAAGTAATGAATACAGGCTGAAACAGCACACTTAACTCAACCCATGTGTCTAGATGCAACTGCGTATAGAGCGTGTCAGACAAGTGTCTGACTTCAGAATGCCATATGGTTTCACTGTGTGAGCAGGGGTAGGGTGAGTTAAGGTCATAGAGGTATACTTAGTTCTTAATTTCCTTTCATTTATTGGTTTGTGTCATTATTTTAAATTAGAATTTACATTTAATCATTTACTAGGACTACTGTAATTGGATTTGCCTCCAATTTTTTTTTTTTAGAAAAATAATGCCACACCTGTTGTTGAATTAGAAACCTAGTCTAAGTTGGAGCGCCCTCAGTACAGCATAGTGGCTGCTGTATTAGATAAAGCCTCAGTGGGCTCATTAGATATCACAGCACAAAGTGCTAAATGTTTGGAGGGCCATAGGCTTGCACAGTGAATTCAAAACAAATGTATAAAAAACTAAGTCTGGCAGGTAAAATGCATCTTAATTTTTTTTTAATTTTTTTTGTTTTTATTTATTCATTTTAGAGAGGAGAAAGAGAGAGAGAGAGAGAGAGAGAGAGAGAGAGAGAAAGAGAGAAAGGGGGGAGGAGCTGGAAGCATCAACTCCCATATGTGCCTTGACCAGACCAGTGCAGGGTTTTGAACTGGCGACCTCAGTGTTCCCAGGTCGACGCTTTATCCACTGCGCCACCACAGGTCAGGCCAAAATGCATCTTAATTTTAACACACACACACACACACACACACACACACACACACACACACACACACACACACACTTAGCATGGTTTCGTTTTGCAATTAAAAGTACAGGAATCTAATATTCAGTAAATGAAAACAGTTATAACTTAGTTTCAGAGTAAGGACAGCTAAATATAAGAGAGAAGAAGGCGGGATGGATAAAGAATGATATAACGTTTAGATTGAAATGCTAAGCTCGGAGAGTGGCCCAGGCCACGTGATACAGTGGGAAAAATGGGAGGGGGCAAGGGATCGAGTGGGTTAGTACCTAAATGATTATCAGAAGACCGAGATGCAATGATCACCCCTTTTATTCTATGGGGCCTCCTCTATCACTGCTTATCAATGCCAATTAACTGGTTCATCTCAAGCTTACAACTTTTCAATAGCATTCATCTTTAAATCCTGAGGGTCTTGGTCTCAAATGAGACAGGGACTGAAGCCCAGCAGTTTGGGGCGAAGAACATAATGAGCGGCTCTTCTCTGAGCCTTCCCGCACTGATCTCATGAAACCAAGCAGGAGGGAATCCGTCTGTCCATGGAATAGAGGAGGCAAGAGCACTTTGCCAGGGACCAAGCAAAGTCAGTCAGCTTTACATTTTACCGAAATTACCTCCGACACATGGTTTTTAGAGTTGGGCTTATCCTGTCAATAAATTTTTCATGGAAAGTTAGGTTATTTAGATCAGCGAGGTTCACATAGCATACTCCAGCTGTAATATGCCAACTAAATTGCAACCCAGTGGCCTGAAAGAATTAATTCATCTCCCAAAATGTGAAATTAAATCCTAGGGAGTACCATTACATGACTGATGATGTACTGAATTAAATTAAAGGAAGACTTGAATGCTTGCTAAAAAAAAATATCGCTTACACAAACTAGTTTATAACCATATGTGAGTTTCCTAATGGATCATGTTATTGCGAGTCCACCATAACAAAAATCCAAAATGCAAACTATTAGGGAGTTGTTTAATTTAGGAAAGAAATGCAACTTTGTTCTACTGCTTTTCTTTTTTATTTTTGCATGTCAAATAGTTCAATATTTAATATTATGTTAGGAGATTAAGGTAGGATTGGTATCTTAAAAGTATTTATTTGAATCTTAGACCCTTTATCACACAGCAGCTTTGACCCCTTTCCTCTTCCACCTAGAATGAGATTAATTTACTAACCTACAAGAACTAGGAAATGAAGCGTTAACACCTTACCACACAAGGGTCCTGTGACCCCGAGCCTTCCTTGCAACGGGTGGTGTGACTGCTGTTCTCTCTCTTGCATCTGCAATCTGTATTCATTTAACATTTTTGAAGTAGAGATCTAAGTATCACCGCGTGTGCCTCTCCTTTGGCCATGCTGAGATGACATGAGCTTATTAAGCAAACTGCGGCCCGGAGGCAGAAGCCCCACTTTGCAGCTATTCCAAACAGGAAGATGGTTTTTCTCCTCCGCTTTTATTAGCGATGGCCCTTTTTACATGACTGACTCTATTATTCACGCGTAAAACGTAGCTCATATTTTATTTAGATTTGAGATGTAATGTAAAGGGACTATGTGATAGCATATGAGGCCCCTATACACAGGAGAATGACAAAGAAAATCAAGAGGACAAGGGAAGAGGAGATGGCAGTGTCTACTCACCCAGCACATTCTTCTTGGAGAAGATACCTTTCTTTCTCACTCCGGGACACAATTAGGATTCCAACATGCCACTAGGAGAAGGGAAATCCCTCAAATGAGAAATAGCTAAAAATATACACATTTAATATCTTTGAGTTTTCAGTCTAGACACTATTGATATATGACAGATTTACCCAACACACACACATATATACATATTACATATATACACATAAATTTTAATTTATTTTATTGCTTTACTTTTCTTTCTCCTTTTCTTCCTTTCCAATACATCTCCTCCTGACATGAAGCCACAACCACAAAGCACCAGGAGCCTCCAGGTCTCCTCTTTGAACGCACACCCTTTCTAGTTGAAATTTCCGGGTTCACTTTCCAAAGCACCCTGCCTCGTCGTGTCAGTACCTTGCCCAGAAGTAGCGGGGGGAGAGTGTGCCACTCCAGCATTACTAGACTAAGGCCACCTGAAGGCGATCGGTCCTCGCCATCCACGGTCATCTCCCCACTCTGCTCCTTGTGCAAGCCCAGCTTACATGGACTCACAGGGTCCCTCCGCCTTATAGAGTCTCTCTCCCCTTCTAGCAAATTCTACTCATTGTTCCGATCCTGTTGCCTTCCACTTTCTCCCGATAGCCCTCCATGAAGAACCTAGGCTTATTGATGTGTCCAGGTGTTTTCATTTACTCTAACCCTGTATTGATGAATTGTCCTGGTCCTACGCCTTGACTTGTACTCCTCCTTCCTGAACACAGAGGAAACAATCAGCACACACTTGATTTAGCCACACTAACCAAAGGGACCAAACTTCCTACTAAATCACACAATAACACCTGTTTATTTCTTAAAAAGTAAATTAATGGAATAAGTAGTAAGACTACAAAACAATTGCAGTGAATAACTAATTCTATGCTATTACTAAATATCAGTTTGTACCCTTGGTACAACCTCTACTTATTTCCGTCAGCTGCGATGCCTTCTCAAAACCACGAGTCCTCTGTATCCTCAACCATACTGAGCTACCTGAGCTTTTTCTAAGCCCAATGCAAGCATTAGAATTGGGATCATAGACCAAACTGGCAGAAAATCAGCTCCAGATGAGGGTTGCCAGGTGGATCCCTGTAGGGGCGTATGCGAGAATCTGTCTCTGTATCTCTCCATATCTTCCTTCCTCTAGGAAGGAAGGAAGGAAGGAAGGAAGGAAGGAGGGAGGGAGGAAGGAAGGAAGGAAGGAAGGAAGGAAGGAAGGAAGGAAGGAAGGAAAGAAGGAGAGAAAGAAAAGAAAAGAGGAGAAAAGAAAAGGGATCATAGATTAATGTACCCAGGTAGGTGTTTATATATATTTATCTTGAAGGTGGTATTTTTCTCTTTGAGTGAATTGTAGTTTTTGCCTTTCTTTTAACTGAGGGTTTAAATAACAAGCACTTGCCTGAATATAATGCATATTTTCTCTCATAAATAAGAATCAGTATTTATTTCTGAGTAGTTGCAAGTGGGGGAATAACCAGCATAGTATTCTTCAGTTCTGCTGTCTCAATCTAAATTTTGCATTTAGGATTCTAGGTCTCTTCATCCGCGGCATTGAAGACAACAGCAGGTCCAAGCGGGAAGGACTATTTCATGAAAATGAATGTATTGTAAAAATCAACAATGTAGACCTCGTAGACAAAACCTTTGTTCAGTAAGCATTTTTCTTTGTTTTACTTACTTTATTGTTCCCTAGAATGTTTATAATCATTACTGAGCTCATTATGATCAAAATTCTACATAGAATTTCTGACAGTTCCCTTTGAATGACCCCAGAACAACCATTTTCCAATACATCTTATGTTTAGCATACTCAGAGGTAGCCTGCCTATGTCACTGACAGCATCAGGAACGGTAATCTTCAGAATAAAGCAAGCCTGCAGGCCTGGCTGTCTTTCTGGGGCATCGATGGATGGGTTTGTTTTCTTGGGCTATGGGTCAGTTAGACTGGTATTTAATGACTCTTTTCACAGACTGTTAGTTCAGCTTATTAATTAACTTACTTAGTGTCAGCCATCTTCCTTCAACTAAGTATCTGTAAGAGATGGCTGTGGGACTCACTAAATAATAGAAACAAAGGGAAAAAAATAAATATGCTCCCTCAAGAAATCATTTCTCTCTGTGTGGAAGTGTTGTGGGAATAGGTTTGTTGACTTAAGAATTAGAGTATGTAGCTGTCTGCATATATTTTTTAAATGTGTGTTGGTATTACAGTGGGATTCTGGAGCGAGAAAATACATGTGAATAATTCTTAGTAAATAATTACCAACTTCTTGTTTCTGACCAAAGCAGCTCATAATATAGCTTCCCTATGGCCATTAGTTGTCATGTATATGTGGGGGCAGGGGAGGGGCTGTGTGTTGAGGGACAGTGGGCAGTGGCTGCTTAATTGTGAAAGAAAATGAAGACTTATAGTCTATTTCTGAAAATACTGAATAATAGATAAAAATGTAGTCATTATTAATAATGATATTTTTATATACCACTGTGCCTTTACAAAGACTTGATAAATGTGTAAGGCAGATAGTATTGTCCCTATTTTATAAGGCAGAAACTGGGGCTCATAACAATTCAGTATGGAGTTTGTAAAGAGTAGAAACTGACTCTGGTCAAGGAACTGACCAGAGGAGTTGTGTTGTAATCTGAAGTCTTCTCCCTCCTCCACTAACCATGTGGGCAAGTAAGCATTTTAGTAAGGGGAAGGGGAACTCAGATTCCATTTGGAATTATGGTTAATTACTATGTGGTGTGGCTACGAGTAACAGAAACATAAAGTAAAAGTAGCTCAAACAAGATTAAAATTTATTTTTTCTAAGGATAGAAAGTGGCAGTCCAGAGCCGGAGAGGCAGTACCACCATCAGCAGGGTATTGGCACCTGCCATTGTTCTGCTTTGCTGTTCTTTTTGCATGGCTGCCACCTTTAAATTGTGTCCTGGTCACAAGGTGGCTGCTGGAACTCCCTCCATCACTGCAGAGTTTTAAGAAATAGGAAACAAAACCTGGAGGACAAAAAAGTTTCTGCCTCCCAGACAATCCGGCTTTACTCTATCCTTTCACTTGTGTCTCGTTGGCGAGAAAGGCTGAGAAAGGCCTTTTTACCTCTTCATATGGCAAAAAGAAGAGGAGAGTAAAAGGAATAAGGAATTCAAGGGAAAACACAAAGGGCTAAGACAAAAAAGGAAAACACACAGGGAGTCTATAATAATGAGAATAACCGGGAGGGTGCTCGTGGGATGAACAACCCGCCCTGACATTCAGCACTGCCAACACACCTCACAAGTATCTCTATAAGGAAATATACGTGTTAAAACTGAACTTTGGGAACACAACTCATGTTAGATAAAACCTGTACTTTAGAAGGAAGTCCTCAAAGGAAATTAATTGAGAATCTGATCAATACACAAAATGATTACTTTACATCTAAAATTGAAGCTTATTCTTATATTTACTTCACTAATCAATCAGAATATATACAGTATAGAAATACTTAAAAACTGTGGTTTGTTGGACAAGTAACTTAATCTCTCTGAGCCTCATTTATTTTTTTTCAATTTTGCAAAATGAGAGCTAATTTTACTCATCTAAGATGGTTGTTAAGAAGACTGGTGCATGGGTAGCCTAGTGCAGGACACCTCACAGGCAGCATCTCAGTGGTCCCTAGGATTCTGTTGGCAAAGTCAAGCTGGTAATCGCAGTGATTGTATCCCCTCTGCCTACGCTGCTGTGTGCCTCCCATGCCATGATGCTGGGGTGCTAGCACACGGCATCCTCAGACGCTTACCAACTCTCTTTCCAGGGCGCAGGACGTCTTCCGTCAGGCAATGAGAGCTCCATGCGTGCTCCTCCATGTGCTGCCCCCTCAAAACCGTGAACAGTATGAAAAATCGGTCATTGGACCCCTTAACATTTTTGGTAACACTGATGGTGTTTTGAGAACAAAGCCACCGCCTTCTGTCCATGGAAAATCGGGAACAAAGACAGTAAATCTCACAGGAGCTAGCAGTCCTGAAGAAGATGCATCAACTTCCCTGCAACAGAGCAAGAGCCCTCGAGTACCAAGAATAGGCAGAAAGCCATCCTCTCCCTCACTCTCCCCTCTCATGGGGTTTGGCAGCAAGAAGAATGCAAAGAAAATTAAGATTGACCTTAAGAAAGGTAATTATTAAATTATGCTTAATAGCATTCTATTATTGTAATGTAAAACTGGTGAAGAGAAATGCATTAAGGCTAATTTCGTTAATTCTCCCTTCATTTAATTGTATCAAAGAATAGATTTAAGTGTATACGTAGGTAACAAATTTCTTGAAACTGTAGTACTTTCTTATTAATCTTTTCTTCTGGAGAGTGTAGATTATTTGAAACAAGAAAATAACAAAGACATGTTGGGGAGTGGAAAGAATCATTGCAAACTCAATAGAAACAGAGCAATACTGTATCACAACTTAATACTAAATAGACACTAAAATGCAGTTGTCCCTGTTTTGAGCAAGATTTTGAAATATGCTTTAGGCCAAGCTCAAAAAGCATATTGTGTCTGGTTCTCTAAGGTTGTTTTGGACCAGCAAAAAAATTTCCTTGTCAGAATGCAAATATCTAGTCATTGGTACTTTCACTAATTCAGCATTGCAAATAACTTTTTGAAACATACATAATTTCATGTATACTATAGACATGTATATTATATATGTATAACCTTTTCTTCATCTTTTCAATCTTTCTATTCATTTCAAATGCAGCACAATGAGACTAGATCATGTGCGTACATTCATATTTATGCCAAATTATCATACACACCCAAGCATTCGTGTACTCCCATGTCTTTGTTTAGTTTGTCACTTCCCTCCCCTCGTTGCAACCTTCTGCAATCCTATGTGATTTTCAAGACTCAATTCAAAAGAAATACCTCATAGATTTTTGTTTGAATTAATAATCAAATAGTTATAGGTTAATTTTAGAAAACTTATTAACATATATTAAAAAGAAAATAACATGTACCTTTAATAGAGATTATTCTGAAACACCCTCTGGTCAAAATTTTATCCACCTATAAGAATTCTATACTAAGAATAAAATGCATTGACATGGAGACACAACTATTCCTCCTAAGTGTGCTTAGCAATTAGGCTTTTTATATAAAGGCATAATTTGTTTTTCATACAAATTATCCTACTATGTATAGATACAAGATTGAGTACTTTAAGGAAAGATGAATCAAAAGCATAACATGACCTCAAAAATTCACCAGAAAATCGTGAATGCAAAAATAAAGAATATGACAACATAGCTGTACTTTGAGAAGATTAATCTGACAGCAAAAAAATATATTGAAGAAGTTACCCAACAACAAAGCATCAGTAAAGGGTGCATTGCATGTGCCTTGAAAGAACATGTATGCCTTAGTAGTTAACTGGATGTAGGCGGAAAGAGGGAGAGGAACTGCAGTTATTGCTGAGGGTTTCAGCCAGAATAGCTTGTGCATTATGATGCTAGAAATTAGAATTGTATGTAAATGAGTATACAGTACTTGAAAGGGTCAGGATCTGGATCAGAGAAAGGGTTTGCAGTGAAGTTTGAAAATCTGTTGAGAAATATGTGCATGATGATGTCTAGGGAGCTGACACCAGAAATATTAAGGCCAAACAATGACATTTAGGTGGTTGTTTGAGACAGGAGCTAGAGCAGTGGTTCTTAACCTGGGTTCTATCGAACCTCAGGGGTTTGATGAGTCGGTCTCAGGGGTTCGGTGAAGCCTCTGCCGCGGAGGTAAAGACACACTTGTGTAAAGTCGTGATGACACACCCCACTTGGCCATCACTTGCAGAAGATCACGTTACATTGCTTGGCCAACCAGTGCTGCGGGGAATTTAGTGCGTGCAGTAGTCAACGACTGTTGTGGTTGTATGTCGTGTTGTTTCTTTCTTAATATTTTAATCCATACTAAATATGTCGAGCAAAAAAAGAAAGTGGTCGGACGAATATGTACAACATGGATTCACATGTATCACGGAACGGGATGGGAGTCAGCGTCCTATCTGCATGATATGCAATGCCAAGTTGAGCAACTCTAGTCTCGCACCGGCAAAACTAAATTTGGAAAAAAATCATATTTATCACTAAAGAAGGGTTCAGTGAATGCGCATATGAAACTGGTGGGTTTGGTACCTCAAAAAAGGTTAAGAACCACTGAGCTAGACAAAGCAGAGAGTCAAGAGGAAAAATTGTTCCAGGACAGATCCTTGGGGAAACACCTGTTACTGCAGGAGAATGATGGCTAAGAGCAATAATGACAGATATGATCAGGGAGATAGGATAATAATCAGATAATAAAAACTCTCCGAAGGGGGAGTTAATTTCAGAAAATGAATGCTGAGGTCAAAACTTAGAGAAGGGGAAAAATCAAGAACAGGAGGAATTATTAGATATGCTCTCAGGTAGGTCATTGGTAATAGAAGACTGATGCAGCAGTAGATTGAAGTAAGGATTCTGTAGAGTATAGAAATATGAGCATACCTTTAGATAGAGTGAAAAACAAAACATCTTTACAGAGAGAGCTTAGAGATGCAAGAGAACAGGACAGGAGCCACAAGAATGATGGACAGCACAGTGGGGTGAAGCACACTGGAGACACAGCTGTGGGAGAGGATGGCACAAGTTAGCGAGCTGATTGAGAGCTTGGCGCAACTCATGCCAGATAGCTTTTCCGTTCTTATGGTTCACTGAGAAACCAGTCTTCCCGGTGTATGGGTAACACGTGGCATTCCTTCTAGGACCTTAAGAAACAGAAATGTTACACGTCTGAATTTGGCCCTAAATTCACTTTGATAGTATCACATAGCCTATCAGGAACTACCATCAGTATTTGAAACTAGAACAACTGAAGCATATTTAAAACATTTGCTGGAATGTAAATATTTCACTCATTTTACATTAACCTAAATTAGATAGATTTTACTGTGAGATTAAATATAAAACTATTCCTGCTTAAAGGTAACCATGCATTTTTCTGGTCTTATCCACTAGGCCCTGAAGGACTTGGCTTCACTGTGGTGACCAGAGACTCTTCCATACATGGTCCTGGTCCCATTTTTGTTAAAAACATTTTACCAAAGGGAGCAGCAATAAAGGATGGCCGCCTGCAATCAGGGGACAGAATTTTGGAGGTAAGAATTGGAATTAATGCCTTCAATAAAATATTTCCTGGAGTTTAAATAAGTATATAAACGTACATATTAATATTATATTTTAATACCATATATTGAAAATTATTACTAAAGACAAAATAAGGTCTTTAATTATAAAACCAGTTAACAAGCAGTCTAACTTTGTCAGTCCCCAATAAGATCAGTGATTTGGGGACAAGCAACACTGAAAACATTTTCCTATCTTCCTTTTCTTCCTTTTACTTCATAGGGTCCCTGGAGAATTTGGATAAAATCTAACAGTTCCTCTAATTAGGAGTAAGAATTTCAAAGTTACACCCAAGCCCTGGTAACAATTTCTTTAGACTCACGAATGGGGCAACCTGTCTGAGGTTGATCTATGTGTATGGAGGACTATTTGGAATTACCCAATGCAAGAGGCTTTTTTTCCCCTCATTTACTTTGGTTTGATAACATCATCTCCTTGGCGAAATACATATTGTCAGCTTACCTTTCAAGAGATCCTCTCCACTGAAACAGTCTGGCTCCATTTAACTTTCCCACGGCACAGAAGCAGCGTGCAGTGCCACGCACAGGTCCAGCCCATGACAGAAGATGTGCCGAATGACTCAACGGAGCCACAAATGAGGAATCCCAATAACCTCTGATAACCTGATGACTATAGATTTCTAAACATGGAGGATATTGTAGAATGGTAACAAAAGACTCTTTATTTCTAGAGGAACTTACCATGTGATAAATGTCCATTTTGGCTTCTTGTATTGAGCAGAAAATAGTGCCAGTTAAGCATTGGAAATAAACTTTTTTCTTATTTAAGGAATCATACTCTGGTGTCTTTCAGCTTGATTTTTCTCCTCATAAGAATGTGAAGTCTTAGGATAAACTGCTCATATTAATTACTGACTGTCTGTGACTGCAGCACAATAATTAATGATGGTTGTTGTGTCACTGTTATTTTTAACATGGTTGATTTGGGCCCTTCTGTTTACCATTCATTATTTCAGATCTTCACTGGTCATGGGGAGCCCATTTGCTGCTTACTTTCAAAAACCAATTAGGGCAAAAGGAGATGGCAAAGGTTGTCATTCTAGTTGTTTCTGTGATTGTATTTATTAGGTAAATGGCAGGGATGTCACTGGACGAACTCAGGAAGAGCTCGTGGCCATGCTGAGGAGCACCAAGCAGGGGGAGACTGCATCTCTGGTCATTGCCCGCCCAGAAGGAACTTTTCTGCCCCGAGAGTTGGTATGTTCAGAGAGAACTTAATACATTCAGTGAATTCCTAATAGCTGAACGATGAGTTCTGTGTTACAGGCAACATTTTGTAACAATTTCAATCATACTAAGAGTCTCTTGCTTCATTTGGGTGCCGCCATTTTAGAATGTTAATACCATGAGTTGGATATATGCAAACAGTCCTTCTGATGTACAAAATCCATGGCCCATTTAAGGAAGTAAATTAACAATATTCAACTGACTAAAGTATACATTGAATATGTGCTATGCAAAACATAATTAGCAAAAAATGTTTGTTGCCCCACTTCTCTGCAGTTTTCAGTCTAAAAAGAAATAAAAGTATAAACAAATACTCAAAATGGTGATGGAGATGATGGAGGAGGATGGCTCAATGCTAGAAAAGCATAGAAAAGAATTTAACCCATTTTCAGGACTGGGAAAGGTATCTTGAGGAAGAGTATTTCAAAATCTTATTAAAAATGTATACTCTTCAAGCTAGTAACCACATATCCAGTAATCTGTCCTAAACTGAGCAGCAGAGAGGTAGAAGAAAACTCATGTATATTTTTTCTAAAGTCCTATTTATTGCATTGATATATTGAGTGCTGCATAGTCTTTAGGTATTGGTTGGATAAATAACTGGATAGCTCTCTAATGAAATATAAGTACTTTAAACGGTCTCTGTGAAAAATTGGTAATAACGTGAGGAAATGTTCATACTATATTGTTAAGTAAAAGAGTAGGGTATAAAATTCTATGTGCAGTAGGATCAAATTACTTTTTAAAACCTTTAAAAAAAGGAACTGAAAGGAGATATAACATGAACAGTTGGGATTATGAGAGAATTTCATTTTCTCATTTTTTTCAATGAACACATATTATTTATCTCATTATTGAAGTATTTTGAAAGGATATAGAATCTTCCAAGGGCTTTTATGGTTAATAACAAAGAGGAATAGATGTGATAAGAGGACTTTTTTTATTATATTTTGGTTTTTATTTTATTTCCTTTGAATCTATATAAAAAGAATGACAAAGGTCCATATGACTAATATAATAGGCTCCATGAGTTAGATCCTCAAAACAGAAAGAATTAGTTGAGATAACTAAGAATGCTCAGCCTGAGAAAGTAAAAGTTTAGGACACATGATAATTATTATCAGATATGTAAAGAGTTATTGTATGGATTAGAAAGTAGACTTAACCTTTTCCCAGATAGTTTATATCCATTAATTTACTTGTATAGTAATCTAACAATTTATTGAGCATCTGCTGTGCACTAAATTGGAGTTCTGGGGATACAAAAATGAGACTCATTTTCTGCCGTTCTTGAGCTTGTACCAAAATGAGTAGTTGGAAGTGATAATGTTCCAAGAACTTTCTAACTGTTGGAACTGTCCAAGAGGGAAAGGAGTTGTTTAGAATATTGAAACAGAGCCTGCCTAGCCATCTGCCTAAGGTGCTCTAAGAAGGAAATAAAAATCTCATTTGATAGGTGGTAGGTAATACTCGATAGCCTTTAAGATATCTACTCAGAACCTAATATTCCATTAATATGTATTTACATTTATGTTTGAATACACAGACTTGCTGAATCACCTCTCATATATTAATGCTTATTATTACTAGCCAAGAAAACCTCTTTCTTCCTTGTTTATTGGCATGGAGTTTTCATTCAATTATTCCTTCTCTTTGCCATTATCTTATACATTTCCCCCTTTGCCCTGTTGTCAAAGAGGGAAAGGAAGATGGGTGAGTGGTATAGACCATAAAGAGTGCAATCCCACCTCCTTTCCTCCAAAAGACTCTCTAATCCCAGCATTTTGGAAGGCAGAAGCTTGAATTCTGATCTCATCCCTTCACTGAAGTTTCTTACTTTTCCTAAAGAGAAATGCTGCAGAAACTTGGAGTCTAGATTTTTCTCTAATATCTAGATGGACTCTCCTTTTAAATCCTTATTTATTCAAACACTTTAGTCTTCTGCTACAAAAGTCAGACGGAAGAGAATAACAAAAGGAAACAGCACGCATAAATATGGCAGGAAACCCTTTCACTTCTTGTCTATTTTTTTGGATATTGGAGATAAAAACTCCTAGAAGGCTCCAATGGGATTAGGTATTACTTGTTTCAGGGATAGGAGAACAAGGAAAGAAGTTTTATCTGTGTATTCTGTTGAACTATGGCCATAGAAGGAGTAAAACCCTATATAGAAAAGGAAACATCCTTCTCAGCTCCTGTGCATGCAAAAGAAACTAATGACAAGAGTTCCACCTGGAAACTCAAACCCTCAGTGTCTCTGACTCACCATCTAACAGTGCTGTACACCCTTCTCCATATGTTCTCTTAGAATTCCCATCTCTACAGCTAAATCCTTCTTAGAAGTTCTTCCCCTCGCCCAGGTAAGGAGGAAAAGGGTATTAATATTATACCAAGTTGAAAATCTGAATAATACATTTTCAATCAAAGGCAACTACATGTGGAATTTAGCAAATGGAACAGTAGACTTTTCAGACTAAAGGGACCTGGAGCCCTTGCCGATAGCTCAGTTGGTTGGAGCATCCTCCCAAAGCTCACGGGTTACTGGTTTGATCCCCGGTCATGGCACATGCAGGAATAGATTGATGTTCCTGTCTCTCTCTCTCTCTCTCTCTCTCTCTCCCCCCCCCCTCTCTCTTTCTCTTTCCCCTCTTTCTCTCTCTCTAAAATCAATCAATAAAAAAATTTAAAAAACGGGATCTGGAAGAATCTGTGAGTTCAACTATAATTTTGCAGTTGAGAAAACAACCTGCCTGAGTTCCACAGGGAACCGGAACTAGAAGCCCAAGTTACTTAACACGTAATATCATGTCTGGAGTTCCAGTCCCTGTGCTCAGCTTCTGTATTCACCACTGCCTGTGTGATCTAGAGCAGGTCACAGTATCATTCGGAGGCTCATCTGTATCCTGACAGTGTTGTGAAGATTAAAAGAGATAATATAAGCAGAACTCTTAGCATAGTTTCTGGCCAATTATAAGTTGTCAATGCATGTTGCCTATAATTATTTCTTCTAGTACATTAGCGCATCGCTTTTACTCTAAACATAATACTCTACTGTAGGTTCATTATGGGGTAAATAAATGTATACAGTTTTGCCTGGGATTATCTACTCTTTCAAATATTGTTTTCTTTTTGATTATTTTAAAATGTATTTTGGTATCCAAAATACTGAATTGCAAACAATTTTTATGACCAACCAAGTCCATAATTCAGGAAAGCCTGTATATATTATTTTACTTTCATTTAATAGAATTTAGCAAAATTTGATTTCTGTCCCAGAAAGTGACATCATAGGCTGAGCCCACCAAAGAACATATTAAATTAATTGTACAGTGATGAGACTGAGCACAAATAAATTATTTGTTCTCATTGTTTTTAGGTTTATAAAAAATTTGGAGGGCATATGGTTAGTATCTTTTCTCATAGAATTCCCTGGCAAATCGTCTAGACTCTTTAAAAAATATTTGACTTCTAACTATCCAAGTATGTGGAATATTCTTTGAAGCCACAACAAAGCAAGGGCCTTTGAGGCTAACAAGCACCTAAGTAATGTGGACCCAGAATCTTTGTTTTGGAGAAATATGGAGTAATTCTCTTTCCAGCCCAAATGCCGGCCTGGAGTGCTAAGTAGCATGAACCACACAGCAACTTTAAAGAGAGGTCATGCTTGGCATGCACAGGAGTATTTCATGGGAATTACTTCATAGTGTGGTGTGCACTGGGCTATTTGAAAGAGCAGAATGAAGAACAGTGTGCTACGTGATACACCTTTGAAGTTTTCTTCCAAAAAATACCAAAAAAAAAAAAAAAAAAAAAAAAAACATAGAAGATGGTATCACTTAGGTCTCGTCTCCCTTACTGTGATTGATGCACTCACTTGACTTTCCATTGAAAATCTGGCAGGACGAAGGAAGGACAGCACTTCCTGCTTTTGTCTTATTCTATCTCCTTTAAAGACAACAAACTGTGTTTATTGTTTTTCTGTTCTGAGAAACTGCCCTCTCCTTTTTTGTTAAGCGCTTGCTATTTCATAAGCTCTTCACCACTTTTCACAGCACAGCTCTGCCTGTATTCTGACATTTAAATCTTCCTTACTTCCTGGCTAACACTAGCTTATTATAAAGTCTTAACACTTGCAGCCTAGGGAGCATGTGGTCAGCAGTTATACAGGAAGCCCTGATATAGGATGGCCTCTCTGATGTGACCCTCTGTCGTTCCAGAGGTCCTCACATCCATTTCCTGGTCATTTCTCCTGCCTGCCACATAAGAGAAGTGTCCTGGATTCTTATGTTCTCTGGACCCTGTCCTCCTTCCGGAGCAGTTGGCTACTGTCACCAATTTAGGAGCACATTTAGCCAGCCTTCTTTCCATTTGCAGCAAGCTGGGTTGAAAGTCAAGTCAGGAATTTATGTAATAGCATGACAACAATTTAGCTCTTTCTAGTATCATTACCAAAAAAAAACGGTGCTTCCAAAGTAATCTTTGCAGAGTCTGGAAGATCCTTTGATCTGCCCATCCCCTGGTTGGGTGAGAGTTTATTAAAGAGGTGTTTGCATGAGGGACATATTTGCAGAAGGAACTTTGAGATTAGTGGTGGTAATAGAGTTGGAAGGTGAAACGGCTGGGTCTGCGTCTGCACTAGAAATGAAAACTCTGCTGCCCAGTCAGTGGTTTGTTTGGTCTGTTCTGTGAGAGGCTGGTCTGTAAGTTCTTTTCCATCCCTGCCTCCTGAAAAAAAAATGTGTTTAGTGCAAAGCGTCAGATGAAGCTATCTTTCTGTTAAGGGAAGATCCTGAAAAACTGTTGGTTATTTATTTCATGCCTTATTTTTTTAAGAGCTTCAGCGAGAGGGTGACACTGTGTTATGCATCATGAGTGTGCACATATGTGTACATGTGTGTATATGCCTTCATTTATTGAAGAGAAAGGACTATTCTGCTATTTCTTTGTTAACCCATTTAATGTTTCATATTTTGACCTACTGCCTTATCTTTAAATTATCCTTAAAAATCACAGCAATCCCTGGTGGGTAAAACCAGCTGAGAAAATTTCAAATGCATTTATAATTTCTACCTGCCAAGTTTGCCTGCTATTAAGTGATGGCCTCAGCAAGTGGGATTAACTATATTTCAAAGAAGCAAGTCACTCCTGCCTGGCATGATTGAGATCCAAAAGTTAGCCACGTTTGTCATGCTGATTTGACCTTCACGTAGGAATATTGCTCTTGCTGAGAAAAAATAATGATGCACACATGTGTGGAGTCTCCCTTAATAGTTGCTGCGCTTAGTGTACTTCAACACTGCCTTACTTACCAGTCCCTGTGACTCCTTTAGCGAATGACATGTGGCTCCAACGCCTTCCCGGTTTTCTCTGTCTTCTTAAGTGAAAAATTCACATCTTTAGATATCAAATTATTTAATATCATAAATCATGCAAGAATTTTTGTTTGAAATTTGAGATGAATCTCATTTAATTGATATATTATTTTATTCCCTTTGGCTATTTGATTCAAATGATTCCATGCTTAATTAACCAAGGTACTTAAGGAAGAGTTAATATTATAGCAGTTATTGTGGATAAGTAGCAGAAATTGAAGAATGATTTTTCTACAATAACCGAAGTTGCCTGAGTTATGTTTTGAAATTTAAATTATTATGCAAAAACTACAATGCAGTGTTGTATTTTATGGCTTCTCCAAGTAACATAGTTCTGGTGACAAGATGGAGTCCGTGCTGAGATATAGTCTCCATTTCTGCTTCTCCCTGCAATAATTCCCATTTCCTTTTTACTGTATTTTCATTCAACCAATTTGTATTCAATCCTAGTCAGGGCTCTGCAACATGAACTCCAGAGGTGATTAAGATGTGTTTCTATCTAAGGGGAGCTTCTAGCCCATAAAGAAAAGAAAAATGATGACTTGAGGAAATCATGCAAATAAAGTGTTACAGTGATTCAAAGTTGGGAACAAAAAAAACCTTCGAAAATACAACAGACTTTGAGAAGGATTTTGATGATTGAGTAGAATTTTAAAATGAAAAGCTGCTGGGGTGGGGGTGGGAAGTAGAGTTCTCAAATTAGAAGAAGAGATTAGAAAATTTAAAATTTTCTAATTTTTTATTGGTAGACCAACTTGTCAGATTACTGAGCAAGGGGCTAAAATGAGAAGTTGTACTATTTGGAATAAATTGGAAGGAGCAAAAGGATGTTAGGATACCTGCTATGAGCTTACTGTGATTCACTAAAATGTAGTAGTTAGAAGCTTGTATTCTGGGATCAATGAGATGTGAGTTGAATCCTGGCTCTATGGCTCCTGGCTCTATGACTGATTGGCCGAATGGCCTTGAGTACATTATCTCCATAAGTCTTTCTTTCTCATCCTAAACATTAAGATCAGGTTATTGTCTACCTAAAGGACTGCTCGCATTAAATGAGGTGCATGTAAATGACTTAGAATAGGGTGCAGAATGGGATTCAACAAATGTTACTGCTATCATCATTGCTCATCTGGATGATGCATATTAAGTGTACACTTAGGGTTTCCCACTCATTGATAACTAAAAGAGAGAAAAAGGTAGAATACTTTAATTTGGGCATCTGATAGATGTCAGGATGATGGAGTAAGAAATTTCAATAATTCTAAAGTTTTGAGTTTGGATGTCTAGGGATAGCATTAAAAGATGTATGGGTTGGTTTGGAGGAGAGAACAATTATTTTGTCCTAGAATTGTATTTCTTTCATGGATCCAAAGCTGGTCTATGGGCCTGTGATCATCGGCACTTCTTCCTTCTCCCTACTTTCTAGCCATTCCAAACTCTTTTTACCTGTTTAAGATGTCCTGAGGACCCCTCTCCTTGCCAGCTATTTGCTATGAGCCTTCCCCTGCCTAGGACAGCCCTACCTTCCCTTTCACGTTACAGCTCTGTAAGACATCTACTTACAGGTCCCTTCCCTGAGCAGAGCTTCTTTGGACCCCCACGTGTCAGGTTTGGAACCCCACTTCATTTCCCATTTGTATTCAGGCCTCCCCTTAACCGTGCCCCTGAACCGTGTTGTTCAAATTTCTACGTTAGACCTTAAGAACTATAGAGAATTGATGATTAAGAGCTGGATTTGGGAGTCAGATGTCCTGAATGTGAATCCCTGAATGAGTCTCTCAATGCCTCAATTTCCTTTCCTGTCAAGTGCTGATAACTGCATGTAATATGTGAGAATGAGCTGAGCATAGATGCTAGCACATGATAAATCTCAAATAATGTTAACTCGTGTTATTTCCTGTGCCTGGTGCACACTATGTGCTTAGTAAATATTTGTTGACTGAAGAAATGAAAGCTTTGAATTATTAAAGCAGATGACATAGAAGCCTAAAAAAGATATTGCTAACGAAGCTATTACCCCTAATCCATTCCTGATCTTTATCTAATGCATTATCTGTTCTGCTATACTTGTTTTAAACCAAATAAAAAAATATACAGAGATTTCCTCAGATTTCAGGGCTAGTTAGGATTGAATGTAGATGACAATTTACACCTAAATTAAACTACCGTTTAAATTATCATCAGGACATTTGCATAATCTAGTGCAGTTTACTTGTAAAAATGTTGGAAAGTATTCCCTTTTATTTTTAAAAAATATTGGAGGTATTTTTAAAATTATTTTTTTAGATGCTTCAGTATTGGCTATAATAACTTGTTAGAACAGTAAGAGTGGTTCTCAAAGTGTGCTTTTAGACCAGCCCTGTAGTATCTCCTGGGAACTTGACACACATGCGCACTCTCAGGCTCCCTCCATATCAAAGAACTTGAAAATCTAGAGGTGGGCTCAAAGAGGTGTTTTAACAAGCCATCCAGATAGTTCTGAGGCTCACTCAAGGTTGAGAACCTTTGGAACAGTGGCTGCATTATAAACAGCGTGACTGAGTGACTATAATTGACTAGTTTCAGTAATCAAATTTTCAACTTTTTCTATTCTACAAACAGTTTCTGCTCTGTGAAAAATGTAAGCCCTGCGTCTTTTTTGGCCACATGCCCCTCGTTTTGGCCATGGGCCAGTGCTGAGCACAATCCGGTTCCTCAACTCAATTACACCTGATTCATTTAGGCAAACTCAATTGTACTTGACTTTTTCAGGCCCAACTCAATTGTGCTTTAAAATTTTCACACTCGGTTTGATTGTGCCCAAAATTTGTTACGTGCCACCTTGTTACTTGTAGATTTAGACACTTGCCAAAGGAAGGTATTTATAGGAAAGCTTAAGAAATTGGGAAATTGGTATTCATTTGCAGCTATACCAGTTTCTCTTCTCCTTTATCTCCAACATGGGATGCTAGAGGGTAAGAAATGCCCCATTGGCTTCTTCCATGGACCATGCCCTACCATCCCCCCATATGCTGTGGTTGAACTCATGACAAAGATTTTAAAACTCCTAAGAAAGTGATCTTTGTTTACTACCACAAAGCAACACTGCTGAGTTATTCCCATTTATCTTGTTTTGTTTGTTTGTTTGTTTCTTAGTTTTTTAGATAGGAAAATGGGGCACTGAGATATTGGCCCTTTTCAGAATTTATATCGTCTGTCAAAATCAGGAACATTTTTTAAGTAAAACTTCCAGTTCACGGAGATAAGCATCATACCTTTCCTCACTTGTGCTGTTCACGAGATTCTGGGTCCTCAATCTCTGCCAGTTTTTTGAACGCGTTCAATAACCCACAAGGCTGAGGGATTAATAGTCATTTGCTACTCCCTGGGAAGTACTTATACCTGAAAGAATTTTACTGAACCCTTGTCAGCAAAATCTAGTCTTGGTAAAATAGATGATGATAAATGCTCTGGTTCAGCATTATTAAAACAGATGGAGGAAGTGCTGGCCATTTTGCCTGGTTGTATGGCTTCCAGGTGTCAGAGTGAAAATACTTAATGGCCTTTATCACAAGACTGGTTTTGTTGGAGAGTGGAAGGTGGTGGAAGGAGGAGTTTTCTATGCTGAAAAGAAGCTCTCATGACATTTCAGAGGATTGGGGCCTAATTACATTCTCTTGCAAAGTTAAGGATGAGGAGCAAGGAGACTTAGCTGTGCTCTCATGGCACAGAAATATGTCTTGCTAGTGGCCACTGTGGCCACAATTGGGCTTTTGCGGGCTAATAAAAAAGGCAGCTTGTGAATATATATGTTTAAACAGCTCAGAAAAATTAATATTGTGACCAACCACAAACTCTCTCCTTCTTATTATCCATTAAGCCAAATGTTACCAGTAATTCATGCCAGCTGTTGATATGGAGCAGCTGTATAAGACGGTGGTTACAAAACTCAGGGGAAGACCTTGATTTGCTTAATTACCTTGACCCTTGCAATATGTCCATTTGTTCAGGTACATTTTCTGTAAAGGATATGTAAAAAATAAGGGGGGGAAATGAACTACCCTAATTGATTGTGGTTGACTTTTCCAGCTGTTATCAGAGTAAATACCATACTTGTGAAACTGCCACTACAGTCCCTTTGGTTTTGAAAGTATACTTAGAGATTTGAACATGTTTCATCTGCCTGTTTTTCAGGAATATCTGTGATCTTTATCAAAAAAAATATCAGTTTACAACTGCTACTTTCTTTTCTTCCTAAGGGCTGATAAAACAGAGATAGACACTTAAATAACAATCTGTTGCCACTTACCTCTTCCCATGCTCTGTCCCCAAAGATTCTCTGAGCAATGACTTTTAAATATGTTCTCATTATTTTTAATGAGTGTGCAGAACATATGACGCATAATGCACCAGTAAATAGGTGCCCTTTTACTGAACTTGTCAGATATAATAAAACATGGAAGGAGATAAGATTCATTTTTCTTTAAGATATTATAATCATTTAAATTAACATGTCCAAGTACAAATCACATAGTATCCAATTCCCATTGCTGCCTAAATGAAGCCCCACTACAGTCCTGGTTCTCTTTTAAATAAAGAATGTTTGATCACAATGGTTAAAAAGACAAAAGAACATTTAATATTGTTATATCTCTTTAAGTTTACCCTTCTGTCAATCTGCCCCAATGGCAGGATATTCAATTACAAATGAGTTCAATTATGTTTCCTGACTACTTATTGAGTTATATGAAGGACTTTTATCACTAGTCTTTTCATAATTAATCCTTTGCTTTTCTTAGAGGCTTTGCATCTAAACAAGTATTGTTTAACAGCTTGAAATGCTGTTTCAGTTTTTCTTATATTTTTCTCTTTTTCTCCTCTTCCTTCCTCTCTGCTTTTACTTTTTGCATCTGACCTATCATCCTGCCTTTCTAGAAGCAAATAACATTCAACATGGTATTTGTCAATTGCAGAATATATTTATTTCTACATTTTATTATGATGTTAGATGGGGCTCAAGAGGAAGGTAATAGTACATTATATTAAATTACATTAAAATGCCACAAGGTAGATGAAGATGGTAGTAGAATGGGAGGAAAAGGTCCCCAAGAACAACAAAGCCTCTGTTAGTCATTACTGCCTATGTACAGGCTGGGGCAGACATAGGTTTACTGTTGTGAGTACGCAAAACACAGTTTATTCTTGAATTTTTATATATTAACTATTATATTATTTTCTATATGAACAACAGTAAACCTACTTTTGCCCCACCGTATATTGGAGCCCACATCTTTTGGTTTATGGAACTGTGGGCCTTGACACCCTGCAGGTGAGTCACAACGTTCAGCCAGACGGGAGAAGGCTTGTCCCCTTCCTCTCTGTCCCAGCAGCTATATTTCATCTATAGACTTGACTTCCACCTTAAGGGGAAAAACACCCAGAAACAACTAAGCAAAAAAAAACCCAAAAGTAGAAAAATAGGAAAACACTCAACCAGTACATCATACCTGTAACTTGCTTGCCCTTGATCTCCTAAACACCAAATGCTTCCCTCCCATGATGCTCAGGGAGAGGTTGACATGCAGGAGAATTGTCTTCTTGGGCTTCCATGTCCCTTTATTTCTGGGTGCACATTGAGGATAATAGGACCTGGTTGTTCAACAAATATTTACTGAATGTATGCTATTTCCAGGTTAGCTGATCAAATGCTTGTTGGACATTTATTTGTGCTCTATGCTAAGCTATGCACGGGGTATTTTAAGATAATTAAATCGGGCACTTTGCTAAGTGCCATTAGAGAAACAAGGTAAGAATGTGGCATAGTGTCTATCATCTGCAAGGAAAGCTGATAGCAGGGAAACAGTTGCACAAATTTTTTTTTAATTTCTTTTTATTTATTCATTTTAGAGAGGAGACATAGAGTGAGAGAGAGAGAGAGAGAGAGAGAGCGAGAAAGAGAGAAAGGGGGGAGGAGCTGGAAGCATCAACTCCCATATATGCCTTGACAACCAGTGCAAGGCTTTGAACTGGGGACCTCAGTGTTCCCAAATCGACGCTTTATCCACTGTGCCACCACAGGTGAGGCCAGTTGCACAAATTTAAGGAAGAAGCTGACAAGTTAGTAGTGAACCAGAAGTTCACTGTAAAAAGGAAGAACTTCATAAGGGCCTTTTATTAAGATCATGAACTATTTCATTTGTGAGATGTGACTCTGGGCTCCAGATAGATCCAACAAAGCAAGGAGAGAAAACACCTTAGGGATGTGGGGAAGCATGAAGCAAGACAGGAAGGAAAACCAGGAAAAGGGAGGAGAGAGAAAAGGAATATTTTAGCTACAGTATTAAGATTGTTGGTAACTTATATGATCACATGAGCAAAATTTGCAAGTCCATAACAGGATCGTGTATAGGGATAATATAGAAATGCCACTAACTGTGAATTTAAGATCTATTTGGATGCCCTCTTTTATAAGGTCTGTGTTCATAGGTTGTCTGTTTATAAGTTTTGTGTTTGGCTTACTCACGCAGCTTGCCTCCCTTACATGGCTGTCAGTGGGCGCTGGCTCTTGGGTAGAGCACAGTGGTTCCCCTTCACGTGATCTCTTACGCTACAGAAGGCCCGTCTGGCTTCCTTACATGACAGTCTCAGGACAGTAGAAGCATGAGTGCAGGGCTCTCTAGGCCTGGCCTTGCAAGTTGTACAGTGTCACTTCTGGCTCATTCTTCTTTAAAATAACTTCTTATTTTTCAATTATAGTTGATATGCACTATTATATTAGTGTCCGGTGTATAACATAGTGATTAGACATTTATATAACTTACAAAGTAATCACCCAATAACCCTTGTGCTCATTTGACACCATACATAGTTATTACAATGTTAATGACTATATTCCTCATGCTCTACTTTACATCCAAGGGACTGTTTTTATAACTGGCAATTTGTACATTATAATCCCTTCCTGTTTTTCATCTATTCCCCTATTCCCCATTCCATGTGGCAACCATCAGATGTTCGTTGTATCTATGAGTCTGTTTCTACATATAATTGAAATAATAAGATATTTGTCTTTGGCTGACTTATTTCACTTCACATAACACCCTCTAGATCCATCTATATTATTGTAGATGGCAAGATTTCATTCTTTCTTATGACTGAATGATATTTTATTGTGTATATGTACCATTTCTTTATCTATTCATCTGTTGATGCACACTTAGATTGTTTCCATATCTTAGCTATTATAAATAATGCTAACATGAACATATGGATACATTATATCTTCTTGAATTACTCTTTTGGGTTTCCTTGGATAAATATCCAGAAGTGGCATTTATGGGTCCTTTTTGTTTCATTATAACCTTTGTTTTAAATTCTATTTTTGTTTGATATAAATACTTCTACCTCGGCCTTTCTGTTGTTTCTCTTTGCATGAAATATCTTTTTCCATCCCTTTACTTTCAGTCTATGTGTCTTTAAATCTGAAGTAGGTCTCTTGTAAGGAGCATATGAATAGGTTTTGTTTTCTTATCCATTCAGCCATCTTATGTCATTAGATTAGAAAATTTAATCCATTTACATTTAAAGTAATAGTTGACAGGTATGTTGTTATTGCTATTTTATTATAAATGTCTTTTATCTTTACATTTTTTTCTTTTTCTGAGAGAAGTCCCTTTAACATTTCTTGCAATGTTGTTTTGGTGATGATTAGCTCCTTTAGCTTCTTCATGTCTGGAAAGCTGTTTATCTGTCCTATGATTCTAAATGATAGCTTTGTTGGATAGAGTAATCTTGGTTATAGGTCCTTTTTTTTTATCACTTTGAATAGGTTTATTTTGGTACATCAATGGCAGGGATTAACCCTTCAGCTGATTGGTTGTGAGGACTAGTCATGACTACAGTGGAGGAGCTGTTGTGAAGGGGCTGACCACACAGAGCAGGATTTACTTTAGCAGGGCTCAGGTGCCTGCTGAATCTACCCTTTGAGTAGTGCTCTGGTATGTTCTAAAGCTAGCCACAAGGTTCTGAGGCCTTTTGGGAGGGACTCTGGTGCAGATCAAGGTCAGCTGCTGCTTTGCCGTGTCTGAGACCACATGCTATGAGCTACAAAGTGATCTGCAGATGGCTGTCACTTTTTCTGGGCTTGGAGGTGCCTGGGAGAGGCTAAGCAGCAAACTGGGCCTGGCTGCTGCTGTCAGGTTTGAAGCTGCTTAACAAGAGATATGGGGCATCCCAAGGCCAGACACTGCTTGTTGGGGATTTGTGAACCTTTGGGATTTTAGGAAAGTCAGTAGCATGAGCCAAGATAGGCTTGTTTGTATGAAAAAGCAACTAGAAGGAGCTTGGGTGGGCCCCAAAGTTGGGAGGTGTGGGGGTCTCAGGGAATCACTAAAGTGGGTGAATGGTGTTTTGATATAAGGAATGTGCAAACCTGTAAGAAATTTTTCTGAGTTTATTTGAACCAAAGTGACAACAATTGCTGGGAAGCAAAAATCTCAACAGATTGAAAAAATGCTCTGGAGGTAAGCACAATGTTTACCTGTGCCACCATCTTGACAAGAAGCCTCTTCTGCCACATTCTCTTGGTCAAAGCAAGTCACAAGGCCATTCCAGATACAACGGAGAGGCAGATAGATTCTCTGATTAAATGGAAAGAGTAGCGAAGTCACATTTCCAGGAGGCATAATTTATTGGTATTAATAATCTCTCACATTAGGTTATGAAATTTGAAGAAAGCACACTGTTCTATAGCAGGATGAGTGTAGGACAGGGAGTTAAGATTTGGGTTATTGACTGAGCACTGCCACTCGATGTTTGAGTTTTAGAAAGGTCATTTAATCTCTTGGGTCGTATCTTTCTTAATGACTTGACAAAAATTTTGAGTGTTTTATTGATGCAAAAACTGTACAAAAGATGTAGTTTCACTACTTTGTTGTTTAACAGCATTTTAAACTATGATATTCTTGCTAAACATAAATTCTTATTCCTACTCTAACTACTTTCTCTCCCTAGATGAGGGATAGATATGCTTTACCCTTTCTTCTACCATCACATTTAGAGATTACTGTTTTATGGTAAAAGGCACTGTGGATGAAAAAGGGGCCATATACTAAACCTGACAGGCTTAGGGGAGGCCTGCATAGTGGACCTTACAAACCCAGGGACTGAAAGTAGCCAAGTACAATGGTCTGAACATAAAAATTTGTAACTGAAAGCGGGTCATAAGAGGTAGTCATGTCCTAGGCCTGTAGCTTCCTTGACAAAGGTCAGTCTTTACCTTACTGAACCATTTTATTGTCCTTTTCAACTAAGATAACATCACCTTTGAAATGTCAGAGTAATCTCCTTTTCCAGACCCCTCAGGGCCCAGCTGAGAGGAGGGAACACAAAACCTCTCACTGTTATCTTGCTCCCCCAACACCATCTCTGTGTGCTCTAAATGCTCATTATTAACCATCCTATACTCACCAACGTGAAAGAAATATGTGTCTCTCCATTTCACTTTTTATTGAATCCCAGAAACGTCCCAGCTTTGCTTTCTCTCACCGCCTTAATCTAACACCAGTGGATTTCATGCAACCTTCTGTCTTATCCTTTGTCTCTAATGTATAAAATAAGGGGCATAACTGCCATTCTCCAGAGCATTTTTTCAGTCCATGGAGATTTTGCTTTCTGGTACTGACATCAGTTTAGCTCAGATAAACTCATACAAATCCTCTACAGGTCTGGACATTTCATATTATGTTGACAACACACACAACCTGAACAAGGGACTGGGAGTAGAAGTTGGATTGTGTAGGTTGTGCTAAACAAATAAATATTAAAATTAAATTATCAAAAGAAAAAGTAATTTGACAGTAAATAAGGATAAGAGTTTCCTATCTATAAAATGAGGAATGGTCTCTTAGATCTCTTCCTAATGCAAAATAATCTTCTCTGAATTTCTGTGCGTCAAATCTTGGCATGGCACTCCGTACGGAGAGTGCCTGAATTATGAATGATCTGTATTCTGTATGAAAGGGCAGCACAAGTGTGCCTCTGAGTGTTTGTTTCACGTGTCAGAATGCCTTGGGAGCATTTGACCTAAACAGTGCCTTCCCCTAAGTGAATGTAGAGCTAACAAATTGCCAACAGATATCTTTCTCATGCCCACTTGTTTGATCTCCAGCCTTTGGGGTGCTTATTGCCATAGTGGTTGGTAACACGGTTGGAGCCCTTCCTCTGATCCACTCCGGAAACCACCGTGGCTGTAGGCACCCAGGGAAACTTCACTTCCATAGCCAGTGTAAAAGGAAATGGGTTTTCCTTTCCTAAATTGGTAGTGCAGGTGTATTTTCCCATAGAACATTCCAGTAAAATGTAAATCACTACCTACTGTTATATTTTGGAGATACTGTGGAATAAACAAGCCTGTAATCTATTTGAAACTCAGGCTCAATTTACCAGCACTTCTTTTGAGAGAAAAAAAAATTAAGTTGCAAGAACCAGGTTTACATACGTAGAACATATAACCTGTTTTCTAATTGTCTATATCCACTGTTAATTTACATAAAGCTGAATTTCAAAGAAAAGTGAATAAATTATAAACACTATTTATTAAGGTTTTGGCTATCCTTGATGCAATAAAAAAAATCTCTGGGTCTGGATTCTTTTATTTGAAAAATATTTGTGGCCTGACCGGGTGGTGGCGCAGTGGATAGAGCGTTAGACTGGGACACAGAGGACCCAGGTTCAAAACCCCAAGATCACCAGCTTGAGCTTAGGCTCATCAGGTTTGAGCAAGGTTCACCAGCTTGAGCTCAAGGTCACTGGCTTGAGCAATAGTCGGGTCACTCAGTCTGCTGTAGCCCCCCGGTCAAGGCACATATGAGAAAGCAATCAATGAGCTACTACGATACCACTACAAAGAATTGATGCTTCTCATCTCTCTCCCTTCCTGTCTGTCTGTCCCTGTCTGTTCTTCTCTCTGTCTCTCTCTCTTTCTTTGTCACACACACACACAAAAATGAGTAATATAAGTGTGTCAATATTAGCAATTTGTTAAAAACTTGGCAGATTATTTTCAATGTAATTATTAATGCAAGCCACTTCAATTTCTCTCTGGTACTAGACAGGCTGTAAATAAGTTATATAAATAAATATTAATGCAATTATTAACTTGGTAATTTTATGTGCTACGTAGGCATGCAAGAAAATTAAACAAAGATGAAAGCTGCTGAACTTATTCATGTTTGAGGATATACATAAGAGTGACTTATTCCCTATATCATAAAGAGTTAGAAATACAGTCGTTTTCAGCTGCATAACTGAGTATGATTGTAAAAATATATATGTGTAATTTTTTATGGTAAAGTTAATAACATGTCACTATAATTTGTGTGCTTCTGAAATAGAAACCAAATCATGTGCAATCTAGTTGGAAAAAATGTAAAGACAAAATAGGTACAAACAAGCTAGTCACTTACTTTTATTTTTAAAAGTATCATATATGGATTTTTAATTGAATTTATTGGAGCAACATTGGTTAATAAAATCATACAGGTTTCAGGTGAACAATTCTATAATGTCATCTGTGTATAATATCGTATGTGCACCACCCCAAGTCAAGTCTCCTTCTATCACCACTTATCCCCCTTTTACTCTCTTCTACCTCCCCCACCTCCTTTTCCCTCTGGTAATCACAATACTGTAGTCTGTCTACGAGGTTTTTGTGTTTGTTTAGGAACTTTTTTTTCTTAATCCCCTCACCTTTTACACCCAGCCCTGCAACCCTACCTCCAGCTGTCAATCTATTCTCTATGAGTCTGTTTCTGTTTTGTTTGTTACTTTATTTTGTTCCTTAGATTCCATATATGAGTGAAATTGTTTGGTACTTGTCTTTCTCTGACTCATTTATTTCACTTAGCGTAATTCTCTCTAGGTCCATTCATGCTGTCGCAAATGGTAAGATGTCCTTCTTTTTTAGGGATCAGTAATATTCTGTTGTGTAAATGTCCCACAGTTCTTTCATTTGCTCATCTACTGATGGGCACTTGGGCTGCTTCCAAATCTTGGCTATTGTAACTAACACTGCAGTGAACACAGGGATGCATATATTCTTTTGAATTAGTGTTTCGAGTTTCCTCAGATATGTTCCCAGAAGTGGAATCACTGAGTCATAAGCCTTTCCTGCCAGATAACAGTTTAGAGAGTCTTCTCTAACCTGTAGGGTTTCTTGCAGAAGAGGATAGTGATAGCATGTAAATGTCTTACTTCAGAACCTCTGAAATTATAACCTGAAGATTGCTTGCCTTTCACACTCAGCTCTCAATGACTCTCAAGGGAGTCAGCAAGTCTTATCAGACGTGCACAGCTGGGCAAGGGCAGCCGGCACATTGAGAGGCCAGGGCAGTGTAATGGGTGAGGCCACTGGGCAGGTAGTGAAAGGCCTCTCTCTGTGTTAAACAAATGCTGTTTCCTTCCGGACTTCTACAGGAGCTCACTTTGTTTTTCACTTCACTTCTGGTATTAGAACAATATGGATTCATAAGGCCACTCTGCCTGTGAGGAGATGTGTGTAGTATTATCATAAATCCGCAGATAAAAAGTGCAGTGGTCAATGAGAACAGGCATTCTTGGATGAAATAAAAGGTTTAATTGAAAGCACTGTCCCAGGAGAGATGGATGACTGAGCATAATATTGAGTAGGCATTAATGGTCATAGACCAGAGAGTGAGGAAAGCAAAGAGAAGATGATTCTTTTTTTTTTCTTTTTTTAGTTTCCAAATTCATTTTTCTTTTAAGAATGTAGGAGATTATCCTAATAAAATACTAGGGAGAGGAAGTGGGGTTTTGATCAGACACAATGTTCTTAGAACACTATTAATATTTCTTAAGAAATTCCAGCTGAATTATCTACTAGTACAAATAGTTTTGTTAGAAGTTAGAAATCTAGACAGAGTACAAAGTGTACTGATATGCTGAAAAATGGTTAAAATTGATATATACCTATTGTGTTGAATGATAACATATTAGAAAATGACTTGCACTTATTCATAATTATAGACTTTTGGGGGGGTCTTTTATTATATCTCTCAGCTTGTTCTTTAAGTACATTGAGTTTTTGTTCAGTGTAACAAAAACATAAAAACTGAAAGAGGCTTCTGAACATGCGGTCCACATTAAACACCAGACAGCTTGCTTCGTATCACCAAAATATGGCTGCCTTTGTAAAGCACATACTTGTTTGGCCAATGCCCTATTTTTTGATGGGGCTAAAATAATGGGACAAATTTTATATCTACAGACACAAAAGCTGGGATTAAGGAGTGCCTTAACAAGAACGTAATTGATTAGATATCTTTTTTACCAGTCATTAACATATTTGCATTATGACTTTGATTTTTCTTTTAGGTCAAACACAGTATGAAAAACATTCTGGATTATCTGAAACTAATGTGCAATGATTTTGAAAAGACAAAGATGGAGAGATACCAAGTATATTAAGAGAGTTTTACTTGGTGTTTGTACCTAAGTAGTGCCCAATTTAATTTAAAAAAAACTGCCAAAGCTATTTTTAGTTTTACTTACTTTTCAGATTTATTTAGAACAAATGAATTGTCTCAGTAAGTGATTTTAAACTTTTCAACCAATTGTTTAGTTGAAAACGAAGACACAGTCTTCGTTTTAAATGTTAAAAATCGTTTTATTAGGGTTAATTTGAACAGGGTAGTTGCCAAATAGTACCAGCTGTCATAATAAAGCAGAAGTGAATGACAGATTTACTCCACCCCATATCAAAACTCAAGAACGGATATGGTGATCAGATGAGCCAAAATAAATGTGAGTTTGTAGAAACATTTGCAAGCTATTTTCTTGCACAGCTCAGCCCTTCATAGGCATCAAAGTGCAAACAGGTCATGATTAAGCTGAGCACTATTACAAAAATGAGAAAGGGGAATCACCCCGGTGCTGCTGAAGCCCCAAATGCACGACCTAATATTCCAAAATTCCATTTGATGATGGTGATGGTGGTGACAGTGGTCTATGTTATGAAGTATTAAAACTTAATTAGCAGTTTTTAAACTATTATTTAATATTAATGAATATGTGGCCCACACTGAGCTAGAAAGGAATAACTAACTAATATAGCACTTGTCAGCAATGCTTTTTAAAAATATGTAGCATACACTGGTTCTCAGGCATGCATTAGTGTAGATGCTAGTGGCATAAATATAAATAGAATGGTCATTGTTGCCCTTGACGTTCTTAAAGATTTATATAATAACAAATAACCAGAATACAATGTGATTAGTGCTATAATTTAATTCTGTATAGAATGCTAAGGAGACCCAGATGACAGCCCAGCCATAGAAAGCAGGTGGCAATTAAGATGGGCTTTGACGTCTAAGTAAGAGTTTGCTGGTCGGTGTCAAAGTAGGAGGAGGGGAGAGAATGATTTTTAGGTAGAGAGTATCCCATCTAAAAAGTAGGAGAAGCTCCTCATAACATTTAAATAATTTCTTTTATTTCCATCTAACAAATAAGCTAGAATATATATGCCAAAAGTGTTAAAATTATAATTTTATAAATGATTTGTAAGATGTATAACTATCACATTTTTTTGGTCTTTGAATGCCATTATTTCAGAAGGGCACTGTGGCAGAGAAGGGGCAACAAAATAATTTATGACGTCACCCTAGAACAAATATTTATTATACATATGCATCCTACTGGAAGCTGACCTGGATTCAAGTTGAATTAAACATAATTCCTACCTCAGATGGGATCACAGCGGTACAGTGGAGTTAAGACCAACAGGCCAGCAAATGATTGTAAAAACAGAAAGTGATGAGAATCATAAGAATGGAAAAAAGAAACTGAAATGGGAGCTCAGAGGAATGCAGATTGTTTTCCCGCTGATAAAATTGGGATGGAAGAAATGTCTTTCATGCTGAGACACAAAGTCAGGGTGTTTGGAAGCACTAAGCCTTTTCTTCCCATAAACCCTCACTGTAAAATCTCTTTTGAGGTGGAAATAATTCTATCCTTGATATATATATCATATATATGATATATGATACATATATGAAATAGATTTTTCTTTATGTATAATCTTGTTAAGTGTCATAAAAAACAGAGGTCTGTACCATCAGGAAAAAGCTTAACTCAAAAGATTTGTTCACTTGATTGTGCCTAGATGAATCTCTCCTTTTTTAGGTATCAGCAAGTAAAACTGGAGTTGTGGTGGATTAAATTGTTTTTAATGTAATTCTTTAGGTTTGAACTAAAATGGCATAGCCCTTGTTTAGTCTTTGAAGCATACTTGACTTTGTTGAAAAATTAAGCTCCATTAGTTCAGGGATGAAAGAAGTCCTGCTCAACCTACATCTAGGGAAATATTGATTAGAAGTGTGCTGAACTTTTAAACTTCTTGTAATTACACACTGATTTTACAGGAATTAAGGCCATAGAAATTGCATCCTTACCCTTTTCCTGCTCTCCTGTATATATAACAGCAAGACAGAGGAGCATTTGGAAGGTGAATGCTGAAGAAGAATAATATAAAGTGAAAGACAATATTCAGTAGTTCAAGCCAGTTCTGGGGCCTCCTGAACAGTCTCTTTCAAATCTTGGCAAGAGCAGTTCAGGGATGTGGGAAAAGGCATCTTTCCAGAATTAGGTTATCTACTTCCTTTACCTTGGAGAAGTATTATAGATCCAGAAACCACTGTGAAGCTCAGACTATAAGATAGTGTGTTAAATCTGTTCATACTATTATAACTGGCTGCCTTATAAACAACAGAAACTTAGTTTGTCATAGTTCTGGAGGCTGGGAGTCTAAGATCAGGGTGCCATCATGGTCTGATGAGGGGCCCTGTGTGGGTCACAGACCTCCCAGTGTATTCTTACATGGTAGAAGGGGTAGTGAGCTCTGTGGGTTCTCTTTTATAAGGACACTAATCCCATTCATGAGGGCTCTAACTTATGACCTAATCACTTTCCAAAGACTGCCCTCCTAAATCATCACATTGGAGATTAAAATTTCAATGTATGAGTTTGGGAATGCCTCAAACATTCAGCTAATAGCAGATGGATATATGTGTCAAATAAAAAACGTGGTATTAAATGGAGAGAAAGACATGATTAAGAGAAAGATGAGCCCTATGATACATCATTAACCCTTGGTATCTCCCACATGTAAAAAAAAAAAAAAAAAAATTACCCAGCTGGTGAAAGCATTTATTGGTCTCAATTCTTCATTTCCAATAAAAGCGTTATATATCCATACTCTTGCCATAGTCTCACGGTGTGTGGAGAGAACTTTTCCAGCCATAGCCTGTGGACTTCTCCATGTAAATTCATTTGGCCGATGAGATGTTAATGGATGTTTTGTGAGCAAAGTTTTTAATTAACTTTTGATTTTGCATTCCTATTTTACATCATTTGGGAAACATGCTTTGGATATCCAGTAATCTAAGGAAGATGAAAACTACAAGGGTATGCAAAAGTAGATTTACAATTATAATACAAATAAATAATAATACAAGAATAAACAAAAGAAGAACCTACTTTTGTTCCCCGCTGTGTGTGAAGTAGACAAGTACCTTGGAGGCAAGCCTACCTGAGCCCAGCCTAGATCAGCCAACTCTGTCGACGTGCAGATAGTAAGCCAGAAATAAATGCCTTATATTTCATATCACAATCTCAGGTGGTTTGTTATGCAACATTTTTATGGTAACAGCCAACTAATACATTTATTCACTGTCCCCATTAATTAACTCTGGGTAGATTTCTCCTCTCCCTTAAAATAGTTGGTGGTAGTGAGGATAGGAAGGTATATTGCTGTATTTTTTTTTTGACAGAGAGAGAGTCAGAGAGGGGGGTGACAGATAGAGACAGATAGACAAGAAGGGAGAGAGATGAGAAGCATCAGTTCTTCATTGCAGCTCCTTAGTTGTTCACTGATTGCTTTCTCATATGTGCATTGACTGGGGGGCTACAGCAGACTCAGTGACCCCTTACTCAAGCCAGCGACCTTGGGCTCTAACCAGTGACATTGGGCTTCAAGCTAGCGACTATAAGGTCATGTCTATGATCCCACAATCAAGCCAGCTACCCCGCACTCAAGCTGGTAAACCCATGCTCAAGCTGGATGAACCGTGATCAAGCTGGCAACCTCGGGGTTTCAAACCTGGGTCCTCTGTGTCCCAGTCCAATGCTCTATCCACTGTGCCACCGCCTGATCAGGCTATCACTCTAATTTTTAATGAGTTTTCATACTTTATAGATCCTAAATGACTTCTTATTTTATAGTCAGCTTTATCTGAAAATTAAACAGATTAACTGATTTAATTATTAAAATGCAAATTTTGTGTTTCTCTAACTACAAATGGTATATTTTATATATATAAATATAGTATTTATAAGTATATATATGATAAGAACATTCTCATTACAATAGTTAACATATACTGTGAATTTAAAATGCTTGTTTCCAACTCAATCTCCATTTGGAATTCAGGATTATTTATCATTAAGGCTATACTAAAGGGGACTGACTGGTTTCTACCTGGAGTCTCCTCAGCTTCGGCTTGGACGTCAGAGGAAAGGGTTGGGTTAGATTGCTTATGTTTTTATCTTTTGATTTTCTTAGAGCCTTAACCAACAAAAGGAAGCTGCCCGGTGCCCTGCTTTTAAACAAGTATTACTTTCTTGAGGCTGTGGTTGTACTGGTTTACATTGTAGCGTGATTAAATAAATATGACTCTGTACCTTAAAGTGGAAAAACATTAGCAGGGTCTTCTAAGGTAAATGTAGGTAACAGATGTAATCTCTGTCTTTAAAATTCTTATATTGAGAAGAAAGCTGTATATCTCTACTAAAAGAGCTGTTGTACCCTAAATAATGGCACATAGACTAAGAATGTAGGGTTTTATGTAGAATATTCTTATATATTTTCTGTAATGGTTGAAGATTTTATTCTGTGACTATGTATTTCCTAAAAGCCCAGTGTAAACAACTTGTAATTTATTGTCCTTAAACTATCTAGAGAAGTCTCCCAATCCAAAACTAAACAATGTTTATTATTTCTAAATTTCTTATAAGGAAGCAAAACATTTATTTCCCTTTATGAAATAAGCACTCCGTCATACTGAAAGTTCAGAATGTGCATGCTGTTCTGCATCTTTTGAAGCCTGGCATGACTCCCGTGACACTCTGTTGCTGCTAATACTAATTGTGACACATGGAATGTAAACAGAAGTGTGACCCAGAAAAACAAAATGGAACCAAAAGGTTTAACCATGAAGTTGTGAGGCACCTCTAGGACTTTTTCTGAGATACGAGATTTCTGTCTCACCCCTTCGCTGCCCTCTGCTCCATTTCTCTAGCCTAACCCCCCTTCCCTGTGTTCTCTAACACAGCATTGCATTAAGTGCATACTAAGGAACACTGTTTCTGTTTTTATAGTATGTGTCATGTAAAAAAATAATAAAGTCTTACATGATCAAGTATTAGGGAATATGTTTTAACCCTTTAAAAGAACTGAGAAGTCCCTATAATTTTTCTTCATAGAAACCCTTATTTTTTCCCTTCTGTGCAATGATTGTCACCCTATGTGTTAGACCTTAGAATTATCCATATGCTATGGAGAACCAATTTGGTTGGCTTCATTGGTCTTGGAAGCCTGTGCTAATTAGGCAAAATCTCAGGCCAGACTTCCTCAGGAAGCACGAGCAGCCTGTGGACTGGCTGTGGTGGGGTCAGAGGGCATCTCCAATTTCCTCAGTGCCACCCCCTTCCTGAGGAGGGGCCTGGGCTGTGGATGGAGCAGACACCATGACTGGCCTGTTCTCTTCCACTAGATCAGTGATAGGCAATTTTTGAGCTTTGTGTGTCAAAATTCGCCAAAAAACCAAACATAATTAGGGTGGTGTGTCACTTCGAGAAAAACAGCCTAACCGGAAGTCCCAGAACTAGACGCTCTGTGCCGGAGTTCTGTTGTTTTGGCCTACAGAGCTCCGGCACAGAGTGTCTACACTACAGTAAATGTTTTATCTTTGGCTACTGCACCTGGCCTTGCAGGAGCTGAGGATGAAACGTCCTTCTTGGCATGCGGCCCCATACTTCTCTGGTATGCAACCACGTGTCATTGAAAATGGCTATGCGTGTCAGTGCTGACATGCGTGTCATAGGTTCACCATCACAGCACTAGATGCTGCATATTTTTGTATTTTTATTTGTTTAGCTTTTGTCCTTGATAATTGCATTGTCTTTTAAAGGTGTTAAGAGCAGGTAGCCTGGCATACAAAGTATTTGTGATTGTAAAGATATTAGAAAGAACCCAGCTTCTTAAATAGTTCTATTTCTCTTAAAATCAGACCTATTGTGGCTCCTTTTTAGATAAGTAAATTATTATAATCATATTGTTTGTTCTTGAATCTTATATTCATATAAAAGAATGTATTCTAGTATCTTACGGCTGAATTGTTGCCTTTAGCATAGTTAAGATATTTGTAATCAGGTTTCTCTGACTGACTTTTAACAGGAAGAAGTAAATGCAGAAGTAAAAACACCTGCTATTTCTTCCTATAAAGAAAGCAGGTTCTAGTGTTATAAAATCCCACACTAGCTGAATATAAAATGGTCATTTACATTACTTTTAATGACAAATATTATATTCATTTCTTTACTCTTTATCTAAAAAGGAACAAAGTGGCCAGTATCCCGGAACTGTTGAATTTGCTGATCTTTCACATATATGTACTATGAGCAGGAGTGGGGGGAAAGGTTGCTGAAGGACTCTTACCCTGAGTTACTTTACTTTTGTTAGTTTTAATCTCTGACTAGTATTAAATTAAGGTACTTTTAGATTGAACAGGCAAGAAAAAATGGCCAATTTTTGACATTTGTTTCCTGCTATTAGATTAATCCTTTACTTAAAGAAAATTGTTTTTTTGATAAATTCAGTCGGAGATCGGCTCTTGCTTTCAGTAGTTCCTTTTCAAAAAACATGAGAAAATTAAGCATTTCAGTTGCAAATATTTCATAGGATTTTCTTCATTCAGGACTTTAGTTCAAAATTATTTTAAAATGAATAAATGTGCACTTAAGGAGATCACATAAGGACATATATTTAAAATATTAATTATTGAGCTAACTATATGAAATCAACATTAATTGTTTTTATCCATTAAAAGTAAATACCAATGTTGCCTACATGTAGCTTTATTAAGCTTTCCTTCTACCTATTGCAACACTAACTTATATTTTTCTACTCTGTATGATTGATGTATAATATTGAGCTTTGGATTAATTCTCAACAATCTGTATTATAATTCAGTCAGTTTTTAAAAAATTATCTGCACTGTGATCTCTGCTTCCTTTTGGTAATCTGTCTATATTGTCCAAAAGACAAAAGACTTTAAAAGATAATCTGTCCACTTGTAAATCACCATGAGTTCTGCTGATTTCATTTCTACATTAGCAGCCGTGGTGGGAATGTCTTTTTCCGTTTATTACAATGATCATCCTTAGATTACCATTTATATTTGCATGTGCCCGCTCCTCTCTCATTGTCTTCTTTTCTTTACTCTCTGAAGAATAAAATCTAAAATAAAATGCATCCCAGCTGTTGGAATGAGCCTCTGATCCCCACTGTAGAGTGATATCCACATTTCGAATTTTATATAATCCAATTGGCCAAAAAGCTTTTATGTTTATAATAGCTACCTATGCTTTTTTAGAAGATTAAAAACTTTCAGAAAATTGTCTTGAATGTGTTTTATCCTTTCATTGTTGTGGAAATTTATTTAGTTATAACAATAGTTTTATCACCTTAAATTCCTTAGTATTTACTTACTAACAAAAGTTAACAGCGGTTAAGTTTATAAAATATCCTGGCAGAATAGCCAGGTATGGCTTTTGCTTTATATATTATTTTTAAAAAATGAAATAAAGTAAAAAAAGAAATTATTCTTTTTTTTCCTTAAAGCTCATTTGTTTGAGTTTTGGTAATTGACAAAATGATTGCATGTGAAACATAAGTCTTGCGTAAAGTAAGCTGCTCACAACACAGACTAATTACACATTTGGGAGGCGAGGCAAAGACATTCAGAGCTTACTCATGCTGAGCCAAGAACACAGTATTTAATGAAATGAGGGCCATAAAAGGTTCAGCATGGATGCTTTCAGGTCTGACCTGGGCTTCTGGGAAATTGAACGTTGGCCCTGCAGACTGGTGAATTCCCTTGGGCTTTGAAAAGCTGGATTATTACCACTTGCATGCGTGAATCAAGCACTGCTTTGCAATACAAGAACATTTGTGATTCCAGAAATGACCCCATTTGGAAAACTCTTAAGCTAATAATATAGATGCGTCCCTAGTCATCCATCTTCCTGCCTCTCCTCCTCTCATGGTAAGTAATTACTTTTGATATTTGTTTGATAAAAATGGTTAGGCTATCTGGCAAGGTCCAACTATGTAGATTCCTCTTTCTTACTCTTGAAGTCTATTTTTTCCTTTCAGATAACTGTGAATAAAACTGAAAGGTACTCTCATGTTGGTCAGTAAACGTTTGCCATTTATGTTCTGTACAGACAAGCTATATTACCTTATAGTGTTTAGTGCATAGTAGATGCTTGATAAAACTGTATTGAATAGCTATATTCTGCAAAGATGAACTCTTATCACTTGGGCCAGAATGGGTCAGTCTTGTTACTGAATTCTAGCAGGTTATTCATTATGCTTCAGAAGAGAAATAGTATTACAGAGAACAAAATGAGAGAATATAGAAATAGGAAAAGAAATAACTGAATGGGAGGGGAAATGAAAATATATGTAATTAGGGTGATAACTTGAAGAACATTTGCCTAAAATCCAATGGGATAGTTCAGATAGGATAAAGTATTAAAATGGCTTATAAAAAATTAAAAAAGAAAAGCAGTTAACATTTGGCTCACCATTTGGTTCTATACTTCATTTCTTTTTTCTATTTAATAAAGATAATGCCTATATATATATATAATAACATAATTGCAGTGTTTTCCAAACTGAAAACTATAATCCATTATTTCAATGTAGTGGGTTGTGACCAAAGCTTTTATTATTTATTCATTTATTTATTGTATTTTTCTGAAGTGAGAAGTGGGGAGGAAGGCAGACTCCTACATGTGCCCAACCAGGATCCACCCAGCAAGCCCACTAAGAGATGATACTCTGCCTATCTGGGGCATTGCTATGTTGCCACCAGAGCCATTCTAGCACCTGAGGTGGAAGCCATGGAGCTGTCCTCAGTGCCTGGGCCAACTTTGCTCCAATTGAGTCTTGGCTGTGGAAGGTGAAGAGAGAGATAGAGAGGAAGGAGAGGGGGAAGGGTGGAGAAGCAGATGGGTGCTTCTCCTGTATTCCCTTACCGGAAATCGAACCCGGGACTTCCACACGCCAGGCTGACACTCTACCACTAAGCCAACCAGCCAGGGCATGACCAAAGCTTTTAAAAAAATAAAATAACTTAGAAAATGCTAGAACCCATTGCACTCTGGGTATTTTCTCTTGCGACATTTAGTGTGTGTGTGTGTGTGTGTGTGTGTATGTGTGTGTGCGCGCGCGCGCGCGTTGAAGTAAAGACAGAAAGACAGGTAAATAGATAATGTAGCTTTGGGTACATGATCACAGTGTTTTCATGAATACTGTTGTTTGCATTGTTCACTTATGATTTGAGGTACATGATGTAATTTAAACCATAAATAGTTTCATATCTACCACAAATTGGTAGCTATGACATATTACGGTGCCTTCATTTAGGATTTGATGTTGAGGCTGCACTGGATTTTTGTCTCTCCTAGGAGCAGGAAGTATGGTATGAAGAGGGAAATCAGACTAGATTTCTTTTAAGGTTCCTGACCATGAAATGTTCTTATTTTTATTATTTTAATATAAAAACTAGCTTGTGTAAAGATTTCAATTAATGACATCTGGCATAGTAGGAATTAAGTGTGGTGCCAGCAATTTATTCATTTACATATATATATATATATACACACACAATTCCACAAATAGACATTCATAGATATGTGTGTGTTTGTATATATATATACACACACACACACAAACACATGCTGTTGCTCACTTACTCATATATTAATTCTTTCAATAAATAATTATCTAGTGCCCTTTTAAAATTGATTTTTAGAGAGAAAGAAAGGAAGAGAGAGAGAAATAGAAAGAAACATTGATCCATTGTTCCACTCGTTCATGCTGTCATTGGTCAATTCTTGCATATGCCCTGACCAGGGATTGAATTTGCAACCTTGGCATGTCAGGATGACACTCTAACTAACTGAGCTACCAGGCCAGGCATCTAGTGCCTGTTTTAGAGTCTGCTACTGTTTTAAACATGAGTGATTTATTGGTGGAAAAGTAAAACAAATCAATGTAAAACTTTCCATATTCAAGAGACATTATTTTTAAAAAGCAAGTAAATACACAGTGTGTGATAAATGCTATGGAGAAAAATAAAGCGGAATAATGGACATGGGTAAGGTGGTGTTGGGAGGCCCTTAGAGCAATTTTAAACTGAATGGTCAGGAAACACCTCACTGATGAGTTAGCATGCCAACAGAGACTAAAAGGAAGTGAGGGAAGGAGGTCTTCAGGAATGTAGGGGAAGAGCATTCAGAGCAAAGGAAAGAGGTGCAGAGGCATGCAGATGGCACTGCAGGAAACCAGGAAGACCACTGTGACAGGTGCAGGGTGAGTAGAAGAAGTGGTCAGAGAGCAGAGTTCAGGCATTGAGCTTTTGTAGAGTATACAGGACATTGTTAAGGGCTGGGTTTTTCTCCAAATGAGGTGGGAAGTCACTAGAAGGTTTTGAGTATTTAGTCTAATAGGAACACTCTGGCTGCTGTGTGTTAAGGAATAACCTGAAGAGGAGAAAATGGGAACAAGCAGACACAAAGGAGGCACTATTACAGAGGATCAGGTGAGAAATAGTGGTTGAGACAGAGTTGTAAGATTCTGTCTGTGTTTTTAAGGTAGAACCTACAAGATGGGTTGGATGTACAGTGTGAGATAAGAAGGGAGTCAGTTATGACACTGAGATTGCTTGCTTGAACGTCAGGAAGAAATTGCCATTAACTTGTTCAGTAGGAACAATTTCAAGGGATGATCTAAAAAGAGTTTACCTTCAAGGTAAAAGTCCTAATGGAGTTGATCATTAGGATATTGGTTATATACATCTATAGTTTAGCAGAGTGGAGTGGAGATAGAGTTTGTGACTTGTGCGTGTGTAAATAATCATTAAAACCGTGAAATTAGCTGAAGTAACTTAGTAAGAGAGGATGGGAGAGAAAACCAAAGATCAGATGAATAATTCCTAGAACATTCTAGTATTTAGAGGTAGTAAAATGAAAAGGAATCTGCTAAGGGGATTGAAAAGGAGTAGATAGTGAAATAGGAAGAGTTATGTCCTGGGACCAAGTGAATATGAAAGAGTTATGTCCTGGGACCAAGAGAAGGAAGTATTTCAAGAAGTGGTTCTTAAGCAATTGAGTCTAATGCTACAAGAAACATGGAAGGTGAGAACTGACCAGCATATATAGCAACATGGAAGTCACTGGTCACTTTAAGAGGAGCTATAAATATAGTAGACACACTCATGTACGTTAATAGAATATTTTTACATATTATATATGATATATAGTTTTAAAAGAATATACCTAGCATATATACAACTATGTAAGAATAGTCTATATTTCAGTGTTAGTAGCTAACCAAGTTTTTTTCTATAGAAATCGATGATGCAAGACAGGGGCAGGTAGGTAAAAGGTGGATGAGTAGGTGTCTGACTATATGTATAAAATGTATATGTTACAGAATTGAAATATACTGTGCACATAAGGTTTTGTGCTTAATTTCATATAATATTCTCACATGATTAAAAGTCTTTGTGTCAATACTATTTTATATAATTCTGTGACTCTTAATAAATAAAAGTACAAAGCAACTTATGTGTAAGCATAACTGACCTAACAAGTACCACTTGGTAAGCTGCATTTTTCTTCTTGAGTCTTATGTAAGCAAAAGGTAGTATTTTGCATATGTACCAATGAATTTAATATTTACCACTTTTTCCTGTGCTGTTCATGCTACAAAACTCACACTTCCGCCTCTGGAAAATGAGCTGCTATAAAATAAGACACAACTAAGTGAAGAATTTCCTAGTAGTTCATTCTGACCAACTAAGTGGTCAGTCATGAACCTGTGAGCCTGAGACCTGGTCAGCTGAAGGGGCTTCTTCTGCCCTGCCCTCGTGAGACTTGGAAACATATGGACAGGCAGTCTTGCAGTCCCAGATGCCTCTCTGGATTCCGATAGCCTTAACTGACCTTGACTACATTTGGCAATTGTTGATTCAGGGCCATGGTTCTCAACTGGAGAAGGAGCTACAGATACCTAATGGGTAGTAGCCAGGGATTTTGCTAAATATCCTACAATGCACAGAACAGTCCTTAACAACTAAGAATTATCAGGGTCCCCAATGTCAGTCATGCTGAGTTGAGGATCCCATATGGCTGGCCCAGCACATGTGCTAGGACATTAGGCCTGGGCACATGCTGTTTGGACATCCAAGCATTCATCCTGGGCCCTGCTCTAGGAACCTCAAGGACTCTGAATCTAAAGACATGACTGCTCATGGGAAAAGATAAGAAAGGTCATGAAAAGATTTTTTTAAAAAAAAGAAATTTATAAGATTTCCTTTATTATGCCAGCCATTCCTCTCTGGTTGTTTCCCCCCTCACACACATACACTAGATGTTTTAGGTGGGAAAAACAAGAGATACTGCTGACAGAGTGTGGGGAAAGCTCTTGTCTGAAATATAGGAAACCAGGGAGGGTCTAAGGTCCGATGAACCATTGCCTTTGGGCTCAGCCTATAACCAAGGTCCTGCATTTGGGGCCCTGTGAGGACTTTATACCTCTTTTAATCCTGCTCCAAAATGTTGTCAGGTCAGATTTGAGTTTAATATACAGAGCTACTAGTTGAGTCAAGATTATTGGAGGAAGGCACTCAGCATATTGATTTTTTTGTGTGCATTAGGTAAAGGGACATTTATTTCTAAGAGAGGAAATGGCTGTGTTAACTACTGTAATGACTTCCTTTGCCATTGGTAAGTTTGCTATTATTAGAGACCACTAATTATGGTGTGAGCCCGGTATAACATAAGAAATATATAAAACACAACTGTAATTGGCTGAAGAATGTGAAATTGCGTGGTGTCTTACTATCACTGTAGAAATCTGTCTTGGAATTTCTTGCAGTGAGGTCAAGTCATGGTGATTCACAGATGTTGAGACTATGTATAGCAGCTGAGAATCTGACACAGAAACCACCTGTCTGGGCTGCAGAAAGCTCCAACACTGATTGTTCTTATGGACTGTGAGTGTGATACTTACACACACACAGACATGGTGGTCACTCACGTGCACGCATGGTGCTTTCACACGTGCTTGCATGGTGATGGGCACTTCAGTTCCTCTTCTGTAAGTGGGCATAGTACGAATCCCCAGAGGCATTCTGCGAATAGTAGGTACGCATACTTATTGCTGTGTGCACAGCACTCAGAACAGACCGCCCCGTCAGTGTCAGCACTGGTTTGTTTTTGTTAGATTTGTCTCTCACATATTGGGGACTTAGAGACGGTAAACTGTAAGTTTAACATGAAAAGATAACCATGCTATCACCTGATTTCTATTTTGTTTTTACCACTTATGCAGTAAATGAAAGGTGTTAGTACACACAGTAGTTGTTGCTCTTACTCAGAATTAAACAGTTGCCAAAGGAAAACTGATCTGACTGTAGAATGAAGTGGAGTAAGGAATGACTGAAGCAAAGCTCGTCCTCCTGTCACTTTGTCTCTGGGAGATAAGAAGCCAGCAGCTTCCTAGTCTTTCTCTTTCACGAACTTCTAGTAAGAACTGCTGTTCTTTAATTTGCACTTTAATTCTGTAGAACTTTATTAGACTTAAATTGACCAAATCCCAGAGAGGCCTGGAAACCTAAAATGATTATGAAATGTTATGGATTCTAAATAGGGCATTTTGGAAGACAAAGGCTAATAACTTACATTTAGTATTTAATTCTAGAATTCCAATAGAAAAAAAATACAACTAGTTTGAATCAAATAATGGGATTTTTCCCTTCGATAATAATAAAGTAAGTTGGTTAAAAGAGTTAACCAGTAATAAGTTTATTAAATTAAGTAATAAAGTGTCATTTCTTTGAAACCACCAATTGTCAGAATCTTTACAGCTCACTTTCATTGACAATGAAATTAAATGAAGGAGCTATTTCTTTAAAGATCGACATGGGCTCTTCCTATTTTGGTAGGAGTCAAAAATGCCACTCCCATGGATCTGGCTATGATCAGACCTCCTAATCATGTTTTAATTATAGGTTCTTTGCTACCTCTGATTTTGTAGTTGTTATTTTGTGACTGACATGCAGACATTCACAGTAATTTTTAAAATACGTAATTTGACATCAAAGCCCCTCAAAGTGACCTTAAGATAAGAGCCTCTAGACATAATGATAGAGAGAAAGGAACTACTGACCTAGAAGAATGTGATTATTTCCAGGGCTATCTCATTTTCAAATTTCCAACCCTGTGGCAGTCTCACAGTGCCAAAGGCTTCAGAGGGCTGTAGAAGGGCCATCTGCCGAGCTGGTCAGGTGAACAGCACTTTCCTATTGCCACTAGAGTATATTTGAAAACATCAGGGACCAAATGTGATTAACCATGGGCTTCTCCCTGGATACCTGAACCCAGTGTGTGCCTTTTGCCACCGTCCTCTGTATATTTTGAGAATGGCTATTCTTATGTCTAGATGTCATTTGTCAATGAGGACATGCATATCTGTTGTGCGTTATCATTTTTGTTTAGGTTCAAAGCATTTGTAAGGCCTGAGTTTTGACAAAGTAAATTTTAACTCAGTGATAGCCATTATAATGACATTTCTATAACTTTAAAATAACATTTTATTTTTTCAATGTTCTGAATCCTATTGACAATCTTGATCAGTAGCATTGCTTGTGTGGTAAATGATATGTTTTAAATTATTTAAGCCAGCTATCTCTTCAAAATGTTAGGATATTTCTACTCTAAGTTCTGTTTTTTCATCTGTAAAATGAAAGTGTTACAACCACACTACCTCTAAGGTCTTTTCTGGTACTCATGCATCACTAAGTCTAATGGCCAGCCTCTTTAATGATCGAGAATATTCTGCTGAACTTTTAAATACATATATGATGTTTTAAATGCCGTGCCTGAGCCTTGCCAAAGGATCCCCTCTGTTTCCTGTCACCAAATATTATTCCCCAAAACTCTTCCGCTACCCCATGGGTGTGGTGGTGGCCCCTTGCAGAGGGAAAAGACCACCCTGTGTCCATCTCCTGATGGACAGGAATACAGCTCTGTTAGAGGACCAGCCATCCTGTCTTAGCAAACGTATCTATGTTTAGCCACAGAAGTATATGAATATTAACCTGCTTTCTTCCCCTCGCTCTTTTTCTGTGCGTTTCCCCAACAGAAGGGAGAGCCTGACTGCCATGCTCTCTCTCCCGACACAACTGATCAGCTCACCTTTGAGATCCCCCTGAATGACTCTGGTTCCGCTGGTCTGGGCGTGAGCTTGAAAGGGAACAAATCTCGAGAAACTGGAACAGACTTGGGAATTTTCATCAAATCCATCATCCATGGAGGTGCTGCTTTTAAGGTAGGTAAGAAGGCTGTTTTCACATCAGTGTGAAGGTACTTAGAGATGTGTCTGTTGTGCTCAAAGGCTGGGTGGAAAACGTGTGTGAAGGCATGAGCCACTGGGGCTCTCCTGCCCCAGTCAGGAAATGGGAGTGTGAACACATTTGGGCAACAGTGGCCTCTTTAAGTGGCTAATTTCATCTCCAAGATGTGGTTCTGCAAATTCATCATTATTAATATTCTTTCTTGCTTTCTTTTTATTACTCTTTTAAAATTACTCTGAGTTTGTAACCTGACAGACATGAATGAACCTAAAATTAAACAATCCGAACTAACAAGAAAACGGGGAAAAAAGTCAACATAAAGGCAGCAAATAAGAAAATTACGCTTGTAGGAAAGAAAGCACAGTGGAGTGATGTAGCATAAACTAAAGGTCTGTTATCACATTTTATACACTTGAAGATAACCATGGTGCTAATAATGCATATTTGCCTGTGAACTTGGAGAAGCTTGTATCCCCCCCCAAAAAAAATGGAAAATATGATTCTGCTCTTTCACATTGGATCAGGAGTGTGACCATAGCTGTTAACACAGTGTTCAAACCCAGCTCCACCGCCTGCTAGCAAGTACCTGCTATGTTCCCATTTCCTCATCTGCAGAATGGGATATTATAGCTAATCCCCAGGGCTCTGAGAATTAAATAAAGTAATAGAGACAGTGAGGTTAAAGCAGTAAAGTGATTATAGAGGGAGACATGTGTGAGCTGATCCTCAGATCCTGCTGGACAGTGAGACTTTCTGAGTTTGAACCCTACCTTACCTGCTCTCATCCTTTGTAGCAAGATACTTGTCCTCAATATGCCTCAGTTTCTACATTTTTAAAAAGAGTAAAATTAGTAATGCCTGCCTTCTGGTGCTCTTATGAGGACAAAAAGAGACATATATAAAATACCTAGCACAGTGCCTAGGATAAACTTTCAATAAATGTTAGCCATTTTAAAATAATCTTGTATTAATAACGTGCCATCACCCACACAAAAGCCATGAAGGCCTAGTTAGGATTTCTAGCAGCAGCCCTGGTCCTAGAATCCTGGTTTTGTTGAAGCATTCTTCTTCTTCAACTTATCATATCCCTTTTGTTAAAGACACAGACACTGGGCTGATATCTTTTTCCTTGAGAATAAGAAATGCGTGTGGATAGACAATTCTTTAATGCCCTCCTTGGATCAGTTAGCTTTTGCTGCATAATAAATAGTGACAAAATTTTAATAACATACATCAGAAATCCTTTATTTTCTTCATAACCCTCATGACTCTGCAGGGCAGGTAGAGGGATTCCGAGTCAGGATGTGTCTCTCTGTCACACCATAGGTTGACAAGTCTGACCATGCTCCCCACATTCACATGTGTCTTGGCCCAGGAGGCTATCTTTAATGTATTTTTCATATGCTGTAAGTTGTCAGAGGGCCCACAGCAATGGATGAAGCTTTATAAGTTCTGGGATCCAAGCAGGCTCATAGGCACTACACACACACACATGCACACACGCACACACACACACACCCCATTGGCCAAAACAAGTCATATGGTTGAATCCAAAGGCAATCCAAGGCATGAGGAAACACAGTGCACCCATGATGAAGCAGTGGCAAAGTGTGGGTGCAGAGAAGGATGAAGAACTGAGGCCCATCATCCAGTCTGTCAAACTCTCCAATCTGGCTCAGAAATGCAAAAGCAGGAACAGAGGGAAAATAATAGTAATAATGATAACATCAACAAATAACATTCATTGTTCTCAGTGCAACTATATGCTGGACAGCATATAAAGCATTTCAGGTGGCTTTTCTGATTTTGTTCTTTACATTCACACTGGATTATTGTCATGTCATTTCATCAAAAGGAAATTGCTGATTGTGGCACTTGGTGCCTCTCCACATAGTACCTATGTGACTGTGGTCACATAGCCAGGAATCGCTTTCACTGAGCTTGGAACCCAGGCATTCTGACTTCGGACCCTGTGCTATGCTGCCCTGAGATGAAGGATCTTTCATTTCTTATGATCTATGCATATTCCTAAAGAGTAAAAATTCATGCCCTGGAATTATCTTGTATCAGGCTTGTCATTTGGAACTAAGCCATCTAAGTAATGCTATGTTTGAGGATGAGTATTGGTCATGTTTGTGGGCATCAGCTTGATATCAGCCTTCTTATTACTAAAGATGGCTCTATTTGCAGAATTTATTCCAAATAAAATTGAAACTGAAATAACTCTTTGAAAATTAAAAGCAAACATCTTAGTTTTTTTAAAGGCAATAACTTAAGCTTAAACAGATATTGGAGAGCTGGTTTAATATGTATATTCATGTTTGTGAGAGTGAACATCTTCTTACCTAAGCAGTTTCTAACAGTCCTGTTTCTTGAAGAAAGATTTCACTTTCCATTTATGTAGATTTCTTTTCCTGGTGCTGGTCTGCTGAGTCAGACAATCACACCATTAAGAAACACTGGACAGCGTATTTATAGCTGATCTAAAACAGTAAGAGGCATCAATCATGAATTTAGCCTTATTGTGGATGTCTAGTATCCATTTGTCTTGTTTACTTTTTTGCAGTGTAAAGGGTAGAGTCCTAAGCATTGCCCACAAGAAATCTGATGAACTAGGTAAAAAAGAACTTTTCTGCTCTTCTTCTTCTGTTCTTATAATCCATTGTAACTCCTCAGAAAAGTGCCCCCCATTCTGTGATTCAGGATTATGTTTTACAAAACTTGTTTTGAGACTTTTTTCCTATCTCTGTTCAGAAGACACAAATGTAACAGACTGCACATCCCTGTGCCAAAGGGGAGGTAAGCACAGGAGGGACATCACTTTAGCATCTGGCCTGAGGTTTTATCCGAAATCGACAAAATAATGGTTCTGCCAGAGCACAGTCTTTTTCTCCTGGCCCTTTATACCACTAATTGGTTCTCAAGGTGTTTTTTCCCTTTAGGGAAGGTGGGTTTTGAAAACAAAACTACTTTGAAAAGTATGACCAAATTTTTCCTGTGGATTCTGTGTGCTATATTCTCCTGGGGACTTCAGCTGGTGTAAGCAAAGATAGGCTACTTGTCGCCAAATGGGAAGCCCCTGAGTGACTGTGACTATAATTGAGGACCTCTTTATTTTTTTTTTTCACCCTTACCTGTCAGGGGACTGCTTTCTATCATTTCAACTGTTATTTGAGTCATTTCTAATGGGGAAGTAAAATCTCTATTTGAAACCTAAGAGCATCTAGCTACCTAGGATTCCTCTTGGAAGTGAATTCCTCACTCCGAGGGCAAAAAAAAAATAACATTTTTCCTTTATTCAGAATTATCCAAGTGCTTAAATATTTAAATTCCAACCAAGAAGTCCGGAAACTCTTCCCTGCTCATGTTAGGACACAGTGTTTGCCATTTCAGACTGCTTTTGCATCTAGAGTTCTCTGTGGACCTCTTTGAAGCATCTCTTTGAGCTTGCTTGGCAATTTAAAAAGGGAACATTGACCATTACAGTCAAATACAATGGGAAGTATTAATGCTAATATGCTTAAACAATAGCATGCATTACTGCATGTCTGTAGTTTCACTTCGGTTTCTGTCCTTCTTCCAGGGCATTTGCCCCTGAAGTGCAGGGCAATTGCTTCCAGAAATAATGAATACTGCATACAAGTATGTGTGTTAACTTCTCATGACCCAAAGACTATGAATGGAATAAAATTACTATGTCATGAGGATGCTTTTCTAAAATTTTACTTTCCTGATTGAAATTTAATGTGTTGTTACTGTGAAAAGAAACATTGTCTTTGTTGCAGTTAGAAAAAAATACCTGAGGAAAAATACTCTCCGTTTTCAAAAGCCACATTAAAAAAAAATAGTTTTTCCTTTTCATATAAAATCCTGATTTTCAGATTGAAGACCTTACATATTTTCATTCTTACTTGCTAAACACTTTGAATTCTAAAATTAGTGACTACTTTTTGCTTTGCTTATGATATACTATATTAATTGAACCATTTTTTGGAGAAAATGCATATTTACATCTATTGTTTGTACTAACTTAAACTTCTTATTTTTTTACCTTAAGAATGAATTAAAATTAGAAAATATATATTCTAGAATAGTGGTATTTTTTAAAACTGAAGTAGAATATTAAAAGCAAAAACAAATACCACAGAGTCTAATTTTTTTATTCAAATACACTGACTTTAAGGTAGAATGTGTCTTATGGAAACCTAGAAAAAATAGGGTAAAATTAAAATTAAAGATGATTTTTTCAGCCCTGTATAGGTGACTCAGTGGGTAGAATATTATGCCAGCATGTTGAGGTCATGGGTTCAGTCCCTGGTCAGGGCACATATAAGAAACAACAAGTGAGTGTAGAATTAAATGAAACAACTAAGTAGAATAGCGAGTCGACTCTTCTCTCTCTCTCCCTCCACTCCTCCCTCCCTTACCCTCTCTTTCTTTCACTCTCCTTTCCTCTCAAATCAATAGAATAATTAAAAATAAAAAGACAATTTTTGCTAAGGGAAAAAATACCATATATCAGGTAGATTATTTAAGAGCTCTTAAAGAGAGAGAATGAATTTAAGAATACCTGTTATTCTCTAGAAATTTAATTACTGCTATCCAGGTTCGTGCTTAATAAATAGTACTTGATGATGATGAAATTAAATGAAAGAAAAATGCCTGACATAGCTAATTGCAAATGCATGTACTCAGAATATGAAATAGACATAATTTAAATGATTTGGTTTTTGTGTGCTTAAGAAATTCAAATACTTCCCTCTGAGAGATGCAGAATTTTATCATCTGCACTATTTAGTAATTGATAAGAGAAAAAGTTTTATCTAATACAAGCAATTCTCCTATTTTTAAAATGACTAAAATACGGATTTTTGGAGAGACTATGCACAGTTCTAGAATTTCTGGGAACATGGGGCTTGATTCTAAATCTCCAAATCTCTTCATAATAAAGAACATTTAATAGCATCCAAGCTCTTAACAGGAGTCCAGTAGGAGTTCCCAGCATGGGTAATTTCTATCTTCATCTCAGCTGGTATCTATAAATCATGTGACAGATCTATAATTAATGAATTCAAAGGAAGATAAAAGCGACAGTATTTTAAGGAACACTAATGTTGAATGATTTCTTGAACTATTCATTTTTCTTAAAACTGATAATGTTTTCTACTGGTAGAGAGTTGTAAAAATTATTACCAGTAGTCACGTCTTCCAGATTTTTACCTTTGACTAGAGGACCAGGCAGTGAGAACATGTAAATAAGCTGCCTGGCAAATACTCAATTGTTAGAAGCCGGACTCGAACATTTCACCCTAATCACAAAAATATTATACATCATATAGACAACTAAAAGCAGAAACTTTACCAGGAAAAATTCATACTCACTGTTTATCCATTTAGAATTTTACCTTAAAAAAATGAAATTACTAATTTAAAAATGAGAAAAATGTTAATTATCTTAACCAATTTCTTTTTTTTTTGTAATTCCAAAAATGTTAATATATGTTAATTCATAAATGAGAAGCCTGGCCCTGGCCAGTTGGCTCAGCAGTAGAGCATCAGCCTAGTGTGTAGATGTCCCAGGTTCAATTCTTGATCACAGCACACAGGAGAAACGACTATCATCTTCTACACTCCTCCCCCCCTCTCACCACTCGCCCATAGCCATGGCTCAAATGGTTTGAGTAAAGTTGGCCCAGGTGCTGAGGATGGCTCCATGGCCTCTCCTCAGGTGCTAAAATAGCTCAGTTGCCAAGCAATGGAGCAGTGGCCCCAGATAAGCCCAGTATCCCTGATATGGGGCTTGCCAGGTACATCCCAGTCAGGGCACATGTGAGAGTCTGTCTTTCTGCCTCCCTACCTGTCACTTAATAAAAAGAAAAAAGAAAAAAAAAAAGAGAAACGCAGCTATATGAATTTTCAGCAGTGGTAAATATTTTATAAATATGTAATATTACTTTTAAAATCCCACAACACCAGCATCAATCATTACTTTTCTTGCTGATTTTTATTACTCTCACATTTTAAAAATTTATTAATGTTAGGGAAAGACAGAGAAAAAAAGGGAGATAGAAAGAGAGAGATACATCAAGTTGTTTTCAATTTATTTATGTATTTATTGGTTGATTCTTTTATGTGTCCTGACCAGGAATTGAACCTGCAACCTTGGCATATCAGGCCTACACTCTAATCAACTGACCTACCCGGCCAGACCCTATCATTCTCACATTTTTATTTCATGCATGGACAAGCAAATTAAAAAGAAGGTTTTACCATGTTATATAAAATTTTGGAACTTTACATCAATTTGATATATTTTTTGTAATTCATGATTATTTCAGTAGGCTTAAAAAAAACAAAGAGTTGACAAACCAAATCATAAAGGAAAATATAATCTACAAAAATTGATATTGCAAGATGATGGTACTTTGAATCTGAAAACAATATCTTTCACCTAGGAAGCTATATTCACCTTCATGGTAGATATTGATGGGAGCTTAGAATGTGTTCAGAGTTTTGTTCTGGACACTCTGCTTTGGGCCCATTTTTCTTGTGGCCAGGCATTTAGCAATCATAGCACAAATGAGAATGCTATTTATTTATTTTTTAAGTAAATAAACGAATTTCAATAATTGAAGAAGCCTCTGAGATTCTAATCCCGTTAGGCATTCACGCAAAATCTTTCTGATTCATGTATAACACATATGCCTTAGTAAGCTTTTTATTATTCAGTTTTCTCAGCCAAAGTAAATTGAGAACAGAAAATCAGGAAGGAGATAGGAAGGGATGAGAGAAAACTAAAATGATAGGAGACAGAAAAACTATAAAACAAGCACAGACCACTATTACTACATCATAGTCCAATGAATATTTGTGATGACTCTAAATCACTGCTTCTGAAGCTGAGGAAATTGTAAGATTCAGTAATGACAATAATAAAGGCTGTAATTTATGATGTATTTATTTATGTCCCATGTTTACAGGAGGTGTTCAAAATGGAAAAAAATTATAATACATTTTGAAAACAATACATCAGAATGCTTTTGCATTTATTCTGGTGCTCTAAAAATATACTCTCCAGATATATATATATATATTTTTAAATGTCTCATATGCCACAGGTGCTGAGTAAATGGTATGTTGCTGGAACTGCACTGGTTTGCTACATAGAAATGGAGGGAGCCTTTTATGATAATAATGGAATTAGATAACACAATTTAAATTTTTGTAGCTGATTATGTGCTGGTGTATCCAAGCCAGTCTGGATTCACGAATCCCTCAGTTTGTAAATTAAACAATTTGTCTATTGCAGTTGAAACTTATACCAGGCCCAAAGCACCTGAATAAAATATTTTTCCAGTGACTCAATTTAGCAAGTATTTCTTGAACATCTGCAGTGAGTTATGCAATACATAATAGACTGGAGACAGAAAGTTAACACAACTCATTTCATAATCTAGGGAAGTGGTAGTGTAATAACTATATAAACAACTCTAATATGATCAGGGTTATGGTAGAAAAATATAAAAGTATCTTGAGTGTTGAGATGATGGAGCAATTAATTCTGTCTATGGAGAGAAGTGTGAGTGGAAGGCAGTTGCGGAGCCCTGTTATGAAGGCTAAATAAATACTCAACAGGTGAGCAGGAATGCAAAGGACATTTTGGACAGAAGGAAGGGTGTGGGTCAAGCCACCATGATGTGTACACCAGAATGCAATGTATTCTCCCCCAAAAATAGATCTCTAATTGGGGAAGAATGCCCCATTTATACTTGTTGAAATCGTCATGGAACAGATCATGTAAAGCCTGTAGGTAATTCGGTAATTCAAGATAAGAATCTAAGTGCTTCCACTCTTACCAGCTTTCTTTATTCCACTTCTTTGTTTTAAAACCTGTATTTAAAATCTTGAATTATTCTGTTCCTTTCATTGCTACTGTTTTTATATGAAGTTAAATGATTTCAGCAATCTGGAATGCAAGGTTCTTTTTTAGATTGGGATATCCTCTTTTTTTTTTTTTTTTTTTTTTTTTTTGCAAAAGTACAGTAGGTGGAGGTTGCCATGGAATGCTTTTAGGACCTTGAGAAGGCTTTTTTCAGGACAGTTCTCTCCCTCAATCAGGTGCCATTTTGCCTGGAGGCTCCGCCCACTCCAGGGAAGTCCTACTCTGCAGTGCGAAGTCAGGCTCCAGAGTTTGGGCCTGGTGTTAATGCTATCCCAGAAGGCTTTACCGAGAGCCCCTTTGGAAACATGCAGAGGCAGGAGCCGACATCTGGTCATGATTAATCCTCTCAACACCGTGGCCTAAGGCAGACTGGCTTTGGGCCCCAGCCAGCTATCCCTGGGAAAGCCAGTGCACTCTCTCATGCTTGTCTCAGGTTTTGCGGCGGCTGGTTCTTTACCGAAGCTTCTTTACTTTCCCCTTCTCAGTCATGAGAACTGTAGAAGTAAAGGAGTCTCACAAGAAATTGGCCCAAAGAGGTGGATTAAGTCATGCAGTGTCACCAATAAGCATGGCAGAAGTAGTACCCAGGCACCACTGACTACAGTGGGACCTGAACTACAAGGTCACTGGATCCCCTGGAAAATCATGCTTTAGCAGGCACTTGAAACATCCTCCTGTTGGCCCCCCCTCCAAAGAATGACCTGGTCCAAATGCACAGCTGTGGAGAAACCTTGGTGTAAATGTTTATTTTTAAAAGGTGAGAATCTGTAGTTCTTATTAGATTCCCAAAGTAATCTAAGAGCCCCAAAAGGACAAGAATGACTACCAAAGTGGTTGAAAATATAGACCACTCCATTGAAGTAGTCAGCCCTGGTTCAAATCTGCTTTTAGAAATGTGACTTGTTATAATACACTCCACTGGCCTGATCCGTTTATAAAATGGGGCAACAGTCCCCAGTGTAGAAGATTGTTATAAAGATTAAATTGTCTAGTTCAGGTAAAGGATTTAGCACAATAACTACACAAATTAGAAAATCATTAATAATTATAGTGCCTTTCATCATCTCTGGAACTGTGATATCAGAAGTAACATAGCATGACAAGTACATGTCTGACTCAAAAACAAGTACCCTTTAACAAGTCACTTAATTTCTCTGGGCCTCCTTTTTATATCTCTTGAATAGCAAGGAGTAGTAGCAAACGGTTGTCATAAGAAATGAATAAGAGAACATTTGCAATATATTGGCACAAGGACTAGGCTATATTAGGCACTCAGTTAAAGGGAGATGGAAGAATTCCAACATCCTGTCTGCTAGTCCATGCTTCCTGTTGCATTAGACCCGGGTAAGGCTGATGAGATTTGAAGCCATCCCAGGACATGGAGAAAACCTAAATTTTATATTAGTTTTTATTTGCCCTAAATTGCCCTGAGCAAGTTACTGCCTATCCTAACTGTTCTCCTCCCTCTTTCTTTTTCCTCTTTTGAAAATTTACTGTACTCCCTCCTGGCTTGAGGATAGATAGAGTGCATTATGGGGCTGCCAGAGGTAAGAGAATAGTTGTTGTCTTTTTGGTTAGGAAGGAAAGTGTCTTAGTGTGTTCAGGCTGCTGTAACAAAATACTATAAAGTGGCTGGCTTATAAACAGCAGGAATTTATTTCTCACAATTCTGGGGGCTGAAGCCCAAGATCAGGCACCAGCAGATCTGAAGTCTGGTGAGAACCTTTTTAGTTTGATAGATGGGCATCTTGCTATAATCCCACATTGCAGATAGAGCAAGGGATCTCTCTCTCTTAGGACCCTTTTTAAAGGTTAAACTAATCCCATTCATGAGGGCTCCATTCTTATGACCTAATCACCTCCTCAAGGCCCCACCTCCTAATAACCTCATGTTGGAAGCTGGGGTTTCAACATACAAATTTGGGGGTATGGGATAAAAACATTAAGTTTTATAGAAGAAAGAGATTTTTTTAAAAACAAATTTAAGCATGGCCCAGATTATAATGAAATAAATATCCTAAGATTACTGAGTAATGTCCTAGATAGTTGAATTCACTTATATAAATCGGTTGATGAGAGTTAGCATCCTTGTGCCCAAGTATTTACTTGAAGATAATATTAATAGAAAAAATAAACATAAAACACTATTTTTTCTGACAAAATTATTCCAAAACAGAGTAGATATACACAATTTTGAGTGATATTTGATGAATGAGGAATAATGAGCTCCTCATTGAATCAACTTCATTGTAGATGGATACTAGATCTGATATGGATGTACATAGAGCTGGATGGGTAAAGAGGTTTTCTTTTCCATTCCCTCTTCTACTTTGATTCTTTTCTCTTCCACCTTCCAGCACAGTCTCCTGTGTTCACATCTTTTGTCATCTGACTGGCTTTTTATAGGATTCTCTTCTAGGAGATAGCATGTATCGTATCTCCCCATGTATAAGACGCTCCCATGTATAGACACTCATTAATTTTGGGGCCTGAAATTTGAAAAAAAAATTACATAAAGTTATTGAACTCAAGTATTATTCATCATAAAATTCATACACCTCCCCATCCGCATGAAAAAGTGAAAAATGCAAGTAAAAACATCTACAACCACTATATAAGACGCATCCAGATTTTAGACCCCAAATTTTTTGGAAAAGGGTGTGTCTTATTAATGGGGAAATATGGTAACATATTGTCCTTGTTGGTTCTTTTTTTTTTTTTTAGATATAAAAGGAGGGGTGATAGGGAGGCAGACTCCTACATGCAACCTGACATGCTGGGATCAACCTGGCCAGGCCATCTTAGGCCAGTGCTTTAGTACCAAGCTATTTTTAGTGCCTGAGGCTAATGCACTTTAAGGAAGCTATCTTCAGCACCCAGGTCCACACTTGAACCAATTGAGCCACTGGCTGAGAGAGCGGAACAGGGAGAGAAGGGCGAGGGCAGGAGAAACAGACGGTCACTTCTCCTGTGTGCTCTGACCGAGAATCGAATCCAGGACGTCCATACGCCAGTTGGACACTCTATCCATTGTGCCACCCACCAGGGCCAGAACCTTGCTGATTCTGAAAGTCATTTTTTCCTTGAAGCAATATGGCTTTAGGGATTGGTCATAGTGATCTCTGTAGAAACCAGAATGATTAGTAAACAGATAGTGCTGAAAAGTCAGGACTTGGGCTCTTCTGATCCAGCTGTGATCTTAACTAACTGAACAAGTTCTCATCTAAGTGGCTTCTCCTAAGAGGAGTCAATAAATGGTTTCTCATCCTCTTTGGCCATTACATTATTTATCTGTATACAGGAGAAATTGCGCAAGATGACCTCTAAGGGTGCTTCCAGCTCTAAATTCTGTGATTATATTTTAAATGTTAGGACAACATAGTTCTTAGTGACATCACCATTAATGAAATTACCTATCATTTATCTTATAAAGAAAAAGTACAAACTAATAGCAAGACTAGCCAAGCCTAGAAATGAGAGTGTGTGGATTTTATCATGCCCACAGCTCTACAGTGATACTTGTAAAGAATGCAAATGTCTTCTGAAAAAAAAAATCCCAACTGCCCTGGGGTGACCTGACCTGCCTTTTTGTTTGGGATTTGGATATAGCAAACATGTTCTATTTCAGTGTTGTTCTGCACGCTTGAGAGTTGAAATGTAGCTGGAAATAAAAACTCATACCAAATAACTGTTGGTAATAGATTATTTTACAGAAATAAAAAATCTTCTTATACCTCCTTATCTCTTGGTTACTTCTTCCCACACACCTCATCCTGTACTTCACAGAGAAGGTTCACAGAAGGTACAAGGTGGGATCTCACTCAGATTTCACTTCCTTCATTCTACAGATATTCATAAAGTTTCATCTTTATTTTGCTTCTTTGTGTTACAGAGGATGAGGTGTACTGCCAAGACTAACTAAGCCTCTATAAATCCAACACTAGACCTCATTTTCTGTTAACAGAGCTAGGATCTTGATCCAACTCTTCTGCGTCTTCCTACTCTTTAAAAACCACACACCAATTTTCAGTCATCCTGAAAAGATTTTTAGTGACCCTCCTAACCTACTTGTCAAGATCCAACCCAGTAGTCTTCCTTCCATTAAACACCGAAATAGAATAATTTCTCAAGTCATGTCTCACTTTACAGGACTGAACCATTAGGGTTGTTTTTGTTTTACCCCCATTTCCAGTAACGTTAATCTTATTCTTCATGTGCCTCCCTCAAAATAGATAACTGAAATAAAGGGATTTCTTTGTTGTTTGGCCTTTCCTGTAAATCTCATTTCCAGATTTGCTCCAAATTAGGGTAAAGGTTAAGTGGAGTGAGAAAACAGGAGGAAGGGAGGGGACATTACTCTGTCAGGGCAGCCCACTCAGACATTTTACAGCTCAGATTGTACAACCTCTCTATCGATCCTCCCACCTTGCATCTCAGTTTCTTCACCAAGAGGGCATGTGCTGCTTTGGGTGACCAGCAGGTAGTATGTGCAGTGTGTCTCCAGGAGGACCTTAGCTCTCCAGAACAGCTTTCAGCACTCACCTTGTTCCATGCTGTCAGCAGGGGAACTTTCTTGGACCAGCCGCTACTGCATTAGTCAAAGTGTATCAACCTGTCCACAGGATTTCTCTCCCCGAACTGTGGGGTTGGTCCTGTTGTTCACTGTCCATCTGGTTTCCTCCTTTCTTAAGGGAGTAGTTTTCTTTCAGATTTCATTCTGCTAATTTGAACATGGATCCCAGATACTTCCAACTGCAAACACTCTTTAACATTTTCCTTTCCCTGTTTTAGTGATGCGCAACTATAGTCTAGAGAAGAGTCAGAAGGGAGTTCCAGCAGAGAGACTGAAGAGACAACAGTCATGAGACTTGATCTGGGGTTCGTTTGTCTCTGACTTGCCTTTGTTACTTCGGGCAAGTTACATTACTTCCCTGCCTCAGTTTCCTTATGTTAAATGTAAATAGAAACATTAAATCTACTTTTTAAAGTTCTGTGAGAATCACTTAAGATAATTGATGGGAAAATCTCTAGAAAGGTATAGTATTGTGATACACACCTACTGTTGTTACTTTGGTAAGTTTGTCTGCAGCAGCAGCAGCAGAACATCCCAGACATTGCGTCTGTGCCTCATAGCAAAAAATTTCGTTCCTAGTAGAAATCAGGTATAAGACATAATTATTGTCTCTAATCTGACTGTCAACATTGTAAGTACCCCCCAGGCTGCCTGTTAGAGAGATGCACTGTGGTCCCTTCAAGTTCTTTTGTCGGCTGGCTACTGATAGTCTCACGTTTGCCAGGGATTCTGGCTGAAGATGACTGCTGCCTGAGATTGAATCAGGCAGTCCCGAAGCTATGAACAAGATAGGTTCTGTAGGTTTGCTCTTAATGTTGAACTTGTATGAAGCTGGAACAGGTACCTATGAAATGCAACTTCGAAGTTTGTCTTAACATAGTATTTGTTTTTACCTTTCTGTGACTATAAATCCTTAAACATTTTCAAAGCGACAGAACCTATCTAGTTCATAACCCTGGGACTGCCTACCCACATGCTAAGGTTCCATTCCTTCCTGGAGATGCTGACAAAAGTACTCATCAGTCATGACTTCCTTGCAAAAAGCTTGACAATCACCTTTCTCAAGCTTTTCTGCCAGAAGACATCACAGCATATTGGTCCTTTAGCACACACCTCTGTGTTCTTTTGCATACTATTAGACCAGCAATTTTTGATTATGTTAGAGAAAATTACATGAGAATTTTTTGCAGCACTATTCAATAGAACTAGCTACGATATCAGGCGACACGTTACTACTGTCATGAACATGACATTTAAGCATGATGTCTCTCTGTGCTTGAAAATGCACACCCATGTTTTAAGTGTTATGATCACTACCTTTTGTTTCCAAGCCCCCTCTCCTGGGGTTAGCAACATGGTCCCTGCCAGAGCAAATGGCAGAATCAGACGAGGTGAGCATACTTGCCAAAGATTTTGGTAAGAGACATTATACAAATGTCTAAATTATTGCATCTCAGGACTCAAAGATTTCAAAAAAATACTTCTACACAATTCATTATTGTTTATAGTTGTGACTATTTGATAAGCTCCAGAACCCTTTTCTGCCATAGAAAATAAATCATTCCTAATAGCTGAATATCTTTCTTTTTTCATATTTAAACGTGAACTTTTCCCTGAAATAGCCGCATGTCATCACCATGCTTTTCTCTGTTAAACTCTGTTTTTCTTTCCTCTGTTCCAGGATGGTCGTCTGCGGATGAATGACCAGCTGATTGCAGTTAATGGGGAATCCCTCTTGGGAAAGTCCAACCACGAAGCGATGGAAACACTTAGGAGATCGATGTCCATGGAAGGAAACATACGAGGAATGATCCAATTGGTGATTCTGAGGAGGCCAGAGAGACCGACGGAGGTGAGCAAATCTTCACCTCCCTCAGCGAATTTCCCAAATGGCCACCTGAATATGCAAACTTCCATCACTAGTATGGTAGCTAGCCTTCTTACTGATTATGAAATTGGAAAAATATGCCCCAGAAGTTCTCTTGACGGATTTATGTGGTGAACAGGTGGTTGTATATTTTAGGCATAACTAGAAGGTGTAAAAATGTGCATATAAAGTAAGTAATTTATCAAACGTAACAGGCCCTTATTTTCTAGTTCTTTCCCCAGAAATTCCTAGAGCTGTGGACTTTATGAATAAGGCTTTATTCACATAATAAATTGTTAAAGTATGTACTTTTTGATTGATTCGCCCACGGTGTTTATACATTAGTTCTTAATCATATATGTACAATACTCTATGGGAAGACCGTCATAATGCAATGAGCTGTCTATATTCTCCCTCATAATGCACACATAGATAGTATAGAACTGGGTTTTAAGTAATTTAAAATTTGATCTATTAGGGAAGCTGCTTGCTTCATATTATTAAATATTTTTAATTAAATAAATTTATGTGAAATATTTTATTATGTTTTATTTTTTTTTCAATGTAAGGAATATTTTTACCTACACTTGAAGTTATAAGCATAAAATATTCTTGAATGCTCATATTTCTGAACATTTCACTTACAATTATATTGTTATATTTATATTAAACAATTGTATTATTATATTAAACAATTATTTGTTATGTTATATTATACAATTATATTAACATTTTTCTCTTATATATGAGATATTTTTAAATGCTATTCAACTTATTTTAAGAAAATATAAGAAGAAAACATTCATAGTAGTTTAGAATAAAGAAAAGCATCAACAAATCATGTTTTCTAGGACAAATCATATTTGTATAATACAATAATAAGCAAAGTTAGACTACTATTAAACATGAATACTAATAGAAAATATTAGTTTTAATAAAAAGTGCAACTTAAAAAATAAAGGCTTTTAAGTTAACAAGAGAAGAAGGTAGTTTTGTTTTGTTTTTATTAATTTTAATTGGGTGACATTGATCAATCAGGGTACATATGTTCAGAGAAAACATCTCCAGGTTATTTTGATATTTAATTATATTGCATACCCATCACCCAAAAAGAAGGTAGTTTTGGAGTACTAGAGTTAAAATCCCAGGTTGGCTATTTTCTGGCAATGTGAAGATATTCATAGGTAAGTTCTGGGTACCTGTAGATGACAGATATTTTGTCTATTTTACCCCTTAATGTATCCTCATTGCCCATGTCACAGCATTTAATAAATATTGTGGAACGAATGAATAAAGCTTACATCTGAGACCTACTTCATCTGAGAGGGTAAGCTGAAGCAGTAAACATAAACACCATCTTACTTTGTTGTATTATCAGTTATTTGAAAGCAGTGACTGTACCTTTTTACTCCTCTGTACATAACCTTGTAACTGTTAAATAAATGTAAATTGGCCAATTACTGGAGACTATATATAATGAGCCAACTTGATTTCAACATTTGTGTCTGCTTAAGTGACAGAGAAACTTCCATGAATATTTAATGGATTTTACTTATGTACATACTTAAAAAAACTCGTATCTATTGCTTCCATCCATGAGAGACTTGGCTCCTTTCTGGTTTAATTTGGTTCTTACTCTGGAGCCTTAAGACAGTGGAACCCAGTTTGTGGGGATGGATGTGAAGGATGACCTATCTGGGCCTGTGTATTTGATCTCACTTAAAATTTCTTGGAAAAAAGATACCTCAACCAATACAAAAATTAGAGAACACCGCTATAGAGTACCATACCTGTGCGGATAGCAAAAGTTAAAAAAATATATACGTTTGTTAGGACTTAGTTATCCCCCACTTCTTGTCTTCCTTAATTTTATGTATTTCTTTAAGACATATGAATGCTTAGGAGATAAGTGTTCTGTGTTTTGGCTCATCTAGTTAAGACATTGTACTATTTTTCATTTTCCTATATTTCAATTTTTTCATTTTAATCCTTCTACTCTAGGGTGGGTTGACAGTTAAACCATTAGAAGAAAGTACTAAACTTTCCATTTGTTGCCCATCCTCAGAAATGCCTTGTTAATATAGTTCACTGGGGAAACAATTGTGAATAAGAAATGGGACAAAAAGCAATTTTTATGAGGACATTTAAACAAGAGCCATTTTTCGTTTTCTTAATATTTACATGCTTTCCATGGGGGATAAGCAGGCATTTTACTCTCTCAGCTATTGAGATTCTCTGTGGTACCCATGAAGATTAAAGAGCACTTTTTCATACAAAGACAGCTAATCTTTATTAAATTGAAAAAATAATCTGCAGCTATTTGATCTCCCAAATCTGTGCCTTACTATGTCAAAGCATATGTTGTGCACCCACGTTTTTGGTGTGTTCTCCTGTGGAGCAGCAGCCGGGCCAGGTACAATAACAAGGCACCTGTAACCTAGAAAAGGGGCTCTGTACTGCTCACACAGTCAGGCAGATCCCTTAGACTCGGCAAGAAGACCGTCATGGTTACTTGAACCTTATATTGATATAAAAATTGAAGAAGCTACTTAAGAAAAGTCAAAATATATAGTTGTTGGGGTATTTTCCCACATTACCCAGATGTACAAGATACATAAACAGTTTTGATGAGGACCTCGTGAAGAATACATAATGAGCCCCTGATTGAATCAAAACCATTTTAAGCAGAAACATGTTTTGCGGAGGATGAGCTTGAGGTTCAATTGTAATTCTATTTGAGCCTGGAGACTTGGTGTTAAAAAAAAAAAAAGGTTATGACCTGTTTTTTGTGTTGTTGTTTTTTTTCCCTTGCCCAAAACACTTCCCTTCCTGCTGCAAACTCATCTGGGTAGAAGCAGAATATGTTTAAAAATCCATTATATTTTTTATTGGCTGGGACACTAATGGGGGTGCTCCGCGACAGCTCTATTTTACAGGCTGAATACTTTAATTAGGCTGGTTACTGATCAGTTGTTGGGATATTGATTGTGTCATTTATCAGAGAGCTGGGAAAGCAGGAAAAAATTTTTTTTGTTGTTCTTGTTGCTGAATCAAAGCACCACAACAGTATGGTGATTACCAGACGGAAAAGGGGTAGAAGAGGGTAAAGGGGGATAAATGGTGACACAAGGAGACTTGATTTGGGGTGGGAACACACGCAATGTGCAGATCATGTATTACAGAATTATACACCTGAAACCTATAACATTTTATTACCCAATGTCACCCCAATAAATTCAATTAAGTAATAATAATAAAAAAAAGTACGAGGCTTTTTTAAGGTAAGCCCTACCTCTCCTGCCTGCCAGGGTTCCAGCTTTAACCTAAAAGTAATTTGCTGAGCACCAGCTTTGATTTGACAAGTAATGCAGCGTCCAAGGGTGTGGAAACACTGGGTGTGGGAAGTGTTATGAGCCTTGACAAAAAGCCAAAGAACTCCTGCAGCTGAAGACAATTTAATTATTAAAAATGCATAAATTGAACGTTCTAAATATTTTGTTCAACTAGCAGGATACCGTGTTTTTGTAACTGAAGAGAACAGTATAAATCAGTGCATTGTTTGGGCCAAAATGCCTTTCTCCAAAGGAAGAGCTCTGGGACTGAGATCTTTGTTTCTGTTTGTGGCATGTTCTTCTCACAAATGGTCGAGGGTATAGCTGTGTGATAGCTTCCAAGTGACCTTCTTAAAATCTGTTCGGGAGACATATAATAGGAGAAAGAACACAACCCAGTTCTCTGTGGCTCAATCCTCTTGAATAAATAGTTCTCTATAGCCGGCCCCTCCGACCACCCCTCCCACACCTGTGGACCATGGCTTGGGGGTGTTATTCTGGAAACAGCAGTTTTAAGGAAACTGTGAATTTGTTTACAGGCTAGAATTTCTAAATCAAAATAGGAGGGGGAAGTATGGGAGGAATAAAAGGAGAAAAATGTCTCAGGAGAACCACAGTCTGGCGTTGTCACAGCGGGTTGTTTTAGCTCCTGGCCAAAAGGCTTAGTGTCTGTAGTGGGACACACTCATGGCATTTCAGTGACAAACCTGCTTGGGTTCTGACTTGTCCTAGAGCATGTGCACTTAGTCGCCAAGGGATAGGGAAGGGGCCCAGCTGGTTGGCAGAGAAATGTCCTTGGCATGAACTGTAGTCTTGTGTTGACACCGCCGCAAGCTGTACTCCCAGATGGAAGAAAAATTGAAAGAAGCCAGTTGTAAGTGGGGGGAAAATAATAAAGTTAATCCTCTTTTGTGATGGCTATCGGCACTCCTAATCCTTAGCACCACACTGTCAGTATTTTTTTTTAAATTTCATATTCAAAGATGTTTTCACTGTTAGGTCCATTTTGATTTTCCACAATGGAGTATATAGGTACAATAGACTCTTGAAAGATTATTCATAAATCGGTCATTCTTTTGTTTTACTTTCATTGACCAAGTTGGGACATATTAAAAAAAGCAAATATAATTTTTATTTTCATCCCTCAGGAGCCTGCAGAGTGTGGGGCGTTTTCTAAGCCGTGCTTTGAGAACTGTCAGAATGTAACCACCTACAGGAGGAATGGCAATGGCCCGTTGCCTCTGTGCCGTGCTTACAGTCCGCATGACAAACAGAGAGGTAAGGGGCAATACATTTTCAACCCCTCAAATGATGTGAGAAAGCAAGAGTGCATTTTAATTTTAAAAATAAAGAAAAGAAACACCGGGGAATAAAACTAGGTGCAGACTTGGTTGCTCCGAGTCATGAACACAAAGATGGGTGGGAGAGCTGACTCAGAAGTTGTGAAGCAGATTCCTGGCATTGCCTCCAGTTTAAGTGACAGTTTCTGTGCTGATGCCCCAAACAGGGAGGGTTATATATAAAACAAACCATGCCTAGAAAAATGAAATGGCAACTGTTCCCTTTTCTTTTTAAATATAATCTTTTAATATTGGAAGTTAAGAAGTCTACATTACTAACCTTTAAAAAATGTGTGGACTAGTATTAAATCATTAAATGGTCATAACATGATTCACAGATGTCTGCTGATTGTAAGATGAGCGTGGTAAACACCATGACCCGAGGCCACTGCGGAACTGCTGGAATGTTCTTGTTGTGGCCTCACTACACTCTTTCCCTTGTTATCTGCTGTAGCTCCTGTTTCAAGCAGAGCTCTAGATGAAAAACACTTGGATTTGCTTCTTTGTTTTTCAAAAATTATTCTTTTGGTCACAAAGAAAATTCTTTTATTTCCCTAAATTTACTTTCTGTATCAACTTTACTTTTTATATTATAAAAGCAATATATATTCATTACAAAAAACTTAAGGAAAAGCAATCAAAAGAAAATTTAATGTTTCTCATACTTCTATCAAATATACTATTCAGTAACATATATATATACACACACACATATATACATACATATACATATATATATTTCAGGTCATTCCTTCATGCAAATATGTATATATAAAGTAAAATATACATATATAATGTTTAGCATATTTTTTAAATAACACATATTGACCATCTTACTATGTCATTGATTATTCTCCAGCGTCACATTCAGTATTCACATAGGAGTCTATAAATCTATGTAATTAATCCCTTATTTATACTTACGATGTTACCAGAAGTTAACTATGTGGGAACAATTTCCCAACTCTGAGATTACTGAGGTTTCTCTAGATTAAATTGTTTCATAGAAATGCTATATTTTCCTCTGAATTTTAGTGACAGCAGTAGCAACAGCTGCACCCATTTATTAAGTATTTACTGTCTGTTAGATACTGAGTTAAGCAATTTACATGCACACTCATAGTGGGTAATATCGTTATCCTCATTTTACAGATGAATAAATAGAAAGTTGGGGAGAGTGCATAATTACTCCAAGACCACATACTTGATCCATGCAGAGCCTGGCTTTAACTCCTATCTCTCTGACTCAAGTTTATTCCCTGCAGATGTTTTGTGCCCTACTCCACAGCATGGGCCCTGTCTTACATTGGTCCCTTCAAACTATTAAAGTCCTTTTACCTCATGCTAAAAATGTCCGTTAGAAGCCGAGTTCACTTTGTAGCAGATGAAGAAATACTCAGCATGTCTCTTCTTCTTAAAAATTAAAATTTTTCTTGACAAAGCTAGATCTCTTTCTTAGACCTTAAATCCCAACAGCAGGAGAATCTGGGGAAGGAACAGCAAGTTATCCACAGACTAGAATAGCCTCCCCCTACCATGCCCACATTAAAATATCTAGCCTGACTATAACTTGATTATTATTTAATTTTCAAGCAAAATATTCAGTGACAGTTCAAGTTCAGGATTTTATTCCTAATTATACCAATGACATCCACAGCAACATTGGGCACACTACCTCCTGTCTTGTTTCATTTTCAGTATCTATAAAATATTGATGCTAAAGTGATAATTATACAGTATATTTTTAGAGGACATTGAAATATTCAAGGAAATTGATTAATATCTAGGAAGGATAACAAAGGCTAAAATAATGACACCACAGAACTGCATAAAGTGTAAGACTGCACCCAGATAAAAGTTTTTAAATAATAAAGTCCACTCAAAACATGTGCTAAAACAGAACATAACAGTACTTTGGAATGTTGATAGTATGTTCAGAGTTTGTATTTCCACTGAACAGCTGAAATATTGAGGCACAAGTAGCCACGGACAACCACTCGGAGGGTCTGTCTGTTCTCTTCCTCCTGAGACATAGATCCAGATAGAACAATGATTATACCCATGAAAAACCTATGCAGATCAACTGCCTACCAAGGTTCCTACTACACTCCCTCCGCTGACCCCAGTTTTCTAAGAAAAACATAAAAAATCCACTTCTTTCAAGAAGTGATTCATTAAACCTTATTCCTTAAAAATCAGAGAACATTGCGCCTGACGAACTGGCTCAGCAGTAAAATGTCAGCCCAGCATGTGGAAGTCCTGGGTTCAGTTCCCTGTCAGGGCAGACAGGAGAAGCAACCATCTGCTTCTCTACCCTTTCCCCTCTCTATCTTCTTCTCTCTCTCCCCTCCTCTCCTATAGCCATGGCTTGAATGGTTCAAGCAGTTTGTCCCCAGGCATTGAGGATGGCTCCATGGCCTCACCTGGGGCACTGACATGGCTCAGTTCAGAGAGCAGAAAAACAGCAGCCCCAGATGGGCAGAGCATCACCCCCTACTGGGCTTGCTGGGTGGATCCTGGTCAGGGCACATGCAGGAGTCTGTCTCTCTGCCTCCATGCCTCCCTGACTCTCAATAATAATAAATAAAAATAAAAAGAGAGAACATCTATTTTATTATTCCCTTATGGATCTGTGATATACTACATTATAAGAAGTAGGCCTATCAAAGAATAGACTCATTAAATTTTAATGGTAAGAGGCCAGTATTTTAAATTCTCTTACTTTTTATGTAAGCTATTGACTTACAGACAAAACACACACACACACACACACACACATATAACAGAATATATACGCATGATGCTACAGAGGAATATCATGACCATCACCTCTTTGTAATATTAATAACAATTTATATTTTGAGAACCATTGAGAGTTCCTGAATTTTAGATGTAGGGAAGGAGGCAGTAGCTCACTAAGATCCCAAACCTGAGTGGAGGTTGACTCACCAAAACTAACTTTTTTAAGACACTCTTTTAGAAGAACATGATTGCTTTGACAAAATGTAATGTCTAGTGAGGAGAAGGAACTGTTCCAGCCAAAACATTAACTTTTTTTCCTTCTCTTTTGCCTTTCCTTTGTATATTTAAAAATCCAATGTTGATATGCTGTGTTCCATCTATTTTTGTAATAATAGTAGATACCACCCACAGTTCCACAGCTATTTTTTTATACCTACATATTCCTGTCAAGCTGTTAAACAGAAAAGGCATTTTTAGAACTAACATTTGTAGAAATTGTAACACCATAAAATTCACATTTGTGTTGGAGAATTGCTAGCCATGCCTGCAGTGGAAAAAGTGTGGTGTTCCAAGATGGTAATAAGGATGGAGGTTGTGTCCCAGGGGATTACTGTAAAATCTTATTAAGCATTTGAATGATAATGAAGTCCACCAACACTGTGTTTTCTGAAGAATCTTGTGGGCATATCTCACCGCGGGCCAAGTAACAACCTGAGTGAAGTGTGCTTCTGGTTTGTTATTCTCTTTTCATGGCTCTCATCTCTCCTTGTGTGCCCTACTCCTACTTCCCCGCCATTTCAGCTCAAGTGCACCCCAGCCCCTGCCTCAGTCATCCATGTCCCCAAGTCTGCACAGAATTGCCCACTGAGGTTTCCTGTTAGCCTTTTATCCCTGCTCCAAATCTCACATTTGTCCTGTCCCACAGAATTCATGTTCCCTGGCGTCCTTTGAGGAAACACATAATAGTATAATTATTCCTAATGTACCTTCTCCTGGGAACCTGTATGTTTCCACCCCTCCATAGCATGTAAGGCACTGCTTCTACAATGGTGATCAGAAATTGAATCAAACTGTTTAATTTGCCTGATGTTTGTTGGATATCTCCATTGTGCAGAATTCACTATCAAGGATGCAAAGACGAATACAGTGCTGTTCGTGTCCTCAAGAACAGTCTACTGCAGGGATCACAAATATTGCCTGTGAAGAGTCGGACAGTAAATATTTGAGGCTTTGTTGGCCATAGAATCTCTGTTTTCACTTCTTACCTCAGCCAGTGTAGTGCGAAAGCAGCTATAGACAGTACACAAATGAATGGGCATGACTGTGTTCACTGCAATGTTAGGTACAAAACCAGGTGGTGGACCAGTTTTCAACCAGGTCAATAGCTTGCTGAACCCTTGTCTAAAGTCACAATTTCTTTTACCTATTTTTTTTTTCTGATCTTATTCTGCAGGACAGTCTGTAAAATAAGTAATAATAGAAGATGTTGATAAAAATAAGGGTCATGTGCTCATCAATGGAGTAGCATCTATAGGGTAAATTGTCAACATTCACAGGCAAAACACTAATGCTCAATAAAATTGAGAATATTATTTATCAGATATAAGAATTCCAGATTTTCACACTGATACAAGGCTTAACAAAGGTATTTGGACCAAAAGAGAAGGAGATATTCATTATAGCATCTGATTATGTTGTTCAAAAATGTGCCAAGGATGAAGAATCAACAAAGAAGGTATTTGCCTTCTGTTTCTATCCCTACTTTAAAAACAAATATCATTTATGTGAATGAAATAAAAATTAAAGATAATGATTGTAATGAAGCTTGAAGTAGCTAGATAAGATGCTAAAGAAGAGGTGGAAGAGGAGAAAGAGAAATAAATATAGGTAAAAAAAAATGATAAACCAAAAGATTGCTCTTTGCAGAAGCAGCCTGTGATAAACGTTAGGCAGGAGTTGTATTCCATAATATTAATAGATACACCCAAATGTCAATTGATTAAGACAATAAAACTATAGTTCTTTTTAAATATTTTTAAATTAAAGTTTATATTTAATATTATTTTGTATTAGTTTCAGGTGTACAGTATAGTGATTAGATAATCATATACTTAACAAAGTGTTCCTCTCAATACTTCCACTGCCCACCTGGCACCATACCTAGTTATTACACTATTATTGACTATTTCCTTTGCTGTACTTTACACTCCCATGATTATTCTGTAGCTACCAATCTGTACCTCTCAATCCCTTCACTTTTTTCACCCAGTCTCTCAACACCCCTTCCCTCTGGCAACAGTAGTCTGTTGTCTATATCTGTGAGTCTGTTTCTGTTTTGTTTACTTGTATCAGAGATAGAGGCAGGAGGCTCAGTAGGAGGGGGAAGGGAGATGTGCTCCACACCGACATTGAGGAACTTGGGCTCCTTCCTTTGGTAGCTGGGCCACCTGTGCTTGTAGCTGATAAATGGTAAAGGGGGAGAAGGTGGAGCAGGTGCACTCTTTCTTATCCACTAAGACTGAGAATGACACTCACCATAGTAACTCACAGTCTACTGGTAAGATTTAGTCTAGGTAAAAAGAGGTCGAGGCAATGGAGTCTCAGGTCTAGGTGTTTGCCCAGGAAGTAAGAAAGAATGCAGACATAATGAGCACCAGTATTCTCTGCCACTGCTATAAATGTACTGACAGATCTCAGAGCAACAATGAAAATTTCATAGAGAAAGGGATATTTGAGATGGACATCAGGAGAAGGGTGGGACTTTGATGGATGGATTGAGTTTTACAATTCTGTAAGCAAAGACACTGAAGGAGGAAAGCCTAGGCTCGTGGTTGAGGAATAGAATAGTGAGTCCTCTTAGTGGCTAAGGTGTAATGAAGGCAAAAGTGGCTGCCAGGGACACAGGCCTTTATTCTGTGGGCAGTCATGTACAAAAATGTTTCTGAGCCCACAAGTTACATGGTCACAGATGTTATTACAACCAGCGTGGAAAATGTACTGAGAATTTGAGGGTAGCAAGATTAGAACCAGCAGGAAAGATGTTGTCCCACTATGTCCCTGGTCCTCAATTTACATTGTAGTCCTTCTGCTCTGTTTCTCTGATAGCTGCCATATTACCAACTCACTGCTTCATTGGGAGAGGAGAACAGTGCAGAGGGCAGTGCTGGCTGCCTTTGCTCATCATGCTTCTATACCCTGGTCATCTTACTGAGCACATTCCTGCTTCACACTTTATTCCCAAGAACATGTCAGCACTGCTAGAGAACCACCTTCATTTTATACTGTTCCCTGGGGCAGAGCTTGGAGCAAGTTCTTGCCTGGTATTTCAAAGAGAGAGAGAGAGAGGTGTATGGCAAGGTATGGGCTCACTGATTTATAGAGGCTGTCAAGTCCCAAGATATTCAGAGTGAAGTGGCAAGTTGGAGACTCAGGGGAGCCAATGATATACTCCCAATCAAGAGATCAGCAGTCTCAAGACTCAGAAAGAGCTGTTTCTGTTTAAGTCCAAGGGCAGGAAAAAGATGATGTCCCAGTTTGAGGGCAGTCAGGGAAGAAGAATTCTCTTCTACTCAGAAAATTGTTAGCATTTTTTTTCTGTTCAAGCCTTCATCTGATTGGACGAGGCCCACCCACAATAGGGAGGGCAATCTGCTTTATTCTGTCCATTGAATTAAATGCTAATCTCATCCAAAAACAATCTCCCAGAGTAATGCATGACCAAATATCTAGGTACCACATGACCTACACAAGTTGACACAGAAAATAACTATCAAGCCTGGCATGGGACAAGTCAAAGCAGATTCTGTTACCAGCAGCATTTTCAAGGACAGAGACTATTTTCTTGTTCTAGAAATCCGGAACAAATAAGGTCCACTATTTACCAACTATCTGGCTGTAATAGCTACAAGGTAGAGTTCATGATATGTAGAATAATAATTTTTTATTTACTTATTCACACTTTGTATTTATAAGTCACAGTTTGAATATGTACCATCTTATATAATCTTTATACTCCTCCAATAAAGATATTCTTATCCCCACTTTATAGATTTAAAAGCCAAGACTTACAGAAGTCAGACAGTTTGCCCATGTTTAAACAACATTAGGAGGCAGGATTGAAAACATGCAATCTTGATCCACAAACTATACTCTTAACCAGGGTGTTCTCTAGTACTTTCTATACATTACTTAATATTATTGTTAAAGATGAGCATTAAATTACATAATATACAGAATGCTTAGCACACTGGCACACACACAGAAAAGATCTCAACAAACCTTATTTGTTATTAGTTGTAATAATATTCAGGATACATTTCTATTATATATATATATGAGGCTGAAAAATATACATTTTTGTGGGTGGGAAAACTAATACTCAGATCCCAGACTTTTGCTCCCAAGGCCCCAACTCCAGGAGGTTACATTTTGAAACAGATGTAGAAAGAGTATTTTTTCCTCTATTGTGCTATGTATAAGTGGTAAGTAGATATACTGTATCTCATGATTTTTTAAAGTGCTTTTTGTCACTAAGGCAAATGCTTAAATCACCATATAATCCAGTGCATTCGTTATAGAGTCTTGTTTACAAGACTGTTGTTATGAAAGAAATAGCTTTGTTAAATCTTCCACAAATCACAGGTCATGAATGTGTGTCCACCTTTCCTAAGTTGGTAAAGGTAGTCAAGATGCATGAACTTGCCAGCAGTTGTCACCAGCTGGTCACCAGCATGGAAACATATTAGCAGGCTTAGATTTCCTTGTACAGGCAGCTGAGCTCTCATACAAACCCTTCCATTCTATATGAGGACTTGTTTATGTCAAGGTTGGTTTATGTGTTGGTGAAAACTGTGTCTGAGAGTTGGTGTGAATCAAAACCAGGCACTGAACAATTCTGCCTCCAGTTTACTACAGCTCATTTGTTCTTTGTTTATAGAGCCATTGCTTCCCAATGACGGATGGGCGGAGAGCGAAGTACCGCCTTCTCCACCACCACATCCTGTTCTGGACTTGGGCCTTGAAGATTACAGCCACAGGTATCAATAAAATGATATACCGTAAATGTCCCTTGTTAACGTTTTTCTGGGAAAACCCAACAACGTTATTTTAACTCTGTTTCTTTCCAGAATGAAAAATTGTGTCTATAATTCCTTTCCAGTGAAAGCGTCTCATAGCTGATAGCTACGATTGTTCATATCTTGCTTCCTGGAATTTGTTAAGATCCATTCTACATTATAAAATATTTAGGAAAATTTTTTCTTTTTTTTTTTTTTTGCCAAGTTAAAAATTAGAACAGTAGAACTCAAAGAAATGTTATATGGGAAGGTATAAAATAAAACTGAGAAGATATAAAGCTTAGTTCTTTATTTTTCTTCATTTATAGTTGGCAAACCCTGAAGGTATTTTAAAAATACCTGTTTCAAGAACATTAATGGAATCTAAAGATTAAAGCAATACCATATATAATCTAAAATATTGAAAAGAGTGCCCAATATTATATCCATTTTGTAATAGGAACCAAAAAAATATCAATATTTTTTAGACTCACACAAACATGAGAGAGATTTACTAAGCATACACACCATTTGACTGGTGGAATTCATAGATTTTTTTTTTCTGATGAGTTTTAAAAATCATTAAATTGCCCCTTTGCTATTTTCTGTATTTATTATGGCTGTTAAAAACTGTGTATTTTATTCCATTCTATGTCCCATGATATTCCCGTGAATTTTTCTTTGCATTTTTCTTGCAGCAATGCTGGTGTTATTCTTATTATACTTTTTATTGCAGTCTACTAAAAATAAAGCAACACAACAAGAATATAGCTAACTTTTATTAGCTGGAAGCTTACCTATATTTAGCTATCTCTGATTTCTACATTTTTGAAGTCAGCTATCTTACTCAAAGACAATTTCTCACACTAGATTGATAATTTCCTTAAAGTTCTGGATCAGTATCTCTGGGGGTTTCTTGAAGGAATATCGGGCCATACTCAATTTTGTTCATTCATTTCCATTGCCTGCCTCAATCCTAAATAAAAAATCACAGACTGGTGGCATTAAATTCCAGTTAAACAATAATTTTATTTATTCTACTTTGGTGTTTATCCTGTGTCTGTGCGCAAAACTCTCAGAATAATGCAAAGGAATCAGATGTAAACCTTACGTTCAAGAAGATGGTAGGCTAGTAGGTAAAAGTGACAAATAGAACACAAGGTACAAAGTGTATTTACCGGAAGGTATAGATAAAATGCTCTGGACCTCTAATGTACAGAGAAATGCTTCCACATAGAGAAGCAGAGAAAATGTCATGGGAAAAAGTGGCATTTGAGCTGAATGTTAACATATGAGTGGTACATGAACATGAGATGAGTCCAGGAAGAAAGGGAATTTCAGGGAGAAGAAAGGGTAAATGGGACAACATGGAGGCGGGAAAGTTAGTTGATTTGTGTAACTTATTTTGTATCTGATTGGCCAGAGGATAAAATTCAGAGTGCAAGGGTAAGGGGTACAGATTTTGTTCATTAGATAGTAAAATCTTACTGAAGGGTTTCATCAGACAGTAGTATGATATGACCCAGATTGTAGTTGTGTGTAACATGGATTAGGTAAATGGAGGAGAGTTAATATTCATTAGAAACACAGGCTCTTTGGATACCTACTGAGGCAATTACAGTGAAAGTACTGAGTACCTCTCCTGGAGGAAGTGGAGGATGGCGAGAAGCTTTCAGACTTACTGGAGAAAGGCCAGGACCAAGGTGTGTCTGCCCACAGCACAGTCTGGAAATAGGTTCTTGTGGTGTTGTGTGAAAGGAATTTTAGGGACAGTAGTGAAGAAGGAATTTAATTAGTGGTAGCAAGATTTATTAGAGTGCCCATGAAAAGGCTGCCTCACTCGATGATGGGTAGCACTCGGCTGGTAGATCACATTCACTGCCTTCAGGGACAGTACGCCAATGCCCTTTTCACAGCCAGGTAGTTTAGCTCCATCTCACTGAAGAAGTCTAGCTTCTAGGCCACAGGTCAGCACTTGTCCCCACCAAGCCCAGGAGGAGAGCAGAGCCCAGAGCTGCTGTGTCATTTCTCCAGCATTCAAAGCTCTAGTAACCTAGCTTAATCTCTGTTCCCATCTAGTCTGGCCTGTAAATTGGTACCTGTAATTCCGAGCCTTTGTTAAGTTTCCTCATATTTTCTTGTGTTTGGGGAGGGGCAAGCTTTTTTCAAACTATCCAATCTCTTTCCTAGATCTTCTGGGGTTCCGTGCACTTATCCTATTGGATCTTTTTTCCATGTTTGTCTTCTCAGATGGTTGCCATTTTGGCTCCCACTACACATGCACCCAGTGAAAAAACTTTCCCTTAACGTTTCTCCCTCCCCTCCTTAACCCGTTAACCCAGGAGAGGGTGCTGGTTGTCCCTGTGGTGATTGGAAAGCAGGTCTTTCCTGCCCACTCAGATGTTAATCCATTTGGACCAGTGATGGCAGCTATTTCGTGGAGTGACTGTGAAACTGTAGTTTTCCACTTAATCAGGCTCAGCCAGTTTTCTCCTGTCTCTTTTGTTAATACCTCACTAGCTGCCTATGCTAACAAGATGAAAAACCTTCAGGAGAGAGTTCAGAGATGTCACAGAGATAGAATTATTGAGAATTAGCAACTGCCTTTTTGGCTGCTTCTCTGTCTCCACAGATTTTTTTTTCTTGCTCTTTTCAGTAAAGCTTTTTCCCATGATCTTGAAAAATAGCTTCTGTTGGCCCTTACTGCTGTAAATCTTCATTACTTGATTTGAAGCAGTAACTTCCATTTTCTTTTTCCCTTTTCCTCCCTAACCCCCTGTGTTTAGGCTTCTGTATGTACTATTTTGCTAGAATTAGTCTCTTAACCAGCAACACTAACCTTTCAATCAAAATTGTCATTTTCTTATACCTTATTTCTTTTCTTCTCTACAGTATTAGATCATTAAGTCATTAATTTTCTCACTCTTCCATTCGAAAGTAGTTATGGAGCTCTAAGCTAGGCACTACAGGAGGTACTCAGATTGGAAAGCCTCCCTGCCCAAAAGGAATGAAGTTTCCTCTTGAAGAGACAGACACAGGTAGATACTTAGGAAGCAGTGTGCTAAGCTTCAGATACAACATGCTGTTGGAGCCCAGAGTAGCAGGTCACTAACTCTGCCTGAGGTACCAAGGAAGTTTGTATAGGAAAAGTCATGTTGACATGGCTCCTTGGAGAATGGAAGGGAACTGAACTAGGCAGAGAAGTAGTGGGAAGGGCAGTTTAGGTTAGGGAAACCAAGGGATGGGAGAAGGAAGTGCGGAGTGCACTCAGTACAGCTGAGGCACATGGTGTCTGCAGGAAGAATCCATGGGAAGAGCGTAGTCTGTCATGCTTCGGGGCACTGTGCTCCTCTAAGCACAGTGGAGAAGCATCGAAAGGCTTCCAGCCTGGTGATATTATCAAGTTGAGGGAGTTCAGTTATGGAGGATGAGTGTATGGAAGAAGCCGTAGATAAGGACACCAGTCCGGGGACTGGAAAGAGAAGAGAAGGGCTTAAATGAAGGGAGAAGCAGCAAGGCTGAAGAGGAAGAAGCAGAACCGAAGATATTTTTGAGGTGAAAGGAACAAATTGAAAGCTTTGAAACTGTCTCTCTCCTGGGATGTCATGACCTGCGCCATCCTGCAAGCTGCTGTGTTGCCTAGGTGACCAGCAGTTGTATGGTTTGGAGATGTGAACCTTGGGGTGGAGAAAGGATTGAAAGGGATCCAGGATGGCTGAGCAAATGAGGCTGGGAGGCTGTCCTGTATTTCCAAATAAACAAGTAAGTAAAAGTTAAAAGCCCTCTGAAAGGGAAGGTGGTGCTTTCGGGACGGAGCTGGTCTTAGGGAGCAGAAACCTGCAAAAGTGTGAGGGGTAAAAAACAAACTCGATCAAACTTAATGCCTGTTCTCTGAACCAAGATAAGATCGGGAATATACTGGACTTATTTGTACTACTGTGTCAGTGATTATTAGATGTTTAGAATATGCATGTATAAATAAAAAGTAAATAAATATAAAGGAAATATATTTTTTACTCAGGAACAGTTTAAGCTCAGTTAACCACAGGCAGAATATTATTGAGTTTATTAACAGTTTCGACAATATTTGGTTACTTACTACATGTTCATATTTCCCTCTATCTTTGTTCTATCTCATTTCTCTGCCCCACCCCACCCCCCACACACACACACAACCTGCATCTGCTTTCACTCCTAGTACCCAATAGTTGAAGCCGATTCAGGGACACCTGAGCCTTCTGACATAATTTTTTTGGCATGCCCCTCACGATCTTCTTCCCCGGCCTTTATTTCAGACAGTTCTTGAACATCCATGGCTGGGTCTTACATGTCTTTCCATTCCTGATTTGTCACCGCAGTCAGGACCCTGACATGTGTTTCATGCTACCCTTATTTATTCACTAGGCAGCATAATTTGACATTGAGTATCATTTCTATTTCATAGATTCCCTGGTTGTTCATGCCGAAAACACAGCCTTTATCTGAGACGTGTCTCTGGCCTGCCGTCAGCTCCCTGCCTCCCTTAGCACCCACTGCAGCCTACTCAGCCATGAGCATGTGCTAACTCCCTTCAGAGTGAAAATGTGTCATATTTTAAAGTTAATCATTGTGTCACTCTCCCACTCGAAGAACTTTTAATGTGTAGCGGAAAATTGCAAACTGTTTTGCTAGTCTAACTTACGTGTCTAAAATATTTTCACATTAACTAACTCAACACTGCACTCACTGTCTAAGTGCACTGTCTGCTCACATTGGCTTTAATCCCATAGGGCCTCAGATCACACTTACTTCCCTTGTTAAATATCTGCCAGTCTAATATCAGCTTATTTTTTGCCTTATATACGTTTGTACCATTGCAAGAAGGATACGTCTATTAAAGGCTTTCAAAGTGTACACTTGGTCACATTTAAAACAATGGTAACAGATGTATATATCACATGAATAACTTAATGGACATATTAAGGTATATATGAATAGATGCATACACAGGTTGGGCAAAAGGTTTACAGTTGTGAATACCTGAAACACAGAGTTGGCTCTTATGTTATTGTTTACTAATTATTGTATTATTTTCCATGTGAAGAACTGTAAATCTACTTTTATCCCACCCTACATAGGTAAATGTGTACATATATATGAATATTTGTTATATGTATATTTACTTTGATCATCCTTGATTATATATAAACATAAAAGAAATTCACTTGATTTAGACAAATCTTTACTTGATGTTATTGCATCAAGTGGCATTGCCGCCTTGTTTTTTATTGTTGTTGTTTAATGGGGATTAGAATAGTTATGTCTCAAAAGGCTGGGGAAATTTGAATTCTTATTCTTAATTTGTGAATTAATGCCTAGTCTGATAAAATAATCTAAGACAATAAAGTGGGTCAACTAATATGTTATCCATTTGGGTAGATTCCCATAGTCTGCCTTGACCAGAGGACTTTAAATTCAGTGTAACCTAAGTTTTAATGAGGATTATTCATGTTAATCCTAAACCTCCTCCCTAAAGGCTTTCACTATACATATAGCATATGTTTTGACTAACCCTTTGTTTTTTCTTTATTTCCTGATATGCATCATTTTATTGAAACAAAAGGCTAACCTGAAACGAAGAAGCCTAAGAGAGTGAGCAAATCTATGCTAACAGGGAAGGTTTCAATTTCTTTGGATTCAGGATCAGCAGCAGCCTGTGCCTCGGGCTGGCCACTGTTTTAGCCAAAGTTTTTGTGGCTCTGGGAAAAGTTAAAAAAAAAAACACGGTTCTGGTCTTGGCTTTGCCACTCACCAGCTGTGTGACCTTGGATCACTGTGCCTTTGGGCTCCAGTGTCTTATCTACAAGATGAAGAGTTAGATGAGGTGACCTTTAACGCCTTCTGGCTCTTAAAGTCTTCTATTCAGTGAAGGCCATGAGTCTTTCTGACACTAAAACCACGTCATCACAAGAGATCAAAGGATGGAAAACTATGTGCACATAAAGGTCGAATAACATAGTTAAAGGCAAGTGCTTCCAAACATCAGGGCATAAGGGGAAGCTCACAGTCACAGTATCATCTCAGAATTCTGTAAAATGAGCTGAAACAATTAAAGTATTGTTGTTCTGCTAGGCCAGTGGTGCTAGGCCAGTGGCAGTAGCACTGGTGGGTCAGGGACTTTTCATAGTTGGCATATGTTACCATCACTGGATACCACATCCAATAAACTTTCTATGTCAGTGACTTTATCTATTGAGAATGTAGAGAGACATCAAAAAAGAAACCGAAAACCAAAAGCTTCAATTTCTAAAGAATAGATTTAAATTTCTTGAGAAATTTTTATGAAAACATATATAATTTCTTTACTGGAGAATGCCTAAGTCCCTTATTCAAAGATTATTCTAACCTACATTAATTTAAATAAATAAAGGATGAATAGTTTATTTCTTGAGCTCTTATTGTGTGCTGGGCACTATTGTCAGTATTAACAAATTCAATGTATTAATCCTTACAACAACTTTATGAAGTAAGATCAATTCTTATCCATTTTATACACTAGTAAACTGAGGCCCTGGCCCCAGTATCTCACTCTCAAGCCCATGGCCCTACCCATCACACCACATTACCTTTCTGAATAGGAGAGAAGGGCTTTTAGTCACAGACATACTGAGCAGCTGAAAAAACAGAAAAGGCAAAGGATCTGCTAAAGGCCTCCAGTGGTCAACAAATTCATTAGTCAACAGAGCCAAATATCAACAGTACGATTGAAATTTCTTTTGAGAGCCAAATTTTTTAAACTTCAACTATATAGGTAGGTACGTTGTTATTAACTTAATTAGGATACTCCTAACCTGCCCAAGGAGCCGTATGTGACTCACGAGCCGCGGTTTGCCAACCACTGGTAGACAACTCAAAAAGCAGAAACGTGCGGTCATTTGGGAAGCTAAAGCAGATCTATTCATTTGTTTGCTTGTTTGTTTTCTGAAAGTCTCTAGAGAACTTACCCTGTGCCATACACTAACATCTTAAGTCACTTTTTCTCTTGACAACACTCTAAGGTAGGGAGCATAATTTCACCCGTTTATACATAAGGAAATTGAAGCAGGGAGAGGTTCGGTAACTGCCCAGGTCCCACAGACAGCAAGAAGCCGAGCCAGGATTTAGAACTGGGTGGACCTGCTGCAGTGTTGGTGCTTTGAGCACTGTGCCGGGCTGCCTGTCCCAGGTTTCTTTCCTCTACCCACCATGTTACTGTCACAGCACTCCATTCATTCATTCGGCTGTATTAGTATAGCTGCACGTTAACTTGAATACTGCTGCGAGGCAATGTTAAATATGCGTGACTAATGAGTTTCAAGAAAAGGTTAAACTTATTTGGCATATTTAGTTAAGAAACCGAGATTTCCCTGTACATTTGAGAAGGGTTCTCATTCATAATAGTTTATTTTTTTGTTGTTTCATTGTTTGTAGTGTCAAATCCCAATTGTTTGAAATACTCAGCTTCAGTATTTTCAGACTCACCAAGGACACTTGATTAGAGTTTTCACTGTATTTAAGATTAGGATAAAATCATGTTAAAATGAGCCCATCTATTTACTTTCTAAATATACAAGAGTACCAAGGGAGAAGGTATTTGTAATTTAATTTATAAAAAATATATAAATATAATTTATTTCCAGATCAAGAAGTAAGATATCACCTGTAATTCCCTTGTATAATCCCCTCCATCCTCAAGCAAAATAAATAGAATATTCAGCAGAAATAGAAGTCTTTTGAGATTGACTACAAGGACTAGGAAGCCTGTAATGGACATTAGATGTATCTTGTGCCTAAATTGTCAACTCTGCTTTTCCTGTTATTTCCTTTTGGTATTATGATGAGTAGACTATTTGCTTAGCATTAACATTAGTTTTAGGAACTAGACCTCAAAAAAAAAAAAAAAAGTAGAAAACCAAACTACGGCAGCCATCAGTCACTCAACAGGATGGCTTTCTCTAAAGGATACACCCTTTCACTTGTTTTTAAAGGAAGGACATACTTAGCCCACAGAAATCTCTTAACCTGTTTTGAGGCCCTGCTGATATCTGGTGACATCCTTTGAAGTGCCGGTATTATAGGCTCGCCTTACACACTTAAAGTTAGAGACTGTACGGCAGGATCCCAATTAGCAGAAATCAGTGAACAGGAAAACATGATATTAGCCAGAGAACATTTTATTTAAATGTACAGTGTGATAAAATACATGAAAATGGAATTGCTACATCTCATAAAAGAAACCCGAGATTCAAGAATTAGTTTAAAATTATGGTTGTGAGCTGTAGAGATGGTGATAAGAGTTTCTGTTCAAAATGAAAACTGTTTCCTTTAAAAAAAAAAGGGAGAGAGATTTTATTCTAAATCTAAATATGGCGTCTGGCTTCTTTCTGCAGCTCTGGGGTGGACTCGGCAGTATATTTTCCAGATCAGCACATCAACTTCAGGTCTGTGACACCAGCCAGGCAGCCTGAATCAATGAATCTGAAAGCCTCGAAAAGCATGGACCTTGGTAAGTGAGGGTGAGGTGACATCCAGGTCAGCTGTCCAACCTCAGCCCATCCATCTTCCCGAATGTCCTGCCTTTGTTTCTTCGACTCCAACCTCACAGGGCGAGGCCTCCTAAAGTCCAGAGGAAGGGATAATGGTCATCCTATCTTCCCGTCTCCTCGCACATACTTAATTGTAATTACTCTTTTTAAAAGAGGGATAAATGACTTATTTTTAAAAAGTGGTCCATATAGGTCAGGAAAATATGATTATTCCTTCCGGAGTATCTGAATGCCGTAAGCACTTAATTCACCAGCATTTGTATCCGTGTTCTCGCTTCTGCCGGTGCCTTTTCATTTCGTGCATAGATACCTGTTGCAGAGCCTGGGGAGATGCTGTGGTTAAGTGAATCCTCTTCTACAGAGCTTCCCATCTCTATGTGCAATGGGGAGGACTCATGTCTTTAAATGCCCATCTACTAATCCTGTTACACTGGAGATTAGAAAGGTCCTGGTTTTGCTAGAATGATGGTGTCAAGCTACCCTGGGTCTGTGCCTAAACAACTTTATTGAGGTTAGAGCCCCACAGGGAACCTAGGTGACTGTTCGCTGCCAGGGCAGAGCCAGGGGCCTTGCAAACTTTGTTCTCCAGGCCCTGGGACATGGAACCCTAGAAGACATTTCAGATACTCAAGGACATTGCTGCCCTCCCATGGGCTCTTAGGGAGAAAACTATTAGAGGAGAGTATGAGCGCAAAATAAATTCTCAGCGAATTATTCATTGCTTCCTGAATGCTCAGAGGCCAAGCATTGTGAATGTTTTTCTTGAGGCATATTACATATTTCATTAATAGCAAATAGTAGAAAACAGAATAATCAAAACTGCATGTTCCACAAAACAATCTGATAAATAGTGCTTATCTGTAACTCATTTACAGGAGTTCAGAAAAATGTTCAGTCATGATAGAACAAGAGAAATTGATTCTATTTTCTATAAATTAAACATCACTGGGCCACATTTGTTCTAATCACCTAGAGTGAAAGACGGATAGAAAACCTTAACAAGGAAGCTGTCTTGAGCACTGGTCAAAAAGGGATATTTTTGCTCATGTGAACCTTTGACAAAACAAAGGAATAATGTGTGATAGTGACGTAGGTTATTACTAATAATTTCAGGGGTAATTTATTTTCATAGAGTGCTTGATAAACATTTCCTGTTCTGTCTTCCCAGTTCCTCTATGAGGAAGATGAATGGATAAAAACTCCTTTTAATTTTGGAGGAGAAATGTATCAGTCTTCATCATTTAATTTAAAAAATAAAGCATCTAGAAGTATGGTTCTAAAAGATTTGTGCAAGAAAGAAAAAAGAGCATTCTTTTTAATTTAAGGGAAAAAAATATGATCAGGACTGTAAAAGTAGAGCCTAAGGCAGATCCAGAAACAATATTTATGTACTTATTTTTGTTGTTGTTGTTACAGGAAAGTTTGTTTTTGAGAAGTTTTCTCTTTTAAATTGAAACAGTCCTTGCAAAATATGTATGGTTAGCAGTCACCCATTGCATTTTATTGAACTTAACACCATACATGACAATAGTAATAGTAATATATGTTCAACTTACATAATTGGGCAGAGGTCATAAGTTGTTTTCTTCAGGATACAAGTGCCAGACTAAAAGCATTGGCCAAGACATACCACACATCAGAAGTGGTAAAATATACTGTAAAAACATTTTCAAGTAGCCATCAAAGTTTGGTTCCTTCCAGAAAGTGCCAATTTAAAGCTAATGGTCTTGCAGAGGGTTCTGGGGGGGTCACTATTCTAGGACTATCTAAACCCCTGTCCCCAGAACAATTGAGTGAGCTCAATAAATATGTTGATTTTGTCAGTGAATAAATTCAGATGACACCAGAATGGTAAACACTGAAAGTGTCTTTCCTGTGTGATCAGGTGAAAGCATATTGTAAATAGTTTAGTTTTCTGTGTATAATGCTAGGCCAGTGTAAGAAATTTGCTGCAGAGGTTGGATTCTATGTTTATAGAAGTAATCTCAGGTAGGGTCAAGATCCATTTTTCAAGAAGTAAGTAAAGATAAAAAAAAAAAACCCTCCTGTTTATCATATAATTAATTTATCTTGGATACTTCTCCTTTATAAAGTTTGTAGGAATCTTCAAAGGCTAACAGGCCCAATCAATACCTTCTGTATTTATTGTTTGTTTGTATGTTTGTTGCTGAGTCTAAGCTAGTATGTAAAATTGCATACTAATGAGTCATTGTTCATATGTTCAAATTATTTTAAGATGAATGGGTTCAATTTACTTATTTTCACTTGCATTTTCAAAGACAGAAAATTTTTATTATAAAAATAATTAAAAGCCTTCTCATTTTCATCTCCTGCCCCTATTCCACAGACACAAACATAATTTTAAGATAATTTGCTGTGTACATCTTTCTAGAAAGTACTCTACCTATTTGCTACCCCATCTATGTACATATGTCTGTATCATATGTTGTGTTTCTTTATAAGAGATGTGTGGTGTTATGTTATGTCAATTAATCTTGATTTACAATTTACTTTCCCCTTTGATTGAATTGGGGCTTCATTGAAAGTTTTAGGGACTTTTTTGCTTTGGGGAGGGCCTTGGGGGTTTCTTTGAATTTTTTATTCTATAATTTTCTTATTCATGACATTTGCCAATTTCCATTTGTAATTGTATTTTTCTTCTTGTGAATATTAATGTTGCAAATAATTTATTTTTTTTAAAAATGTATTTATTTACTATTTATTCATTTTATAGAGGAGAGAGAGTGTGAGAGAGAAAGGGGGGAGGAGCAGGAAGCATCAACTCCCATATGCGCCTTGACCAGACAAGTCCTGGGTCTTAAACCGGCGACCTCAGTGTTCCCAGGTTGACGCTTTATCCACTGCACCACCACTGGTCAGGCGCAAATAATTTCTTGCAATTTGTCCTTTTATTTTGATCATGATATTATTTTACTATAAAAAAAGGCTTTTGTCTTAAAGTAAAATATTTCCCTCTTTTTCTTCATTAACTTTCTTCTAGTGCTTTTAAAGGCTTGTTTATTTTTTTATACACCAATAATAAACTATCAGAAAGGAAAACTAGAACAATCCCATTCATAATTGCTTGAAAAAGAACAAAATACCTAAAATAAAGTTAACCAATGATGTAAAAGATCTGTACTCAGAAAATTATAAGACACTGAAGAAAGAAATTGGAGAAAATAAAAACCAGTGGAAGTATAAACCATGTTCATGGATAGGAAAAATTAACATCATTAAAATGTATATTGGTTACAAAGAGCACTTTATGAATTTTACTTCAAAGGCAAGGGAAGTGAAAGAGTGAAGGCAAAGATAAATGAATGGGACTACATCAGACTAAGAAGCTTTTGCACAACAAAAGAAACTGACAACAAAACGGACAGTCAACTAAATGGTAGAAGATATTTTCAAACAACAGCACAGATAAAGGGAATAATATCCAAAATATACAAAGAACTCATAAAACTCACAACAAACAAGCAAATAATCCAATAAAAAAATGGGAAAAGGACATGAACAGACACTTCTCCCATGAAGAAATACAAATGGCCAACAGATAGATGAAAAGATGCTCATCTTCACTAGCTATTAGAGAAATGCAAATCAAAACTACAATGAGATACCACCTCATACCTGTTAGATTAGCTATTATCAACAAGACAGGTAATAACAAGTGTTGGAGAAGTTGTGGAGAAAAAGGAATCCTCATACACTATTGGTGGGAATGTAATATAGTACAACCATTATGGAAAAAAGTATGGTGGTTCCTCAAAAAATTAAAAATAGAACTACCATATGACCCAGCAATTCCTCTACGGGGTATATACCCCCCACACTCAAAAACACTGGTACGTAAAGACACATGTAGCCCCATGTTCATCACAGCATTGTTCACAGTGGTCAAGACATGGAAACAACCAAAAAGCCCTTCAATAGATGACTGAATAAAGAAGATGTGGTACATATATACTATGGAATACTACTCAGCCATAAGAAATGATGACATCGGATCATTTACGACAACATGGATGGACCTCGATAACATTATATTGAGTGAAAAAGTAAATCAGAAAAAAACTAGGAACTAAGAACTATTCCATTCATAGGTGGGACATAAAAATGAAACTCAAGAACATGAACAAGAGTGTGGTGGTTATGGGGGTGGGGGAGAGGTGAGAGAAGGGGCGGGGAGAGGAGGGGCACAAAAAAAACCAGATAGAAGGTGACAGAAGACTATATGACTTTGGGTGATGAGTATGCAAAATAGTCAAATGTCAAAATAACCTAGAGATGTTTTCTATGTACCCTAATTGATCAATGTCACCCCAATAAAATAAATAAATAAATAAATAAATAAATAGTGGAAAAAAATTTTTAATGAATTTAAATTTAATTTTAAATATTAGAGTAACCTAACTTTTCACCCTAAAACAATAGAATATACATTCTTTTCAAGCGCTCATGGTACATTCTCTAGGATAGACCACATGTTAGGACACAAAAGTGGTCTCAACAAATTTAAGAAGATTGAAATCATATCAAGCATTTTCTCTGATCACAATGCCATGAAACTAGAAATTAACCACAAAAGAAAAACTGAAAAATACTCAAACACTTGGAAACTAAATAGCATGTTATTAAATAATGAATGGATTGACAATGAGATCAAAGAAGAAATAAAAAAGTTTCTAGAAACGAATGATAATGAGCATACATCAACTCAACATTTATGGGACACAGCAAAAGCAGTACTGAGAAGGAAGTTCATAGCACTACAGGCATACCATGAGAAGCTAGAAAAAGCTCAAATAAGCAACCTGACCCTGCATCTAAAAGAACTAGAAAAACAACAGCAAATAAAGCCCAGGACTAGTAGAAGAAAGGAAATAATAAAGATCAGAGTGGAAATAAATACATAGAAGCTAAAGAAACAATACAGAGGATCAATGAAACAAGGAGCTGGTTCTTTGAAAACATAAAAAAAACCGATGAATCTTTAACTAGACTCACCAAGATAAAATGAGAGAGGACTCAAATAAATAAAATTAGAAATGAGAAATAATAACTGACACAACAGAAATACAAAGAATTATAAGAAAATGCTATGAAGAACTATATGCCAAAAAATTAGGCAACCTAGGTGAAATGGACAAATTTATTGAATCATATAATCTTCCAAAAATCAATCTGGAAGAATCACAACACCTAGACAGACCAATTACAACAAATGAGATAGAAAGAGTTATCAAAAAACTCCTAACAAAGAAAGTCCTGGGCCTGATGGCTTCACAAGTGAATTCTACCAAAAATTCAAAGAAGAACTAACTCCTATCCTTTGCAACCTATTTTAAAAAATTCAAGAGGAAGGAAGACTTCCAAACTTCTTTTATGAGGCAACCATAATTCTGATCTCAAAACTGGGCAAAGACAACACAAAGAAAGAAAATTATAGGCCAATATCCCTGATGAATTTAGATGCTAAAATTCTCAACAAAATATTAGTCAACCGGATCCAGCAATATATGAAAAAAATCATACACCATGATCAAGTGGGATTTATTCTGGAGAGGCAAGGCTGGTTCAATATTCGCAAATCAATCAATGTGATTCATCACATAAACAAAAGGAAGGACAAAAATCACATGATAATTTTAATAGATGCAGAAATAGCATTTGATAAAATTGAGCACCCATTCATGATCAAAACTTTTAGTAAAGTGGGAATACAGGGAACATACCTTAACATAAAAAAGGCCATCTACAACAAACCCACAGCAAACATCATATTAAATGGGCAAAAATTAAAAGCAATCCCCTTAAGTACAGGAACCAGGCAGGGGTGCCCCCTTTCACCACTCTTATTCAACATAGTTCTGGAAGTCTTAGCCACAGCAATCAGACAAGAAGAAGAAATAAAAGGCATACAAATTGGAAAAGAAGAAGTAAAACTGTCTTTATTTGCAGATGATAGGATATTGTATATAGAAAACCCTAAAGGCTCAGTCAAAAAACTACTGGACCTGATAAATGAATTTAGCAAGGTGGCAGGATATAAAATTAATACTCAAAAATCAGAGGCATTTTTATATACCAACAATGAACTGTCAGCAAAAGAAATTAAAGAAACAATCTTTTTCACTATTGCAACCAAAAAAATAAAGAACCTAGGGGTAAATTTAACCAAGGAGGTTAAGGACTTGTACTCGGAAAATTGTAAAACTGATAAAAGAAATCAAGGAAGATACATATACCGTGCTCATGGTTAGGAAGAATAAACATCATTAAAATGTCTATATTACCCAAAGCAATTTATAAATTCACTACAATACCAATTAAAATACCAATGACATACTTCAAAGGTATAGAACACATATTCCAAATATTTATATGGAACCTAAAAAGAACACAAATAGCCTCAGCAATCTTTAAAAGAAAAAATAAAGCAGGAGGTATCACTCTTCCAGATATCAAGGTTTATTACAAGGCCATTATACTCAAGACAGCCTGGTACTGGCATAAGACCAGGCACATAGATCAATGGAACAGAACAGAGAACCCAGAAATAAACCCACACCTTTATGGACAACTGATATTTGACAAAGGAGGTAAGAACGTACAATGGAGTAAAGACAGCCTCTTTAACAAATGGTGCTGGGAAAATTGGACATCTATCTGCAAAAAAATTAAACAAGATCATCAACTTACACCATTCACAAAAACAAATTCAAAATGGATAAAAGACTTAAACATAAGCCGTGAAACTATAAGCATCTTAGAAGAAAAACATAGGCAGCAAGCTTTCAGACATCTCTAGCAGCAATATATTTGCCAATTTATCTTCACGGGCAAGTGAAATAAAAGGCAGGATAAACAAATGGGACTGTATCAAACTAAAAAGTTTTTGCACAGCTAAAGACAATAAGAAGAGAATAAAAGACAAACCACACAATGGGAGAACATATTTGACAATACGTATGATTAGGGGTTAATATCCAAAATTTATAAAGAACTTATAAAACTCAACACCAGGAAGACAAACAATCCAATCAAAAAATGGGCAAAAGAAATGAATAGAAATTTCTCCAAAGAGGACATACAGATGGCCAATAGGCATATGAAAAAATGCTAAACATTACTAATCATTAGAGAAATGCAAATTAAAACCACAATGAGATATCACCTCACACCAGTCAGAATGGCACTCATCAGCAAAACAACATAGAATAAGTGCTGGCGAGGATGTGGAGAAAAGGGAACCCTCCCGCACTGCTGGTGAGAATGCAGACTGGTGCAGCCACTGTGGAAAACAGTATGGAGATTCCTCAAAAAATTAAAAATCGAACTGTCTTTTGACCCAGCTATCTCACTTTTAGGAATATCCCCCAAGAACACCATAGCACTGTTCAAAAAGAAGCAATGCGCCCCTATGTTTGTGGCAGCATTGTTCACAATAGCGAAGATCTGGAAACAGCCCAAGTGTCCGTCAGAGGATGAATGGATTAAAAAGCTTTGGTACCTATTTACTGTGGAATACTACTCAGCCATAAGAAATGATGACATCGGATCATTTATAACAACATGGATGAACCTTGATAACATTATACTGAGTGAAGTAAGTAAATCAGAAAAAACTAAGGACTATATGAGTCCCTACAGAGATGGGATATAAAAATGAGATGCAGAGACATGGGCGAGAGGGTAGGGAGTGGGGAGGGGCACAAATAAAACCAGATAGAAGGTGAAAAATAAATAAATAAACTAGAGTAACTTGACAGCAAGGAAGAGAGAGAGAAATATAAAAAGCAGATCCAGGAACCAAAAACTTATTAGAAAACTTCTAAGGATTTTTGGAACAACTTAGGGATGTAAATTTACTTTTTATAACTGTAAAATTTATAAGACCTAAATATTGATCAAGTATTTCTGAGGAAAATCTAGCATCTGAATTGACATATGATGTTAGTGTAAAATAACCACTAGAGTTCAAAGATATAATATTAAAACAAGAATGTAAAATGTCCCACTAGTGATTTTTTTAAATATTAATTACCTATTGAAATTATAGTTGGGGTATGTATAGTTAAATAGACTATATTATTGAAATAAAATAAATGTATATTACCCGCCTGACCGGTGGTGGCACAACAGATAAAGCATCAACCTGAAATGCTAAGTTTTCCAATTTGAATCCTGGGCTTGCCCAGTCAAGGCACACACAGGAAGCAACTACTATGAGTAGATGCTTCCCACTTCTCTCTCTCTCTCTCTCTCCCTTCTCTAAAAATCAATAATCAAAATGATCTATAGATTCCATGTAATTCCTTTTAAGACACCAATGGTATATATTTTACATAGCTAGAAAAAATATACAAAAAATTATATGGAACCACGAAAGACCCCCAAATATCAACAGCAATCATGAGAAAGAAAAACAAAGTTGGAAAAATCACACTCCCTGATATCAAACTATACTATAAAGCCATAGTAATCAAAACAGCATTGCCTGACCTGTAGTGGCGCAGTGGATAAAGCGTCGACCTGGGAACACTGAGGTCGCCAGTTCAAAACCCTGCACTGGTCTGGTCAAGGCACATATGGGAGTTGATGCTTCCAGCTCCTCCCCCCTTTCTCTCTCTCTCTCTCTCTCTCTCTCTCTCTCTCTCTCTCTCTGTGTGTGTCTCCTCTCTAAAATGAATAAAATAAAAAAAAATAAATTAAAAAAAAAAACAGCATGGTACTGGCATAAAAATAGACATATAGATCAACGGAACAAAACTGAGAGCCCCGATATAAACCCATGTTTTATAGTCAATTAATATTTGACAAAGGAAGCAAAACATGCAATGGGATAAAAGCAGTCTATTCAATGAATGTTGTTGGGAACATTGGACAGTTACATGCAAAAAAAAAAAAAGGAGAAAAGAAACTAGACCACCTTTTACACCATATACATGAATGAACTCAAAATGGATTAAAGACTTAAATTTTAGACTCAAACCTTAAAAATCTTAGAAGAAAACATAGGCAGTAAAATCTTGGACATTTCTTATAGCAATATTTTTTCTAATATAACACCTCAGGCAAGGGAAACAAAAGAAAAAATAAACAGGTGTGACTGCATCAGACTAAAAAGATTTTGCAAAGCAAAGGAAACCATCAACAAAATGAAAAGACAACCCACTAAATGGGAGAACATATCTGCCAACACATTGGATAAGGGTTTAATATCCATAATTTATAAGAAACTTATGAAACCCAACACCAAAATACAAACACACAATTCAATTAAAAAGAGGGCAAGGGACCCTAAATAGATATTTCTCCGAAGAGGACATAGAGATGACCAATAGATATATGAAAAAAAGCTTACCATCACTAATTATCAGAAAAATGCAAATTAAAACCATAATGAGATATCACCTCACATCTGTCAGAAGGGCTATCATCAATAAATTCACAAACAAGTGTTGGTGAGAATATGGAGAAAAGGAATGCACTGTTGATGGGAATGCAGAGTGGTGCAGCCACTGTGGGAAGCAGTATGGAGATTCCTCAAAATATTAAAAATGGAACTTCCATATGACCTAGCAGTTCCACTTCTGGGAATATCATCAGAGAAACCCAAAACACTGATTTGAAAGAATATATGCACGCCTGTGTTCAATGCAGCGTTATTTACAATAGCCAAGATTTGGAAGCAGTTCAAATGCCCATCAGTAGATGAATGGATAACAAAGCCGTGGTAATTTATACAATGGAATAATACTCAGCCATAAAAATGAAGAAAACTTACCATTTGAGACCACATGGATGGACCGGGAAAGTATTATGTTAAGTGAAATAAACCAGCCAGAGAAAGACAATACCATATGATTTCACTTATATTGGAACCTAATGAACAAAATAAACCAACAAAATAGAAGCAGACTCACAGATACAGAGAAAAGACAGAGCTGTCAGAGGGAAAGGGTGTTGGAGGCTGCATGAAAAGGTGAGGGGATTAAGCAAAGAAAAAAACTCATAGATACAGATAATAGTGTGGTGATTATAAGAGGGAATGGAGGGGCGAGAGAAGAAGGTAAAGGGTAGATAAATGGTGACGAATGAAAATTGACTTTGAGTGGTGAACACAGTGCACTGTACAGATGTATTATAGAATTGTACACCTGAAACATATCATATTATTAACCAATGTCACCCCAATAAATACAATTAAAATAATAATATGGGCTTTTTTTAATGTGTAGTGATTTATAATATATTATTATTTATGGCCTATGAGGTCGAAAAATTGTCCCTATGTAAATAGGCAAAATTATTAATAGCATTTATTGACTTTAGCATCCTTTCTCCATTAATTCAGAATTGAACACTAAATTATCTTAGGTACATGGGTTGGTCTCTAGATATGCTGTTCTCCTGATATATTAGTATGTCCCATGCCAGAGCCACCCTTTTTAAATGACCATGCTATCATACTGCATTTTGATAACTTGCAGGACAATCTTCCTTTAACTTTTTCTCTTTTGTAAAATTACCGTGGCTCTTCATATGCATTTAATCTCCTACGTGAACTTTATATCAGCTCATCAAAGTAAATTTAAAAGTTAAACAGGTATGCTTTCACTGTGTGTCCATCATGATGTTCACGGATAGCAATGTTTTCATCAAGTTCAATAAGTTTCTTTGTATTCCTCGCCTCTTAAAAAGATTTTTATTTGATCATTTTGTTTAACCAGTAATGGGTGTTGAATTTTATTAAGCGATTTGAAGAATTGATGTAAAATGGTTATGTTCATTTTTTCACTATTCTATTAATATAGTGTGATATCAATAGATTTCCCCAATATTAAAACTTTGATTTTTCTGAATGACTTGAAATTTTTCTCTGCCTTTGAAAAAGCTAGAAATGAGTAAGATTTTCTATGTGCTCTAACACACAGGTATAAAATTGCAGTTGTAACTTGACTCAGTGTTGTTGATTCCTAAAAATTCATTGTAGATTTTTGGGAATTGCTTCTGCCTCAGTTTTTGAGGGTACTTTTGCTAGCATGCATGTGGCCACATTTAAGTCAGATCAGAAATGATTAAAATGATGAATAAAAGGAAATTTGTTTTTAAATAATTGGATGTAACTATGCTTATTCAGAGGGGTTAGCATGTCATTTTCTGGGTTTTCCAGAAAATCAATCCTTTTCTACTAATTGTAGACTTTCCTCTATTTATTTAAATTACCAGAATTACTGTGTTCAGTCTGGATCCCTTTAATTTGCTCATAATTGAGCTTGTGTGGGTGCTGAGCTGGAAGCTCTCAGGAGCTGAAGAATGCAGCTGCCTCTTTGGCCTTTGGCATAGGGTTTTCCCCGAAAGAGCTGCCCTTATTGGCAGTATGCCAGAGAGTTACATTCAAAGACGTTTTGAGGAGGAATAAACATCTTTAATTTTCAGGCCTGGTGCTTTAGGACCCAGGAATTCCGTTTAAGTATTAGTCTAAATTATTCTAGGGATGGCACTTCAGTATGTTGGCCTATTCATTACCTAATCTATAGCCCCATTTAAAGTTAAGTTTAAAGTGTTATTTAACACAAGATTTTTTTTTTAGTGTTGTCTCTCCTGTTTCAAATTGTCCTGCTACTCCCATTTGAGAACAGTGTTCTATGACACAGTTAGGAGACTAGAGGCGGTGCAGAGGGAAGATGCCAGCCAGCTGTCCTGCCCTTATTCACTGAGAGGAAATGAGCTCTAAGTGATGTATGAGGCATTCAGGCAGAATTTTAGGAAATTTTCTGACAATGAAGATTGTTAACACTCCATGCTTCTTCACAGTCTCACAGCTCTTAAAAAAGTGCATGTGTTAGGACTCCCTAAAATCAAGATGCTAAACAAACTGGATGACGTTTTTTTAAGATCTGTGATTCAGCAATTTTATTTTCTTAGTGGCTTGTCCAAAATTTATCTTAAGACAGAAAACATTTGTAGACATTCACAGTTGAAGTAAATTATATAGCAACTGATTTCTCATATCAGCAAAGGTAAATATTTGGGTCACATTTTGAGTATAATTTTTTTAAAAGATATTTATTTATTCATTTGAGAGAGAGGGAGAGAAAGAGAGGAGAGAATGACAGACAGATGGGGACATCTATTTGTCTCTGTATGTGCCTTGACTGGGGATCAAACCATCTACCTCTACATCCTGGGACTATGTTTTAACCAATCAAGCTCTCCAGCCAGGGCTTGAATATACCCTTTCATAAATGTCAGATATTCTTATCCGAAAGTAATTAGGCATCTAGTGTCAGATTGAAGGTGAACATTAAAAAAGTTTAATTTACCCCACTCTACTATATAATACTTTCTTTTTTAAATTATATTTTGTATAGTGAAGTAGTTCCAGATACATTGTTAATAAGAAAACACTTAATGTATCAGAGAATTTTTATAAAACTGTATATTTTAATAACTGTAATTCTAATTTATAAATTAATATATTATTTATATATTATATTAATATATGTGTTAAGTATAAATGTTTATTTATATCCATGTATCTTCTTTATTCTTCATCAATAACTAGAATCTCTGAAGATGATAAAAGCTGAGTCAAGTACTGCTTTTAAAGATGTAACTTGGAGGCCCTGGCCAGTGGCTCAGTGGATAGAGTGTCAACCCAGTATATGGATATCCTGGGTTCAATTCCTGGTCAGGAAACACAGAAGCAACCATCTGCTTCTCCCCCCCCCTCCCCATTCTCTCCCTCTTCCCCTCCACAGCCAATGGCTCAATTGGTTTGCGCATGGCCCCAGGCACTGAGAATAGCTTCATTAGAGTATGACAACCTCAGGTATTAAAAATAGCTCAATACTCCAACATCGGCCCCAGATGTAGTTGCCAGATGGATCCCAGTTGGGGCACATGCAGGAATTTGCCTCACTATCTCCCCTTCTCTAACCGAAAAAATATATATATATGTATATATAAAACTTTGACTTACTTAAAACAAAACAAACAAACAAAAAAACAAAGACCTGGGTGGTAAAGAAGAATTAATGGTAACACCATAAGAAAGTGTCTAATAAATGAAGACGAGCATAAGGACGTATGTGTTCTCTAAACTTGAGAAAGTCAAATTAAGGAATTAATGCAGAATGTTTACTTTTTCATTAAACAAATGTTTATTGAGTGTCTACTCTGTGCCAGGAAATGGTTTAAACACCGTGTATTCTGTAATAAATGAGAGAAATGGTGTTTGCTGCATGTACCTAGATTAAAACCCCACCAGAACAGGAAAACCCGAGTTAGATTTCCGAAAGGAAATACTGACATGATAATGATAGCTTATCTCAGGGACGAAGAAAATGGAGAGGCATCTTAAGGCAGGAACGTGGCCTCTGTGAGAACTAACTGATAACCTTGCTGTGTGGAAAAGAGGAAGAGAGAAGCAAATGGTGATAAATAAATAAAAGCTGGAAGAGCTAACTGGCTGCTTGAGATGAGGCTTGCAAAACCTGTAAAAGTTAGATAGTCAAGCTATATTTAGAGCCTGAAAAAGAAAGTCTGGTGGCCCATTGTTTAGATTACCAAACAGCTGTCGGGTAGAGAGCAGAGTCACCCAGGTCCTGTGTTAAATTTATCTTGATCCACACAAGAGAAAGTTGTTCGAATGGGAAAAGCATGGCTGGCAGCAAATGGAAGAATAGACAATTTACATCACTGTAAACTAAAAAGATTGTGATCGTAAAGTAACTGCCCTGATTATTAGAAATTAAGAAGGATTGGCATCACACGGGAGGACAGGAAGCAAATTACCAATTTTCACAAAGATGATGAATTCCAGAAGCAACTGGTAAGTGATCTCAGTGCTGATCCTCAGAGGATTTCTATGTTTAGACAGTGAAAAGGGGGGGGGGGGGGGAAACTAGTTGTCACCAGCAACCTCCATGGGGATTTCTGAAACAACTGAATTCTTCTTTCCTTTTTAATAGAATTTTTAGAAAGATAAATCAGGGAAATATTATGAGTACAGTTCATATTGGTCTTTATAAAGATATTTCATTTTTTTACTCAGACATGAACCAAATTATAGACTACAATAAGTAGTAGCATTAGCATGCCTGTAAAGCCAGTAGTCACGGCCATTATCACAGACGCCTGGCCAGTGCAGGTTCGCATTTGATTCGGATAGTCGGTAATGAAACAATGGAGCCAAAAGCTGGTGGGCCATCAGCTTTAATCCTAGCTTGCACCCAACGGGCAAGTAAAAACACACACTGGGCTCCAAGACCCACTCATTCAATGCTCACAAAGCTACTGACTTATCCAAGTTTCCTAGCATCGGAGGTTTCTAGCTCACCAGACTTATTCATCTCTGTTTCCCATCTCCTCTCTGCCCAAACTGGCTTCTTCCTCAGCACTCTGCCATCTTGGCTGCTTATCCTCTCCTCCATGTGGCCTTAATCTGCTCTCCTCTCTAATGTTCTCTCTTCAGGAACCAAGAGAGAGCAAGCTCCCGACCTGCCCCCACTTTATAGTATAGAAATCCAAACCTTTAAGCCAATCTACAAACAAGGAAGTCTCTGATACAAAGCCACCCATCTGAGGCATAATAGGATTCCTCAGGAGAGTGCACCATCTCACATCATCCAATCAGTCAAGGGTGTGGGGAAAAGCTTACTCTTAAAACTAAGCCTTAGGCTATAACGACCCGGCCTGCCCACAGCCTGTCCCCCAACACACATTAATATCAACGAACTTCCATGTGGGCAGCACGATCTTTAACAAAGTGAGCATAATATATTTTATCTGCCCAACAATGCCCTTTCCTAAACTGTGCTAGTTAAGGCTCATTGTCACTCTAACAGAAATTAAATAATGTATACCCTAAGATTCTGTATTTGGATCTTCTCATGAGAGCCATTCTTCTAATTTTTTTAGTAGACATTGTCTCAGAGAATTGGGTAATGTGTTAGATTGACAGAATTAGCATTCAAATAATTTCTTTTAGTTTTAAGGAAGTTAGAATTTAACAAATAATAATAAATACAATCATCTAAAAGGCAATTTCTTAGGTATTTACTATTTTCTAGGCACTGTCCTAGGTGAAAGGGACAAAGGTTTCAGTGTTATTGTGTTTTCATTCCCTTTGGGTAAACAGATGATAATGTTGTATACAAGTAAACAAATAATAAAATTTCAGAGAGAGAGTATTTTTCTGAAGCTAAGTTCAGGTAGAAATGAAGATCAGAAAGAAGTGAACCTATTTAAGATAGGGTGGTGAAAGAGAGAGCCAAGGTCCTAAAGTCAGGTTAAAAGAATTGGACTGTACAGCTATACAGTATGAGAGACATGGTATAATAACAGTTATTAAAGAGGTTCCCTGATTTTTAGCTGGTTGTTGACCTGACCACCCCAAAGCTATTCTTATGTTACCTGACCAAGGAAGGCAACAGGTCCGCTATACCCTGACCTGTATTTAATTGTGTTATTAAATATAGCACTGTATTTAATGTTGGGTACAATATTTTAATAAAGACAAAATGATGTAAAACTCATTGAGATATTGGTGAGAGGCTTAGAAAACATATTCGATGGAAAACAGTTTAAAGAAATAAAGATATCTTACTCAGAGAAAAGGTGACTGGAGGCATACTAGAGCTCTCCTTAGGTATTTTCATGGCTAATGTTGAAAAACTCAAATCTGTTTAAAATTGAATATGCACCCCAAATACATCAAGTAGTGATAACCTTCATCAGAAGATGCATCGAGTTTACAAGCTTTGAAATGTAGGGAGTAGATGGTGATAGAACACTGAATTCGGGTTTGTGGCGTGCGTGGTATGCAAGGAAAAAGTAGATATATAACCTGAAACTACTCATAAGGATTAAGAAGAGAAGCAAAATTCATCAGAATTATGGAAAAGGAACCATTGTATATTTTTCATTATTAGAGAAAGGAAAAATGTTCTTTTTTTTTATGTTCCTATGGTTAATATAACTACACACAGGGTATAACTCAAGTGGGGTGACCTAACGAAAACAAGTGAGTTTAGAAAAATTACCTATCAAGACTCAGGCTGAATTCTTAGAAAGACATCTCTGGTAAGAGAAGGGAAACCGGTGAGAACATCCTAGAAGAACTGACTTCACAAATAGTTATAGCACTGCCTCCCAAAGCAGGCTTCTTTCCAAACATTACAGAAACCAACCTAACTAAAACTTAAAATAGAATTAAATTTTAGACAATTACACATTTAAAAGTGAAAGTGAATCATAGAGTAGATTAATATTAACTGAATTATGGAGATATAGATCACTTCTATAATATAACTAGAATCTTATATTAGATATAGCAGAATAATACAGATTTTTGTTTAAAATGAATTGGTATAACTATTTGGGTTGGAAGCAAAGGCTTATATAAAAGTGCCTCTTGACATAGAGGACACAATTCTTTCCCTACAAGTCCAAATGTATCTTTTTTCCTGCTTTTCTTCTTTTTTTGCATTCCCTAAGAAACATTTTCAAAAAATATATTTTCAGGAATAATTTCACTTTGTTTTTATTTTTACTATTAATTGGAAAATGTATTTTGTGTAGAAATTGTACTTTGGTAGTACGCTCTGTGATTGAGACTTGCCCTACGTTGTTGCACATTTCATCCCACTCTCACACCATCTCCATAGAATAAATGTGACAAATACCTTCAACACAGTTACTTTCATTTATCATTCATTGAATGAATGGCTAAGAGACACAACTCTCTTAATATGCTTCCTTCAGAAAAATAAATAATCTTTGAGTCAAAGGTCATCCTTTTTATATAAAAGCATTTAACCTGATGCCTAGAACATGAGCTTCAATATTGTTATTAGTAATAGTTGCAACCACGAAGAGGACAATGTTAGCAGTAGTATTAGAGGGCAGCCTCTACACCTCCTACTCAGTTTTCTTGTAATTGGTGGTTGACTTGAATTGTCAACATAAGTAAATTCTCTTCAAGTAAGTATTGTGAAATACTGGGGAAAAGGTTACTATGGCTTTTGTCTGTAGATCCTTAATCCATCATTGGGTAACATGTGATCTCAAACGTTGCCATGCAGTTTTTCACTAAGACTACATTTTCTTAAGCTGAGGCATTGTTCAGTGGAATACGCAAATAACTTAAAACTTCTGTGTTTGGAAGAGAAACCTAAGATTCTATTTTCCCACAGGCACTATAAAGAAAACTGTGAAGGAAATGTTTGTAATTGAGCCTTAACCAATAATATATGCCAATAACAAACCCATGCAGATCTTTATTAAATTAGCCTCTGTATATTAGAGCATTATTTATGCTCTGATGGGAAATCTTGATCAATAGAGCAACTGCCTTATCCTTTAGAACTGAAATATTCTAGGTTCCTTTTGAAATGTGGATTAGTACAGGAAATGATTTCTCTTTTTATTGTGGACCTCAGTGGAAGCTCTACCTCTCAGAAACTAAGCATTTTAAATAAAGCCAAATATGAACCTTTATTTCTCACTTGCCTTTGTTTTGTAAACAGTTACTCGTGTTAAAATTCTGTGCTTTTTCTTAAAGAACTTTTGTGCTAGTACAAGAACATCTTCATAAAACTGGGAAGCCAAGTAAGGTATTTAAAGAATAAAACAAAATACTTTAATTATCTTTCCAAATATGAACCAAATTCACTTTAGTTGTTTTGCAATGAGAGTTTTGTTACCTGAAAATATTATATATAAATATATAAGTAAATATAGTATAATAAAATATTATATAACTATATAATATTATAAGTATATGCTAAATGAGTTTGGTAATTTCATAGTTGTCTCTTCCAAATGATATTTGGAATGTTTTCTATCAGCAATACTTTATGCAGTAATTAATACTAATATAAGATGTTACAATTACCTTATTTTTAGGTGCAGTGGTTGTAACTCATCCTTTAAAAAGTGAAACATCTTTAACCTTCCAAATGATATACACATATTTATATTTTTATGTTCTCATTTTTTCCCAAAATGATTGTACTGAACATATGCTTTTGTGTCCTTTAAGAACAATGTAGCTTGAATATTATTATCTGTATTTTTGCTATCATTTAATTGTAATGTTAGCTCTTGAATAAATCTGGCCTGATTTATTTTGCCTAATAATAATTTTTAGCCATAGAAGTTGTTTCCAATATTTTGCTCTCAGCAATAAAAATACATTGAGCCTACTGGTACATAAACCTTTGTAAACAATCATGATTATTTTATCAGGATAAATTTCTGTAAGTATAATTTCTTGGGTAAATGTTGTATAAATATTTAAGGCTTTTGACCAGTTGCCCTCGAGAAAGGAAATTTTATTCTTATCAGTAGTATATGGAAAAATCTGGGTGTTCTTCTTCTTATTATTATTACTATTATTTGCCAGTTTAATAGTGTTAAAACAGTACTTTTATTTTTTTAATTATTTCTATGTCTAAACATTTTTCATACTTCTATTGACTTTATGTTTTCTATTGTGAATCATCTGAGCATTGCCTTGGCAAGCCTGAACATTTCTAAATTAAATATCACCTTTCTGGAAGTAAAATATTACTCTACATTAAAAAGCAAATCTTGCCTGACCTGTGGTGGCGCAGTGGATAAAGCGTCGACCTGGGAACACTGAGGTCGCCAGTTCAAAACCCTGCACTGGTCTGGTCAAGGCACATATGGGAGTTGATGCTTCCAGCTCCTCCCCCCTTTATCTCTTTCTCTCTCTCTCTCTCTCACTCTGTGTCTCCTCTCTAAAATGAATGAATAAATAAATAAATAAATAAAAAAGCAAATCTTAACTCTTGCTCATAGAGGAAAAAAGATAATTTGCTTTTACTTTCCTAAAGCTAAGTATGTTACCTGCTTACATATTAATTAAGAAATCTGTGTTTTATTAAATGGTTATAAAATGTATAGCTAAACTTGAATGAGAAACAGAGTCAGAACTAAGACTTATTTATAATAAAATCTGTTTAGTCTCTAGGGTAAATCAATTAATCTTTCTAAAATAATTCTTTTTAGTTCTTTATTGAAGCACTGAAAATACTATATTATATACAAGGTGGGACAAAAGTAGGTTTACAGTTTTTCATATGAAAAAAGACATGCAGGTTATGATTATCACAATAGCTTTATTAACTCTGCTTTTCACAGTCATGACTGTGAGCCTACTTTTGCTCACCCTGTACACAGCCAACTGCTGTAGAACACATTAGTACAAACGCTAGTTTTTGGCACTTGAAAATATTATTTCTGTCTCATGTAAAATTCATCCATCAATCTTTTTCTTCCTTGCTTCCTTCTTTTATTAAACAAATATTTATTGAGTGCTTCCTCTGTGTCAGCTACCATTCTAAATAACTGAGATTTATCATTGACAACAGAAAACAATATCTTATTTCTGTTAGGTAACCTATAGTGGAAATAGTCTCATGAACAAAGTTTTAAGGATTACAGATATAAAAGGTAATAATGAAATAAATGAACAAAGAGACCACAAAGATATTCAGTATAACAGACATAAACTACAAATTGTGGAGAGAGGAAACATGACAGGAAAGGCTAATGTTTCAATACCCATTTGGCTTGAGTTCATTAAAAAAGTTTACTAGGAACTCTGTCCAATGATGACATTAAAACTAAAATGAAAATAGAGATCAAGTTGGAAATTGACTAATCAGGAGTGATGGTTCCAAGTGAGCTGGGAAAAGCTGATCTACCCTCTGCTAATCCAGAAACTAACTGGCATAATCCCCAAGTACTTCACAATTGCCTTGAAAGAACTGTGAGAGCCGGCAAAGGTTTCAGCTAAAATCCTTTGAAGTAAAAGAAGGTTATACCAAAAAATTGGAAAACATTAAGCTCATTTTTAAGCTCATTTTCTAAGTTTGGAAAAAGTTATTGTAGCACCCAAAATGAATGAAAAATTTGTTAAATCAGAGATTTTTCTATTTCCAGCCTTAATCCATCTGTAGAGGCCAGGTACATCATCCCTGGGATTTCTCTGGACTCTGAAAGGCTAGATGGCAATCACAAGTGGCCAAGTCCACTAGCCATAGGCAAATATTGAATAGTCAAGTCAGATTGGAAAATTCTGCGTTGAAGTTAAATAGCCTTCTTAAATACAAGATTGTCCACAATATGTTTATGTGAATTGCTGGGCTTTTAAGAGTGTCCACAAGTCTTCCAGATATACTATGTGCCACAGATCAGTGGGACAGAATTGGAAGCTGAGGAATAAACCCACATATGGGCAACTTATTTTCAACAAAGGAGTCAGAAACATACAATGGAGAAAGGAAAGCCTCTTTTATGTATACTGCTGGGAAAATTAGAAAAATCACTTGCAAAAGGATGAAACTAGACTGCTATCTGACAACATACACAAAATTAACTCAGAATGGATCAAAGACCTAAATATAAGACCTGAGAAAGTTAAATACACAGAAAAAAACCTAGGTACTAAAGTTATGAACCTTGATCTTGAGAAGACTTTATAAATGTAACCTCAAAGGCAAGGAAAATAAAAGAAAAAAAATAAATAAATGGAATTATATCAAGCTAAAAAGCTTCTGCACAACCAAAGAAACCATCGACAAAATAAAAAGGAAACCAACCGAATGGGAGGACATATTTGCAAATACCTTGATAAGGGACATTATATCCAAAATATATAAAGAATTTATACAACTCAACAACAAAATAAACAATCTGGTTTAAAAATAGGCAGAGCCCTGGCCAGATAGCTCAGTTGGTTAGAGCATTGTCCTGAAGCATAGGGGTTGCTGTTTCAATCCCCCTTCAGGGTACATACAGGAACAGATTGATATTCCTGTCTCTCTCTCCCTCTCTCTTTCTGCAATTTATATATATATGGAGAGAGAGAGAGAGAGAGAGAGAGAGAGAGACTTTTCCCAAGAAGGCATACAAATGTCCAACATATATGGAAAGATGATCAACTTTACTAAATATAAAGGAAATGCAAATCAAACCCACAATGAGATATCACCTCACACCTGTTAGAATGGCTATTATCAACAAAATAAGAAAAAGCAAGTGTTGGAAAGATTGTGGAGAAAACAGAGCTTTCACTGCTGGTAGGAAAGTAAACTGATACAGTCATTATGGAAAACAATATGGAGATTCCTCAAAAAATTAAGAATAAAGCTGCCCTAAGACCCAGCAATAACTCTTCCTGGTATCTAACAACAACAACAAAAAAAACTGAAAACATTTACTTGTAAAGATATATGTACCCCTATGTTCAATATAGCATTATTCAGGCCCTGACCAATTGGCTCAGTGATAGAGTATCAGCCCAGTGTGTAAATGTCCCGAGTTCAGTTCCTGGTCAAGGCATACAGGAGAAGTGACCGTCTGCTTTTCCACCCCACCCCCTTCTCTCTCTTTCTCTGCAGTCATGGCTCAATTGGTTTGAGTATATCAGCCCCAGGCAATTACGATGGCTCCATGGAGCCTCTGCCTCAGGAGGTAAAAATAGCTCAGTTGCGAGTATGGCCCCAGATGGGCAGAACATTGGCCCAAGATAGGGGTTGCCAGCTGAATCCTGTTTGTTGTGCATTCAGGAGTTTGTCTCTCTATCTCCCCTCCTCTCACTTGGCAAAAAAGAAAAATAAGAAATAAATACAGCATTAATCACAATAGTCAAGATATGGAAACAACCCAAGTGTTCTTCAGTGGATGATTGGATGAAGGAAATGCAGTACATGTATACAATGGAATACTACCCAGCAATAAGAAAAGATGAAATACTGACGTTTTCAACAGCTAAGATGGATATTAAGAGTATCATGCTAAGTGAAAAAAGTCAGATAGAAAAGTACAAGAACCATATGATTTCACTCATATGTGGGATATAAAACAGAAAGCAACAAGTGAATAAACAAACAACAGAAACTCCTGACACAGAGAACATTGTTGTGTTACCAGAGATGCAGGAGGTTTGGGGGATGTTGAGAAGATAAAGGGGGTCAAATATATGGTGATGGAAGGAAACTAAACTTCGAGTGATGAGCACACAATGCAAAATATACAGATAATGTATTATAGAATTGTGCGCTTGAAACATAATCTTATTAGCCAATGTCACCCCAATAAATTTGATAATAATAATAAAAGATATACTATACACAGCATTTCCCAAACTCATTTGCTCATAGAAACCTTAGGAACAGATTATCTCACAGGACCAGTGCTCTGAGGAATGTTCGTGCCCAAGAGATGTTTGTGAGGCTTAAAGTGCTGTGCAACAGGGACTGCAGTGTAGGATGAGGAGGGGACACCAACAAGCTGCGCAATGCTGGGGGCGGGATGCTGCCTGAGCACCTCCAGGGTGGAGAAGAGTCCGGGGCCACAGAAGAAATAGGGATGAACAGAGCAGCGTGAACGAACAGGGCTGTAACCAAGCTCTAATGGAGCATGAATTAACCATGGGCTCTGATGACAGACTGTGGTGACTGCCTACAGTATGCCTCAGACAGATAAGCACATGCATGGTCAAGTAACATCTAATGCTTTACTGCACGTCCGTGGCTAGAAACCGCTGCCTTAACTTTACACGTGGTTAAAAAAAAAGATCAAACTCCTCAGCTCCATTTTCAAGGCAGTGATGATGCTTATTCATCTAGAAGTGGGCAGTTTTTATAAAAAGGTTGACTATCCCTGATCTAGAATATAAAGAGGAAGAAGAGAGGAAGCAGTAGTACCTTTAATGGTAGTAGTAGTAGCTAACATTTTCTGAGTGCTTGCTGCATCCAGTCGTGATTTTTTGCACAGCAATTCTATTGCTGTTTTAACAAATGATGTAACAGGGCTTCAAGAGACAGACTTCTGTAAGGTGTCAAAGCTAGTAAGCAGTGCAGCCAGGTTTTGAACCCAGGAACATTTAACTTTGATTTCTAGGCTCCCAACCATTATACCTTTTTGTTTCAAGTGAGTCTTATTTCTCCATCTTAACTCTAAGAACAGAAGACCCATTCTTCTCTCCTGTTTAAATTTCATCTTTCATTCAGGACCTACTCAATACTTGCCTGCTCCAGGGAGCTGTCATGTTCCACCCCACCCCCAGTTCTTTTTCTGAATTCCTGAAGCAGTTACCACTGGCATTACTCATTTTAGCGCAGAATTGCATACTCTTTGGGGTACCTCCTGTGTGAAAACTTTTTCTCTCTCCGATAAGATGAGAAGCTCCTACAGGGTCATATTTCATAGTTCTTTGGCACCCTTCTTCCCACTTAGAATGTGTAGTTGCTGAGTCAACCAAGACATGATATGGAAGGGTGGTGTCAGAGTGACCTGGGTGCAGTCTCAGAAAGCTGTTGATCTTCCTGATTGATTTGGCTGATCTTATTAAGTAGGCAGGTTCCCCTTTCCCATGTCAAGAGAGTGACTGGATAGATGAATAGAAGTACAAACACATACTTAAATGATTAATTAATAAAGGTGCAAATAAATTGTTGGAGTAACAAAATAAAATAGGGATAAAGGTACTTTAGGGGTGGTGTAGAATATTGCGCTCCTCACTCACATTCACCTAACTGCACCAGTGTTAGTCGTTGAATAGCCTCTGGAGAAGTTCATAATAATAAACAGACTTAAGGAAAGAGTCTAACACAGGAAATATAGAAGGCCAAGGGTGTTAATGGCATTCCATTGAAAACAGTGAAAGCAGTTCTTTAAAACTTGAAGGAGCCTGACCAGACAGTGTCGCAGTGGATAGAGCATCGGACTGGGACGCAGAGGACCCAGGTTCGAGACCCCGAGGTTGCCAGCTTGAGAGCGGGGCCCATCTGGCTTGAGCAAAAGCTCACCAGCTTGGACCCAAGGTCCCTGGTTCAAGCAAGGAGTTGCTCAGTCTGCTGAAGGCCCGCAGTCAAGGCACATATGAGAAAGCAGTCAATGAACAACTAAGTTGTTGCAACGAAAAACTGATGATTGATGCTTCTCATCTCTCTCTGTTTCTGTCTGTCCCTGTCTATCCCTCTCTCTGACTCTCTCTCTGTAAAAAAAAAAAAAAAAAAAAAAAAATCTTGAAGGAAAGGGCTGTATGCTTTATTTCCTGAGTGGAGGAATCTATGAATAAATTACGCAATCACTTGAAATAATTGATTTAGATCATTCGAATTCACTCGCACTGCCAGGGGTTAATTAGATCAGATTGTTTTGCAGCCCTCCCCAGCCTTCTATCACTGAATTCTTTTCCCTTTGTATTAATCTATACTTCACTTTTATTGTTGGGTTTTTTTTAATCTCAAGAAATACATGTTTTAATTTCTTTAATTTTAATTAATATGAAGTTTTTCTTTGTTCATAGAGTTAGAAAAAGTTGGAGATAAAAATATTTCTCTAACAAAAAAATCTGTGCTGCTTGTTTATGAATCTTGTTTTCGTTTTCTACTAATCTGTTTGCAAAAAAATAGTGTTGTCTGTGCATAAACCTAGTGCCATGGGAATTATATTGAAAACATGTTTGAATTGCTTGCTTTTACCTGCAGCAACATGAAATTGAATTATAATAGTATAGAGCAATTTGATTGCATGTGTGTAGTCCCAAATAGTGTGTAAGCTGAATATTCATAGATTTTGCTCACCTTGGGTCATATAGAATTAGTCGTTATGACAAATATCCTAAAGTGATACCAAAAAAGTCTTGAATCGAAGAACAAGATTGACTCAAAATAGATTGAAAATATTCTCCATGGTTTAAATACTTGGGGCAGGCTCACCCATTACAGCTTTATAATTTATGTACATTTTTATCTATGAAACAACTTTGATACTTAGGTTTAATCAAGGAATTTATTGATACAGGTATAATCTACTGTAGCCTCACATGCTAAGACAACAAGGACCTTTAAAGTGCTTCATATTCATGTAACGATTTATACAGTGTACTTGATATTGATAGATGTATATGTTAACTCTTAAATCAACTAAATTAACTAACCCCTTAGATATCTAAATCTGTATTTCTATAAAACATAGTCCTCAAAGGGCTTATCCATGACGAAACCATAATTTAGAGATGTTATTATATTGAAAATGTGGTCACAAAGTCATTAAGGGCAAGAATTTCTAATGACAGTTCAGTCTAATTGTCCACCTCACTGGAGAAAAAAAAAACTGATGATAATGCTTTATCATTTATGGCTTAGGAATATCATATTTATAAAAGAAGGCAATAGTCTCACATAGGTGTTAAATATATCAACACTGTGTACTTCTCTAAGCATATTTTAGAAGGTTGATTTTGAAAATAAAATGCTAGTTTATAAGAAAAATACTTAGAAAAGCTTATTTGAGTGAAAAAGAAAAAAAAAACCAAAAGCTTTTTCTTCAGTCCTAGAAGAGATTTAGTATGGATAACATATATAAAACTAAGAGTTTACTTTGGATTACATTGTTTCTTTTTAAATCCAGCAACATCCTAAAAAGGTAATTAATTTGGAAACAACAACATTCTTGAAATAGGATTAAGAGTCCTTGCTTAAGAAATACTTAACCTTCACTCTATATTTTCCACAAATTCTCTGTTATTCAAGAGAATAAAGGAATAATTGATACCTTTAATATCTGAAGAGCTCCTTTTAGAAAATAAATATATATTTTTTAATTTTACTTAGAAAATTAAATTTAACAGAGTGACGTTGATCAATAAGAGTACATAGGTTTCAGGTAAACATTTCTATAGCATTTGAACTGTTGATTATGTTGTATACACATCACCCAAAGTCAAATCATTTTCCATAGCCTTGTATTTGTCCCTCTTTACTCTGTTCCCCTCAACCTTTCCCTATCCCCCTCCTGCTGGTAACCACTTCACTTTTATCTATGTCCATGAGTCTTGGTTTTATATCCTACCTATGTGTGAAAGAAAATAAATAGTTCAACTCAAAATTAGAAAAATATATGATCAGACAATTTACAAAGAAAAAAGACATTCAGTTGACCAATATATATTTAATATGTTCAACCTCATAGGTAATTAATTAAATTTAGATATTTTATTGTAAAACATTGGGAAATATTAAATATACATGTGCTAATGTCACAATACATGTTTGTTAATTATTTAAGTTAATGCCTCTTGACTACAAGGCAATTATATAAGGTACCTTAGCACTCTTTTTATCATTTATCTAGTAATTCCATTTCAAGGAATTATAAAAAAAAAATCAAAGATTTGACCAATATTTAAGTTTAAGGATTTTTGCACTATACAGACTGTTAATCTAATAGATATAATACACTCTTATGCAACAAATAAAACTCTTCAGACTATTTAATGGCATAACAATATTAATGATAAAACATGATTTAAAGAAAACAGTATACAATTGTATCTGTATATACATATGTGTAGGGTGTATGTACACATATGGAAGGAAATTTCAGCAGAAGATTCACACTGATTTGTCTTTTAGTGGAAGTTGCAGGAATAGTTTTTATCTTATTATTTATGCAATCCTGTATATTTCAATACTTTGAATACAAATATGTATTATATTTACAATTAGCATTAAAATAATTTTCAAATAGAATTTAAAAGCATGTAATCCTATCCATGGTCAAAAGAACTAGGGATATTTGAGTACAGAATGGATGAAGGGGGTACAAGGTAAATTGGCTGACTTCCTATCATTGAGAACTATAACCTGGAAGGGAGGATGAGGGTGTTTTGGACAGATGATGAGATGTTAACAGATTTCACACTGATATAATAGTTACATCTCACCAGGTAGCATGGTATTAAATAGCAGCACATTCCTCTGCAGCACCCAGAGACTCCTGAAAACAGTGGTGTAATAAAGAGAACTCTATTGGTCATATTGACATACAATTCACATAGAACCCATTCAGTGACCTAGTGAAGCTATCAGAGACCTCACTCCTTCTCCTTTTCCACCCTGTCATTCTTGATTGTTTTGGCTTTTGTCCTCATATTTTGTTTCTCCAGTTTTCTATACTTTCTGAAATCATATCCAGACCAAAAAACAAAACAAAACAAAAAACAAAGGTCGGACAGGCAGCAGAAGGCAAAAGGGTATTTCCAACATTCTTTCTTTATATCAAGAAATCCAGTATAATCTAAGGAGTGCTGCCCATCAAATTTCTACTTTTATTTCATTAGGAAGGACCATGACATGTCACATACTTTCTAGCTGGAAAGTAGCTAGGGAGAACGAGGTTGTTGGTGACTCTGTCAGCCAACCTATAGTTTCTGCCATCGCTGTACTGGCTGTGAGCTCCTGCTCATGTACAGAATGCAGTCTTCTGCAAGTTGGGCAGAAATTCTGAGTTCTATTAGATCTTAGTCTTTAGAGACTATTATCCCAATCCTATTTTGATAGAATTGTAGATTCCATAGAAAAGTGGTAAAAGAGCAATTACCTGATTCCCTATCTATGGTCAAAGTCAATCCTAACCAACTATATCTAGGCGGGAGCAGTGGACAGGAGTCACAGTTGCTTGAGACAATGATGGTGCCATTTTCAAACCATAGAATCTAGTGAAGGCACAGCATATAGGGAGATGCTCAGATGGAACCACAACAAATCATTTTTTTTCTTATTAATGACCCTAAAGCAATGGTTTTATCTTTATATTTTCATGTCCTGAATGATAAAAATAATTTTTCTGGTTTTGTTAGTGGGCAAGGATTTTTTTTATTATTATTATTACTTTTCTTAAGTGAGAAGCAGGGAAGCAGAGAGACAGACTCCTGCATGCCCCTAGCCAGGATCCACCCTGGCAAGCCCCCTATGGGGCAGTATACTCCACCCATTTGGGGCAGTGCTCCATTGCTAGGCAACCGAGCTGTTTTAGTAACTGAGGCAGGCCATGGAGCCATCCTCAGTCCCTGGGGCCAACTTCCTTCAACAGAGCTATGGCTGCAAGAGAAAAGAGAGAGTTAGAGAGAAAAAAGGGAGAGGGGGAAGGGTGGAAAAGCAGATGGTCACTTCTCCTGTGTGCCCTGACTGGGAGTCAAACCCAAGACATCCATATGCCAGGTCCATGCTCTAACATTGAGCTAAATGGACAGGGCCAGGCAAGGGTATTGTTCTTTCTAATAGTCACTGTAGGCACAAGGCTTAGAATATATGAGCTTTACAAGAACCTAAAAAAGTATCTAAGACATGGAAGATATTATTGGCTCAATAGTATGAAATGACAGCCAGAAATTTGAAATTAATAAATGTTTAATTATTCCTGAAATGTAACCCTATGCCAGTTTTATTCATTGTTACTTTTAGAATTTATTTGAAAATATTATTATGTTTGAAAACAATTTGTATTTTGGGATTAGTTTCCAGTTCACAAGAATTTCTAAGCATGCACAAAGATTGGTAAATAATAATAATAATAAAATTAGTCAATATCTATTAAATGAGAAATTCATACTATATAATTTTGAATTAATTTTTCCAAATGTCTTTAAACTTTTTATAGCAAGAAATATTAATGTCAGAATCGGGGGATGGGGAGTTGAGGGGTTATGTACCATAGACATAGCCCATCGCTTTTCCTCTTACCTTTCTCCGCCAGCAGCTTCAGAGGCCTCAAAGAAATCCCCAATCGAAGGGAAAGAGATTTAAAAATTGCTGCCTGTGACATCACTTTGGACTCAGGGTCTAGCACCTTTCTATTTTTCCTATTAATGTTTTCTATTAGCTCAACCTTGTTCAAGATAATAGATATTTAATCTGTATGTGTAACCGCATACAAATCACATGCAAAAGGGAGCTTGATGTAAATGAGCTTATCTAATAGGTCCGTATCAAACACCAGATCAGTTCACTAGTCTGTGCGTAGAACTTTGTACAGCCCATTTAAGCAAATGGTTGTTCTCTGCACTGGAGAGGTAACCCATAAGTCCCCAAAGTTAATATCCTCTAATACAGTGGTTTGCAACCTTTTCACACTTAGGGACCAGTGGAAATAGGAGACATATTTTGGGGACCACTAAGACAGAAATCACCCTGAGCATAAGCGAATTCTACTAAGATCAGTGGGTCTAGAATCTTCATACAGCATCACAATGATTAACTCATTCACAGATAAGCACCACCCGTGGACCAGCTGTTGAAAAACACTGCTCTAATAAAAAATGAGCCCGGATGACAACTTTTCAAAATCTGTTATATACTAGGAGCCTTAGTTTTGCACCGTTTGTGTATTGAACAGACGATAGTAGATTCTGGACAGAAATATAGACAGTATTATATACTTCAGTTCATGCCAGAAGAGGAACTGTTTGATAGCACTATGGTAGCCAAGAACAGAAGCAGCTATACAATCACCAGCCCGGAACTAGGTGCCAAAATTAATTCATGCAGGAATTAACTGGTTGTCATCTTAGTGTGAGGTCCACAAGCTCTAGAAATGCATGTGAAAATACTAGGTAGCTCAGGTTACTAGATGTTGAGGTTTATTATTCAATTCTGGGCTGGTCAGTTACCATAACTTAATGAGAAAAAAACACTGAGTAATGGGTGAGTGTTGGCACCCAGCCGGCCAGCTCACAGGCACTTGAAGAAGTGCTATGAAGAGAGCAGGAGGGTATTCAGAAACACGAGCCCTTCACGTGACTTGGATTTAACAGGCTTACTTGTCACGTGTAGGTGACACACAGCTTGGTGGGTTATCTAATGCATTGGATGACAGAATCAGGATTCTAAAAGATCTGAACAGAGAGAACTGATGAGCTGCAATTCAGGAGATTAAATTTAATAGGGATCAATGTAAATTCCCGTACATGGGTTCAAAAGAAAGAAGCAACTGCCTCCTGTCTTACTCCCATCCAATTCCCTTTTCACGCTGCAACCTGGGTGATCTCTTTAAAACACAAATCCGATCATGTCACTTTTTTGCTGAAAATCCCTTAATAGTGTCCTATTGCTCTCAGGGTAAGGACAAAACTCCTTATGGGTTTTTGCGATCCCCCTGATGGGCCTCTTCCTTTCTCCTTCACCTGGTCTCTCCCTAGTCTTTCTTTCATGCTGAGCATGCCAGTTGTATGAAAGACATTTGGGTTCTATGTGTGCGACCCGATTTGGGGCTTTCATATTTCTTCTGTCCAAACCCTATATAGCTCCAGGTCTCAATGTAAAGTCAGAAATTATGTTTAGTCTCTTCACTACCTATTTTCAAGGTTCCCTGATCATCCTTCTATCAGTCAACAAATATTTATTGAGTGTCTACTGTGTCCCAGGCACTGTTCTAGACCCTGGGAACAAATTGATGGACAAAACAGGGCCCACGTCTCCATAGAGCTTCTGTTCTAGTGAGGAAGGTGGCAGGAAGTGATGAGTGTTTTACAGAAAAGTGAAGCAGGAGGAGATAGAGACAGAGAGTTGGGGTGGGGAAGCCCTACCTTCGGTGAGGGATCCAGCGAGGACCTCTATGGTGCGATGTCTGTGGAGATGAATGGAGGATGTTGGTGAACTTCGTGTAGTCTGGGAGAACAGCATACAGTCAGGGTGGGACAGCCTGTCCCAAAGCCCTGAGGAGGAATTGCAGTGAGACCAGAATGGGTGACAAAAGGATGCCTAGCAAGGGGACAGCTGTGCAGAATGAGCTGCGAAAGGCCCCAGGGACCAGCTCAACCTGGGCTCGGAGTCTGTGAGTGTTTAGATTTTCTTCTAAATGGGGTTGGAAGCTATTAGGAGGTTTTGAGCAAGGGACTGTCTTGATTAAGATTTTTGTTTTGTCTTTGTTTTAAAAGAATTACACTGGCTTCTGTGTTGAAAATAATCTCTAGGGCATAAATGCAGAAACCCAAAGTTCGGCCCAGGGGTTATTACCTCTGTCAAGGTGAAAGCTGATGGTAGCTTTGTTTAGGAGGGCTTGGCAATACTTCTCACACTGTTTGCGATAAAAATACAACACACTGCTGAGACAGGGCTCAAGGCGGCTGGGTTCTCTTCTACAATCCCAGTGCCTAGCATGACGCCTGGCACACCAGTGGCTCTCCAGTGGTATTTGTTGAACAAAGTCCTGGTTTAACAGGAGTTAATGTAAAAAGGACTTTAGGATTTTAGTTGACTGTACACTTGATGAGCCAACAACAGTGCAGTTTGGCTGCCAGAAAAGCTAATGCTATCATTTTTTTTTTCCACTGCTCTGACACCTGAGGAATATAGTCCATGCCTCTACTTGGTAACAATTTCCAGGTGTATGAGACTCGAAACAACTTAAGAAATTTTTATTTCTTACTGCTGAGAGTATCAACAAGCACCTTTAAGAGACATCATGTGCTCTTCCATGTAGTTTGTTAGGAAATTCTACTTTTAGTAAGTAGAGGTGACTAGTGAAATACATATAGTTCTTGATCATAAAGCCATTAGCAGAATCTTACTTCTCAGACTCACATAGTAGAAGGAATCTGTACTTTGAAGTCAGGAACCCTTGAGAGCCCAGCTCTCCCACTTGCTGACTTGATGCCGTCACCCCATCGAGCCTCAGGTACCTGCTCTGTGAAGACTGTAATGCCTTTCTCACAGAACTTTTGTGAGGACCAAGCGAGATGACGTGTTAAAAGGCTTAGCACGACTTCTGACACATGTAAGTTGGTAACAAGTTTTAGTTTTCTTTTTCCTTTTCCCTGCTAAAGATAGAATCACTATTTGGAAATGTATATTATAAATAGTGGAATGAGAGGTGTGTTGTTTCACTTGCTAATAGAGAATAATGGTTGTTGTGTGACTTAGAGGACAGCCTGAGCCCTTACTTTCCAGTATCACAAAATATTTATCAAGGGTCTAGGAAACATGGGAGTTTTCATAGTCTGAATAGTAGAAATAATCCAACGTTGTTAGATCCCAAAAATTTACAGAAAGAAGACTGCTGGGAGGGATCTCACATGGGTCGTGTTTTCCTTGCCATACAAAAAAGGACGGAGACTCTACACAACTAATCATTGAGGACCTTTGTAATCTGTAACTGTTTACCATGTAAAGATGATTAAAATACTATCTTTGTCTTCATTGAAGTTGTACACACATCAACATAATACAAAATAGATAGCGGTGTGTTTGCTTGGAGGCAAAAATGAAGTGTTCTGGAGAAACAGATGAAGAGACTGCCCTACAGGAAGGAGGCTATAATGGGGAGCTTGGCCCACGAGGGGTGACAGCATTCATACATGTGAGGTTTAAGGCATTTCCAGCTAAGGATAAAGGCAATGGGATAAACCAGGAATCACTTTATACAACTTTAATAAAAGCTGGATAAAGGAAAATATAATGATAAAGGTAAAAAAAAAAAGTTCAAACCTGAATATAAGACTAGAGAGACGATCGTTTTCTAGGCAGTTGATTTACTGAAGGATTTTGGTTAGGTTAGAAAAATGATGAAAGTGATGTTTAGCTTGGGAAATCTGGGTAGAGTAAACGAGATGTACAGTAGGGTTGGGGATGTGGAGGTAGGTCAAGAGCAAGTTGGAAGCAGTTTCCAAAGTTCAGCCATGAAATAGAAAAGGCCTGGGATCCCGTTAGGATCCAGAAGGAGGACTTGCGACTGTTGCTCATGGATATCCCATGTGTGCTGTCAGGATGGGAACATCCCAGAGCCCAGACCTGGCTTCCTCTCAGTTCACCAGCTCAGCTGCATCTCTCTGTGGCCCTATATTCCAAAAAATGTTTAAAGTGCATATTTTTAGCCTTGATTTCATGATATTCTTATTCAGGAGAGAAGCAGGTAATGGAACTTCCAATAAAGATCACTCTTCGTCACTGATCAAATTCTTAGCTTAGTGTTCTACCTGTTACACTTCGGGTTTGAGTTAGCAAGGTATCTTAGGACCATTGGTTCTATGACTTAGGAAGCTATGGTTTTAAGGACAAAGGTGTTTCAATTCATTAAATAATATAGTTATTTTGCAACTCATTCCAGAGTAATTAAATAATACCATACCATTACACTTATTGTAAGAGTTATATCATATTTTTTCATATCTGAGTTGAGGAGGTAGGGCTGAGAGTCGAAAGAAAGCAAAGTGGTTAGAGTGCACCTACCAGAGAAGAAAGAACTGCACAGAGAGCAAACTCCAGAAATATTTTGGGAGTCAGTCATCACTATTATGTTCAGAGTACGGCTCAGAGCGTGCCTGTCAGGAGACTACCCAGGCCAGGAAAGTCACTCCCCAAAGGATCCAGGAAGAAGTACTGAGAGCTCACATCTGATTCTTTTGAGAAAAGACAGTATGTACTGACTGGGTTTAAAACAAATTAATTCGAGAATTTATGAGGAAATAAATGATTTGATTTCCCTAGTACTCTTTCATGAGATAAAGACAGTAGCATAAGAACATACAAAAGCTATTGGATTTTCCTAATGTTAGATTTAAGCTCCCCCGAGGTTCATGAAGAAAGAAAGGGAATTATAAAGAGATGACTGAAAAGTTGTGAGCATAGGAGTAGCTGGATAACGATGAGGGAACGGGTCCTCGTTTTTATCCGGGGACATCCTGGCTGAGAGAAGCACTATAAAATTAGAAGAAAAGTCAGCTGCTGAGTTCTAACTATGTTGTTGTCAGAACAGCAACAAGGCCAGGGAAGAGCGAGGTACTTTGGGGAAGCTTGCTTAGAGAGATGATGAGACAAACATATGCATCATTATCATGTACTAATTCCCTAACCCCTTTTTCAGCAAAAGATGTTTATGATATTTTGTTCTTTCTGTTGTTTGTTTTCAAGAAAAGGAAGAATTTTTCAACACATAAAAATGCATACTCAGAAAATCTCCCTAAAGAGAAACAGTGCCAGATAGTCATCGATAGAAGAAAACACTATAAATCAATGCAGTAAAGGAGAGAACTTAATTTACAACTTTAAACAGGTTTGCCTTCCTTAAAAGTTCTGGAAATCAATCAGGGGCACAGAAATTGATCTGCTAAAAGAGAATAAAATGGATTCTTAATATTGGCAACTACATCAACATTTTTTTTTTAAGTTCTGAAGGAGCAACTCTTGGAAACAAGTTTATTAACCATTAAGGAATTACCTGATATTTAGTTTTCTAGCAATCTATTCAAAGAGAAGTATTTATGGCCTCAGCAGAAGATGTATTTTTGCTGTGCCAAACATCACCTTAAAAACTGCAGTGTCTATTATGTCAAAGATATGGAAATCAAAAATTAAATGAAATAGAGCTGTCTATGTAAAAAGCAAGCATTGCATCATATTTTAGAGTGCTGCTTTACTTCAAAGTATCTCAGTGTGAAGTAGTGGGATTCTGAACACATTTGCATATTCCCCATCCCTGTCATAGGGTTGGCATTCTCAAAAAGAATAACTGTAGCTGATGGCAGTCTTTATCTGAAGAGATTTGTGCATGCTAGCAATATACCCTCTTCTGTCAGCGGAAGAAGAGCATATGGGGCCCATTAGCCCACCAAATCTGCCACTGTTCTGCAAATTTTTATTAAGCAAGTATGGTTCCTAATAGTCACTTACATTATGGAATGCGTATCAAATGCTATCAATAAGCAAGGGGATTATTTTCCCCCAGTGAGAATGCATTTGAACTTATAAGAAGGCTTGACAAAAGAATAAAACACATTAAGTGATCACTATATTAATATAAATGTATCCTACTGGGAAGCCAATATGTTTAAGTATTATATGCACTTTAATGTTTGCCACTAATAAGTTCTCAGAGTGCCACCCTTTTCACTGATTTTCTCCCCATATATTTTTTTATTTAAGGTTTCTCTTCCATACAGTGAACCTGGTTGAAATGAAAAGACAATGTCTGCTTATCTGCACTTTTTAAAAAGACACCATTGATTTTGAGCAGTTCTAATTAACTCAAGATAACTAGAAACATAGGCGAGCATGCTACTCTGTTTTCTGAGCAACCAGAGGTATTCCTGAACCAGAGGACAAACCCTGAAATTAACAAACATCCAAAGTAAAGAGCATCCTCTTTATGAAGCACCTTTCAGTAATTACATCAAGGGGTGCCCATCAGTCTTGAGTAGAGTACCAGGAAGCATGTGCTTAGTATAGAAATCCCATTATCTAAATAAATCCAAAGATGTCCCAAGAGAGACAAATCCATAGTACCCTCTAAGTATTTAATAACAGTTACAATAAAAATGTCTGCATTTCATCTTCAGAAGGATTCGACATTTCACTAATATCTCTTAAATTACTGTAATATCCCTTTAAGGTAATCCAGAGCAAACAGTACCATCCCTTGGGTAAAACGGAAGGGTAAGAAAGGCAATATAATAGGCTATGGAAACTTTAAAAAGAAAGAAAAAACACTCTGTCTTCAGAACTAGAACAAGAAACTTTGGCTCTTGCTCCACCCACATTTTTTTACTTGGTACTTTTGGTACCTTACCATTTTGGAATGAAAGACCTTTCCCACACCCAGCCCACTCATTTTCAATCTCTTATAAATAAGGTCTTTGTTCAAAATGACACACCTGTCATAATCATCTTGCTACTGTTCGAATTGCTGAGCTATCTAAATATTATGCAGTAAAATGACTAGACTTAAGCTCCAGCCCCAAGAGATAACTTTATAGCAGCTCTAAGGTAATGTGAGTTATAAAGGAAGTTGAGTGTTAATTATAACACTTGTCATTTAAAAAAAAGTAGATGGTGTGTGTAATTTTACCTCATTTTCTCATTTACTACTGTTACTTAAATCACTTCCCAGTACTACACATGTGCATAAAAGATGATTGTTCCCAATTTAATTTTTTAAATGAAATGTATTCTATTAATTAAGTCTTACAGTTCCCTCTCTTTTCTATTATGTTTATTCATTTGTCTCCTGACCTAAAGATAGTATCTGTGTCAGTGAATATTTTGGAGAGAGACCCCTAACTTATATGCCTATCACTCATTTGGATTTTCCACATTGTTTTTTAAAATAGCTTATTAGTGTTCTAAAGAATTCTAAATTGTCTTTTAAAATAATGATAAGTATTCCGACTAAGAATAATAGACATTATGCACTCCAAAAAGTTAAGAAAGTAAGATGTTTAATCTAATATGACTGGGAATTTTTCAATACTTAAATTGGCTTAGATTTCATGGGATAACTTATGTCTGTTAAAAAAAAGAAGACACCCTCTCCAGTTGGCTCAGTGGTAGTGTGTTGGCTTGGTGTGTGGAAGTCCTGGGTTTGATTCCTGGTTGGGGCATGCAGGAAAAACATCCATCTGCTTCTCCACCCATCCCTCTCTCACTCCCCCCCTCCTGCAACCATGGCTCAATTAGAGCAAGTTGGCTCCAGCCACGGAGGATGGCTCTGTGGCCTCTACCTCAGACACTAAGAAGAGTTCCGTTGCTGAGCAACGGAGCAATGCCCCAGATGGGCCGAGCATCACCCCCTAGTGGGCTTCAGGTAGATCCCAGTTGGGGCTCATGCAGGAGTCTGTTTCTCTGCCTCCACTCCTCTCACTGAATTAAAAAAAAAGAAACCCTACCATTCTATACCATATAGTCTGAGTATTACATTTTATTTCCTTTGCCTTTTTTCCTCTACAGAGGAACTAGAAACTAGGTACACCAGGAGGTGTAACTTGCTCTGAGTGTCCATGAGGTAATAATTAAAAGTGCCTAGTGCCCTGCCTGAAGCATCATATACTCTCAATTATGTTCTCCTGTGCTGCTTTATAATCCCAGGCAAGTTATATCATAGGGACTACTACCATCCTCAGTTTTCATTTATCAGTTTTCATTTATTGAGAAATATGTAGCTAGCCCTGTGCTCAGTGCTTTTGTATATATTTTTCATTTTATTCCCACAACTCTCTGTGTAGTGTTTTTATTTCATTTTTCGTGTGGGGAAACAGAGGTTAAAGAGAGCTTTGTAACTTGCCTGGAAAAACTGGGATTCAGCCCACATCTATTTTATTATTAGCTATTATGTTATTCTGCTTTCTATTTAGTTTCTCATTAATAATAATTATAATAGGTAATGTTTCCTAAGCAATTACTATATGATCTTCTAAGTACTTTGCATAAGCCTACACATGTAATTTTTACTTCACACCTGTGGAGTAAGCCATATTATTCTCATTTTATATATGATAAAATTGAAGCATATAAAGTTAAATTAAATTGCCTACAACTAGTAAATTACCAAGTCAGTATTTTTTACTCAAACTGGTGATTTTTCATCTGTGAAATGGGAATAGCTATTTTAGGTTGAACCCACTAAAATTGTAGATTTCCAAACATGTTAAACAAAATTATAGCGAATACTTATTATACTGGTCACTACAGAAAGATTTCTGATAATAACATATATTCAAATAAAAAGGATAATAGTTTTCTAACATATAAATGTTTGTTAAGTCTTTATGTTACTGATAATTCCAAAAAATGTAACATCTCTTTTGTGACTCATCACTGTTACCATAGAGTAGTGAAGAAGGTCATGTTTCACTTCTGGGTCCTGTCCTCCACTTATGACGCATGCCTCAGTTTTTTGTCCATAAAGTAAGAATAATAAGACCTATCTATCTTTATAGGTCATTGTGGGGAGTAAGTGAATTATGAGATATAAAGTAAATAGGACAGAACCTGCGATGATTAGAACTCAATAAAAATTAGCGACTAGTATTTTTTAGTCATTGATTATTTTCCATATTTTTCTATTTATACTGTAGATTCCATGTAAGTTTTTTTAGACTTGGGAAAGACAGAAATTGGCCCCAGAAACAGAGCCTAATAAGTACAAACGGATGTGAACTGGAAGTACAAAGAAAACTCTAACAAAATGTTTAAGCCAGTGGTTCTTAACATTTTTGAGGTACCGAACCCACCAGTTTCATATGCGCATTCACTGAACCCTTCTTTAGTGATAAATAAAATATGATCTTTTTTTCCAAATTCAAGACATAGGTATATGTTTTTTTACTGGTGCACAAAATGAGCCGTGCATGAACATCACCTTGCTCAAAGAACAAAACCAACAAAGTGCATGAACTCACAACAAATTACGGTATTACTTTATTCTGGCCTCTGCGGCAGAGACTTCTCCGAACCCCTGAGACAAACTCATCGAACCCCTAGGGTTTGATAGAACCCAGGTTAAGAACCACTGGGCTAGGTTTATCAGATACAGAAGTTCAGCATTGAGTGTATATATCGCTATTATGTTCACAGCATTTTACTACGTATTACACATCTCTAGGCCCATAAATTTAGTTTTACTTTTTGCATATATGGAGACAATAACCCAGTTTGAAAAAAAACAAAGTATTGAAAATTAAATTATAATTATAGAAGTCTAATAAATATATATTTCTCCATAGCTATCTTTAAAATATCTACCAGAAGAAATTAAGTGCCCCAGGTAGACTGGGGAAAATTATTCTTAAATCCTTCCCAGTAAAAGATTTAACTTATTATAAATCTATATTAATTTATTTTTTTAAAGATGGCTGATTTGCAAGCAGGCTGATCCTTGTCTCTTTTGTTTCTTCTCAGTGCCAGATGAAAGCAAAGTCCATTCACTGGCCGGACACAAATTGGGTAAGAAATTCCTTGTAACTGATATTCTCCTTCCTGGAAATCACTGGCTGTGTTTGAGTAGCAGTTGGAACCTCTTCCCATCCCTAGTCACTGAAAGGCTTACTAATTAATACGTGAGATTTCTCTGACTTCCATGAAGATGAATTATTGCTTGGCTCTGTGTGTAGTGGCATAATGTATGCTGACTCAAAACGTTCGAGAGGAAAGAATAAAGGTTTCCAAAAGAATTACTGTAAAACCCAAAAAATCTTAAGCCTGTATGCCAGCTGAACACATAGAAGAACAACAAAATTCTAAAGAAACCCCAAGAAAGTTTGAAAATTTTTCCCATGATGACTTTCACATTAAAATGATTGGACGGAGTTTCAGAAATAAAACATTTTGCTCTTTGTTTTTCTCCTCCAAAAAGATTAGTCTTTTTGCCTGTCATCAAAGGGGAGTGTACCCAAGATGACTGTATTTATCATTCCTTAGACTCATGAACAAGCTCCCTGGAGGTTCTCTGGAAAGTCCACAAGGATCTCTGAGTGTTGCTGGTCTTCCTCCATTATGTGTGAGAAACCCTCAGGTCTAAACTCCAAGCTGTTTATTCAGTGCCAAGTTGCCAGCTCTCTGTTCCTTTGCCTTCCCTTCATCATTTATTCAGATTAGTTGAAAACACTTAAAGCTACTAGGCTAGTAAACACCGCAGTAACGGTTGTCTTCTAGCAGTTCATTATTTGGGGGGGGGGGAGGGAGGAATATCCATTTTACTCTTAGAATCACCCCTCCAAACAACTGAACGGTTATAATTTGTTGACACCCCTCTGTTTCTGAAACAAAGAAGTCTTTCCCACCACCAAGTGTTTCCTGTGTTTATATGGCAATTATGTTTTCAGCAGTAAGTGGCCTTGATGCCTCATTACCTCCATCATGTTCCAGGACAAGATTATGACTTTTTCTCCCTTTTATTCTTTCTCCAGATTCTCTAGTGATAACAGCAGGGAAGGACTGGTTCACAACTCTTAGATTTTTCTTTTCTTTTTTGTTCCTTATAAAGAGCCTAAGAGGTTAGATCATTGTAAAAGAAAAGATTTCTGTGGGAGCGATAAACAGGCACATGCTGCTTGTTTCTGTCACTGTCGTCCATTACATTCTCTACTACTGGAGAGAATTTACTGGAAATATTTTTAGGAGTCTGAGAAGGAAGTTCTCATGATCAAGGAACCCCCGGGATGCCCTGTATTGTTTTCATCTGAAATGCACGGGGTTGCTTGTAGTTAGTTCTCCTACATACTAATACTTGATGATTAAAGCCTTGTTTTGTACTGGGATAGGCTTCAAGGTACAAATTGGAAAAAGTTTTGAAGAATGTTTATCAATCTGGTTTTTGAAAAGGACCCAAGGATAACACTTTCTGGCTTTTTCCAAAAAATCAAATCTTTTCTAATATTCTTAATTTCCAAACACAACAGTATTAGCCAATAACTAAAAGTTACTGTCAATCTTTTTAAATGAGAACATCGTTAACTTAGGATATTACTGTGATACTTAAGGTAAATTTGAATGATATGTTTTATATAGCCTGATATAAAAATGTTAATAAAGAATTACTCTAAATACAAAACTTATAATAGTCTGCCATATTTTTTTAAATATCAAAATAGCATTAATTTTAAATTCTCTTTTTTTTTTACAGGGACAGAGAGTCAGAGAGAGGGATAGATAGGGACAGACAGACAGGAATGGAGAGAGGTGAGAAGCATCAATCATTAGTTTTTCGTTGCCATTGCGACACCATAGTTGTTCATTGATTGCTTTCTCACATGTGCCTTGACCGTGGGCCTTCAGCAGACTGAGCCACTCCTTGCGGGAGCCAGTGACCTTGTGTCCAAGCTGGCAAGCTTTTGCTCAAGCCAGATGGGCCCGCACTCAAGCTGGCGAGCTCGGGGTCTCGAACCTGGGTCTTCTGCATCCCAGTCCGACACTGTATCCACTGAACCACCACCTGGTCAGGCAATAGCATTAATTTTAAAGCTGTAATATATATTAATTGTAAGCCCCACAAGGCAGCTTAACTTTAGTGATTGATAGAAATATAGTAATAACAGTCTCTATATTACTTACATGAGCCATACTGTTTGTTTACATACATCAGATGCTTTAAAGAAGATTTTGGGGTTATAATGAACTCTCATTACAATATTCACTATTCGTATACTTTTAAGTACTTTCATATCCTATCACAGTGACATTGAGTGTTTAATTGGCCATCTGTGGAACCAGTGCAAATGCTGAAAACAACCAGAAACTTGATAATTTTAGAACAACAGCAGCATATGATAAAACACAGTGAAGAGGGCTAAACAATCCCCTAAAATTATACACTTTACAGTTAAATTGAAAGCACTCTGTAAAATATTATTGACAGTTTTGAGAAAATACAAAATAGCATTAAAGAAAAATATGCTACTAACATTGTGAGTTTTTATACTTCAAGAATATGCCCTCCGCCTGACCTGTGGTGGCGCAGTGGATAAAAGCGTCGACCTGGGAACACTAAGGTCGACAGTTCAAAACCCTGCACTGGTCTGGTCAAGGCACATATGGGATTGATGCTTCCAGCACCTCCCCCCTTTCTCTCTTTCTCTCTCTCTCTCACTCTGTGTCTCCTCTCTAAAATGAATAAATAAAAAGAAATTAAAAAAAAAAAAAGAATATGCCCTTCCCCATGCTCTATGTTTATCTCCTTTGGAAAACTAGTTTTGATTTGTAATGATCCTCAGGAACTCATCCCTCACATACAAGACAACCCTCTCTGTGCTCATCATTTTTGTCAAGCAATTTCTCAGTAGGTTTTGGTGGCGGTGGTGAAGAGGATTAAGGAGCCTTTGAATTCTGTCAACCTCTTTTAGATAGCAAATCACTTTTAAAGGTTACCCAATATATAACTATAGTCTCAATCTGCTGCAGTCTGTGACTACTAAGATAGTTACCAGTTTGAATTGTAATATCTAATATTCCATGATAATACTTGTTACACCAGTGTCGAAAGGAATCATTCAGCTTCTTGTGGGAAGACATGATGCACACATCCCTTCCCCAAATTCTTTCTCCAAAATAGTTAGGTTTAAAAAAAAAAGTGATTTCTCTTTTGCTAAGAAGAAAGAGTTTCTCCCTCTGTCTACTTTTAATTATAGAGATGTGGACAGTTCTCATGCTATCCAAGACCATCAGAAAGTTAAATTGTAAATGCTGACCTAAATCTATCATCTAGCCTCTTATTCAGGATGATATGCAACATTTTAATAAATTCATCTGAGTTAAAATTTTTTCTGCATCAGCTACTTAGTGTGGAGAGAGCCATTTCATGCCAATTTCCATCTGTTGGCCTGGCTTGGATACCTCCCAAATCTTTGAGAATATTTTTGGCACCTGTTCCTTGGCTTGATCTTTAAATGGTTGCTTCCTCGGAGCTCAGATCAAATCAAAGTCTCAGGTAAGATAATCTTTCTAACATTTTTGGCCTAAGATGTAGTGTTTCCTTACCCCTTCTGAAAGCAATCCAGTATCCTCAAAACTCCTCTGATGCCCTATCTCTGGGGCTTCCCTTGGCAATGAAGCTCATACTTTGGCAAGAAGGAAGGCAGTATGATCCTCCTCTTTATAACTGTGCGGGTTCCTTCTCCATGTATAATAGGTTTTCATGTCTATGGAATGGAGAGACCTACCCAGAGAAGTCAGGAGCAAAATCTTGCCTTTCATTTGGTTCTTTTATGAAAAATCACAAGTTTCAGAGTACCTTGAAGAGCCAATAAGGTGTCTGTCACCTCTTTGCCTAGCTGTCTCACTTACTGAATTCTGACAAAATCCAAATTTTAGCCATGCAGAGGGAAAACAACAACTTCAGCAAAGATATATTTTAAACAATAAAACCAATAAGTATTGATTTATATTAAATATTCTAAGGGAACATTAGAATCCAGAGAAAATGGCATCAAACTTGGTATGGCTTTTAAAAAAACGTGCTTTAATTTTGACTACGCAGTCTCATAAACTATGTCTGAGAAGGAGTAATTTTCTTTTTTTTTCTACCTAGGAATCGACTACTAAACCAATAGTTTCATGCTCCTCAGACAGAAAGGACATATAAATTTTACTTTTTCCCTGTGTCTTCATTTTTTGTTGTTTTGATTTACTGCTTGGAGCTGTTTTAATATGTATTGACTGTCTGCAAAGATCTTTGCTGACCCAGCTCTTTAGGATGATGCAGTGCTGAAGAAAGCCGATGAGTTCTTCTTTACGAGCTCTGACACATTAATTAGCAAAATGGACTAAAAAGCTTTCCTATTTCTATTTTAATTTCTTATATCCTCAAACACCTGTCTATAGAGCTGTAAAACAGGCAAGTCTGTAAAAGTAATGGTTGGCAGTAAGTCCAGACCTTTTCTGAGACAAGTTTATCAATTAATGAGCAAGTACGCATTTACAATCTATGGGGATATACCTCTATGTGAGGTACCTTGCAGCCACTAGGTAAGGTGACATTTTAACATGTTTTACTGATGAAACTGAAACTCAGGGCATTTAAGGACTAGGTCTCTCAACTGTTAACTAGTGGATTTAGGATATGAACCCAGATACTATATGATTTGGGGCATATCATTTTCCATTAGCGCGTGCCTCACGGTCCCAGGAATTTCTGACGGTCTCAGCACAAATATAAGAGTAAGAGAAAATTCTAGTTGGAAGACATGATACACATATCAAGATATCTGATAAAACCTTATTCGCCTTTTGTAACCTCAGCCAGCTGGGAATACAATAGGTATAGTTTCCCTAACAAACTGCTGTAATTCAGTGAGCAGGAAAGGGACATCTGATCATTCTCACCTCTATTTCACTGCATGTGTGTACAGATGTACATGAGAATGAATGTGTGGGCCAACCTAAGATGTGTATGAGAAAAAATATGCATGTGATGTGTATTCTTATGGCAAAGGTTGAGAGTGTAATATGCAAGTTGCTAACGTGGCAGACCTTACATTGTATGCTAAATGCATTCTGTGTAAACTTTAAATCTAGAATGTTCAAATGTGGCCAATGCAATCTCTGGCTCATGGCAAAAGAATAGAGCTCTTTAAAACATAAGGTGATTGGATAGTTACTTTAATACAAGAGCAAAGTGTTATGAAATGACATTTCATAGATTTTGTTGAGTCTTGGTAGTCTATAGTTTTATAGAATATCTAAATTAAAATATTTATTTAAATTTTGGAACACCAACCATGGTCATTTTTCATATGAGTCTTCTAATTGGATTGCTGTTTTTCATGACTTCTATTATTGTTGATGAGGAATAAAATTTGGAGTTAGTGTTTTTAGTGGAGTTGGTGCAAATCAATGGAATTGAACTCTGTCTCATATCAATTGGTTAAGGTAAATAGCATGATTATCTATTTGGACAAACATCTTTACTGGGTACTTTCAAAGCTTTTGTCATTTGTTATATTGGATAAATATATCTTTAGACACAAGAAATATATACATTTCTCACATGTTCAAGCTTTACATTTTCATGGACTCAGGAAGATATCATTTAAAAATTAGTAATAAGTCTAGGATTCTCCTATACAAACTTGATTATGAAGCAACCCTGGTATTTTTTACATTGCAAAGGTTACTGTATTCTCTAGTCTCTAAAATTCAATGAATCAAATTGATTTAGAAATTAAGGTGTCTTTTCAGAAGTGAGAGAAGATTCTTCACTACTTAAATATGGTATAGGTGTATGTATCTCTGATTTTTATGAGTAAATAGAGACTATAATTTTTTTTGCAAATCAAATTTTAAAAGTAATTATTTCAGTTCCACTCAGGTTTATTAAATGCCCACCCTGTGACAGATACTATATTAAGTGCTGGAGATACAAAGTGATATAAAACATGGTATTTGCTTTAGAAAAGAATGTTTATAATAAATGATAGAGGAGAAAGACATATAATTACCTGATTAGATATTTGGTACCTTCATGTGAAAGTGCTCAGGGCAGAAATCTCACAGAGGAAATATTGCTTGATTCTTCATGGGATTGGGATCGGCCATCATGTTTCAGAGGAAAGTGCTTCCATTGCAGGAACTGAAAGGTCAATAAAACTTTGAAAAATAGAAAAGGTCACTGAGTTAACACCTTTCAGGCTTATGGAAAGTCACAAAAAACATGAAACATCATGGTATGCTCACAAAACTATAAGCAATTCACTGAGTCAGGAAAGCAAAGTCAAGAATAACAAGGGGCAAGTTGGGAGATATCAGATCTTAGGGAACTCCTACCAAATGAACAAAAACAAACAAATAAAAAAGCAAGGAAAATTGTTGAGAGACCATTGCAGTCATCCAGATAAGAGATTATATACCTGGAAATTTAATGGGTTAGCAATGAGAATGGAAAGAAAAATAAATATTTAGGAAATAAAGACTTACCTGCTGTTTTTTTTTTTTTTAATTAAACTTAGTGAGTGAGTGAGGAAGAGGATCCAATTGAATTCTCAGTGAATCAGTCAGCTATTGCTATAACCATTTTGCATAATAAAACACTAAATATTTATTTTTTGATTATGTTTCTTCATATAGGCAGTGTTGGGCAGATACAATATATTATACTCAGTTAAAGATGGCACTGCCCACGTGGAAGCCCGTCGCCCAGGTGATAATATTAACTGTCTTTCTTGCTTGAGATGGGCATGATTATATTAATGTGTGATGGAGGTAGGCTGTGGGCAGGCAGGATCCTTGTAGCCTGGGGCTTGGTTTTAGGACTAAGCCTTTCCCACCCTTTTTGATGTGGGGTGGTGCACTCTCATGACGAATTCCATTATGCCTCAGATAAGTGACTTTGTATCAAAGACTTTTTATTTGTAAATTGGATTAAAGGTTTTGATTTCTACACTATAAAGTGGGACAGACCGGGAGCTTGCTCTCTCTGGGTTCCTGAGATTAGCATTAGAGAGGAGAGCAAAGTAAGGTCATGTGGAGGAGAGGAGAAGCAGCCAAGATGCTGGAGTACTGAAGGAGAAGCCAGTTTGTATAGAGTTTGTGCAGAGAGAAGGAGATGGGGAACAGAGGTGAATAAGGCTGGTGAGGTTAGAAACCTTTGATTCTAGGAAACTCTGATAAGTCAGTAGCTTTGTGAGAACTTAATGAGTGGATTTTGGAGCCCAGTGTGTTTTTTTACTTGCCCCCAGGTACAAGCTAGGATTAAAGCTAATGGCTCACCAGTTCTTGACTCCGTTGTTTTATTACCGTCTGTCCAAATCCAATGCTAACCTGCACAGGCCAAGCGGCTGTGATGGTGGCTGTGGCTACTGGCTTTACAGGTGGGGATTTGCTTATCTCAGAGGTGTTTGCTTGAGCTTAGCCCCACCCTACAGTTTAGGTCCAGGTTTTTTGCATGTGTCTCTTATCTTCCTTGGATCAAGGGTTTCCTGAGGCAAATACTTTTGATAACATGGGTGATAAAATGGAAATAGGGTAGATAAAGAGGGAATGAATGAGCTACCTGCCAGAGCCTTTTAGGGACATGAAGGCAAATGTAGCAGGAGGGAATAATAAGCAGGTGTAGAGGGAAGTATGGCAGGATGGCATGAGCAGTGAAGGATGAGGGTAGAAGAACACACACTTGAAAGTGGAAAGGACAAATAAGGGAGAAAGTTAAGCCCCCTCCAAACCCAGACCTCCATGTACAGGTGAGAAGGAACAGCTTCAAATGAGAGGGCTGCAGGAGAAGAAGTCTTGGTGGAGAGTTAGATTTCAATTAAGGCTAAAGTCAGGGGGTGGGGTTCAGAGAACAGTTTGAAGGTGAACAGTGATGGAGGCACTCAAGGAGGCAAGGTGGAAGAGTCTGGGCTGGAGGGAAAGTGGGACAGTGAGTCACACAGGAAGATGGACAAAATAGTGGAAGTTGACAGATTAAGAAAGGAATGACCAGGCATCTCACATCTTGGGGAAGGCTGAGGATGGCAGGAGTGACTGGCCTTTTTGTTTTGATTGCTCTGCAGTTGCCAAGAGAATTATTTTTCACTCTTTGGTGAATGGAGAAAAGGCATGGCCAGTATTGACCTGATGGTAACCTGGATGGATTACTTCTTATAAAGAGCTCCTGTCTCAGAATATTGAGAGAATGAAGAGTTTTGGGAAGAAATGATCCCAGGGTTATAGTAGGTTTGAGATAATGCCTAATTTTCACTAGGTTTAAAAATTAAGAGATGGCCATTCGTAAACCCTATACCTGGAGTGAATTTCAGTTGAACAGAAACAAAGGAAGTGGCTTGAGGAGGAACAGAAGGTGAAAACAAGCATAGGTGGTCTTTATAAAAACTTAGTATTAAGAGAAAGAAGAAATATGTATCTAGAGAAGATAAATTGTGCTTTTATAATTCTAATTGTGTTATTAATGAGAAACACTGAACCAGTTTATCGATTGAGAGAAAAAGGGCATTTGTGAGAGAATAAAGAAATAGGAAAGAGGAAATTGTGAGCAGAAGAGGATTAAGAGTGTGGTTTTATAGCAGGTGGCCTTGAAGAAGGTGGCTCACATTGTAGGGAAAGTGGTGGATACATGTGTATACAGATAAATTTTTAGGTGGAAGGGGTAAGAAATTAAGGGGATTAATGGTCTCAGTTTTCTTGACAATGTTGAAGTCTGTGCATAATGGGATTATAGGGTTGGCCAAGAAAATAATAAACACTATAGATGATTGGTAACTCATGTTGAGTTATGTTTAAATCATTGAAGCAAAATTGGATGGAAAACTTAAAAAACGTTTTATACCTACATGCACACACACATGCATACTACATTTAGGGACTGGGTTATAGGTAAGCTACAGTTTTTCCCTGAACTAAAATTCTGTTGTCTTTTGCAGTCATATTTTTAATGCTCTACTTATGTTGGAATTATAGAATGTTAAGATTCAATGGAGCATTTTGTGTCTCTAGTACAATCAACTTATTTTAAAGATTGAGGCCTAGAGAAGGGAAGCCATCCCCCTACCAAAGACCCAGCTGGTCAGTGATAGAACCGAAGCTCAACTCTATTGACTTCTATTTGAACAGTTTCTTGCCTTGTGAATTCTACAAGTTTGGCTTGATTTAATAGCTTAAACTCAGTAGTGGGACTCAGCCGGTTCTCATCAGTTTGGCAAAACCGATACCTAATTTTTTGTTGAGTTTGGCAAACCAGTTGTTAAAATGGCACTTGTAATCAGGGTCCTCTCTAAGGTGGGTGCCTGGGCAGCTACCCACTGTGGAAATCACAAATTTACATTCCTTACTCTTTTTTAACGTTCATCTACACAACAGCATATACTAAGCGCCCATAGTAACATTCATTCCGTCCATAGGTGAAGACACCAATCAAGAAGTAATATGGAAATACCTTAAATAACAGTTTTATTGTTTTTGTCAGATATTATTTAATATTTTTAGTAGTATTTTAAAATTCTTTGTTCTTTTTTCAGTATTAAATGCATGAAATAATAAACTACCTTTTGGCATACTGTTTTTTTATACTTGAAACAATCATTAGGGCAGAGAACCTATTGTTAAATTATTTGAATCCTGCCACTATCTAAACTATCATTAAAAGCTCAAAATTTCCTCAAGCCCAGCATGTACACCAAAAAGATAGAGTAATTTGACACAGAACTCAGAACTTTTCCTTTAAGCTTCTCCCATAAAAACCTCCAAAATTGAATAAGCTTCTATAAACAAAAAGCTCATATTTTGTTCAAAATTTATACTATAAACTTTGTAACAATCTATATTTTTATAGCTACTATTAATTAAACTTTTTACTTTTATAACAATGTACTATTTCTTTTTTATCTAAATGTAAATGCACAGGACAAACAATCTTATTATTATCTCAGTGGACATTTGTTGATGTGGTATCTTTTCACACATATTTTTTCTCTATGTCCTTATAAGTTGATAATTACAATATAAAATTCTCAATAACAAAATTCTTCATTGTCCTATCTCTCTCATTATTCAGAGTTTGACAATGTCTCTTTGAATATAAAATATACTCTACTTAAGTGTGCCCTGATTTAGAAAATTTATAGTTTAAAATTATTTTTAAATTATTTGAACCAGTGAAAATAATTTTATAAAGACAAGAGCATATTTCTATATATATAAAATTCTTCAAATGTGGCTGACTCTCAAACTTTACCCTCCATGGGGAATATGTGTCTTGTATGTTTAGTAAACAGTGGTTTGGAACTGACAATTTTAATAGTGTTTCGAAATGCCAGAGTGAACATCTGCAATGAAAAATGTTATTAAAGGATGACATGATGGTTTATGATACAAAGTGCATGTTTGACATCAAAACTGTACTGTAGGCTGAGCTAGCTGTACCCAACTTTGAATTAGCTCTGACACTGGAGAGCAACGACAGTAGGGAGAGACCTAAAAATGACTCTGAAATGCCACCATTAATTCAAATATTATTGTATAAACTTAGAAATTCCATAGCTAAAAACAAGTCACATTCTCTAAAATATAGTAGCTATAAATTTAACCTACAATATGAGCATCAGTTCTGTCCTCTTTCCTATATATTTAGCTTTAGGGTACCTCCAGTAAACTTTTTGCAATGAGAATTTTCAATAAAATCACTGGACTCTAACCTACTAGCTTAAAATAATGGCAGACCTGGCCCTGGAGGGTTGGCTCAGTGATAGAGCATTGGCACAGCGTGTGGAAGTCCCGGGTTGGATTCCCAGCCTGGGCACACAGGAGAAGCACCCATCTGCTTCTCCACCCTTCTCCCTCTCTTTCCTCTCTGTATCTTTCTTTTCCTCCCGCAGCCAAGGGTCCATTGCAGCAAAGTTGGCCCAGGCGCTGAGGATGGCTCCAGGGTCTCTGCCTCAGGTGCTAGAATGGCTCTGGCCACAATGGAGCAATGCCCCAAATGAGTAGAGCATTGCCCCTGGTGGACATGCTGGATGGATCCCGGTCAGGCACATACGGGAGTCTGTCTGTCTGCCCCCCAATCCCCCCAGCTCCACTTCTCACTTCGGAAAAATACAAAAATACAAAAAAAAATACAAATATATAATAATAATGGCAGACCTTATTAAGAATAAATTTCGGAAGAGCTAGAAAGGTTTTTAGTTCCTCCTACTTAATTATTTTAGAAAAGTTTACATTGAGCCCCAGGATTAAAAATCCCTTTTCTAAGGAAGACATTTTATGTGTAAAATTTAAAAATAGAGACACTTTAATTCCAATGAGCCAGAAAGGTTATAAGCTATCTGCTTGCAAGACCTTTTATTTTGAACTTTTATGGAAAATCTACTTCCAAGCATTAACCAGTGATAATTTTGCTGTTATTGCAATGCTTTTGATTTGGAAGTTTCCCCAGCTAAAAACTAGCCAACACATGGAAAGATGAGTTTAAAATCCAACCTGAGAAATCTGAAGATGAGCATTTACATAATAGATACCCAATATACATTGAATAACATAAAATATGTCAGGCCCCGGTTGGTTGGCTCAGTGGATAGAGCATCGGCCCAATATGTGGACATCCCAGGTTCAATCCCGGTCAGGGCACACATTAGAAGCAACCATCTGCTACTCTCCCCCTTTTCCCCCTCCTCTCTCTTTTCCCCTCTCACAGCCAGTAGCTCAATTTTTTTCGAGCATCAGCCCCAGGTGCTGAGGATAGCTTGGTTCATTTGAGCATTGGCCCCAGACAGGGTTGCTGGGTGAATTCTGGTTGAGGCACATGCAGGAGTCTATCTTTCTATCTCACCTCCTCTCACTTAAAAAATATAGATATATATGTCAAAGTTTAAATTTTGTTTTTAATATCTCATAAGGTTATAATATTGCTGATTAATGTTGGTTAATAATTTAGACTATATTGACTTTGATAATTTCAGTATTACTTTATATTAGATGGTGTGTGTTTGTGTGTGCATGTGTGTACGGACATGAGGTTCTCAAATGAGCACTGTTCTGTGGGAGGGGAGCAGGTGGAAGGGAAGCATTTAAAAGTATGTATATTTCTAGAAGCGTATTGCCTACTTAAAAACCACTCATCTGTTCTTGCATTTAGGCTCCAGCCTTAGGGGGCCTTTCAGTATCTCTAAGTCACGCCACACCCTCCATCAGCTTGTCATGACTTGTCCTTCTAGCCTAATCTCTTGCCGCCATCACCCTCCAACCCAGCCATCAGCCTCGTCCCACATGTTCCATCTCACAGAGTGTTTAATAACCCATTGCTATCTGACCATGTGCTGGTCTCTCAGTCTCTGAGAGCCACCTGAACTCTTTGAAGGCTAACCTCCATGAAAAAGTTCCCAGCTCCTGCTTGCAGGGCTCTTTTCTGGTGTGTAGCCTTAACTCCAGGTATCTCTAGGCTCCATTTTTATAATTTTTTAAACTTCTCTCACCCTTTCTTGTCCAAACTAACAGGTTTGCTTTAAAGTCAGTCTGCCCACAGTATCTCCCCTTCACACCCCACAGGCTGTTTTCCAACCTTCTAGGCTTTTGTTTATTTATTGTCTTTTGTTGTTGTTGTTGTTTTTGTGACAGAGACAGAGAGAAGAACAAATAGGGACAGATAGACAGGAAGGAAGAAAGATGAGAATCATCAATTCTTCATTGTAGCACCTTAGTTGTTCATTGATTGCTTTCTCATATGTTCCTTGACTAGGGGGAGTGGGGCAACAGCAGACTGAGTGACCTCTTGCTCAAGCCAGCGACCTTGGGTCCAAGCTGGTGAGCCTTGCTCAAACCAGATGAGCCTGCACTCAAGCCAGCGACCTCGGGGTTTTGAACCTGGGTTCTCCGCGTCCCAAACCAATGCTCTATCCACTGTGCCACCACCTTGCCAGTCTTAACCTTCTCTGATCAGTGCTCCTGGCTTCCTTGTATCATCAATAATTCCAGGCCTTACCTTTCCCACATACAGTCAGGAGAACTCTGTTATCCACTGCACAAAAGGGCAGGGACCAAGGTCTCTTTTATTAAACCAATATTTATTGAACACCTATCTAGTGCCATACGTATGCCCAGTACTACAAATATAAAGTTGTAAGGAATAAGGAGTCTGCCCCTAAGGTGCTCACAGCTTAACAGGAATGCAAACAGTGAAAATACCAGATGCTCATGGATAACTGCGAATACACAGAAAAAGTAACAGTGTTACCTTTACTGAAAGAAAGAGTAGATTTGGGCTTCAACAGGGACTTCTACTTTATCTATAGTATGTGAGTCTTTACATTAAGACTTTACCAATTCTTTCCCAATTGAATATTGGCAAATGTATGCATTTTTATAAATAAAAACATTTTGAACATTGTAACACTTCACATGCTGAATCTGATACTAGAAATGGTGTACAAAGGGGCGGACTCAGCATGAGGACTGGTACAGAGTATGTATAGAACCACAGGGAAAGGAGCAGCTTGGGGAAAGAGGTGAGAGGTTCAATCCCTGAGTCACACTAGAAACCTCTTTGGGTTATTTCAGGGAGAAGGAAAAGAGAGGGGAATTAACCATGGGCAACCTAGTGTATGAGTTGCTGGAAAAAGTGCCAATGGAAAACATATTTAGGGAATTTTAAAACCTGTCAATTTTTGGTATCCTAGAAGTCAGGAACTTAGTCTTTGTAATTTATTTGGTAAGACATCACATCATGTTTTGTATAAAAATTTCCTTTTCTAGAGGTTCGTGATGCTCAACTGGTTCAATAAAAGCAGAATTGTAACATGTGGATTAATGAATAAATATACAAAAATTAAAGAGAGCCTGACCATGCAGTGGTGCAGTGGATAGAGCTTCAGCCTGGGATGCAGAAGACCCAGGTTTGAGACCCCAAGTTCGCCAGCTTGAGCACAGGCCCATCTGGCTTGAGCAAAAGCTCGCCAGCTTGGACCCAAGATCTCTGGCTCCAGCAAGGGGTGGCTCGGTCTGCTGAAGGCCCGTGGTCAAGGCACATGTGAGAAAGCAATCAATGAACAACTGAAGTGTGGCTAATGATTGATGCTTCTCACCTCTCTCCGTTCCTGTCTGTCTGTCCCTATTTATCCCTCTCTCTGACTCTCTCTCTGTCCCTGTAAAAAAAAAAAATTAAAGAGAAAGCTTAAAGCAACTTAGATTACTTCTTGCTAAAATGAAAATTTATTATGTTGATAATTAGAAAGCACACACCCACACTAACCAATTTACCAGTTCTACCCCATCAAAACAAAACAAAGCTGTTCAAAGTTACCTTTTGAACAAAACCCTTTTATTAACCAAGGTTTAAAGAAATGCATGCCTTTTTAAACAAGGCGAACTTCAACTGCAAAAAAAAAACAAAAACAGAAACAAAACAGAGAGTCAAAAAGCAGATAGTTTTGTAAAATACCAAGAAATGCCATCAGGGAGTTGTGAGAGGTATTTAGGAACATTGGTATCACACTGATGATGGAGGCTTTCTATTTACTATACTAACATACCTCAGAGAAAATGCTACTAATGGTTAGCTTAGTGACCTAGTGGTCCATGAACTATTTTAAGTGATATAAATGGCCAAACACTTTTTATTGTTAAAAAGTATTTATCTTTATTAATAGGTATTTGTAAAATACATGTTTTCTATTTATAGTAGTGCTATATGTGTTTCATTTTTTAAAAGAACTTTAAATTTTATTTTTCAATTAGAGTTTACGCTAACCATTATTTTCTCTTAGTTTCAAGTGTACAGCATAGTGGCCAATCGCATACTTCACAAAGTGTTTCCTCTGATATTTCCAGGACCCAACAGACACCATACATAGTTATTACAGTATTACTGACTATATTCCCTGTGCTGTACTTTACATCCCTGTGACTATTCTGTAACTACCAATTTGTACTTCAATCCCTTCATCTTTTTCACCCAGCCCCCCAAACCCCTCTCCTTTGGCAACCATCAGTCTATTCTCTTTGTCTATTAGTATGTTTCAGTTTTGTTTGTTCATTTATTTTGTTCTTTAGATTCCACATATAAAGTGAAATCATATGCTATTTGTCTTTCTCTGGCTGAATTATAATGCCCCTTGGTCCATCTGAAATGTCACAAACGGTATGATTTCACTCTTTTTTATAGTCTAGTAATATTTCATTGTGTAAATGTACCACCACTTTTTTATCCACTTATCTATTGAAGGGCAATTGGGTTGCTTCCATATCCTGGAAATTGTAAATAATACTACATTGAACATGATGGTGCATATATTCATTTTTGTTGTTGTTGTTTACAGGAACAGCGAGAGAGAGTCAGAGAGAGGGATAGAGAGGAATAGACAGACAGGAACGGAGAGAGATGAGAAACATCAATCATTAGTTTTTCATTGCTGTTGCGACACCATAGTTGTTCATTGATTGCTTTCTCACATGTGCCTTGACTGCGGGCCTTCAGCAGACCAAGCAACACCTTGCTGGAGCCAGTGACCTTGGGTCCAAGCTGTTTGCTCAAGCCAGATGGGCCCACTCTCAAGCTGGCAAGCTCGGGGTCTTGAGCCTGGGTCTTCTGCATCCCAGTCCGACGCTCTATCCACTGCACCACTACCTGGTCAGGCCATATATTCTTTTTGATTAGAGTTTTAGGTTTCTTCAGATACCTACTCAAAAGGTTGAATTGTTGGGTCATAGGCAGTTTTACTTTTAATTTTATAAGGACCCTCGATACTGCTTTCCATTGTGACTGCGCCAATCTACATTCCCACCAACAGTACATAAGGGTTTCTTTTTCTCCACATCATCACCAGCACTTGTTTGTGTATTTATTGATGACAGTTCTTCTGACACATGTGAGATAACATCTCATTGTGGTTTTATTTTGCATTTCTCTGATGATTAGTTAGGTTGATTGAGCATTTCATAGATCTGTTGGCCACCTGTACATCCTCTTTGAAGAAGTTTTTATTCAGGTCCTTCACCCATTTTTATATTAGATAGTTTGTTTTGTTTGGTGTTGAGTAGTATGAGTTCTTTATAAATTTTGGATATTAACCCCTTATCAGATGAATCATTGGCAAATATATTTTCCCATTCAGTGGGTTGTCTTTTCATTTTGTTGATGGTTTCCTTTACTGTGCAAAAACTTTTTAGTTTGATGTAGTCCATTTATTTTTTCTTTGTTTCCCTTGTCCAAGGAGTTATATTAGAAAAAATAATGCTACAAAAATTGTTTCAGATTTTATTACCTATGTTTTCTTCTAGGAGTTTTATGGTTTTGAGTCTTATATATATATCTCTTTAGTCCATTTTGTGTTTATTTTAGTATATGGTATAAGAAAGTGGTTTAGTTTCTTTTTTTGCCCGTATTTGTCTCATTTTTCCAACGCTAATTATTAAATAAGACTATCTTTACCCCATTGTATGTCTAGCCTTTGTCAAATATTAATTGACTATAAAGGTGTAGGTTAACTTCTTGGCTCTCTATTCTGTTCCACTGATTCATATGTCTGTTTTTATTCCAGTAGCATACCATGCTGTTTTAATGATGCTGGCCTTATAATATAGTTTGATTTCAGGTAGTGTGAAACCTCCCACTTTGTTCTTCTTTCTAAACATTGCTATAGCTATTGGAGGTCTTTTGTCATTCCATATACATTTTTAGATGATTTGGTCTATTTTGATAGGAATTGCATTGAATCTGTAGTTACTTTGGGTAGTATGAACATTTTAATGATGTTCATTCTTTCTATTCATGAGTACAGTATATGTTTTCATTTATTTGTATCTTTTTCAATTTCTTTCTTCAGTGTTTTATAGTTATAGGGACTTTATCTCCTTGATTGCATTTATTCCTAGGTATATTTTGCAGCACTTGTAAATGGGATTGTTATATGTTTTTTAAATAACATTTACATAAAAGGTATGAGGTTTTAAAGATTATTGGTAAGGAAATAACAGTATGAAATGATATGTGAACATGGCTAAATATTATAAAGGCACAACACAGATTGCTGAAATTTGGGAAACACAGATGAATTTAGTTTCCCTCAGCACTTCCACAGTTTCCATGATCATGCTTCCTTCCAAAGCTCAGAAGGTCTAGTTTGAGAAAAGTGTGTTCATTCTGTGCCTTTCAAGCTATGTAATATGTTCTCGGTCCCATTCCCTGTCTGTGGGCAAATGCATTCAATTCTGTTGAACACTGATTTCTACAGCAAAAGAAATGTCCAATTATTTAATTATTTCTTACAATGAACTTCTCTTAGTCAAGTTGAACTTGAGTTATGATTCCAAATACATTCCTTTAACAGGCCGTCTTCACCTGAAAAAGAAACATGATCCAGCAGGAAGCAGGCTGCTCCAGTAGGAATACATTCCCACCCTTCTCCAAGCCGCCACCACCCCGTGCCCTTCATAGCCTTCTAACTGTCTCATCCTCTCTATGCTCACTACGGTACCATCCTTCTCACAAGAGCCAAACATGAATCAGATCATGTATCTCAAATGCTTAAAATCTTCAGATGACTTCCCATCCTTCATCAAAATTAATTCAGGTTTCTTACTGTGACCCCCAAGGTCCAGCATCATCTGCCTTGCTGACCTCACTGATGTCATCCCTACTGCTTGGCCCTTGTCACCTGCTTTCTTTCTCTTGAAAGGCCACTTCTCTCTTCAAGCCTTTTCACATGTATTTGCTTTGCTCAGAGGGGTCTTCTCCACTCCATGTGGCTGCTCCCCTCTGATTTCCGTTCTCCAGTCAACTGCTCTTTCTTCCTTCCCCGACCATTTCATCTAAAATAGACAAAATAAGTCAGTTTCTATCACTTACTCTATTTCCTGACAGCAGTCATCACACCCTGTATTAAATATGTGTGTCTAACCAACTGTCTGTTTCGTCCACCCACGGAACGTGAGCTCCACTGGGCAGAGACTTTGGACCCCATTCAGCAGCAGTGCCTGGCACAGAGCAGGCAACCTTTGTTCAGTATCTGTTAAGTCCTTTGCTTGAATGTCTTTTTGTATATTTTTACTTTCTAACTTTCCATGTACTTATACTTTATCTGTATGTCTTGTCCTAAAAATAGTTTTATTTTTATTTTTATGCTCAGTCTGACAATCTGTATTGTAACTGGGAATTTAACACATTTTCATTTATTAAGAATACTGGCGAAGGGGGGAGCAAGATGGCGACGGAGTAGGCGGACGTACCGACTTCCAACTCCCAGAACCAAAGTGGATTACAACTCAATTTTAAGAACCATCACCTGGATAAACCAACTTTCAACAAAACTAAGTGGACTCTTCAACCAAGGAACACAGAAGAAGCCACATTGAGACTGGTAGGAATAGCGAAAACGCGAAGGGGGCTGCCCAGCTCCCCGGAGCAAACGGCAGCCCGGAGAGACCCGTGTGGCGGGAGGAAAGTTTGGCGGAGAGGGAGGGACCTGGGTCCCAGGAACCAAGCCCCAGCCTGCAGTCTCAGAGCCTAGAAAGGCGTTTGGACAGTTTTGAGTTGTGAAACAAGTGAGGGAGCTCCCAGGCCTACAGTGTGGAGTATTAGGTCCCTTCCTACTCTGCTGAGGGCTGCTTAAGGTTTTGGGGCGGCAGGACGCTGAAAGGCGGTTCTGTCGGCGTGGGCAGAGGCCAAGCCGGTGGGAGATCGGTCTAGCCCAGAGGGTCAGAGGGGACGCGCAAGAGCGGTCCGGAAGCTGCGGGCCCGCCTTTAATCCCACTTACGGGGAAAAAGCGGGAGGCCAGGAACGGGCAGGCCCTGCGCAAGCCGGCCCTGATCGCGGGGACCGGGCTAGGACCAGGGACGGGCAGGGGCTGTGGCTGAGCTGACGCTGCCAGTCCCCCACTCTCCCACCCCAACCCCCCCCCCCCCGGGCCGGAGAAACCGCGGTTGGCCAGTATACGGTGCGCGAACGGGCTCCGAGCGAGGGAACGGGGTGGACCCCGAGACAAGTGGAGGCTCGCAGCTGAGCCCACGCTGCTATCCGCGCCCGGCCGGAGAAAGCCCGGATAGTATTCATACGTGCACGAGCGGGCTCCGAACGCGGGGGCGGGGTAGAGTCCGGGACGAGCGGAAGTACGCAGCTCGGCGGAAGCCAGCAAACACGCCCGCCCCAATAAACCTTGGTTTCCGACCCTGCGCAGTAGGGCCTTGGCTTCGAGGGCGGGGCTAAAGCTCCGGACGGGCAAAAGCTTACAGCTGAGAGCACGTCAAAAGCCCCGCCTAACCCGCGGAACTGTAGCGAGCAGGCTCCGACTGCTGGTTCTGGGCGGAAGTCCGGAAATAGGCTGGGTCCACAGCTGAGCAAAGGTGCTCACCTCTACCCTTGGTGCTAATCTTGTGGCTTCAGTCACAGCCCCTCCCACGGAGGAGAGGCAGAAATCATAGCAAAAGCCACAGTGGGCCGGCGCTGGCAACGCTCATACCCAACCACCCTAGGCACCGGCAGAGGAGGTGGGGGGCCTGCAGATAGACCACACCTAGAGAACACAAAGGCAACACCTACTGGACTCCAGTGGCCACAACCCGCTTATACACAGAAAAAATGGGCAGGCAGAGGAATGCAAACCAAATGAATCAAGAGAAATCCCCAGAGAAGGACCTGAATGAACCAGATATAACCAAATTACCAGAAGCAGAATTTAGAATAATGATAGTTAGGATGTTCAAAGAAATTAGAGCAACAATGGATAGTCATTATGAACACCTAAATAAAGAGATAACAAGTATAAAAAATGAAATTGAAATAATAAAAAAGAATCAGACAGAAATGACAAATACAGTATCAGAACTGAAGACCACAATGGAAGGAATTAAAAGCAGGATGGATGACGCTGAGGATCGAATAAGCGAGTTAGAGGACACAATAAACAAAGGCACAGAAGCAGAGAAGAAAAAGGAAAAGAGTCTTAAAAAATGTGAGGAAACTCTAAGGGAGCTCTGTGACAACATGAAGAGAAACAACATTCGCATCATTGGGGTGCCTGAAGAAGAGGAGAGAGGACAGGAAATGGAAACTTTGTTCAATCAAATCATAGCAGAAAACTTTCCTAAATTAAGGCTGGGAAACACTCCACACATTCAAGAAGCACACAGAACTCCATTAAGGAGAAACCCAAAAAAATCTACACCAAGACACATCATAGTTAAAATACCAAAGCTAATGGATAAAGAAAAAATTTTAAAAGCTGCTAGAGAAAAAAAGACTATCACCTACAAAGGAGCCCCCATAAGGATGACATCGGACTTCTCAACAGAAACACTTGAGGCCAGAAGGGAATGGCAAGAAATAATCAAAGTAATGCAGAACAAGAACCTACAACCAAGACTACTTTATCCAGCAAGGCTAACGTTTAAAATTGAAGGAGAAATAAAGAGCTTCCCAGAAAAAGAAAGCCTGAAGGAATTCATCAAAACCAAACCAATTCTGCAAGAGATACTAAGGGGCCTCTTGTGAACAGTTTAAAGGGAGGAATGAATAGAGCAAAAGAAGAATACAGCTTTAAAGAATAAAATGGCAATAAACAACTACATATCAATAATAACCTTAAATGTAAATGGATTAAATGATCCAATCAAAAGACATAGGGTAGCTGCATGGATAAAGAAACAGGACCCATACATATGCTGTCTACAAGAGACACACCTTAAAACAAAAGATGCTCATAGACTGAAGGTAAAAGGATGGAAAAAAATATTTCATGCAAATGGAAATGAAAAAAAAGCAGGGGTAGCAATACTTATATCAGACAAAATAGACTTTAAAACAAAGGCTGTAGTAAGAGATAAAGGAGGACACTACATAATGATAAAGGGAACAATTCAACAGGAAGATATAACTATTGTAAATATCTATGCACCAAATATAGGAGCCCCGACATACATAAAGCAGACTTTGATGGATATAAAGGGCGAGATAAACAGCAATACTATCATAGTAGGGGATTTCAATACTCCTCTAACAACACTGGATAGATCCTCAAGAAAGAAAATTAATAAAGAAACAGCAGACTTAAAAGATACACTAGATCAACTTGATTTAATAGATATCTTCAGAACTTTTCACCCTAAAGCAGTAGAATATACATTCTTCTCAAGCGCTCATGGTACGTTTTCTAGGATAGACCACATGTTAGGACACAAAACTGGTCTCAATAAATTTAAGAAGATTGAAATCATATCAAGCATTTTCTCTGATCACAATGCCATGAAACTAGAAATTAACCACAAAAGAAAAAATGAAAAATACTCAAACACTTGGAAACTAAATAGCATGTTATTAAATAATGAATGGATCAACAATGAGATCAAAGAAGAAATAAAAAAGTTTCTAGAAACAAATGATAATGAGCATACATCAACTCAAAATTTATGGGACACAGCAAAAGCAGTTCTGAGAGGGAAGTTTATTGCACTACAGGCATATCATAAGAAGCTAGAAAAAGCTCAAATAAGCAACCTGACCCTGCATCTAAAAGAACTAGAAAAACAACAACAAATAAAACCCAAGACAAGTAGAAGGAAGGAAATAATAAAGGTCAGAGCAGAAATAAATGACATAGAGGCTAAGGAAACAATACAGAGGATCAATGAAACAAGAAGCTGGTTCTTTGAAAAGGTAAACAAGATTGATGAAGCTTTAACTAGACTCACCAAGAAAAAAAGAGAGAGGACTCAAATAAATAAAATTAGAAAGGACAGTGGAGAAATAACAACTGACACAACAGAAATACAAAGCATTGTAAGAAAATACTATGAAGAACTATATGCCAAAAAATTAGACAATCTTGGTGAAATGGACAAATTTCTTGAATCATATAACCTTCCAAAAATCAATCTGGAAGAATCAGAACACCTAAACAGACCAATTACAGCAAATGAGATCGAAACAGTTATCAAAAAACTTCCAAAAAAGAAAAGTCCTGGGCCTGATGGCTTCACAAGTGAATTCTATCAAAAATTCAAAGAAGAACTAACTCCTATTCTCCTCAAGCTATTTCAAAAAATTCAAGAGGAAGGAAGACTACCAAACTCCTTTTATGAGGCGAGCATAATTCTGATCCCAAAACCGGGCAAAGACAACACAAAGAAAGAAAATTATAGGCCTATATCCCTGATGAATTTAGACGCTAAAATTCTCAACAAAATATTAGCCAACCGGATCCAGCAATATATGAAAAAAATCATACACCACGATCAAGTGGGATTTATTCTGGAGAGGCAAGGCTGGTTCAATATTCGCAAATCAATCAATGTGATTCACCACATAAACAAAAGGAAGGACAAAAATCACATGATAATTTCAATAGATGCAGAAAAGGCATTTGATAAAATCCAGCACCCATTCATGCTCAAAACTCTCAGTAAAGTGGGAATACAGGGATCATTCTTTAACATGATAAAGGCCATCTACGATAAACCGACAGCAAACATCATACTAAATGGACAAAGATTAAAAGCAATCCCCTTAAGATCAGGAACCAGGCAGGGTTGCCCACTTTCACCACTCTTATTCAACATAGTTCTGGAAGTCCTAGCTACAGCAATCAGACAAGAAGAAGAAATAAAAGGCATCCAAATTGGAAAAGAAGAAGTAAAACTGTCATTATTTGCAGATGATATGATATTGTATATTGAAAACCCTAAAGTCTCAGTCAAAAAACTACTGGACCTTATAAATGATTTCAGCAAGGTGGCAGGATATAAAATTAATACTCAGAAATCAGAGGCATTTCTATACACCAACAATGAAATATCAGCAAAAGAAATTAAGGAAACAATCCCCTTCACTATTGCAGCCAAAAAAATAAAGTACCTAGGAGTAAATTTAACCAAGGAGGTTAAGGACTTGTACTCGGAAAATTATAGAACATTGATAAAAGAAATCAAAGAAGATACAAACAAGTGGAAGCACATACCGTGCTCATGGCTAGGAAGAATAAACATCATTAAAATGTCTATATTACCCAAAGCAATTTATAAATTCAATGCAATACCAATTAAAATACCAATGACATACTTCAAAGATATAGAACACATATTCCAAAAATTTATATGGAACCAAAAAAGAACACGAATAGCCTCAGCAATCTTAAAAAGAAAAAATAAAGCAGGAGGTATCACTCTTCCTGATATCAAGGTTTACTACAAGGCCATTATACTCAAGACAGCCTGGTACTGGCATAAGAACAGGCACATAGATCAATGGAACAGAACAGAGAACCCAGAAATAAACCCACAGCTTTATGGACAACTGATATTTGACAAAGGAGGAAAGAACATACAATGGAGTAAAGACAGCCTCTTTAACAAATGGTGTTGGGAAAATTGGACATCTACCTGCAAAAAAATGAAACTAGACCATCAACTTACACCATTCACAAAAACAAACTCAAAATGGATAAAAGACTTAAATGTAAGCCGTGAAACCATAAGCATCTTAGAAGAAAACATAGGCAGCAAGCTCTCCGACATCTGTAGCAGCGGTATATTTGCCGATTTATCTTCATGGGCAACTGAAATAAAAGGCAAGATAAACAAATGGGACTATATCAAACTAAAAAGTTTTTGCACAGCTAAAGACAATAGGAACAGAATAAAAAGACAAACCACACAATGGGAGAACATATTCGGCAGCACATCTGATAAGGGGTTAATAACTAAAATTTATAAAGAACTTATAAAACGCAACACCAGGAAGACAAACAACCCAATCAAAAAATGGGCAAAAGAAATGAATAGAAATTTCTCCAAAGACGACATACAGATGGCCAATAGGCATATGAAAAAATGCTCAACATCACTAATCATTAGAGAAATGCAAATTAAAACCACAATGAGATATCACCTCACACCAGTCAGAATGGCACTTATCAGCAAAACAACACAGAATAAGTGCTGGCGAGGATGTGGAGAAAAGGGAACCCTTCTCCACTGCTGGTGGGAATGCAGACTGGTGCAGCCACTGTGGAAAACAGTTTGGAGATTCCTCAGAAAACTAAAAATCGAACTGCCTTTTGACCCAGCTATCCCACTTTTAGGAATATACCCTAAGAACACCATAGCACTGTTCGAAAAGAAGAAATGCGCCCCCATGTTCGTGGCAGCATTGTTCACAATAGCGAAGATCTGGAACCAGCCCAAGTGTCCGTCAGAAGACGAGTGGATTAAAAAGCTATGGTACATATATACTATGGAATACTACTCAGCCATAAGAAACGATGACATCGGAGCATTTATAACAAAATGGATGTACCTTGATAACATTATACGGAGTGAAATAAGTAAATCAGAAAAAAAGAAAAACTGAGAACAGCACGATTATATACATAGGTGGGACATGAAAGTGAGGGTATGAGACATGGACAAGAGAGTGGTGGTTATGGGATGGGGGGAGGGAGGGAAGAGTGGGATAGGGAGGAGGGGAGGGACGCAGGGAAAACCAGATTGAAGGTGACAGAGGACAATTTGACTTTTGGTGATGGGTATGCAACACAATTGAATGATAAGATAACCTGGAGATGTTTTCATTGTACATATGTACCCTGATTTGTTGATGTCACCCCATTAGAATTAATAATAATAAAATATATATAAAAAAAAAAAAAAAAAAAAAAAAAAAAAAAAAAAAAGAATACTGGCATACCTAGATTTATGTTTATCTTATTTTCTATTTGAGCTACTTCTTCTTTTTATTTATTTATTTATTTTTGCAGTATAATTATAACCATCAATTGCGGGTTATTTTTATCTTTTTCTTTATTGATTTTAACAAGAGAGGAAAGGAGAGAGAAAAAGAAAGAGACAGGAACATCAATCTATTCCTGAATGTGCCCTGACCAGGGATCAAACCAGCAACCTCTGTGCTTCAGGACGATGCTCTAACCAGCTGAGCTGTCCAACCAGGGCTTGTGTTACTTCTTTTTTATTTTTATTTTTACAGAGACAGAGAGTTAGAGAGATGGATAGATGGGGACAGACAGACAGGAACGGAGAGAGATGAGAAGCATCAATCATCAGTTTTTCATTGTGACACCTTAGTTGTTCATTGATTGTTTTCTCATATGTGCCTTGACCACGGGCCTTCAGCAGACCTAGCCACCCCTTGCTGGAGCCAGCAACCTTGGGTCGAAGCTGGTGAGCTTTGCTCAAACCAGATGAGCCCGCACTCAAGCTGGCAACCTCGGGGTCTCTAACCCAGGTCCTTCGCATTCCAGTCCAATGCTCTATTCACTGTGCCACTGCCTGGTCAGGCTTGTGTTACTTCTAAATGTTTCTCTTTCTTCTTTCTTGTCCTTTTAGGATAAATTTCCAAGTCTTTGTTTTTCTTGTTTTTAAGTCCATTTTTTTCTTATATTGATTTATAAATTATACTCTCTATTTTTATCATGCATGCTTAACAAAATATAAAATTAGTTTATACTTAATCTATTTCCCAAACCATCCAGAGAACTTGGAACTCATGAACTCTCATTACCCCCTCCTAATTCTTTTCTATTTTATTTTTAGTTTTTGATTCTAAAAATTATGTTCTAATTTTAATGTTTTATTTATTTAATATTTGTTCATTTAAAAACTTACCCATGTATTTGCCATTTTTTTTCTTACCATTCTTCCTGTATTTCAGGTCTTCCTTCTGAGATTCTTTCCTTCTTTCTGAAGCATGACCTTCAGATATGGCTTTAATGATGGTATATTAATTATTATGTGTTGTTTATCATAAAATGTCTTGTTCTTGACAACTAGTTTTCTCAAGTATATAGTATTATTCTGGCAGCACATTGAAAATGTTCTACTGTCTTCCGTTTTTTAACTGTGAAAAGTAAGCCATTGGTCTACTTGGCATCTCTTTACCTGATGATCAATTTTTTCTCTCTGGATAGTTTTAAATTTTCTTTCTCTTTAGTGTTCAGTTTCACTGGAGTCTAGATCTTGGTGTAACTTTCTTTATATTATCATTTCTTACATATGATATGTCTCCTGTAACTGTAAAATATTGTTTTCCGGCACTTCTGGGAAATTATGTCTGTTAATATGCCTTTTCCCCATTCACTCTTCTCCTTGTGGAACTCTTACTAGATGCATGTTAGACTTCATTCTTCAGCTGTGTCATTAAACACTCTATTTTTCTATCTCCTTGATACTCTGTTCCATTCTGAGAAACTTCTCCAACCTATCTTCTAACTCCAATTTGGTGTCTAAATCTCAAATTTCTTTTGACCCTCATTTGTGGTGACTATTTCTTTTAATAAATGTGGTAATTTATGTTTAGGCTGTCATATTTGGTTGGATCTAATGTGTAAGGATCTTAGAGAGCTTGATTTTCATGTGCTTTTCTCCAGAGAAGATTTAGCTTTGCTTGTTTTAGGGTATTAGCAGAGTACCCACCTAACAGCACCTTCATGTAATTTCTAGGCTGACTGCTTAATTAATTGAGAGAAAATAAATTTGATTCAATACCTCTAAGAGGAAAGTCCTATGTTGAAAATTCTTAAAAGTAAATGATGATTTAAAAAGTTATTATTGTTATTTTCCCTATCTAGAGATACTTTTAGACACCTTTTGCTGAATAAACTGTATTCAAAGAATGACGTTTTTGAGCCTACCCTTCTACTAAGATTGTAAGTCCTTTTGAGTGTTACTGCTTTAACTCTCACACACTTTGGAGTCTACCTCCTGTATCCTTCAAGATACTATCATTACATGATTTCCCCAAGCTCCAGTTTCCTAGTATTAGCGTTTACCTGAAGGGCAGTCACAACGTGCAAGTTTGGTTGCTTAGTATCATTCATGCTTGTTTTTTTATTTACTTATTTTTGTTTGTTAAAGGGCTTTGCTTAAGGATTTCCCTTAATCTCCTATGAGCTAAACAATGCATTTAAATGTGTATTTGTTTTCATTTATCCAAGAACTATTAGTATTTTTATCATCAGGATTTTGGGAATTATACTATACTAGAAGCAGAAGTCTACAGTCCACTAATTGTTTGCTTAATGAATGAATGAATGAACAAATGGCTTTTGTAAATGGCTGAATTCTAATAAACTGTTGGTTCCTATGCAGGTTAAAGCACACATTAAGCCAGGTTTTATCTCACTGGGTCTGGATTACTTTTGACAAGACAAACCAATTTAAAATATTCCTTTGAAACATATGGAAAGCCACATGAGATGGGAACAAAGTGGGGGATGATGTCCATAATTAGCTAAGAAAGTCTGAAATGGAAAATTCCCTTTAATAAGAAACCACATAATAAAAAGTTCTGGTATATCTTTAGTTATAAGCAGTGGTTTATTACTTTGTCTTATAGGTTCTTATAATGATTCATTGTTATAGGAAGAAATAAAATTGGGTTCACAAAGGAGCTTTTATCAGATTATAATGTGTGTGCCCTGTCGTAAAGTGGGAAAGAAGAGGCATATCTGGCTGTTTGTTGTCGCTGCTTATGTGGGCCTTGGATCAGATACTAATTAGAATTCTTTCTGAGACCCTGGAATGCCCTTCAGACTGCATTCCTAGTCATGATCACACCCGAAGAGTAGTGCATGAGAAGGCTGTTTGATAGGTCCTTTAGGTACTAAATCAAATTAAAACCAGTCCAGTTCATTCTAACAAAAGCTGTCCTCCCATATGTTCTTTTTGCACCAAATACTCTTTAGTTTTTCAGCTTTCTGAAGACCAGAAATTCTGGTAATTTATAGAATTTTTATGTAACTTAACAGTTATGTAAGACTCGTGTTACCATAAAGTAGGAGATGAGATTGGCCAAGGGAATGACATGAGAATTTGGATGAAGTTTCAACTCCTAGTCATATTTCTAAGGAGCTATCTTTGCTGTTGGACTCTATGGGGATTAAAGAAGCCCCATTAGTTCTCTGGAATGGAAAACCTAGCTTGGTCAGCTTCAGTAAAACAGATGATGTGCTAGTTGCTATTATGGCTGAAGAAATGAGTAAACTTTTTTCTTCTTCTTTCTCTGTGTCTTTTCATCCTTTGTTTCTGTGAATTAGAATTTCTGGGCATGGCAGCCAGGGCTGGCATTGTACACACAATACCCTTGGCTCCAAAGAGGTCGTGAATTTGGATCACTTCCCAGATTATACATCTGCCCCTCTAGCTTGCATTTCAGAGCATATGGCTGTGGCAGAGGGGGCAGATGAGAAATTGTCTCTACAGTGCTTTCAAAGTATAAGAGAGAGGAAGCTTCTTTACTTCCAGTCATGAAGTTGTTACTTGAGTATTAATAGGGTAGGGGTAAAGGTGTTTTCTTGTGATCTGTCTTCAGTAAATTAAAATGTATGCAATGCATTGCAGTCATAAGTAGCCAAAGTACTGCCTAATAGGAATGCACAACATGAAAAATCCTGACCTCTGTTCTTAAGGAACTTACATGTCACTTGAAATTACTACAGCAATACCTTCAAAAAGGGAAAATTTGGAATAGTTCATTTATTGCTTTAAATTGTATTGATTTCTGAAGTGCTGACATATAATTTCCCTTAAAATTTTATTTCTATATGCAAAAACTTATTGGAGTAATTGACTCATTTTAAAGAATATCAGCCATTAGGGCTTCTTTTAAAATAGTAAAAATTTAAGATTCTAGAAACTAGATAAAGAATGCTACCAAAGGGCAACATAGGGCTAGGTTGAGGCCCAAGGTAACTGTCTAGCTGTTGAGAGGATAATGCTTTATGGTCCTGGAGAAATAATAAAAATAAGAACAGATCAAGGAAAAGAGATAACATTAGAAAAGAAGATGCATCATTTTTTATCCTCAGTTAATCAGTTGCTGTGTTTTTAATCCATCCTGTTCCTTTCAAGGCCTCCTTCAATTAATAGCTTTTCCTCTTCCATCTTAATGTTATTCCTCATCATTGGCTCCTTCCATTAATCCAAGGAGGAATAATCAAGATGGAAAAAAATGGAGGAATGAAACAGAGGGAATATATGGAAGCAGGCAGTTACAGAGGGACATGGATAACAAAAGCAGCAGATAGTAGTAAGTGCAAACAGTAACTAGGTCCTGAAAGCTTTGCTTTCTTTGCTAAGAGGTCTCACTTTATCATTGAAATAACAGAGTGACCATCTTAAAATGAAAATCAAACTCTCATATACCTTCTTTGAAGCTTTCAATGGGAAAAACTAGATAATCACATGCAAAAAGAAAACAAAGGACCTATAACTTGTACTATATGAGAGATTAATTCAGAATAGTCTGTAGATCTAAATGTAAGAGCTAAACCTATAAAATAGAAAATAAACAAGAGAAGTTTTAGTGATAGTGGATTAAGCAGAACAACTTCTTAAGACACAAAAATATGTGAAGTATAAAAGAATTCACTTGTGGTGGCACAGTGGATAAAGTGTCAACCTGGGAACACTGAGGTCGCCAGTTCAAAACCCCGTACTGGTCTGGTCAAGGCACGTATGGGAGTTGATGCTTCCAGCTCCTCCTTCCTTTCTCTCTCTCACTCTGTGTCTCCTCTCTAAAATGAATAAAATAAAAAGAAGTGTTTTAAAAAAATTAAAAAAAGAATTCAACAAATCAGACTTTATCAAAATGAAAGATACCTTTTATTCAAAAGATGCTGTTGAGAAATGAAACACTGGCAACATTGGGAAAATGTTTGAAAGCATATATTTGGGGACAAGAAACAGGGTCTGCAAAGCTGACCGGAGACTTTTAGGCTGGCAGATAAGCAGAAAGATGATGCCTTTAATAGAAAAAAAAATTTAAATAAAGAGAAGCCAATTTATGAAGAGGGATTTGAAAATATGAGTCTGGAAATCAGGAGACAAGTCAAGGTTAACAATATAGATTTAGAATTCATTTACATAAAGCTGATATTTGGATCTTGGTTTTGTCCACATGATTGCACAGATTAAATTAAGTAATAATTCTTAAAAAGAGTTAGGAGCCATTAATTGATTTGGTTAACTAAGAGCCTAAGATGAAGGCGAAGGCAGTCACTAGAATTAATGATCAATCTCATTTTTGCTATTATCATGTTCAGTGACTTGAAATGACTAGGATTTTTTTCTGAAAATTAGCAACTATATGAAAAGGCAGTTACAAATTTGATACTAAGTTAAATCAATTTATATATTTATGTTCATAATCTATCTTAAACACACAAATGTGCTCTTTGTTCAGGTTTTTAAGTATTGGTGGTATATGAGTACATACATATAAGTCATTATGCAATGAAATTGGCACTGATTTCACCAATACAGTCTTCTGTTTTCTTTGGAGATGCAATTATATATTTTTTATTATATTAGTTGTCTGTTTTGACAACTGAAAAAAGTCAGCTTATACACAAATTTCCACTTAGTAAAAATAAATGTTAAATGATGATATGTTCTTCCTAAGGCAATGTTATAAATATACTGTTTTCTCTGTCTCTAGTTTTCATCTTCAAAAGTTAATAGATAATTTTTATTTTTTAGAAATACTTTTTTACATGCATAAGAGATACAGGTTTGCAAAAGCGACTTCTTTATATCTATTATAAACTGATGATTCATAATACACACATCCAACATGATATATTTTAATTTGCATACTCTTCATTGCCATGTTTGCTGGTTATCAGCACTGAAGTTTTCACAAAAATTGCTCTGTGCTTTGCTGTCCTCAGAACAAGCAAGAAAAACATAACATTGACCTAGACAGAGGCAGTACCAATAGCTTACTCCGAGATAAATTAATATATTTTTTAGTCTTAGAGAAAGAAATAATTTCCAAGAACAAGCATCAAATGCCTATTTACACATGGCCTTTGGGAAGTATTGGGGTGATGAACAGTGCAGATACACTTTCGGGAGGGAACATCTGATCAATGTTACTAACAATCTGGAATATTTTACTTTTGAAATTGATGTGAAGGGCTATACAGCTTCTTTTTTGTTGCTGTATTTTGATATTGGGGTATTAGGGTGAATCTCAGGAGGTTTATTGATATGCCACTTTTAATATTATTACTGATATTGAGACTTCACTGAAGAGATATTTGATGCAGTATAGTTATTAGATGTCACTTTTCATTGTTTTATTCTCAAAAAGGAGGGGGGAAGATCTTCTAATGAAATATTGGTAATAAGGGAGATATTTTTATTTTTTAAACTAATATTTGGTGCTCTTTTTAACACTTATTAATTACATTAGGTGTAAATCATATGCTAATATGGAAAATTAAGAGATATTCAAGCCTTTGGATTTTCCTGAAGTGAATTTAACCAGATAGGTATGTATTAAATTAAACAGGCTATCACTTAGAGATTAGAAATCCTCGGTTCATATAGATTTTTATCATCTTGGGACTTTGCCCATGATATGAAACATAAATCTTGAGAGAAGGGCTTTTGATTTTTACTAAAAGTAAGTTGCACATTCTGTAAGACATCAATCACAAGACTCATTAGGAACATCATACTAAAAAGTTAAATTGCTTCTTATACTAAGATTATACCACTCTATCCTTGAGAACACATAGCTTCTTATCTGAATATGCTTTGCCTTTTAGACTTTCATTTCAAGGAAGGAAAAGTAATTTTTTATTAAATATCTATTGATTTACTGTCTCCCAGGTCCACCAAATGGAGTTTATTTAAAACTAAAATGCAGTTACCTCTAGAATAAATTTTGGCAGCTAAAATGGAATTTGGCAACTGTTTTACTAGACTCAGAAAATTCACTGAATTTAGAATGAGAAGTAAAGTAGACACTATTTTATCTCATTCAGGATGCAGTGGTATTTTAAGGATGGATAATAATAGTAAGATGGCAACCCAATATACCACATAAATGGACATGGATTTAGTTATATAGCTCATAACCCCTTGCAAGATTGTTGATCAAAAATAAAATTATTGGGGTCTTTATTGCCATCATAAGCAACTTGTTGCTTAGTAATTTCCCTAGAACACATTTGCTAACATCCAGCCCTGAGAGTTAATACATGAGAAGTACTTAGCATAGCACCTAGAATGCAGTAAGTTTCCATGAAACCTCAGCAATTACTATGTTTTTTGGTTGCTATTTTCTATCTGATTCTGGGTCTCCCTTCACTTTTCTTTCTCTGACTAATTTGAAGAAGCATGATTTTGGCTCACCTAGATTTTGAACTCTGGCTTCTATTTTTTTGGCAATGAAAGCTTTATTTTCAATATCTTGCCCTGTTTCATTCCTGTTGAGGAGTGGGGAATAAATGGGCAATGGTGGTGATCTCCCAGAAGACTTATCTTACACCTGTGCTTTTCAGAGTCAGGGTGAAGGAATAGAAGCTGATTTTCAGTGAGACACGCCACTTCTCAGGCTTGCTCTTGAATTGCCCTTACAGTCAAGGCTGTTAAATGCATTTTCAACAAAAAGAATCTCATTCTCAATATTAATGACATTAAAAGCGAAGGGGGGGGGGAGAACATTTTCCCCCACAAAATTTAGAAAATCTAAATCCAGAGTTTTGTTTTGTTTTTTACTAAAATCTAAGGTAATTGAACTCATTTTGAAATTTTACTGATGCATGTCCTGAATTTTCAAAGGTGATCATTTAATCAAAGTTCTCATTTCTCTTGTTTTTATTTTGTAGTTTTGATCATGTTTTTCTATTTCAGCCAACAGCAATAACAGAATTCCTTTAACATTTATACACTCATGCAAATTATGGCATCAAGTAGTAATACTTGACTTTTTGTTGTGTCCTGATTTCACATGAGACACTGTGAGGACCCGAGCAAAGTAAAAGGCATGGGAGCAGATATGTTTTCAGCAAAGGTAAAACTTACGAGAAACAATTAAGAGAAAGTGACTTGTAAATACTAAACTGTGAAGTAGAAAGTGCCAGATTATGTGACAGACAATAGGGCAAAACAAGGCTTAGAGGTGGGCACAACCAGCATGGGCTGAATTCATCAAGAAAGGATTTGACCTGAGCTTTGAAGGACTGGTTGGATTTGGATCATTATAGAAGAGAGAGAAGGCATTCGGGCAGCAGGAAAAGCAAAAGCAAGCTTGGAAGCAGAAATGTCACGCAAATGTCACGGTATGCCCTAATTTTAATGATTCTGCGGTCCTACAAGGTGACTTTGATCTCACTATGATTTATATCAGCAGCAAAAGATTCCAGTTTAATAGCTGGCTTCATCTAGAGAGAAGGAAGATTGAAGAGTAAATATGGAACACATACATTTAAGAAATAATAATAGTAAATAGAAATATGAAAAAGTCACAATTTTAGTTTCTAGCTATTTTAAGCATATTCTTTAGTCCAGGGCTTGTTTTTAAGAAGACAGACTTCTTAGGGCATCATAAAGTAACTCAGACATTCAAGAAAACTAATGTACTCTGTAAAGTAGAGGAAGGATGTTTTTCTTAATACTCTAATAAAAAAAAGGCTGCCACCATATTTTTTATGGCGCCCATTCTGCTGGTTATTAATCAAACTCTTTTAAGGCTGAACCTCAGACTTGCTCTCATCCCAGGGCCTTTCGTGAGTGAGCCCTGGTGAACATAACCATTATTCAATTCCTTGCCTTCTCCAGTGAGAAAGAATGCTGACACCGAAATGTTTTAGAGTCAACTGCAAGAACTCATTAATACTGTGCCGAACTAGGAACTGCTGATCATCAGGGATTTGATCACAAAGTAAATTAGAGGTTGTGCATCACCATGTCTGTGACAAACATGCATTAGTAAAAGTAAATAAGCATGAAGACAGACCGATTAAGTTCTGCTTATATAATTGGGTCTTGAAAAACATTTATTCCAATATATAAGGAGAAAAATGAGCATCAACTTGAAAATCAACATGACTCTGTTATAGCATTAAACATAAGAATTGTTAGAATTTTGTAGTAAAAGATCCTGGCAGAAGCCAGTATTGATTGAAATTACTGGTCAGCCCTCTGAAGATGCTGTTTTTCTCTGGGTGTTAAAATCCACTGGGAAAATAAGAGGGAGAAAATTGAGTCTCAAGTACATTGGAACATTTGATTTGACATGAAGTGGAAAAACCTTGTGCTCTAATGTCACTAGTATTACGAGGCAGTAATTTGTGGACAAAATGTAGAAAAATACAGGTCTGTGTATTTTAAAATTTTATTTCTGAGATATACAACCATTCCAAAATAAGTTTAAAAATCTAAAACAAAGTATATTTTGAGGAAAATAGCAGAGGTTTGGCAAAAGAGAAGACCTCCCAACCCTTTGGGAAAAATTTGAAATGAGTGAAGATTTTCATGTGACCACAGAAGGGGAACAAAAAATCACTTTGTTTTAGCAATCTCGTTAATGAGCTCAGAAACTGTCTTCGAAATTACTTCATTTGTGAACTGGAACTTCTCAAAAAGAAGAAAATGTAATGTTCATATATAAAAGACACACTCATGTATGATTTTCCAAGCAAGTAGTTCACCCTATGAATAAAATTAGTATAACTCATCCAGTTTCTGAAAACCTGTGAGGTTGGAAGAGTGGATATTATTTCATTTTATAGCTGAGAAAACTGAAATTTTGATGCAAATAGTAAGGAACAAAGTCTAGACTTGACCCTAAGTCACTTTAAACTTTTTTAAAAAATACCTAAATCACTCACATCTCTTAGAATTTTGCATTTGTCTTCAGATAAATAGCATAGATAAATTCCAACCCAAATAGTAACTTTTTAATTATAATTTCCCCATTCATCAAAGACAAGTTTTTAATAATTGAAGGTCTCTTGAGTGTTTTTAAATATACTCATTTAGCTTTTTTTACTGAAAACTTTTTGGTACTCAAATCTATGGAAATTATTACCACTCTTGTAGCCAGAGACTCTTTCAAAATTGTTTTTCACTTTCAGTTTTTTTTTTTTTCATTAGTAAGATAGTTCAGACATGATATAGGGAGCGAGGGGACCTTTTCAGGGAACACGTTATGAGTAAGGAGAGAGAAAGCAATGTTGGCACCTTGTTAAAATTTCCAAAACCTTTCATATTTAAGAGTTTACATTCAGGAATTTCACTGATTTTTTTCAAGTCCCCCCCAAGGGCAGTTGAGCTCCTGGGCTGCTGATTCTCAATGACCAAACTCATACCTGACAAACAAAAATGCATTACTCTGTGACAAGGTATAATTAGTAATTTCCCTCTGAACTGAAATAGTCATTTTAACTGTCAGAAATATCTTTTTCTTAGTAAGAAAATTCACTTGCAGAAACAAATTAAGATCTGAAAAATGCTTACTGAGAAGAGCAAGCAAGGAGAATTAGATTACAGGACTCAAAAGAAAGCTGTATATTTCTCCAGCCCCAGAATATATTATAGACTAAGTGTTTTCCAGGGATTCCCCTTGACACTTTCACCCGTATCCTAATGAACTCATTCACAATACTATTTGCATCAGTTAGGAATGTTATAGGCTACAAATAACAGAAGTCTCAACTATTGGTAACATCAAGAGGTAAGGTTTATATACCTGACATAACAAGTTGTATGAATATGGGCTCCTGCTAACAGGGAAGAGAAGGAGGTAGAATCAGTGGATTTTGAATTGGTTGCGTCTCTGATTCTCTGGGCTTCTTTTCTGGACCATGTCATGGCAGGTCTGGGCACTTGGCCGTTGTGAAAACAGGAAGAGGTAGGAAGAGGGAGAGGACAGTGCCAGCCTTCCCTAGTGTACCAGTACAAGCTAAGGCCTTCCTCCAGATGTTAAGAAGACTTATTGTGGTGATCATTTTACTGTATATACAAATATCATCATTAAGTTGTGCACATGAAACTAATATAATTTTTATGCCAATTAAAAAAGAAAATATTGTACCATATAGAAAGCTATTTTATTGTAAATTAGCCATATTTTAACAGTTTATTATTCCTTTTGTAGTAAACTTAGGAAAAGATGCTATATTTTATTTTATTCTCTGAATGAAAGGTTAAAGGTTTGATTCCTGTAAAGTTTTGTATAATTTGACTTTTCAAAATTCAGTACTGTATTATTTATTTTACCACCTTATCATACATTTTCTTATTTTAGATAGTCTGTCCCCTCATTCTCATAATTATTTTCCCCATAATTATAGTTATTTTTGATAGACCATACTTCACATTCTTAAATAATACCAATAGCTGGTGTTAAAATGTGTGAACTTCATTTCGTGTATGAAGACCATTAAATATTTATGGTTAGTTGTTTTTATCAAGTAGTATGTGTTTAGCTGCAAATAATAGGTAATCTATGAAAGTAGTTTATATTTGTCAGGCATGAAGAAGGGCAGAAGCCGGCAGGCAAAGGCTGGGTTAGCTCTTCAAAGGAGTCATCAGAGTACTAGCCCCCTTGTGGCTTCCTGCTCCTCTATCCATACCCTGTGGCTTCCAGCTCAGAGGTATAGGTGCCTGCTCTGCTGTTTCCTCCTGTGCCAGGCAGGAATGAGGAAGGCAGGTGAAAGGCAAAGACATAGTACATGCCAGCTGATTCTGCCTCTTTTATCTAGAAAAAAATAGCTTTCCAGGAACTTGACCTCAGACACGTTATTTACATTATATTTTTCAAAGCCATTACACAGTTACCCAGAATTTCATGAATATATGGGGAGATGAGTATTGATAATGAGTAACATTTATTCTTCAAACAGAATTAGGATTTTTGTTAGAAGATAGTGAAAAGGATTTCAGATAGACAACAAATACAGTGTATCTGTAAAGTCATGGTGCACTTTTGACCGGCCACGGGAAAGCAACACAAGATGATAGAAATGTGAAATCTGTATCAAATAAAAGGAAAACCCTCCCCGTTTCTGTAGGATGATGTGGCAGCATATGTGCATGCGCAGATGATGACGAAATACCGTGTATACAGCGGAGCAGCCCACGGCCATGCCAGTCGAGATGTGGCCACTACAGAGGAAAGTTCAGTGTGTTCTGTGGCTCACTAAATTTGAATCTGTGACCAAAGTGCAACATGAATATCGGCACGTTTATAATGAAGCGCCACCACATAGGAGTAACATTACTCGCTGGGATAAGCAGTTGAAGGAAACTGGCAGTTTGGTGGAGAAACCCGGTTCTGGTAGGCCATCAGTCAGGGACGAGTCTGTAGAGGCTATACGGGATAGCTACCTAAGGAGCCCTAAAACATCTGTGCATGCGTGTGCTCGACAATTACACCTAAGCAAGACTACAGTTCATAAGGCGTTAAAGAAATGTTTCTATTTTACGGGGTATAAATTGCAGCTGTTGCACGCTATCAAACTGGCAGATAGGCCCACACGATGCACGTTTGCTACAGATATGTTTCATGAGATTGACAATGATGCAAGATTTTTGCAGAAGATTGTGTTTACGGATGAGATGGCCTTCCATATCTGTGGACATGTTCATCGCCATAACTTCCAAATATGGGCTGCTGAACATCCTCATGCCTACATTGAGTACAAACGTAATACTCCTAAAGTGAACGTGTGGTGTGGCCTGATGCATGATAAGGTAATAGGCCCATTTTTTTTCGCAGAACAGTCTGTGGCGGCAAACACCTATCTTGACATGTTGGAATTGTATGCAGTGCCACAATTTCTAGAAGGTGTCATCTTTCAACAGGACGACACTCCTCCACACTACGCTACCATTATTCATGAGTTTCTGGATAGAAAATTCCCCCGGCAGTGGATAGGCAGGGATTTTGTCAAGCCATGGCAACCATGATCACCGGATCTGTCACCCTTAGACTTTTACTTTTGGGGTTATGTGAAGCAACATGTGTACATTGAACGTATCAATGACATTAATCACTTAAACCAGAGAATCACAGACGTTATTCACTCTGTTACACCAGACATCCTTACCCGTGTGTAGCAAGAACTTCACTATCGTTTGGATGTGTGTAGGGCAACAAATGGAGCCCACATCGAAGTTCACTGAATAGGTATGAAACTGGGAGAGTTTTCCTTTTATTTAGTGTAGATTTCACATTTCTATCGTCTTTTGTTGCTTTCCTGTGACCGGTCAAAAGTGCACCATGACTTTACAGACACACTATAGCTTTGCAAAAGACAGATTGATGAGTTAACCAAATACAAATTGTCCCATTTATTATATAGTAGGTTTCTTTTTAAAAATTTAACTGAAGAGCTTGAAGTCATTGAAAATAAAACAGTTTTGCAATCTAACCACCAAAAACTATCTGTGAACAAGTTCATTGTTCCCTGAACAGCAACTAACACATACATTGCAGGAACTTAATGAATATTAAATTCAATAGTGTTGATTGCTTTGATGGTTTTACTTAACCTAAATTTTTCCTATAACAGTTGCAGCTAACTATTCATATATACAATCAACTCTTAATTACCAAATGGTGAATTCTCTGAATTCCCATTATTGTTGGAAAATCTGGCTGTCCGTTTCTCTGTGCATTGTTACCTAGTACAAAGCTTTCACCTTGGTTAATCTGAGGCTGAACTGGGCTCCTCTCTGTAGCAGAGCAAGTCCTGAGTGGAAGCGTATGTTAGTCCCCCTGCACAGTCAGTTCCTCTTACTTAAAGGGTCTCTTCCTCTCATGGCCTCCTTCTTCTTCAGCAAAGCTATGAGCACACAGGCGGTTATCTAAAAAAGCAGCTATTGGGGCCCATCTTCTCGAGCTTGACCATGAATCAAGGTGAGAAAGACTGAGTAAGAATATAAAACGTAGTTGCCTAAGAATTAACCATCTCCTCCTAAATCAGGTATTCATTTTCTTGTTTGAAATGTTGTGAGTTTCCAGTGTGAAAAACACTCAATTTGTTCATTCAGTCATGTATTCGCTTGACAAACACCTTTTAAATTCCTACTGTATGCTGTATATCATGCTGAGCTCACAATGTGGTCATACTGTATTCTGCAGCCAAATTGAGTGGTATTTGTAAATGTGGTTTGACAAAGCTGTTACTCTCATAAATTACCGCTGTTGTTTTGTTTTTGTTACTGACAAGTCCACCAGATCATGCAGCACTATGGCGAAGGTGGGAGAGAGTGAATCATGTGGACTTTAGATGAGTCTTGTGACTGGTCCCAGGGGCTGCATAGCACACAACGTATATGAGTGTATGTAGTTTCTCTGGCTACTTTATTGCACATTTGAGGATTAGTTTCTGGTTTGCGTTATCCATGTTATTAGCTTAGATCATCTAGAGATGGACAAATACAGAAGTTTGAGGTGTTTTTTTAAGTCAATTTTCCCTCATATGTATCTGGATTTTAGATGAATAACTTTTGCCTTTAATTTCCATAAATATTAAAATCTCTTAAGAGAATTCAGTACCCATGTTCCTTATTTTCTTTATTCTTTTGTGAGTAGATATCAAGTCCACATGCTTTTAGGATTAGGATATAAGAGTAACTTCAAACCTGGACAATTTGCAGGAGGATTGGCCAACTGATCTCATTCCTTGATGCATAGAGGAAAATAGTCCATTCTTCAAGGCCATTTAGACATTTGCACTGTAATTACTTTTAATATTACTGAGGAAAAAAACTAGTTGTCTCTTTCACTTCAGTTAGATGTTTTTGCAATATTTATTATTAAATATATAATATATCAAATTTTTAATGAACATTTTCTTTTTTATACTCCTCAGGTTAGATAATTTACTTTTACATTGATGATTTTTAAAAATCATCATTTCTACTTAATTTCTACCTGAAATTATTTAGAGAAATTATACAGATCAGTGAATTTGTAACTTTTTCATCATACCTTTTATTAAATACAGTATTTGTCTTCAATTAGCATCAATATATTCAGTGATAAGCGAGAAAAATTATCCTCCCAAAGATTTCAGAATCTGGACTTTGTGCAGGGTGCACTTTCTGAAAAGTGATTCAAATTCATTCCCCAGCAAGAGAGCAGATTCCTTCCAGACAAGGACTTCAGAGTGACTTGAGAACATCTGGAACTCCAGAGTTAAGCATTTGCTACAGAGGGTGATGGCAGGAAGCCCTCAGAGTCCCCAGGTTTGAAAGATATCATTCATAACCAAATGAACCAGATGGTTCAACTTTTAATTATTGACATATAAATAAATGTACCAATAACTGTGTGTGTATCAAATCTCAACTCTATTACTAATGAAAAAAATTGAAGTTGAAAAGCAGTTCGAAAGAGACTGTAGGCAATAAGAGTGGTCATTATTTCCATAGGTTTAAGTACCAAAAGGTTTTTCATACAAAATCTAAATGAATGTATTTAAAAATACTCAAGAGACCTTCAATTATTGAAAACTTGATTTTAATGAATGGGAAAATTATAATAAAATATTCTTTTAATATTTTAAAATCAATTTTCATTGTTCTCCTTTCCTTAATTTTTATCATTTTTCATTATCGAGTTCATGTTTTGAAGGGCTTTTAGTTTTAGCCTCATCTAGATTTCTGTCTGCTTGTGTGCCTCTTGAATACACGTTTAAACATAAGAGGAAAAAAACTGTGAGTAATGCTTATGCTAGCATCCCACAGTTATGTGAGATGATTGCAGACTGAGAGGAAGTGCATAGAGGTAATATATGATCACAAATCAACCCAAGGCCCAGTGTTCGCTGTCTTTCAGTACCCTGTTGGAAAGAGAAAATCTCTTGAGTTTTCCAAATTAGCAAAAACATCCTTGTATTTACCATGCACTGAAAATACAATTAACAGTGTGTATGGGGAGAAGAAAGATAATGAAAAGAGAAATTAGTTTCTGAAAAACATGTTCTAATGAGGCTATGAAATACAAGTTCATGTACCTTATCTCAAAATATTTATTTAAGAGTTCCAGAAATAAAAGTCGAGCCTCCTGACTCTTTCAGTTATCCAAAAGAGGTAATTGTGGTTTTATAATAGTGTAAAAAATCTAGGGTTGTCATTTTTAATTCTGAATTCTATATTTTGACAAAAAGTTCAGTTAGGTGTTCTTATGAGAGATCATAAGTTTAACAGAAAATTTTTTTATGCCATTACAATTCTACAAATACTATTGCTGATTGCTTTTAGTGGTTATGAGAGCAGTGTTGATATAAATAGTGTTAATAAACAAAATTTACACTGAGTAAATTTGAAGACCTAATTGACTTTACTAAATGATTCCTGAAACAGGTAGGATCCCATCTAGCAAGTAGAAAGACTCTTTGTGGAGCTGTACCAAATGAAAGGCTTATATACGCAGAAGGGGGAAGGGATAGGAGAGAGCCGATTACCTCATCTTCCTTTGGGGGGTGGAAAAGGGCTATGTGTCAAGTTACCTCATTGGTACTGACCAGAAAATTCCAGACTGACCTGTTAAGACATCATTTCTGAAAAAGGTGGAAAGTACAGTTGGGTGCAGTTTTAAGTCATGGTTTGCTAACATGGAACTTAGCACAAATAACTCCATTTTGGACCTGTTGTTTCTTTTTAACAATGAGAAGCAGAAGTGATAATCTCAGGTGTGTTAGTGATATTGTCATTATGTAGTCTGGGAAATCTGTCAAGAGAGAATTTTGATGCAAGTAACTGAAGCTGCTACCCTCATTATGATGATCCCTTTCTGAAAATTTATAATGTAACAATAAACTATAGATAGCATTCATTAATTGCTGATAAGAGGAATTCACATTTGGAAGAAATAGAGGGGCAGTAGAAATCTGAATGGAAGAGCATTCAACAGCCTCCTTCTATTCGCCGTTCCTTCCTTCTGTGCCGAGTCAGCAGGATTTCTGATCGGAGGAGAGCTTTGGAAAACAACCTAGAGAGAAAATGCAGTTTCTCAAAGGGAAGTTAAATCTTGAAGGTCTTCAGTTCCTTAGTATTTATACCGTAATTGTGGTATTTCCCTTTTTATTTTCTTATTTATTATTGTTAGAAGAAAGGACAAAAACTTAATAGAAACAAACCAGACTGACAGCTGTCAGAGGGGTTGGGGGCTGGGTGAAAAAGGTGAAGGGATTACGCAAAGCAAAAAACAAAAAAGCAAATAAACCCTCATAGAACCAGGCAACAGTATAGTGATTACCAGAGGGAAGGGGGCAGGGGGAGGTAGAAAGAAGGAATAAGGGGGATAAATGGTAACAAAGAACACTTGATTTGGGGTGGTGAACACACAATACAATATACAGATGATGTATTATAGAATGGTACCTGAAACCTATAGAATTATATTAACCAATGTTACCCAAATAAATTCCATATTTCTTTTCAAAGAAGACAAAGGTAGAGCAAAGCATTACTGTGGAGGAGTCTGAGGGAAGAGGGTGACCAGTGAGGCATTTAGGCTGGACCTTAGGTCGTAGACAAGGGAAGCAGAACCCAAGAGCACACTAATGTCCCCTCAATTCATTAGTCAAACAACAAATAATTATTAAGTGTGCACTCTGCTGGGCATTGATACAAAGGTGACCATGACTTCGTCCCTGCCATCAAAAGCTTTGAGTTTCATAAGGAAAACAGATACATACACAGTGTATAGAATGGCACGTACATAATCCATCAGAGCAGCTGTGTCATGTTGTTTAGGTCACTGAACCTAGAGACAGAGAGCTTGAGTTCAAATCCCAGTTCTATTGCTGTGCAACTTTGGACAAGTTACCTAACCTCTCTGTGCTCAAAGATTTTTCCTATGTAAATGACAGTAATAACTTCACTTGCATCCACAAGTTGTGATTGTGATGAGGATTAATCTTGTGAATACTATATAGGGTTTAAAACAATACTGGGCACTCGATAAATGCAGGTTGCCATGACATTGTGCTAACAGAAATGAAAACCTGACTGCTTCTCTCTTCTGTCTTTCTTTTTTGATTTAGAGGTGGTTAGGGAAGGTTTCCTGGTGGAAGTGCAATATAAGTAAATAAAGTTGAGGAAAAGCCATCTGGAGAGGAGAAGAAAGGAATCCTGGAAAGAGCGATGGCATGTTCAGAGACACAAAGGAGGGAGCTTGCATCTCTGATGTACAACAGTTAGTTCAAAATGGCTAGAATTTGCAATATGGGGGGAAGAGCAGAGGAAGGAGAAAGAGGGGAGGTGGGATGGGTGGGGGCCAGATCACCAAGGGCTTTGTGAACTGTCCTGAGAGTTTGGACTTCCTCCCAAAAGCCTGGGGGAGTAATTTGATAAAATGACAGAAAACCCTGGAAACAGATGCCCAGAAGGAGAATGTGAATAAATAGAGACAGCTCTGAGTTGAGGGTTAATCTCAGAGAAGGCCCAGCTTTGAGGAAAGGCGAACAAAAGGGCCCTAGGAAAGGAGACGGAGGGAAAATGGACCGATTATGAGAAGAACCAGGTAGCACCGGGCCTGGACGCAGGGGGAGGGTAGGATTTCAAGCAGAAAGGGTTAATCAAAGGATTGAGAGCTTGCGGAGAGATCAAACAAAATAGGGAGTGAGAGAAGTTTATTGGTTCTGGCAATTAGGAGGTAATTGGTGACCTTGGAGCAAAGGAGCTGGAAGCCATATGGCGGAGGATGCAGAGACAGGGAGAAAGCAGACTCCTTGATGCGGCCTCAGGTGCCCCAGAGTGGCATTAAGGAAGGGGAATGATGGAAGACCTGCAGGGACTTTTGAATAGGAGAGACTCAGGAGATTGTTTCAGTGAAGAGAAAGAAAGTCTAGACTCGGAAGTACGCAGAGAACTGGGTCAACTGACAGACTCGGGAGGAAGTGGGTCTCTCTCCATCGGACACAAGGCTTAGAAGACGGGATGGGTGCAGGAACAGAGACCATTTCTGAGGCTCAAAAGAAGAAACCTAGAGGATTTTTGTTTCAGTTCTAGAAATAGGTACTTTCTATGACAGAGGGTTTGAATCAGCTGCTGCCGGGAGGCTTTAGGGACCTAGGGAGGAATGAGGAACATTTGCTAGGCACCACAAGCCCAGTGCCGCTCTTTCACAGTAAATTAATGAACTGCATCTATCTGTGAGTCTCTTATCATCGGGAGATCGAACAACCACGTCCACTTAATTCCTTCAGAAACTTGAATTTAATTCCAAGTCAGAATTTCAAGAAGCTACTGATTTTTCTAAAGCAGCATTCATTACCCAGTTCCCTTTTATGCTAACTTTTCCCCAAAATTCAGCATTGCTTTTCAAATGACGGCCCAAATGAAGTGGAAGCATCACCAATGCATCCCCTCTTTCCACCTTATTTGGCAGTGGTGACATTTCAGAACTCTTTGCTTCTTAAAATGTTTCCTTCAGATTGCCCCAAACGTACCTTAACTCTGGTCTCTGCCATTCTTACTGCCTCTAATGTGAACTAGCCCCGTCGGAGGACTCGTCCTGTTCATGTATTTCATCTATCACCACCTTTCCCCATTATATTCTTTCATATTTTCACTTTGTTAATTATGTACATTTGCCATAATTTCACAATGGCATTATTAAAATGTCACATTGTCCAAAGGGCAAGCTAAATGGATGTCTTATCATTTGGAACCAAATTTCTCTTTAAATCACTGCTTTTAAGTGTCTTTGAAGTTTATACCTTAGAATTACCCCCGTCTAATTTTAGAGTCCTCCCCTAAAACTCAGAAAAGCTTCTTCAGAGGCACTTCATGGTGCGCAGGACCCCTTCGAGGCGGAAGGCTGCTTCCAGTCCCATTTCAGTAAAAGGACATCACTTCCCTAAAGTGAACCCCTCACTTAGAGAACATTTCTCATTTTCCAATAAAGTTGAACCAGACTGAAGAGAAGAAACACTTTCTGGGACGTTCTCCAATGTTTCTGACCATAAAGTTGGGTTTCTTAAAGTCAAGATTCCTCCTAGCAGGGAGCCTAAATACAACCTGCATCTACAAAAAAAAAAAAAAAAAAAAGTACACCTGTTTTACCTGAGTGTCTATAAATTGTGGTCGCTTATTTTCATTCCAGAGCCATACTCTGTGCTAAACCATGAAAACCAAAAATACATTTAAAATATTAAACCGTAAGCTATTAGAGGAGGGCAGAGTATCTCTTTGTGCCAGGATTTCTTCTGTCTGAAGGAATGAATAGTAGTTGCCTTTCTCTGCCACAAATCGCTTTCATATAATACCTTCCAGAGGGAAAAGACGGCTTTAGGACAAAAATATACTCACTACTCCTTTTCCCTATGAATGAACTTTTGAAAAGAAAAATAGCATTAACAGATTATTAAACTATTTGTCACCAAAGAAAAGTAGAAAGTATTTTTGTGCCTTGAATAATTGATATCAGAAAATATATCATCAAAGGGATAGTCTCCACTCGCCCTGCTTTCACAATTCACTCACTTTTCATTTTCCAGTGTAATTCACAGTTGTCTTTGGTTCACAGACTTGCGATGTTGTTCATTATTGCAAAAGGTTTAATTTCCATCCAAAAACCTAGATTAAGTTTCAGAATTCAGCATGAGAGAAAGGAACTATTGAAAAACACCTTTTTTCTTTTCTGTTTTCTTTTCTTTTCCAATGGGAAGGTTTTGGTTCTCAGAAGATATCAAATTCCAATGTCGGTTTTGTAAATAAATATCAGCAAGTTTGCTGTCTTCCCAGGCCAGGCTGTTTTTCTTATTTGTGTGTTTGTAGTAAACTCATCTACTAGCGCTTCCCTGATAAAGTTAACACTTAGCTAATTACCCAAAGCCTTGACATGTCCTATAATTGCCATTTGGCAAACAAACATTTGATACTTGTCTTGGGTAGAATTTGTTGAGACCTAGAGGAGCAAGCTCTTGATGGATGGGGGACAAACCAAATAAATACAGTATTTTATGTTCTTTTAATTCAGGGCCAAGTGGATTTGGATGAAGTGTTTATTTAGTTTGCTGGCTGTTTCAAGATGCTGTGGTGTATTGATTCCTTTTATTACTAGCAGCCGTTTAACCTAACCTCTTCCAGATCCAGTATTTTAAAAGCCATAAATTTTAACTTTCCTTATGAGCAAAGGCTGAAATGCTGTGAAAGCCTTTTTATTAGTTGAGCTCTACCATTCTTGATGCTCTTGTGTCACCCATGACAACAATATTTAGGGCTTCTTAAATTAGAGTGGCTGCTGGACTGCTGGGGAGGGGCAAAGGCAGCTATAAAACGAAGTCATAAACATTTCAGGGATGTAGGATTCTAGGATGCAATAGCAGACAGGTGCAGGAAAGAGGGGGCAGGCCAAAAGAGACAAGGATTTGGGTTGATTGTGTTCAACAAGCATTTACTTTAGCGTCTTAGATGCTAAACACTATATGGAAGCAAGAACAGAAGACCAAGTAACCAAAGAGATGGGTGGAGCCAGAGACCAAAGCCCTTGGCACAACCTTTCACCAGAATTAATACAAATCAAGAAATATATTCCCCCACTATCAAAATAAATACTTTTCTCTAGTAGATTGGTTTGAACAGGATCTAGGAGAGACTCATTCTTGAATGTCAGTGCTTAACTTTTCCTCTGTGGATGGAGAACTATTTTGTATCTACAAAACAAAAGGATTTTATCTGGAAATAGCCCCAATAAATTCTTGGCCAGGTTGTATGTACTTAAAAGGACCCAGTTTTCCACAAAAAGAAAAGAAAGAGGTATTCTGCACATTTACTCCTGAAGTGCATCAGTAGGTGAGAATGCCTTGTATTTGGAGTTAAAGACAGAAAGAAACCAGTTCCACTTGTGTGACTTCCTGGTTTTAACTTATACACATCATTAGCTTTGGTCTGCTTTGTAGAGAATTTCCCATCAGTTTTCTAATTATCAAAGATGTTTGTTTAAACAAATTTTCTTTTCTCAACCCCTAGACCTTTTTTCATTTGATCATGCGGCAAAACTCTAATACAGCATTAGTGAGGTTATATAAGCAAAGAATTATCATTTCACCATAGGAAAAACACCCCAGCTGTAGAGAGGAGAACTCATATTGAAATAATTTAAATAAAAACGCCTACAACAAAATATTGAATGAGGAGATTTCCCCCTGATCTTCACTTTATAGTTCTGTGCAGAGGAATTTAATCCAAAATAATATGTTTTGACTTGGTTTGCCCTTTCATCTTACCGACTCCTTTTTTTTCTTGACAATATTCTACTTAAAAATCTTTATGCTACCTGTGGTCAAAGACTTCTGTTCTAAAATTTTAAGGAGCCGGGTATTTTTAATAATTCAAGTGATTGTTACAAGATAACCCTTAATATTTGTCTCCTCTTTGGGGATTTCAGTGACTTCAATAAGAAAAACAAAATAGATTTAAAGTTATTGCTATTAAAATGAAATTACTTCCCCAAATCATGTTTCTTACATTGTAGCAATAGGAGAAACTTTCTTAATAATTTGAAAAAAAATTCGGGTTAAAACAACATCAAAATTTTGTCACTTTTCCATTTAAAAAATTGACCTAGGTAGTAAATACATAATGTAATATACAGATGGTGCATTATAGAATTGTACACTTAAAACCTATATAATTTTTAACCAATGTCACCCCAATAAATTTAATTAAACAAATTTTTATTGCCTAAACTCCTTGGATATAGGTCCCAGACTGCCAGGATTATTGTTAGATCTTCATATGAAACCAAAGCCTTCAGGACATGTGAATCCTTACACTGTACTCCTATGGCCAAAGGCTCTGTTTTAGCATTTTAAAGAACCAGGTATTCTAATTAATTTAGTTCCCTGAATTAACTCAATTCACTAAACAACATCAAAAGTATATATTGTTTTCTTTCTCTGCAACCTTGTTTAAGTCAAGATGGAGCTAAGCACTTTCATTATCCAAAACATCATCTGATCACCATTCTATATCATGTGCCTTTTTAATAACCATGCATCCAACTTTAAAAAAATAACTAATTATAGTGCAAGGTACATAACATACAATTTACCATCTTCACCATCTCTAAGTGTGCAGTTAGTAGTGTTAAGTACATTTACATTATTGTGCAACTGACTTTGACCATATCAGATATCCTACTGAATTCCCCATTCCCTGCAGTAAGCAGGCGCCCCTCAGCCAGAGCAGCCTCATCTGTGATGGCCTGTGGAGGGGTGTGCCCCTCTATACCCACGAAAAGGAAAGCCGTTTTTACCTTGGGGAAGTTACTCAGATTTCTAGGAAAACTTTCAGTTGGGTTGGCTGTCACGGTGTGAATTAAAAGGTTATGTCAGAGGTTAAACTATGCAATTAAACCAAGAAAGCAGATTATTCTAGTAGCTGACATTAACTTTTGAAAAGAGACAGGATTAGCTGTACTTAGTCACATAGAAATTGCACAAAGCGAACAACGGGAGAAAAATTATTTCACCAAGTACTTCCCTGGAAAGAAAATTGTTCTGTCTCGCACCTCTAATTTTTCATCTTAATCCTGTTACTTCACGAGGCCCGTTATTACCCTTTTCCAGGTTCGCACACGGTGACTGATGCCTTGTGACGGGTTGTTTTTGTTTTTCTGCTGTAAAAAATATTCCCTCCCTCCCTAAATAATTATCTGCAAATTAACGTGGTTTTTTTCTTCGTACTGGAATAGTTGTTGGGATAGAATGCAGGAAGTGGAAATGTGTAAGCGAGACTCTTTAGACAGGAGATAAATTCTTCGAGGCCACGAGAGTATCATTTATTAAATGACTGCTGCAGTCCACTAAATGGGCCCCTTTTGACCTGAAAGAGTTAATGCTCTATCGAAAGTGTCTGGATTGTCCCCAGCTTTTCTCCCTTGGAAGGCTCTGACCCATTAATGGAAGCAATAATAATAATAATAGAAAACAATCCCACTTTGCCTCCATTACTCTGAAACTGTTAATGGTATTCTAATGTTTTTTATTCTTTAAGTGTAACTGAAAACTGACATTCTGCTCAGCTAAAATTTCAAATGTAGTATTTTTCTTTTATTGCCATTTTTATATCCCATGCAAAATGCTGAGTAAGGAACAAGGCAAATGCTTATAATTGGTCTTTTAATCATAAACATTTATTCCCCCCCCCATGGCTATATCTAGTGCCAATAGCTCAGTCACAAGATGATGAGAAAACTATTTAAGGAGGCATCACAAGCTCCTTCCTAATTGTTACCCAGAACAAGGGAGAGAATAAAATATGACACTTTGCTCAAAAGTTGATTTTAAAATAAGGACAAAAATAGTTCTCTTTTTTCGTGGGAGTATTAGCCGTGAACCAGATAGTTCTTTTTTTTTTCTTTTTTTCTGATGTAAACACTTTTCAGAAAGCTGTATGCTTTTGTGTTAGTGTTCTAAGTAATTATTAAAAGTAAAATTGGGCTCTGCAATGTTTGGAAGATAACCAGGCGTCTGTTCTGGGAAGCTAATGTCTGTTGAAGGGGAACAACATTATTCCCGGGGCTGTCCATAGCAGAAAAAGCATTTGGCACAGACCCTGTGAGAGAGTAAGTTCTAGATAAAGATTAGCTTTTGTGTCCTTGTGGCTGAACCAAACATCCATCCCAATTTTGGGTCCTTAGGTCATACTCACAAGGCAAACAAGTCCACTTGGTACATGGTGCCGTTAGAATGCCCTTCCATGTTTATTGGCCACAGAAACAAACAAGTGTATTTGAGTGACTGTGTTTGGACTCAGGGTCACAGACTTTGAAGGCCTCATTTGGCAGTGGGGTCAATCATACACCTGGTCATCTGGGTGCTAGGGTCCTCTTCACTCTTTTTTCATCCTCTCTATTCACCCTCCCAACCCCACCTGACTGCTCTGTGGTAGACACGTTGCTGGGACGCCACCCTCCACCGGCCTCTGCTCCCCCCTCTCTCCACTCTTTCTCCCCTCTCTCTTTAGCACTGTCTCTCAGGCTGTCTTATGCTGCCCGTTTCTCAGGGGATCCATTTCATTCCAGAGCCTTTCTTCCCAGACTCCCACCATTCTCTCCATGTCTTGCTGTATCCAGCCTTGTTTGGGGTCGCTTCCTGATTCCACATTTTGATTTTCCATATAGATTGCCTGTTCCTTAAAAGCAGGTGTTCACAAAAAGGTACCCTTCTGTGTCTACTTTTGATCAGTTGAGTCCTGTGTTTTTGACAGATGTGGAGGAAAATACCTCTTTTAATAGCAACATATGACACGTATATATAGGATGGTGCATCTTTACAACTTCCTTGCATATGGGTAATTTCATCTAATCACAACCAAACCCCACGAGATTGGCATTCTGTCAACTTAGACAAGTTATTCAACCTACCTGTGCCTCATCTCACATAAAATGGGAATAACAATAGCATTACTTCCTATAGTTAAGTGACGTAATGTACATAAAACTACTCAGAATGTGCCTAGTATAGGTAGTTGCTGCTGTTTTCACCACCATCATCATTATCATCAACAATATTATATTTTTTATTATCCCACTTTTGCTGCTAAAGAAACTAAAGCCCAGAGAGGTTAAACAGCTTTCCTGGACCCCAAGTCTTCGAATTGCACGTCCACACCAAAGATGACTCCTTCATCAAATTTTACTGTTAACAACCTTAGATTGTTTTCAGTCCATCATTTCCTTAGTTCATTTATAGATAAGTTTCTAAATCACAGTTTGTTTAGAAATTCTATAAAACAGAAGCTTGAAGTGAGAATACCTATACAACACAAACCCTCCTCCAGAAACAGACGCTTTCTCCCTGTGGGGCAGCTCTGTCTCTTCCCAAATGTCAGGAGCCTTTAGAGTACAATGAGAGGGTCAGTCCCTTAACAGTAATGTCAGGCTTACTCTTCTAGCTTTTAAATCCTGAACAATATATTTAATTGGTACAATTGTAGATAGTTTGTTTGAATCCTTGATCAACCATAGCAAGAATTGATTTTATTCCTTTTTTGAAAGCAATTCTATTTTTCTAAAGTATATAGTAATTAGTAGTAAGCCTATAGTTATTAGTAATGATCTGGAGAATGGCCCCCTCTTCACAGAGGAGTCAGGAGCGCAACTGAGCCAAGCAATTCAATACAACTCTCCCCCATGCTGGGGAACTTGTGTCTCATAAAACCTACCTGTTATAGACTAGAGTGACTCTGCCTGTAGGCTGGCATCAGACACATTTCTCACTGCTGTGTTCAGCTCTGTACTTACGATCCTTTTTGCCAACTAGACATTATAGCTGAGGAACAATTCCTGCTCCTCAAGTATCTGTCTGACTTAACTTGAAACAAATGGTGGGTTGTCATATGGATGAGAGATTGGAGAATAGAGCATTAGGTTAAGACTCTTTAGGTTACAATCCAAAGGAACCAACTTTGAACTGGCTTTTTGCAAAGAAGATGGTTTATTGATTCATGCAACTGAAGAGTTCAGAGGAACATCTCCATAAGGACCTGGCTGGATCTAGGGTCTCAGTGTCAACAGTATTCTATCTCAGTTCTAGGTACTCTTTGTCAACCTCGATCTTTCTGGGAAAGCAAGAAGGCTACTAGGAGGTCAAGGCTTATTCTCCCAGTAACCCCAGTACCAAAAAAAAAAAAAAAAAAAGATGACTTTTTCCTGGTCATTCCACAAGGATTAATTCTGATTAATCCTATATGAGTCAGAAACCTATCTCTGAACCAATCAGTGTATTTCATAGGCACTGGGTCATAGGCACCCTTCTGGGTAAAAGTGGGGGAGACATAGTAGAAGCAAAAATAGAATGATCATTCCAGATGCAATGGTGGGTACTGGGTAGAATAAAAAGAACAGATATTGGTACTAGATGCAGAGAAAAGGGGCAGATCAGGATAACTGAAGAGATGTGCTTCTCTTCTTGTTTCTCTATGAGCTTTACTTCCCTGGGATGGAATAAAACAGTGTTTCCATGTACCCTAGTGTTTCATTACCATCCAGCAAGAATTTAAGTACAAGAAAGATTGATCATAACCTTTCCCAAGGGGCAGTTATTAATGGAAAGACCACCTTCTTGTAACCTTGCTCCCCGCTGGCAAGGGCTCCTCTGGCTGAGTTATAGGGAAACTCGAGCGTGTTGTCAGATTTCACAACAACATTAAGTGGGACTTCCTTTTCATATTTGCCACCTCATTTATTTTGTGTGTCCCCATGTTATTAGTTTTACTGCCCATTAATCATTGTATATTACAAAATATAGTAAAGCATGCTTAAGAGGAGATAGCACAGGGTCTGGCCGGGACAGCCACAGCTCAGCCATGCTAGGAAAATGCTGAAGAGGGCTGGCATGGCCCTGTCTTACCCATTCACAGGGGCACAACCAGAAGCCCCTCTTGCCTCCCAGGTGGACAAGAACACTTGTCTTCAGTCTTTCCACCTGCTCGTAGAAGGATCTGAGAAATGTGGCTTTGTTTACAGTGTGGACAAGTGACTAACCACAATAAAAAAATTTTTTTGAAGAAATTGCTTTACAGAAGCCTGAAGTCAAAATGGTAAAAAGGCAGAAAGCAGAGAACATATGTATGTTGGACAGAGAGAGAGTCAGAGAGAGGGATAGATAGGGACAGACAGACAGGAACAGAGAGAGGTGAGAAGCATCAATCATTAGTTTTCATTGCCGTGGCAACACCTTAGTTGTTCATTGATTGCTTTCTCACATGTGCCTTGACTGTGGGCCTTCAGCAGACCGAGCCACCCCTTGCTGGAGCCAGCGACCTTGGGTCCAAGCTGGAGAGCTTTTGCTCAAGCCAGATGGGCCCGCGCTCAAGCTGGCGAGCTCGGGGTCTCGAACCTGGGTCTTTTGCATCCCAGTCCGACGCTCTATCCACTGCGCCACCACCTGGTCAGGCACATATGTATGTCTTTTAGCAGTAAGTTCCACTACTACTGATTAATGTAGCGGTCATTTTTCTCTTTAGTATATTCAGTATGTTTCGTCCATATTATCTTTTCTCAGAATACCAATCCTACCAAGCTACTCCTTTGATGAAAAACTCCAAGGCTTTCAGCTGGGCCTGCTTAGTCTCTCTTTCTCCGTCAGACTTTGAGGCCCTTCGCATCTCACTTTATCCTCTGGCCCCACACTTGCTCCCCACCTGTCTCCAGTGCTGTCATTTTCCTTTACAGTCACTCCATCCATCCTGTGTTTCTACCACCCAGTAAATGTGTCATGCTTTTCAACCCTCTTGTGAATACCATCTACCTCCTACTTTTCCTGCCGATGCTCAGTCCATCTTCAAGGACAAGTCCTGCTTAATTCTTAAAGCTTTATACAGTGATTCGGGGTCGCAAGGTTTTCTTTTCTCTGGACGTCCACAGGTCAAAACTACTCCAGCCTTGAACTGGAGCTCTGTGTCAGCATTCTTTATTCACAGAGATGCCTGTTGAACAATGACTTCAAAAGTCCATGCTCTTGTCTGGCTTGTCATTTTGTTGATGGTGTCATGCATTAGTCTGCATTTAAGCTCTGTATCAAATTATCTTCTAACTACCCTGTGAGGGAGATGTTGCTATTATCTGTTTTACAGATGAGAAAACTGAGGCACAAAGAGATAGGAGCCTCACCCAAGTTAACACAGTTAGTACAAGGATGGTCCTGGGACATGGACCCAATCAGGTTTGATGCCAGGACCTGTGCTTGTAATAGGTATTGTAGCATCTGAGCAACTTCGTCAAGTCAATATTCTTTGGTTTGTAAATTCAGGACATTTAAAAGAAAAATTGGAGTAGAGCAGAGTCCAGTGATTGTGCTGACGTTTACATAAAATATAGTACTAAAGCACCATCTCTCAGGGATGGTTTTCAAGTCATCAGGGAAAGGGAACTCACAAAATACAACTGGAAATCCCCTAAATGCCCTGTGAAGTAGAGAATACAAAGTTGTTTCCAACAGATAGCTGTATCTTCAGTCAAGCCTCAGATTTACTGATTGCCTTGTGATTAAGGGTGATGACACATGGAAGATTTAACTTTTGGAACACAAGAGTCACACTCCCTGTGATAAGAAGCTACTAGCATGAACATCAAACAGAGACCATTTTTTTCACCTATTAGAATGGCTACTCTCAAAAGAACAAGAATTAATTAGTGCTGACTATGATGTGAAGGAAAGGGAAGACTTACTCACTCACTGTTGGTGGAAATGTAAACTGGTGCAGCCACTGTGGAAAACAGCATGGAGGTTCCTCAAAAAATTAAAAAGAGAGCTAGCAATTTCATAATATATGGGTATATATTCAAAAAAATGAAATGACTATTTTGATAAGACATCTGTGCTCCCATGTTTATTGCAGCATTATTCAGCATTATTCTCAATACCCCAGACATGGAAACAACCCAAGTGTCCATTGATGTAGAAGTGGGTAAAGAAAAGGTGATACACACACACACACACACACACTGGAATATTATCGAAAATCCCAATATTTGTGACAACATGGATGGACCTTGAGAACTCCATGCTAAGTGAAATATGACAAGATAAAGTGTATGACCTCACTATATGCAGAATCAAAAAAAAGCTGAATTCATAGAAATAGGATAGAACAGTGTTTTCCAGTGTAAAGCCAGTAGCCATGGCCACCATCACAGCCGCCTGATCCATGCAGGTTCGCATTAGATTTGGACATTTGGTAATGAAACAATGGAGCCAAGAACTGGTGAGCCATCATCTTTAATCCTAGCTTGCACCCAGCAGGCAAGTAAAAACACACACTAGGCTCCAAAACCCACTCATTCAGTTCTCACAAAGCTACTGACTTATCCGAGTTTCCTAGAACCAAAGGTTTCTAGCTCACCAGTGTTATTCACCTCTGTTCCCCAACTCCTTCTCTCTGCACAAACTCTGCACTAACTGGCTTCTCCCTCAGCACTCCACCATCTTGGCTGCTTCTCCTGGCCTCCTCCACATGGCCTTTCTCTGCTCTCCTCTCTAATACTAGGAACCGAGAGGGAGCAAGCTCCCAGTCTGCCCCACTTTATGGCGTAGATTCAAAAGCTCTAATCCAATATACAAACAAAGAAGTCTCTGATACAAAGTCACTTATCTGAGGCATAATGGGAGGATTCCTCATGAGTGCACCACCCCACATCATCCAGTCAGTCAAGGATGTTGGGAAAAGCTTACTCTTAAAACTAAGCCTTAGGCTATAACGACCCAGCCTGCCCACAGCCTGCCCACAGCCTGTCTCCCAACACACATTAATATCAACAGACTTGCACGTGGGCAGTGCCATCTTTAACAAAGTGAGCATAATATATTTTATCTGCCCAACAGCCAGGAGTTGAGAGATGTGGAAAATGGGGAGATACAGGCCAAAGCTATAAGAGGAGTAAGTTCTAAAATATAGCATGGTGACAATAATTAATGATACTGTATTGTATACTTGAAAGCTGCTAAGAGAGTAGATCTTAAATGTTCTTACCACACAGAAATCTGTAGTTATGTGAGGTCAAAAAGGTGATAACTAACCTTATTGTGACAATGATTTCACAATGTAGACATGTATCAAATCTTCTCATTGTACACCTTAAACTCGCACAATATTATATGTAAATTATATATCAATGATAAATAATAAAATGTAACTCAGGGATTAAATTTAAAAAAAGAAAGAAAGAAAGCAGAGACCCAGAAAACAGTTTATTTCATCAAACTCCCACTCTCTCTCCTAGACACACGCTAACTAGAGCACACTGTCATTGAGTGAGATGGTGAATGAAATTGCTCTCATTACTTAATTTATTTAACCCTGCCCTCCCTCCCTCCTTCTCCTCCTTTGTGGCCCTCTCTGGACATGAATGTGCAAGTGAATTTGGGGAAGATCGGTTGTGTATGGTGTGATCTCATTTTGTACAGAAAGGGAACTTTGTAAATTATAAAGCAGGAAAGGAATGTTAGTTACTATTACACTTGTCTTCTATTTCTCTCAGGGCCAACCACAGTTCTGAGCAACAAACAATACTCAGTAAATACTCATTGACAGCTGAATTGATTTTGTCTTGACATTAGATTGAAATCTTGTTTACAGTGTAACTATAAAGAGATTGTTACTTATATTAACATGCAACTGGAAAACCTCACTTTCTGTTCTGTAAATAACTCAGTAATTGAGAATTTAAAATTGTTTTTAGTATAGTCAGCTATTAAAAGGGTTTAAAATAATAAAGCAAAAGGCATAAAAATAATCTTTGATCCCAAAAAATACAGGTACTCCATTTACACATTATGTAGAAATATCTTCTAAGTGTATACCATCCAAGAAATCGGTTTGACCTTTTAGTTATGCTAATGATTTTTAAGAAATTTATTAGACTTATATTTTATTTTGAGATTTGATAATATACAACACACATAACACATAAATTATTCAATTATTAAAGATGTGTGTTGAAGCAGGTGCTACAAAGAGTAAATGGTGAACAGGAAAAGGGGGCTGGGTATCACTGAAACAGTCATGTGCAGAGTGAAAAGCCTGTTACCAAGGTATACAAGAAGGAGCTATAAGACAAATAAAGGTGTTTTTGGCAGTGCATAAAAATAAGGTGACTCAGCCTGACCGGTGGTAGAGCAGTGAATAGAGCATTGACCTGAGACACTGAGATGCCATGTTAGAATCCCCAAGGTCACCGGCAGGGGTCTTCAGCTTGAGTGTAGGATCATCAGCAATATCCCATATGGTCACTAGCTTGAACCCCAAGGTCGGTGGTTTGAAGCGCAAAGTCACTGGCTTGAGCAAGGGGTCAGTGATTCAGCTAGAGCCCCCCTCCTTAAGGCACATATGAGAAGCAATCAATGAACAATTGAAGTGATGCAACTATGAGTTAATGCTTCTTAAGTCTCTCCTTCTTCCCCATCCCCGTCTGTCTCTGTGTCTCTCTCCCAAAAAATAGATAAATGAATAAATAAGGTGACTTAAAGTGTATATAAGGAAATATAAATGGCAGAAAAAATTGATAATACAAAGAAAGAAGATAAAAGAAAGGAATGACTATTATGAAAAGAAAGACCAATACATAGAGAAGATGAGTAAGTAGGGTAGAAATTATTAAATCCTTAAAAGTGGCCCAAAAAAATTAATGATTGTATTAACAAAGAACAGGAAGCTATGTGTGAGCTTGAGGAAGTGAAGTAAATGTGGGGCATGTTGGTAAAACTTTGTTCACCCTCACCGCACTGGTGAACATCCAGCTGCTAAAGCCACCCTTTACTTTCAGCTTCTTTTATTCCTACAACAAATATTTATTTAGCATTTCTCTGCACTGAGGATACAAAAATCAACAGGACTAAGAACATGGTGGTGGCATTTATCCGTCCTCTTGATTTTATTTCACAGGTAAAAAAGCTTGCCATGTCAATTTGTTTGATTCAAAATGAGTCCTTTTCTTCTAGTTAAATAATACAAGTAGTGGGGTTTTGTTTTGTTTTAAGTAGCCACATTTTCCTTCAGAGACCCATGCTATTTAATGTTTTAATTCATTATTGTCTTATATGTCAATTTTTGGTGGTTGTTTTTATTTGTTTTAATCTAGTAGAGTTTTCTTGATGAGGCAGGTAGAGGAAAAACAAAAGATTAAAACAAATCAGTCTATTGGAAATGAAATTGCCTGAGTTCTTCAGTTGCCTTAACAGAATCTACCCAGAGATATGGTTTTATATTTTTTTCACTTTTTTTTTATATTTTATTATTATTAATTTTAATGGGGTGACACCAATAAATCAGGGTACATATGTACAATGAAAATATCTCCAGCTTATCTTATCATTCAATTGTGTTGCCTACCCGTCACCCAAAGTCAAATTGTCCTCTGTCACCTTCTATCTGGTTTACCCTGTGTCCCTCCCCTCCTCCCTATCCCACCTTTCCCTCCCTCCCCCACCCCATAACCACCACTCTCTTGTCCATGTCTCATAGTCTCACTTTTATGCCCCACCTATGTATGAAATCATGCTGTTCTCAGTTTTTCTTTTTTTCTGATTTACTTATTTCACTCCATATAATGTTATCAAGGACCATCCATTTTGTTATAAATGATCCGATGTCATCATTTCTTATGGCTGAGTAGTATTCCATAGTATATATGTACCATAGCTTTTTAATCCACTCGTCTTCTGACGGACACTTGGGCTGTTTCCAGATCTTTGCTATTGTAAACAATGCTGCCATAAACATGGGGGCGCATTTCTTCGTTTCGAACGGTGCTATGGTGTTCTTAGGGTATATTCCTATAAGTGGGATAGCTGGGTCAAAAGGCAGTTTGGAGATTCCTCAAAAAATTAAAAATTGAACTGCCTTTTGACCCGGTTTTATATATTTTTTAAATAATTTAGTGATGAAATTGAACCATGTACTCATCCACAAGGTAGAGAAAGAAAAAGAAAGTGTCACAAGAATATTTTCAACATAATAAAGTCACTATCTATTAATTTGTTAAACATAATTTAAGTGCAAGAAAGAAATCAATATGTGTCATATGATTTTGACTTTCAGTTTATTAAAGAAAGATCCTTCATTAAGAAAAATTAAAGACTCTTGGAGGGCCATGACCATACACACAATCAAAGTATTTGTTGTCTTTGCTCACCTAATCTTCCTGTATTTTCTCTAGATATTTTCACTTTAAAATAGATAATGTTTTGAGACAGAGGAGGAGAGATTATGCAAATATATGAATCTTAATGAGAAGCTCATTATTGAACATTCTGACATGAATTTCAGGAAATGATAAAAGACCCTCGGATTTATTGAGACTTAAGAGAAAAAAAATGCTCCTGGAGAACTTAGAAATTGCCAGTAAAAGAACTGAGACACACATGACAGCAGATAATGTATAAACCAGATTACATTATGCCCTATGGTAATGAATAGGAAATGGGGCACTGTGATAAGCTTGGAATGATGATCAATATTTGGAATACTGAGATAGGCCAGAAGTAATTAGTTCTATTATGGACACAGTTAGTACAGATAACACAATTTGGGAAATTATACATTTGGATATTATGGGGAATTTTTTTTCTAGGCTAATGGATTTGCAATGATATCTATTAAGGCACATAAGACATTTTGCCTCTAGGGAAACTACTAAAAAATCAAATATACAAAATTTTCAGTAAGTATAATCTAAAGTAAAAAGACAAAGTGATGTATTGAAGAAATAAAATGGTGTTGTAACTTTCTACTTGGAATTTATAATCATTTTTCATTCAAAGAGATTTAAGTCTATTAATTTCACATCACAACTCCCCATGAAGCAAGTAAAACACTTCTATTGTATTTGTCCAAGTTCATTGCTCATAATACAGGAAGACCAAATTGATAATGAAAGCAAGCTATCTTGATGAATTCCAGGCCTTTTCAAGTTTCATGCTGTGACCCCTGGATAGCATCACAATCATTTTGATCCCCACTTTAAGACTGGGCACAATTCCTTTATTTTTTAAATATTTATTGTTAACTTATTATAAGTATTTGTTAATTAGTAAGCTCTAGCAGAAGAAAAATGTGCCATGTATCTGAAAGTGAATACCTTTCTCAAAATAATTTCTTATGTTTTAATAAGAATGTATTGGAAGCAATTTCATCAATAATGAAAGATTCAATTACTGGTCTTCTGGATTAAGGCATTCTTTTAATGTGAGATTTTAATGTTAGAATGGGAAATTCAAACATTGCCAATGAAATTTCTGACTAATTAAGTGATTATAGCCTAAAGGGAAGGGCATCCAAGGCACCATCATTAATCTTCCCACGAACAGCCTCTATATGAGATGAACAGATAGATGTATATATACTTTATTTCAGAAGAAAGGTGTAAGGATTTATTTGAAAAATAGATCAGGTCAACTTTTTAACATAAAAAAGGAAAGATAGTATTTCTATATGAAACCCCTTTCAGCGTTTTGCAGAAGAAACAGTTGTATTGAAGAGTTAAGTAGTGGACTGACCAAATGGATTGTGCGGGGCCTTTACTTCTTCACACATGTAGGGACTGTGGTGGGATTCAGCTGGGTCACATTGGTTCGGCAGAACCAATACCTAATTATTTTGTTGAGTTCGGCGAACCAGTTGTTAAAATGGCACTTGTAATCAGGGGTTCTCTCTGAGGTGGGCGCCTGGACAGCCGCCCAGTGTGCACATCACAAATTTACATTTCTTACTCTTTTTAAATGTTTATTTGCACAACAGTGTATTCTAAGTGCCGGTAATAATGTTCATCTTGTCTGTACATGAAAAAAATGGAAAGTGAGGACACTAATCAAGAAGCAAAATGAAAATATCTTAATTAAATAACTGTTTTATTGTTTTTTGTCAGGTATTATTTAATACTTTTACATTAATACTTTTAAATTCTTGTAACATAATCTAGTTTTGTGTACCTCTTTTATTGTTCTCACTTAAGTATTAAACACATGAAATAATAAACTACCCTTTGGTATATCATTTTTTTTATACTTAAAATGGTCATTAGAGCAAAGAACCAGTTGTTAAATTATTTGAATCCCACAACTGCAATCACAGCTCTCAGACTGACGGCAGGGGCAGGAACCCAAGGCTGAGTTAAAGGAACTGAGGCTCCCATCCAAACTGTTCTCCCAGAGGGACTTTCTATTTCATTGAATTTTGAAATGGGGCTTTCTAGCTAGAAGGCTGGTGCAGTAGTTTTTTAGTGTTTTAAGAATCTGTTTTAGCCTGACCAGGCAGTGGCACAGTGGATAGAGCATCAGGCTGGGATGCAGAGGACCCAGGTTTGAAACCCCGAGGTCACGGGCTTGAATGTGGGCTCATCAGGCTCAGGCACAGGGTCACTGGCTTGAGTATGGGATCATAGATATGACCCTATGGTCGCTGACTTGAGCCCAATGTCTCTGGCTTGAGTGTAGGGTCACTCGATCTGCTGTAGCCCCCAGTCAATGCACATATGAGAAAGCAATCAATGAACAACTAAAGTGCCACAACGAAGAATTGATGCTTCTCATCTCTCTCCCTTCCTGTCTGTCCGTCCCTATCTGTCCCTCTGTGTGTGTATGTGTCTGTCACGAAAAAAAAAGAAGAATCTGTTTTGCAGGGGCACCTCTACACCTGCTCAGTAGCTGTGTACTCCCCTCTACTCACACTGTTTTATGCACATAAGAGACTTGATGGCATGAGTTCTTTACATTTTTAATATTGGAGTGCGTGTGCATTCTCTTCATAACATTGTGTTTTCCTGGATGGCATAGAGTAGTGGATGTGTCTGAGGAATGGTGGGGCCAGAAGACATGACACTGAAATTTCCCTTTACTCTGTACGAAGAAAGCTTTTGGGACCAAGCCAAAACAATCCCCATCATTTGAGAATATAAGAATATTTGAAAATGTTATAACATCTTTAAAAAATTATTACAATGGTATTTTGTTATGATGCTTTTATTTTAAGGGAGCATTTAGCATGTGGAACTTTAAGAATATTTTTATTATATCACCAAACAAATAATTTTTAACATGTAAGATTTCTCCTTTAGCAGCCTTGATAACTGTTATAACATTTATTTTTAGATGTTTGTGTATGTCAAGTTTATATTTCTGATGGCAAGATAGGTTTACCAGGATCTTAGCGAACATGGCCACTGGACATAGAAGTCATAAGTTAAAAAATAAAGCCTTGTTACTAAACTTTGGAAGAAGATTTATTCCTTGGCATTTACAACTAACCTAAGCTGGCCTGGAAATCATTGAACAGTCATACTCAGATTAGTTCTGTAGATGCTACAAGCAGGACAAGTAAATACTCAGATTTGGACAAAGTCCACCCCATGACTGATCACAAGTGGTATTCATAGATCACTCTCTTAGACAATTGCTTAAACCCAGCCACAGCCAGTATCATATAAGCTACAGATGAAAACGTGAGGAGTGATCATAATTTAAAATGACTTCAATGGGATAGAATGACAAGTTTTGATTTTGATTAATTACTTATTTTATATTATTCCTTCAAATGGAGCTTTACTTTTAGTGGGAGCCTAGAAAAATGTGATTTGGGTAAATAGGCTAAAAATAGACAGTGAATCTTCTCATTATAAAGGCTACAGATTCCCAGTGCATTATGAACCCAGACTGGAGTTGGTGAGGTTAGGAGTAGAGAAGAGAGATTATATGTAAATATTTATTGTACATCATAAAATCTTTATATGTTAGGGTACTTTATTCCAAATGTTTGGTTGGAATCTAGTGCTGATGCCCATCAATTGACATAATAATGCCTCCTACAACCAGTAACCTTGACTTTTTCAGAATCCTTCTGACACATAATCGAAATGTGAGCCTTGGTCAGAGTTCACGTCAGAGTCCCCTTTCTCTTGGAGATTCAGTTCCGTCAGGTCAATGCACCTGTAAGTCTTTGTCAAGACTTTCCTGAGTTTGGATTCTCCTCTTTACCATCAATCTCTCTTCCACTGCTACACCCTGTTTGCTCCCTAGGAATAAATACAAACATTGTTTTTCAAGCCTGAAAACCCGCGAGCCCACATTACCACTCAGCCACCCTCTCTGCGTTTAGTTGCACTACGTACATCCGACAGAGCTAGGTGAGCTAGGTGTCATTTTAGCCGACATCAGCTCACACTTCTAATTTGTGATTTCTCTTTATACAAAGTGAATTAATTGCTGGCCCTTAATACTGCGAAATCATGATTCCTTGGTGTTCAGCTTACTTAGAATGAGTAACAATGTATTTGTTCCTTCTCAAATACCACTTCTTGCTAAGCTCCAGATGAGCTAGCTCCTTTTAGATAACATGCCTTATAGGTTGGATGATATATTCATTTTCATGTTCCCTGGAATTTATTGCTAAGGGTTGATGTGAATATTTACAGTTTGGGTTCTAATGTAATCTCCTGGATGGCAATTAATAAATAAAAGATGGTTACTGTTGTTGACAGAAGACGGCTTTCTAAGATACTTTTAATCTTTGTGTTTTCACCAGACTTCATATCAGACTTCATATCAGACATCCCCAGGGCTTGATGGTATAAAATATTTTCTGTAAACTCCAAAGCTTTTACTGTTGCTTCAACACTCCAAGCTTCTGTGTTGCTTTTTGTTTTCTTGTCAGAAATGATTTTATTCGATTTCTATTTCTTCAACTTACCTTCCTTCCTGGGAATAGAAGAAACATCTCCCTTTCTGGATTCCTTAGTAATGTATTCTCAGTACTTATGACTTGCAAGTAGTGCCTGAAATAAGTCCCTGAAATTTCTTGTAATTTTGGTTTTTAGCTTAGCCTCATCCCTGTTACATTTATTGGAGACACACTGTCACTTTGTGAAATGCAGTGTTTAATGTCATCATGTATATGGCTCAAAGTGCAAAATTGCCTCTTGTAAGTTAATGATGAAACTGTAAAATATATATATATCCAGTTTTTACAGTGTGCCTGCTTGACTAGGCTCAGGGCTAATCTACACTAATGCTCTTATTTTAGAATTGAGGAATCTGTCAGCCAATTTAAGTGGCCTGACCATAACCAAGTACAGAGCAGAGGCTAAGTGCTGCTCTAGGCAAAACGGCGCAGAGGAGGTTGAATGAGACTGCCTCGGGGCCATTACCAGTTCTGACGCTGGTTAAATGTGCAACTTTGGACCAGGTATTTCGCTGCTCTGTGCCTCAGTTTCCTCATCTGTGAAATGGGGCTAATGTGCAGTAACACAACGTAAGGATTATAGTGAGTTAATATAGGTAAAGCACTTAGAACAGGACTAAACAGTGTTAACTTCCAGCATTGTTGTCATTATTTTTACTTTTAATATGTCCAGAACATATGGAAGAGTGTGTATTCTTATTTAACGTTATATGTGTTTATATAGGCATTTCCTCTTTGTTGTACTACTTTTGTATCCTTTGTTTTACTTAGTACTGTGTTAAGCCTTTAGTGGCAGTGTCCATGGTGGGGACAGCGATAGAGCACAAACAGCAATCACAGTTAAGACAAGATAGCACTGTTTAGTGAGTCTGTCTGTATGCTAGGCATTGAAATGCAGGCACTTTATGCACATACCCCGTCATATGCACCCATATCACTATCACATTCATTTCTACTGAAAAACCACAATGTTGTTTATTTCCAGTAAGGCAGGTGTTGCCTCGTCATAATAATGATCTCCTTCGTAATTGGAGAGGATCATGATTTTTGGCCCTGATGGAAAAGAGCCCTGATAGAATTCCTTCCATTTTTAACATAAACCTGTGCTGCTGGTATTTCTATAGCCTTATCCTGGTCTGGGCACCTGGGAGCCTGGCTGTGTGGGTGGAATGGAGTCAATGCACGAGGGGAAGGGAGGCCGACAGGGGAAGAGGGCAAGGCAAACACTACACGTGAAAAATACTAGGCTACAACACAAAGTCTTTTTTTAGTTTTATTTAGAAAATTAAATGTAATTGGGTGACATTGATTAATAACAATACATAGGTTTCAAGTAAACATTTCTTTAGCATTTGAAGTGTTGATTATGTTGTATACTCATTATCCAAAGTCAAATCAAAAACATATTTTGGTCTTGCTTTTTGCTTTTTGGAATATTATATTATATTATATTATATTAAAAACTTGCCCTTTCGTAAATACCAAAAAAAAAATAATTTGTAATAATAAACACCGACACAGAAAAGTTGTTTTCTTTCTTGCTTTGCTTTATTTGTCTATAGACTAAATAAATTCCAGTCACCACACATTAACAGCCACCAAAGTAAGGCTAAGTATTTAATCACAAAAACTGCAGTCACTTCAAGGTTCTTTGATTTCTGTGCTTAGTATGGTACTTAATAATTATAAAAATAACAATGAAGATAGTAAAAGCTACCATGCATGGGAGTACTTGGGATGGGTACTGGGAGAAAAGCATTCGTTATGTTAGGTGCTCTGTGTATGTTGTGTGTGCGCATGTGCGCATGCCCACACACAGTCATACACACACTCTCATTCACATCATCTCTGTAGGCCGCTATAACCTTTCAAATTTACATATATAGGTGCATGGGCATGCGCATGTATATACACGCACACATACATATTTAGTTCTAGATATAATATCATTTTAGAGTGTACCACAACTTTATCCAGAAGGAAACTAAGGCCCAAAGAAATCAAACCACTTGCTCAAAGTCACTAAAAGTGGCAAAGCTGGGGTTTATTTCCAATGGCCACCATCCGCTTCACACACCTTTCCGTAAGATGCCCAAAAAGAAATATTTTGGGAACAACAGTCCTTTCCAGGACACCACATTGTTTCGCTATGGAAAAGTTGACCTGTTGCCCTTTCTTTTCCAGAATCTCCAAGCAAAGACTTCGGTCCAACTCTAGGTTTGAAAAAGTCCAGTTCCTTGGAGAGCCTCCAGACCGCGGTGGCCGAGGTCAGGAAGAATGAACTACCCTTCCACAGGCCCCGCCCGCACATGGTCCGCGGCCGCGGCTGCAACGAAAGCTTTCGAGCCGCCATTGACAAATCTTACGATGGACCCGAAGAGTTAGAAACTGGTAGGGCGACATGCTTCCTAAAGTGGTTTCTTCGTCTCGTTATTCCCCACGAATCACAGGCCAGAATGTGTGCTTAACTACGGAGAGAAATGATTTAAGCCTCCCAATTATATTTTTGATATTAAAAGTAATTCATTTTCCTGATATGTTTTGCCCTTTGGCTTAACGAACATGGAATTGGATAAGGCAATGGGCAATTTATTTTACAGTGCAAACGCCGAAGAAATGTTCTCTCTCACTTTCCTACAAGGACCAACTGTCATTTACCCTTAGGGTAGGAACACTCAATATGTATTTCTTGACATTCTCATTGGAGTCATTAGAAGCAGGGTGGACCTGAGGACTAGCTGCATTAATTGGGAGGAAGCAGCTGGGCAATTTCTGTACTCAAAAACCTCTCCTGAAAATAACTTACCCTGTTTGCTTCCCAGCATGTGTGTGCTCTCTGAGCAGATCAAGGTTGACAAGCTGGCTAGCAGAGAGAATGGTGTTTCACCATTTGGCAAACCTTTCAGACTACTGGCTGGCAACCAGTCGTCTCCCACTCCCAACACCAGCTCTTGCATGAAGTCACCAGATTTAGGCAGTTGTCTCTTCGAAGGGTACAAGTAGCCACATGAAATGGTAGAACTCCGGGGTGCTTTCATTCTCACTGTACTAATGATAAGTGCCCCTGACTGTGGGTATCGGTTTCTTATTTCTTTGTACAGATGGACTATCTGATAAGAGCTCTCACTCTGGCCAAGGAACCCTAAACTGTGACTCTGCCCCTCATGGGAACTCTGAGCTAGAGGACGTGGAACATAAAGCCAGGAAAGTCAAAAAACCTAAGGAGAAGGAGAAGAAGAAAGAAAAGAGCAAATTGAAAGCCAAGGAGAAAAAGCAAAAAGAGGAAAATGAAGATCCGGAAAGGAAAATAAAAAGGAAGGGATTTGGCGCCATGCTGAGGTAAGGACTGCTTTGAAGGCTGAGTTGGTTTTCTGTTTGTTTGTTGGTTGGTTGGTTGGTTTCACCTGGTGAAATCACTCCTTTGTGTGCACATAGAAAAAGAAAATGCAAGCTCTTCCTCCTTTTCAACTAAATGCATAGAAATTTAAACTGAGAAAGAGCTTGCTCCTTTTCTGCAGGGGCAAGAGACTTCCTGAGTGGCTCTGAAACTCATGCTGATGACAGGAAACCATTATATATCTGTTGTTGAAAAAAGGTCCATGCTTGGTCGAGATGTGGGCAATTCCTGCAGCCCTTAGTGCCAAAGTAGCATGTGGGTAAATTAAATGTGAGTTCTAAACTGTGAGTTCTAGGACAGTCCCTCTGAATTGGAGAAGGCAAAGTAAACAAACCACATACCCCTGCCCATCCCCATGATTCTAGGTGTGTGTATGGCCAGGCCTGTGGGCACATTAGCTGTCACCTACAGAAGCTCTTTGGTACAGCAAAGATGTCATTGATTCTGGAGTCACATGGCTCTGGTCTGATTCACAACCCTCTACACAGCAGCTACAGAGCTTCACACAAATTACTTAACTTCCCTGAGCCTCATTTTCCCCACTTTCAAACTGAGGCTAGCATACCTGCTCTCCCGACACAGTGGGATTGTGAGACAAGATTACTTGTGTGGTCACTCCATTGACTAGACCTGGCTCAGTAAGGTCCAATCAGAAAACAGCCTGCAGTTTGTTGTCAGGATCACACCTCCTTCTGCTTCTGAGTCTCTGCAACCAGGTGAAAGAGAAGAGCACTATTAAGATAAAGAGAGAGGTTTACTTAACTGGTTGTATCTGGTGTAATTGGGCAGTTGGGTGACCTTTCGTGGCCCATTTTTGTGGATTTTTCAGGGGGCTCCCTACTGCACCAATCACTGATGTAGGAGTTTCATTTTCTCACTGACTTCCTGAGACCCTCCAATCTCAGACGGTACAGCCCTGGTGTCTCTCTACCCCAGCTGGTGGACTTCAGTTTGAGATGGCTTTAGGCTCACTTCCTTCCACAGCATCTGCTTGGCTCACATGAATTATGATCTCTGGTGCCTCCAAAGGACAGAAATTCATCCCGTTCCTACTGCTCCCTTTCCTCCTCACCCTGCCACAGGGATGCCACAACCAGCCTAGCGTCTTCAGAATTCTCCAGGGTAGGGGCAGGCATGGCTCTGCCTCCCCAGTGAAGGCCATGCATCAGACTCTCCCGAGAATGCTCTCATGCTAGGACATTCCGTAAGTGTTTGCAGGTCACCAAACAAAGTGGGAGGAAGTAGAATGACAGTTTCCTTTCATACAGCCGCCTTCAGCTTTTCTGAAGGGATTTCCTGTAAACTCCTCATTTATTTTGTTGTGGATGAGATACAGAAACATCTCTGTTTCTTACTTTCTCTACTCAAAATTTCTCATCACAGAAAATCTCTCTCTCAATAACTAGCCTTCTCTTCCATGGACTGAAGGTGAGTGATAGGAGGTAATAGTTTATGAACCAGTTTGGTCCTCATATCAAACCCGTAAGAGATAGATATCTCTCTGAAAGATGCTGAGAGGTATTTGCCATCAGATGTGCTCAGTGTTTGGATGTTGGAGCACAAACTTAGTGGCTTAGACAACAAAATGGACTGAAATTATGTTGTATATGAATATCTCCTCTCTGTTAATAAATAATACAAGAATGAACTCTGTGTTTCACATACTCGCAACTGTAAAGCCACTTTTGTCCTATCCTGTATATTCATATATACGTGAAATTTAGGGAACATAAACAATACTTATATCAGTGGACATATCTCTCAGTAGACATTGGCTTGTTTATCCTCGTGGTCTCCATAGACTTTCCTTTTGACATTTTGAATTTTAAAGTTGCCCCTTTTCCAAGTAGTAATTATGATCACCAAAATTTATACGCTACAGAGTTCAGCCGGTAGAAGTGCAGGCTCTGCATATGAACGTCTAAGTTCAGTGCTGGCTCTTCTACTTTCCATCAATGTAATGTTTAGGAAGTTATTTAATCTCTCTGTGACTTAGTCTTCTCATCTGAAAACTAGGAATTATGATAGAATCAACCATTATTAGAACTATATTTGTTTAATTAATCATGCAATATGCTTAGAATAGTGATAACTAATAAACATTTCACAGATGTTCATTATTGTGGTAAGCAAAGTAATGGTCACCTAAAGGTGTACCTGTTTCAATCCCCAGCACTTGTGGGTATGTTATGTTGCAATGGCAAAGGAGAATTAAGGTTGCTGATCAGCTGACCGCCAGGTAAGGTGATTATCCTGGGTCTTCACCAGTGGGCCCATTGTAATCACAAAGGGACTTAAAAGTAGAAAAGGCCTGACCAGGCAGTGGCACAGTGGATAGAGCGTCGGACTGGGATGCGGAAGACCCAGGTTTGAGATCCCAAGGTCACCAGCTTGAGTGTGGGCCCATTTGGCTTGAGCAAAAGCTCATCAGCTTGGATCCAAGGTCGCTGGCTTGAGCAAGGGGTTACTCGGTCTGCCAAAGGCCCACCGTCAAGGCAAATGTGAGAAAGTAATCAATGAACAACTAAGGAGCCACAACGAAGAATTGATGATTGATGCTTCTCATCTCTCTCCATTCCTGTCTGTCTGTCCCTATCTATCCCTCTCTCTGACTCTCTCTTTCTGTCCCTGTAAAAAAATAAAATAGAAAAGGATGTGACTGTGGAAGAAAGGAATAGAGAAATGAAATATGTATAAATTTGCTGGTTTTGAGATTGAGGGAGGGGGTCATGAGCTAAGGAATGTGGGTGGCATCTAGAATGTGGAAAGATCAAGGGAATGGATTCCCTCTGAGAGCCTTTGAAGAGACACAGGCCTGCCAACTCCTAATTTCAGCCCATTTTTATTGTTTAAGCGACTAAGTTTATGGTACTTTTTTTACAGCCTCAATAGAAAACTAATATAATTATTATCATAACTATTACTACTTCTATAATGTCATACTAACTTATAAAGTAAAAATTCTCTCTTTAAGTTGTTACAAAAAACTATAAAGGTTTAACTAGAATAGTCTATAAATATAATTTTAGAAACTGTTAGAGCTTCCCATTTTATAGAATTTTACTAAATTAATTTTTAACTTTATATTTTATTTCAGATGATTTGATTCAGCAGGTTCATACTTCATTGCCCATAACACAGTTGGCTTTTTTGTGGTTGTTCAGTATGCTCTCTGTATTCCTCTGGTTGAAATCATAGGGCCTCCTAGATCCTTTAGACATCTAACAACTAGGGGTTTGTTCCTTTCCACTATTTTAGCAAAATTAAGATCTGAAAGGTGGTGTTTGATGTTCTCTCCAGTGTAAAAATAGCAACTGTTTTTCATAGCCTTTTGCATCTGAGTTTGGGAGCATATTGGAGCTTCTGCTACATGCACATTTTCAGCAACGAAGAACACAAAAGCTGTTACCATTAGCCAACAGATTTTGCTTTAATTCTCATCTGTTGCTCAGATGCTATTGACTTCATTTCTTTCTTATTTAAAAAAAGATTGATTGCTTTAAGGTTCTCCAGGAGTTTGATGTGTGGTTTAAATATGTATTATTTTCCCCCCATTATCTGCATTTCATAGACATTTTCCTGAACCTAGGGCTTTAATGTTGGTTGTGTAGTTGTACCATGTACAGTGGCACCTGGCCAAGGGCATGAGCAAGGACTGAAATCCTGCTTCCTTCTCCTCACCAAGTCTTGCATCGCTGAAGTGCAAATGTGTTGGCCATGGCTATGCTTGTAAATCTAAGTGTTGTGTGCTTTTCTGGTATTAGCTGATCCATTCATGTTGATGATATGTATTAAGTAATTTAGCTCATTAGTTAATTTAACCTACTCCTGATCATTTTGGAAAAAAAACTCATGGGGAATCACATTTATTCATATCTTCACATGTGTTGTCTGGTTCTTTGCTGAATTCAGAATGACCTCCTTGCAGATTCAGCTGTGACTCTTACACAGGCCATAAATTATTGTGGAAAAGTATGCAGCTCTAGAACTCACCAACTTTGTCTTTTTTTTTTTTTTTTTTTTTGTCACAGAGACAGTGTCAGAGAGAGGGACAGATAGGGACAGACAGAGATGAAGGGAGAGAGATGAGAAACACCAATTCTTTGTTGCGGCTCCTTAGTTATTCATTGATTGCTTTTTCATATGTGCCTTGATGGGGGAGTGATCACTTGCTTGAGCCAGTGACCTTGGGCTCAAGCTGGTGAGCCCTGCTCAAACCAGATGAGCCCGCACTCAAGCTGGCAACTTTGGGGTCTCAAACCTGGGTCCTCCAGGTCCCAGTCCAACGCTCTATCCACTGCACCACCGCCTGGTCAGACCCGACTTTGGTAGTTTCCCTGTATCCAATTTACCTGCTGTTGAAAGACAACATTAGGGGATCAAGATGCTTAAATTTCTCCATTTTGTGTTTGGATGCCTTTAGGCTTTCACTCTTTGTGTCACTACCTGGCAAGAAGACTGCCTTTGGCTCCTTGTAGCCAAAGGGCGAATGAAGCCTCAGACCCCTCCATTGACAAGCCTGTTGCTATCATCTTTTGGCTGCCTTCCTGGGGTCTAGCAGATACTGCTTCCTAAGCACTGGAGAGAAATACCCTTTGGCTAAAAAAATCATGCCCTGTCTAGAGTGAAAACCTCAGAAATTAGTGCTGATTTCTTAATTATTTAATAACCTTGTCAATTCATATATCTTTTAAACTGATTTTTATCATAAATTTGTGTTTAAAATTCATTCTTTTATATCATAGCTGCTCTATTCTCCTCTTTAAATTATATATCGCTCACTTCAAAGCCTTTGAGTTGTTGACTGGTTTTGGAGCCTGAATGGAAAACCTTGATGTTGTTGATCAAGTACCTTTGTCTGTCTACTTTTGTGTGGTTTTGTACTCAAAGGAATTGTGCCTAGCAAATTTCTTTTTTAATGGATTAAGAAAGAGCAAAGTGTAATACCTGTCAATAGAAACTTTCTCTGTTTTTAAATCTTGTTTGCCCTTGTTTATTTTATTAATAACATGTATTGAATGCCCACCTTTTGCCAAGCACATTAATAATTACTTTTTTTTTTATTTTTATTTTTATTTTTATTTTATTCATTTTAGAGAGGAGACACAGAGTGAGAAAGAGAGAGAAAGAGAGAAAGAGAGAAAGGGGGGAGGAGCTGGAAGCATCAACTCCCATATGTGCCTTGACCGGACCAGTGCAGGTTTTGAACTGGCGACCTCAGTGTTCCCAGGTCAACACTTTATCCACTGCACCACCACAGGTCAGGCAATAATTACTTTTTATTTATTCAACTCTATTAAAGGCCTGCTTTGCATCGGGCACTGTTCTAGACACTGGGCATATTGCAATGAAGTCCCTAGTTTTAGGGTACGTTCTTTGTTTTAGGGAAGGAAAGAAAATCAGACTTTAATTTCTTAAGTTTAAAACAAAAACAAGCAAAATATTGTATAACCAGGTGTTTACTTGCAACAACAAATTTCCTTGGAAGCGGTGAGCCGTTTGCGTAGGTACCTCTGGGACAGCAAAGCAACACCATGTCAAATCAAAGGAATTAGCAGCCATTTTATTCTGTCCTAAACAAGACACCCAGGCAATGGTTCTTGTGGAACTTAGATTCCAATGACAAGGAGAGAATAAACAACTAACTCAAAATAATTGTGATTATTTCAGATTGTGGTAGGTGCTATAAAGAAGGTTAGAAGTCAGAAGGGATGGTGTCATCTCACCCTTAGTAACTGTCTTAACAGATAATATTGTGCATCTGCCCAGACTACACTGAATTTTTAGCAGATAGGTTATCAGAACTTTGCATGCACGCTATGGTACTAATGCCAAATCACTTTATGCTTGCTTTTTTAAAATTCTTTTGAAGCATGTGAATATGGGAAGGTTAATTTTAAACCAAATGCACATAAAGCTATAACACAAAGTTAAACCAAATTGCTTTTGTTTTAATATATGAAGTCCTATTATACCTGAAGTAAACATTCTGAAGAAATGTGGTCTTTAATCAAAATGGTGAACTTGGTTTACCATTTGTTTGTATCAACTCTAATTCTCCAAGCCCATCAGTTGAATATTCTTTACTGTTACTTCTTAACTCAGCTAATGTAGGTATACCTCAAAGGTACACTGGTTCAGTCTCATAAAAAAACCTATATCATGACCCCTAACAACAAAGGTATTTTTAAAAATCTAGAGGCATCAACTTTTTATGTCCCAAATTTCCAAGATTTGCAAATCTAAAGCATCTATGTTCACTTGCTTTATACTAAAATATACTGTATATCTTATTGAAATTAGGGCAACTCTGTAATGGCACCCTGCTGTGAGTTGTTTTAAAGAGAGCACTCCTGCATGCACGCGCCCGAACACACACACACACACACACCCCTTCCTCCATTACCACCACCACCAACCCCTGACGACACAGATATCACAACCACCAAATTAATATTTACCCTAGTTAAATCTCTGTCCCTTACAAACTCTGAATACTTACGTCTCCAGACTTTCATTAACCCCTTTGAGTTTCAGTCTACTACTACTCCATAAATTGGGGATAAAAGCACATTTTCTCCAAGTTGTTGTGAAGGTTAAATTCAACAGTTTATGTAAACAAAGCTATCAGTACAGTACCTGACTGGGTAGGCTTTGCTTCTTATCCCCCCGTGGCCCCAACCTAAGTAGCCAACTGCCAGAATTGCCGTTGACTTGAAGCTCACTAAATTTTCATTTTGATTTTTAAAATTTTCTTCTAATCACTGTTTTGTATTTCAGGTGGACATGCTGTTTTATTTATTTATTTGTTTAGCATGAACAATTTTGCATAATAAACTAGAATAAGTAATGACAAGTAAAATTCATTCAATCATTTATATTTTATGAGCTTTACCTCACCCCTTTCTAAATGTAACTGTGAGCTACTCTCAAAGGTTACCTAATCGCTTGGTGGTGCTGAATACAGATAGAATATGTACTCAAATGGAGAAACATTATTTTTCTTTTCTTTTTTGCTTCATGTATTTCAGACCAGAGTGTATGAATGGGTTTTGGACTTGATATTCTTAATGCATGGCTCATAGTTATTTCATTGGGCTGCTTTGGAAGTTGTCTTATAATACATTACCTATAAAGATACATTTTGACTTGATTTTTAAATTAGGTTAGAGACTGAATACTTAAATCTCCAGGGAGCATGACATCTGTCGTACATTTCTCCTCTTTACCTTGATCCCATAAAGGCTGTTATAGGTCTCATGTACAATAAATGTAATGTGGTCATGCCTGTCATTACCTCTTTCTAGATAGTGGTTGTAAAATGTCTGGGTATCCCTTCAACTTTATGGGTATGAAGGGTAACCTAGTTAATGCAGCCAGGCCAATGAAATTTTAACAGTCATTTCCCCAAAGGCAAAAGGCCAACAACAGGCTAGAGTGAAGGTGCTTGCTTCATGAAGTAGAGGCCAGTTTGAAACATGAAATTTCACTTGGAAAATGAAAGGCCAAGGAGGTCAAAGTTTTTAATTCAGGTGCAAGCTGGATATAGAAATACACTGAATACAGAGAACCTTACAAATAAGAGTAAAATGGCTGTATATATTGAGCCTGAGGAAAATATATAACTTTGGGAAAAAAATAATAATAATAACAATCTGCATGTCAAAGGCTACTATGAGTGCAGCCATCTACCCTTCTCCAGGGCTCTCTCTATGATTGCAGAGGAAGAGAAATAGAAACTGAAAATGAGTTAGACTTTTGTTCATATTTTTGTCCCCTTTGTAACTGAATATTGTCACCTCACATTTCATCTTAAATTATTTATTTTCTCTTTCACAATTTGAGCCAGGAATATTTTGTTTCTTCATTTCGTTAATTTACCAATTTGCCTATGAGCTAAATACCATAGCAATTTTAAGTTTTCATTCAAGTTGGGAAGAGCCATGACTACCCCCTTTTGGTTTTGCTTTTTTTCATTATCACTGTCACAGGTCTGGGCTCAGAAATGCCACATTTTATGACCGGCTGTATCGAGCCCATAATAGAATTGCAAAGTAGAGAGCGTAATATACAGATATTGACTTCCATGAAACCCAGTAGTGTGATCGCGGATAATTTTTATATATTTATGTATTATACATCCAACCTTTTGTTCATTTGCAACTAAGCACCAGAGAGGACATTTGGCACCCAATAGAGTAAATTGTGAACAGGAGAGCATAAGGAAGTGATGGATGGAGTGTGCCTGTGTAAACAAGACAAGGGATAGCAAATGATGGAGAGATACAAGGAAGATAACTAAAAAGTATATATGTAGGTTGCATTCTGGCCAAATTTAGGCTTGTTGGGTTGGTATTTATTTCTTAAGTAAAAGAAGACCCAAGACAGATGGGCCCCTCCTCTGATGGGCTGAGTGCAAGGTCACGGAGCCAATGCAGTGCCCAGCATGCAGTTTGTTTGCTGTCAGACTTCACTAATTTTTTTTTAACATTCTGCAAATCTCTCTAATGCTTGTCTCAATAGGAAACAGCTAGATTCTCATTTCTTTTTAAAATAACAGTTTTATTGTGATGTATTTTATATACCATCCAATTCACCAATTAGTAGTATACAATTCAGTGGTATTTTGTATATTCACAGAATTATACAACCATCACCACAAGTAATTGAGAACACTTTTAATTCCCCCAAACAGAAGCCCTGTACCCATTAGCATTCACTGCTTATTTCCATTTGCTCTCTCCCCCTGTGGCCCTTTCTCGGTGAACCTCAATCTGCAGCCTGTCTCTGGGGATTTGCCTATTCTAGACATTTCATATAAAAGAAATTATACAGCCTGATCAGGTGGTGGCACAGTGGATAGTGTTGAACCGGGATGCAGAGAACCCCAGTTCGAAGCCCCAAGGTCACTGGCTTGAGCATTTGCTGGCTTGAGTGTGGGATCATAGACATGACCCCATGGTTGCTGGCTTGAGCCCAAAGGTCACTGGCTTGAAGCCCATGGTCACTGGCTTAAGCAAGGGGTCACAGGCTCTGATGTAGCTCTCCAGTCAAGGCACATGTGAGAAAGCAATAAATGAACATCCAAGGTGCCACAACTATGAGTTGATGCTTCTCATCTCTCTCCCTTCCTGTCTGTCTGTCCCTATCTGTCCCTCTCTCTGTCTCTCTTTCCCACTAAAAAAAAAAAAAAAGAAAGAAAAAAGAAATTATACAATATGTGGTCCTTTGTGGCTGGTTTCTTTCACTTAGCATAATGTTTTCAAGACCCATCTATTTTGTAGTGTATTTCAGTAATCCATTTCTTTGTATTGCTGAATAATATCCCATTGTATACATATACCATATTTTGTTTATCCATTCATCAGTTGATAGACATTTAGCAATATTTCCAGTTTTTTGCTCTTATGAATAATGCTGCTATGAACATTCTTTTGCAAGCTTTTGGATAGATATATATTTTTATTTTTCTTGGGCATAGATCTTGGGACAATGGTGCATACATCTTGAGAAATTGCTGGGTCATATGGTAACTCTGTGTTTAACATTGATTTTTAATTTTTCAATTACAGTTGACATACAATATTGTATTAGTTTCAGGTGTAAAACATAATGATTGGACATGCATATACCTTACGAAGTGTTCACCCTAGTAAGTCTAGTATCCATCTGACAGCATGCATGGTTATTACAATATTATTGACTATATTCCCTAGGCTGTACTTTACATCCCCATGACTATTTTTATAACTGGCAATTTGTACTTCTTAGTAATTTTTTTCAGCTGTCAAGCATGTCTGCAAATGTTTGTTTATCATCCAGTTTTTTTTTTTAATATGTGCTCATGGAAGGATGAGGGGCATGGGTGGAATTAATTAATATAAAAATGGATGGGTAGCTTGTTTTCAAAATCATTATTAAATCTGATAGCTCTCCATCACCTTCCCCTCCTACCTTATGTAATCTTGATTCCACTGTAGCTCTCTTTATGGGTAGCCAAAGTGAGATGATTTTCTCAGACATATCACAGCGAAAATGATCACACAGTGTATCAAATGAAAGGCTTATTTGTCTAATTAAGGTTCTCTTCTCCTCTTAATATGCATGCACAACTCCCATTAACATTAGTGTGAATTATGAAGGAGCACTGAAGAAGAATAGACTTCTTTATCTCATTGCATTTCTTGGATAATGAGGTTTAGATTTGTTAACAGATCAGAACAAAAGTCCAGTAGAAAAGAATTGGCTTAACTTGTAGAAAAATTAATATGCTAAAAAGAACTTTCACAGGTGCTAACGTGAAAGTTACAGATTAATAAATAAACTTCATTAGCATGTGAGGTAAAAATATAATCATTTAAGATACTGGATTAATAAAATGCAAAAGATTTCCTAATGGATCTATTTGCATACTTATATTAAGTAACTAATAAAACATATTAATAACAGTTTTATTCATATATATAATTACTCATAAGTTTCTAGTTGGGTCTATATTTACCTAATTTGCTTTTTTACCATGTCCAGTACAATGTCATGTCCTTGTAGGATGTTTACTCAATACTATTAGATAATGACATGTATAGATTTAATAATATGTTTGAGGGAGAAAAATGAAATTAGTTATTTGTTTAGCACCTTTTATCTGAGAACTGCACTATAATTTACCAACATCCATCTTCAACATGCATGGGAGATGGATGTGGCAATAGAAGTTTTACTTTGCAGATAATAAAAAATGGGACATTTACACCCTGGACAGGTAGCTCAGTTGGTTAGAGCATACTCCTAACATGCCAAGGTTGTGGGTTTGATCCCCAGTCAGGGAACATACAAGAATCAACCACTGAATGTGTAAATAAGTGGAACAACAAAATTGATGTTTCTCCTGCTCTCTCTCTCTCTCTCTCTCTCTCTCCCCCTTCCTCTCCCTTTAAAAATCAATAAATTTAAAAAGAAAGAAAAAATGAGATATTTAGAAATGAAACTGCCTGTCTAGGGCCAGACTTTGAACTGATATAATACCAAGACCCACCCTAATCGTTGCTGCTGTTGTATTAACATTTAATAGTGTATGGACACCACACCATAATCCTGTGTATACTTTCACACACCCTCTGTAGAATCTGTACTTCTTTATTATTTGCCATTCATTGGATTTTCTTGTCCTGAGTCAACATATAAAACAGCAATTTAATAACATGAGATGGTTTGTAGTTAGGGGAAAAGAGTTGAATCTTTGGCGTAATAACTGTAACTGTTTTCCTCATAGAATTAGAGACTTCCCAGAACAATTATAGACAGATATAGAAGGTACACAAATTGATAAATGGATAAGAGATATACAAATATTATTGAATTTCACATCTAGGATTATTATCTCAACCATGCTAAGTAATATCCACCAGGATTTTGGAGACAATCCAACTTTGCTTCTCCAGCTAGCTGCTGATCATTTCTACATGGTGGCCCTGCCTCACCCTCAGCTTCACCATGTCTAATATCTAATTCATCATCCTCCCATCTAAGTCACTAGCTCATTCTGACTTTCCTAATTCTGTTTGAGCCACTGCCAGGAATCCCATGACATCTGGGAGCCTCCTTTTAACCATTCCCACATTCCATCAGCCAGCAAGCCGGTGGACACTTCCAGAATACTCTTAAAGCTGGTCCTTTTTCCATCTCCACTGCCATACTCCAATCATGGGCTTTGTGATTTATAACTGGATTTTTCAAAAGACCCCTGACCCAGTTTCCTCCTTTTTCCCTTTCTTCATTCCAGTTCATCCTAAGCACAGCTACCAATCATTCATTCATTCATTGTTATCAGGTATTTAATGCACAACTTCTGCACTAAAATGCAATATGGTACAGTGGCAAAGAGCAGATCCTCTGGAGTCCTTCTCCTTAAGTTCAAATCCCAGCTCTATTTTTTTCTAGCTGTCGGTTCTTTAGTCACTACTTAACTATTCTGTGCTTTCATTTTCTCTTCTGTGAAAGTAGAATACTAATAGCATCTACCTAATAATGTTGCATCGCAAGTAAATGAGATTATATATGAAAAACACCTGCACATAGCATGTTCTTAAAATATAACCTATTAACAGTATTCTGCTACAGGCAGCTGAGATGATTCCTAATTACCTAGTAGTTCTCAAAAATCCAACTGTATGTTAGAGTCATCTACAGAACTTGTTAAAATTAAAGATCATGTCTGAACAGGCGGTGGTGCAGTGGATAGAGCGTCGGACTGGGACACAGAGAACCCAGGTTCGAAACCCCAAGGTCAACGGCTTCAGTGCAGGCTCATCTGGTTTGAGCACAGCTCACCAGCTTGAACCCAAGGTCCCTGGTTTAAGCAAGGGGTCACTCAGTCTGCTGTAGCCCCACCGTCAAGGCACATATAAGAAAGCAATAGATGAACAACTAAGGTGCCGCAACAAAGAATTGATGCTTCTCATCTCTCTCCCTTCCTGTTTGTCTATCCCTATCTGTCTCTCTCTTGTTTCTGTCTCTCTCTCTGTCTCTGTCACAAAAAAATAAATAAATAAAAATAAAAGATCACTAGACCTTATCACTTGAGCTTCTAATTCATTAGGTTTAAGGCGGAGCCTGGGAATCTCTGCTCATTCCGATGCAACCCATTCCAGGAACCTCTGTTTAGGAAATACTAACTCATAAGATTCACACTATTTAGTATGGTATTTATACCCTCTACCCCAATTAATTTTTCTTTTTTTTAAATTTTTTAAATTGAATTTTATTGGGGTGACACTGGTGAATATTGTTTTTTGCTGTTCCTTTCTGCATACTAAACAGTTTAACCTGATTACTCACTATTACCCAAAACATGCTTTGTGAAGCCCTAAGATCGCATCCTCTTTTAATATGACCTCCCTCCTCTATCCTCCTTTCCCCTTCTCTCTTCCCCATCCTCCTTCCCTCTCTCTGAGTCTTGCCATGCTTCTGAAACCCGCCTTATGCCCCATCTCCTTTATGAATTCTTTGACCTCCATTACTGTCTTTCCCATCAAAACTCTATAGTCGTTGTCTCATTTAGTGCTTCCCATAGGTCAGCTGGGTTTTAGTGTGGATTTTACATATCTAGTTCATATCTTTAGTGGGACTGTAAATTTTTTGAAGCAAAGGGATCTCCTCACAATGCTTTTCACAGTGTTGGCCTTTAATAAGCTTTTGCTGATTGACTGGCTT